>OZ022513.1:26815026-28307125 GCA_963989385.1 Ctena decussata
TCGAATTTGCCCCACCCTCGACGATTAAAACTTTACAGCACTCAGGGAGCTGAAGTTTAACAGCCAGTTCTAAGGCAGAAATATTGTGTGCTGTCCTTTTTTCAATGTCAACTATCCCTTTTGTTGCTGCCGAATTTATCAGAACTCTTATAGCGGAAGCATTTGCGCACAAAACAGCGTGCATAATAGCTGTGTACCCCTCCACATCTTGCAGGTTAGGATCACAGCGTTTATGGCGAGCTATAACCCGTACCAAATCCAGTTTTTCATAATCCATGCACGCGTACATTAATACAGTGCGACCAGTTTTATCTTGAGCATTAACGTCACTTCCATATCGCAGAAATGTGCGCACTAAGTGTGTACGCACTTCCTCTTTTGCTTCACATACAGCGTAGATAAGCGGCGTCTTTCCGTCTGCAGCACGTGAACGCAGCACATCAATCTGGGATAAAAGTGTGTTTATTTGGCGAACTTTCCCATGTGAAATTAAGTGAAAAATATCCGACTTTGGGGATTTGACGTTTATCTCCATTACTCCCATTTGTAACGGTACGTTATGCTACGCCCTGACTAAATCTGTTACCAAATCAGCTGGTACGCATAAGAACATGGAAACACTATGAAATGCACTGTAACGGATTCAGTGACGTTTCTTCCACAGTTAGAGTAAAATTAACGTAAAAAATATAATTGTTTACAAAGTAAATGTACATTTACAATAATTCTCCCGAGTACTGTGTAATCTGATTTTATAATCCCTGTAACTTCTTTTGTAAGGAACTTTACACCCATGTTTCCTACGTCCAATACCTAGCATTTCTTTCTAAAACTATGTAGCATTATGATCATTCTAATATTATAGATTTGGTCCATAACATGGCTATTTCCGTCACTATAACTCAATGATTTTACAGTCTTCGGAAGTTATATGGTTTCATATTGACCACTGAGAAAACGCCAATACGCACACAAACCAAGCTTTAAAACCACGAGACTAAAGTTCAGCTACCCCAAAGTTGTTTTCCACTTCTTAAGTTTGAATTTCAGGACTTGATATTTTGGTTTCCTTATAAGTGTTTAATAGTGTTTAATCCATGACCTGGCTGTGAGGGGCAACTTAGGAAACCGCGCCTGTTATAAACGTACTCACAATGCAAACATATTATCTTGTGCATTCCTATAGATGGACCCATCTTCGATTTCGGTTTGAGTAGTCCGGCCTAAGGCCCGTATATTTTATACTCGAACAGGAAAGACTCTAATCAGGATTCGCGGATGCGCAGTCTGATCTATGAATTCGCTATTCGATCGCGCACTAAGGCTTCTTTTCCCGCACCTTATTGCACAGTTTAGAGTACCTACGGGGATTAAGCCATTAAACTTAGGACAATATTGAATAATCCGCAGGTATTAATTGCCGATGAAAACCTGCACCGAGAAAAAGGTGAAATACAGTCTATGTAAATAGAGAAGCTTCAGAATAGACTGCGCATTCGTGCAGTGATTTGTTCTCTGTTGATATTAATGATCCGTGTATAGTAGTGACAAGCAACTGCTGATATATCGGCTGGTCCGAGTCTTGGCTGTTTGCACAGGTCCATGCCACCTCTCCTAATTTTTACCATGTCCAGCCCGAGTACAGTGGCTGGTTATAATGCACGTGTATCGGTCAAGTCAACGTTTCCTCTTCCCTCTATATTCTGAGATATCAGACAATTTTAATTTGTTTGGACATCGTTTTTTTAATCATTTAGACCCTTTTTGATACTTATCAGTCTTTGAAACGGCTTGTTCCCTAAAAGTAAGAAATTACAGTATGCTTTTTCTCTGGCTTGTTAGGGACACGGATGAGGCTTCAATAGCCGAAACTTCGAAGTATGTCCCATGTTTCTTCTTTTGAATGTGATCTTTGCTCTTGAAGGGAACTATTTTAGATTTTATCTTAGGTCACAGAATTAGCATTATTATTATTATTTATTATTAAGTCACACTGTGCTAGCATGGATTTTAGTTGATGCTCGGGCTGGTATTAGATACTAGTTCATAGTTGGATACAGTTTCCGACCTATTCCTCTCACAGTTCTTACATGTGCGAACGGATCATGGTGACGGTGGAAAACCTCTGATTGAAGTTCTCGTTAAATCATTAAAATCTATAGCTCCACAATGCCTATATATGTGGAATTAATTAGCGGGCTCAGATTGATAAACTAATATTTATTTGAATATGACCTTTTGGGTGACATGTTTCCTGATTGGTGTATTTAAATGCCTAGATCTTCTGTCACCCGACAAAGGATTGTTGTTGTTGTTGTTTTCTTGCTTTATGTCAACGGTGAACAGCTACAGCCAGTTAACCTAACCACACTATTCTTGAACAGGCTAAGATTTCCTAAGCAATTACTCAGTACTAAGTGCATATACCATCAAACCTGCTTATGTGGTCACCTCCATTAAAGAATCACCTGCCTTTAGCAACCAGATTTTCTGGTTCCCTTGAACCAAAATACATTGTAAATGAACCTTATTAAGGGGTCACTTATCTTACACCGCCAATTTTCTGACTTCCCTTGGGTAATCCCTTCAGACAGGTTTGACTGTACTTTCGCCAATAACCGATAACTGTCCTTCTTGAATCAATGGAATGAGAAACGAAAGTAAGTGGTCGGACCGGGTATCGAGCCCGGAACCTCCGGCTCTTGGTCAAACACGCTACCGACCCCGGCAAAGGATTAAAGTCTGTAAGTGGGCGGAGCTCCAGTCTGACTGATAAATTTAATATCAACCAGTTGTCTTATTGATAAACATCAGCCCCAGTCAACTGTCAGTCATTTCCCAGGTATATTTCTCTACACAAGCATCAACCAATCAGGCCCCGAGGTTATAAAACTTTTTTCGTGCTCAACTCAGCTGAGCATGAAATTTTCTCTGCTGATAAATATGAAAATGCCAACTGATGTTGGCATTTTCATATTCATAAGCAGAAAAAATTACATACTCAGCTAAACTGAGCAAGAAAACAACTGTACTTATCAGCAATTTGCTATTTATTCGCAGGTAAAATGTCATGCTCAGCTGAGTTGAGCATGAAAAAAGTTTTATAACCTCGGGGGCAGATCAGTTATTGGAGTATATTACCTACCGGAGATGTTTACCCTTAGGTATTTAGAGAAATACTGAGGTTAGTTGTCCTTCCCATTCTCATAACGATGTTCCCCAGGAGACTCAATGGAACGTATCCATCGCTGCAAACTCCTGGCACCTAGATGACTATCTGACTCTGCCTTCTTGTAGTCCACGCCGGGCCGCGTAGCGCAGTAGGTAGCGCGACTGACTCAAGAGCCAGAGGTCCGGCCACTTACTTTTGTTTCTCCTTCCGTTGATTCAAGAAAGGAAGTTGTCAGTTACTGGCGAAAGTAGTACTGGTTGACCGCTTATGAGGTCTAAGCATGCCCAGGAATAGTGTGGCTAGGTTAACTGACGGTCTCGACATGACCATAGCTGTTTACCGTGGACGTAAAGCAACAAAACAACAACCATAGGCCTTTAACATTGCATAACATTAGATTCTTATCTTGTGATATATATTGGCTGCTAATTACATAACATTACAAATATGTAATATACCTCGATTTCCCTTACTCCAGTGACTGAAACCTCTCACTGGCCGTTGCAGTAACGAACTATTAATGCTTAAAATGGTCCACATTTTGGTTTACATTTTATGCTAATGACCGGTTGTTGGAAAATAAAAATTTGCGAAAGGAATCAGCAGGGATCCCGAAGAGAAACTCTTCTTACTAGCAGAGTCTATGGTGAAAGGATTTATGACAGTCATACTCACTTAGATAAGAGTCATTTTCATTTAACTTAAGGCTTATCGGAGGTGATAATGTGGGGTAACCCTTTCCATATAGGCTGAAAAAACGTCTTTAATAGTGCCAACCCACTGGGCACACAAGGTTGAATCAACCTTGAATGAACCTTGATTCAACGTCACGACGTTGAATCAAGGTCGATTCAAGGTTGATTCAATCTTGAGTGCCTGCTTGGAAAGTACTGAAGAAATAAGTGCAGAGACAAATTTGGGGCGGGGGGCGGGGGAAGATCCTACTTACAGAACTATCTTTTATAGCGTAGTGTAGCATTGACAATGCACTTAGAGTTGAAAAATTGCCAACTACTATAAAGCTGTAATCAATACGCAAACTAATAGTTATTATTATAGTAAGTTGACGTTAAAGCCCTTGAAATGTTGCACTTACCCATTTAAATCAAACCGCGAGAAAATGCGAACAGTGAACAATCGGATCAGCCTGACTGCTTGTGTTGACTGTTAAGAGTATTTGATTTTGTTTTTAATATACATTCGTAAGGATCCATTGGCTGGTCAGACATTTCGTTATAGATCACGTGACTGTATCTTTTATACGTTTTTATACGCCCGGTAAAGACTCCGTCCGTCCAACTGTCCTTCCGTCTGACCGTCCGTTAAATTTTCGTGTCCGCTCCATATCTCCTTAACCCCTTGAAAGATTTTTCTGAAACTTGGGTCAAATGTCTGCCTTATCGAGATATTTCAACGATGTCCGACAAAGGTCAAGGCTACACTTAGAGGTCAAAGGTCAAAAGATAACATTTCGTGTCCGCTCCATATCTCGAAAACCTTCTAAGATTTCTTCATGAAAGTATATACAAATATAAAGCACTATCAGACGATGTGCAGAGAAAAAGAACGACAACCCTAATTTCAATTTTGACGGAATTATGTCCCTTTGTATTTTTCATATAGTTATTTCATATAAGATCCGTGTCCGCTCCATATTTTGAAAACCGGTTAAAATTTCTTCATGAAAGTTTGAAAAAATATAAAGCACCATCAGACCATGTGCAGAGAAAAAGAACCAAAATCCTACTTTCAGTTTTGACGGAATTTTAATATTTCAACGATGTTCGACAAAGGTCGATGTCACACTTAGAGGTCAAAGGTCAAAAGGTGACATTTCGTGTCCGCTCCATATCTCGAAAACCTTCTAAGATTTCTTCATGAAAGTTTGTAATATAAAACACTATCAGACGATGCGCAGAGAAAAAGAACCATAACCTTACTTTCAATTTTGACGGAATCATGTCCCTTTGTATGTTTCATATAGTTATTTCATATAAACTTCGTGTCCACTCCATATCTTGAAAACCGGTTAAAATTTCTTCATGAAAATTTGAAGAAATATAAAGCACCATCAGACGATTTGCAGAGAAATAGGAACCATTACCCTACTTATAGTTTTGACGGAATTTTAATATTTCAACGATGTCCGACAAAGGTTGAGGTCACACTTAGAGGTCAAAGGTCAGAAGGTGACATTTCGTGACCGCTCCATATCTCAAAAACCGTCTAAGATTTCTTCATGAAAGTTTGTACAAATATAAAACACTATCAGACGATGTGCAGCAGAGAAAAAGAACCATAACCCTATATTCAATATTGACGGAATTATGTCCCTTTGTATTTTTCATATAGTAATTTCATATAAGCATTCCTGTCCACTCTTTAATATTGTCTTATTGTCTTCCAACCTCTTCTTCTGTATACCCCTGCTTTTTTCCTTTCATTGCGCCCTGTAGAATCGTCTTTGCTTAACCAGAAGACCTTGTGACATGGTTAAGCGTTGGCCTGCTGATCTAGCAGTCCCGGGCTCGAGACCTGCTGGAGGTAGGAATCTTTTAAATAGTAAACGGGGTTCCACTGCACACAACCTTTCAATTACATTGACAGATGCTTTGTCGTCAGCAAAATTACTGAGGCTTATGGGGGTTGCGCCCCAAGAACCCCCTCCCCTCGCCCCCACAAGTCTAATAAATATATTAACAGTTTTATTTAACATTCACCAACAGATTGTTGGATGGCCATAAGCAGAATGCAGACGAAATATAAACCAGACCATTATCTGCATGATTAATCAACCTGTCAGAATAAGAAAATGTTCTTTGTGTTTCATTCGTGTTTTGATGGAGGTCAGTCTGACATAAAATAGGTAGTATGGTGTGTGTGTGTGTGTGTGTGTGTGTGTGTGTGTGTGTGTGTGTGTGTGTGTGAAAAGTGGCTGGGGCGGGGGATTGGGGGCGGGGTCACAAACTTTTTTGTCTCATATCGGGGGGGTGGGGGGGGGGGGGGAATCGGGGAAAAAAATCTGGTGAGACTGGGTGGGGGGGGGGTCGGAAAAATTTTGGTGACTCATATGAAAATGTACCCCCCCCCCCCCCCACCCACCTGATAATAAATGACTCGTCCCTTTAACCGCTAACATTAAACATACAAATGCAAATCTAAAAATCAATATTATAAACATCATCATTTTTTTCATGCATAAAGCAAATAAGAATCCCGTGAGAGACATTAAGACTTATACGTGTATACATATAAAAGCACATCAGAGACCTGTAAGAAATTATAGGATAGTACATAATAAATACTTCAATACGATATTCCCTGATACAGATACAAGTTAAAAAATAAGATATGATAAGATATCTTTAAACACATGGTATCATTCTAAGAATGTTAATAAGATAAGATAAGAAGTTTTATTTTGAGACGGCTTTTTACCGTCTGTAACATAATAATCACAGTATTTTATTTCTAAATTCAAAGATAAAAAGACTGTAAAGTAGGGGAGACCGGGGATAGTTGATGCACGGGGCAAGTTGATGCAGTGGCAATAAAAAGACAATGACGTCATTATGGACGTCAGAAATGACGAATTAAGATATTAATTGACTGCCGCCATCTTTTTCTGGAGTTTTGTGGAATTTGGACTATAAATGAGAATTTGGTGGAGAAAAGTTCATTTTTGACACATCTAAGTAATTTACAGGTATTTCGCAATTTTTCGTTTAGCGCGCATTTGTTTCTGGTTGTTCATAATTCATTTATGCACACAGGTAGACAAATATTTAATCTTCAAAATCATACACTCTTCTGAGGGAAAACATTGTGTAATAGTTGTCTACCTTGCTGAATGTCACGTGGGGTATGGTTGGGGCAAGTTGATGCAATGAGCATGGGGCAAGTTGATGCACCATAAAATCCTATTGGACTGCATGAGCTGTTCACAATATTTGGATGGGCTTGATCTCTAACTGATGTAGGACTATTAAGCATTTCAGATTTGTAGTATCTCTTTTATGATATTCAAAAAATACATACAATAGCATTCCAGCCATGTCACAGCAATGCCAACAATTTGCATGTGCGCACAGTGAACTCTCAATACAGCCTGCGCATCCGCGCAGTCTGATCAGAGTCTTTGCTGTGCGCTCTATGGATATCTATGGCCCCATACCTTTTTGTATGGCAAGCAAAAACTCTGATCCGACTGTGCTGATCACAGGCTGGTCTGAGTCTTCGCTGGACGCATATGAAAATTGTACGAATAGCTGCCATGGGAGCCCGGCTCATTTAATATAGAACTATAACAGTGAAATGATATTTTCCTGTTTAAAATGTTCTAAAAGTATAGAATATTTTGATATTTTATAGTTCAATTATTCATATACAAACATCCCTTCTAGAGATATTTCGCTTGAGATAACTTCAATGGCTAAAATAATTTTGATAAATCGCGGCATCTAACTACAAAGAAAGCAGAAATATCCCCATTTGTCCATAGAAACGGTCAATTTCTTGTAGTATCCGTTGCATGGGCTTGTAAAGGCAAGAAACAATGTCTGTATCAACTTGCCCCAAGCATTGCATCAACATGCCCCACTACTGGGGCAAGTTGATGCATTCGACTTGCCAAAGAAATCTACTTAAACGGAGGGAAAATAAACCAAAATTCAAAGATTACTATTTGATTTTAAATGCAGAAAAGGTAGATCTTTTAGTATATGCAAAGATGATCAAAATTTGCCAGTCCAGTCACGAGATATATCAAAAAGTCTAAAAAGTGCATCAACTATCCCCGGTCTCCCCTAATATACATGTATATACCGCGACTGAAATTCAGAAATTGGCTAATTTATAAAGCATAATTACTACATAGCAGATTACCATATATCAAATGTTAAAGTAGAAAGCACTAAAATGTTATAAAGCATATACACTTAGGGGATAACTGTACTCAAAATTGTTATTTGGGAAGGTAAATCGTCTGTTTTATGGTCGAAAATTTCGTTTTACGGCGACGCGTTAGCGGAGCCGTAAAACGCAATTTGCGACCATAAAACCGACGATTTACCACCCCCAAATGACAATTTTCGGTACAGTTATCCCCATTCTAATGCACTTGATCATATTTTGCCTTTCAAGTTCTACGCCTTTGCACCCACAGCGAGCGCTTTCAGCTGCATAAAACCATGCGTCAGCCAATGAGAAGCGACGTTTCTTAATGACGTCGGGTATGCGACAGTATATCGCAGAATATACTGTCGCAGATTTTTGACGTTATCCAATCAGACATCGCATTATATTTGCATGTGCATTAGAATAGAAACTAACATTTGACTGTGGTACTAATTTAAAAACTGTTAAATATTACTAAAGCGTTTTGGCAAGGGCGAGATGCCAAGACATAGTGCTAAGTGGTGGCGCTTCGCTTCGCTTCGCGAGTGGGTGGGGGTGGGTGGGGTGGGATGAGGTGGGGCAGAGTAGGGTAGGGTGGGTAGGGTGGGTAGGGTAGGGTAGGGTAGATTTTGATTGATTTGTTGCTTTACGTCCACGGTAAACAACTACGATCATGTCGGGACGGTCAGTTAACCTAACCACACTATTCCTGGGAAGGCTTAGACCTCCTAATCGTTTAACCAGTACTAAGTGCACATACTTTCGCCAGTAACTGAAAACTGGCCTTCTTGAATCAGTGGAGGGAGAAACGAAAGTGTGTGGACAGACCGGGTATCGAACCCAGGACCTCTGACTTATGAGTCAGGTGCCCTACCGATTGCGCTACGCGGCCCGGCGTAAGGTAGGTGGGGTGGGTGGGGTGGGGTTGGGTGGGGTGGGTAGTGAGTTCTGCTCAAGACGATATCTTACACATGTGACTGGCTTTACATCGTTAACGGTGAGCTTATCAAGGCTGGATCTATTAGCAACATAGACACAGTTGACCAACGTACAGTCTATGAAATCGAAGGCTGCTGTCACTGTACGCAAAAAGTCAGTTAGCTGCTTTACACCTGGTTGTGGAAATAGCTTTAAAGCTCTTTTAATATTTTCTTTTTATATTTGAGATAACTGCATTTGAAAGGTAAGAGATACTTTTCTCCATATTTGCTTCGATTTGGAACCACCAAAATGTTGTTTCTATACAAGAATAGGATTCCGCTGTTGAATCGTCTGCGGTGAACTACGAATTTTTGCTTTTCGTCTTTCTTGAAGCCATTATTCATATTTTCTAACTAAGCGAAACGATAATAAAAGTGACTATTCACCATCAATTCTCATTACCTTCCTGATAGCTCAGTGGCCATCCAGTTCAAATGCTTCCGTATTTGTTCGGGTCCCATCCGTTTGGTGGCTGTACGGTTAGTTGCAAATCTGCTTTTTGGAAATGTACGGTTGGTTGCAATTTATTTGCACTCCCAAATTCATGGTATATCGCATGGAAATTGTGTTTTAGTGTGTTTTTATTGTGTTTACCGTGCCTATATATGAAAATTAGACGTAAAGTGAGCAATAATTAGGCGGCAATGCAATGAAAAGTAACGCAAACAACATACATCAGATGCAATATAGTATCAATGACCAAAACTTACCTTATCATGTTAATATTTATATGATTTAATATACAAATACCCATTTGCTCTTTGGTTTGTCCATGGGGGCATGGGATTGACATTACAAAATTTGGCACACCCATTTGTCTTCTTCAGATAGAACTAACGATGGATGGGTCTTTTGAAATTAGGCCTATGGATGAATCTCTTCATGGAGAAGAGTTCAATCAACGACACACCGTTGCCAATCCTGTGATTACACGACCTCTCATAAACAGAATTTGAAAGCAAGAAAATTAAAGAACTCTTGAATGAGAGCGTACTACTTTTGCAGCTGTAGTCGTAAAATAATGTGCAGCAGAAGATTTCCTGAGCCATTATTTCCTATTGAAAACAAGGATGTAAAGACACTGCAATGACGGACAGACACAAAAACAAACGCAGATCCTTGACAACTAGTCGCAACAAACCCTACCCCATCACATCACATCAATCCCCATCCAGCAATGATATTGAACGAATCCAACTAGAGGCTGGTAGAATTGTTTCCGGTACTACTAAATTAGTGGAGTTAGAAAACTTTACACAGAACTGGGGTGGCTTAAGTTATCTGAAAGAAGATGCCTTCATAAACTGTTTTTATTCTTTAAACTGGAAAATGGCTTAGCACCACTCTATCTCACAGACCTTATACCCCCTCGTGAGGGAGATATTTCTGCGTACAGTCTTCGCAACTCTGAAAACTATCTCAGTGTACAGGCACACACACGCACATATGCTGATTCATTTCTTCTTTCAACAGTCCAGGCCTTGAACAATCTCCCAGCCTCAATTAAATCAGCCAATACCTTGACTGCTTTCAAACAACGGTTGACATATGCAACTCCAACTATACCTGAACACTATTATAGTGGCGTAAGGCTTGATCAGATCATTCGTGCGTGTCTTAGAACCGAGTGCAGCTCACTAAACCAGCATCTATTTGTAACGTGGGCCGACCTGCAAACAAACCCCGTCAGTGGAAAAGCATGCTCACCCACCAAGGGCGGTTTATTTGCTTATATACCCCAACATTTACTCGACCACAAACTACCGAGTTTGTAATTTGCATATCTATTTATATCTGTGATCTTCTGCCGTCACATTACTTTCCCCTCCGAGAAGTCTCGTCCCGAGACTTGGCCTGGGAATTACATGGGTAAGGCAACTCCGGTCTGGCAGTTGTCATTATCCCACCGCTGCCACCAAATGTAACGTAGGCCGACCTGCAAACAAACCCCGTCAGTGGAAAAGCATGCTCACCCATCAAGGGCGGTTTATTTGCTTATATACCCCAACATTTACTCGACCACAAACTACCGAGTTTGTAATTTGCATATCTATTTATATCTGTGACCTTCTACCGTCACATATTCAAACTAAGTCCAAACTATATATGTGGTGAAGTTGAGAGTAATGAACATTTTCTTTTAGCTTGCCCCAGGTATAACCTTATACGTGAAGATTTGCTCAATACTATTCGTTATCTAGAAAACACATATTAGTCATGTATCTTGAACTTCTACATTTGTATATAGGCCTATTGGCCTTCCGTGTCATCCCCCCCCCCCCCCCACCACCCTCGCCCTCTATTTTCTTTTATTTTATTCACCTTACTTACTGCTGTGATTTCTATTTACAGTCAGTTCTCAATATCTCGAAGTCGAAATGGCCATCTCAAACTTCTGATATCTCGAGGTGAGGTTTCTGGGAACAGAAACATTGCTCTGAGCTGCCAGTGGTCGGGGACGACAGGAGTTGGAATGTAAAGATAAGCCGACTTGGGAAGGTTCTTTGAGGAAGCATTTGGATTTGATGGCCACTGAACTATCAGGAAGGTAATGAGAACTGATGCTGAAAGGCCACTTTTTCGTTTCGCTTAGTTAGAAAATATGAATAATGGCTTCAAGAAAGACGAAAAGCAAAAATTCGTGGTTCACCGCAGACGAAAATGAAAGAAATCACTGATTCAACAGCGGAATCATATTCTTGTATAGAAACAACTGGTTGATGGCTCCAAATCGAAGCAAATATGGACAGAAGTATCTTACCTTTCAAATGCAGTTATCTCAAATATAAAAGCGAAAATGATAAACACGTTTTAAAGCTGCTTACACAACCAGGTGTGAAGCAGCTGACTGATTTTTTGCGTACAGTGACAGCAGCTTCCGATTTCATAGACTGTACGTTGGTGATAGAAGCACAACATCCTGTCCATTCCGTTCCGTTGCTGTTAATTCCGACTTCCGCTTTTGTATTCACAATACGAATGAAAACCGCGAAGCGGCGAACTTTAACAACAGGGGGAAATATTTTGTAAAAACGGAATCATCAGATGTTGCTGTATCTTCATGTAATCAACTAGAAAATGAGTTCTGCGAGCAAGGTTACGATCTTGTATTTGTATTGTACAGACATGGAATTTCATTATTTCAATTTTTCGTTCTCTTGCAATTTCGCATCACTCATAGTTCGGCCAGTGCAGTAGGAATAGCTGTCCTCTATTAGTGTTGCTTTATTTAGCTACTGTTACTTTATAATAGTCACTAATGACTCTCAAATTATAATTTGTTTCCATGAAGAACATGCCAATTTTCAGTGTTGTTGGCTTGCACACGTAATCAGTCATTACAACTTCATATATGTAAATTTAAATCAGTCTTTGTTCTAGGACTAGAACTGATATTTGACTGCATATCAGTTCTAGGTCATTTGGGCTGAAAAATGAACAAAATGCCAGAGTGGCATTTTTGCAAAATTGCCACTAAACTACAAACCTGACTTCATTTAGACATTTTTCTTGTGGTTCAAGAATAATTTTTCTTTCGGAGCATAAATATTAGACCACCTCCTCTCATTTCAGATGTGTTTTATAAAGTTTTTTTCTTCATTTCCTGATTTCAAAACAGATTTGACAAACTCGGGCTTTCCATGGGGGGAATTAGTTGGGTAAAATCCCATACCAGAGCAGAACTGGTCATACTAAATACCACAAGGCGGGGTACAGGTCTACCTTGTGCTATCATAGCACAAGGTGGAAGTTACATATGATGACCACAATGTATAATAAAATAATTAAGCGCTAAATTAAATATATATGTGCAAACAGCTGAAAACAGACAGAGGTTTATCTATCTATCTATCTATCTATCTATCTATCTATCTATCTATCTATCATGTTGTTGTGTGCAGGTGTTAAATTTATAATCTAGCATAGAAAAAGATATGACAAGAAGCAAATCCCAGATATGCTCAAACACATACCTCTGGTATGGCCGGGTAGTATGGAGCCCTGCAGTACATTCCACTGTACTGTAGTACAGAGGTCTGCCTGCACTTCTTCTTCTCCTCTGGCATTTGACTTTGGAACCAGCTTTCAGAGTTCCCTGCCATGTCAGAGACCCATGAGGGCTTCAGGAGAGATGTATCACAATACTTCACTGAGGAGCTGTCTATAGAGCTTTTCACTTGTGGTAGGGGGAGGGCATGCAGAGAGGAGGGGGTAAATACTTGGACGTCAGCATATGAACCAAATAAAGCTCTAATTCCAACCGATACCTACTGATGCTAATCTGACTTGGTGGGAGAATCCAAAAGCAGGAATGCCCGCCAGACTGTTAGTGATGCGGTATACCATCACTATGGATTCTTCTCAGTTGTTAGAGTGTTTGCCAGCTGATGACCTCTATAATTTGGGAGGTTCTATTTGCTATGTGATAGTTGAGATCATTGAGATGCAGTGTGGCTTCATGCCTGGCCGTGGCACTACTGATGCAATTTTTATTGTACGTCAGCTACAGGAGAAGCACTTGGCTTCTAACAAGCTGCTCTACATGGCCTTTGTGGACCTGTAGAAAGCATTCGATCGTGTGCCACGGGATGTCATCTGGTGGGCAATGCGCAAACTAGGAATTGACGAGTGGCTGGTGCGCTTGGTCCAGTCCATGTACCAGGATGTGAGAAGCAGGGTAAGAGTTGGCGATGGGTACAGCGAGGAGTTTGGTGTTGGAGTGGGTGTTCATCAGGGCTCTGTACTTAGCCCGCTACTCTTCATCATTGTGTTAGAGGCTCTATCCAGGGAGTTTCGCACAGGCTGTCCATGGGAGCTGTTGTATGCAGACGACCTGATGATCAGTGCTGAGTCTATGGAGGAACTGCTAGTAAAGGTGCAGACATGGAAGTCAGAGATGGAGAAAAAGAGCCTACGTGTGAACATGGGGAAGACAAAGATTCTGGTGTCTGGCATTAATCTGGACGTGCTGAAGAAATCTGGAAATGACCCTTGTGGTGTCTGTCAGACAGGAGTAGGTAGCAATGCAATCTTCTGTGGTGGCTGCAAGCGCTGGGTGCATAAGAAATGCAGTGGCATTAAGGGACCCTTGCGCCCTGACCCTGAGTTCAGGTGCGCCCGATGCCTTGGGACTGCTCGGGCCATTGATGAAAGAGAAAATACAGAGGTTGAGGTTGGAAACGAAAAGCTTGAAGTTGTCCCAGAGTTCTGCTACCTTGGAGACATGCTGTCTGCAGGAGGTGGCTGCGAGCTAGCTGTGATCACACGCTGCAAATGTGCATGGGGCAAGTTCCGGCAATTGCTTCCCCTTCTCACAATCTGCCACTTCTGACCAGAGGTCAGGTGTACTCAACATGCGTGAGGAGTGTGATGCTGCATGCAGCAGAGACTTGGGCCATGAAGATGGATACACTGAACCGTCTCCGGCATAATGACCGTGCCATGATCCGTTGGATCTGCAATGTCAAGGCAAAGGACGAAGTTAGCTCAGACTCCCTTCTCACAAAGCTTGGCATCCAGGACTTAGATGTGGTGCTCTGAACCAGTGGGATGAGATGGTTTGGACATGTAGAGCGCAGCACAGGCTGGATTGCAGAAGTACGCAAGATGAATGTGGTTGCACAGAAAAGACCGGGCAGGCCAAGAAAAACATGGGATGAAGTGCTTATGAACGACAGAAAGAAGCTATGTATGGATTCCGCTGACCCTCAGAATCGTTCTGAGTGGAGAGGACGCCTTCGAAGAAACTTGTCAAACAAGCCCAACCCTCGGTAGAGGAAAACAGGGCTTTAAAATGGATATGATGATGATGATGATGATGATGATAGTCACCTTAGACAAATCTGGCTGCTCTAGGTTGTACTACCTCAAACTGTTGGATACATGATGTGGTATAGGTATCGTGCTGAAGTGGCATACTCGATGATGGGTCTGTCTACAGCCTTGTGGCTCTTGATAGCCTCCTATACCTCAAGATCTCAAGTCTAGCTGACACATCAACGCTGCAGAGGGACTTGGAGTGGGAACAGGACTGACAGATGTCATTCAACCCCAGCAAATGCGAATTGGTCAGGGTGACCAAAAGGAGAAATCCAATCGAAGCCGCTTACAAGATCCATGGCCATGACCTAACAATCTCCGAGACTGGGAAGTATTTGGGCGTTGCCATTTCGGAGGATCTCTCATGGAAGGCTCATGTGGATTCTACCTCTAAGAAAGTGAACAACAGCCTAGCCTTCCTGAGAAGAAACCTTTCCAGTTGTCCCCAGGATGTAAAAGCCCAGTGCTACAAGACATTGGTCCGGCCTGTCATTGACTACGCCACATCAGCATGGGATCCACACACCACATCATGCAGACAGCAGTTGGAGGCGGTACAACGACGAGCTGCCCGGTTTGTAAATGGAGACTACCTTACCACAAGTAGCACCTCCCAGATGATACAGAACCTTGGCTGGCAACCGCTCCAACAGAGGCGCCAAGATGCCAAGCTCATCATGATGTACCGCATCACCTATGGACTAGTGGACATCCCTGCCTCCAGATTCTTACATCCAACTGGGACATGTACAAGAGGGTAGGCCCTTCGATATCTGGTACCGTGCTGCATGACAGACGTCTTCCTGCACTCCTTCTTTCCCGCGGGCATTAAACTTTTGAACAGCCTACCAGAGTATATCCCCATGTCAGAGACCCTTGAGGGCTTCAAGAGGGGTCTGGCAAGTCTCCATTAGCCCGTACAGAACTGTTTTTACAGATTTTAATCAGCAACAGTTGTTTTATCGTCACTTGTTCGTGCCTCACCTCAGCCTTGTAAATAGTTCAAGTAGACAAAATGCTCCAGAGTGGGCCCTGTACCGTACGGGTCCGTGGAAACACCCCAAACCACCCCAAACGTCTACCAAACCACCCCAAACCACCCCAAACCAGCCTCCCCAGATTCACATCTGCCCCCTGTCCCCTCCACACACACACCAACACTGCTCCCACCCATCCCAAACAGTATCTATATAGATTCAAAATAAAAAGAACACTTCAATAAGTGATTGCCCATGTACGTATGCATCTCTTTTAATAACTTCTTAAATATTAACAAAAAAATTATAATCTCAGTATAATAAAGCAAATTGTAGGGGGGGGGGGGGGGGAGGTGGTGACCATTTATACCACCCTCAACCAGCTACCCTGGGTACAAACTAGAACCTCAGCCCTCGCGCAGTGACATGCTTATTTAAAGTAAGAAGGGTGCGGATGGAAGGAAAAAACTAATTGACCTCAAATGTTGGTGTCTTGGTGGGGGGAGGGGGGTGGGGTTCTAGTTTGTATCCAGGGAGGCTGGTTTGGGGTAGTATGAAAGTGGTTTGGGGTATTTTGGGGTGGTTTGGGGTGTTTCCACGGACCGGCCCTGTACTGTACAGCTGTACGGGAAGAAGGAGAAGATTGTTGAGACTCCACATTCTAAGTAAATAAGTTAAATTTATTATCAATTTTACGATCAAAAGACTCATTAAAATACTCTTAGTCATCTAAAAAATATGAAATAGTATGCTACAAATGTTTCCCCTCCCTCCTCCTCGACTCCCCCGGTAACACCACCAACCCTCCCACATCCACTGTCTGTTTATGTAATTCCAGGTGCCCTTGCATTTAGTAATATTTCTTGGTACTGGAAATGTAATACAGGTATTTCTTTAGATGTCTTTGTGGTGTTTCAGCAGTGTTTAGTAGGACCCAAGTTGGGTACTGGATTTTACCTAGCACGGATTTTTCGAGCGTATTTCCTACTCAACCAGGGCCCAATTTAATGGAGAATAAACAAACAGCTGTCAGAAGCATATATCTTTTTACTTTGACTGCATGCTGCTTTGTGGTGTATTGATGCTTTGATATTTTATAATGAGTGCAAAATATAGAGGAATAACTTAATGGTGGACTAAAATTTGTATGGAAAAAAACTTCAGAAAAAGGTAAAATTTTGTCGCGACTTTTGTCTGCCTATATTGTTAAAAATCTGAACGGTTAAACTTACAGCTCTAAAGGGTCCATCAGAGTATAAAAAACCCTTTAGAGCTGTAATTTACATCTAAATCAGTCTGTGAAAGCTCATTTTTGTTGGCCATCTCGAAACATCTTCATGTTGAGATAATGATCTAATCATGGGGAGGAAATACGACACTTCGTCGAACGACACTTTGTCTACTGGTCCATTTCGTCGAAAAAGCTTTCTGTCGAAGTGTCATTTTTGTCGAATGTCCACTTTGTCGAAACAAGTTTGGTCGAATACTTTCAACGAAATATTTTATGCATGCTCACTCAACCGCCATACTGTATCTCTATGTCCGTTTTCGTCCTCTGATAACGTACTTAGTATTGCAATATCAGTGCTATTCCGCCGAAATATTCCAAGATCAAGCGGTTTTCATAGTCTTGAACAATTCTGTTTATCCTTAACTTTTCGTGATTTGCTTTTAGGGGCTTGTCCAGCAATGAATTGCCCGATACAAGTGTCAGTGTGGGCTTGCTCACTCTTAAGTCTGTCAAGAAATTCATGTTATTGCAAAACATCACCATTTTAAGTTTGTCAAGAAACTAAAAATAATGTTTGGCTGATGTTTTGCAATAATCATGTTAAAACGACGATTCCGCCTCTCCAGCGAGTTGTTGGTACGTAGATCGTCAGTTTTAGCCGGATCATACAGGAAAATACATAGGCTTTCTGAGCTTGGGAAAAATCAACTAAGTGTCGTATTCAACGAAAATGCATTCGACGAAGTGACTTTTCGACGAACTGGTAATTCGACTAAAACTTTCGACGAAGAGTCGTAGTAGACGAAGTGTCGTTCGACGAAGTGTCGCGCAGCGCATGGGGTTCAAACCGTCCTGAGACTCATGCCGTTACGTTCCGCTATGTTTCACAACCAACTACATGTCATACAACAGAGTACACAATGGCTATCTGAAAGAGGTCTAGGGGAAACCATGTGGTAATCTGTATAAAGTATTCACGCAAGATGTATGTCAGTTACAGTCTTCGCATAAACTTGTGTACCATGACCCAGTTTCCACTTAAAGTATATTGTATGAAGTAAGTGAACTGCAATCTTTATATTTTTGAAAGATACACCCAGACCTGGGGTAATTGTAATCTGTAATCGTGATTACTTGTAATCGATTACAATTTCTGAGTAATCATGAAGTAATCTGTAATCATGCATTTTTATGATTACAAGTAATCGTAATGTAATCAATTACATTACAAAATGGGTTGTAATCATGATTACTTTATGATTACATTTTGATTACTTTGATTCATTTTCAGAAATGAGAAAAGAAGAAGAAAACAAACTTGCTCTTCTTTTTAACAGTTTAAAGAAAAGACTTGTGCAAAATAATAACAGAAAGCAGTTTATTATTCAAAGTGTCTTCTAACTGACTAAGACAGAGAAAAACTGATCTTATTTGTGTACAAAAGGCAGCAGACCAAATTCAGAAACTGACAGAATTCCCTTTATACTCTTTTGGGGAATAAAATTTAAGCAGTGTCAAAGTTATAAATATGCTGTCTTTCACCCAATTATGACTGACAGACTCATCTATCCTCACAAATTGGATAAGTTCATTTACCAGTTTAGGGTGACTGACATATTTTTTTTACATCTTTTTATATTAATTGTTAAAAATTTCATTTAAACAGTGAAGATCCTGATCAAAATGCTGCTCTCTTAGCATCTGATCTGGGTCTGCACTGTCTACCTATCTACTTTTCTGGGATGCTAGGCATTAATGTGTTAATATTTACAGATAAATTTGTTATTATGTAAAAACTTTGAGATTTTGGTACTCTTGAATGCATGGTTATTTCAGGTTAAGACAGGTAGCCACCTTGGTTGACTTAAATTTGTATGACTGATTTACCATCTTCACTTTGGACAGGCAGGTTCAAGTGTTAAAGATGTTTTTCAAACATACTGACTGTTTTGTGTTTATTGGTGCGGAGTTGAGCAGTACAACTCAACTCTGATTTTCACACCTTCTTTGTGGATTGAGCTAACTGTAACATCTGTCTACTTTATGACACTTGTGTACTGCATACAACAAAAAGCCAGTACTTTAATTTCTTTCTTTCTCATTTATGGGCCAACTTATTATTTTTTTTTAATTTTTGCCAGACTGAGGTTGGGCAAGAAAAAGTTGAAAACGAAAAACGAAATATAAACAGTGATAGTAAAAACATTTTGAAATGAATAAATTTACATGAAGTGTTTGGCCCCTTGCTTTGAAGACTTTGAACAAGTCTTTCACCAGCAGTTTTATGACATTGGAGACAATGTAGAATCACATTCTGATGTTTGAAATAAACAGGTTAATGGAGAAAAGGTGAGGGAGAAAAAATATTGACGCATGTGCTTTATATTTAGGACCTGACATATAGTATTTATTGAATTTCTCGAACTTCATAAACAGCATACCGTCATTGTATGCACATTACATGTAACTGCAGATTGCTAAATAAATTTTGTTCAGATTACAAAATAAGTCAAGTTCTTCAGAAGTTATTTCAGTCTTACCTATTAGCACACAATGTAAGCCACCAATTATTTGCTGATTTAGGTATAAAATAGTCTTTTTGAATATAGAGTTTTTGCACTATCACAGTCATGATCATTCTGTACACTTCTATAATGTAATCACATGTAATCATAAAGTAATCATGATTACTTTGCAAAGTAATTGTAATTGTAATCAATTACATTGAGAAAAAATGTAATTGTAATTGTAATCTGTAATCATGATTTTGAAAAGTAATTGTAATTGTAATAGATTACATTGGCATGTAATCGGCCCCAGGTCTGGATACACCATTGCAAGACAACATATTCTTTATTATTTGTTTTTATTTTGAAATCAAGTTGTCAGTGGTTGACATACATTTGGCAGCTAGAGTCATGTGTGCATTAAAAAGCAGTTGCATAAAGTGGGTATAGCTTATCATCTAGTGGTAGTAGGTTCTACAAATTAAAAACAACTTGTCTTTATGATCTTCTTTTACTGGAAATTAACACTTTTTCTTAAAGATCAGAGCTTGCTACCACAATATTTCTATTTCATTTTCAATGTGTTTAAACAGTTTTACATAAATGACTTTATTTCAAGTTTCATGTGCAGATTTGGCCGATGTGCAGGAAAGGCTGAAATATCTGTAATTTTATGTCACAGGAACTGGTCTGGCAGACAATACATGTACCTTGGAGTGGACTTGCAGTTAAACTTATTTTGGAATCAGCATTCTTGCTGGTCACTGACTCACTGTACAGACCTCCAGATAAAGGGGGTATTGAGGATGAGACCGATAAGTCAAGAATAATTTTTCTTAGTTATCAATAAAACATATGTAGTGACCTCTCACTAGAACCCTCTCAGTGAGATGGTTCTAATGAGGAGTCTCAACATAAGTTTTTATGGAGAAGTATGGAAAAGTATTCTGAAGTTATCCTTGCTACCTCTGCTTATCTGGAGAAAAAAGACGAACAAAAAGTTTATGTTTTTTGTTTCATCAGAATCTACAATATGCTAGTGAAGAAATGAGATTCTGCACAACAAAGTAATTCCGTGTGACAGAGCCCTAGACAAGAGGGAGTATTTGTTGATAATTAGGGATAATTTTTGTTAATTCTGCATAAAACCATATTATGTTGTGACCCCTCATTTGAACCGTCTCAGAGAGACGGTTCAGATGAGGGGTCACAACAGATGGTTTCAATGAGTAATAAAGAAAATTATCCCTCAATTATCATCAAATACAGTTTCTCTTATCTAGGGCTCTGCGTGTGAGATAAGAAATTTGACTGCAATGATGTCACTTTTATCTACATACAACAACTTGGTGATGTTTGACCATTATGTCATTGTGTGTGGTTCAAAATTTAGAATTTAGCATTAAAAAAAGACAGAAAAAACAAAGAATAAAGCATTATAAATATTTACAAGAAGCAGATCAGAGGCTTGCCAGAACACAGCATCTGATATGGAGCTAAAATAAGCACCTTAAACTGGTCTTTGTTCTCTGTATAGACCACAAAAGCAGAAATACTATTCCACACAGGAATGGTTATTGGATAGTAAACAGTTTGAGGACATCAAGTATCTTCTATTGCAAGTTATTATAATAAAGCTCTTGTTTGTCTCAGTGGTCAGCCTACGTTGTTAGCCAGATGTCTCCATAGCTGGTAAACCAACACATTTTTTTTTGGGTTGACTAGGGTCCTTGGAATGTATAAGTAGTTGATAAATTTTCAAGTTTTATTGATTAGATCAGTCATTGGCAACCCGCCATATTGATCATTGGCACACCACCATTTCTCATTAATATAACTGCAATTAGGTATTTGATACACTGAGTCTTTCACCTTGTCCAAATAAATTATTTGAACATTTCTTCTTTCAGCTGAATTTTTGCATTCAAGACAGTACAAACATTATCTTGATTTAGATTTTATATTCAGCATAACTTTATTTTGTTTACATGTACTTTGACATCAAGTTTAATATTTTGTAATGTTTTTATAGGTTGGAGAGATATTTACGGCTGCTGGGGCTGCCTTCAGTAAGCTTGGTGAGCTGACTATGCAACTACATCCCAGTGCTGAACCAAGTCCTGCAAGGTAGGTTGGACTCGGGGGGCCCATCCAGGTATAGACAACAGCTCCTTTTTAGGAGAGACTTCAGTAATAAGTTCCAGGATCACTACCACATTAATCCTATTAAACACCCTGGGGGCATTGCATTTTACGAAAGGGGGTGCGTTGTTTTGAGCCAAAATTGTAGTAAATCAGCTACTGAAAAATACACCTAATAACAGTATTAAGAAGAATGGGTATACTTTCAGAGGAATTAACTCTACTATTTTTGTCTTCCTTTTCAGTAGGGACGGGGTCTACTCTTAAAAGCCTATATAGAAAACACTAGGTTTTATCCTCGAGCTATTGCCTTGCTATGTTTTATTGCATCTGGGTTGTGATGTCTGTAGAAAATGCTTAAAGCAGTTTATCATATGATGTCTCCGTTATTCAGTGGATAAGGTCGTGTCAGAAATCATATGACCACACGTGACATGTAATAACATTTTGGCTTGTACACATAAAATCATCATTGACAACGTCTGTGTCAGCAATGTGTTTTCTTATTGAAATAATGTTCATTTTGAAGGCGATAAAATCCCATTTCAAAGGGTCATATGATAAGCAGAAGCTTTCACACGTGGTCATTTCATATGAAATCTATGAAACGCGCCAAAGGCTCGTTTCATACATTTCAAATGAAATGACCACTTGTGTAAGATCCTCTACTCTGTGGACATCTTAATCAAGATGCAACAGCAGCCTTATTCTGTTCTTGTGAAGTTAAAATCTCGAAAGGAGCATTAACAGAAACTGGACAAAAGAGCATATTCACATTAAAAACATGGCACATCAGTTATGTCAAATTGTGATCATTTAAGCACCCATTAGCTGCAAATGAGTAATGATCAAGTAACTTGATTCATCGGTAAACCACTAGTGTATGGTTTTGCTTTCATCTTCTTGTTTGCTTTCCTGTAGTATGCAACAGGTCCAAAAAGGTGTGTACCCTTAAACCTAGAGGACCGAATTCATTCCATTAGAGTTGACCTCAATGGAAAAGGGAAGCAAAAATGAAAACGGCAGCATTTGTTCCCTTGAAAATGTGTTCATTTACCTTAAATTCTTATATTTCGTCCAGTCTTTTGTTCTATACATTAATTTGTTGTCAAGAAATTTTCTGTAAATAAATACCTGTTAGTTTACCTTGATTTCAATCAAATTTTACATTAGGGCACCAGAAACTCAAAGACAACGTGATTCAACATTAGCAATTAGGCTGTTTGACTGACAATTCAGAATCAAAACATAAACATGGTAAGAGGGTATATATCACAGAATTCATACCTTTTTACAGTATTTCTTCTAATAAATGCTCCAGAGGAGTTGCACTTCACAAGTTGTATATTATAAGTATCTATTATGGGTGTGAGGTGTGGACAGAATAACCTGTCACGAGGGTCACTGTTCGGCATCACGAGGCTTGCTGAGTGACAGATTTTTCTATCCACACCTCACACCCATGATAGATACTTTTCTTGCACTCCATGTTTTGTTTTAACTTCAGAACTTGTTAAAATGTGTAATTCTAGTGCTCGAAAGGTTTCAATTCGATTTTGAAAGAAAGCGCCGCTTTCAATGACCGCCATTCGGCTCTTTACATCAACGACTGGTGTGCATAAACTGACGCCATTTTTGCCGTCTTCGTGTCATCATCATCTCAAATGCCAATGTCACTTGGCGACACGCGGCAGGTATGTGAACTATACAGCTAATGCATTGACCGCTCGTCATTTTTATCCGGTCCTGGGTGAGATAAGATTTTCTATCCCACGTGAAAAGATTGCCATTTTCTATTGGTGTGCAAGAATAAGTTACCTCTATCCTTAAGACAAAATTTGGCCAGTTTATAACAAATTTTAAAGGTCTAAAGACTTTTCGCCACTTTTTCATAGTGAAAAGGTAAGGATTCATTAGAGAGGGTGCATTTATCAGAAGAAATATGGTATACCAAAACATTTATTTTTAGTGGTAAATGGACAGACCAAGAAATAGAAGCATTGAGAACAACAGTGAAAAGGTTTGGGGATGACCTGAACAAGATCAGTGATGTAATCAAAAACAGAACAATGTAAGATTTGATAGAAATCAGAATTACCAGGATTTTTAGCCCGCTTTTGCGAATGCAAAGGAGAGCTTATGCTATACCCCAGCTTCGTAGTCCGAGTATTCGTTTACGTTAGCGCCCTTGTCGGCACCTGTGATCAGGTTAAACTATGTTAAGAATTGCATTTAGCTCGATGTTCAACTCTGTATATTACAAACTACAGCAACTATGATCATCATACTTGGTACATATATACATCCATATGACTGCAGCAGCTGCATCACACAATCATATATGTCCTTGACCTATATGTTACAGTTGACTGCATTTGCTGTTTAGCACTGTTTTAAGGCAAAATTTTCAGTTTTGAAGATACCTTTGAGACAAGGGAGTTGATACTTGGTTAAAAAGCATATCCCTATAATTGCAGCAGCTGCAAAGCGTCCATGCTGACTCCTATGCCCTTGACCTTTATTCATGGTACAGTGATTTTACCGTATATATCCAACACTTTGACAGATTATCATAATACCTGACATAATGAATCAGTCTGACATTGCAAATGACCTCATACTATTTATAGATCACTGACCTACATTTCATGGTTCATTGATTGTGAGAATCAGGCACCCATAAGGCACGCTTTGTTTTCTTCTGACAACTCTTGTTAATTTATCTTGTCAAGAACATTTGCATGGTCGTGTGGAAAAAGGTTCATTAATTCGTGGTCATTTAAATTTTTTCAAACAGGCCAAATTTAAAATGCTTTTTGCATACACTTATACGGAGCAGTAGATAAAGAGAGAGTATTTGGTCAGGTAATAATTGCATCCCCTTTTTCCAAAGATTAGTGGGAACATATTGTTTTCAATATGGTTGTCATTGGTGTCAGTGTTGACATGGCAGTTTCTTGTATGCACAATATCTCTTGTTCCAGTGGGGTTGGGTGGGATGGGGTGTCAGTTGACCTAACCACACTATTCCTGGGCAGACTTAGACCACCACTTAGGAGGTCTAAGCCTGCCCAGGAACAGTGTGGTTAGGTAAACTGACTGTCTCGACATGACCATAGCTGTTTACCGTGGACATAAAGCAACAAATCAATCAAAATCCAGTGGATGGATTTTCACCAAACTTGCATCTACATGTATAATATTATATCATTTGAAACAATTTTAGAGCTGATAAGGCCTTAATGACCTTGACCTTATTTTCAACATTACAAGACTTGACACTTTAGATTTGCATTAAAAGTATGGTATCACTTAAACCAATGAGAAGATTTCAAACTTTTGTGGATATATCATTAGGAATGAACTTCTTAGTGCAATTTGTTTCTATTTACAAGCTCTCAAATTCGAACCCAGTTAAAGAGAAAAGCCTATGAAGATGCTGGTCTACCTCAGCCCACAGAATCCTCCTCCCCTAAGAAACAACATATACAACAGAAACAACAACAGCAGCAACAACAACAACAGCAGCAGCAACATGTCGTAGTAGAGCAGCAAGCTAAGAAACAAGTTAGAGGTATGATATAATAGGACTGCACAAAAGAATAATTGTTTTTCCTTTATTGAAAAGGTACACTTTCAGGAGAAGCAACTCTTTTCATTTTTAGCTCACCTGTCAAGGTGAGCTTATTGTATAGACTTGGTCCGTCGTCGTCGGCGGCGTCGACGTCGTCCACAATTTTAAACATCTTCTTCTCAGAAACCACTGGGTGGATTGAAGCCAAATTTCATATGGAGCCTTAACAGGATGGGGGAACAAAAGTTTATATATTTGGTCCAGGTCACATGACCAAGATGGCCGCCACGCCCATATATGGTAAAAACCCTTCAAAAATCTTCTTCTCCAGAACCAAAAGGCCTATAACCTTGAAACTTGGTATGTAGCATCGGGCATGCGGGCCCATCATAATTTATATAAATCATGACCTTGTGATGACCTTGACCTAATTTATGACATGGTCAACTTTGGTACGTTAGGCTTTTATATGGGAAAACGCTAAAACGGTGGATTTGTCAGAATCTATTTAAGTCTAAGGTACAATACTTGGTATACATGGTCGACTAAATGACCAGATGGAGATATTATGTCACTAAAGGTCAAGGTCATTCCGTCGGACCATCCGTCGTCAAGATTTTCAAACATCTTCTCCTCTGAAACCACTGGGCCGATTGAAGCCAAATTTCATATGGAGTCTCAGTTGGATTGGAGAACGAAAGTTTATACCCGGGGTCTGGGTCGCATGACCAAGATGGCAGCCATGCCCATATATGGTAAAAACCCTTCAAAAATCTTCTTCTCCAGAACCAAAAGGCCTATGACCTTGAAACTTGGTATGTAGCATTGGGCGTGCGGGCCCATCAAAGTTTATACAAATCAAGACCTTGCGTTGACCTTGACCTAATGTACAGCATGGTCAACTTTGGTATGTTAGGCTTTTATATGGGAAAACGCTTAAACAGTGGATTTCTAAGAAACTATTTAAGTCTAAGGTACAATACTTGGTATACATGGTCGACTAAATGACCAGATGAAGATATTATGTGCCTAAAGGTCAAGGTCATTCCGTCGGACCATCCGTCAACAAGATTTTCAAACATCTTCTCCTCTGAAACCACTTGGCCGATTAGAGCCAAATTTCATATGGAGTCTCAGTGGGATGGCGGAACGAAAGTTTATACCCGGGGTCTGGGTCACATGACCAAGATGGCCGCCATGCCCATATATGGTAAAAACCCTTTGAAAATCTTCTTGTTCAGAACCAAAAGGCCTATGACCTTGAAACTTGGTATGTAGCATTGGGCATGCGGGCCCATTTTAGTTTATACAAATCATGACCTTGCATTGACCTTGACCTAATTTACGGGATGGTCAACTTTGGTACGTTAGGCTTTTATATGGGAAAACGCTTAAACAGTGGATTTCTAAGAAACTATTTAAGTCTAAGGTACAATACTTGGTATACATGGTCGACTAAATGACCAGATGAAGATATTATGTCACTAAAGGTCAAGGTCATTCCGTCGGACCATCTGTCGTCAAGATTTTCAAACATCTTCTCCTCTGAAACCACTGGGCCGATTTAAGCCAAATTTCATATGGAGTCTCAGTGGGATAGGGGAACGAAATTTTATACCCAGGGTCTGGGTCACATGACCAAGATGGCCGCCATGCCCATATATGGTAAAAACCCTTCAAAAAACTTCTTCTCCAGAACCAGAAGTCCTATGACCTTGAAACTTGGTATGTAGCATTGGGCATGCGGGCCCATCATATTTTATACAAATCATGACCTTGCGTTGACCTTGACCTAACTTATGACATGGTCAACTTTGGTACGTTAGGCTTTTATATGGGAAAACGCTTAAACAGTGGATTTCTCAGAAACTATTTAAGTATTAGGTACAATACTTGGTATACATGGTCGACTAAATGACCAGATGAAGATATTATGTCACTAAAGGTCAAGGTCATTCCGTCGGACCATCCATGCCCATATATGGTAAAAACCCTTCGAAAATCTGATACAAATGATGACCATGTGTTGACCTTGAATTAATTGACGACATGGTCAACTTTGGTATGTTAGGCTTTTATATGGGAAAACGCTTATACAGTGGATTTCTCAGAAACTATTTAAGTCTTAGGTACAATACATGGTATATATGGTCAACTAAATGACCAGATGAAGATATTATGTCACTGAAAGGTCAAGGTCATTTTGTCGGTCTGTCCGTCATCAAGATTTTCAAAACATCTACTCCTCTGAAACCACTGGTCTGATTGAAGCGAAATTTCATATGGAGTCTAAGTGTGATCAGGGAATAAAAGTTTGTTTTCAGGGTCTTGACCAAGATGGTCGCCATGTCCGTATATGGTAAAAACCCTTCAAAATCTTCTTCTCCAGAACCAAAAGGTGTATGACCTTGAAACTTGGTATGTAGCTTTGGGCACTCAAGCCCATCATAGTTTATATAAATGATCGTGCGTTGACCTTGACCTAATTTATGACACTGTCAACTTTGGTACATTATGTCGGCTTTTATATGGGAAAATGCTTAAACAGTGGATTTTTCAGAAACTATTTAAGTCTAAGGTGCAATATTTGGTATATATGGTTGACTAAATGACCAGATGAAGATATTTTGTCGTTAAAGGTCAAGGTCATTCTTTGACTTTTGTACAAGGTCATTGAGATTCTGTCACCCGTCAACATTTTCAAACATCTTCCCAGTGGCCACTAGGGTCAATTGAAGCCATATTTCATATGGAGCTTCACCGGCTTAAAGGAACCATAGTTTGTTCAGATGGTCTTGGTCACTTGACCAAGATGGCCACCATGCCCATATATGGTAAAAACTCTTCAAACGTCTTTTTCTCAAGAACCGAAAGGCCTTTTACCTTGAAACTTGGTACCGGTATGTAGCATTGGGCACTCAGGCCCATCATAGTTTATACAAATGATTACTGTGTTTCATATATTATGGACCTTTAATACTGGGTCAAAGGAATCAAAGTTTGTTCAGCTGGTCATGGTCGTATGAACATGGTGGCCGCCACACCCATTTATGATAAAAACCCTTCAGAAATCTTTGTCCAGAAACAAAGGCCCAGTGACCTTGTGGCTTGGTATATAGAATTGGGACTCAACTTTAATCCCCAAGGGAGGGGGGTTATCTGCCCCTGCCCTGGTGCTATATACATGTATAAATGCATTAAAATATATACCAGGACCAAGTGTCAGGTGAGCTACAGGACCATTGGTCCTCTTGTTACCTCCTGTGGGGGTGGTGCCATGGTGCTGTGTGTAACTTCCAGTGCCGGGGCGTCCTACTGATTTGGAATATTGTAGGGCAGGGGCCTGCTGTGCTTGCAGTGGGTGCGGGTGGGGGTTGTTTGGACATTTTTTCTCTCGTCTGTTATTTCTCCTCTCTCTCCCTCTCTGGGAGACAGGCTGATATAGACTGAAATACTGTCTCAAAGGGCCGTTAAACCCAAAACAATCAATCAGTACCTCCTGTCTCAGTTGGGGGTGTACTCATAGAGAAAAGAATTTGCTCCTTTAGGAGCAAATTCTTTCCTTTAAGAGTACACCCTTTCTTGGAAGGGCGTTGTGGGTGTTGTCATGCGGGGAAAAAATAAGTCATAAAAGTTGTGCCCCTTTGTGAAAAGGTGGAGAACATAGAAGTCTTCTCATTCACTTTATTAACTCTTGTGGTGCAATAGTTATAGCATAAGATATTAAATTTCAGTGCTGGAAACGGCCAGTGGCCCGGTGGCCAAATACGCCTAATTTTTGTTTCGGGCCACCAGAAATCTCCAAAATATGACCTTAAGTTGTCCAAATTTATCTTTCTGGCATTACTAAATGAATGGGAACTTTAGGTAGTGGATAATTTGGGCCTCCTAAAGTTGGGCCTGTTAAGCTTTTGGGCCGCCGCCTTAATCTTGTGAGTTTCCAGCACTGAATTGTTGTTACATCTGAGCAGAATAATGACATGGAGAAGTAGATTGGATGAGATACCATAACAGCCCCCTATTCAAATAAATGTAATCAATACCAGTCATGATACAATACATATCAGTCCATTTTATCAGCAGTATGCTGATATTACATGTACATCAGACTGGCTGGCATCAGTTGAATAAAGGTATGACTGCCACAAACTGTGTCCAGACAGGTCAGGATCAGATCTGTTTACATGCGAATTGGTTAGGTGAACGATATTTGTTGAGATATTGAAAGAACTGTCTCAAAATCATCATTGCCTCATTTAGAGTATACCATTTTCAGACGGCCAAGTTTAAATCCGCCAAAATAACTGATTTTATCAAGGAGCAAAAAGTGAAATTTACACTTAAAAATCGGAACAAGCGAACAGCATTCCTGTGAAATTAAACCAAAAGGATAAATCACATATGTTTTTTTTTCCAATGCAAATTCAGTTATTACTATCTTGCCTATGGAAAGCAGAAAGTGAGACATACATGTACATGGTGCTTTTAAAATGTTGCCAATGGCTGCATAAAATTTTGTCAAGTTTTCTGGACTAGCCCTGTCTCTACGACAAACATTTCCCAGCCAGGTCAGCGAAACACGGGATTCTGCAGATTTCTTTTGCATGTGTGGAGTCTGCACTGGTTGTAGGTGTTTCTACAGTGGTATGTCTGCTTAAACTACATGAAATATATATTTGCATTCTCTCTATTTGAGCCGCGACACAACAAAACCAACAGTGTGGTTGTGTGCCCAGCGCAGACTCAGATCAGCCTGGGCATCCGCCCAGTCTGATCAGAGTTATCGCTGTGCGCATGGATATAGCTTAGACCCTTAGCTACCCTTTGAGCTCTTAACAAAGAGCCTGTTAAGTCTTAGTGGATGCCCGGACAAATCTGAGTGTAAGCTGGGCGCACAACCACTTTGTTGGTTTTCTCATGTCGCGGCTCATTTGCATTCTTTCTCACTGCAGCTAGCAGAAGTGAGTCATAGGTATTACCTTCTGGCATCTTTGGTGGGGTAAATTTTCCTTGAGTTTTCTGGTTATACCCCCGGTATACGAAGTATATAGGGGGTATATAGCTTTTGTTTTTTCCGTTAATATGTTTGTGTGTGTGTGTGTGTGTATGTTAACATTTTTTTCTGTCACAGATTTCTCAGGAACCACAATAGCTAGGATTTTGAAATTTGGTACAAACGTTGGGTATGACTAGTTGTACTGTGTAAGAGACAATCAGCCTTCTTCTGCTTATCATTCCCTTTGTTTGTCCATTTTTTCTTTCTCTCCAATTAAATTTCTGTAACAGATTTCTCAGGAACCACAATAGCTAGGATTTTGAAATTTGGTACAAACGTTGGGTATGACTAGTTGTACTGTGTGAGAGATAATAGGCCTTCTCCTGCTTATCATTCCCTTTGTCCATTTTTTCTTTCTCTCCAATTAAATTTCTGTCACAGATTTCTCAGGAACCACAATAGCTAGGATTTTGAAATTTGTTACAAACGTTGGGTATGACTAGTTGTACTGTGTGAGAGATAATAGGCCTTCTCCTGCTTATCATTCCCTTCGTTTGTCCATTTTTTCTTTCTCTCCAATTAAATTTCTGTCACAGATTTCTCAGGAACCACAATAGCTAGGATTTTGAAATTTGGTACAAACGTTGGGTATGACCAGTTGTACCGTGTAAGAGACAATTAGCCTTCTCCTGCTTATCATTCCCTTTGTCCATTTTTTCTTTCTCTCCAATTTAATTTCTGTCACAGATTTCTCAGGAACCACAATAGCTAGGATTTTGAAATTTGATACAAATGTTGGGTATGACTAGCTGTACGGTGTATGAGACAGTCAGCCTTCTCCTGCTTATCATTCTCTTTGTTTGTCCATTTTTTCTTTCTCTCCAATTAAATTTTTGTCACAGATTTCTCAGGAACCACAATAGCTAGGATTTTGAAATTTGGTACAAACGTTGGGTATGACTAGTTGTACTGTGTGAGAGATAATAGGCCTTCTCCTGCTTATCATTCCCTTTGTTTGTCCATTTTTTCTTTCTCTCCAATTAAATTTCTATCACAGATTTCTCAGGAACCACAACAGCTAGGATTTTGAAATTTGGTACAAACGTTGGGTGTGACCAGTTGTACCGTGTAAGAGACAATCAGCCTTCTCCTGCTTATCATTCCCTTTGTTTGTCCATTTTTCTTTCTCTCCAATTAAATTTCTGTCACAGATTTCTCAGGAACCACAATAGCTAGGATTTTGAAATTTGGTACAAACGTTGGGTATGACTAGTTGTACTGTGTGAGAGATAATAGGCCTTCTCCTGCTTATCATTCCCTTTGTTTGTCCATTTTTTCTTTCTCTCCAATTAAATTTCTGTCACAGATTTCTCAGGAACCACAATAGCTAGGATTTTGAAATTTGGTACAAACGTTGGGTATGACCAGTTGTACCGTTTAAGAGACAATCAGCCTTCTCCTGCTTATCATTCCCTTTGTTTGTCCATTTTTTCTTTCTCTCCAATTTAATTTCTGTCACAGATTTCTCAGGAACCACAATAGCTAGGATTTTGAAGATTGGTAAAAATGTTCGGTATGACTAGCTGTACCGTGTAAGAGACAGTCAGCCTTCTCCTGTTTATCATTCCCTTTGTTTGTCCATTTTTCTTTCTCTCCATTTAAATTTCTGTCACAGATTACTCAGGAACCACAATAGCTAGGATTTTTTTCTTTCTCTCCAATTAGATTTCTGTCACAGATTTCTCAGAAACCACAATAGCTAGGATTTTGAAATTTGGTACAAACGTTGGGTATGACTAGTTGTACTGTGTGAGAGATAATAGGCCTTCTCCTGCTCATCATTCCCTTTGTTTGTCCATTTTTTCTTTCTCTCCAATTAAATTTCTGTCACAGATTTCTCAGGAACCACAATAGCTAGGATTTTGAAATTTGGTACAAACGTTGGGTATGACCAGTTGTACCGTGTAAGAGACAATCAGCCTTCTCCTGCTTATCATTCCCTTTGTTTGTCCATTTTTTCTTTCTCTCCAATTAGATTTCTGTCACAGATTTCTCAGGAACCACAATAGCTAGGATTTTGAAATTTGGTACAAACGTTGGGTATGACTAGTTGTACTGTGTGAGAGATAATAGGCCTTCTCCTGCTTATCATTCCCTTTGTTTGTCCATTTTTTCTTTCTCTACAATTAAATTTCTGTCAAGATTTCTCAGTAACCACAATAGCTAGGATTTTGAAATTTGGTACAAACGTTGGGTATGACCAGTTGTACCGTGTAAGAGACAATCAGCCTTCTTCTGCTTATCATTCCCTTTGTTTGTCCATTTTTTCTTTCTCTCCAATTTAATTTCTGTCACAGATTTCTCAGGAACCACAACAGCTAGGATTTTGAAGTTTGGTACAAATGTTGGGTATGACTAGCTGTACCGTGTAAGAGACAGTCAGCCTTCTCCTGCTTATCATTCCCTTTGTTTGTCCATTTTTCTTTCTCTCCAATTAAATTTCTGTCACAGATTACTCAGGAACCACAATAGCTAGGATTTTGAATTTGGTATTAACGTTGCGTATGACTAGTTGTACTGTGTAAGAAATATCAGGCCTTCTCCTGCTTATCATTCCCTTTGTTATGTCCCCCCACCAAAGGTGAGGGGGGACATATTGTTTTCAGTGCGGATCCCGGGCGTCGGCGTCGGCGTCCCTGTGACAGATTTCTTGTACCCACGATATCTCTTGAACCAATGGATGGAATTTCACCAAACTTGCATGGATACATTATTGGGACAAGTTTAAGAGCTGATTAGATTTTGGTGACCTTGACCTCATTTTCAAGGTCACTGGAGGACATAGATGACAATTTCTTGTACCCACTATATCTCCTCAACCAATTGATGGAATTTCACCAAACTGGCATAGATACATCATTGGGACAAGTCTAAGAGGTGATTAGGTTTTGGTGACCTTGACCTCATTTTCAAGGTCACTGGAGGACTTAGATGAAAATTTCTTGTACCAGTAATATTTCTTGAACCAATGGATGGAATTTCACCAAACTTGCATGGATACATTATTTGAACAAGTTAAAGAGCTGATCAGATTTCAGTGACCTTGGTCTCATTTTCAAGGTCACTGGAGGACTTAGAAGACGATTTCTTGTACCGGTGATATCTCTTGAACCAATGGATGGAATTTCACCAAATTTGCATGTATACATCATTGGGACATGTTTAAGAGTTTTTAAGATTTTGGTGACCTTGACCTCATTTTCAAGGTCATTGGAGGACTTAGATGACAATTTCTTGTAACCACTATATCTCCTGAACCAATGAATGGAATTGCTCCAAAGTTTCAGGGATACACCATTGCGACAAATTTAAGAGCTGATCAGATTTTGGTGACCTTGACCTCATTTGCAAGGTCACTGGAGGACTTAGATGACAATTTCTTGTACCCACTAAATCTCTTGAACCAATGGATGGAATTTCACCAAACTTGCATGCATACATCATTGGGACAAGTTTAAGAGCTGATTAGATTTTGGTGACCTTGATCTCATATTCAAGGTCACTGGAGGACTTACATGACATTTTCTTTTACCCACTATATCTCCTGAACCAATGGATGGAATTCACCAAACTTGCATGGATACATCATTTGGACAATTTTAAGAGGTAATTTGATTTTGGTGACCTTGACCTCATTTTCAAGGTCATAGTCATCTATGTAGGATATCTTAAGAACCAGTGGATTGATTTTCTCCAAACTTACCTAGATATTTTACTTGTTCAGGCTTTTATTATTAGAGGGGATGGGAAATGGGCTGGTGGGGGGACATCAGTTTTTCTCTGAAAAACATTTCTAGTTTGTCTATTTTTTCTTTCTCTCCAATTAAATTTTTGTCACAGATTTCTCAGGAACCACAATAGCTAGGATTTTGAAATTTGGTACAAATGTTAGGTATGACCAGTTGTACCGTGTAAGAGACAATCAGCCTTCTCCTGCTTATCATTCCCTTTGTTTGTCCATTTTTCTTTCTCTCCAATTAGATTTCTGTCACAGATTTCTCAGGAACCACAATAGCTAGGATTTTGAAATTTGGTACAAACGTTGGGTATGACTAGTTGTACTGTGTGAGAGATAATAGGCCTTCTCCTGCTTATCATTCCCTTTGTTTGTCCATTTTTTCTTTCTCTCCAATTAAATTTCTGTCACAGATTTCTCAGGAACCACAATAGCTAGGATTTTGAAATTTGGTACAAACGTTGGGTATGACCAGTTGTACCGTGTAAGAGACAATCAGCCTTCTCCTGCTTATCATTCCCTTTGTTTGTCCATTTTTTCTTTCTCTCCAATTTAATTTCTGTCACAGATTTCTCAGGAACCACAATAGCTAGGATTTTGAAGATTGGTAAAAATGTTCGGTATGACCAGTTGTACCGTGTAAGAGACAGTCAGCCTTCTCCTGTTTATCATTCCCTTTGTTTGTCCATTTTTTCTTTCTCTCCAATTAGATTTCTGTCACAGATTTCTCAGAAACCACAATAGCTAGGATTTTGAAATTTGGTACAAACGTTGGGTATGACTAGTTGTACTGTGTGAGAGATAATAGGCCTTCTCCTGCTTATCATTCCCTTTGTTTGTCCATTTTTTCTTTCTCTACAATTAAATTTCTGTCACAGATTTCTCAGTAACCACAATAGCTAGGATTTTGAAATTTGGTACAAACGTTGGGTATGACCAGTTGTACCGTGTAAGAGACAATCAGCCTTCTCCTGCTTATCATTCCCTTTGTTTGTCCATTTTTTCTTTCTCTCCAATTTAATTTCTGTCACAGATTTCTCAGGAACCACAACAGCTAGGATTTTGAAGTTTGGTACAAATGTTGGGTATGACTAGCTGTACCGTGTAAGAGACAGTCAGCCTTCTCCTGCTTATCATTCCCTTTGTTTGTCCATTTTTCTTTCTCTCCAATTAAATTTCTGTCACAGATTACTCAGGAACCACAATAGCTAGGATTTTTTTCTTTCTCTCCAATTAGATTTCTGTCACAGATTTCTCAGAAACCACAATAGCTAGGATTTTGAAATTTGGTACAAACGTTGGGTATGACTAGTTGTACTGTGTGAGAGATAATAGGCTTTCTCCTGCTTATCATTCCCTTTGTTTGTCCATTTTTCTTTCTCTCCAATTAAATTTCTGTCACAGATTTCTCAGGAACCACAATAGCTAGGATTTTGAAATTTGGTACAAACGTTGGGTATGACCAGTTGTACCGTGTAAGAGACAATCAGCCTTCTCCTGCTTATCATTCCCTTTGTTTGTCCATTTTTTCTTTCTCTCCAATTAGATTTCTGTCACAGATTTCTCAGAAACCACAATAGCTAGGATTTTGAAATTTGGTACAAACGTTGGGTATGACTAGTTGTACTGTGTGAGAGATAATAGGCCTTCTCCTGCTTATCATTCCCTTTGTTTGTCCATTTTTTCTTTCTCTACAATTAAATTTCTGTCACAGATTTCTCAGTAACCACAATAGCTAGGATTTTGAAATTTGGTACAAACGTTGGGTATGACCAGTTGTACCGTGTAAGAGACAATCAGCCTTCTCCTGCTTATCATTCCCTTTGTTTGTCCATTTTTTCTTTCTCTCCAATTTAATTTCTGTCACAGATTTCTCAGGAACCACAACAGCTAGGATTTTGAAGTTTGGTACAAATGTTGGGTATGACTAGCTGTACCGTGTAAGAGACAGTCAGCCTTCTCCTGCTTATCATTCCCTTTGTTTGTCCATTTTTCTTTCTCTCCAATTAAATTTCTGTCACAGATTACTCAGGAACCACAATAGCTAGGATTTTGAATTTGGTATTAACGTTGCGTATGACTAGTTGTACTGTGTAAGAAATATTAGGCCTTCTCCTGCTTATCATTCCCTTTGTTATGTCCCCCCACCAAAGGTGAGGGGGGACATATTGTTTTCAGTGCGGATCCCGGGCGTCGGCGTCGGCGTCCCTGTGACAGATTTCTTGTACCCACGATATCTCTTGAACCAATGGATGGAATTTCACCAAACTTGCATGGATACATTATTGGGACAAGTTTAAGAGCTGATTAGATTTTGGTGACCTTGACCTCATTTTCAAGGTCACTGGAGGACATAGATGACAATTTCTTGAACCCACTATATCTCCTCAACCAATTAATGGAATTTCACCAAACTGGCATAGATACATCATTGGGACAAGTCTAAGAGGTGATTAGGTTTTGGTGACCTTGACCTCATTTTCAAGGTCACTGGAGGACTTAGATGAAAATTTCTTGTACCAGTGATATTTCTTGAACCAATGGATGGAATTTCACCAAACTTGCATGGATACATTATTTGAACAAGTTAAAGAGCTGATCAGATTTCAGTGACCTTGGTCTCATTTTCAAGGTCACTGGAGGACTTAGAAGACGATTTCTTGTACCGGTGATATCTCTTGAACCAATGGATGGAATTTCACCAAATTTGCATGTATACATCATTGGGACATGTTTAAGAGGTTTTAAGATTTTGGTGACCTTGACCTCATTTTCAAGGTCATTGGAGGACTTAGATGACAATTTCTTGTAACCACTATATCTCCTGAACCAATGAATGGAATTGCTCCAAAGTTTCAGGGATACACCATTGCGACAAATTTAAGAGCTGATCAGATTTTGGTGACCTTGACCTCATTTGCAAGGTCACTGGAGGACTTAGATGACAATTTCTTGTACCCACTAAATCTCTTGAACCAATGGATGGAATTTCACCAAACTTGCATGCATACATCATTGGGACAAGTTTAAGAGCTGATTAGATTTTGGTGACCTTGATCTCATATTCAAGGTCACTGGAGGACTTACATGACATTTTCTTTTACCCACTATATCTCCTGAACCAATGGATGGAATTCACCAAACTTGCATGGATACATCATTTGGACAATTTTAAGAGGTAATTTGATTTTGGTGACCTTGACCTCATTTTCAAGGTCATAGTCATCTATGTAGGATATCTTAAGAACCAGTGGATTGATTTTCTCCAAACTTACCTAGATATTTTACTTGTTCAGGCTTTTATTATTAGAGGGGATGGGAAATGGGCTGGTGGGGGGACATCAGTTTTTCTCTGAAAAACATTTCTAGTTTGTCTATTTTTTCTTTCTCTCCAATTAAATTTTTGTCACAGATTTCTCAGGAACCACAATAGCTAGGATTTTGAAATTTGGTACAAATGTTAGGTATGACCAGTTGTACCGTGTAAGAGACAATCAGCCTTCTTCTGCTTATCATTCCCTTTGTTTGTCTATTTTTTCTTTCTCTCCAATTAAATTTTTGTCACAGATTTCTCAGGAACCACAATAGCTAGGATTTTGAAATTTGGTACAAATGTTAGGTATGACCAGTTGTACCGTGTAAGAGACAATCAGCCTTCTTCTGCTTATCATTCCCTTTGTTTGTCCATTATTTCTTTCTCTCCAATTAAATTTCTGTCACAGATTTCTCAGGAACCACAACAGCTAGGATTTTGAAATTTTGTACAAATGTTGGGTATTACTAGATGTACCGTGTGAGAGAGTATTGGCCTCCTTCTGCTTATCATTCCCTTTGTTTGTCCATTTTTTCTTTCTCTCCAATTAAATATTGTCACATATTTCTCAGGAACCGCAACAGCTAGGATTTATAAGGTTGGTACAAATGTTGTGTATAACTAGATGCACAGTATAAGGGACAATTAGCTTTCTTCTGCTTATCATTCCCTTTGTCCATTTTTTCTTGCTCTCCAATTAAATTTCTATCATAGATTTCTCAGGAACAACTACACCTAGGTTTTTAGCTCACCTGTGAAGGTGAGCTTATAGTATAGCCTTGGTCCGTCGGCGTCGGCGTCCACACTTTTTAACATCTTCTTCTCAGAAACCACTGGACGGATTGAAGCCAAATTTCATATGGAGCCTTAACAGGATGGGGGAACGAAAGTTTATATATTTGACCCAGGTCACATGACCAAGATGACCGCCATGCCCATATATGGTAAAAACTTTTAAAAATCTTCTTCTCCAGAACCACTGGGCCGATTGCCTTGAAACTTGGTATGTAGCATCATGGACTCTAGTACTACAAAATTTATATAAATGATGACCTTGGGTTCACCTTGACCTATTTTATGGCAAGGTCAAATTTGGTCCCTTAGGCTTTTGAATGGGAAAATCTGAAAAAGTGCATTTTTCTGTTGCTTTTGTGCTCTGTGATACGGAAATGTAGTCAATTTCAACATAAATGGATATTAGAGGTCAAGGTCATTAAGTGACCTTGCCCAAAGGTCATTTGTCCGTTGTGTGTCAACATTTTTAGAGGACTTCTCTGAAACAACTGGGCCAATTTTAATAAAATTTCATATGCAGCCTTCAGGCAAAGCGGGAAAGAAATTTTATATATTTGGCCCAGGTCACATGACCAAGATGGCCGCCATGCCTATATATGGTAAAAACCTTTAAAAATCTTCTTCTCCAGAACCACTGGGCCGATAGCCTTGAAACTTGGTATGTAGCATCATGGACTCTAGTCCTACAAAATTTATATAAATGATGACCTTGGGTTGACCTTGACCTATTTTATGGCAAGGTCAAATTTGGTCCCTTAGGCTTTTGAATGGGAAAATCTGAAAAAGTGCATTTTTCTGTTGCTTTTGTGCTCTGTGATACGGAAATGTAGTCAATTTCAACATAAATGGATATTAGAGGTCAAGCTCATTAAGTGACCTTGCCCAAAGGTCATTTGTCCGTTGTGTGTCAACATTTTTAGAGGACTTCTCCTCTGAAACAACTGGGCCAATTTAATTAAATTTCATATGCAGCCTTCAGGCAAAGCGGGCAAGAAATTTTATATATTTGGCCCAGGTCACATGACCAAGATGGCCGCCATGCCCATATATGGTAAAAACCTTTAAAAATCTTCTTCTCCAGAACCACTGGGCTGATTGCCTTGAAACTTGGTATGTAGCATCTTGGACTCTAGTCCTACAAAATTTATATAAATGATGACCTTGGGTTGACCTTGACCTATTTTATGGCAAGGTCAAATTTGGTCCCTTAGGCTTTCGAATGGGAAAATCTGAAAAAGTGCATTTTTCTGTTGCTTTTGTTCTCTGTGATATGGAAATGTAGTCAATTTACACACCTATGGATATGAGAGGTCAAGGTCATTTAGTGGGTCAAGGTCATTTAGTGACCTTGATCAAAGGTCATTTGGCCATTGGGTGTCATCATTTTCAAACATCTTCTCCTCAGAAACCATTGGGCTGATTGAATCCAAATTTCATATAAAGACTTAACAGGATGTGGGAATGATAGTTTATATATTTGGCCTAGGTCACGTGACCAAGATGGCTGCCATGCTCATATATGGGAAAAACCATAAAAAATTTTCTACTCCAGAAACACTGGCCGATTGGTTTAAACAATATTAATTCAATGTAAATTACATAGTTACAAAAAAAGTACAATATAACATGGTACAGGATCTGACGGTAAGCGAAACGCTTGTATCAAAGTCATCTCCTGAATTGCCTTGAAACTTGGTATGTAGCATCTTTGACTCCAGTACTACAAAGCTTACATAAATGATGACCTTAGGTTGACCTTGACCTGTTTTATGGCAAGGTCAAATTTGGTCCCTTGAGCTTTTGAATTGGAAAAGCAGAAAAAGTGCATTTTTCTGTTGCTATTGTCCTCTGTGATATGGAAATTCAGTCATCGTTAACCCCTACAAATACTAGAGGTCAGGGTCATTGTCGTTGTCATCTGTCGTCAACATTTACAAAGGACTTCTCCTCAGAAATCACTGGGCTGATTGAAGCCAAATTTCATTTAGAGCCTTAACAGTAGTAGTAGTATTTCAGTTCTCATATCGACGTTGCCCCCGCACCTCAGCGGAACGAATCCATAGCCGCAGTAACAGTATAAAGAAACAAAAGTTTATATATTTGACCCAGATCACATGACCAAGATGGCCACCATGCCCATTAATGGTAAAAACCTTAAAAATTCTTCTTCTCAAGAACCACTGGGCCGATAGCCTTGAAACTTGGTATGTGGCATCATGGACTATAGTACTACAAAGTTTATATAAATGATGACCTTAGGTTGACCTTGACCTATTTTATGGCAAGGTCAAATTTGGTCCCTTAGGCTTTTGAATTGGAAAGGATGAGAAAGTGCATTTTTCTGTTGCTATTGAGCTCTGTGATATGGAAATGCAGTCAACTTCAACTTCTATAAATACTAGAGGTCAAGGTCATTTAGTGATTTTATAGAAGTGGCCATGATGGAACAGTTTACACACTCACTATCCAATCCTATCGAATTGCAGCCTGTTTATTAGCCTGCCTGAGCCGAAAGCTTGCATTTTGGCCACTTGACCTGAGCATATACTGGCAGGTGAGCGATCGTTGCCCTTGGGTGACTTGTTGAAATTTATTACAAACATTGAGTATGACTAGTTGTATTGTGTAAGAAAACATCAGCCTCCTCCTCCTTATCATTCCCTTTGTTTGTCCATTTCTTCTTTCTCTCCTTTAAAATTAAACTTTTTCTGTCCCAAGATTTCTCAGGAACCACTACAGCTAGGATTTTGAAATTTGGTGCAAATGTTGGGTATGACTAGTTGTATGGTGTAATAGAGTATCGGCCTCCTGCTTATCATTCCCTTTGTTTGTCCATTTTTCTTTCTCTCCAGCATATTTTTTGTCACAGTTTTCTATGTTCCTAAGAGAGCCACAGTCTTCAATTTTTGTTTACATCTTGAGAATGGCCAAGTTTATTGTAGGAAAGAAAATCAAAATGCTAAGATTTCTTTTGGCCTTCATTTTTTCCTTTTTTTCCATCTCTATCTCCAATGGAATAAATCGTAAAATTTATGTTAAAGATTTCTCAGTTTGCTATGTGACTAGGTTTAGGTATAGGTTTAAATTGACTAGTTGACATCATCTGGATGCTGCCGCTGACTTTAGGTCAAGGTCACTGACATAGAACTTTATGTAAATTTGTGTTGAAATTTTGTGTTAAATTTGTATTTTCTTTTGATAACATAATTTGCATGTTTTAATGGAACCATTGTGTATTTGTCTAAAGGCCTTCCACTGGATTTGTAATAGATTGTCCATTCATATGTCTGTTATTTAACATTTGCTTTAGTGTGTTTTTATTAGGCGATGGCACTGGCCGGGGGTATACGTGAGCCTCTGCTCACATGCTCTTGTTTAAACCTGTTTTTGTGACAATGCACTGATAGGCGAAAAACCACCTTCTATGGAATTCTTGTTCAGAGGTAACAAATGCTTTAGACTCACAACATAGCAGCTTCCATCTTTGAATTTGGATAGATCCATTATTTGCAAAGGAAAAGTTGATGATTGTTCATTTTTACTGAATGGTACTGTCAAGAAAAGAAGATATGGAGTACAGAATCTCTCGGATTTGGAATTTCATAACGGACGTCTTATCTAAGCATTACATGTGACAAGATACAACTTACTGGCCAGGCCACCAAAGTGATATGTGCATCTATGAAAAGGAATTACAGATGTATATGTCAGAAATGATTATTGACCTGTGAATATACAAAATGAAGGTGATGGTGATGGATAATAATATTTTATCGCCCACCACAATTTTAAGAACTGTAAATATTTATGAATAAGTAGACTTTTACCCAAGAAGATTTTATTTATCTTATGTTACACATACAAGTATTGTATGGTTCTCCAAAGATGGAGGTAAAGATACAGAAACAAGAAACAAGATAATAAATCACAGGCAGAACAGTCTAAAAGCCATCTCATATGGATCTTCACAGTTTGCAAATGTTCAACATTTAGTCTGGATGTCCAGACAACTGCCATCAACTTGAGGGACTTGTTTCAAGGGAAGCAACTCTGCTGCATTCTTTTCATTTTGGCCTCCTTTCTCAGTGAGAGTCAAGTCTTAAAAGAAAGAATTTGCTCCTCTAGGCACAAATTCCTTAAGAAAAGACCCCAGTTTTGCAAGGAGTTCATTATCCAGGGAAGTAAACAAAAATAACAGAGTTGCCTTTCTTGGAAAATCATGGTGGTGCAACAGTACACCTTTATTTCTTTTTTCTGTGTTTTGCAGAAGTAACACTAAGTGCTTTAAATGCTCCTGAGAGTGATGTTGACATAGAGGGATTAGGAGATGCTGGAGCTTCAAAGAAATTAGATTTTGATTCAGGTACTGTAGCCATTGATTTACCTGTAGAGAATATCACTACAGTTGGTCAGTATATAAGATTCAACCACAGGTTGGGGATGGTTTATGTTGGTTGTGGTCCATGGTCGAGGTTTAAGACTTGACATTAAGCAAAGTTGTTAACATCTGCCTAGGGCAGCAACAAACAAGGAGTGGTTAAATAAAGGATCTTACTTGAGTGGTCATTTCATATGAATTTATGAAACAAGCCTTTTGGCGAGTTTCATAAATTTCATATGAAATTACCGCGAGTGTAAGATTCTATTTATCATATGACCCTTTAAAACGGGCTTTTATCGCTTTCAAAATGAATTTTATTTCAATAAGAAAATGCATTATTGACATGGTCATTGGCAATGACTTTATATGTATGTATCAAAATGATTTTACACAATGTGGTCATACAATTTTTTTGACACAATGTTATCCACTGAATAACAGTGATGTCATATGATAAATGTTATCCTTACACAGGTGAAATTGGTTTTCAAGCAACTCAGTTAATTTTTTAACCTTCCATGAAATTGCATCTTTTTATGCCATGCCATATGTTACTGCAGGGTATTGTTTTCAAATTCTTTCCTTAACCCCTTGAAAATTCTTTTAGAAACTTGGATCAAGTGTTCCCTTTATCAAGATTATGTGCAGAACTCATATTTCAGCAATGTCCGACAAAGGTCAAGGTCACACTTAGAGGTCAAAGGTCAAAAGGTAACATTTCATGTCCACTCCATATCTCTAAAACCGTTTCTTCATGAAAGTTTGTACAAATATAAAGCACTATCAGACAATGTGCAGAGAAAAAGAACCATAACCCTACTTTCAGTTTTTACGGAATAATGTCCCTTTGTATTTTTCTATAGTAATTTCATATAAGCTTCATGTCCGCTCCATATCTCGAAAACATTTTAAGATTTCTTTATGAAAGTTTATATAAATACAAAGCACAATTTGATGATGTGCAGAGAAAAAGAAACATAACCCTACTTTCACTTTTAACAAAATTATACCCCTTTGTATTTTTCAGTTTTGACAGAATTATGTCCCTTTGTATTTTTGTATATAGGAAAGATATTTTTGAAACTTGAGTCAAATGTTCACCTTATCAAGGCAACATGCAGAACTTGTATTTCAACCATGTCCGACAAAGGTCAAGGTCACACTTAGTGGTCAAAGATCAAAAGGTTCTTAGAGGTCAAAAGGTTACATTATTTGTCAGCTCCATATCTCAAAAACAGTATGAGATTTCTTCATAAAAGTTTATACAAATACGAAACATCATCAGCCAATGTGCAGAGAAAAAGAACCATAACCCTACTTCCAGTTTTGACGGAATTGTGCACCTTTGTATTTTTCATATATAGTCATTTAATATTAGCATTGTGTCTGCTCCATATCTTGAAAACCATTTAAGATTTCTTCATGAAAGTTTGTACAAATATCAGACGATATGCATACAAAAAGAACCATAACCCAACTTTCAGTTCTGATGGAATTATGTCTGTTTGTAATGTTTGTCAAGGAATTTCATATTAGCTTTCTTTGTTTTGTAGTTTTATATCTGCCTTATTATTGAAGATTTAAGCTACTGACAAAGTTATGTCATCTCTTGTTTTTATACCCCCGCTTTGAAAAAGTGGGGAGTATACTGGTTTACATCTGTCCGTAGTTCCGTCCGTCCTTCCGTCCTTCTGTAATTCCGTAACACTTTTTTGTCAAAGATATCTCAAGAACCGTATAAGATAGAAACTTCATATTTGGTATACAGGATGACAACGACAAGTTGTATTGTGGGATTGAGAACCGGCCATCTCCTGCTTGTTCTTCCCTGTATTTGTTCACTTTTCTTTCTCTCCACTTTTTTTCGTCAAAGATATCTCCCCAACCGTATAAGATAGAAAGTTAATATTTGGTATACAGGTTAACAATGCCAAGTTGTATCGTGGGATAGAGAACGGGTCTTCTCCTATTTGTTCTTTCCTGGATTTGTTCACTTTTCTTTCTCTCCATGCATTCAGTACTGTAATTTTTCGTAAAAGATTTCTCAGCAACTGTTCAAGGTGGAAGGTTTATAGTTGGTATATGAGTTGACAATGACTTGTTGTCTTGTGGGATTGAGAACCGCCCCTCTCCTGCTTGTTCTTTCCTGTATTTATTCACTTTTCTTTCTCTCCTCACTTTTTCGTCAAAGATATCTCTGCAACAGTATAAGATAGAAAGTTTGTATTTGGTAAACAGATAAGCAACTACAAGCTGTATTGTGGGATAGAAAACAGGCCTTCTCCTAATTGTTCTTCCCTGTATTTGTTCACTTTTCTTTCTCTCCATGCATTCAGTACTGTAATTTTTCATAAAAGATTTCTCAGCAACTATTCAGATGGAAGGTTTATATTTGTTATATGAGTTGACAATGACTTGTTGTATTGTGAGACCGAGAATGGGTCTTCTCCTCTTTGTTTTTTCCTGTATTTGTTATTATTTTCTCTCTCTCCACACTTTTTTTGTCAAAGGTATCTCAGCAGTATTATAAGGTAGAAAGGTCATATTTGGTATACAGGTTGATATCAAGAAGTTGTATCGTGGATTTGAGAATGGGCCTCCATCTCTTTGTTTCTCACTGTATTTGTTCCTTTTTCTTTCTCTCTAAACTTTTTTGTCAAAGATATCCCCACAACAGTATAAGATGGAAAGTTGATATTTGGTATACAGCTTGACAATGACAAGTTGTATATTGGGCTAGAGAACTGGCCTTCCTTTGTTTGTTTTTCCCTATATTTGTTCACTTTTCTTTCTCTCCATGCATTCAGCACTGTTATATTTTGTGAAAGATTTCTCAGTAACTGTGCGGATCAGATTTGGTTAATGACTTGTCAGTGACTTATGACACTTTTCAGAGCAGAGTTCTCAGCAACTGTTCATCATAGACTGCTCATACATGTTGGATTTGTTTTCTTTCATGTTTTGTTTTCTCCATACAGGCCATATACATAGGAAGCGCTACAGCGGGGGTATAGTCAGATTTTCTGACTTCTAGTTTTTCCAACCTTAAGCCCCAACGGGCATATATTGCCCCTCTCAGCAGAGCTCTTGTTAATACATGGCTTTATTACACTCTGAGATGCGACGCCATATGATGAAAAATTTTCATCTGCATTTGTATGGACGATATCTCACTTGTGATTGCTACTGGGCAATCTGATAAGAGCTACCATACTTGCCAGTGCCCCAAAAGTATTTGAAATATTTTAGTGAAGCTTCGTCAAAATGATTGAATAGAATTTTTCAGTCTGTATTTTGCCCTGCAGGGTTATCTGCCCCTGGCCATAGGATTTAGACGTGTAAAATCAAGCAAGTTGTTGAAGAGAAAAATTCATTTTATAGCTGAATTACACAAGACTGATTTATGTTACCTTTGGAAGGGGAACCATCATCCTCATCTTTTTGCTCAATAAATATGGTACCTCAATTTCTATTACAGGGTCACTAGCAGATATAGATTCTAGCTTATTATGAGAACAGCTTAGAGATTATAAAGGGAAACTACTCCAGAGGCATCAGTGAATGAAGTTTGGAAAGCAGCACTTTGGGTCAGATGAACTGAATGTGGGAGCTGCATGGAGTTTTTAACTTCCACACAAATCTTTTGACAAAAAGATTCCAAGCATTTGCTTTGTCTTTATCAACTCCTTTATGAGAATGGATATTTGACAATTTTGTTCCTTTCTGTATATTGTGGATACCGGTAGTTGATACGGTACAAGCACAGATAGTTTAAAGGAGAATGGTTTAAAGGTACCTTTTCAGGGGAAACAACTCTGACTTTTTCATTATTGCCTCTCTTTTCAATTCAGGTCAACTTTTATAGAAAAGAATTTGCTCCACTAGGAGCAAATTCTTTCCTTTAAGAGTAGAGCCCTTTATTTAAAGTGCTTTATCCTCAGGGAAAGCAAACAGGAAGTCATGAGTTATTCCCCTTGTAAAAATGACAAAAATTATGGAGGAATACCTATACTTCTTCAACAAGGACTCAAGGGAAAAACAGTTATTGCTACCAGTGTTCCTAAGGAGACTACTCTGTCAGTGATCTCCCCAGACTATTAAGGCATGTCACTTGCAACATGCGTCAATAGTCTCTTCAATTAGCTTTGCAACATGCCTTAATTTCCAATGAAAATTTATAGAATACTACTATTTTCACTTCTCAGCCAGTAAAGTTGTTTATTAAGGATCATCGATAAATCATTTTATATAATTTGGAAATTTAGGCTAATTTTGACAAAGCATTGCTACATTAAGGAATTTAAAAATGAATCAACAAATCAAGATCTGATTTTTGTGTTAAAAGCGACATGCCTTCTGAAATTTCTGGGGAGAACACTGCACTGTATATGTGAAAGACTGAAGGTAGATATTGCAATGTATATATTTGTGTTCATCTTGCAGAAACTTTTTAACACATATGGATTGGCTTTTATGATATAAAAAGAGGTAAAGGTTTCTCCGTAGCCTAGTTGGGGTTAGAGGCCCACTATATCTTGGGCACAGTATCTAAAAGGAGGCGCCAATCCCTCCCCATTTACTGCCTTATCTTTGCCTGATTTGAAACATGTACCCATTTACTGCTGGGTTGATAGAGCTTTCCAGTCCATGGATGGCCCTCCTTGTGTTTAAACCCATGACCTTCTGCAGCGCAAGTGAGTCGCTCTAACAACTAGAGCACAGTGCCTCTCTATGATGTAAAGGATTACTATAAAATGGACTGGCATGGATCATATCAAGACAGATGAGTAGGGGATCTGTTCTCATTGGAATTTACAGAGTGTGGAAGGGGTCAGCTGAATGAAATAGCATGCATTTTTTACCAAATTTCATATGCATGTTGAGTGATTAAGGCCTGCTTCTTAACCCTATTGCACTCAGAAGGACCAAAATTGTATTCTGAGTGCAAAAGGGTTAATGTGAATGGATACACTGCCATTTTTTTCTGCTTTTAATGATGATGTTGGGAAATTTTTTATCTTATTTCTCCATATAAATATATTACCATGTTACCCGTTATAAGAACTGCCTCTTCAAGGGGATTCTTTATAATATGTGAACGTCTTTTTATGCCCCCAACTTCGGAGAAGTTGAGGGGGCATATTGGTTTGGGCCTGTCCATCCGTCTGTCCATCCCTCCATCTGTAACGCTTTAAGGCAGCTGGAAACTCAAGAACCGCTTATGCTAGGATCTTAAAATTTTATATGTGGGATGTACATGAAAAATTGGTGTACTCATATTTTTAGCTCACCTGAGCCAGCGGCTCCGGGGGAGTTTATAGGATGGTAAGGCTCCGTCGTCCGTCGTCGTCCGTCAACAATTTCAAACGACTTCTCCTCTGAAACCGCTGAGCCGATTGTAACCAAATTTCATATAGAGCCTCCTGGGACCTTAGGAACGAAAAGTTGTTCAAACAGTCCTGGTCACATGACCAACATGGCCTCTATGCCCATATATGGTAAAAACCGGAAAAAATCTGCTTCTCCAGAACCAATAGGCCGATGGCCTTGAAACTTGGTATGTAGCATCGGGTACGCGAGTACTACCAAGATTGTTCAAATTATGACCTTTTTTACGGTAAGGTCAAATTTGCTTCCTTATGCTTTTATATGGCAAGATGCTACAACATAAGATATCTTGGAAACTGTTGAAGATTTTGGGCTAAAATTGGTATCTACAGTCATCTTAATGACTACATGAAGATTTACGAGTATAAGAGGTCAAGGTCATTCTTTGACCTTTGACCCTGAACTCTTATATTTTGACAAGTTCTAACAATCTACTCAAAAGCCACTTAGCCAATTGAAACCAAATTTCATATAGAGCCTGCAGGGGTTGAGGGAACAAAAATGTATTCATACGGTCGAGGTCACATGACCAACATGGCCACCACGCCTATATATGGTAAAAACCTTTAAAAATCTTCTTCTCCAGAACCAGTTGACCGATGGCCTTGAGTTTTGATATGTAGCATTGGGTACTTGAGTACCAGCAAGATTGTTCAAATTATGACCTTGTGTTGACCTTGACCTTTTATATGGCAAGGTCAAATTTGGGAAAATGCTAGAACATGAGATTTCATGATAAGTTTTGAAGATTTTAACCTAAAAATTGGTATATACAGTCATCTTATTGAGTACATGAAGATTTGTGAGTACAAGAGGTCAAGGTCATTCTTTGACCTTTGACCCAGAACTCTCATATTTTGACAATTTCAAACAATCTCCTCAAAAACCACTAGGCCAATTATGACCAAATTTAATATAGAGCCTCCAGGGGTTGAGGGAATGAATAAAATTTTCTAACGGTCATGTGACAACGGTCATGGTCACATGACCAACATGGCCACTATGCCCATATATGGTAAAAATCTTTAAAAACCTTCTTCTCCAGAACCAATTAACTGATGGCCTTGAGACTTGGTATGTAGCATTGGGTACTTGAGTACTATCAAGATTGTTCAAATTATGACCTTGTGTTGACCTTGACCTTTTTTACGGCAAGGTCAAATATGGGAAAATCCTAGAACATGAGATTTCATGGAAAGTTTTGAAGATTTTGGCCTAAAATTGGTATATACAGTTGTCTTAATGAGGTCATGAAGAATTATGAGTACAAGAGGTCAAGGTCATTTCTTGACCTTTGATCCAGATTGCTCATATTTTGACATTGGTAACCATTTCCTCAAAAGTCAAAGGGCCAATTGTAAACACATTTCATATATAGCCTCCAGGGGTTGATTGAATAAAAATTTGTTCAAACAGTCGAGGTCACATGACCAACATGGCCGCCATTACCACTTATGGTATAAATCTTTAATATGTTTCTTCTCCAGAACCAATACACCTATGGCCTTGAAACTTGGTAAGTAGCATGGAGTACTAGAGTACCACCAAGAGTGTTCAAATGGTGACTTTGGGTTTACCCTGATCTTTATTGCGGCATGGTCAAATATGGGAAAATGCTAGAACATAAGATTTCGTGGAAAGTTTTGAAGATTTTGGCCTAAAAATGGTATATATGGTTGTCTTGATGAGTACATGAAGATTTATGAGTACAAGCGGTCATGGTTATTCTTTGACTTTTGACCCAAGACTCATATTTTGACAATTTCAGACATGATAAGGAAAAGCCACATTGCCAATTGCCCAGGTGAGCGATTCAGGGCCTCATGGCCCTCTTGTTTCTTTTTTCAGCCGGTCACGTATTTCCAGAGTTATGCCTTTTTTTCGACTTAGCCTATGAAACCTTGTGAACAAAATATAACAAGAACCCCTTGCTGCTAGGATCATGATTTTTTGCAGGTTGACATTGCCAAGGGTGTAGATAACCTTATTAACTTTTGAAAAAAATGCGTGAATTTTTGACCGAGTTATGCCCTTTTTTCAACTTAGTGCATTGTAAGCCTATGGAATCTGGTGAACAAAATACCTCAAGAACCCCTGATGCTAGGATCATGATTTTTGGCTAGAAGACATTGCCTAAGGTATAGATGACCTGATTAACTTTTGAAAAAAATCATGAATTTTGACCAAGTTATGTCCCTTTTTCGACTTAGGTCATTGAAGCCTATGGTACAAAGATACTCTTGCTTGCAGTCAAGAACCATAAGAGGTTGAAACTTGAAATTTTATATGTGGCATGAACATGAAAAATAAGCGGACCCATAATTTTTTTTCCCTCCGCCTGTCTTGTTGTTCAGGAGTTATGTCCCTTTTTGGACTTTGTCATAGGAACAACATTGTGAACAAAATATCTCAAGAACCACTTAAGCTAGGATCCAGACATTTGGCATACAATTACAGACCAAGGTGTAGATGACCTGATTAACTTTGGAGCCTATTTCATAAATTTTGGGTTGAGTTATTCCCATTTTTTGGACATAGGCATTTTGTATAGGAACAAGCTATAGGAATAACTTTGGGAACAAAATATCTGAAGAACCACATAAGCTGTGTTCCTTATATTTGACATACAGTTACAGACTAAGATGTAGATGAACCAATTAATACCCCTTTCTGACTTTAATATTATGGGATGAACCTTTTTTAGAGGCACGCATATGGTTGGGAGCATAGTGTTTCGGTAGGGCACCTGACTTATAAGTCAGAGGTCCTGGGTTCGATACCAGGTCTGGCCACATACTTGGGTTTCTCCTTCCACTGATTCAAGAAGGGCAGTTGTCAGTTACTGGCAAAAGTATGTGCACTTAGTACTGGTTAACCGCTTAGGAGGTCTAAGCCTGCCCAGGAATAGTGTGGTTAGGTTAACTGACCATCCCAACATGACCATAGCTGTTTACCGTGGAGGTAAAGCAACAAATCGATCAATCAATCATAAATACATTTTCCAGTTTTACGGAGAATTTACAGAAATTATGTTACAATTATCCTCAGAATCTCTGTCTGTGGAGCTCTGTTTCAGAGTACATAGAAGAAAATTGTACAGTGTATGTACATTGTAGATCACTGTTGTGACACCAAGACTGTATAGACCTTCCTTGATTTACAAGGTTTGATTTGAAACATATTACTTATTTAAATGCATAATTTTAGCTCTTGAAATAACTTTCATTTGCTTTTAAAAGAAGCTGATGCTTTCAAGGACCAACAATAGGCTTAGTCCATGAATGTCTGCAAAAACTGGCGCCATTTTTCCATTTTTATGAAGTCTATGTTCAACCAATGTCACTCATGACCTTCAATTCAACCATTGTGTTAACTACACATGATATTCAAATGATTTTTTGTCATTCATGGGTGAAATAATAAAGATATAATAAAAAATGCCTATACAGGTGAATCTTGAAGATATCTTTGTCTGGTGGGCAAGAAATACTTTTCTGTTGAATTCTGATTTTTAAAAGTTGCAAGTTTGCCATATCTTGTTTATAACAATTTCCATGACCATTTATATTTATTTCAGTCATTTTCAATCATTATTCTTCATTTACTGTAGAATAGGAATCATCACTACTTAATACAAATTTTGATCTGAAATTGTTTCCTTTTATGAATTGCCTTCTGATGACATAATTCAGCCGCAACACGACAAAACCAACAATGTGGTTGTGCGCTCAGCGCAGACTCAGATCAGCCTAGGCGTCCACCCAGTCTGATCAGACCCATGGCTAAGTGCTTAAAGGGTAGCTAAGGGTCTAAGCTACCTCCATGTGGACAGTCAAGACTCTGTTCAGACTGGGCTGATGCCCAGGCTGATCTGAGTCTGCGCTGGGTACACAACCACAATGTTGGTTTTGTGTCGGGCTCATGTATACCCCTTGCTTGCCCAGACTTTCTTACATGTGCAGTGCTTAAGTAGGGGGGAAGGGAGGGGGATATTTGAGTAATAAGGTGTCAGTATCATGATATGAGCCACAACACTAGAAAACAACAAAGTGGTTGTGTGCCCAGCGCAGACTCAGATCAGCCTGGGCATCTGCCCAGTCTGATCAGAGTCTTCGCTGTCAGCATGAAGGTAGAGCTGCAACGATTCACCCAACGACCGATTTGATTCGATTTGGATTTCAGACACCTCGATTCGATTAATTCGATTCGATTCATGATTGATTTTATGCTACCTTAATTCATCATGTTTATCACTTTATTTTGTTATATTTACACTTCTGTTTATCTTTGGGTGCATCTTTGAGCACAGGTTTCTGCGAGTCATCGTTAGACGCCATTTTGATAACCCTACCGATAAGGAAACGAAGCACCCGTATTGATTGGATGACCTAATTATTACTGACCAATCGTACATAACGTTATAAACAGCGTTATAATATTAAGAGCGGGTCTAAAACACGGACTTCCGTTTTAATTGAGGGCCCATGCGGGGGATTGTGAATCGAATCGAAATTAGTGGAGTTGTTATCGGAATCGAATCGGCCCTTGTGAACCGGATTTTCGATGCATCGAAGTGAATCGTTGCACCTCTACATGAAGGTAGCTCAGACCCTTAGCTACCCTTTGAGCGCTTAGGAAAGAGTCTGATCAGACTGGGCAGATGCCCAGACTGATCTGAGCCTGCGCTGGGTGCACAACCACTTTGTTGGTTTTCTAGTGTCGTGGCTCGTATGATTGTTCATTTGTGAGATACAGTATGTTTGCTGTCTGTTCTTACAAGCCATCAGTATGGTGTGAACAGTCAAAGGTGTGAATATTAGCAGAGTAAACATAAACTAAGTTGTAGTACAGCAGTTCTTGCAGTAAGTAATCATTTTGCAATAAACCCAACATTATTTCACATTTAGTTTTCATACTCTTTTTGTCGCACCTGCTTCAGCAAGGTACAATATAGGCGTCCTGTTTTCCGTCCATCTGTCCGTTCGCAATTTACGTCGACCCTAGCGTTCTCAAATTTCACATGCAGCATGATCAGGCTGCAGTGCTTCAGAATGATAAAATTTAGCTGGGTCGAGAATTCAAGATGGCAGCTGTAACTTAAAATAGCAAAAGCAATAAAATCAACTTTTTCTCTAGAACCACTCAGTATATTTGGCTGAAATTTTGCATGAAGCATTAATGGGACCTTAGTTTTTAGAATTATCAAAATGAACAAAATCTGTAGCAGAGTTAGATCACAGTGACCTACTTTTATATGAATCTAGTTTTGCTAAAATGCCAATATCTCAAAAAATGCTGAACAGATATCATTCAGATCAGTCAGAATGATCCACAAATGGAGTTCTTTCAAATTTATGTGACAGGGCAGTCCAATATAGCCATCAGCTGCTGTTACTAAAAATATCAAAAAAATGAAAATGACAATTCTCCAGAACCTCTGAATGAATTTGGACCAACTTTGTGTCAGAATGATCCTCGCATGAAGCTATTTCAATTTTTTTGCAAATCAATCATCCAAAACGGCTGCCATTTGCCATTACTAAAAATAGGAAAAGTATGAAATGGACAATCCAAATGGATTTTGACCAAAAATGTATCGAACTGATGCTTTCATTGAGTACTTAATGTGAAGGCACATAGCAGGTGCGACATAGCATTACGCGTAATTCTTGTTTTGTGAATTTTAATGTTTGTATTATTTGCATACAATTTTGCAAGTCTTTTATTTTGTTAACATAAAAAAGAAAGAACAAAGTCCCTACAACAGACAGATACATGTATCTAAAAATTACAAAAGTCCCAAAATTAAATGTCCCCAATATGCCTTATTAATTAAACAGCAAACTTTGATACCACAGATAATAAGTGTTTTACTTTAAGCAAACAGCTTTATTGCTGATGGGCAAATCATGAAGATAGATGTTTATACAGGCATTAGTTGTGGTAACACTTCTACTTCTACTTCTACTTCTGTACGGCCCAGGGCACGAAGCATCACGGGCAAGTGACGTCAGCAAAATGGTTAAAAGCATCATCGTATATACAGGTTAAAAACATAAAACTGCTGTGACGTCTAGGCTGTGAGTGTCTGTAGACGTGTGCTGAAGATGTCTACAGACTCGGCGTGACCAGGTCAGGAGGTAGGCTATTCCATTCTCTGGTGGTACGTGGCACTTTCGCTGCCATGCGCAACTTTAGTGGAATTTACCGGTAGCTGCCAGGCAGGCCTAAAGTCCAAATTGTGTTCCCATTACACTGCTGTGTATTTGCTATACTGATATAACCATAGAAGAGGAACAACTCCTCCAGGCTTATTCTAACTTGATTGTTGAGATCGTATAAAGCTACATTTTGATATGTTATGTGGAGCTTATCATTTTTAGCTCACCTGAGCCAGAGGCTCCGGGGGAGCTTATAGGATGGTAAGGCTCTGTCGTCGTCCGTCCACAATTTCAAACGACTTCTCCTCTGAAACCACTTGGCCAGTTGTAACCAAATTTCATATGTGGCCTCCAGAGGAAGGGGGAACGAAAAGTTGTTCAAACGGTCCTGGTCACATGACCAACATGGCCGCCATGCCCATATATGGTTAAAACCTAAAAAAATCTTCTTCTCCAGAACCAATAGGCGGATGGCATTGAAACTTGGTATGTAGCATCAGGTATGCGAGTACTACCAAGATTGTTAAAATTATGACCTTGGGTTGACCTTGACCTTTTTTACGGCAAGGTCAAATTTGCTTCCTTGTGCTTTTATATGGCAAAATGCTAGAACTTAAGATATCTTGGAAACTGTTGAAGATTTTGGGCTAAAAATTGGTATCTACAGTCATCTCAATGAGTACATGAAGATTTATGAGTACAAGAGGTCAAGGTCATTCTTTGACCTTCGACCCAGAACTCGGATATTTTGACATTTTCAAACAGTCTCCTCGAAAGCAACTGGACCAGTTAAAACCAATTATCATATGTGGCCTCCAGGGGTTGAGGGAAGGAAAATTTGTTCATACCGTCCAGGTCACATGACCAGCATGGCCACCACACCCATATATGGTAAAAACATTTAAAAATCTTCTTCTCCAGAACCAGTTGACCGATGGCCCTGAAACTTGATATGTAGCATTGGGTACTCAAGTACTATCAAGATTGTTCAAATTATGACCTTGGGTTGACCTTGACCTTTTTTACGGCAAGGATAAATATGGGAAAATTCTAGAACATTCGATTTTATGGGAAGTTTTGAAGATTAAGGCTTTAAAATTGGTAAATACAGTCATCTTAATGAGTACATAAAGATTTGTGAGTTCAAGAGGTCAAGGTCAGGTCAAGGTCATTCTTTGACCTTGGACCCAGAACTGATATTTTGACAATTTCAAACAATCTCCTCAAAAACCACAAGACCAGTTGTAACCAAATTTCATGTAGAGCCTCCAGGAGGTTGAGGGAACAAAAATTTGTTAAAATGGTCCAGGTCACATGACCAACATGGCCGCCATGCCCATATATGGTAAAAACCTTTAAAAATCTTCTTCTCTAGAACCAACTGACCGAAGGCCTAGAAACTTGGTATGTAGCATTGGGTACTCCAGTCCTATCAAGATTGTTCAAAATGATGACCTTGGGTTGACCTTGACCATTTTACAGCAAGGTCAAATATGGGAAAAGCCTGAAATATACGATTACATGGAAAGCTTTGAAGATTTAGGCCTAAAAATTGGTTAATACAGTCATCTTAATGAGTACATGAAGATTCATGAGTACAAGAGGTCAGGGTCGTTCTTCGACCTTTGACATTGAATTCTCATAGTTTGACAACTTCAAACTTTTTAAAAGCCACAGAGGCAATTGTATCCAAATTTCATACAGAGCCTTCAGAGGTTGAGGGAACAAAAATTTCTTCAAATTGTCTCGGTCACATGATCAACATGGCCGCCATGCCCATATATGGTAAAAACATTTAAAAATCTTCTTCCCCAGAACCAATTGACCGATGGCCTTGAAACTTGGTATGTAGCATTGGGTACTCCAATAATATCAAGATTGTTCAAATGATGACCTTTTGGTTTACCTTGACCTTTATTATGGCAGGGTCAAATATGCGAAAATGCTAGAACTTAAGATTTCATGGGAATCAAAAATAGGTATATACAGTTGTCTTAATAATGAGGTCATGAAGAATTATGAGTACAAGAGGTCAAGGTTTATTCTTTGACCTTTGATCCAGATCTCTCATATGTTGACATTTTCAAACATTACTCAAAAGCCAAAGGGCCAATTGTAAACACATTTCATATGGAGCCTCCAGGGGTTGATTGAACAAAAATTTGTTCAGATGGTCCAGGTCACACAACCAACATGGCTGCCATACGCATTAATGGTATAAACCTTTCGTATTTTTTACTCCAGAACCAATACACATATGGTCTTGAAACTTGGTAAGTAGCATGGAGTACCAGAGTACTACCAAGACTGTTCAAATGATAACCTTGGGTTTACCTTGACCTTTTTTGCAGCATGGTCAAATATGGGAAAATGCTAGATAAGATTTCATGGAAAGTTTTGAAGATTATTGCATAAAAATGGTATATATGGTTGCTTTAATGAGTACATGAAGATTTATGAGTACAAGAAGTCATGGTCATTCTTTGACTTTTGACCCAAGACTCATATTTTTATAATTTCAGACATTAGAAAAAGCCACTTTGCCAATTGCTCAGGTGAGCGGTTCAGGGCCTCATGGCCCTCTTGTTTTCCTTCCGAACCAAAAGTAGGAACACATAAAGGTAGGGCTTATCGGAAACATGCTTGGCACTGAGCTACTGGTTTTTAGAGGGAGCTGGCAGCGAAAGTGTTAAATTATGTGTAAAGATGAATTATTACACTGCCAAATCCAAGTAGTATGAACTAGTTGTGTAAATGCAGTTGGCCAGTTTAATGCTTTATTTCTTCAATGAGGATTTCTAACAGCCAGAGGGCCATTAGTATGTTACTAGGTTTGCTTGCTAGTTGCCCTAGGGTCTAGTACCAGGATAGGCCCCTATGCAAAATACTTGTTATTTGGAGCTGCTTGAAAATTATGACTGTCTTCTGAGATTGTACTTTAATACCATATTTCTATGGTTACAAGACAAGGGTTTTTCCCTTCCAAAACAATCCACAAAATCTAGACTAAGACTGATCTAGATTTTTGGGATTAGGGTCAACTCTCGATATCGAAGTCAAATTTCAGCCAAAACTACTGATATCTCAAAGTAAATTTTCTGATACCAGAAAATTTGCTTTGAGATATCTGTAGTTTGAGATAACAGGAGTTGAAACATACATAAGAATTGGAAATATATTGTTTGATATAAGAAGATATTTTGAGATATCAATGTTCGAGATATCGGGAGTTGACTGTATTTTGACAGGGCAAACCCCATCTCATAGCTGAATTTCATAAGACTGAGTTAGATATTTTAGGGTTATTCGAAAGGTCAAAAAACACTTTTATAGCGGAATAAATATGGTACCCTAATAGTCTTATTACTGGCTGTACCAAGACAGCTGTTCTGTTGCTTTTTCTCTTTTTCAAACTGAGTGTCTCTTTTATTGATATAGGCCATTCCCTTGTGTTGTTTGTATTTTACGTCATCTTTGCCTTGGTCTGTGACTTTGCATATGAGCTGTGTCACGACAAAACCAACAACGTGGCACATGCGACCAGCGAAGACTCAGATCAGCCTGGGCATCTGCTCAGTCTGAACAGAGTCTTTGCTGTCTGCATGGAGCTAGCTTAGACCCTTAGCTACTTTAAGCATATAGAGCCTAGGTTGATATAAGTCTTCACTGGGTGCACATGTCACTTTGTTTGTTTTGTCCTGTCATACTGGCTATATTGGCTCATATGATTTAAGAAGACTCTCCAGATTATATTGTTACTTTTGTAGGAGCGGCTATAGTGTAGTGGATGACACTCTGGACTACCAATCCAGGGGTTGCAAGATCGATCCCCCGCTTCTCCCGTCTTTCGGATGAGACTTTAAACCGAGGTCCCGTCTCCATATGACCTCGTTGTTGGTGGGACGTTAAAACCCGAGTTCACTCACTCACTCACTGTTACTTTTGTCCCTTTCCATCTCAGTCATAAGGCTTTAACCCTTAAAGCACCAAAAATAAAAATTGTTGAATTAGAAAACAGTGTAGATCCAGATAAGGTGGCTCACAATGAGCCACCTCATCAGAATCTGTACTGTTTGCCCTCTAGTGTTCAAATTCTCAATATGATATCGCTTGGACGAAACATTTATTGAAATTCTGCAGACTTAAATTTTGTCATCTGCTTTTTGGCTCATTAAGGGTTAATACTGTTTATGGTCATAAACAGTACGTATCCGTCATAGGGAAATGAAACAGTGTTGAAAGAGCATGTAATGAAATAGCTGGCTCGAATTCCTCTGTTGCCTTTTTTAACAAAAATTTGTAGGAAGGTTTATGCTTGGTGTTGATTCCAGAGCGGAAGCAGGAGCATGTTGAAAATGCTTCACAACTTCTAGTCAAGTTCAAAGGCATGGGGCAAAAATATCTTGTTGATGACACCTGTTGACGAAACCTGGGTGTATTTCTACAAGCATGGAGAGAAAGAGAACAAAGAGGGATGGGTGACAATGATCAAAGAACTCAGATTGCTTGCAGTCCCAGGTCTGTGTGGTGGGTTATGTATGCTTAATATTTAGACAGTCACAGTGATGGAATCATGACCAGGGTCCCTGTGCCTAAGCACACTAGTGACTAGTGTTAACTGGTATATTATACAAGGAACAAATTATATCTCCCAACCCTCTGGGGGAGACGTATATTTTTCCATAGTTTTCTGTCTGTTCACCAGTATATTCTGTTTGTCCATCACAAATCATGTCCCTCTGTTTGTCCATCTCAAATCATGTCCATCTGTTTGTCCATCACAAATCATGTCCACACCATAACTCTGCAATTGTTATACCCCCGGTATACGAAGTATATAGGGGGTATATAGTTTTTGGTCTTTCCGTTAATATGTTTGTGTGTGTGTGTGTGTGTGTGTGTGTGTGTGTGTGTGTGTGTTAACATTTTTTCTGTCACAGATTTCTCAGGAACCACTAAAGCTAGGACTTTGAAATTTGGTACAAACGTTGGGTAGGACTAGTTGTACCGTGTAAGAGAGAATCAGCCTCTTCCTGCTTATCAGTCCCTTTGTTTGTCCATTTTTTCTTTCTCTCCAATTAAATTTCTGTCACAGATTTCTCAGGAACCACTAAAGCTAGGACTTTGAAATTTGATACAAACGTTGGGTATGACTAGTTGTACCGTGTAAGAGAGAATCAGCCTTCTCCTGCTTATCAGTCCCTTTGTTTATCTATTTTTAGCTCGCCTGAACGAAAGTTCAGGAAGAGCTATTGTTGTCACCACGGCGTCGGCGTCCGCGTCCGGATTGGATGTTTTGGTTAAAGTTTTTTAAAGACCTATATCTCCTTAACCCATGGATGGATTCTTTTGATACTTGCACTGTAGTTAGATATTGGTCTAAGGTTTAACAGGGTACCACCCCCACCCCACTCCGTGACCTTGATGTCAAGGTCATGGACTTAGAAAATTGGTATTTTTTTTTGACTGGATGTTTTGGTTAAAGTTTTATAAAGCCCAATATCTCCTTAACCCATGGATGGATTCCTTTGATACTTGCACTAAAGTTAGGTATTGGTCTAAAGTTTTCGAAGGTACCACCCCCACTCCCCTCTGTGACCTTGATGTCAAGGTCATGGACTTAGAACATTGTCTTTTTATTGATTGGATGTTTTGGTTAAAGTTTTTTAAAGACACATATCTCCTGAACCCATAGATGAATTCTTTTTATATTTGCACTGTAGTTAGATCACAGAGTACTACCCCAACCCCGCTCAGTGATCTTGATGTCAAGGTCAGGGACTTGGGAATTTTTTGTCTTTCTTAAAGTTTTGTAATTGCATACTGATTCATAATGCTTTGCAGAGATTTAGTTTATACTTGAAATGATGTTAGACTCTTTTTTGAGTTTTTACAAAACACCTTATCTTACCCCACTGGATGACCTTGAAGTCAAGGTCATCGACTTAGAATTTTGTCTTAAAGATTTTGGTTAAAGTTTTATATTTATGAAGACATAATTTCACAGTGCCACGATGATACTAATACTTGGACTGATGTTAGATAATGGTTCAGGGTTTTGATACATCCTAGTAGCCCCCCCCCCCCCAACCCCCCCCCCCCCCCCTACCCGTCAGTTTTTTTACCTCAAGCTCATGGGCTTTGAAATTTCATTTCATTTTCTTTTTATTTATGTCCCCCCACCAAAGGTGAGGGGGGACATATTGTTTTCAGTGCGGTTCCCGGGCGTCGGCGTCGGCGTGACAGTTTCTTGCGTGCGCGATATCTCTTGAACCAATGGATGGAATTTCACCAAACTTGCATGAATACATCATTGGGACAAGTTTAAGAGCTGATTAGATTTTGGTGACCTTGACCTCATTTTCAAGGTCACTGGAGGACTTAGATGACAATTTCATGTACCCACTTTGCGTGCGTGATATCTCTTGAACCAGTGGGTGGAATTTCATTTCATTTTATTTTAATTTTATTTTTAAGACTTATTTCTGAGATAGCTTTTGTTTATAAATGTGTTTTCAGTATGGACATGCTTGCTTGAAGTTTTATGCATAGCAGTCCACATAGCCCCCCCCCCCCACCCTACCCGTCAGTTTTTTTACCTCAAGCTTGTGGACTTTGAAATTTCATTTCATTTTTTTATTTTAATTTTATTTTAAGACTTATTTCTGAGATAGCTTTTGTTTATAAATGTGTTTTCATTATGGACATGCTTGCCTGAAGTTTTATGCATAGAGTGCACACCACCATAGCGGCTGTGTGATGGGCAAGCACCAATTCAGGCGAGCTATGCTGTCAGGTGACAGCTCTTGTTTCTTTCTCTCCAATTAATTTTTTGTCCCAGATTTCTCAGGAACGGCTACATCTAGGACTTTGAAATGTGGTATAAACGTTGGGTATGACTAGTTGTACTGTGTTTGAGGGAATCAGCCTTCTCCTGCTTTTCAGTCCCTCTGTTTGTCCATTTTTTCTTTCTCTCCAATTAAATTTTTGTAACAGATTTCTCAGGAACCTCTACAGCCAGGACTTTCAAATTTGGTGTAAACCTTGGGTATGACTAGTTGTACTGTGTAAGAGAGAATCAGCCTTCTCCTGCTTATCAGTCCCTTTGTTTGTCCATTTTTTCTTTCTCTCCAATTAATTTTTGTCACTGACTTCTCAGGAACCACTAAAGCTAGGACTTTGAAATTTGGTACAAATGTTGGGTATGACTAGTTGTACCATGTAAGAGAGAATCAGCCTCTTCCTGCTTATCAGTCCATTTGTTTGTCCATTTTTTCTTTCTCTCCAATTAAATTTTTGTCACAGATTTCTCAGGAACTACTACTAACAGCTAGAACTTTGAAATTCGGTACAAAAAATGTTGGGTGTGACTAGTTGTACTGTGTAAGAGAGAATCAGCCTCTTCCTCTTATCAATCCCTTTGTTTGTCCATTTTTTCTTTCTCTTCAATTAAATTATTGTCACAGATTTCTCAGGAACTGCTTCAGCTAGGATTTTGATATTTTGTACAAACATTGGGTATGACTAGTTGTATCATGTAAGAGAGAATCAGCCTTTTCCTGCTTATCATTCTCTTTGTTTGTCCACTTTTTCTTTCTCTCCAATAAAATTTCTGTCAAAGATTTCTTAGGAACCACTTTAGCTAGGATTTTGAAATTTGGTTCAAACGTTGTGTATGACAAGTTGTACTGTGTAAGAGAGAATCAGCCTCCTCCTGCTTTTCTTCCCTTTGTTTGTCCATTTTTTCTTTCTCTCCAATTAACTTTTTGTCACAGATTTCTCTGTTCTCATGAGAGCCACAGTCTTCAAATTTTGTATACATCATGAGAATGGCCATATATATTGCTGGGAAGAAAATCAAGATGCTAAGATTTCTTTTGGCCTTCTTTTTCTTTTTTCTTTTTCCCCATCTCTCACTCCAATGCAATAAATGGGAAAATTTATGGAAAAAAATTCTCAGATTGCTATGTTATTAGGTTTACATCTAGCTTTAAACTGATTAGTTGACATCATTGGGATGCTGCTGCTGACTTTAGGTCAAGGTCGCAGACATAGAAGTTTATGTAAACTTACGTTGAAATTTTGTGTTAAATTTGTATATTTTTTTGATAACATAATTTGCATTTATTTTAATGGAACCTTTTGGTGTTTGTTTATAGGCCTTTCACTGGATTTGTAATAGATTGTCCATCTGTCTGTCTGTTAGTTAACATTTGCTTGTATTAAATGTGTTTTTATTTTGCGGTGGTGCTGGCCGGGGGTATACGTGAGCCCCTGCTCACATGCTCTAGTTCCAGATATTTTCACAAAACTTGATACAAATATAAAGCATTGTTACTTGAGGCTCAGATAATAAGAACTATAACTCCACCTACATTTTTGATGAGGGAGTAGGGAGGAGACATGTTTTTGTTTCAAGAAGAAATATCTAGTTCTCCCTTGTGTCATTCAGCACTGCTAAGAACAGGGTGTTTTGTATTCATACGCTGCATGATAATGGACAAACTCCTAGTTCAGTAGGTGTCCTTGACTATTTGAAGGACCAGCACCTCGACAGTTTGCCCCGATCTTGTTCCATGAGGCTTGTGGCTGAATATCAAGACTTATATGTGTGGTCGTCATATTGAGTTACATTGAACAGTAGAAAATACATCATATCATTGTCATGACATCATAACTAAAGAATCTGTCAAAAAAGCATCTCCAGACTGACTGATTTGCTTGAAAAAAGTGTGTAAATGTGCATTGAGAATGGAATGGGTTCTACGCAACTGTAGGAGCGGCTGTAGTGTAATGGATAACACTCCGGACTACCAATCCAGGGATCGCAAGATCGATCCCCCGCTTCTCCGGTCTTTCGGATGAGACTTTAAACCGAGGTCCCGTCTCCATATGACCTCGTTGTTGGTGGGACGTTAAACCCGAGTTCACTCACTCACTCACTCACTCTACGCCACTGTTGCCATTACTTCTCAAATGCCCCTCGTATATTTGATAGTCATGTTAACATAATGTCTAAATAGGTGCTCAAATATTTGGTTCACGGAGCCAAAAGTAAAATAAAACAACTAGCGAAGTTGATCATTTATATAATTGACAATAGGTTTTATGTAAGTTAACAATTACTATTACAACCATACAATATTATAAATGTGTTATTTAATAAGCATACTAGCAATTCTGATTGTTAAACCGATTCCAGCCCCAGCATTGAAACAACATTAGTAAGTAAGTAAGTAAGTAAAGACTTTATTTTGTGAGGGTAACAACGTTTAGCACAACCAATAATACATGTAATAGCTAGTCTTCCATGAGGCCCTCAGTATATACATATATATACTATGCACAATAAATATAGCAATTTTTTTGTATGTGTCAGATCCACCATATTAGGATTTTATTGTCACGTTACTGCTTAAATATACAAAGGCCGATCATTCGAGATGGACTGGCAGGTAAAAGAATCAAGATTGTTCAGTTGTAGCGTTTGAACTATCGTGACGTCAGTTTTTGTGACCATTGTATCTGAACGACATTTATGATCATGTACAAAAGCCACAACCATAATGAGGCGGCTGGTTTGCTGTTAAAATAAAGGAAAACGCTCTAAAACGTTTGAATATGCTACGAGTATGAGGTTTACAAAGTTCGAAAAATTGACGTTTTCCCTTGTTTTTACGTTATCGTCTTAAAAACTTGTTTCTAATCGGTATTACTTGAATCCGTTTTGAGTATATAATTGTTTAGTAGCTACCAATATGATAACGTAAACAATTCAGAAAGAAAATTCTTTCTGGCTACTGAGAATGAGTCAAAAGTCTCAGGCTAACGTCATCATTTTCTCACAGTTACGTTATACTTCAATGAAGAAACTCCACAGTTGAATTAATCATAGTGTGACCTTTAATTTTAGCCTATTGTTTTTCTCGGGTTTTGATTCTGCATTGAACAGAAGCACCCGTGAATCATTGCACACTGAACCGAATAAACACGTTTTAACGTCAATGGCGCATGCTAAGATTCGTCAGTTTTTAAGCTTAACCATATCTCTTACACAATCAATAGGTTAGACAAGAAATCTGAGCATGAAAATGTTGAGAAATGCAGTACAAAAAATCACATGCTTACCATTTTTATGTTGCTTTTCAATGGGTGCGAATTTCGGCTAATGACCCCTTCCGCGCTTATCGCTTTTCCCCAATATCGTTTTTAAAGATGGCTTCTGTAATCCCATGGTATCTTAAGCCCTAAATACGATTCCTTTCATTTCAATTTAATTTCGCTGAATGTTGCATTTCAGTAATGAGAAAAATTGCAAAATATAAAAATTTGCTAAATATATTTTGCATAGTATACATTTACAATCACAGAAGTTAAAAGCATACAATTAATTAAACACAAAATATTAAGCAAAATTAGTCTGATAAGTTGATATCATGTAAGTATACTTTGAGATCTGAAGGTACATGATATACAATTTCCCCTCAACACAACATTATTCATTTAGCAGATATCTTTACGAAACGAAATGAAAGATTTTGGTTGGTTGGTTGGTTTGATGCTTAACGTCCACGGTAAACAACTAAGGTCATGTCGGGACGGTCAGTTAACCTACCCACACTATTCCTGGGCAGGCTTAGACCTCCTAAGCGGTTAACCAGTACTAAGTGCACATACTTTCGCCAGTAACTGACAACTGCCCTTCTTGAATCAGCGGAGTATGTGGCCAGACCGGGATTCGAACCCAGGACCTCTGACTTATGAGTCAGGTGCCCTACCGATTGCGCCACCCGGCCCGGCTCGAAATGAAAGAAATCCAATGATATATTGTGTGAGACAATTGTCTTAATGGGAATGCCATAGACATTTGAGAACTATGCTTCCTATCAGTCTCAAACACACACACACATAACAACAATTTTATCAGGAAAGAAGAATAAGCCCTGACATAGAAAACTGAAAAAAAAAATATATACATATATACAGATGATTTGAATAAACTTTATTTTATAGTTAGAAGGTTTGGAAAATGATATATACAAGATAGAAATATACAGAACTAGAAACCTGAATCAAAGTCGATTCAAGGCATGATGCTGGAAAAGCAACAAGGAATCAACGCTAATGATGCTGAAACAAAATCCAATCAGCATTGAAGCAGTGTTGTTCAAACGCTTTTAACGCACCAGAGACAACAAAATTTACGTTGGCAAACAGTCTAAAAGCAGATCGGATGACTCATATAAGCAGCCTCAACTTGATCTGTGTTGTTTGCAAATTCAACCATTTTACTATTGACAAATAAGCCGCTATTCTATAATTAAAGTCTTAACGGCATTAAACTCGGATGTATGAAACGTGTTGTAAACCGTTGTTAGTTTAATGAGGAGATACATGTAATGACAAAAGTTTCAAACAACTAAATTCAAAAACACTTAAATTACCGTAAAAACCATATATTGGGACAGTTAGGCCTGAGCAAATAGTTCAATACCAGATAGATTGCTCCTCAAGGAGCAGTCTGATCAGGGTTTACACTATTTGCCATTCCATTTGAATTTTTGGACACATTGCTGCACTGTAAAACCAAACTGTTCCAATTTTAGGACAATTATGGTAATTATTTTTGGTGTCCCAAAATTTAGAATTTTATGCAATGATGGCTTTATTTGTCAGAATCGGTCTGGTCCTATACGTAAACAGAGGTTGTATCAAATATTATACTGATATTCAGTCTCATATTCGGCTATACAGCTCTCTGATACCGTTTAAAGAGCAGCTGACTACTTTGAGCCTATAAATAGCCGAAGCTTGCTCATGATTGCAAATAATCAGAAATTCAGAAAAGTAAAATATGCTTGTATATTAAGTCTAGTCACATATGCGCACTGTACAATGAATGTTAGTAATGAGGTTCAAGTTACCGATCCGTTCCCCTCACGCCTCTTGGGAAACATCGTTATAAGAATTAGAACAACAAAAACAATAGTAGTAATTTTAATATTATAACAAAGTGGAGCAGATGAGAATGGGCTCACGTATGCCCTTGGCCAGTGCCATCACACAATGAACAAAAAACTAATACAAATAAGTTTTTGTGTTTTAATGCAGTCCTTGAACGCAAATGTTGACAGACAAACAATTTTACAAACAAATAGTTAGACAGAACTAAAGACTACAGCTTAGAATGCCAGAGCTGTAATCATATGCATATACCAATCTTCGGAAGCCCATTAAGTTTTTAAGAGATCAACTCGAACCCTAGAAGGAGTTGCACCTGCAAAATATATTCATACAACTATAGCCAGCATGAGTCTGCAAAGGGACTTAACCTTGCATAATACTTTATATCATCAGACCATACAAAGATGCATAGTGTCAGAAAACCAACTGAAACCCTTAAAATGATGCACATACTGCTGTTACTGGCTGAAAAAGTCTGCAAAGAGACATAGCTTGCAAAAACTTTGTATGCAGGAAGTTGATCAAATGCATCACTTTGGGCCATACCAAATAAGTTTACCAAGTTTTAGAAGAATCAATTAAATAAACCCCCCTTGAAGCAGTTGTACCCACAAGACCTACCCACATCAACCGGCTGAACACAATCTAAGTCTGCAAAGGGACACAACTTGCAAAAATATTATATGCAGGAAGTTGAATGAATACGTCACAACTTCAGACCATACAAAAAAAGTTTCCAGGAGTTACAGAACGAACAAAATTTGCAAAGGATGGACAGGCAGAAAAGCAGGGGCAACAATCTATGATTAATGACTGGTGCTGCTGTGGGACAAAATAATATCTTTCTTTCGATACTATGATTTAATTTGTGAACTGAACTTGCTGTTTATATGTACCACAATTCTAATGTTTGTTATCTTCGTAGGGAGAGGACTAGCTAATGTTGGTATAACTTGTGTCCAATCCCTTTGTCCATATGGTACAATAAATAAAGGATATTTGACTTTTTCAGTGTAAGATCGATTTTTATTTCACCGAATGAACACCAAAAGCAGTATTTTCACGAGTATTTTCACGAGTGGCGAAGCCACGAGTGAAAATACCACTTTTGGTGTTCATGAGTGAAATAAAAATTCATCTTACACTGAAAAAGTCAAATTTTCTATTTCTTTTACGCTTGAAAATCGCAATAATTCTGTTTACTCAAGAGCGTCAGCGATCACGACAGAAACACAACTTTTTTCTATCCGTTTTGCGTCAAATTTGATGCTTCCAGCGTGTTTATTGGGTATGATATTGGTTGTAAACTAGTTTGCAATTGAAAAATAGCTTCAAATACCATTTTGATAAACAGATCTCAAAAAATTGCCAAGATAGAATGCCTACAGGAGACTTGGGCGCCCTGATGTCGCGTGCAGTAACAATGTTACGTTGGCGCTTTAAGTGACGTCATTAACGTCGTAATCATGTGCAAACGTGCGTGACGTAATTTGTATCAAGTCAGGTAAGATTTAGCCAATTAATCAAGAAAAAGAGGCTATTTCACAAAAATCCTATTTCCGAAAGTGTTTGAAACAGTGAGATTATCAGTTTCGATTTCACTGAGAAATCTCTATAATTCGTTGAAAAGTATAAAAGAAAATATGTTTAATCTAATCTAATTAATGACTGCAACATTATTTAAACATTTAACACATCAAATATTACTAGTTTACCAAAAATCAGCTTTCAAGGTGATGCGGCTCAAAAGCTGAGAATTGCCGAAGTCAAACAAGGAAGACAATTCAAAATTCAAAAAGAGTTAACTAGAGTTACCATTCTTGGTCCTAATACATTCCACTGACAATATACACATAATCATCAAGTTTCATTAACATATTTAAATGTTAAGGAGTTGCAGTGTAAACGGTAAATTTATGCATGGGCAGATAATTCTGAAATTAAGTTGGCCTGAGTTGTGATTTATGCTCAGGATTTATTGGCCCATTATTATATTTCGACAAAGTTTCATTAAAATGTTTGTAAAGGTTGAGTTATGGCGGGATTGGGAATAGCCTAAAATACTTATCAAAGGGAAGTTACTCCAAAATTTAATAAGGGGAGCAACCATTCTTATATCTGACAAATGGTCTGGTGAGCATGCACATTGATATAAAAATTCATCAAAAACTTCGAAGGTGTTACCAAATTATAAGTAAACACAAAAACAGCTTTAAAACCTATCAAAGGGACATAACTCTAAAACCGAGGTAAGGGAGAGTAGCTATTGTTGTACGAGACACGTCGTTTGGACTTCATACAAATTTGCTATAAAGTTTCATCAAGATATCCCAAATGGTTATCTAGTTATTGCGCACACAAGACTAGTCAGGAAAAAATCAAAGGGGCATAACTTGGAAACTAAGAAGGGGGGGGGGGGGGGGGGGAGGGGGGGGGGAGCAACCATTCTTGTACGCGACACGTTCCCCTAACCTAATACATATTTCTACAAAATTTCATGAAGATATCCGTAACGGAGTTATGGCGCGCACAAGAATGTTGATGGACAAACGTACAGCGCCATTCCATAATATGTCCGTTTCTTTAAAAAAGCTTAAAACTGGAAGGAAGTGCATGCAGAGAGATATACACCCCAAATAGTGGAGAGAGAGAGAGGGGGGGAGAGAGAACTATATACTATCAACATCCTTCGTATACTGGTGATATAAAAAGGTAAAAGTAATAATCACGACATTTTTCTTGCACACGTGAAAAGACATTAAACACGATGGAAAAAAAAATATATACATATACATGAAAATACGATTAGACACATGGTTGCTGTTAGCTGCTCATTCAGTCAAATATTGTAAAACAAGAGGGCCATGAGGCCCTGAATCGTTCACCTGAACAATTGGCAAAGTGGGTTTATCGTACGTCTGAAATTGTCAAAATATGAGTCCTGGATCAAAAGTCAAAGAATGACCATGACCTCTTGTACTCATAAATCTTCATGTACTCATTAAGGCAAGCATATATACCATTTTTAGGCCAAAATCTTCTAAACTTTCCATGAAATCTTATGTACTGGCATTTTCCCATAAAAAAGGTCAAGGTAAATCTAAGGTCACTATTTGAACAGTCTTTGTAGTACTCTAGTATTCTATGCTACTTACCAAGTTTCAAGGCCGTAAGTGTATTGGTTCTGGAGAAGAAAAATATTAAAGGTTTATACCATAAATGGGTATGGCGGCCATGTTGGTCATGTGACCTGGAGCGTTTGAACATATTTTTATTCAATCAACCCCTGGAGGCTCTATATGAAATGTGTTTACAATTGGCCCTTTGGCTTTTGAGAAAATGTCTGAAAATGTCAAAATATGAGAGATCTTGATCAAATAATGACCTTGACCTCTTGTACTCCTAATTTTTCATGACCTCAATAAGACGATGGTAAATACCAATTTTTAGGCCAAAATTTTAAAAACTTCCCATGAAATCATATGCTCTAGCATTTTCCCGTCTTTGACCTAGCCGTAAAATGGTCAAGATCAACACAAGGACATCATTCTGAAAAATCTTGATAGCACTGGTGTGCCCATTGCTACATACCAAGTTTCAAGGCCATCGGTCGATTGGTTCTGGAGAAGATTTTTATAGGTTTTTAACATATATGGGCATGGCGGCCATGTTGGTCATGTGACCTGGACCGTTAGAACAACTTTTCGTTCCTAAGGTCCCAGGAGGCTAAATATGAAATTTGGTTGCAATCGGCCCACCGGTTTCAGAGAAGAAGTTGTTTGAAATTGTGGACGGACGGACGCTGGACGGCGGAGCCTTACCATCCTATAAGCTTCCCCGGAGCCGCTGGCTCAGGTGAGCTAAAAAAAATCGAGTCTCTGAAGTCATTCTAAGCACAAAGCTGGTCTGAGAAGTTTCCATGATTTCTTGTTTTGTTTTGGGGGAGATGGGTGGAGGAGGGGCGTGATTCAGCTAGTTTTACTGGGTCCAAACCCTCGCCCTTACCTTCTGCAATTGTTCAACCCGATCATAAACGCATCAATATGGACAAGAAGCACAAGCTACATTCTAGTTTTACATATTTTCAGGGATTTTTTTATTACAAATCAGAACAGGAAGCAAAGTGGGCAGCTATACAGGTGGCCACAGTGCTAGCAGACCACAGACAAACAGGAACAAGCACAACAGAGCGAGGAACCACAACAGAAGTATCGCCTTGGAATGGCTAGTATGAAATTACTGGGGGATTAAACTAGTTTTATGGATCCAAACCCTCATCCGCTGCATCTGGAGTATTTTATAACGTTTAGCTAGCTGTTTGATACGCATGAACATTTCACAACCAATCAACGAATCATCACAGGAAACAAAATAATCACGGATAAGACCTATGATGAATCGGCAGAAACAACGTATTGTGATACCTGGAGAGTGTAAAACACCACCACTGGAAAACCACCAGTTGAACCCCGAATGGCCAAGCAGCAGACAAGACAAGCTCCGGCCCCAACTAACTGAAACAAATAGCTTTATGTAGGGTCCATCATAAAGTCTGATGCCCGACCCACCGGCGTGCAATTACAAAGGGAGGCAAAGTTATTAGCCATGATTAGGTTAGCCACTAGGCATGCAGACTGCAGCATTATATTTATATTATATCCAATACGTTTGTGACGTACGATAACTTTTCTGAATTTTCGAAGTTTGTAATACCGATAGCCCTGTCAGAGAAGTGAAGCAGTTGAAATTTGATTATTGGCATGGACGTCAGTCCCATTAGCAGACATGCTGTTGATAAGTGGAAAGGTATACAATTATTCGCACAGTCAAGTTTTGGCCTTGAAAGAACGTTCGGCTGTGGGGAATTATTTCTCAGTGAGAAATACCAGTTTTTACTTTTCCCTACACTATCTCACTATTTCCTAGCTGGAAATGTATTATTAGATATTAGTATTCCTCGAATTTTCAATATGGCAATACATGTAGTGTTAATTTTTATACCTCGCAAAATAGATGCTTCAAATAGAGATTAAATGGCATTTACATACCATACACCTTGTCAACTTCAGGAAGTACCACATTCATATATTCTCAGGAACTAATATATATAGACAGCTGTACTGGCGTGCGACCAGTGGTGGCCGCGTACCAGTCGTGGCCGTTTGCATTTTGCACGCGCAATTACGTATTTGATCCGTCTCATATTTGGCCATTTTGTAAAAGGAAACCAAAGGAACTCCCACATAAAAGCCTGGTTAAATTATCTCCCCGGAAGGCAAAAGGTTAACAATTTCCTAAAGCTACCCTCATACAACATTATTGCCTTGTCGGGGATCACAACCCTTGATACACACATAATTAAATACAGAAATAAACACGAACAAATTGCTTTATAAATGATAACCTATGACTAAAAAGGTACAACCTGCAACCAGCCTGCAAAAAAAGCATCTAAATTCGTGTAAATGACAGCACACGTGTAACCAAGATACAAGATACAAGAAGTTTATTACGAATTTTCGGCCCACATAGGAGCACCTACAAAGGGTAATAGATAATGGAGTAACTAAATATAATCAAGGCAAGAAATCCAAATGACAGATCATATCAAGAACAAAAAGACTGATATGCACGCTTAGGTACTTACAACTACAATTTGAGGTGAAAGGGTGCACCCCTTAGGGGGACAAACTTTGTCATTTAGACAGCTGCTTCCCCTCCTAAAGCCAATCCTCTCATATGGGAAGAACTTGTTCCCCTAGGAACAATCTCCTCCACCGAGAGCAGAGCCCCCTGAAAAGGGCTGCGATAGTTACGGAAACTGACAGGAAGTCACAATAAGACGCCCTCTGAAAAAATGGCAGAAAAAAAAAGAAATATGGAAGCGCACCCTTCCATCTTACATGCCATGAGCAACGACAGACCTTCCATATTCGAGAGTTCATTGGACACCGTATACTTTATGATAAAACATGAAATAATATGCAAGGGGAACCCTTTTAAGGGAAGCAACACTGCCATTCATTTCAGCCTCCCTTTTTTCATAGGGCCAACTTCTAGAGGAAAGAACATGATCCTCCCGGAGCAAATTCCTTCCCCCAAGAGCAGACCCTATCCCTGAAGGGTTACAGTAACCAGAAAAGCAAACAGGAAGCCAGAAAAGTTACCTCCCTGTAAACATGGGGGAAGGATATAGAGGTGTACCAACACACCACAAAGCATGCAAAGTGATATATGCATTACTATACCTTGATTGTGACATTTATAGTTAAACATACATATACATAAAGCAATGTTATCGTCAGAATGATATGGTCAAATTAATACAGCATATCCTCGTTCCACATGGCATGTAAAAACAGTCATACTGAGAGTACTATACAGAGCCCTATATAAGAGGGAGTAATTGGCGATAATCAGGGATAACTCTCGTTAACTCTGCATAAAACACCTTGTGACCCCTCATCTGAACAGTCTCGACGAGACGGTTCAGATGACGGGCCACAACATATGGTTTCAATGAGAAACAAAAAAAACCACCCCACAACCACCACCAAATACCTCTCCCATCTAAAGCTCTGACTATACCAATAAACTAGCCACTTCTTCATATGTATTCATTGCTGCCTCAAGTAATCCCACTGATTAACTAGTAGAACAAGGACAATTCACTTATCCAAGTTTAAATGAATAAAACTGGAAAGCTCTTGTAAGACACTCTCATCTTCACAATTTAAAAGCCAGAAATATTTGGCAAAATTATCCAATACTGTAAAATTTTTACATTTATCTTGTACTAGGCTGAGAAAAGAGCCCCTGGTAGCGTCAAAAGCTGGGCATTCGAGTAAAAAGTGTATCTCATCACCTAAAGCACCCATTGAACATTTACAGCATGTACGATCAGCCCTGTCAATTCTTAAATATCTTCCTACTTCTACTCTTAATCTGTGGGATGAAATACGAAGTCTAGTGACATCTCTTCTATATGGGAAACTTAGAGACTGCAAGTACTTTTCAAACCCAAAATTATTTTTTATTTTTGGTATATGTGTCCAGTTTACCAACAGAGTATGTCTGTTTTGTAGAATACCATTCGTTCAAATATTTTCCTTTAAAATTTTTGATAAGTTTTTATCAAATGTAGATTTTTTCATAACAGCTGACCTGGAAAGCGGTATATCAAGAAGATGTGACAGTTGCTTTATTGAGCTAAACCATGAATTACTATTTCCATCAATAGTTTTGGAACATTCCAATGCATCAAACAATAATGAATTGTGATCAACATTTTCAAGGCGATGCCAATATTTTAACATGGTTTTAACAATATCTAAATAGAATGGAAACCTCCCCAGTTCAGACATAACTGCAAAATTGGTACTCTTTCGGTGTACACCAAGAATGAATTTAGCAAATTTTACATGCAGTTTTTCAGGCTCTATATTATTAAATATCTTATCAAAAGAAATTCCATTTCGAAACTTAGAGCTTACTGGGTTAAAAACTCCCCATATTTCACTGCCATATAAAAGGATTGGCTTTACAGTATGGTCAAATATATGTAAACTTGTCTTAAGACAAGGATGTAAATTCAGAATAGTTTTACATAACTTAAAATATGCTTTCAACCCTTTTTTGTATAGTTCAGACTTGGCATACGAAAAGGAACCAGATGCCAAAAAGTATAAACCCAGATATCGATATGAGGAAACACATTCAATGATCTTATTTTGAAATACAAAATTGGATTTTAATCCTTTTCCTGCTTTGTTGAAAATGATAATCTTAGTTTTGTCAATATTAACGTTGAGACACCAGTCAGCACAATAAGCCTCAAGTCGCTTCAGTTTTTTCTTGTAAGCCAATAGCTGATTCGGACAGAATAACAACATCATCTGCATACATCAGACAATGGAAATCTGCATTATGTAATCTTACCGGGTCTGGACAAGATAGAAAATATTTTGGTAAATCATTTATAAAAATCTTAAAAAAGTTTGGACTGAGTACATCACCTTGCCGTACCCCAACGCCCACCTTGAAAGCCTTTGTTAGACCATTACCTACACGCACACATGACTGACAAGAGTTATACATATTCTTGATAATATTATAAAATTTTGTTCCTACTCCTAATTCAAGAAGTTTAAATCTGAGGCCTTCGTGAATAACTGTATCAAAGGCTTTACGGAAGTCTACAAAACAAGCGTACAATCTTCCACCTGCTTTACTGCAATACTTTTCAATGAGGGTTTTTAAGATAAACATATGATCAGCCGTACGGGCATTTTTAGTAAAACCAATCTGACACTGGTCAATCATGCTGTTATCTGATAGGAAGCTATCTAATTTATAATTGAGTACTGTATTGAAAACTTTGCCTATAGCACTAGTAACTGATATTCCTCTATGATTTGAGGGATCAGAAGAATCATTTGATTTATGGATGGGGGTAATATACCCATTTGACCATTGCGAAGGATACTGCCCACTTGATAGACAAGAATTGAAAAGTTTAAGGAAACATAACCCTAAGGAACCTTTCCCGCCTTAAGCATCTCATTGGAAATTGAGTCCAGTCCAACAGCTTTATTGTTTTTTAGTTGTTAATAGCTTTGTAAACTTCGTCAATTTTGATAAGATTATCTAAATTATTAAAACTGTTTGACTTTTTAATTCCTGCACTAGATGATGCAGCTGTGAAGCTCTATCTTTGAATTCCTCATCAAGCTTTCCCAAGGATTCAAAATGAGAAACCCAAGATTCAGGCTTAATATTCTCGGCAGTTGTATTATTGTCACACTTTTCATTTCTAAGCGTGTCTATCAATTTCCAGTATTCCTTCGGATTCTCCGAGTGTAAATTGTCAATTTGCTCTAGCAGTTGCTTTTTAAACTGTCTCTCTTTACATTTTGTTGATTTATTGTATAACCTGTGAAGTTTGTAGTATCTACCTCTTACACACGGGTCGTTAGGAAACATAGAATATAATTTTCCATTTGCTATTACACGATTACGCAATCTCTTGAGATCTAAATCAAACCATTTTTTGTGCTTCTTTAAGTTTTTCTTGGAGCTAGTTTTACTATGTTTTTTACAGAAATGTTTGCTGCGTCAGAAATAATACTATTTAATAGACTGGCAGCATTCTCTGTATCTGTGATGGGCAAATTCATGAAATCTGATCATATTGTTTTGTATTTTCACAGACTGAAGAGCTGACTGAAATTCTGTGACTGAGTTGTCATTCCATATGTATTTTAGTGGTAAAGGTTTCAGATGACAAACATTATTAGAGCAACTAAACCAGGCTAACATCCCCCATGATAATTTGCTATGACAATCGCTTAATGTTGCTAGAAAATCCGAAACATGGAAATACAATATCTGTTCAAGAATTGATTGGGATTATAGTATAGTCTACTACACTGCATCCATTAGGAGTGAAACAGATGTGCCGCCCCAGCATGTCACCAAAACATCTGCCATTAAGAATTCTCAGCTGATTACCGATGCAAATATCTAGTAGGGTTCTACCCCTTGCATCTACACAGACATCTTCGCTTTGTCTAAGCACAGGGCTCTTATCAACATTATAACTATGACAAACAGGAATATGATCTGTTCCATCATTTGCAATAAAATCTTCTTGAGAACCAGTTCTTGCATTCAAATCTCCACAAATCATAATATCCCCTTTATTTTTATATAATAAAATATCGTTTTCAAGCAAGTCTAGTAGATCCTGCTGCATGTTATTAACATATGTAGACTGACCAGGAGGTATGTATGCAAGACAAAGGAACAAGTCATTTTGAAAATGAAAAAACGTTTTGTCAAATTTCACCCATTGATACTCAGTAGAAGTAGGTTTGAGAAAGGAAACATATGGGCGTATGTTTAATTGTGTTAGAATTGCTAATCCCCCATAGAACCTACCGTTAGTAGATTTTGCTCGACATATAGGGAAATAATGAAATCCCTCGACTGATACGTTTTTGTCATACCCAACATGTGTCTCAGCCAACAAAACAATGTCATATTGTTTGATTTTTGACAGGAACAGATCATCTTCCAATTTATCGTGAAGACCTCCAGCATTCCAAAAACAAAACCTCAGTTCAGTACGATTCTGACTTACAAATGTTTTAGACTTCATAATGCTATAATACAGCCTAATTAAGCCAAAGTACTAATACAAATTCTTGTATCTTACAGATTTAAGTAACTTTCAATAAACTGCAATTACTGAACAAGAAAAATAACAATAACTCAAATACAAAAAAAGAAATTACAGTGATACCTTATTACAAATTGTAGCCCTTCTTCGTCTTAAATTTGTGTCACAACCAACTTAATATGAGTGATATAATCTACCACTGACTGCACAAATAATTTAGATTATGTAGCTATAACAGTTGCTGAGTAAACTTTCAGACTATTCACAACCAGGACAGACTCACTAAATTACTAAGTCACAACCAACTTCACTATCATATGATAGAACAATGTAAAGATTTTGTATATTATCAGAGTAATTCTATATAGCGGCTGATAGCGGCTGACAATTAAATATTGCACAATTTGCACTATTAGGCTCTACAATTTTAGTATACAAAACACAGAAACGACAAATTGTATTCTTATGGTAGCTTAGCTTTTCAAAGATTTTCTATTGCTAATACCATTTATTATGGGCTAAACAATATATTTGATTCTTATATTCTATGGAATAAAATATCAGAAGCTATAACTCTTATTTTTATGGTAGCTTAGCTTTTCAAAAGTTTTCTATTGCAAATACTATTTATTATTGGCTAAACAATGTATTTGCTTCTTTTATTTTATGGAATAAGCTATCAGGGCTACAGGTTCAACAAAAAACTGTATACAATGACTAGACTGTTATTCATGTTTGTTTTCGACGTAATGTAGCGTGCGCCTACGAAATGACTACGTCAGAGTTTTAAAGTCCATTTCTGATTGTTGCTTATATTCTATCTGTGCTGAACGCGCTAAAACTATTTAACTCTGACAAAGACCACAGACTTACAATGACATATCATCAAAGTTTAAATCCACAACAAGGTTTTGAAAAATGCATCATTCAACGCATAGCATTCGTGACGGCCATCACTGGTACGCCACGCTCGTATTTCAATGCGTTTTGGTGACCTAGTTTGAGGATCTGTCACAGGCACAAGTTATAGTCTATTTCAAAAAATAAATCAGTATTATAACGACAGTTACCCCTAGTTTATTAAACCAAAATATAGAATCACTAATCACTATATGTCCGTTATAAGATAAAAAGAGTAACAAAAAGACGACCATCACTGGTCGCCAGCTAGTATGGTGTCACAAACCTTATTGTCATATATTTTCCGGACAGTTTATGACGTCACTTGAGGGAGCAACGTGGGTTTTGAGGTGTGATACTGGACATGATATGGCTTTTGGGAATGACTGATGATGGTTCTTGCATCATGTGAGCCCTGGTAGCTATACGCGTTAAGTGCTATCCTGCTAAGCTACATGTAGCAGAATAGGTTCGAATCTAGCGGACCCGGATTCGATCCCCGCTTGAGGCATCTTTGCTCACAACATTTCTTTATCACCCGCCCATCACAATAAGACTGATATACTGTTGAAAAGGACGTAAAATCGCAAGTCATCTATCCATCATATGGTTCAAATCCCGCTGGAGGCATAATTCTTTCCAACCGTAAACAGGATTATTTTGAACTCCCCTTTCGTTTAAGCCTTCCATTGCCATGATGTGACTGGAATACTGTTGAAAGCACCGTTTAAAGACAAGTAAATAGTACGCCAAGTTTGGGTTCGACTAGATATAGTTTGCCATGGGGCCATACTTCTACAGGTCATTTGTCAAAAAGTGGAGGGTAAAAAATAATTTCATAACCACCTTTCATCACCCGCGTGACAACGCTGCGGCGCACTAACATCGCTAAAATGCGGCGCTGAAAAGGGTGGAAAGAACGGAGAACAGTCTAGGGCGTACCTAAGGGCCATTACACGAAACGCACGATCATGCTTTACTCCAAAAATATTTCATAGTCATGCCTGTTGATCGTTGGCATTGAAACCTAGACTTATTTGGAATGCAAATACGCAATCGCGTTTTAAAATTTTGTCATTTTGGACAATTTCAATACGCACCTGCTTATTTGCGTATAGGCGGATACGGCCATTGGCAGGTTCGTAAAATGTTTTACATGTCTTCAAGATTTAAGCATTCTACACGATATTGTATTTACTAAGAGAGCATATATCGTCAGACATTATCATTTAAGTTGTCGTTATTGTTGTTGAGTTGTGGTTTAACGTCCCAATAAACAATATTTCAGTCATGTCGAGACGTTCATCGTTTAAGAAAAGGCGGTTCAAGTCTTCAGTAGCAATGTAACTAAGAGACTTAAATTTGGCCAGACTTTGAAGGATGTTAAATTGGCTTTCGACCTCAATTTAAGTGCTTAATCCCACGAAGAGAGGTATTTTAATTTGTCAATGAATAATCGAAAACGAAGCATTTGCATATAGGCAAAATCACAGAATACGAGGAACAAGAAATATCTTTTAAAAAAGATAATCGGCTTAGATTAAATAGAGGTGTGTCTTGTAATATGTATGAGCCAGGTACATGTAAGATATCGAATGTGCTTATCAGATTGTACGGATGCGCATGTTGATATGCATATTTGTTGTTCGTGCTGGGGTTTCGATTTCGGAAAAATTGTTGGATTTTATTGGGGTCTGTCTGTGTTGCACATAACAATGAGGATTGGTTGGTTGACCGCCCCACATATGACCTTAACAGTGTTGCAGTTCCAACACAACATCAACAACTAAGCCAGCAACAATTACTTAATTTCGTCTTCGATCTCTGTTAGGTCAGGTTATTTTCTTGGTTTTATATTTTACATGAGCGAAATAACAGGCGAAGCGTTCTTTGGCAAAAAGCGAATAGTCTAGATTCATCACGACACAGTTTATAGGCCAACAGTCAAATGAAACTGAAAGTTGAAGGCAAAAGCGAAAGTAAGCTTCTTACATCAAAATCCCGGGTGTATTTATACTGGCCAATGGAATACTTAAAATGTAGGTCAATAGTAAGGTTATAAGACTATAGCCGAAAAACTAAATTTTCAAACAGACAAGAGAATTTGCACAATGATAAAGTTGCAGAGCCAAATTTTGAAATGGTAACAAGACTGCACAATTACAACGGTTGTAGTGCAGACTTTTTAACTAAGGTGAGAAAGAAAGTGTTAGGGCTGTATTTCAGCTTAAAGTTATAGAGTCTTGTATATGGTGTTGTGCAGTGAAAAAATGTTAAAAAGAAACATAATAAATAAGTTTAATTTAATAAACATAATCAATATATTAATAAGAAATAAGTTAAATTCTTATGATTTATGATCGATGACAAAAAAAAAAATGGGAGAAAAATAGAAAAAAAATATATTGTTGAAAAATGGAAGAATAAGGGAAAACAAGATTTAGATCAGCGCAAGAAAACATTAGCATACGGCTTATTTTTGGCTAGAGGCGAGGCGTGTCGAAGATAGGTAATCACTCTCAAAGAGGCAGTATTTTGTTTGTCAAGCTGGCTTAAGATTAGCGTTAACAGTTTAAGATGCTTTTCTTTGTGCTTGTACATACATGGCTGTCGGCGCGGTTTTATGATAGGTATTACTGACGCAATTGGTAATTAACTGAGCTTTTATCTCCAAGCAGAAATAACTATGAGAATCTGTTACAAAATTAACAAGAAAAACGTAAAATAATTTACGGAAATTAAGATATATTGTCTAAATATTCATAATATTAGAGTAATGAATATAAATTCAGCATCCAGAGAGTGAGAGCTTTATTTTGATACTAAATATGTAGGTAACATTTAATAAATAGAAAAAAGTTGATTTTGATAATACTGTAACAGCGTTGGCCAACAACAACAACAAAATAATAATAAAAGTGTTGATAATAATAATAATAATAATACTGATAATAAAGGTAGTCATTTCTGTTAGCCACAGAATAATGGTGCTGATAATAACTGAAACAAGAACAAATATATTGTAACAACAACAACAACAACAATAATAATAACAATAATAAAGATAATAAAGGTAATCATTACTGCTGCAACAGAATAATGGTGTCGATATATAATAATAATAACTATAACAATAATAATAAGAATAAAGGTGATCATTACTGCCAAAAAAAGAGTAATGGTGCTGATGATTAGGGTAACAAGTATAAAATATATTGTATGTAATGGCAATAATGACGTAGCCACATCATCATTAGAGCAACAACAACGATAATGGTAATAACAGTAATGACTATAATAAACACAACAGTAATAATAATTACAAGAATGATAGTGGTCATAGATGGGCATAAGAAACGTTGCATCGAAACGCAATTAGTAATAGCAAAATTCTGGAACAAAGTTAAAGTAAATGGTAATAATGGTAATGATAATAAATTAAAATCATAATATAAAACGGAAAAAAGAACTCGCGCCAAGATCGACCTCGTTTCAGACGGATACGCCCACTGAAAGGGTTAGCTATCAAAATTATCAAACGCGTTTGTTATGATAAGTTTGATTGGTCGACATGAAACGGAGGCTATCTTTCGCGCCATTTCGTGCTCTTGGTCTTTCCAGCTGTTTGAGGTCACTTACGTTTTGACCTTACACAAATAAAGACTGGAAATGACCATGATTTCTTCTAACTTATATTAGAGTATTACAGACCCTCAGAACCACACACAGTAAACCGGCGGTGTCCGTGCCGTCATGGCATGGCCCACCGGGGCCGGGTCGGCGTCGGCACAGAAGCCGGCGTCGAACTCAAATCGGCATAACATGTGGCGGAGATCAAGTCGACCCGAACCTCTCAATTTAGCAGCGAGTATTCCCCAAAGTGAAAGACTTTATAAATATGTTCAGTGGTGGAGGAGTGTAAATATTTAGTTGAATAAAAACTGTATATAGCTTTGTTTAAGGGAAGCAGAGGGAACATTTATTTTGAAAATGTTAGGAAAATGTTGACGCACAAGGAACATTTATTGGAAAACATAAGGAAACTCTTGACGCTCAAAGGAAATTCAAGTGATCTAGGAAAATAGCCATTCGTTGTTGTAAATTAATTATTGGAAATAGACACTAGCTGAAGAACGCAATCAGGACGGTAACAATTTTAATAGTTTATGCTGAAGAATTAATACAAAAAATGATATAAACGTACACTGAATTATATGAAATCTGAGAGCGCAGGAGGCATACTAGAAGGGATTACAGACAACTACGGTACTATATGAGGAAACAGGAACTTACATGGTGGAAAAATGCGGAAAAAACGACGGAAAATTGTGAAATATCAAAAACTTACAAAAGACACAAATACGGAAGAGTTTACGGACACTTATATACTGTGTATATTCGTAATACTTTGTGTTTTGTTGACACGTTCGTATCTGTAGCCACTAGAATTTTTTACACTTAGTGTTTTTATGTGATTTTACTTGACGGAACGATTTTACCCTACCTGCCAGTTAAATTATAAACACATGCTTAGCCAAATTTTAAGAAATCTTGAAAAGCATTTCTGATCATAGTGCTAGAATTATTCAGATTGTACACTCTGGTAATTCATCGGCTTTACTGCACATAGTGTTTGTTCTTTTCTGCCGGTACAAGTTAGGGTAACTTCGAACTGTCCTGTAGTCATATTGATACGGTGTTCTACAACGGTGTCTGTACATTTTTTCTGATAATTTGTTGTCTAGTACGGTTAAGGTAGAGAAGATATTATGAGAAAAAAAATGCAGCTCTTATGCAGTTGTAGTTTATGTCATAATTATTACATGTATAATGCATATTTCGTAATTATGAAACTTAATTGTTGCCATCTGCATAAAATTAAAAGAGGTGTAAACCATAAAGGTATGAATACAGACAAGAAAAGTAAAGTAGTCGCTATGTAACTGCGTAATTTTGAACATAAGTATTACATGTTTAAACATACTTTTGTACTTATGAGATCAATCGTTGCGTATTACATATACGAACATGCTTAGCCTAGGTCGAGGAAATCTGCGTCCGTGAACGCAATATGAAAATGAACGAAGTATGTTTCAGCTGAAGATAGTTGCATAACTTGCAGTCAACAATCAGTGTTTGTACGCATGAAAACTATTCGTTTCCTGTTACTTTAAAATAAGATTCGTGATGTCAAAGTACCCGCAAAAAGTTGAAGCATGGTTCAGTATGTCCTCAAATAAGTATGGAGTATGTAATAAAGTCTCCTAAGAATTGAAAATAGCAGACTCGGTTTGATTGCACTTGATTAAATTTTGTTGTTTCAATCCCATAACTCATAGAAATTGTTTTATAATACAGTATGTAACATGTAAAACTGCTTGAAATTAATAACATTTATGGTAACTTTTGAATTTGCAACTTTATAGGAATAAAGTTAATTTTAGAGGAGGAGGTGGTGTTGTGCAGTGAAAAAATGTTAAAAAGAAACATAATAAATAAATTTAAGTTAATAAACATAATCAATATATTAATAAGAAATAAGTTAAATTCTTATGATTTATGATCGATGACAAAAAAAAAAATGGGAGAAAAATAGAAAAAAAATATATTGTTGAAAAATGGAAGAATAAGGGAAAAACAAGATTTAGATCAGCGCAAGAAAACATTAGCATACGGCTTATTTTTGGCTAGAGGCGAGGCGTGTCGAAGATAGGTAATCACTCTCAAAGAGGCAGTATTTTGTTTGTCAAGCTGGCTTAAGATTAGCCTTAACAGTTTAAGATGCTTTTCTTTGTGCTTGTACATACATGGCTGTCGGCGCGGTTTTATGATAGGTATTACTGATGCAATTGGTAATTAACTGAGCTTTTATCACCAAGCAGAAATAACTATGAGAATCTGTTGCAAAATTAACAAGAAAAACGTAAAATAATTTACGGAAATTAAGATATATTGTCTAAATATTCATAATATTGAGTAATGAATACAAATTCAGCATCCAGAGAGTGAGAGCTTTATTTTGATACTAAATATGTAGGTAACATTTAATAAATAGAAAAAAGTTGATTTTGATAATACGTACTGTAACAGCGTTGGCCAACAACAACAACAAAATAATAATAAAAGTGTTGATAATAATAATAATACTGATAATAAAGGTAGTCATTTCTGTTAGCAACAGAATAATGGTGCTGATAATAACTGAAACAAGAACAAATATATTGTAACAACAACAACAACAATAATAATAACAATAATAAAGATAATAAAGGTAATCATTACTGCTGCAACAGAATAATGGTGTTGATATATAATAATAATAACTATAACAATAATAATAAGAATAAAGGTGATCATTACTGCCAAAAAAAGAGTAATGGTGCTGATGATTAGGGTAACAAGTATAAAATATATTGTATGTAATGGCAATAATGACGTAGCCACATCATCATTAGAGCAACAACAACGATAATGGTAATAACAGTAATGACTATAATAAACACAACAGTAATAATAATTACAAGAATGATAGTGGTCATAGATGGGCATAAGAAACGTTGCATCGAAACGCAATTAGTAATAGCAAAATTCTGGAACAAAGTTAAAGTAAATGGTAATAATGGTAATGATAATAAATTAAAATCATAATATAAAACGGAAAAAGAACTCGCGCCAAGATCGACCTCGTTTCAGACGGATACGCCCACTGAAAGGGTTAGCTATCAAAATTATCAAACGCGTTTGTTATGATAAGTTTGATTGGGCAACATGAAACGGAGGCTATCTTTCGCGCCATTTCGTGCTCTTGGTCTTTCCAGCTGTTTGAGGTCACTTACGTTTTGACCTTACACAAATAAAGACTGAAAATGACCATGGTTTCTTCTACTTTATTTTAGAGTATTACAGACCCTCAGAACCACAGACAGTAAACCGGCGGTGTCCGTGCCGTCATGGCATGGCCCGCCGGGGCTGGGTCGGCGTCGGCACAGAAGCCGGCGTCGAACACAAATCGGCATAACAATATCACTGAATACTGAATATTGTTTCTACCGCTTCTGCCTGTGTGGATGGAAGTTTTACTTAGATGTGATGAGAAGTAGCCAGTGAGATGATAGAAATGAAGTAATACAAATGCCAGAGATAAATCACGACCCGGATTGGGCTTAAACTTGTCACCCTCTTAGTTACGAGTCCAAAACATTGCATGCTTAACCATTCAGATAACACTGCTTTCATTTAGTTATGATTCATACTTGCTCACTGTTACATGCATCAATATTGTATAGACGAAACACCAAACAAATCGCAGTCGTATAACATCTTTCAAACATTTATCATACCTGGCCTGCCTTCGAATTGTCAGTTTGCGCCGCGTACGAAGTTACTGCACCGCAGTGTTGTTACGCGGGTAATGGGGTCATTATTACTCCTGAATGAATTTTCATGAAATTTTGCATACCTTAAACAATCACTCATGGAAGAAAATTCAGATTTTTTTACTTAAATAAGAAATTTTCAGATCAATTACATGTTAAAAATGTTTCTGATCTTTGAAGTCTTACACTTGATTGGTGCAGTTTTTGGAAGAGCCAGTGACGCACCGACTTTTAATACAGACTATTAATAAACATCCCTTATATGGACATTTACTCCTTACTAAGGAGAAACATTAAAGAAAGTCCTTTATGAGTAATTGGCCCATTATTGCTAAAGCCTCTTGTATACCATGTAGTGAGTGAACCCATTTTAGACCACAATGAAAGATAATATACTAGTAACTATAGAAGCATCAATGGCTGTTGTACCTTTATGATTTCCTCCTATATAAGACTGGCATAAAATAGAGGAGAAAAATGGTAATGTTTTATAAATTAATCTTTGAATTAAAGATAAAAAAATTCCTGGCGCGGTTTCTTATAGGTAACACATTAAGATAGGCAAATAAAAATCATGCGTTCCTTCAAGAGCAATGAAAACCTTTATAAGAAAGAAGTTGGGTTCAAACTACGTAGTTTCGGCTAATAAGGCCTCATCAGTGACCCTGTGATGGCCTGACAACAAAAGCCAGAGAAAAACATACTGTAATTGTGTAAATTTCAAACACATAGTCGATTCGAAGTCTAGTTTATGCCAAAAGAAGGTCCAAAATGGTATAAAAATATGTTAGACAGATTTTTGATACGGTAACCGATTTCTCAGAATATTCCCGCTGATCTCAAAGCATCAAAAGAAAAATATAAACTGCACTATCGATGTACGTGGAGAGTTTTACGGCCGCCACATGACACAACACCAGCTGCAGTGATTGCAAATAAAACAAGAATTCCGCGGAATGCGGTGTCTCGCCTGCTGGCGCTTTGTCACAAAACAGAGCTAAATCAGCAAAGATGTATGAATGAACCAAGTTTCATGGCTCTAGCCCTTACAGTTTCTGAGAAACAGACTAAACGCGTAAACATGCAAAAAATTGCAAAGTCAACCAACCGTAAAATGTTGATAAAGACTCAATATCGATGATGTCTTTGAGTTCTTCTCTTCCAGATGAATGCATGGCCCAAGTTTCATGGCTCTAGCCCTTATAGTTTCTGAGTAACAGACCTTAACGCAAAAACTTGACAAAAAATTGCGAAGTCAGTCAAATGTAAAATGTATGTCAAGACTTAAAACAGATGATGGCTTTGAAAGTTACTCTTTCAGATGTATGCATGGCCCAAGTTTCATGGCTCTAGCCCTTATATTTTCTGAGAAAATGACCAAAACGCAAAAACTCGACAAAAAAGTGCGAAGTCAGTCAACCGTAAAATCTAGGTCAAGACACAACATTTATGATGGCTTTCAGCTGTACTCTTCCAGATGTATGCATGACCCAAGTTTCACGGCTCTAACCCTTATAGTTTCTGAGAAAATGACCTAAACGCAAAAACTCGACAAAAAATTGCGAGGTCAGTCAACCGTAAAATCTAGGTCAAGACTCAACATTGATGATGGCTTTCAGCTGTACTCTTCCAGATGTATGCACAACCCAAGTTTCATGGCTCTAGCACTTGTAGTTTCTGAGAAAATGACCTAAACGCAAAAACTCGACAAAATATTGCGAAGTCAGTCAACCGTAAAATCTAGGTCAAGACTCAACATTGATGATGGCTTTCAGCTGTACTCTTCCAGATGTATGCATGAATCAAGTTTCATGGCTCTAGCCCTTATAGTTTCTGAGAAAATGACCTAAACGCAAAAACTCGACAAAAGTTTACGCCGCCGCCGACGACGACGCCGACGACGACGACGACGACGACGACACCGGAAAAGCAATCCATATGTCTCGCCTCTGCTGCGCAGGCGAGACAACTAGAGGTGGCTGTGAGCATGGCTTACTAAATACCCCCCGCGTTTTACAGTTAGGCATGCAGCTTTGTCATTTAAGTTTTACATTTACACAGCATACATGTTATGACAACTACAAGTGCACATCTATATACCAATATGTGTTCACATATTTAATATCAGTCAAACGGTTTAGGAGAAGTAGCGACAACAAACTCTGTTTTCCAAGACTACAAAGGGGCACAACAAAGCTGGGAAACCCTTTTTGAAAAACAGAGCAATATGTGCCAACTCTTTCCTTCTACTGTATCTGTGCACCAAATCCGAATAAAATTGATTTGATTGGTTGGTTGATTTGATGCTTAACGTCCACGGTAAACATCTAATGTCATGTCGGGACGGTCAGTTAACCTTACCACACTATTCCTGGGCAGGCTTAGACCTCCTAAGCGGTTAACCAGTACTAAATGCACATACTTTCGCAAGTAACTGACAACTGCCCTTCTTGAATCAGCGGAAGGAGAAACGAAAGTATGTGGCCAGACCGGGTTTCGAACCCAGGACCTCTGACTTATGAGTCAGGTGCCCTACCGATTGCGCTACGCGGCCCGGCGAATAAAATTGAAGTGAAAATGGCTGAAAAAAACTTCAAAATAGGACAAAACATATAAAAAGGAGCACAACTCATGCAAAAAGGGTAAATGCACATCTTCATACCAATATGCGTTCTCATACTTAATTTCAAGAAAATCCGTCAAATGGTCTTAGAGTAGAAGCGATTACAAACTTTTCTTACAAAAACCAAAAAGGGACATAACTCAGCAGGAAAACCTTTCCAGAAAAACTGAACAATATGTATCTGCTCTTTTCAAATGATGCATCTAGTAACCCAATTTGAATAAAATGGAAGCAAAAAAGGCAAAAAACCTATAAAATAGGGCAAAAATATCAAAAAGGGGCATAACTCAGGCAAAAAGTGGCAGAATTTAAAATCAAAACCATTATGCACATCTTCATACCAATATCTGTTCACATACTTAATTTCAAGAAAATCCCTCAACCATCTTGGAGGAGATGCGATAACAAACTTATTTCACGAAAAATACAAAGGGGCAAAACTCCACAATAAAAACCGTCCATGAAAACTTGAAAAATATGTATCCACTATTTTCTTATGCTGCATCCATGGACAAAATTTGAAACAAATTGGAGCAAATTTAACACAAAAAAAACCCCATAAAATAGGGCAAAAAATATCATAACGGGGCATAACTCATGCCAAAAGGGGCAGAATTTTAAATAAAACCCCTAATGCACATCTTCATACCAATATCTGTTCACATACTTAATTTCAAGAAAATCCATCAAACCATCAAGGAGGAGTTGCGATAACAAACTTATTTTACGAAAAATACAAAGGGGCAAAACTCCGCAATAAAAACCGTCCATGAAAAATTGAAAAATACGTATCCACTATTTTCTTATGCTGCATCCATGGACAAAATTTGAAACACATCTGAGAAAATTTAATGCGTTGCGGACGGACGGACGGACGGAAGGACGGAAAGACGGACGGAAGGACAACGTCAAGACAGTATACCCCCCACAAACACAGTCACGATTTCGCCACTAGAAAATGCGATGTTGGCATGGACGTCAACGAATAGTGTTAAGACGTTATTTGCATATTTAATCCACTAGTGGATTATCGTTTTTAATGCATGGCTTTATTACACTCTCAGATGCGACGTCATATGATAAAATCAATAAAAACAGTCAAAAGAAAGTGGGTCAGACTACATAGTTTCATGATTTTTTTCAGTAATGATGAGTTTAATCGTTTTTTGCGCTCCACTTTTTAACAAACGACCTATATGATGTATAATGAAAACAAATTCTCACTCTCACCTCCACGCAGCTTATGAGTATGCGTTGTTTTTATCATAATCTGATCATCTTTTTCGAATTTGAAAACCGCGCCAATAAAACTTGTGCCGTTATTGGCGGGTCCGTAAAGCTCTGAAAATGACCTAGTATTTTCCAGTAACGTTTCTTTTCGTCCCTGTTTAAAGGAGTATCTCTGCAGTGTATGACTTTGCCTAGCACTAGCATCCTTTATTGATTCAGCATCGTGGGCATACTTCAGCTGGCTAAAAACATAGTAGAAACCTGGTTCACTGATGTGGAATCTTCCGTTGTTGTGCCGTATTGACTGTAGGATAGAACGATCAGATTTATCCCAGTATACTAGATCTTTCTCTCGTAGTTCTGAAACAGTGGTGGACAGTTTAGATTTATAGCCTCTAAAGCGCCAAAAGCAGACGACTAAGACAAAATTTATGCCTGCAAAATTTCGAAAAAAATGTTTTATCCTAAAATAGGATGTAGCTATATTCTATTGAGTGAGTAAGCGAACTTTGGTTGAACGCCCTCCCCTTCCCCGCCCCAACTCCCCCACGACATAGATCATTCTGAGATGTGACCTTGGTTTAAAGTTTCATCCGAAATACCGGAGGAGCGGGCGATCGAACCTGCTATATCATATTGAGAATTCAAAAACTAGAAGGCAAACCAAACAGTATAGACCTGCGCCAATGCAAATTCAACTATTTTCGTTTTTGGCGCATTTAGGTTAAAACAAAAATGAAGGCACACAAGCGATTTTCTCCGACCAGAATTCTTTCATTATTTTCTGTAGGTTCACCCACATGCAATAAATCGGATAAAATGATCGACACATATTGGTCTTTGGTCCTTGTAATAATGAAGCTGAAAACTTGAGAAAACAATTACTGATGTATATACTCCTGCCAAGAATCAGTACGTGCCGGGCACTGTAATTCAATGCAATAATACCCGCGTATAGTAGATACATTGCGGCACAACCCAGCTTTCAGAAAGATACAGATTTTCTTAAGGATGAGAGAAGCCCTTGGTTCTATCCTTGGTGAGTGTTATTGCTTACATGTACCTATTTATTCACTTATTTTTCTGAGTTCACGAACACGATGCCGTTAAAACAAAACATTTTCTTGGTGCATAGCAGCAGACATAGAGATGTTGCAAACGCTTTCGCAGAATTTGCTAAAATAGTATAATCGTGCAGGTTCATGTACCCAGTCATCTTGTGAGAACTTGTGGCCCAACCCCGCTGCTTGTCACTTATTGCAATAAAGTATGCTTAAACTAAACCTTGTCATCTACTTTGTAACATTTGTGATGTTAATGAAGTGACTTGCAGTGTGACGAATATGACATTTACACTGTGAAAAATTTCCATAGGTTTTACGGTAGAATAACTGGCAACCAGCTGCCAGTCCATTTTCTGTAATTTGTACGGGCGTCTGCATGTAGATCGTTGTTGAAAATAATGATATTGTAGTGTTATGTTAACTGGCCGTACACGAAAATACCTTCCTTGTGTTGAAGGGTTTTATGACCAAAGAAACACTTGTTCTATTCAATCGTACTCTGCCTGACGATTCCTGTATTTTTTACGGGAGCCCGTAAAAATTAGGAGAAGTAGACTGGCAGCTGGTTGCCAGTTATTCTACCGTAAAATCTACGAAATTTTTTACAGTGTAGAAAAAGAATAGGCTATGTTATGCGAAGTATAATTCAAACAAAACATTTTGAATAGAAGTCTGGTGACTGGCCGCCAACAGAAGCAGAACGGTGCCGTTTGCACGCGCACAAGTATGTAATAAAGTGCAGAGTATGAATCATCGGTGAACGATGATTTATGATCGTATCCTATAATTTCCGTATCAGTATTTTCAAATTTGACGAAAATATCTCTTTTCAAAAATAAAATAAAAAATAAAATAAAATAAACCTGTTAAGCAAATGAAGAAAAAGAGACTTTTCCTGATACAGGATATCGGGAACAAGGCAAAATAGATCTCAACATAAAAACTGTAATGTACACAAGGCGGGTATTTCTGTCTTCCAAAGAGAAGGATTTTCAAGCAAGTTTATGCTATCGTATGGCTAAAGTCCTTAGCAAGCAACCGGTAAATGTTTCATTTAAACCGAAAATCCAGGGAATAAGGTAAAAGGTGTACGTATTAGGACAGATAAGTCTAAGTAAACAGTGCTGACCCAGATCAGACTCTATGCTGTCTGCCATTCCATCTGCACCATAACAATGTAAAAACAAACTTTTCCATTTTAAGGTCACCTATGGGAATGCTGTTGGGTGCCCAAAATGTTAGAATTTTTAAGGTAGATACATGTTTAAACTAGAAAATGTGTTTATGAAACACTATGCCCCCAACCGTATGCTTGCCTCTAAAGAAGGTTCATCCCATAATGTTTATGTCAGAAAGGAGTTTTAATCGGTTCATCTACGTCTTAGCCTGTAACTGTACGCCAAATATAAGGAATATAGCTTAGCGGTTCTTCAGATATTTTGTTTACAGCTTCTTCGTATGCAAAATGCCTATATCCGAAAATGGTAAAAATTCTACCAAATATTTTTTGAAATAAGCTCAACAGTCAGTTAATCAGGTCATCTACACCTTCGTCCAAACCTGCATGCCAAATATAAGGATCCTAGCTTATGGGGTTCTTCAGGTATTTTGTTCGCAAGCTTGTTCCTATAGTATATGCCTATGTCCGAGAATTTACCAAATATGCCCAAACGTTAATAAGATCATCTACACCTTGATCTGTAACTGTATGCCACGTATCAGTGCCCTATAAGCTTTAGCGGTTCTTCAGATATTTTGTTCACATGGTTGTTCCTATATAAAATGACAAAGTTGAACAAGGGCTTCGCAAGCGGCGCATAATACGCCCGTTTCAATGTCCTAAAGGAGTTACAGAATGAACAAGATTGTTTACAAAAGGATAGACAGGCAGACAAACAGGGGCAACCACTCTATAATTAACTAGAACTGTCAGCGAATCCAACTATACCCCCGCTTCATTGCTTAAATCAAATGGTGTTATTTTCGTAACAAAAAGCATAAAGAGGGAGAGAAATCATTGTTACCATGTATACCAAATATGAATGGTTGCTGTGAAATCTGTTACAAAAAATTACATTATTCAAAGTCAGGAGAGAAAGAAAATTAGAAAAATGTAGGGAAGAATAAGCAGGAGAAGACTGGTTCTCAATCCCACAATACAACAAGTTATCATCAACCTGCATACAAAAATCCCTACTCTAACTTACAGATGCATAGAAATCTTTTGCGAAAAATTGCATTATTCAAAGTAAAGAGAGAAAGAAAATCGGACAAATACAGGGAATAAAAAGAGGAGAAGTCTGGTTTTGATTGATTGATTTGATGCTTAACGTCCATGGTAAACAACTATGGTCATGTCGGGATGGTCAGTTAACCTAACCACACTATTCCTGGGCAGGCTTAGACCTCTTAAGCGGTTAACCAGTACTAAGTGCACATACTTTCGCCAGTAACTGACAACTGCCCTTCTTGAATCAGCGGAAGGAGAAACGAAAGTATGTGGCCAGACCGGGTTTCGAACCCAGGACCTCTGACTTAGAGTCAGGTGCCCTACCGATTGTGCTACGCGGACCGGCTGTTCTCAATCCCACAATACAGTAAGTCATCATTAACCTGCATACCAAATATGACTAATCTAGCTTGCATGGTTGTGGAGAAAACTTTGATAAAAAAGTTCATTATTCAAAGTATGGAAAGAAAGAATATTGGACAAATACAGGGAAGCATAAGCAGAAAAAGGCTGGTTCTCAATCCCACGATACAACATATCGTCATCAACCTGCATACCAAATGGGACTACTCTAGCTTGCTTGGTTGTGGAGAAATCTTTGATGAAAAATTTTATTATTCAAAGTATGGAAAGAAAGAAAATCGGACAAATACAGGGAAGAATAAGCAGGAGAAGGCTGGTTCTCGATCCCACGATACATCATGTCGTTATCAACCTGCATAACAAATATGACTACTCTAGCTTGCATGGTTGTGGAGAAATCTTTGAAGAAAAATTTCATTATTCAAAGTATGGAAAGAAAGAAATCGGACAAATACAGGGAAGAATAAGCAGGAGATGGCTGGTTCTCAATCCCACAATACAACATGTCGTCATCAACCTGTATGCCAAATATGACCAGTCTAGCTTGTATGGTTGTGAAGAAATCTTTGATACAATATCTTCGAATAAGGGAGATAACCTAACTACACTAGATGTACCAATTTTAGTTCTACTTTTGTCCCTTGAAAATATATTGTACAAGAAAAGTTTGTAAATTACACAAAAAAGCCAATAAGAACTAATGAAAGGGATTAACTCTAAAACAAAGAAAGGGAGAGCAGCCATTGTTGTATGCGACACATCGTTAGGACTTCATTCACATTGCTATGAAGTTTTATAAAGACATCCCAAACTGTTATCTAGTTATGGCGCGTACAAGACTTACAGGGAAAAAATTAATCAAAGGGGCATAACTTCAAAAGTAAGAAAGGGGGAGCAACCATTCTTGTACGCGACACGTTCCCCCACCCTAATACATATGCCTACCAAATTTCATGAAGATATCCCAAATGGTTACTGAGTTATGGCGTGTACAAGAATGTTTACGGACGGACGGACGGTCAGCGCCACGACATAATACGTCCGTTTTTTCAAAACCGGCGTATAAAAAGGGAAATAACTCCTACATGACAAGACCAGCAGAGGAAAAACAAATTACGGTTTCCCGTATTGTTCATGCAGCATATAAAATTTCAAGTTTTCATCTCTTACGGTGCTTGACCGTGTGTGAGGGTACCTTTATACCATAGGCTTCAATACTATAGGTCGAAAAAGGTTCATAACTCAGTCAATAAAATCACCATTTTTTTTTCAAACAGTAATCAGGTCATCTACATCTTGACCAATGTTTTCCTGCAAACAATCATGATCCTAGCATCAGGGGTTCCTGAGATATTTTGTTCACAAGACAATGCACTAAGTCGAAAAAGGTGCATAAATCGGTCAAAAATTCACGATTTATTTTTAGAAGTTAATCAGGTCATGTACACCTTGGGCAATGTCTTCTTGGCAAAAAAAAAAACATGATCCTAGCATCAGGGGTTCTTGAGATATTTTGTTCACAAGGTTCCATAAGCTAACAATGCACTACGTTGAAAAAGGTGCATATAACTCGGTTAAAAATTCACGATATTTTTTTCAAAAGTTAATCAGGTCATCTTCTCTTTGGGCAATGTCTTCCTGCAAAAAACATGGTCCTAGCATCAGGGATTCTCTAGATATTTTGTTCACAAGCTTCCATAGGCCATCACTGCACTAAGTCGATAAAGGAGCATAACTAAAAAAATCACCATTTTTTTTTCAAAATTTAATCAGGTCATCTACACTTTGAGCAATGTTATCCTGGAAAAAATAATGATCATAGCAGGGGTTCTCAAGGTATTTTCTTCACAACGTTCCATAGACTAAGTCGAAAAAGGGTCATAACTCTGGAAAATACGTGACCGGCGGAAAAAAGAACAAAACACTGGTCCGCTTATTTTTCATATACATGCCACATTATAAAATTTCAAGATCCTAGCATAACCGGTTACTGAGTTTCCTAGCTGCCAAAAAGTGTTACGGACGGACGGACGGGCCCAAACTTATATGCCCCCTCAACTTCTCCGAAGTTGGGGGCATAAAAAACTAACCATCGGTAAGCGTCTTGCTGTCTAAGCTAAAAAAACGCTTACCATCGGTAAGTGTCTTGTAGTCTAAGCCAGCAACTTTTCCGACTGTCTTCCATGTGTCTCCACATTCAGAATTTACAATGGCTGCAGTTTCTGTTTGAGAAAAGAAAATATTGTGACCTAAATCTGCAAACAAAATGATGACATCTTCGTCCTTGCCATTTCCAGATCCCGTTGCAACCGTATACAAAAGATGCACCTGAAAAAGTCGTGATCAGAAAGGCTTCCACTCGTGTAAATCTACTGGCTGGCGACCTGTGGTGGCCATTTGTCGAAACATCTTTTAACCCTGCGACCTAAGGAAGGCATTTAGTTAGTATAAATTTTGATTAAATATACTAGGGGTAACTGTCGTTATTATACCAATTTATTTGTGTAAATCTAATCAGTAGTGCAAAAAGTGTGTTTGTTACATAAAGGTCCTCGAAATAGTATACAAACACGCATAGAACCACAAACTTACTATACCAGTGGCGGCCATCAAGATTGCCATGTGCTGAATGATGCACTTTCCAAAACATTCGGGTGAATTTTAGCTTTTAATAATCATTTCCCTACCTAAGACTGTGGTATGTGCCCCTTTTTACAGTTTGAGTGCATTCAATATGCAAACCCAAGTGATCTTACTATATAGATGTGAGGGTCAACTTTCAAAGTCCCCCAGCAAAGTAATTTCCATCCGTCCCGAAACTTGCTGGCCTTTCTGCAAACTTACGAAATAGTTATTCGGTTATATATATGGGGTTTTAGTCCTTCAAATGAACCCCCAAAATCAAGATCTGTCTTATAAGACAGTTCTACACTTGAAAGGTTGTTTTGGTTTTATAACAGAATTACACAACTGATTTAGGGTTTTGCAATCATTGTAGAGGGCAACAATTCCTGCCTTATAGCTGAAAAATCATGGCATCAGACCCCGTTAGCAGATGTCATTAGTGCAGAAACCTTATGAAAACGGTTCAGTCTACACGTTTACTTGTATTAGCTCCGAATCAAGGGAATTTATCGTATTTTTCGGTTATAAAAAGCTTTGGTTATAAGACGAGCTTTTCTCTTCCAAACGATCCGATTAATCTAAATCCGTCTTTTAAGACGGATTTACATTTTTGGGGATTGTTTTGGAACCCCTACCATCTTATTGCAGAATTTCATGACTAATTAAGATATTTGAGCCGCGACGCGAGAAAATCAACAATGTGGATGTGCGCCCAGCGCAGACTCAGATCAGCCTGGGCTACCCTTTAATGGCTTAGCGAAGAATCTGATCAGACTGGGCAGATGCCCAGCCTGGGCTACCTTTTAAGCGCTTAGCGAAGAATCTGATCAGACTGGGCAGATGCCCAGGCTTATCTGAGTCTGCGCTGGGCGCACAACCACATTGTTGGTTTTCTCGTGGCGCGGCTCATTTGTAGTCATTCTGGAGAGGGAGAACCACCTTATAGCCGAATAAATATGAGCCGCGACATGAGAAAACCAACAATGTGGCTGTGCGCCCGGCGTAGACTCAGATCAGCCTGGGCCTCCGGCCAGTCTGATCAAACTCTTCGCTAAGCGCTTAACGGGTAGCTAAGGGTCAAAGCTACGCCAATGCAGACAGCGAAGACTGATCAGACTGGGCGGATGCCCAGGCTGATCTGAGTCTGCGCTGGGCGCACAACCACATTGTTGGTTTTCTCGTGTCGCGGCTCAAATATGTTTTTTTTTTTCGTTTCAAATGATACTACCTGCAGTAGCAATAGGCAAACTCTTACTACGTTCTTTTGGTCTTTTAGCTTAGTTCCTCGCTTTTGCATGTACTGAGTTTAATGAAAACACAAATTAATCTGTCTCTCTCTCTCTCTCCGTCCGTCCGTCCGTTCATTCGTCCATCCATCCATCCATCCATCTCGTATTATACTGTAGAACTTCAATGGCTCGAACAAGCTTGGGACTATGACAAGTGTCGTGGAATCTCCACGATAGTTATATTTATTCTCTTAATGAACCTTTGTTAATTGTGCATAATGCTACTTTATACTTTGTGCTACCTGATTTCTATGAATATGATTGTTAATTGATAAGAAACTGACGTTGACGTCACCGACGTCGTCGTCATGGACAATTGACGTTGGAAACAGATTTTGGAACTGAGGACCAAGACAGAAGACAGGAAGGCTGTCTTAGTGTCTGTTCAGAAAACTGGAGGCAGCAAGGCTGTCAATATATAGCATTTGAGACAACATGGCTGTCTAGGCGGTAGGATAAAACCACTAAAGATACAGTAGCAAGGCTGTCCAGATAGAAGAAAAGCAGGTAGAAACAAGGACAACTGCAAATGGAGCAGGATCAACAGATTAACACAATAACCATCAGGACTGAAAGGGAAGTTTGTAGAAACTAATTTGAATTATCCATAAATATTCAGTTTATAACATTTGTGCAATTTCTTCCGATGTGGCTAACAGACTGTACATTAAATATTTGAAATGTTACATTTTATATTTCCTTTGTATTCGCCACAATGTTTGGTCCCGCGAACCGGATACGTAGAACCTAAATAAGTAAAGGACATTTTGCTGACATTTGTTTTCTTGCATAGACATTACAGAATTTAATAAGATGGCATCGACTGATCACAGATCTAAACATGACAGAATAAGATATGAATTGCAGGAGGAAATACTCAACGGCCGAAGGATTTTAGACGAAAACATCCAGTATGCTGAAGATTTAAAGAATATTTTGAAAAGGATTAATGTTTGTACTGGTAAATTGGAGACGCTATATAATGATTTAGATGTAGCCCTTGAAAATTTGTCATTATGCATTAACATTAAAGATAGTCAAGCGCAGTGTGATTTTGAAACCAAAATGGAAGATGATTTCGCGAGCATGGATATGGCTTTAGAAATTGTTGACAAGTTAAACATGTTGGAAACCTCTTTATTAGACGCAAGTAGTCACGGTAAAGCCTCAAAAGAAGATACAGCTGAGAAACAGTTTGCAAAAATGATTAACACTCAATCAAAGATATTACAACAGTTCATTTCCATGCAGATCGTAAGTCAGCAGCATGGTCAACAACTGCAAAAGGAACAGCAGAAAACAATGCACGAAACCAAAACAGATCTAATTGAGCAAAAGTCATTGAATAACGACCGTCAAAGCCCTAATACTTATGAAAATAGCCAGAACACAGGGAATCAAAAAGGTCAGAACAGATCAAACATAGATGAAATGAATCAAAGAGGGAATGGCTACAAGGGCATTACTAGGCAAGACCAAAAGTCTGGAATTCAAGAAAAGAACATTACAAACGTAGACAAAATGGAAACATCAAACCCAAAGGGAGATATAGACAAAACGGAACATGAGATTAAGGCTTCGAAAAGGAAGAGAAGGAACAGGAATAGGATTCACAGCAAAATAAAGGAACGCATAAACATAATGGAAAGATATCGCAAACAGAGTAAGCGTTTTAAATATACAAAAGGCAGTAGTAAGAGACGGAAACAGGCAAATAAAAGGTGCATGAAAAGTCCTCTGAAAAGAAGAACATATACTAAAGGGCAAAGGCAAGCCAAATTAAAAAGGACAAGGAAAACACGTTATAGCAAACAACAGACTCACATTAGATCAATACACAAGAAGCAGAGAAGATTTGTTTGTACGTGTTTATGCTGCTGGAGGTACCTCCGCAAGACCAAAAGGTTACTGTGGTTTTTCAGAGGAAACCCAAGGGGTCAAAGTAAACACAAGGAAAGGAAAATCAAAAACAGAAACTACGAAACTGAACAGATGAAGGGTGGGGAAGGTGAAGAGACAGATGGAGGAATAAATGACTCTGAATTTCAAAGACGTATTTCTATGCCTCAAAACTAACACGAAACTCGATGATAGAAATCTTGTTTTTTAATTCAAAAATGTTTGAGGTTAAAACCTTTGATGGAAATTTATAAATTAATCTCGCAAGAAACCCTACATATTCAAAGGATTAAAAAGAAACTTTATCATTAACATTTTGTGGCTGTGGGAGTGTCGTGGAATCTCCACGATAGTTATATTTATTCTCTTAATGAACCTTTGTTAATTGTGCATAATGCTACTTTATACTTTGTGCTACCTGATTTCTATGAATATGATTGTTAATTGATAAGAAACTGACGTTGACGTCACCGACGTCGTCGTCATGGACAATTGACGTTGGAAACAGATTTTGGAACTGAGGACCAAGACAGAAGACAGGAAGGCTGTCTTAGTGTCTGTTCAGAAAACTGGAGGCAGCAAGGCTGTCAATATATAGCATTTGAGACAACATGGCTGTCTAGGCGGTAGGATAAAACCACTAAAGATACAGTAGCAAGGCTGTCCAGATAGAAGACAAGAGCTCCGCTGAGCGGGGCAATATACGCCCGTTGGGGCTTAAAGTTGGAAAGAAAACAAGAGATGACAGAACTTTGTCAGTAGCTTAAATCTTCAATAATAAGGCAGATATAAAACTACAAAACAAACAAAGCTAATATGAAATTCCTAGACAAAAATTAGAAAGGGGTATAATTCCATCATAAATGGAAGTTCAGTTATGGTTCTTTTTCTCTTCATATTGTCTGATATTTGTACAAACTTTCGTGAAAAAATCTTAAACAGTTTTCAAGATATGGAGCAGACACAAAGCTAATATGAAATTACTATATGAAAAATACAAAGGCATCAAAAATACAAATTCCATCAAAACTGGAAGTAGGGTTGTAGTCCTTTTTCTCTGCACATTGTCTGATAATGCTTCATATTTATATTAACTTTTATGAAGAAATCTTATACGGTTTTCGAGATATGGGGCGGAAAAATAATGTTACCTTTTGAACTTTGACCTCTAAGTGTGACCTTGACCTTTGTCGAACATTGTTGAAATACAAGTTCTGCATGATGCCTCTAGAAGGTGAACATTTGACTCAAGTTTCAAAAATATCTTTCAAAGGGTTATTGAGATATGGAGTAATCACAAATTTAATACAAAATTACAATACTAGAAACACAAAGGGGCTTAATTTTATTAAAAATGAAAGTAAGGTTATGTTTCTTTTTCTCTGCACATCGTTCGATGGTGCGTTATATGTATACAAACTTTCATGAAGAAATCTTGAACAGTTTTCGAGATATGGAGCGGACATGAAGCTTATATGAAATTACTATAAGAAAAATACAAAGGGAAATAATTCCGTCAAAACTGAAAGTAGGGTAATGGTTCTTTTTCTCTGCACATTGTCTGATGGTGCTTTATATTTGTACAAACTTTCATGAAGAAATCTTAAACGGTTTTCGAGATATGGAGCGGACACGAAGATTATATGAAATTACCTTTGAAAAATACAAAGGGAAATAATTCCGTCAAAACTGAAAGTAGGGTAATGGTTCTTTTTCTCTGCACATCGTCTGATGGTGCTTTATATTTGTACAAACTTTCATGAAGAAATCTTAAACGGTTTTCAAGATATGGAGCGGACACGAAGCTTATTATGAAATTACCTTTGAAAAATACAAAGGGAAATAATTCCGTAAAAAATATAAGTAGGGTAATGGTTCTTTTTCTCTGCACATTGTCTGATGGTGCTTTATATTTGTACAAACTTTCATGAAGAAATCTTAAACGGTTTTCGAGATATGGAGCGGACACGAAGATTATATGAAATTACCTTTGAAAAATACAAAGGGAAATAATTCCGTCAAAACTGAAAGTAGGGTAATGGTTCTTTTTCTCTGCACATCGTCTGATGGTGCTTTATATTTGTACAAACTTTCATGATGAAATCTTATACGGTTTTCTAGATATGGAGCGGACACGAAATGTTACCTTTTGACCTTTGACTTCTAAGTGTGACCTTGACCTTTGTCGAACATCGTTGAAATATGTGTTCTGCACATCGTCTCGTTAAGGCAAACATTTGACCCAAGTTTCAAAAAAATCCTTCAAGGGGTTGAGGAGATATGGAGCGGACACGAAAGGTTTACGGACGGACGGACGGACAGACGGACAGACGGAAGGACGGACGGACGGACGGACGGAGGCCACGACATAATACGACCCGTCTTCGACGGGCGTATAAAAAGCAGGTAGAAACAAGGACAACTGCAAATGGAGCAGGATCAACAGATTAACACAATAACCATCAGGACTGAAAGGGAAGTTTGTAGAAACTAATTTGAATTATCTATAAACATTCAGTTTATAACATTTGTGCAATTTCTTCCGATGTGGCTAACAGACTGTACATTAAATATTTGAAATGTTACATTTTATATTTCCTTTGTATTCGCCACATGCAGTTTAATTCCGCGGAATGCGGTGTCTCGCCTGCTAGCGCTTTGTCACAAAACAGAGCTAAATCAGCAAAGATGTATGCATGAACCAAGTTTCTTGGCTCTAGCCCTAGTTTCTGAGAAAGACCTAAACGTGAAAACTTGACAAAAAATTGCAAAGTCAGTCAACCGTAAAATGTTGGTCAAGACCCAATACTGATGATGACTTTAAGCTCTTCTCCTCCAGATGAAGGCATGATCCAAGTTCCATGGCTCTAGCCCTTATAGTTTCTGAGAAACAGACCTAAATGCGAAAACTAGACGGAAAAATTGCAAAGTCAGTCAACCGTAAAATGTAGGTCAAGACTCAATATTGATGATGGATTTGAGATCTACTCTTCAAGATGTATGCATGAACCAAGTTTCATGGCTCTAGCCCTTATAGTTACTGAGAAAATGACCTAAACGCAAAAACCTGATGAAAAATTGCAAAGTCAGTCAACCGATAATATGTAGGTCAAGACTCAGTATTGATGATGACTTTGAGCTCAACTCTTCCAGATGTATGCATGAACCAAGTTTCATGGCTCTAGCCATTATAGTTCCTGAAAAAATGACCTAAACGCAAAAACCCGATGAAAAATTGCAAAGTCAGTCAACCGTAAAATGTAGGTCAAGACTCAGTATTGATGATGGCTTTGAGATCTACTCTTCCAGATGTATGCATGAATCAAGTTTCATGGCTCTAGCCTTTATAGTTTCTGAGAAACAGACCTAAATGCGAAAACTAGACGAAAAATTGCAAAGTCAGTCAACCGTAAAATGTAGGTCAAGACTCAATATTGATGATGGATTTGAGATCTACTCTTCCAGATGTATGCATGAACCAAGTTTCATGGCTCTAGCCCGTATAGTTACTGAGAAAATGACCTAAACGCAAACACCTGATGAAAAATTGCAAAGTCAGTCAACCGTAAAGTGTAGGTCAAGACTCAGTATTGATGATGACTTTGAGCTCTACTCTTCCAGATGTATGCATGAACCAAGTTTCATGGCTCTAGCCATTATAGTTCCTGAGAAAATGACCTAAACGCAAAAACCCGATGAAAAATTGCAAAGTCAGTCAACCGTAAAATGTAGGTCAAGACTCAGTATTGATGATGGCTTTAAGATCTACTCTTCTAGATGTATGCATGAATCAAGTTTCATGGCTCTAGCCCTTATAGTTTCTGAGAAACTGACCTAAACGCAAAAACCCGATGAAAGTTTACGCCGCCGACGACGACACCGGAAAAGCAATACCTATGTCTCGCCTCTGCTTCGCAGGCGAGACAAAAATTAGCTCAAGCTAAAGGTAGCTCCAGCCAACCAGGGATAGTTTCTATATAAACTCTAGGGACTCAAGAACGAGTTCTAGTCAGACAGGGTAAACGAGCCATCAGGGTTCCAGCAAGTGAAGTTCCACTATATCATCTATCTCTCATATGCATGTATATTTACTTACGCCACTGGTAGAATTGTCTATTCCTTGTGAGTTCACTGAAAGTCTAAAAAAAGAGTTAAAATGATACAGCTGTACTCCTGCAAAACACAGAGATAAAACACACTCGATACCTCGAACGCTGATATCTGAAAGTACCTCTTACATCACAGAATTCAGTTTGGAAACGTTGCCGGATTTTATTTACATTTTAACTACTTTTATCTCAAACTACTGATATCTCAAACTAAATTTTCTGGGATCAGAAAAATTATTAATTTAGTCAGAGATATCAGTAGTTTGGGATGAACTTCGACTTTGAGATATCAAGAGTTGGCTGTATTATTCAAAGCAAACAACAATCAAGATTAAGAGTGAAATGTGTGAAAAACAAATTCTTTCAGTGCAATAAAAAATGAAGAAAAACGTATTGCTTTCCTTCATACCCCATGCTATAGTCATTTTTATTTACTGCTTCAGATATCAGAAGAACTAAAACAAACAAGGAAGGAGAAAGAAATATTTCGACATGGTCTAAAGTTACTCTACTATCGTTTTGCAAAAAAAAAAAAAAAAAAAAAAAAGAAAGAAAGAAAGAAATAAGGCGATGACAAGGCTAAACCTGACAGTTATCACAGCCTAACATGGGTTATTCCGGAAAAGGTCAACCCGACAGTTTAATAACTAATAATAAAAATATATATAAATTTGAAAATATAGGTTTCTATGGTTATAATTATTCATCCGCTATTATTAAAGAACATAGTATTTAGGACTGCAATGGATAAACGGAAATTTGAGCGATATGTTTGTCAGCCTAGGAACTATCTTTTAGGATGTATGTGAAGTTAGCAGTACAGCAGTAGAGCAGTATACTGCTGCTACTGCTAGCAGTACAGCAGTATACTGCTGCTACTGCTAGCAGTACAACAGTATACTGCTGCTACTGCTAGCACTACAGCAGTATACTGCTACTACTGCTAGAAGCACAGGAGTATATAACCGTTGTTGCTGCTAGCGCTAGAGCAGCATACTGTTATTACTGCCAGCAGTAGAGCAGTTTACTGCCAGTATTACTATAGATAGAACAGCTATCTATTGTTACTACTTCATGTAGTAGGTTGGTCACTACTACACTATGCCTGCCCGGTTGGTGAGTCCACTGCCTACAACGGTCAGTAGGTATCACCCCGTTGTCCAGATTGTGTAGGTCATGGGGACCTTCTACCTCTGGATGGCCTGTACAAGCCCTGGTAAGACGCCCCCCGCCCCCCCCCCCCCCCGTGTTTCTTGGTAACGAGAGTTTTCCCGGACTACTGACCCCATGTTCCGTAATGGTGTCTCTCTCTCTACAACGTCCACCTAGTGGGACCCCGTTGTTAGGGTAAAAGCCGGGACCAGGGCCCGGCGAAGTTTTGCATAGGGTCATTCGGAACTCCTCGGCCAATTCCGAAACGAGAGTTTTCCCGGACTACTGACCCCATGTCCCGCGAAGGTATCTTCCCCTTCTGCAACGGCCACAAGGGTAAAAGCTGGGACCAGGGCCCGGCGAAGTCTTGCATAGGGTCAGTATGGCTACCCCAGGTGACTTTGACTCCGTGGTTCTCGGTCACAAGAGATTTCGCGATATGGCCACTATGCCTGCCCGGTTGGTAGGTCGACTGCCTACAACGGTCTGTAGGTGGCACCCCGCTGTTGAGGTTAAGTAGGTCATGGGGACCTTCTACTGCTGGATGGCCTGTACAAGCCCTGGTGAGGCCCTCCCCCGTGATTGTCGGTTACGAGAGTTTTCCCGGAATATTGATCCCATGGGCTGTGAAGGCGTCTTCCCCCTTTACAGGGGCCACCTAGTGGGATCTCATTGTTAGGGTAAAAACCGGGACCAGGGCCCGGCGAAGTTTGCATCGGGTCAGTATGGCTACCACAGGTGAGTTTGACCCCGTGGTGTTCAGATAAAGGAGTTTTCCCGATATGGCCACTACGTCTGCCTGGTTGGTAGGTCCACTGTCTACAACGGTCAGTAGGTGGCATCCCGTTCTTAAGGTTGTGTAGGTCATGGGGACCTTCTTCTGGTGGATCGCCTGTAAAGACCCTTGTGAGACCCCTCCCACACCCACCCCCCCACACCCCATGTTTCTTAGTAACTAAAGTTTTCCCGGACTACTGACCCCATGTGCCGTAAAGGTGTCTTCCCCCTTTACAACGGCCACCCTATGGTACCCCGTTGTAAGGGTAAAAGCCGGGACCAGGGCCCGGCGAAGTTTTGCATAGCGTCAGTATGGCTACCCCAGGTGACTTTGACCCCGCGGTTCTCGGATACGAGAATTTTCCCGATATGGCCACTATGCCCGCCCGGTTGGCAGGTCCACCGCCTTCAACGGTCAGTTGGTGGCCCTCGTTGTTAAGGTTGTGTAGGTCATGGGGACCTTCTACTGCTGGATGGCCTGTACAAGCCCTGGTAAGACGCCCCCCACGTGTTTCTTGGTAATGAGAGTTTTCCCGGACTACTCACCCCATGTGCCGTGAAGGTGTCTTCCCCTTCTACAACGGCCACCTAGTGGGACAGTATCGGATCATCGACAGTATCGGATCACCCTTAAGTTATCACCCATAAATCTGGCGGTAACCGCCCCAAGAAATTATACAAACAAACTAAAGTAGACAACCTTTAAGTGACAAATGGGCTTGTCCAACTTACCAGGACAGTTACCACCAGGCATGCATGGGTTAAGAGCACTTACCCTGTTTACAAGTGTATTTATCACCCAACTAGCCTTACAGCAACATCTTCCTTCCTTGGTTTTATTACAACCGTGTGGAGGAGTTTCTTTTATACCCAGTGATGAACATGGTTCACAAAACATTTGTTCTCTTCCTTCAGCCTCATTACTTCTTCGTATCCTCCAAGGTATTGTGAGGACCATTAGACACATGAGTAGGACAAAGGTGATACACAGTGATACCGTCAAAGAACGTTCTAACTTGGTTGTCTGCAAAACGAAAAGGTTGAATAGGATGAAATGTTACTCTATCAACAGCTCTGCATGGAAAGATACCCCTGTTCACAGTTTGGCACAGATTTAAGCAAAAGCAGCTGAACCCAATGTACTGTTGAATGAACCATCAACCACAAATGAAAATGTGTTACTCTATAAGGGTACTGCTTGTTAGCTACGCATTATTCCAACCGATTCCTAATAACCTTGAGGTTAAGGTCAATACCTAACATTATCTAGTCTAGTCTATTTTATAACTTCAGGGGGTCGTTGAGGCAGCACAGATGACTTTACAACAATCGACTTCCACCTACTTCTGTCTTCAGCTGCAATAACTGTGCTAGCAAAGTCCATCCATGTCCACTATTGTCTTTCCACCTCTTCTTCTGCCTTCTTTACCCTTCCACTGTTAAAACTGCTTTTGCTAAGACAGAAGGCCTTAAAATGTGACAAAAGACTCCTGTTTCTGTTTGTTGACCAAGGTAAGGAGTTTGTCACGTTCTCCAGTGGTTGCCTCGATCTTTTTAGCGAATATTCTCTTCAATGACATGGTCCTTGTACGAGATGTTCAGTAGCCTTCGGTAGCATCTCACCTCAATGGCATGTCTTCTTTTCTCTAACTCTGCTATTAAGGTCAATGAGTATCAGGATTACATGAATATTGACATGACAAAGGAGCGCATCATTTTCACCTTTGATCCAAGAGATATGTTGTAATCACTTCAAACTGGCTTCAGCTTTGTCCAAGCTGCATTGACTTGTGCAATATCTAGTAGAACCACCGGTTTTGAGCCATCATCTGAGACAATCGTTCCAAGGTACTTGAAGCTTGCAACCAATCCCTGGACCTACCTTCTGTCCTTTAACTTGATTCCCTCTGGGTGCCACTGGCGCTGTTCGTCATCAGTTTGGTCTTCTCAGCACTATTCTGTATTTTATACCTCATGCAGATTTCGTCCAGGCTTTAAACTAAGACTTCTAGTTCTTGCTTTTCATCAGCAATAACGCCAATGTTATCGGCAAACCGCATGTTGCTTATACCGGTGCTTCTGCCGTCTGTGTTAATCTTTCCATCATGTTCTTCCAGAGCATCAGACATAATGATTTCAAGAAAATTGTTAAAGAGGGTGAGTGAAAGAAGTCATGCTTGACTTATTTCTGCTGTTGTTCCGAACCATTCTCATGTATTTCATTTATAGCTTTGACGTGTTAAATGGCGCGAACTAGATTTGCATTGATATTGTACTTCCGCATGGTGGCCCTTTAGGCTGCATGCCTTACCCTGTCAACTGCGTTTTTTGAAATCTATGAAGGCATGGAACAGATTCTGCTGATGTTGAAGGGACTTTTCACACAGGATTCTGAGGTTGAAGATCTATTCTTGGGTGCTTCTTCCGGCTCTGACACCATCCTGTTCTTCAGCAGTTATCTCTTCAGCTCGGGGTTTCAGCCTGTTCAAGATAACTTTCAGCATGACTTTACTTAGATGACTGATGAGGCTGCTGGTTCTGTAGTTCTGGCAGAGTTGTAAGTTGCTCTTTGTAGGGGGTGTAATAATCAGCGACTGAGTACATGGGTTCGGCCAATCTCCACAGGTAGTGGTTCGATACCTGTGACCCTATGTGGGTGGAAATGAAGAAAAAAATCATTATGTAACATACCATAAATGAAAAAGAAATCATTATGTACCATACCATATACATATAGTATGGAACATAATGATTTCTTTTTTCATTTCCACCCACAAATGGTCACAGGTACCGAACCACTACATGTGCCATTCTCCTGTTCTCAAGATCTTGCTATAGTTTATTGTCAAAACACCAGTCATGAAGTAGATCTATAACTTTCAGAAACAAGCTTGGTCTACGCTTAGCAACCAATTATGGTTGATGCCTATCAAATACACCATTATAACCACGAAAATCGTTTAAAATAAAAACGATTTTATATCTAAAAATCCGACACTTAAATATCTAGTGTTGTTGTGGGTGGTGTGTACTTTTGCCAAAACCGCGCGAAACTTCCGCGACATAAAAGGTAGCACTTACTGCCGAAAAGGGCATTTCATAAGAATTGTTGTACTGCGGTTTACCTGTAACGCGGCTAGTAAAAAGACCAGGGCACTATGGCCAAGCCTAAATGAGACCGACAGTCAGACTGAAACATAACTTAATCTACCGAATGTCAACAATTTGGGGACAACCAGCTTGCGGTATGTGGAACCGCAGCAGCTCACTGGGGTAAAGTGCTGGACTGCTAAGCTACTGGTCAGGGTTCAATTCCGGCAATCTTTTGCATCTGTAAGAAAGGCTGAACTGTACTTAACTTTCATTGTCATCCTTCTATGGTTAAAATACTGTTGACAGGCCATAAAACCGCATGTCATCCATTCATCTAAAACTCTATAATATGCGGACAATAAGGTCGCGTGATAAGGTCACGTCATATCATCTTCGACCCCTAGATTATCAACACCGATGGGTGAAGACAAAATATCTCATTACAGGCTACATGTATGAGAAATTTCTGAACGCGCCATTAAACAAAGTGTGTCTGTTTCCCCAAAAAACCTGCTCCTTCTTATTTCATCTGCTTTCGGTGTCTCTGCTCTATAAAATAGGAGGGCGATTAATGTACAGCCATGTAGCCTAATTCTGCGCATCGGCATATTCTGCGCATTTAAATATTGTTCTCAAAGTAACTCAGATTCATTGGTCTGAGGTTTTTGCTGATTTAACTTATTCAAAAAGTATATGTAAATAATGTTTTGAATGAAAAAAAAAAAAAAAAATGAAATAAATAAAAAACATAACATTGCCCAAAAATATTTAGAAAAATATTATTAATAATTTTCACTTTGAGCAAAAGGCTATTTATTTTTACAAATAATGCAAAAATATAGGATGTTATCAAGAAATGATCAGCAAATACAAAATATGTCTTACATTTCATCTCTCCTCTCCACAATTAAGGCGGTGGGCAAATTGAAAATGGTGCGCAGTACTGGCAGATATTTTTGATAACCCAAAACACAGGAGTGATGAAGTTTTGAACCGATTACTTACTAATTTACCATAAGTATATTACTGAAACTCTATCTCTGATACAAATAAATGTTATATGTGATCCAGCTACACTTGTTTAATTCCAGCTTAAAGGCTTAGGTGCGCAGAATTGGGGTGAAAGTACCTATTACGTCATCAATTCATGGGTACACAAAAGTTTAAGCCCACAATTTGAATACATAGAAACCATCAGCTGCTACTATTGGCTGAAACTGGATGCTGAGTTATTGTTATTATTTTTTCTTCTTAATTCAGTGGTTGAAGATGTAAAATCAGGGAATTGAATTATTTATAGTAGAGCAGACGGAGCCCCAAAAGTGCTCTCCTTAAGGACTTTACTGGTAAGGTTCTGCAAACATCAAGTGTTATATACCAAATTGTTTGTCAGCATGTCTAGTGTATGGATACGGCTGATGACATCGCTGCAGCTGAGTACTAACAGAGTTATGGCCCTTGAAACTTAACGTACCCATAAACAGCAAAATTACACAATTTTTGTCGGTGTACGTCAAAAGTCCATTTATTTCAACTAAAGGCAAGTGTTTGTAATTTTCCAGTAGTACGTACGGAAAACAAACGCAATGAACTAAACATAGAACCTTTTAACGAATATGGATTATTGAACAGTGTTTGTCCGTGTGTCTGTTTGATAATTATCGTTGATTACCAAAGGTTGACAATTTTCGACATCAATATTAGAATTTGTCTGTTTTATTACCACGGCAATGAATATATCAAGTCTTATGCTTAAACTAATTTACAAGGTATTTCATTGTTGAATTAATTATCTAGATATATTTCAATATGTACAATAGATCAAGGTCACGGTCAAACACAAAACGTACATAAATGATGAAAATCTACCTAAATTACTACTTTAAGACCAGCTAAATGGGCTAAATGCTTGGAAAACAGTATATATGTGTAACTTCTATTAACTCGCACTCATTTAGATAATATGTGCTCTATATATTTATTTTTCCATCCGTCCGTATGTCGGGTTGTCAACAGCATGCGTTCACAACTGTTTTGGCAGTCAACTTCTCAAAATTGACAAGCTTAACAGTTGTCAAAACTTGCCGCTGATTATACAAGCGTTGTAGTTGCATACTCTGGTGTCATTTTCAGTCCCATCCGGTACTTTAAGATTGCCTTCGGACCGTCTGTCCTTGTCATTTCATCCATCTGTTCGTCCGTCGGTCCATCTGTCGGTTGAAATTGATTGAATGATACATTAATAAAAGCTAGTAGATTTTTAAGCCCCAATATCTCCCTCTCCTTTTATGAGAATTTTTTTCAACATGTTGTTTTTTTTTCTGAAAACCCAATGTCTACAAAGTATTTCCCTGCTTTCTGCTGTCTGAGTATTGGGCAGTTTGGCTGTTTCTACCATGTTATATACGTGACCGTATCATTTAAATGACATTTGCATATTCTCATCCAAATAACCATAATAACAGACATAGATCTTAGTGTTGAAGAAAATATGCTTGGAAGCCTCTGAATAAAATCAATATTGTCTTCTGAAGCATTAGAAACTGTACTGTTGTCTACGTTACCAAGAATGGACAAACTACTTAATCTGATTAAAATGAGCATGTAAGTACAATCAATGAAGAACACTAATGCATTTATATATCTTTAAATAAAAACAAATGCTATTAAACTTGCAAAACTTTGTACTGTCATATACGTTACCGAATTTGAGTAGCAATGAAATGCATCCAAAATAGTATTTTGCGCTACAGAAACTGTTATTGCTAAAGTGGTCTTTTAGCATTTTATGGTGGAACTATATTATAAATAAAGTAATTAAATGGTTGCCTAGAGGACTTGGAGTAGTCTGAAACTGTATCACTGTCAAACAGGGAGGTACTGATCAGAGGACTTTTAAAGTGTGTGTACACTTTTTTATATATGGATGAAGGTGTGGAAGATAATTTAAGGATAATTTTGGGAGTTTGCTCTCTCTCTCTCTCTCTCTCTCTCTCTCTCTCTCTTTCAATTCTCCATAAAATGATTTACTGTGAATGTACATTAGAACTGTCTCCTAGTTTTTATGGGCAGTCAGGATAAATATTTTTATTTGTTACCACATACTCTCCCCTATACTAGTCTCGCTTAACGTATATTACATCAAATATTGTAAGACTGATACATATATAATGTGTTACTGTCATGTTTGAAATCTGAATTACATCAATGGCTTTTTTGAGTCAAAGGCACATCAGTTACTTAAAATTGTCGCCAGACTGTTTTCAGTTTCATGACTTGAGTGTATAGATTTAATATTACAAGAAGAAAAAAGAATAGTAACTCACAGCATGCTCATAAATATTTTATGCATGAAACACATTTTAAAAGTGTTGATGTCACAATCTTGTCATTGTCTCCAGTTTATCCTACATTTTAAAAAAGGCTAGAGAAAATATTATCATATACATTTAGGTTGTATGGTTATCAAATGATACTATTTTTTCTATAAATGTAACAGTGAATAAAATCTAGGGCGCATATACAGCTTTAGTGAGCAAACTACATAAATCTGAATAATCTCAACTTTAGTGAGCAAACTAGATACACCTGAGTAATCTGTTTTCTGTTTCATTTTTTAGTCATTATTTTAACATATTTCCCTATTTATGTGTCAATATTATTTCACACGTTATGGTGACTACGAAACTGCATTAGAATTCATGCAACAACTCTGAAAAGTTTCTGTCTGGTAGTCTACACAAGGTAAATCACACCTACCTTTTCTTTATAAAAGCTGTGCTAGAATTATACCCTAAAAGGGTTGAAGGTATATTCTATTTTCCAAATCTGACTTGTTAGTTATTGTTTTATGTGCTGTAAATCTTGTTCTTTATGATAACATAAATCACAGTCTCATAAGCTGTGTTACTATTTACGTTAGTTACACTAATTTGATTAATATCAACTCCGTAAGATACTCTTAGAGTGTCATACTTTGAGAAATTTTTGAATCTCAATATGTAAGCACCATTTTAAATCATAATAATGTTTTTTAATATTGCATTAAACATTATATTACACGCATTAAACAGTTTCTGTATGGTAAACTGCAAAATTCAATGAAACCACTTTTTTCCATTATAAAGCTTGTCCCTAGAGCTAAATAGTAATATACTAATACTAATGCAATTTATCAATTTTAATTTTGTCTTGTATAGTTTTAGTTGTCTTAAATTCGTATCTAATGGTAACATAGATTACAGCCTTATAAACTGTAGAATCATTGAGCATAATAATAAAAGTTTAGAATTTAAAAATGTTTTACATCACGTAATATAAAAATAAATAATTTATATCAATTTATAGATAGATTACTGACTTTCATTTTTATTTAAAAACATGGTAACTTTTGTAAACTTTCTATTGGTAACGTATTTAACAGTCTGAACTCTCAATCGCCCCACTAAGTAGGCAGCAAGAAAGAGGCAAATCTTCTGCATATATAGGACACTTAGAAAAATGCGGTCTACACAACTTCGTCGGGTGGCCGGGCAACATCCTTCTGGCCTGGCCTACATTTATCTAGCGGCTGGTACAACTAGGATACAGGTTCTAATGCATTTTAGTGAGTGGTTAATTTTTCTGTTTTTTTTTCTGTTTTAAAACAAACTGTTATTTTGCAATGTCTTGAATCTTGAAGATGTCAAAACTATGCCAGTAGTTCATCAAAACATCAATGAATATGTATACGCTTGCAAAGAAAAGTAACAAAGTGTTGCATACAGAATGGTCACTTGAAATGTAAATAACAAATAATTATAAGGTTAACAATCACTTATTTACAACATCTGGAGATACATTTTGCATTTCCATTGCTAGTTAGAAGTGTTGCGAAAAAATGGTATGTGATAAGATATTGTAAACATGTCCTCTGTGTAAGTAGGTTTGTAGAAGTACTGTCTGTTTAATACTGTTTCAAGTAAATTAATCCTTGCTCACTGAAGCGTGAAGGATTGCTAGAAGTAATTTTATTTACACCAGCATAGATGTGCAGCCCTATAGAGTCACGTATATTATGTTACAATATGACCTAACCTTACTTTTTTGAACCGCAAGAGCCTGAAAGATTTCCAGTTTTGCTATGCATATTTAGATGGGTGGGGTATTTACTCATGTTTCTCAGAGTTTCTTTGTCTCTGTACTGAAATCTTGAGTTCTGATAATCTATACATAAAGCAAAGGTTCTAGACTTGCTATTCTATTGCAAATAGTGTTTCAAAATCTTGACTGATGGAGTCAACATTAAAAATTGTAAACCTGAAATTCAAAAAATTATTTTCAAAACAAATTTCAACCTAAACGCGATATCACAACGCCACAAAGTGACATTTAAAGTAAAAAATCAGTACCGCATATACGGTAAATAAGCTACAAACTGAATACAAATAAAAATCGTACAAAGTACCATCTCATAAATGATTTTTTTACTCTTTTCCATTTAAGTATCATTTTAACAAATTAAATGGGTGGGGTAATTCAAGGGGAGATAACTCGCTTAGTACTCAGAACCAGAGGTGTCATCAGCCGGTTTTGTAAACTAGAGATTCTAACGATTAATCTGATATATAACTCAAGATGTTTGCAGAACCTTACCAGTAGCACCTTCTCATAGGCTGTCTATCTGCCGTACTATTAATTTTTACCAGTATTATTGTTTTGCAGTTCTAAACTCTTTGAATTTTTGACAGTTGTTTTCAGGAAAAAGCAGTTCCGCAGACGGTTGTTGGGTTTGGGTTTACCGGGCTCTCTTTAATGCAATATAATGTATTGTTTTTCTGTGCTTGTTTAAATTTTGAGTCCACCAGCTAGAAGGAGCTAAGGCCCACGCTTAGATTTTCTTCATACTTAATATTTTTATTACCTGGGGTAACTCAATTATTAATATGGGTTTATCAATTTATTTCAAGAACTGCAGGCTTATGGTCGCACTTTGCAGAACCCCTTATCAGACATGATGGGTAGGGCTAATATAGAACCTATCAAATTTACATTATAATTTGAATGCATTCCTTGCCTACTACAATGAATTGCAGGTACCCTGTGAATTATTCTGATACCATAAATTTATATGTTGACTGATAGAAATATTTTTATGGTCAACCGAATTTGAAAAATCTGTCAAAAAAACGACAATAAATAATGTAACATGAAAAGTAATTTTAATGTTTAGATCTGTTACTGTATTTGTCAAGCTATAGTTTTATTCAGAATTAGGGTAAATATATCCCCTCTTTTTGTGAAAAGTTTTAAAAGATTTTGAAACCGGTAAAATAGCTTTTGAAACTGAAATTTGGAGATAGGTCAGGTTTTTGGAGAATGTCAGTTTTATGGTAAGGGTAGGATCTTTCACTGCAACACTTGTTTATCTGTGACATAACTTATTAATGAGGTCCTACATTAATACCCATTCTGTATGCAAATATTTTCTTCACTGGCTAAGATTTGGAAGCCAAAGATAATTCCCCAAATGTGCCCCAAACCCCTCCCCCTCTCACACTTCTGTATACAAGTGTAATCACCCAAAACAGTCAACATATGTTCTATCATCTGTACAGAACGATAAATGAAAGATGACCAGGTAAAATTAATTTCAATGTTAACCTATTTTTCATGCATCAGTGCCCTGATTTTTTTTTTTTTTTGAAGATAACTTTAGATTTGTATCTGTAGATGTCTCTAGATGTAAGGCAGGGCGTTCCACCTTTTCTTTCTAACTGCTGCCTGCATCAAGTGTTAGTGTGTTGGCTTGTATCTTTACATTGCCTAGGACACAGGCAGGGTGATCCATTATTTTTATTTCAACTATTAACTGTTTCAAGTGTTAGTACCCTGAATTTAATTTGTTTAAAATTTTGACTGGTGCCTGTACATTAAACAGGCGCATACGGCAAGACTCCAACACCAGACTGCATCAAGTGTCCGTGCCCTAAAGAATCAAACAAAAAACAAGGAAAGAGGCGAATCATCCAAATCATCTGGGCACAACGGTTTATGATGGAAGATAAGTTGACACCAAGCAAGCTTGGGAAGACTACTCAACTCATCATAAACATATTGACAGCAAACAGATCACTTATGTTGAGAAACAGCACCATAAAATAAGTTTTTAGTTGTGAAAAGATGCAACTTGTTTGGGACTGACAATATACTCACTTCTTGACCATCATCAGTATCATTGGAAGTGTCTATTTCTGTACTGTTAATCCATAAGTATCCATACGTTGTACGTTGTACAGGTATAAGACAATGGGTGATGAAAAGAATCTTAATTTGATCAAAAAGAACTAAAGCTGTCCCTATAACAACAATACATGAGGAAACCAGTGCCTAAAAAGTGTCAATTAAAACTGCTAGGGTTATAAGATAGTTTTCCTTGACTCTAAATAAGATATATTGTCAGTCTAGGTAAAATAATTACCGGGTTATTATTTTGAAAAAAAAAAAAAGAAAGAAAAAAACCACCAAATGATTGATCTGAAAAGTTTCTGGTGTGAATGGGTTTGGACAAGGCGACATTTTATATATATGCTTTTTAATTTGAATTGGGATAATACAGAGATGGTATTGTTCACTTTAATGTAACATACATATGTGGAATCAAGAAACAAACATACAGTTCAACAAGATAATGCTTTTCTAATATATTGGGGTGCCTGACAGCCCACATTCTGCAGCCCTGAAGTATAGTTTATCGGGCTCAGAATTTCTTTAATTTTCTTGTACACATAATAGAGGTATACAGCATGATTTATGGTTAGTAAAACATCTTGACAACAACTGGATCATACTTTAACTGATAATTAATTTTTGATATAGGTGTGGTTTTTAGCTGATTTTGAGGGGTTATATTAAACAAAATATTTTATACATAACCCATTTCTTGAAACATGAATATACATATTTCAATAATGTTTCACATCAATTCGCATATTTAAGTTTATAAATGAAATTGCAAAATCTGAAAATTTGATAGTTCTAGGAATGGTATTTCAAGGGAACCCTCATTTTCAGGGTAAAAGTTACTTAAGTCAATCCTGTGCTATGCTGAGCGTGTGAACTGAGGTAAATAATCCATAAGCAACACTGCTAGCCCTTAGGCAACACATACACATGGAATCAAAAAAATCTAAGCGTGGGCAGATTCCTATGTAGAATTAACATAGGCTGACACTCCGCCTTTTAATAGTTAATCATTTATGATATGTCGCAGTAAATAATCAACTCTGATCGTAGAAGATATTTACATGATTTTATGCTATGCACATTAACTCTTAGACAGAGACAGGTAGACCCATTCATAAAAGAAAACTTCTGTCACTTTTATCATTTGAGCCGCGACACGAGAAAACCAACAATGTGGTTGTGCGCCCAGCGCAGACTCAGATCAGCCTGGGCATCCACCCAGTCTGAGCAGACTCTTCGCTAAGTGCTTAAAGGGTAGCTAAGGGACTGAGCTACCTCCATGCGAACAGCGAAGACTCTGATCAGACTGGGCGGATGCCTAGGTTGATCTCAGTCTGCGCTGGGCGCACAACCACATTGTTGGTTTTGTCGTGTCGCGGCTCATTTGAGCGGAGTTTCAGTAAAATTCAGTAGAGCCGATGGAAGGATGATAATGTTAGATTCTGTCAGTGGAAACCGGTTTACCGTTGAAAATAATTCCGCCGCCGAGAGGAATCGAACCCACACCGCTAGCTTAGCAGGCTAGTGCTGAAACCACTGAGCTACCGAGAATCTTCACTTTTTAAGGGAAATGGGGCATAATCAAGTTGCAAACGAAAATTCAAATGAACATACAAGTACAATGTACAAGTTACAAGCAAGAAGTAAAAGGATTTGAACGAAAACTATTCAAAGCCTGATATATAGTTCATCTCCTTCAGTTATTGTTTGTTGCCCATTATCTGAATATACAGTGTTATATGTAAATATAACTTTAACTGCTTCAAAATTATGCAGCAGACATAAATTCATAGTCAAACATCAACAATGGCGCATGATTTTCTAAAAAATAAATGTGGTTATACTCCTTCGGCTGAGCATATCTTTTGGCAGTGTTTAACATTTGTTCCAAGTTTCTTTATTTGAAACGCTTTAGACTTATACAACCAATATGATTTCCATATATAACAAGAACTAGAAACCATAAAATATAAAAACGGAATTTCGGTTTGCACTTTTTCATATCGTGTTATTTGTATCAAGTTTCCAGCAAATATCTTCAACAGTTCTAAAGTTACAGATTTGAGCGATCTCATTATAATATTAACGTTATAAAACATATTTAAGGGGGTATAATTCTGTCAAACCTGGAAATGAAATTATGGGTTTTCTCCTCCCCACACCATCAAAAGATGTTTTGAATTTGTACCTAGTATCGTGAAAATACCTTATACCAATTAAAAGGTATAGAGCCTACATGATTTCCATACTGAAATCACAAAGGGTCAAAACTAAAAATGGAGTTCCGACTTTTGACCTCAGCATCTCAGCTTTTTACGTAGCTATATTTGCAACAATATTCATAAAATGCTTTGAACCGTTTTATAGTTTTTGAACGGACATTGTTTTCGCTTATAAACTTACAAAGGGACATGATTCCATCGAAACTGAAATTCGAGTTATGGTTTTTGCTCTCATAATGCTATATAGTTGTACCAAGTTTCGTGAAAATACCTTTAACGTTTTAGCGAACACTGTTTCTGTAGTAGAAAAATACAAAGGGACACAGTCGGAAAAATGGAAGTGCACATGGTCTGACGTACCAAGTTTCGTGAAAAAAAAACTAAAACAGTTGTAGAGTTATTGAGCAGAAATGATTTGTGCACAGACAGACAAGTATGGGGAAACAGTGGCTCCCCCGAATGTGAAAGGAGGGGGAGGAAAAGACATAAAAACGAAAATGGATCTAAGAAGCAGACCGAGAACGCCAGAAAGAAAGGGTCATGCCGAAGATTTAAAGGCCTCACCTTACACATAGCCCCACAAATCACATGCTAAAAACCGCCATTACTTGTATCCGATGGCATTACATCATAACATCATAATTCGAGGAAAACAGAAACAGGACCAGGTAATAGATTTCGTTCACTTTCGTTTTCGATGGCAAGTACACTCGCTCTATTCGACTGTACTCGGTGCAATTGCTGCATCGCCATGTACCACATGTGTATTAATATCAACTTCCTTGACCGAGAAACATATTTACAAATTAAATAGATGACATTAGATGTATAGGATATCGACCTTGTCCGAGGTGTTCATCCAGTGGGAAGACCTGCACGTGCGGATCGAGACACCGACCGCGCGGAGCGCGGGAGGTGTTTCGATACGCACGTGCAGGTCTTTCCACTGGATGAACATCGAGGACAAGGTTGATATCCGACTTACACACCGAATAGCAACATCGACAGTACTATGAGTACATGTTTAAAGAATGCAGTCGCAGATAGGATAGGCAGGTAAAATGCTTTATTTGAATTTTTCTGTTTATTGTACACGTATAGTATCTCATATGAGGCTTAATACAGTGCTAAAGATAAGAAGGGGTAATAGGGATAATCTAGGGATAATTATCAGAATTTCTCCATGAGAAACGGCCGGGCCGGGTAGCGCAATCGGTAGGGCACCTGACTCGTAAGTCAGAGGTCCTGGGTTCGAATCCCGGTCTGGCCACATACTTTCGTTTCTCCTTCCGCTGATTCAAGAAGGGCAGTTGTCAGTTACTGGCGAAAGTATGTGCACTTAGTACTGGTTAACCGCTTAGGAGGTCTAAGCCTGCCCAGGAATAGTGTGGTTAGGTTAACTGACCGTCCCGACTTGACCTTAGTTGTTTACCGTGGACGTTAAGCATCAAATCAACCAACCAATTCTCCATGAGAAAACTAAGTTGTGATACCTAATTAGAATCGTCTCGCCGAAACGGTTCTTATGCGCCACAACATAGGTTTTCTTCGAGAAATACGAAAATAATATTTGTAAAATAATATCTCTGACACCGTTTACTGGGAAACGGGACTGATGGATGGATGACGCGATTTTACATCATTTTCAACATTATTTCAGCTATACAGGACAATGAGAGGGTAATAATGAAAGGTTATGTGCAGTGGAACTCCATTTACGATTGTAAAGAATTCTGTTGCCAGCCAGGTTCGAACCAGAGCTAGGAAACAGGAGGAAATGATCATGAGGATAAGGGTGAAGTAAACCATCGCTTAAGGAAGAACTACGATCTAGGCCGGACTCGAGCTTGCGACATCTGGATTATAAGGTCTCGGCCAATACAGTTGTAGAATGACAAAGTTGATGATTTGCCGTTTTCTTCATTAGAAACGATGACTGTGGCTCCTCATTGGCCGTTATTAGAACAGTCTTGCAGAGTCGGTTATAATGAGGAGAACCAGCATTTTTAATATATTTATTATTGTGTACGAGAATTTGCAAACAGTGTCTTGCATAAACAGAAAAAAACTATCAACAGCTGATCGAGTGTTACCCTAAAGTTGTGATTTGTAAGAACAGAGAAGACTCAGATCAGACTGCGTACATTTGTAGGCTGGTCTGAGTCTCCGTTGTTCGCAGATTGAATCTATCTTTAAATGATGGATGGAAGGATGGATGAATTGTGATTTTACGTCCTTTTCATCAGTATTTCAGTCATACAGGACGATGGGTAGATAACAATGAAAGGCTGTGTGCAATGGGATCCCGTCGAACCTGGGACGGCTAGATCAGCAGGACAGCGCTAAACCCACTGAGCCACCGGGGCTTTTTTAAATGATGAAAGGTGGCTAAAGATCAGTTAGTGCAAATGCGTACACATCATTTTTTGCCCATGTTCTTTAGCTATATTGAGGTTGTCGGACTGGAGAAACAAAAGAAAAAAATGTTAAGGTCAGTTCGCTCTCTAAGCCTTTCCGTAATGAATTTTGATCTATAGCTTAGTGGCTAAGCGCTGGCCAACTGATCTAGCGGCTCCGATTTCGATTCCCGCTGAAGGCAGAAACCTTGTCAGCCATGAACGAGGTTCGCGTGCCCACATTCTTTCATAACCACCTTCTGTCATCCTGATATGACTGAAATACTGTTGAAAAGGACGTCAAATTTCACATCATCCAGCTATTGAAACGGCAGACAGGAATATACAGCTAACATTTATTTCTGATTAACCAGTGCCAAGTCTCATATACAATTGCGATGTGACACGCAGAAAGGTGCTCAACGCCAGAAAGGCTCAAACCAGCATGTGCATCCGCGCAGTCTGGTCGGAGCATCCACGAATATGAATCCGAAGACATCTTTAGGCGCACAGTCAGCGCATCGCAGACTGGTTAGTGTAATCGTTGGTCTCAGATACGTTAGTTTCTTTTTCGCGTGTCGGGGATAAATTCTGTTTTGCATGTGCTAAGCAGGATTAATCGCTTCGCTGGAGGTAGGTTGTTCACCTCCTCCAGTGAAGTGTAACCTATACCACCCATCCACTAGGTGGTATAGAAAAGCATGCTGGTGTTTACGTGAAATATAAACATACAGAGATCAAAGGAGTCGGTGTATAAGAACAATTATTATGAGTGAAACATAGCAGATAGCACCTGGGTCACGCGAATATATATTGATAGGACTTTGAAGCAATGATTTGGTCATGAATAAATCCCTTTCAAGAGCATACTGCATATACATGTACCTTCGCTTTGCTAGTCAGCATGCACACTTTTCACTGATGTTCCAAATGGACATTAAAAGTTTACCTAGGCTGACATTCTACATTTGAGATCGGACGTTCTAGGTAAGGGGACATTTCAAACGTATATATCGCACCGATAGTGGTGCCTAATTGCGTCGCACGAACAGGGAGTTTAGGACATTAGCGACGAGCAAACACTCTTTACAAATGCATCAAACAAGGAAGACTGATCAGTCTGCGCCGGTGCGCAAGCTGATCTGAGTCTTTCTTAAAGGCACGCGCCGTAAGGTACTAGTAAAATTCTACACGACGCCATTTGCAGGATTGAATTAAAACCGTATCTTCGTCGTTGCAACATCATATTTACATCATGACGTTGCATGAACGTCGATTTGACTTTGATAACTTTTTAGCTACATTAGGACATCTAGGCAAAAAGACGACGCATGTCGTTCTTTCTCGTCTGGAAAGCTAAATTCTTTAAATATAAATAAGCGTGGTGTTTCTTATATTTTCATTTTGCTGATACTGAATTAGTTATTTGTTCAACGACAATGCCCCGCCAGGGAATTTTTTTTCTTCCATTTTGATCGGTTGAAGACAGCTTGTGAAAGCACCACTCAAATAAATCGTCAGCCTATTATGTAGGACAGAATAGCGCAAAAGCGGGATCTAGCCGTGTACACGTCTCCGTCATGATGGAAAATTACACGTGATGTCAGCATTTGTCATTGGAAGTGCGCGCTTATCTGACGTTAAGGGTTGCTTTACCAGTGTATGGCACACACTTTGACTCGGCTATTTTGTACTACTGAATAAATATACAGGTTTTCATGCGAACCGAACTACCAACTAAATGTTTTGTACCACTTCAGAAACTGAGGGTGAGGTTGGGCCTGTAAAATCGATTTAAGCCCCCCAGTAATTCATTACTGACCGTTCCAAGGCGGTAGTTCTGTTGTGGTTCTCTGTTGCCTGTTTTTGGTGTCAGAGTTTCTGTGATGTTTTACCTTATGTATGTTCTTATTATTTTTGGTTCGGTTTGGGTTGCTGAGTGGCCACCTTTTGGGAACAAGCTGCTCACTCGGTTGGCCATATGTTCTCTGTATCTTGATTATTTGTAATCTTAGTTGTTTCCAACTATGGTTTGAGGGCTGGATTTGGATTTTGATTGTTTCAGTTCCTGGTCTTTGCATACTTTTTACTTTCAGTACCAGTCTGTTGGGAGCCCCGGTAGCTCAGTCAGATAAGGGCTGTCCTGATAAGCTAGCAGTCCGTGTTCGAATCCTGCTGGAGGAGGAAATCTTAAACTACAAACGGGATTCTTGCACATTGTATGAACATTATGCCGAAACTGAAACAGCATTTGCATTTGCATGCTTATGTGTATACATGCAACGTATGTATATGTATCAATGATATCTGTTGGAAACAAAAAGGAAGTCATATCAGGCTGACTGCACAGACGCGCAGATAGGTCTGAGTCGTCATTGGTCGCATATGTACAGCAGATCCTGTTAAACGTCGACGCAGTGGAACGCTGATTTTACAGACGAACATCTATGATCCGTTCAAGGCCTGCCAGTGAATTAAACATTATTCAAAATTTTGGATAATTACAAGTTGGTAACCCGTTTTGGCGACATATGCGAACAGTGCGGACCCAGTTCAGACGCCGCATCATGCGGCGTCTGGTCAGGATGAACGGAATATTTATACAAAGTACAATAAAAGTGGAAACATGCACCAGAAACCCCTAAAACACAGAAATGGAGTCATCCAAATACATGTATCAGACTTTCAAAGAAAAGGGGGATTGGGCAGACGGGGGAGGGTGGGGTTTCGAGGGGAGGCTTGGTTGGGCTTAGATTACCCACATTTTAATGGGCTAACAAAAGCAAATGTACTATCCCAGCCTTTCCCGGTGTACATGTATACATGTGCAGTCTGGTCAGGGCATGCGCATTTAGTCCACATAATTGATTCGGCATTACGGCTCGTTCCCAACAGCTGAAAACGCCGTGGCAATATAGCATTTGAAAGATTCTGTGCACGCTGCAAATAATTTGCTATACAAAACGTTTGAAGCTTATCAAAGTTGATACACCAGCAAGACGCTGTTTTAAAGTTGCCTGATCCTTGGTTAAGCTGGGTGATGAAGTTTGGGTACGTTCGGGGTTCTGCCAGTGGTGTCATTGGCGATTTGCCAATGGTGCCATTGGTAACCGTAGAACCCTGAACAGGTGACCTTTGGCAGCCAACTATTGGTAGAGCCAATGGCGCCATTGCAGAGCCAATTTTTTTCTGTAATTAGAAAATTTTAGGTTTTCTAATTTGCTTCCATCACCGTCGGGAACAATTATTTTCCTGTCACAACTCGAGCGTTTATGATGGATTCACTAAATCGCATATTGAGTGACGCAATTTTCCGGCGTTTGTAATGTTACCCACGCCCTTTGTTGTCTGCAGTATTGGCAGCAAATGGTCGGCAATATTGGTACCTTTGGAACCTACCGTAGAGCAAATGGTGCCAATGTTGAAACATGCCTATGCTGACATTGGCAGAACCCCAAACGCACCCTTTGTTAACGTATACTTAGTATATTCTTGAGAGTGACAAAACACTGAAATGGCGAATGGACGTTGCGTTGATGACGTTGCAAGGACATTGATTCGACGACTTCCTTTGTAGCAATGCATACCAGACAGTCTGTACTCGTTTTGAAATGAAAGTCGCTAAATCTGCCTCGACATTTATGCGCCGTTGTTTGGTTTCTGTGTGAGTTTCAGTTTCCTAACATTTTACATGTACCTTAACCTTGTTGGCAGAGTTTATACAACGGTTCAAACGTCGTAGTTATGTCGACATTGCATCGACATTGATTCGACACTTGCCCGCTTGGTTCCTTCAGAGACTGCCTCCAACACTTACATCTCAAATCATCCATGTAGATTATCCAGCCAAAATCCTAAATGCATACAGCTCTGTTCAATATACAAGGAACAGCGAGTATCGTGATCAGACTGCACTTACGTGCATGTCTAAACAAGGGCAAAATACAAAGATACATGTTTTTGTACCGAGCAAGGGCGCACTAGCGGAAATCACACGATACGCACAATAAGGTTTCCATACTGATTTTAGTGGCCCGGAAACCTGGGGTTTAGCCCCTTAGATATTGTTTCTTCCTTAAAGACCAGTTGGACGTTTGTGATTAATAGCAATTCTCTGTAACCACCAACCAAAGTTCGGCACGCATAGTCATGGATTTCGATGAAACTTTCTCAGTTTGTGTGTTGTCACACAAAAACATATAATTGATACCTAGTTCTTTCTGCTGCATGCCCGTTGCCATGGTAACGGCCTCCAAAGTTTTTGGCTCAAAAATTGTCAAAAAATAAATGAAAAATTGCACTATTTGAACTTTTATATAGCATCTGGCAGAATACTCGTACTTCGTCATCTAGGTTATTGAGTTTCATCTGGGACAGGTAGATCTCCAGAGATCTTTCGGTTGATCTCCGAATTTTAACGACAGTATGCGATAATCGCAGGTGTCAAGGTATTTCCTCAGGCTAATATTCTTATCTCGATCATGATAAAATATCGATCTGTATGACTTTAATTGAATATTGAATACATTTCACTTAGAATAGTCAGACTCATGCATAAAATAATCATGGTAATGTAATTAAACCTTTTGGATTTCCTTTGCATTATGCTGTCAGAACACATGATAATGATATCTTAAAATAATAATAATAATAATAATAATTATTATTATTATTATTTTTCAAAGATGTTTGGTTCTTAAAAGGAATTGTCATGCTCCAGAAATCCAAAATGATTTTGGCAGCCAATAAGGGGGAAAAAGAGGTGCTATATTGGTTATATTTACTAACAGTTCATGTCATTTAGTCTCATAATGCAATGATAATCAAAATTTTACGTGACTAAATTCTCTCTCACTCTCTCTCTCTATATATTGAACGGGTGCACCGAAAATTTTGCAAATGGCTGTTAAATGTGAAAATGTCAACAAACAGTTTGTCATTATATGGAGAATTAGGGCGTTTCCCTCTTATTTTAGGACGCCAAATTAGAATAATTAAATATTGGCTGAACTTACATAATAAAAAATATAATAACTGCATATTAAAAACTTTGAATTTAATGATGAGAAATGAGGCAGAAAGTAATCCCAACAATACGACTAGTTGGACAGCAAAAGTTAAGCATCTATTAGAGCACAGTGGATTTCCGGATGTCTGGTTGTTTCCTGATTCTGTAAATGTTAAATTATTTATACCCATTTTACAATGTAGACTCAGAGATATTTATGTAAATGAATGGAAACAAGGTATAGAATTATCTTCAGCTTTAACAATATATAAAGTATTGAAACAATCTTTTGATATGTCTTCGTATCTATTAATTGTAAAAAACATCAAATTTAGAAACATAATAGCAAAATTACGATTGTCCTCACATCAACTTTGTATTGAAACAGGTAGGCACAGAGGTATAGAAAGAACTGACAGAAAATGTGTTTTATGTGACTTGAACGACATCGAAGAAGAGTACCACTTTGTTTGTATATGTCCTGTATATGATAACCTTAGAAGGCAGTATTTGCAAAAGTATTTTTATGTAAGACCAAGCGTATATAAATTTATAGCTTTATTAAATTCGCCAAAACCGAAAGTGTTAAATAATCTCGCATTATATCTCATTAAATCGTTTAAACTCAGAGAAAATTTAACCAACCAAAACATATAAATTAAAATTGCTCCGCATAAGTAGAACATATGAACTTACCGTTTAGCTTTGAGAAGTGATTGTTTGTTAACATATGTAGTATCACTCTCATGATATTTTGTATGTAACATTGTTTCATGCATTGTATATATGTTAAATGACGATAAGCTGTACATGCTTAAGTCTAATAAAATTATGTTATGTTATGTTATGTTATGTCTCTCTTAAACATTATATATAAGACACAATGTATGTTTGATTCAAACATAGAATTTAAGTTCAACATTATCAAAAACAATAAATAAATAAATTGTATGTCACACAATTGTATAACTGAGGGTTTTGTTAGAACAGTCAAGCAAAAATATGATTGATTGCACAAAATTTTGATTCAAAAATAATAATAAAAAAAGTCTTGTGAAAAAAAGTTTAGTTAAAATTTCATGATGATAAAAACCTAGAATTTAAAATAATGAGCGAGTAAACATTATGCATTTATTTTTTCGTTAAAGACACCAGATTTTTTCCACGACACGACAAAACGAACACAGCCGAATGTACGCCCAGTAAAGACTCAGATCAGCCTCGGCATCCACCCAATCTAACCAGTCTTCGCTGTCCGCAAAGGGATAGTTAAGACCTATGCTATATTGTAAGCGCATGTCCAGGGCGAATGTCCAGGCTGATCTTAGTCTTCGCTGTCAGCATGGAGAGGACTTAGACTCTCAGCTCCCTTTACGCGAAAAGGGAAGACTCTGCTCGGACTGCTGAATCTACGCGAAGTGCACATGCCACCTAGTTAGTTTTGGCAAGTCGCGGCATATTACGTTTGGTTAATCCAGTCGAACCGCGATACGACAAAACCCACAAAGTGTCATATGTACTACGTGAAAACTAAGATCAGCCTGGGCATATGGCAAGTCTGATCAGAGTCTTCGCTGTGTACTTTAAAGGTAGGTTCCTGTACTTTGGAGTGCATCATAATTTTGATGATTTTTTAGCCAAGCTGTTGGAAAGCACATATAAAGAGGAAATGAATAACTTCACTAAAAAGTGTAAATAAAAAAATCGTAGAAAAGTCGTTTTGCAAGGGATTTCCTAACTCTGCTTCGCACACCAGTTAGCGCTATTTTTAGTTCGCGCCAAAAATAGATAACATAGCTGACACCATGCTGCATTGCATTTCGGGATAGTTTTAACCCATCCGCCATGCCAGGACCTCTGGAAGAGCTCACGACAAGAGAAAATTAACGTTGGCAAATGACATCAGAAACTGCAGATTTGTAGACATATATACATATATTTATTTTTAGAACTGGAATTCCAACAAAAGAAAATAAACCAAAGGGAAAACGACTATTTTCTACAACATCTGACGATTTTCTCAGTAGCAACAGTTTCAGAAAAATAAGAGAATTCATTACTACCCAGAAAAAGACAAAATTATTTTGTGAACATAATTGTTATCGCTAGGCCAGGAACCTACCTTTAATGGTAGCTAAGCTATCTCCATGCCACCAGCAAAGACTTTGATCGGACTTGGCGAACGCCTAGGCTGATCTTAGTCATTGCTAGGCGCACATGCCACTTTCTGTCGCGACTCAATTAAATATTGCCACACAGTTATACGCGTGCCGTGTCAGTAATAGTGTATATTCACACATTGATTAAATTGACACTGAGTAATATTTGAATTGAATTAAAATGAAATTGATGAAACTGGATCAAAATAAGATTATAAATTTTAAAATAATAATAAACATGAGAGATCAAACTTGATACAATAAGAACAATTTCCTTGGAATTACGGATTTGTATAATGCATTTTATAGAAGAATGAACAAATGAATAAAAAAAACATGCATATAGACCTTCTTTGTAAATTAAGTAATTTACTTTCTTTAAGATCAAAATCAACAAATAAACATAACTTAAAAGCTGTAGAAAAATAAAGTGTTCTGTTTCCTACTAACAAAATTATATTAAATCGCTAGAGACCGCCAAAGTTTTATCTACGAGGTGACCCTGTAGCTCAGTAGGCTAAACGCTGACTCGCTGATCTAGCGGTCCCAAGTTCGATTTCCGAAGGCGGAAACCTTCTCAGACGTAAACGGTTTCCATTACACAACCTGTCATTATCGTCCTTCCATCCTTGGCAGATAGAATTTTCTTCTTTAGTGTCCGGTATTCACCCTCATTTAGTAATTTGTAATCTATTTTTTGTTTGGGTCTTAGAGTCAACTGCATAACGATTATGCAGATAGTGTGGCTTTTTGCCTCACATTAATAATTACATAAATGAGCAACAATTGAGCAAACGCTTAATTTCTAAACATACCGACTTTACAAATTGGCATTATACAATCATAATTTATATCGTGGCTTTCGATTCGGCACCAGTGATACCAATTATTTCGCCAATTAAAGAAGTTAGCCGACCTATGCTCTTCATATGATTGCTAATAAGACCAAAGAATATTGGCATCAATTATAATAGTATTTCACCAGCACGGTTTCGTTTCTATTCTAACACCAGAAACCAAAAACGTTCTCTAGTGCAGCTCTGGACCAGAAAAGTAAAATAAAAACTAAATAAATTTACTTTTATCTTTCAGTTCAAGCAAAATTTAGACACAGTACAGGATAAATCTACATTTTGAATAATTCATTCACTTTAACAACTTTCTATCATATCTTATCGTGGTAATCTCCGCCTGGAGCTATTACCTGAAAGCCGAAGTCGTGTCCTAGCGTCGCATTTTACGGAAACGCACGGAAACAACCGGCAAAAAAAATAATCAACAAAAAATTTAACAAATATTGAAAAAAGACCATTTTATCATATAGCTAGACAAATAAAATTTATACCAGATGAAAAAATACTCTTTCTTCTAATCTGAGCTATTTGTGATGCATAACATTTTGTATTAATTTGATTCAAAATTAGTCGTTAAATTCATGTGCCCTACTGGTTTTACGGAGATTTTGTTATTTGTTTTAATTAATTAGGTATCTCTAGAAAATCACCCCAAAAAAGACCATTTTGTACTTGTGGCAGAATCAAAATTAAAGCACAATAGTTAAGATGAAGAATTTAACTTTCTGATACCGTTTGTGATGTAAAAATATGTTAAGAAAAAAAGAAGTTATTAAGTGATAATGAAACTTTCCCTTATTACTCGTATATGTCAAATTGGCTCACACCTGTAGAAGTGCTAGTACGCAGTTTCTTCACTATGGGCTCAATAGAACTAAATTTCATCTAAACATGAATTTGTTGAAGAAGTATAGGTCAGTATGAATGTAAGGAAAAACAAATATAATTGTTTTATAATTTCTTTAGTACTGCTACTGGCTGCTAATGGTGGGTGGGGTATCAAGGTATCAGAAACCCCCATTTTAAGGCATTTTTAAGCGTATACTGTCATTTCGTCCGGTCAGTCTGACATATCTACTTATCACTCCAAACTAAAGGAGGACCTCAACTATTATGAACTGAAGAAACATGTTTGGGAAGTTACTTCCTTCTGACCGTAACCATGGAAACAATCAGTACTCTATATAAAAAAACGGAAAAACATAACCCTGTAAAATATCAAACATTTTTCCATAAACAATGACATGCAGCATTAATTACATGTATAGTTATTGTGAAAATATCAGACTTACATTAAATAATATCCACATTACAAGGACCAGTACTGAGACTCTTTTAATATTCATTTAAGGGGCTCCGAAAGGGGTTTTAACAGGCTAATTTGCACCCCAAATGATTAATTTTCTCCATGCAGTTACAAACTCATTACTGTTTTCCTTTAACAAGGTTTGTGAAAAAATAAGCCTAAAGTTAACAGATACAAAATATGGTTATGGGGTACTCCTGGGTAATATGTGCATGGCATTTAAGGGCCCCAAAAAGGGGTTGAAATGAGGAAATTTGACGAAAATGCCTGAATTGCTTCACAAAACAACCATAAACAGTATACTGCATGCAAATATAATGGCTAAGAATCTGTCAGTCAAATGTCAACAGGTATAAATAATGACAATAGGGTGTTCTGTTACAGTATTTATAGTTCCTTAAGGGGCCAAAAAGGGTAAAATCTCCTAATTTGTCCCCCCCCCAAAAAAAAATCTCAAATATTCTTCATACTGCAACAAAATACATTATCTATTACTTTAAACTGTTTAGAAAAGCATTAATTGTAAATTAACAGATACAAAGTATGGTCCTGAGATACTCTTAGATTACAAATGGTCCAAAAAGGGGACAAAAAGGGGGAAAGATCAAACAAAATCATGGCTTTCTTCACAACATAAAGTAGCTAAATGGAACATAAGTATTAGCTATGGAGGATCGATAGCTGGCAAATGCTGTCACCTATGTGATCCCCACATTCTCAGACACTCGCCTTACTAGAATATAGTTCTTGTCCCAGATCCAGAACACAGCTCGTACCAATTTTGTAGTCTTCGACTTGAAATTAAACTTGGACACTGGGAAGTCGAACAGCCAGGTTAGCCTATGAATAGGTTTATTTCTACACAATAAGAGAACAAAACGCTGTTCATCTACACGCATCAGGTGGTTGTGCCTATATTAACATCACCCACATCCATAGTTTCCAGCTGGTGCCACGAGGAGGAGTGACTAGGTCTTGCTATCACAAATGGTTATACTGATATTCAAATATTAGTCTAGCCATTTTTGACAGCCATTTACCGCCGTTTGTTGTTGTTGTTGTTTTTAGCTCGCATGAGCCGAAGGCTCACAGGTGAGCTTATAGTATAGGCAGGCATCCGTTGCCCGTCGTCCGTCCGTCCGTCAATATTTTCAAACGACATCTCGAAACTACAAGGCTTGTTCAGTTCAGTTCAGTTCGATTCTCCTTACGCCGTTCCCCAAGTGGCTCAGCGGTAGGCTACCATATTTGCACACACTGGCACCGTGTGTCCGTCCAATACAAGACCTGTTGTAACCAAATTTCATATATAGTATCTATAGGCAGGGGGAACTAATAATAATGTTTTATATCCAAATCGCTTTAGAACTTTGGTCGCTATGGCAACTTAAAATTTCCATTGACTTGTATGGGAAAAACTGAAAATTTGCATTTATTGCTACGTCACTGCAGATAATTTGACAAATCATTTACAGAAACGTTTCTTGAGTAGTCCTCTATCAACCTCATATAATTTATGTAAATTGCAGAATCTGGCTGGTTGCCATGGCAACCAAATGTTTAAAAATAGGAAAAATATTAAAAATCATCTCCTCAGAAACTATGCAACCAGTGTAGCTCAGTACTAGCCTATGAAAATACCGTTTTTCTTGGCAATTGCCCTAGAACTTTGGTTGCTACTTAAAGTTTGCATTGACTTCCATGGGAAAAATTGAAAATATGCATTTATTGCTATGTCACTGCAGATATTTTGACAAATCTTTTACAGAAACGCTCCTTGAGTAGTCCTCTGCCAAACATATAAAATTTATGTAAAATGCAGAATTTGGCTGGTTGCCATGGCAACCGAATGGTTACAAATTGGAAAAATACTCAAAAAAACATTTTCTCAGAAACTATGCACCTGTAAAGTTCAAACTTCACAGAAAAGATCTTAGTACTAGCCTCTACGAAATTTTTTTTTTCATGGCAATTGCTCGAGCAGTTTGGTTGCTATGGCAACTTCAAGTTTCCATTGACTTCTATGGGAAAAATTGAAAAATTGCATTTATTGCTATGTCACTGCAGATAGTTTGAGAAATCTTTTACAGAAATATACCTTGAGTAGTCCTCTACCAACCACATGGCATTTATGAAAATTGCACAATTTGGCTGGTTGCTATGGCAACCGAATGGTTAAAATAGAAAAAATATTCAAAAATCATCACAGAAACTATTCAACCCGTAAAGTTCAAACTTCAAAGAAAAGATCTTAGTACTAGCCTCTACGAAAATATTTTTTTCCTGGCAATTGCTCTAGCAGTTTGGTTGCTGTGGCAACTTTAAGTTGCCGTTGACTTATAATGGCAAAATACAAAATTTGCATTTATTGCTATATCAGTGCAGATATTTCTTTGACAAAACTTTGTTATAGAAATACTTCTTGAGTGGTCCTAAACCAGGCTTATTAAATTTATGCAAATTGTGCAATTTGGCTGGTTGCTGTAGCAACCGAATAGTTAAAAATAGAAGAAAAAAATAAAAAATCATTTTCGCAGAAGCTATACTGCCGATTAAGCTTAAACTTTTAAGAAAGGATTTTAGCACTAGCCTCTATAGAATTAATATGTTTCATGGCAAGTGCTCCAGCAGTTTTGCTGGTATGGCAATTTATAGTTTCAATTGACATATAATGGGAGAGATGGAAATTGGCCATATTTGCTGGAAATTGGCAATATTTGCTATCTCACTGGAGTTAATTGGAATTTTTAGTATAGAAACGTTTCTTGAGTAGTCCTCTATGATTCGAATATTTTTTTCCAAATCACTGAATTTGATTGGTTGCCTTGGCAACATAAAGGACAGATTTTCGAAAAAATACTTAAAAATCTTCTTCTATCCTTGTAAATTCAGTCAAAATCACTGATTTTGATTGGTTGCCATTGTAACCAAAAGGCTAAATTTTTGTTAAAATACAGTAGTTCTAAAAACCGTTTTCTCGGCAGCCATGAGGGAAATGAAGATGAATCTCTGCATAAATATTAGTGACATTTAGTCTCTAGATAAATTTTGTATGTTATTATTGTTGCCCATGTTGATGGTTGCTAAGGCAGTTTAAAGTCTCCATAGACTTTTAATGGGAAAAGATTATCAGGATAGGCATGGAATCTCTGATGAGTCTGAATTTGGGCCAGATCAGAATATTTATTTAAGAGTTCCTTGCCCTTTAAGACCGAAAAACTTCCCGATGGACTTACGATGGGGCAATGTTGTCCTCGGGGCACAGCAAGTTTATTTTTATTGAAACTTGATCAAACTTGCTGATAAATTGGACATTCATAAACTCTCTGACAAGTTCGGGAAGCGGCTATATTGTATAGTCCACTTTGGAGTTACTTGCCCTTGAGTGTTTAGATAGCTCATATATGACCTTATCCCAGGCAAAGCGACTTTATTTTTTTATTGTAACATAAACAAACTTGCTGATATTAACTAGGACAAGCATAACAACTTAGACAAATTTGAAATTAGGCCACATTGTACAATTTACTTTAGAGCTACTTACTCTTGAGTGCTGAGGATGAATGGACTCTTGTGAGCTACAGGGCCAATGGTCTTTTTTTTTTTTTTTTTTTTTTGAGTACTAAGTTTTATAGTCCATATAGTCCATAAATATCAAAACATGGTCATATTCGGGGCATCAAGCCAGAGCCCATTCACTTAAGGTGAATGGCTCTTCCCTGAATTAACGTCATTTTGTCATTTCTCAGTTATTCTGTCTATTAATTCCAAAGGTCACATATTCACATTTGATAAAAAATAAACTTACTCATACTCGGGGCCTCAAGCCAGACGAGCGATCCACGACACGGTAAAAAAGGAAGATCGCCGTGACCCTGGCTGTGAGTGCATGGACCTTGGTAAATGCATTAGATACCCAAAGCACTACGACGATGACCTGGTACACCCAGAGGCTGAGCAGGGAGGTTTGAGGGTACTGCAGTTGGTCATTGAGAGATCTTTCGAGCAAGTGCCGTCGTCCGGGGCAGAATTCTTTAGAAGGGCGAGTGGTCTCAGAATGTTGGGTGTTGTTGGGCGAGATGTCTTAGGGCGAGTTGTCTGTGGGGCGAGTTGTCACCTGAAGGTGGGGCGTTGTCTTGGGGTGAGATTTTTGTGGGGCAAGTTGTCTTGAGGCAAGTTGTCTTTGGGGTGAGTTGTCCATAATTCTCTATCAAAACTGGAAATAGGGTTATGTTTCCTTTTCTTTACATATCCTCTGATGATGCTTTATATTTGTTCAAGATACAAGGAGCAAAGTCTTATCATTTTGTGCGTGGTCCTGGACGAAGTATTGAAGAAATGCTACACCTACAGTGTGAGATGATGGTTCGAAAGTTTTAAGCACTTGACAGGGTGTGGCATGCAGCTTTATGAGCTACCCGATGTGGAAGTAAAACATCAATGCAAATCTAGTCCCTACCATTGAGCACCTCTATGACAAGGCCATACGTGTAATTCAGAAGTACAGCACAGGTGACTTGTTCAGAACAACAGATGGTGCTGATAAGATCAAACTGAAGACAAACGGCGCCAATAGCAGCCATAGGAAGATAAAGGCAAAATGACAGAAGTTTGTAACTGTAACAAGCTTCAAGTACCCAGGAGCAATTGTCTCAGATGATGGCTCAAAACCGGAGGTTCTCTGAAAGATTGCACAAGCCATTGCAGCACTGACAAAGCTGAAGCAAATATGGAGAGATAACACATTTCTTGGGTCCAGGAGAAACTGATGTGCTCCCTTTTCATGCATCCGTATTTTGTATGCTTGTGAGTCATGGACCTTGACAGCAAAGTTGGAAACAAAAAATGCAGGCCTTTGAGATAAGATGCTACCGAAGGCTACTGTACATCTCGTACAAGGACCACGTAACTAATGAGGTAATGAAGATATTTTCGGAAGTATCCAAACAGCCAAGGAGAAATTTGTTTTACAGCAGGATTTACCTCCCTAAATGACAGTTTACTAATGCACGTTTTGCTCAGTTTCAACTTCCAGAGTTCTTCGCACCCATTACAAGCACTTACATCACAATAAAACCAAATGTCATCCAAGGAGAAGTGATCTATCATTATGACATTAGCTTTTTGACTCAGGCCGGTCGCCGTGTAGTGAAAACTGGTCCGGCGGGGGATATCAGCGAGTGCCGAAGGCACGAGGGGGGGGGGGGGGGGGGGAGAGCACGAGAGGGGATTTCCCCCTCTCGTAAGGGGGGTTCGGGGGACTTCCCCCGAGAAAATTTTATGATTTATGGGCGTCTCTATGTACGTTTTAGATACGTTTGTGGCCAAATTTCAGTCGTTTTGGTCACGAAGTTTTGCTAGTTAAATACGAAAAAGAACAAACGTAAGACTCAAGAAGATCTTTGACAACTATTTCGACCCCTCTGCGAGTCTCATCAGGCGCTGGCATCAATGTCTGCGTTCAAGCAAAATTAAGCCTGATACAGATATAATCCCCACTATATAGTTGTTATATTTTTTTTTGTTTTATTTGTTATTGGCTAGCCACGGCCTACTGTCAAACCACGACGGCTGAAAACTTCTCTACTCCGCCTTTTTTTTTACACCAGGGATCAAGCTAGGGGGCGATTTGGGCGAAATAATCGCCCTAGGGGCCGAAATTTCGCCCTAAATTGGGCTTAGGGAGAAGTGGGAGTCTCCCTAAAAAAAAAAAAAAAAAAAAAAAAATTTTTTTTTTTTTTTTTTTTTTTTGGTAGAATTTTCATCAAATCATTCCATAAACAAGATGTTATGACAATTTACCCTATAAACCCATTGCAGCTTATTAATCTTTCAATTTAATGTTAATAGTATGCATAGTAGCTATTTTTCTTTAAAACTGAATGAAAAATGTCATAATCGCGCAATACCACTTCTCCCTTCATGGCTGTCACTTCTCCCTATTTCAGCAGGAGGGAGAAGTCACTTCTCCCTAAACTTTGAGTCTAGCTTGATCCCTGTTACACCAAATGTACGTTGTGGGAACCGAAAAGTCTTGGGCTGATTTGGAACAGGTGGCACTAGTATATCAATAATGGAATAACAACATTGACATGGAACTTTCGGTACAGTCTCAGGACTTAGAATGCTCATACAGTTCAGTTCACTTCTCTTATCGACGTTACCCAAGTGGCTCAACGGTACGTAACCATAGTTGCAAACACTTGGCTAAAATACATGATCATACATGTACATTCAAAATGTTTTATATACTTTGGCGCCCGAAATGTTCTTTGATTTAGAATAATTAGAAAAATACGTTGAGGGATTAAAACTTTCTTCTGTTGCGTCGAGAAAAAACATGCCGCTGTATTTTGTTTTCATACCATTGTTGATATACAAAAATCAAAACGAAGAAGTTCTTTAATACATTCTGGATCAAAGAGTTTATAATGTCTTTGATAAATCGTCCACTGAAAATAATCCTTTAACGATTGTGAAATTAATCAAGCAGGTGTCATTATAATAACTGCATTCTTTTGCACGGTGTGTGACTGCATGTTTTCACACCTTGGCCAGGTTTATTGATGACACGTTCAACGAGCGTCATTGATAATTTCATCGATAAATTGCGGCACTTTTGATGATGCGCTTCACTAAAATCATGGGTAAGCACGAAAAAAAAAAAATCGGCTGAAAAGAAAAAAGTGGTACGGCAGATAGCATACTCGGCCAAAAAAGTGGTCCGGCGCTCGCCGGACCTGCCGGACCGGCGACGACGGCCTTGTGAGTTGTGACTGTATATCACAGGATATACTTGTGTTCTCCAATTACACATCATGTTACATTCCTAAGTGCATTAGAATGAAATCTAACAGCAGTTTCAGTTAGTTGAATCAATGTATTAGAAGACCAAAATGCATCAATAGATTTGTGCTTTGAGAGGAAAAAATTGGTATGGGGCAACTAATATGAGCATTGACTCGAAAGGGGAGATAAACAGAATGCCAAAGTAACCCAGTGACCTTTATCAGTGTCATTTTAACAGACCTACTCCAAGCCTGTCATAATAATATCCATGCTCATCCATCTTTAGTGCAGTTCTTTATATGATCTTATGATATACTGATATGGATTATATCATGACTGCTGTTGACAGGATCTGATAACATTTCGATGCATATGGCACAGTATCAGGTTATATTGTTGCTAGTGCTGCATTTTTATTGTTATCTCTTAAGGGGCCCATCAAAGAAATATAAAGGGAATACCAAAGCAATACAATCAGTAAATCATTCTAACATTAAGAATATTTTTTAGTTCCAGTCCTATCGTTGGAGTGGAATAGAGTTCTTTAGATAAAGGATTGCTCTTTAGGTAGATGGCTTTATGATGCATGCTGATAGGATCTGCTTACATCTGAACGTATAAGGTGAAACACCATGTTTCATATTGGTCAACAAATGAGAGACATTTCAGAACTGTTATTCATTCAAACATGTTTTAAATGGTCACCCTCATAAAACAGCTCTTTTAGGATCGAATTCTTTACTTGAAGAGTAGACCCCATTTTTAAGAGCTAGCTAAGTCCTTCAGAGAAGCAAGCAGGAGTTCATGTTGTTCCCCTTTGTAAGTTTATGGCAAGTCAATCTTACATATTTTTTTGGAAAAGGGACAGGGGCATTTATTAGGAATGATATGGTAATTACATATTTAACCAATTTTTGACCCCTTAAATGCATATAAAAAGAACCACAGGGCAGCCATGGTTATAGCTTTAATTCATTCATTTTCATTTGATCAACAGCTTTTGAACCAGTATACTTGTAACAAATATAGTTTGCTGTTTTGTGAGAAACTTAAAATGTTTGTGCAATTATCTGCATTTTTGACCCCTTTTGGCTCCTCCTGGATACAAAAATGCAATTATTTTGATCCCCATAACATATTTCATGTGCCTTACATGAGACTGACGGTTGCCATAATAAGTAACGGAAAATGGTTCAGATGCTATATGAAGAGTGTAATTATCGGGTAATTTTGCTGATTTTTTCCCCTTTTATGGCCCCTTAAGGGAATATAACTAAACTTAAAGAGCACCCCATTGCAATGTTTAAACCACTTAATATTTGACAAATGGTTTCTAAACCATTGTCATTGTATGCACTGTTGTAAGTTTTGTTTTATGAAGGAATTATGATTTTTGGTCGATTTTCCCCAATTTTACCCCTTAATTTGGACCCCTAAATGACCCCAGAATATTCCAGTGCTATAGTTTATATCTGTTAACTTCACACATATATTTTCACAACATATTAAAGAGAAATCAATACTTTATTTTGCAGTTTTGTGATGAAAATTTGTTATTTTGGGGAAAATTAGCCATTAAAACCCCTTTCGGAGCCCCATGAATGATTTTTATAAGGACCCCGTTACTACCCTTTGTGATGTTTATATTTTTTAAACTAAAACTGATATATTCACAACTATTGTGCATGCAATAAATGCTGTATTTTGATTGTTTAGGCTAACAAATAAGTGATTTTGTGCACTAATGTGTTTTCTTCTTTTTTGAATAGGATATTGTTCGTTTCCATGGTTACGGTAATAAGGAGGTAACTTCCCAAACATGTTTCTTCAGTTCATGATACTAGAGATCCTCCTCTAATATTCTGTCACGTGCTTATATATCAGAGTGGCCGGCCGAAATGGTAGCACGCGCTTGAAAAAGTCCAAAAATTGGGGTTTTCGATACCTCGATACCCCACCCTACATGAAAGGCTAAAAGCAGTACCATAGAACTAACAAATCTGATTTATTCTTTCCTCTGAATTCTCATACTGATTCATATTTTGTCGATCAAAATGTTTTTAGACTAAAGATAATGTCTTTTATGATATATAAATGTTCGAAAATTGGAAAATTTCACTATTTTTTTTTTTACTATTTTTTGGGCAAAATCTTTGGAGGCCGTTGCCATGGCAACGGACACACAACAGAAGGAATCGACCATCACTTAAATGTTTTTTCGTGACAACAAACAAACCGAGAAAGTTTGAGAAAAATCTGAGACCATGCGTGCCGAACCCCCATTGTAAAATGTGAAATGGTTACAGAGAATTGCTATTAAAATCTTGCCCAATTTACCGCATTTCAGAATGAAAATACGCTGAGAGTGTTGGAATTTTGTCAGTTTGACAAAATTTTAATACGCACCTGCGTATTTGCGTACAGGTAGCTACGCCTTTGTCGACATTAGAATCCAGATCTGCTCATCGTTCACGTGATAGACACGCGACCGAAATCGTAAGTAAACACGTCATTCTCGCAATACAGATAAACCTGTTGTTTTGGTATTTTATTGTTCAGCCACGTAAGATAAAAAGGTAAATTAGTACAAAATTAAGTCATCTAATTTGAATCAGCGCTCAGTTCATTTAAAAGATCCATCCATCCATCTAGTCACCCTACCTACCTACCATTCTTACCTGCCTACGCCCATGCCCTCTGACTGTCTGTATGTCTGTCTCTCCGTTCACCTACCTACTTTACCTACCTACCCTATCCTACCCTACCCTACCCTACCTACCCCGAGAGGCCGTCTGCCTGTCTCTGTCTGGCAGACCGTCTGTCTGTCTGTAACTTTATGCATTATTTATAGGACACCAATATTTTCAGACAGTATGGATGGATGGATGACTTGCGAATTAACGTCCTTTTTAACAGTTTTTCAGTCATATCTGATAACGAAAGCAATGAAGCCAGTCTACGATTGAAACGATTTCCGCCTCCGATGGGGCTCGAACCCGAGACCGCTAGATCAGCAGGCCAGCGCTTAACATAGTGATGCTCCAATATCATACAGTGCGAATAGTCTGATTAAATAAAGACAGAAGACCCAGATCGGCCTTATGGTAAAATAACAATAACACCACCAACAACAAAAAAGAACACTTCACTTTGTGCTTGTAGATTCCTGAAGATCCGAGCATAATGTGCGAAGAGCATAGGCTCTGACCTGACTGCCTGCATGCACGGGTGCACGTTACTTTCAGGTGTGTGTGGGGGGAGTCTGTCATTTGCATCTTTTGCCTCGCTTTTACTTAAGGGTCAAACCATAAGGGAAAGAAGCTATCGCTGGAGATTCGAATTTTTTCCTCTAAGCATTGTTTCAGTTTGAACGGGCAACGTTTTGCCGAGAATAAAACAGGAACTCACAAAAAGCATGACAGTGAACCGATTCATAAGACAGATTTGCCTAGATCTTGATACTTTGCACATGTTATAAAATAAAAAAGTTTTACAGCTCGTGCGAACAGCGAAGACGATAATAAGCCTGCACTTCTGCACAGATGCCGATCGATCGATCCATCAATCAATAGGTAGATATATAAATAGATACATAGATGGATGGATGAATTGCGATTTTACGTCCTTTCTAACAGTATTTTAGTCATATCAGGCCAATGGGTGGATGATTACGAAAGGTTTTGTCCATGGAACTCCGTTTACGATTGAACAGATTCCCACCAACAGCGGGGCTCTAACTCAGGTCCGCTAGATCAGCAGGCCACTGTTTAAGCTACTAAGCTACCGGAGCTCCTTGATAGATAGATAGGCACAAGCAGGCACATAACGCCGTATTGACGTCGGTTCTACGAAATTACGTCGCACCGAAGTCATCACGACGACATTTTGCCGATACGTATCCGCTGGGCCAGATTAGGGAGGTAGGGAACATGGAGGAGGAATGGAAAGACAGATAAAATGATGGATAATTGGATGGTTGGATGGTAGGTTGGGTTATGGTTGAATAGGTAGAGAGAGAGAGAGAGAGAGAGAGAGAAAGAGAGAGAGAGAGAGAGAAAGAGAGAGAGAGAGAGAGAGAGAGAGAGAGAGAGAGAGAGGGGGGGAGGAATGTGGCCCAGAGAATAGAAAACAAAAATGAGGAAGATCAATTAATCTCGAGGGTAATACCAGTTTCCCAACCTGGTTTTCGACCTAGCCAATCAGTTACCACACATGCAAAAGTGGTTGTCGACTGGGACGATCGACACCAATACCAGCCCGGTCGACGCCCATTTACAATAGTATCATTTACCGTGACTGGTATAGCTTTCGACCGAATTATCGGTCGACATAGTACAGCCACTTTGCACAGTACCGGACATGTCCACTGTTGGTGGTATTATCGGTTGTCCGGACATGTCCACTGTTGGTTGGTATTATCGGTTGTCAGCCTATTAGTTCAACCATGACAAATTAAGTTAGTCGCCCATGATTTATGTTGCTGATTTTTTCATTTCATGTTAGGGGTGGTTGGTTTGGGCGATGGTGCTGTTGAACATTCAATGCCGTGGCGTTCTTCTAATTTGGCTAATAGTAGGGCAAGGGCCGGATGTGCCTGCAGCAGGTGCGGGATGGGGTTTGTTTGGATTATTCAAGTCTCATCTTTTTCTTTCTTGCTCTCTCTGGAAGCAGCTCGAAGAGACTGGAATACTATCTAAAAGAGCCGATAAATCCAAACTCCAACCACCATCACCATCCACTCCCTGTTAGTACAAACTTATGAGATAACAAGGATCGTTTGTCCAGAGCGCGCAGGCTGATCTGTCTTTCCGCTATTGTATGCATCAATTGTGACTAGGATTCTTTTAAATTTGAGATGACCCCCAAGTAGTTTGTCAGCCTCGAATATATAAACTCAGCGTATGGTTAAAGTTTTAATGTCCATTACACGTTGACATTTTGCCACGCAGTTTATGTTAACGTCCCAAAAAGTAACCTCTGAAACAACTGAGTTTTTTATAATTTTTTTTTATCATATGACGTTGCTTTTATTCAGCGGATAACGTCGTGTCATAAAAATCGTATGACCTCACGGGTAATTCATGGTTCCGAGATGCCATTCAAAGCTAATTAGCACCTACTTAACAACCGTCAGAAAGTGCCACTGATTGAGAATGCTGTATAAGATCAAATTCAGTCGCTTGGGTGACTAGGCCCACAAAGCACTGAAAATGATTAAAATATATAGTATATTCTTACCTCAATAACACATTACCTATATAAGCTAACGTTTTGAAATTTGCAGAATATCTTTTATGTGTTATCAGAAAAGAATCTACAAAATTTGACAAAAATTGGTTTGAAAATAAAAATAATCTGATGCAAATGTGTGTAGGCGGAGCTTAAGGGAGCTCACGGAACTATGAATACACGTAACGCCATTGACAACGTCCATGTCCACAATGCGTTTTCTTATTGAAATAATATCAGTTTGAAGGCGTTAAAATCCCATTTTAAAGGGTCATTTGATAAACAGAATCTCATATGACATTCATGAAATTCGCCGAAGGCTCGTTTCATAAATTTCATATGAAAGGACCACCCGTGTAAGATCCTCTATATATATATATATATATATAATATTACCTGATCCTTTCGTTAAAGGCTTTTATATGTGGCTACTTTGGAGTTTATGCAGAAGCCGGAGTTGACAGCATGGGATAAGGGTATTCATGGCATCAAAAGAAGTAGTTCGGTGAAATAGTATCTTACACGATTGGTCATTTTATATGAAATTTATGAAACGACCTTCGGCGAGTTTCAAAAATTTTATATGAAATGACCACGATAATTGTAAGATTCTGTTTATCATATGACACTTTAAAATGGGATTTCAACACCTTCAAACTGAACATAATTCCAGTTACAAAACGCATTGTTATCATATTGACAATATGAGCTAGGTTGAGCTAGGCATTGATGTGTAACTGTCTTTCTCAACTGTCACTTGAGACGGCCTGTTATGATTTGGGCCGTATTTCGACCCCATATATATTAACTTTCAAAATTGTATTTGTTTACCTCTGTTACTGATATATGAGCGTTGAAACCTTAAAGTATCTATTATAATCCAAATTTTATACATTCTTGCGAACTTTGTGTTTTTCTGCGATACAACTTGCACCCAACTCAGCTGATTTTTTTTTTTTTTTTTTTTTTTTTTTTTTTTTTTTGCAATTTCGACCATTTGCGTCTGCATTTAAGCTATAATTACAGATTTTTTTGCACAATACTGCATTTGAATAATGTGTAAACAGCATGTAAAGAAATATTCATCTGGGTCTGCACTGTCTGCAAGAATCCCTTGATGGTATGATAGAGATTAATACAATATTCTCCGTCATGATCTAAAATCTGTATGGAATATACAGATAATCAACATGTATTCACCCCAGTGAATTGAACAGTGTGCACCCAGCGGCACATGACGTTGAAATGACGTGGTACTGACGTCGATGCGACGTAATGACGTCGCACCGACGTCAGTGCGACGTTATTTTGACGTCATGTGCCCGCTGGGTGGTTTTCTTTACAAATCAGGAAAAATTTACCTAGCGATCAGTAGATTATATGTAATTGGTAAGTTACACCTTTTTCAAGATAAATTGACATATAACCACTCTGAAACAATTATGTTTATGTAAATTATAGCATTTAAGAGTTTTGTTCCTGATGTCAGTTTGTGTACCCAGAACACGTATTGTAATATAGTCGGGCCTATAGAGTAAGAATACTTCACGACAGAAAATACTCTCCGTAACACGTTTTATCGCGCAATAATCTATTGTTTCAAGCGGGAATCCAAATTAAATGTGTATACTAGTCATCTTATCACTGTTCCCTGTTCCTACCTGTGACCCAAATTACAACCCTGAAATCAAACGGAACCAGCTGTTGCGTGTTACCTTATATATCACTTCCGCTTTGAACAGCAAGGGCGAGCGTACTCCGCTTTTCGTAAAAAATTGGAACGTCAGAGAAAAATGTGCGGGCTGCCTAGTAAGCGTTGGACCGTTAACCGCAAGATGTATCATTAATCGCGACTAGAGAAAATTTGCCGTCTAAAAAGGCGCACTCATTTGCATCAAGCATCTGTAAGGTGTATTAAAGTAATATAACCAAATTATCCGCTAAGTCTAAATAACAGAACCATTGTAATTTTGTCTCAGGACTTCCTAGATAGCCGTTATACTGATGGACAAAATTATTTCTGCAAAAATAATACAAAATTGGTTTTATCCCATCGCATGAGGTATCCTTAATTGTGGTTTTATATTACATGTATATCTAAACAATATTTGATACAAGCTTAACTTAAGGACAACTAACAACTATTTTATTCAGTTATACAACGGGTTTTTCCATTCAAAAACAATGTTAACGATCTAGATCCGTCTGGGAGTGTTTTTGGAAGAGAAACCCCTATTTTATAGCTGAATCACACAAGACTGATTTGCATATTTTCGGTAAATTCGCAAGGATAACTTCCCGTCTTAAAACCAAATAAATACGGTATTATAAGCAGAACATGTCATTTTATCACTTGATATACATGTATATTACAAGGTATGATATTTCAACTATCTATAAATAGATCTAATTTGAGATTAGTAACCAAATATTGCATGACATAAAGTCAAAGTCAAAAGTCAAAGTCAAAGTCAAAATTTATTTAACGTCGGAGACAGTAACAAGTAATACTAGCTATGCATAGCTATTTACCGACTGGAATAGCTATTTACCGACTGTCATGTCATATCTAATCTACATGCATTATGTAGTCCTTTTGTTTGAATTCTTTTAAATTTTGGCAATGTTCCCGAGACAGCTATGGAAAAATACAAATAAATCCCTCACAGAGCCTCTCTTTATTTATTACGTGCCCCAAATAATTTTATCACTTTAACAACAGAATACAACGTATACGAAAGGAGAAAAATCAGATCAGCCTGTGCTACAATATATGCTGATTTCCTTTTTAAAGTTCCCCAGTGTTGCTCAATTTTGAGATTTGCGCGTGCGCAGTTAGATCTGCGTCTTCCTTGTTCGGATAGGCGCTTAAGATTTTCCCTTGATCATGCTCATGGTACATTCAAGGTCGAACAACAGCTCGATAGACTGAGTCCCAGCACTAACGATATAGACTGAGTCCCAGCACTAACGATAACCCGGGAACAATAATCTTCTATGTGTCAGTTCCTAAACGTCTAAGACGGTTAGATCTCGGTCCAGTAAGAAAGATATCTACCTTCCTTGGTGTTGTCATTACTTCAGACATAAACTGACCGCCATACCATTGTACTCCGTCGTTTTTATTAAAAGCTGGTACTCTGCTTTTTGAACGGCTTTAGTCTGGTTCCCAAGAAATATACACTAGGTACATTGAATCGGTTCTATGAGCTGGGCCCATGAAACAGCTGCGCTGTCATTTTTTTGGTACGGTGGAACATTTTTGTTAAAGTGAAAATCGGTGCGCGTAAGTTTTTTTTAATATTTATTAAGTGTTATCATATTTAAGCGTAGTCACAGAGAAGCTTAGGGGAGGTAACTACCACACTGATTTATTACGGTATTACCATTTCTACTGTAAGACAGCTTGCAAATGAATTTTTTTCTATCAAACAAATTCGGAGGTTAAACTTGCAGCTTGAAGCTTTAATAAACAGTATCTAGTCGTAACCGGAATTCAAATGTCAGAAGAGTGTTTTTCTCAAAAGCTTTGATTTTTGATGCAGTGAAGAGAATCTTATTGCCGAAAGCCGCATAACAGCAAAAGATATGTCAGCTTATTTAACACAGAGGTATTTAGTCCGTACATGAGTTATCTTTCTCTTTGATAGATTTTTAACCACAATGCACTTTCTGTGATGTCAAAGAAGACGTTAATTGTTGTAAATAAATCATAACTTATTTTAAAAGTTGAGAATGTTGTTATTTTATTTTTTTTATTTTTTTGTCGGCTCCTCCTCCCCTTCCGACACCATATTTTTTCACATATCGTGTAAATTTTATTTACAACTGTACTACTTGACGATCTTTTTTTTATTACAGTATATGTAGGCCTATGTACGAGGGTCATCCAAGAAGTCTTGCAAACGCCGTCATTACTACTTTATGAATTGAGGTAGGGTAATCAAATTATACCATGAGCAGCATACATATATAATACACATATGTGCTAAAAATCATACATGTGGCATTTCTTTCTTAGAAATGGGAGGGCTTTAAATACAAAGGTGTAAGGGATACCGGCGGTGAAATTGCACAAACACGACGTCTTTTACAAGAGATGAGGGGAAGAAAAGTCCTGCACAAATGCTTATAATTCTTTCAAATTTCAAAAATTCATGTTTAAAAGTGATCCTCTTATATTTAAGAACTCAGATAAGAGACAGTTATCATTTCACATTTCAAAACAAATGTGGTCGCTAGGAAACAAGATAATATCACTGAATTTTAGCAAAATTCTAGTTTTTGACGTTTGCCTCTGGTTTCTAAAGGCTGCAAACGATATTAAACAAGGTTCAAAGCTTATATTTTCTTCAATATCTATTGCCCACGTGAAGTGACCTGGCAGGGCGGAGTTATCAATTTGGTTCAATTCATTATGAAATAGGTAAAGCAACATTTTCGTAACCAATCGGAAAGATATTCGTAAGTATTCGTTAATCATCGCGTATCATACATGAATTATAACTGTTAGCTATATTTCACAAATGAGTAAAGACTCGTTGGTGTATTGGACCTCTGCTAGACGTGCTAACCTTTTTTTGTATCTTATAAGGGTCCAAGGTTCGAATATACCTAAAATTATAAAGTTTTTTTATTCTTTCTTTTTAAGTTTTCAGGTAACAAATGATTATTTTGCCTGACAAAAATTTCCGTTTGTTTTGATTACTCCATAAACTTTATGCTCATAATAAAAAAGGAAAACCTTCAGAGGTTTTGTTTGTCTAATTTTGCCAAATAATATGTACGAGGGCATTTGGTAGATTATGGTATTTTATACTTGAGAAAGGTGATATGCATGCACTAGCAAACGACGAGTGAATAAATGTTTTCTGATTTGGTATTCACTTTTCAGTTTCAGGGTGTCTACAAATGCAGACATGTCGAATTCTAACCCTTTGAATTATCTCAAGCGAACGAAATTACTGGAAATGTCTTTTCTTCTAAAATGAATTGATTAAAACAAATAAATATGAAATGAAAATAAAGTGTGAAAATAAACAAAATGAGAGAGAAAAAAAGTTTATTCTCATCTTAGATTTGAACCCTAAATCGTAGCACTGAGTGTCTTTGCAATCCGACTACAGATACACTACACCACGACGCTTTGTACATGATTTTGTTAAAATACTGTTAGAAAGGCGAGGATTAACGAAGTCGTGCGGATATTTTTCCGCTTGTTGGCGAAAATAGGAATTACCTGTTTGACAATGCACTGATCCATAACGCTAGCTCCGCCCTGCCAGGTCACTTCACGAGGGCAATACATTTCAGCATTTCGGGCCTATTATTTGATAACAAATTAATGGCAGTTTAGGAAACACTTTATCTGCTGTGAAAGCCACTTCTTCATAAACTCATTTAATATGATATTTTAGCTGCCCGAAAAACATGGTGATCTTCCTTGGAACAATAATAATATCTTGACTAACGGCAATATCTAAACCTTGGTACCGTATACATACTTTGGTATCATTTTCCGTATCTCCCAGCAATTTTTAGAAATCTACAAGCGTTCTGAACTAAGCTAAGGGATCTTAAACAGACAACTAGAAGCCACCGCCGCACCCATTATGGTAGTATTCTTCAGTTGCCTAGCAACGCCATTTGCAAGACATGACGATTTTGGAAATCGTTGACTGGAAAGAAGGGAAGATTCAATGTAGGAATGAGAACTTCTTGACTCGTTTTTAATTACCATTTGTCCGAAACTTGGCCGTTTGCAGGACTTATTGGATGACCCTCGTATGTATGTATGTATGTATGTATGTATGTATGTATGTATGTATGTTTGTGTGCTCGACTACAGTATCTGTATGTATGTATGTATGCATGCATACCCGCACGCACGCACATACCCACACCCACACACGAACGTGCGCACGTATGTATGTATACGCATGCCTAGATAGAAGCACGCGTAAAGACACACATATTAATTTGATAGTTTCCTATGTGTATGATTTCCATGTAAGTATATATATATGTGTATCTGCTTGTACGATGTATGTTTGCGTGTATGGACGTATAGGAAAACCTGTAACATATAGGCCTATCTATAATACTAAATAAACGAGGTAACGCATAAACTGCAAAATTGGTGGCATTTTCAAGCGAATTTCTATACTGGTTCTTTCGCATATTGCTATCATTGATAATTTCGGTTGTAAAAGTCATATCTTCACCTGGGCCTAAGGCTATTTACATTGAAAAATTAATTAAAACTCGCTTTTTTTATATAAACTTGACCATCATGAAATATTTCCGCGCTTGCGCGGGCTCTTTTCTAGTATGTATAAAAAAAAAGTCTTAGTGCGCGCGAATACAGTATATGCAAGCTATTGGTGAATGCTGGATTAAAATCACAGTAATTAATACCAATTCTCTGTAAGCACCAGACTTTTCAAGAAACGCAAGGTCGGAAGTTCTTCTTCAAACTTTCTCACTTTGTCTGTAGTCAGACAAAAACAAATAATTGGCACCTCATTTTTTCGTTTGCCATCCCGTTGCCATGGTAACCGTGTTTTTCTGTTTTTGCAGAAAAAAATGCCAAAAAATCAATAGAAATTTGCGTTTCTCGCTCTTGTATATCACCGAGAATAGACAAGGCTTGATCACAAACTCTTTAAATCTACAAAGTAGAGACTTATGTGATTAACATGGAGCATCAAAACAACTATGTTTGAATGTTTTTGGCATATCTGCTGGTCCTCAAATGTGGGTGGGGTAACCAGGTATTGCAAAACACAGTTTTTAGGCATTTGTAAGCATCACGTTTAAAAAACGCACACTTCTGTGACTCATTTGCATACTTAAACATAAAAGAGGAGACTTTCAAGTTTTGGAAAATGAAAAAAGCAGAGTGGGGCAAAGCTGTCTTTAGACCGTAACCATGGCAACAATTCATACCCCATGCAAAAAGTGAAAACAGAAACTTATACTGAAACCACACTATCATAATCAAATTAAATGCACTGCAGCTATAATTACTGGTCCAAATGCTGTAGAAATATTAATTCTATATGATTTGGTGAAGGTTCGACACCTTAAGGGTTGAAAATCCCATTTATATTCATTTAAAGGGCCCAAAAAGGGGCAAAACATGGTCAAAATTAACGTACCTCACTCATTGTCTCTAGGAATCAACAAAAATATCAAATGGGTTACTTTTGAATTGGTTATGAAATTATTAGATTGACGTAAACTGATAGAAAATATGGCATTAGGGAGCCCTACATCTCTAGGTATGGAGTCTATAGGGGCCCAAAAAGGGGTAAATTTGAAAATATTCATCCAAAATAATAATCATTCTTCACAGTGGAACACACTACAGCATTTGCCAAGATAGAAAAAGGATGGAAGAAATGGGGGGAAAACAGCCTTATATATGCACCACCAGTAAATTTGTACTCAAGGGGCTGGGAGCCCTATTTATGAAAATTTAAGGGGCTCAAAAGGGGGGAAAATGGTCAAAATTACCACATAACACTCATTTTTCTTATCAGTACGCAAAAGACAGCACTGGCTGCTTTTAAATTTGATATGACAAAATAAGCTTGACATATACTGATAGAAAATATGACAAAAAGGAGCCCAACATTCCCAGGTATGGAGATTACAGGGGTCGAAAAGGGGTTAATTTGAAATAAACACCCAAAATAATGGTCGTTCTTCACAATAAAGCATACTACAGCATTTGTCAAGATGAAATAGGTTGAAAAAAGCCTCATACATGTATATACCAAAAGTAAACTTGCAATCAAGCGGCTGGGAGCCCTATTTATAATGATTAAAGGGGCTCAAAAAGGGGCTAAAATGGCCAAAATTACCATATATCCCTCATTCTCTCTACAAATCAGCTAAAGATACACTGGTCACTTTTAAATTTGTTATGAAATATTAGATTGACATATATTGATAGAAAATATGGCAATAGTGAGTCCTAAATCCCTGGGTAGGGAGTATATAGGGGCCGAGAAAGGGGTTAATTGGATATTTGCTAAAGATAAATAACAAATATTGTAGGTTTTTAATTTCTTCACACAGAAACAAAATACTGCATTTGTGGTGTTGAAACTAGTTGTTAAACTACAAGCCTAATTATACCCCCGACATACGAAGTATGTCAGGGGGTATATAGTTTTGTCATTCCGTCCGTTCGTCCGTTTGTTCGTCCGTTCGTTCGTCCGTCCGTTCGTCAACTTTACGTCAAAGTTTTGCGTTAAACCTTTTTTGATTGCTCATATCTTTGTAACTACTCATCAGATTCTTTTCACATTTGGTTTATGATATCTCTATAGCATTGCCTTTGGTGTGAAATATTTTATCCCCAGGATCAGGCCCCAGAGTGGGGCCAAGGGTCAGTAATAAGGACTTAGGCATTTTCATTATGTCAAAGTTTTGTGTTAAACCTTTTTGATTGCTCATATCAATGTAAGTGCATTGAAGATTTCTTCCGTATTTGGTTCATTATATCTCTATAGCATTACTTTTGATCTGGACTACCTACATTGCAGGGTCAGGCTCATGGGTGGGGCCAGGGGGTCAATAACTAGGACTTTGCCATTTGTTGAATAGTTATGGGTTATAGTTCTAATGTACTTGAATGGAGCCTAATGATACATGGGTAGGTTTATTTCATACTAGTTTACACATATGGATGCTGCTGCTGACATAAGGCCAAGGTCGAAGACTTTGAATTTTGTACATGTATAACATTCGTATTGTAGCTTTGTGGTAAAGTATGCTTTCATTAGGCGGTGGCACTGGTCGGGGGTATACGTGAGCCCCTGCTGACTTGCTCTAGTATATATGAATATAAAACGTCATACGTAAATTTATTAAAGGGGCCCAACAGAGGCTGCTTATGTGAAAATGTAAAAGAAATAAACACAAACGAAAAAAAAAAGGATGCATTTTTTCTTATAGAAACAAATAGAGATGTTGGTTTCAATAGTAAAGTATTTTATGCAGACAATAACACATTATTAGCTTTTCGAAAATGTGTAAAGCTGGTTTTCCATGGGACTTATCCTTTAGCATTTTCTATGCGTACATTTAACATGACTGTTACAAAAGCATGGCACAAATAGCGTGAATAATGAATTTTGATTCTAAAGATGCTTCATTCCAGAGAACGCATTTCTGTGACAAACCTTCTTAGCTACTATATTTTTACCATAGTCTTACAATGGACAAATACAGAGCCTGCGCTGAAAAAAAAGACAGTCATATAAAACGCTCCATGCAAATCCTTCTATACAATGTAGTACGTACGCATGAGAATTATTGGACCATGTACTCTTGCTCTTACCATTCATTAGGTGATGGAGTTTATTTCGAAGACTATAAATCTCAAATAGAAAGGATTATTACACAGATCTGAGCATTTTTCTTATTTTTTTTCTATTTATTTTTATCTTTTTTTATTCTTATTTATTTATAAATTTTTATATTTATTTATTTTTTTTTAAGTTTTGTTTTTGCAGTTATTATTTTTTATTTATTTATTTATTTATTTATTTATTTATTTTAGTTTTTTCTTTGCCAGCCCACTGGAGAAATGTGCAATTATTCAGATACAAATTTTCAATGAATCAGTAAAAATATCAAATGTGTTTTGTGAAGGGAAGCAATCCTCAAAATAGGATATCCAAATAAGGAAGTATAGTTTCCCCACAGGTCAAGTTTTGCGGCTGTCCTTAAAACATGAGGGGTTAAGTCATGTTTGCAAGCATGGGGTATGAGATTTTTTTGAATGTCCATGAAATGAATCACGAATATCCAGGATATTGGATATAAAGGAGGCAGATTAGGGCTATCTGTGGATCAAAGAGCTGTGTCTTGTGTCTTTGTGGTGGAATTTTTGGTGCAGGTACAATAATTGAGGGTGAATTGATAAACATCCAAGTTTTCTTCGGCCATTTTACAAAAGGGGGCAACTTTTGAGACAGACTTCCTGTTTATTTCCCTGGCCTTGTGGGACTCCCTGTTTACTTCCCTGTCGCTGTAGGATTGGACTTTGCCCCAAAGAAGGCAAGAGGTGATCCCCTTTGAGAATGAAGGAAAGACAGAAAATAGCAGAGTTGCCTCCCCCTGCCAGTATATCTTGTAGCCTTGAGTTTTCAGTCTTGGTCTGTTAGATATATTCGTTACGTGTTATGTGTCTGTGGCGAGGAAGTTTTGATGCAGATGCAATGTTTGATGAGAAATGGATAAACAGCCATGTTTTTTTTACCATTTTACAAAGGGGAATAACCTTTGGGCCTTCCTGTTTACTTCCCTCGTCTTATTAGACTCCTGTTTGCTTCCCTTCCATTATAGGATTCGCTCTTGGAGGTTGGGCTTTGCCCCAAGGAAGACAAATTCTTTCCGTCAGGAGTTGATTCCCAGTGACAATGGATGCAAGACAAAGTGGCAGAGTTGCCTCCTCTGCCAGTGTATCTAATCAACTTGAGTTTTCAGACTTGATCTGTTCTTATACACTTACGACGTGTTATGTGTCTGTGACAAAGACGTTTAAATGCAGATACAATTTTTGTTTGGAGGATGAATGGATGCATATCCATGTTTTCCAGAAATTTTACAACGGAGAGCAACTTTTGATATTTCCTGTTCACTTCCTCCCTGGCCTCATGGGACTTCCTGTTTGCTTTCCTTCCAATGTGGGATTCGTTTTTGGAAGCTGAGCTTAGCCCCACGGGGAGCAAACATTTTCCTTCAGGGGCTGGTCCCCATTGAGATGGCGACAAGACGCAAAATGGCAGTGTTGCCGCCCCTACAAGTGTATCTAGTCACCTTGAGTTTTCAGTTTTGGTCAGTTCTAACATATTCATTTTATGCTGTCTGATAATGCACTTGCATATATCATAGAAATGTACATCTCAAATAAGGACCCCAGGGAAAATTGGATGCACATCCGAATTGGCTCCCTATTATATAAAGTCATTCATCAAGAGGACCCCAGGGAAGATTGGATATATGTCCAACTGGGCCTCCTCTATAAATAAAGTCATTATTATAATTATTATTATTATTATTATTGTTAGTATTATTACTACCTCCTCCTCTCCCCCCCCCCCCCACATACATGCCCCCCCCCCCCCCCCCAAAAAAAAAAAATAAAAAAAAAAATAAAAAAAAAATAAAAACACACAAAAAAAAACGGTTAATAAAGATTGTATAGGCTGCAAGTTTTGGCTTTACTCTCTATTTACGTATTTATGGAGTAAATGTGGTTCAAATTTGAAATATCCATGTTCAGTTTATAGAAACCAAATATTCATCTTGATTTGACGCAAATTTCGAATAATAGATTTTGTGAATTTAGTGTGTAACTGTACTCAAAAATTTCGTTTTGGGAGGTAAATTGTAGGTTTGTAGGTTTCATGGTCGAGATTTCAATACAAGGCGACGCGCCAGCAGAGGGGGAAAAAAAGCGGTTTGCGGCCATTAAACTGACGATTTACTTCCCCCAAACAAGCTGTTGCAGTATGCACGGCCTGCACAGTCTGTTTTCAGACTGGGCGGTTAATTTGTCAGAGCCGAAGAAAGTTAATTAATTATCCATATATCCAAGGGGTAACGGGGATAATTATATTGCTCAGTGAAAGCACCTGTTTTGAACCTCATTAGAACCGTCTCAGCGAGGCAGATCTAAGTGAATTTTTTATGGAAACATAGGGAAAATAATCCCTAAATTATCCCTGTTACCCCCTTCTTATCTGGAGCAGTGTTTAATTATCCTAAATACGGTGTATGGATGCATAGGCATGTTTTTCTGCCAATTTTTCGAAGGGAGACAAATTTTGTGACTTCCCCTTTGATTCCCTGGACAATAGAATTAGTTAAGGTGTTTCAATATTAATAACAATTAATGAAATTCAGAGCTCCAGACAAGGTGGGATTTTAAGGATAATTCTAAGTTATTTTTCTTATTTCTGAATAAACATATGTTACGACCCCTCATTAGAACTGTCTCAGCTAGAGAGTTTTAATGAGGGGTCACAACGTATGTTTTTTTATGAAAAAAAATAAGGAAAATTTCCCTTAATTATACTTGTTACCGCTTTTTAGCAAGTGAGCAGGGGCTCACATATGCCCCCGACCAGTGCCACCGCCTAATGAAAGCATACTTTAACACAAAACTACCCTGCAAATGTTATACACATACAAAGTTCAAAGTCCTTGACCTTGACCTTTTGTAAGCAGCACCATCCATATGATGTAAACTAGTATGAAATTAACTTAGTCAAGTATCATTAGGCTCCATTCAAGTATATTAGATGTATGATCCAAAACTATACAACAAATGGCGAAGTCCTACCCATGAGCCTAACCCTGAATCTTAGATCGTCCTGATCAAAAGTAATGCTATAGGGATATCATGAACCAAAAATGGAAGAATTATAGCCAGATCGCTTTTCGCACATGATGTACTTATATTCAGGTATAAGACGGTGAAATGTAGGTCAAGATCAGGTATTCCCTCCAATAAAATATGGTAGGTCTAAATCTTTGGGATTGTAAGGGAAACGCCCATCTTACAGCACAATGTTTGTTTTCCTGTTGTGTGGTGGTGTGTCATGTACATGTAGCAGTGACCAATGAAAAACAGAGATTTGAGGTGTGGGGGTGTGGTTGTGTGTTGTGTCGCATGACCAATGAAGAACAGAGATTTGTCGCAGTGACTGATGAAAAACAGGAATTCAAAGACCTAAAGAACAGATTTTTTTTGTGGAGGGCTGTGGTTGCATGTTGTGTCGCGGTGACTAATGAAAAATAGACATTTGTCGCGGTGACCAATGAAAAATCAGAGATTCAATATAGCTGTTCAATAACTAGATGTTTCCTTAAAACCGATAGAGTTGGCTTGATTATAGAGCACTAACCAACATTGGCCTATTGCCCAACATTGGCGGGCCGTGCAATGAAATTATCAAAACAGTGTCTCCCATTCTAATGGACTTACAGATATTTTTACTTTACAAAGTGCACACCTTTGCTTCGACGGCAAGCAACTTCAGCAATGATGACGTTTGTTCCATTAAGAAAAAAATGTAATTATTTTTGTGAAGTTTAGTAACTAAGTCCTTTCCGGCCCCATTTAACCCATTTGTGAAGATGTTGGGCACCCCATCGCCATGTTGTATCTCAGTATCTGTAAAACAAATATTTCCATAACACATTTAAAAATAACCAGTTCACTTTTGTTAATTCGTGCAAAGAACTAATGATACATGTATGTGGTAATTTTGACCGTTTTGCCTCTGTTTGGGGCCCTTAAAAAGGAATTAATATGATTTTTTATCCCTAATTCCATGTTAACTAGAGGCATATATAAGCCTCCTTCATTATGGCTACTGATTCTAACATGACAATTGCTATAGTGTGCTCCTCTGTGAAGATTGTCATTATTTTGGGCAAATATTTTCGAATTTCCCCTTTTGGGCCCCTACGACTCCAAACCTAGAGATGTAAGGCACCCAACTGTCATGTTTTTTTAATCAACATAAGTCAAACTTATTTTTAGTAACCAGTATTGTCTGTGTCTGTGGAGAGAAATATTGATTTTTATACCCCAGACATACGAAGTATGTCAGGGAGTATATAGTTTTTGTCATTCCGTCTGTTCGTTCGTCCATCCGTCCGTCCGTCAACTTTACGTCAAGTTTTGGGTTAAACCTTTTGTAATTGCTCATATTACTTTGCTTTCATTAGGCGGTGGCACTGGTCGGGGGTATACGTGAGCCCCCGCTCACTTGCTCACTTGTTTTAAATTTTGACCATCTTTGCCCCTCTTAAGCCCCTTACATTGATAAAACCAGGGCTCCAAGTCCCATGATTGCAACTTTACCAATGGCATATATAAGACTGTGCTGAGGCTGTGCTTTGTCAACCTATTTCATAAAGACAAATGATGTAGTGTGTACCAATAAGAAGAATGATCCTTATGTTGGGTGAATATTATTAAATGTACCCCATTTTGGGCCCCTATAGACTCAGCCAGGAAAAATCAGGCCGCCCTTTGCAATGTTTTCTATTACTATATGTTAAACTAATGTTTTCATAACAAATTCAAAAGGAACCAGTGTTGCGTTCTGTTTATTCGTAGAGAGATTAAGTGATATGTGGTAATTTTGACCAGTTTTGCCCCTTTTTGGGACCCTTAAATGGGTATAAATTTGGTTTCTCGTCCCTTATTGCAAATTTACTAGTAGCATATATAAGGCTATATTTTCCTGCCTATTTTAACATGACAAATGCTGTAGTGTGTTTCACTGTGAAGCATGATCATTATTTATGGTAAATATTTTCCTTTTTTTTTTTCATTTTTGGGCCCCTTAGGACTCCTTTTGGGCCCTTTGAGACTCCAAGCCTGGAGATGTAAGGCACCCATTGACATATTTTATATCAGTCTGCGTCAAACTTAAATTTTAATTACAAATTTGAAAGTAAACTGTTTTGTTTTATGTTGGTCCGTGGTGCTTTGTGTTAACTTTGACCATTTTTGTCCCTTTTAGAGCCCCTTAAATCAATAGGAAATGGGCCCCAACCCCTCCCCACCCCCGGTTGCAAATTTACCTGTGGCATATATAAGCCTGCTCTTTCTTTGCAACCAATTTCATCATTTTAAATGCTGTAATGTGTTCCATTGTGAAAAATGGTCATTATGTTGGTAAAATATTCTCAAACATACCCCTTTTGGGCCCCTATAGACTCAATCCCTGGAAATTTAGGGCTCTCCATTGCCATGTTTTCTATCAGTATATGTCAAACTAGTATTTTCCTTACAAATATTAAAGTAATTAGCGTTGTCTTTTGTTGATTCATAGTGAGAATGAGTGATATATATGGTAATTTTGACCATTTTTGCCCCTTTTTGGGCCCTTTTAATGGATATAAATAGCCCTCCCAACCCTTAAGGTGTCAAATTTTCATCAAATCAAGTAGAATACATATCTCAATAGCACAAGGATCACAAGTTATAGCTGCAATGCATTTAATGTGGTTGCAAATCTGTTGTAATAGTATAACCTTCCGTTTTTACTTTCTTGCATGGGGTATGGCTTGTTCCCATGGTTACGGTCTGAAGTCAGCTTTGCCCCACTCAGTTTTTTTCATTTTCTGAAAATGGACAGCCTCCTGTTTGACGTTAAAGTATGCAAATGTGTCACAGAAGTGTGCGTTTTTTAAACATGATGATTAAAAATGCCTAAAAATTGTGTTTTGCAATACCTGATTACCCCACCCACATTTGCAGTACAGTAGGTATACCAAAGACATTGGATCAACGTTGTTTTGATGTTTCACATTAATAACATAAGTCCCTAGTTTTTAGATTTAAAGAGTTTCTGATGAAACCTAGCCCATTCTTGGAGATATACAAATGCAGAAATTGTGAATTTCTGTTGAATGTTTTGGCATTTTTTCTGCAAAAACAGAAAAACGCTGTTACCATGGCAACGAGATGGTAAATGAGCAAACGAAGTGCAAATTACTTGTTTTTGTGTGACAACAATAAAAGGGAGAAAGTTTGAAAAAGAACTTCCGACCTTGCGTTTCTGGCCCTCTATACAAAAAGTCTGGTGCTTACAGAGAATTGGTATTAAAATATGCGTTAACTCAGTGAATATGCAAGCACTTAGTGAGTACGCAGGTATGTAAGCACTGATGATTATAATGATCATTATGTATAAGAACGTTTGGGAATGGTGAACCACAATTTAATGTTTTATTAAAAAAATCTAAAAAACAAACTATTTAAAAATAATTTTAAAAACGGTTTCTCTAATATTCGTGTATAAACAGTACTGAAATGTCGGAGACGTCTTGAATAGATTTTTTTCTTTTTTTTGACCTATCCAATTATTTACACTGAGTCTGGTCTAGACCTGTTTGATATGATGTATAGGATATCGACCTTGTCCGAGGTGTTCATCCAGTGGGAAGACCTGCACGTGCGGATCGAGACACCGACCGCGCGGAGCGCGGGAGGAGTTTCGATACGCACGTGCAGGTCTTTCCACTGGATGAACATCGAGGACAAGGTTGATATCCGACTTACACACCGAATAGCAACATCGACAGTACGATGAGTACATGTTTAGAGAATGCAGTCGCAGATCGGATAGGCAGGTAAAATGCTTTATTTGAATTTTTCTGTTTATTGTACACGTATAGTATCTCATATGAGGCTTAATACAGTGCTAAAGATAAGAAGGGGTAATAGGGATAATCTAGGGATAATTATCAGAATTTCTCCATGAGAAAACTAAGTTGTGATACCTAATTACATCGTCTCGCCGAAACGGTTCTTATGCGCCACAACATAGGTTTTCTTCGAGAAATACGAAAATAATATTTGTAAAATAATATCTCTGACACAGTTTACTGGGAAACGGGACTGATGGATGGATGACGCGATTTTACATCATTTTCAACATTATTTCAGCTATACAGGACAATGAGAGGGTAATAATGAAAGGTTATGTGCAGTGGAACTCCATTTACGATTGTAAAGAATTCTGTTGCCAGCCAGGTTCGAACCAGAGCTAGGAAACAGGAGGAAATGATCATGAGGATAAGGGTGAGGTAAACCATCGCTTAAGGAAGAACTACGATCTAGGCCGGACTCGAGCTTGCGACCTCTGGATTATAAGGTCTTGGCCAATACAGTTGTAGAATGACAGAGTTGATGATTTGCCGTTTTCTTCATTAGAAACGATGACTGTGGCTCCTCATTGGCCGTTATTAGAACAGTCTTGCAGAGTCGGTTATAATGAGGAGAACCAGCATTTTTAATATATTTATTATTGTGTACGAGAATTTGCAAACAGTGTCTTGCATAAACAGAAAAAAATTATCAACAGCTGATCGAGTGTTACCCTAAAGTTGTGATTTGTAAGAACAGAGAAGACTCAGATCAGACTGCGTACATTTGTAGGCTGGTCTGAGTCTCCGTTGTTCGCAGATTGAATCTATCTTTAAATGATGGATGGAAGGATGGATGAATTGTGATTTTACGTCCTTTTCATCAGTATTTCAGTCATACAGGACGATGGGTAGATAACAGTGAAAGGCTGTGTGCAATGGGATCCCGTCAAACCTGGGACGGCTAGATCAGCAGGACAGCGCTAAACCCACTGAGCCACCGGGGCTTTTTTAAATGATGAAAGGTGGCTAAAGATCAGTTAGTGCAAATGCGTATACATCATTTTTTGCCCATGTTCTATAGCTATAATGAGGTTGTCGGACTGGAGAAACAAAAGAAAAAAATGTTAAGGTCAGTTCGCTCTCTAGGCCTTTCCGTAATGAATTTTGATCTATAGCTTAGTGGCTAAGCGCTGACCAACTGATCTAGCGGCTCCGATTTCGATTCCCGCTGAAGGCAGAAACCTTGTCAGCCATAAACGAGGTTCGTGTGCCCACATTCTTTCATAACCACCTTCTGTCATCCTGATATGACTGAAATACTGTTGAAAAGGACGTCAAATTTCACATCATCCAGCTATTGAAACGGCAGACAGGAATATACAGCTAACATTTATTTCTGATTAACCAGTGCCAAGTCTCATATACAATTGCGATGTGACACGCAGAAAGGTGCTCAACGCCAGAAAGGCTCAAACCAGCATGTGCATCCGCGCAGTCTGGTCGGAGCATCCACGAATATGAATCCGAAGACATCTTTAGGCGCACAGTCAGCGCATCGCAGACTGGTTAGTGTAATCGTTGGTCTCAGATACGTTAGTTTCTTTTTCGCGTGTCGGGGATAAATTCAGTTTTGCATGTGCTAAGCAGGATTAATCGCTTCGCTGGAGGTAGGTTGTTCACCTCCTCCAGTGAAGTGTAACCTATACCACCCATCCGCTAGGTGGTATAGAAAAGCATGCAGGTGTTTACGTGAAATATAAACATACAGAGATCAAAGGAGTCGGTGTGTAAATAAATGTTGACCACTTGCTTTCCTGACAAGATATACTCCTAACAGTTGTATTACACCAATAAACTTTGCCAACAACTTAGGAAGGATATTGTAACAACATTTCACCGCACCAGACCAGCCTTTTACTGACATCCTACGGTTCCATAGATCCCCCGACGTCTTCGGTTGTATGGACAGTCACACACTCGCCAAGATCCACCGGGAGGTTTAATATAATTGCTCTGGCAAGCATGTAAATTGAAATCTAAATAATTAAAAAAGTAAATAAATTTTAAAATTAATTGCTTGTGCTTTTGAATTCGGGCAGTTGTAATTAATTTCAGTATAGTCCGTTTGCTCCAGAGTGCAAACGGGGTTTTGCATATGTTCTCGAAAACGACGTAACTTCCATCATCAGTGATGGTAAACAATTGGGTAAACTCCATCTTTTTATAAATTAATTTATTTTCAAATCCATCAATACAATGAGCTAGTTAATACAGTAATGTATCACATCAACAGCCAGACAGGCATTAAAAAATCCATATCAACAAACTCTCAAATGAGCCGCGCCACGCAGTTCTAAGTGTGTTTCACGCACCCTCAGGACCCGAACCAACCCACGAACCCATGTAATATGAATAAGGCTCTCATTTCCTGCATATAGATTCCTTAGGGTCCACATCATGTGCTAGCAGCAAAGACTCTTATCACACTGCGCAGATGTGCGGGCTGTCCGGAGCCCTTGCTAGTCACGTATACTTTAATCACCATCTTTGCCTGCCGCGGCTTATTTAACATCAATGCAATTCTGTAAATACCGCACAAATCAATAAAATACCAGAAAAAGCAGCACCAATAATAGACCCCTAATGAAAAGTGAAATGTTTCTGTCAGTTCAGTAACACATGTAATATGTTATCACTTAAAATTATACTCTCATACAGTTGGCAAGATTCTAACAGCGCACCGCCAGGCTGAAATTATACGATAACTGATCATATCCATACAATGTGCAACCTAATGCACATTTTACTTTGCATTAAATGCGAATGACACTTAACTTGTGACGCTTACTTACACTAACTTACTAATCCAAATACAAGATCTGGCTGAAGGAACACAATACCTTTCATAGCTAACACATTTATTTCATGTCAGTTCTCCCCTGAGCCAGTATTTAAGCCCATATCAAAATGTGTTTACCTAACATTTTGGCTGTGTGTGTACGGCCCTTCGTCCCCACAATCACCATATTTAACAAAACAATGACCACTCTAGTCAACATGTAATTGTATTCCCTTATAACTATGCAATTCAACCCATTTTACGTTACTATCAGTGTACACATTAAACTTCAAATTGGATTATATATATTCTGAGAGGCAAATGAAAGTATCCACTTTATGAGTGCATATATTTTACTCATTTCTCTTGGCTCAGGCCTGAAAGTTTGCATGAATTAGTTTTAATCAAGGCACATCAATGTGGTATAGTAAAATTATTATTGAACGCTTGACAAGCTGCACCGAACGTACGTGCCGGTTTCAAACTTTTTCCACGTGCAGCAAACTGGACAATACGAGTTTGCTGTAAGTCAGTATATGAAGTTTCGGTTGTTTTTCTTAACAAAACACAACGTTTGCGTTTCATTTTCACTATGATAGGCCTCACTGTGGCATACAGAAATCATACACGCAGAGGAAAATGTAGTAAAAGACAAAGAAAGTATACAAATCGCCAGTTAGTCGTGACTCTAGTGTATTTTAGCCAGCCTGCTACGAACCACATTAAGCGGTCAATTTGTAACGACTTCTTTCAGCACCAAAAGCATTGTCGTGATGTAAATTAAACGCAAACACTCTTGTTCGTTCAGAAAAACGACCAAAAATGCAAATACTGATTTTTTCGGCAAAATTATATCGTTAAATATGATGAACGTGCAAAAAGGGCAAAACCAACATGTACACGTGGTGCCGCAAGTCAAGCGAGACATCTGGTAATCTTACAATACCCAATTATTGTACTTTGAGGAAAGATTTTAGACCTGACCAGTGAATAATGAGAAAAATACGGCCACTTTAAAATGTACCATTTCTGTTGCCTCTGCATATGAATCATGCTTGCCACAGGGAGCGACTTCATCGTTCAAATGCAACGCAAAGGTTGTGGTTAAGTTAGTAAAACACCCGAAATTTCAAATGCAGGTTAGCAGCAAAATCGTGTTGTCCATTTTGCTGCACGTGGAAAACGTGCAAAAACGGCATGTACGTGAAATGCTGCTAGTCAAGCTTTTCAATCAGTAATTTTACTATACCACATTGATTAACACTGAGTAAAAATAAATCTTGCAGAATTTCAGACCTGAGCCATGAAAAATAAGTAAAATATGAACATTGTAAAAGTGTATACTTTCTTTTGCCTCTGAGTATAGTTTGATCAATTTTCTAATTCTTCATATATGTTGTGACTGCACGAGACAATTTACGGGAAAGAAAACATCCCTTCCTCGCAACTGAAAATAATTTTATTTCGCAAGCTGCACCCATAGCACACACAGAATCATTAGGGTTGAACCATATTTATCAATAATAGAAGACACACACACACACAAAAAAAAACCAGTTTTAGCAAATTTAAAATGTGATTGTGGAGATTTGACAAAACTAAAATTTAAAAAATGAATATACCTATATTGACATAAGAATCGAACAGAATTTCAATCAGCAGATTACAAACATATAAATTCCCATTGTAAATGACGGATTTTTTATCAGGTTTAATTTCGCATTGTAAATGATGGAGTTTTGTCAGGTTAATGCGAACTTCGCATCGCTACAGAAATTTGTTCTTTTAACCTTCACCAATTAATCTCACTAACCTGTTTACAATCTAAATCCCATAATAGTGGATGAAATTAATAAAACTCCACGGTAATGCGATATTTGACTTAACTTTAGACAAACAAAAATGGAAAAAAATAAAAGTAAAAAACACAAACAACAAAACAACAAACGCAATGTGGATGCATATCTGTAAGTATTTTAATTAATACAGCCGCTTCTCTCCGTGAAAATAAACGCTCCTGTCAATAAGATAAATAAGTTTGTAATACCAGAACAGCCAGCAGGATATCATCGGACGCAATACGTTTGCGCGACTTTTCCGATATTTTCATTTGCGCATTCCATACGAATGTGCACCTTTTTAGCATACGAAAGCGCGACTTTTTTTCCCTACGAATGCGCGACTTTTTTCTACGAATGCGCGACCAGTTTAGTTCTTTAAACTTCGGATATTTCGATGTTCCATTGATTTACCCCTTCCGTTAGCCAGACGAAATATATTTCATCTGTTGAAAAAATATATCTTGTATGTTGGGCAAAACAGGCATCTTTTTTCGCTTCTGTCTGTAGATGGCCTGTCGAACGGCAATTACATCTTTTGGAAGAAGGGCATAGTACGACTTTTGCTGGTTTTTCACAGGGATCTTCTGCAGCTTTCCGCTTGCAACTTGCCCTCAGTTTCTGTTTGCCTATTGTCCTTTCAACCTCCTCTGCATGATTATGGTCAAAATTCAATCCTAATACAATCTTAGTTTCTAAGTCCGTTTTGCATCTTGAATTACAGTTCTTTTTCACGCATCTCCACAAACATATAGTCTTTGTATCCTTCTCCTTTCTGAATTCAAAATTATCAATTAAAAGTCCAGGTTTGCCCCTGTTAGTTAAATATTTGACTCACCCAACCTATCTGCGTACATAGGTAAAAGTCGCGCAAACGTAGGCATATTTTCGGGAAAAAGTTGCGCAAATGTATGCTACAAAAAGTCGCGCAAACGTATTCAGTTTTCATTTATAGTCGCGCAAACGTGCTGCGCCCATATCATCACACTATAACATTGCCCCGAGATATCCTGATGGACATTATATAGTTTTGTGGAAGGGCATCGATTTCTGTAACCAATTCAAACCGTCACAAACTACGAATGGTTCCAATCCCATTTATTCTATGCTAAGCAAGGCTGCAACTATATGATAAATGTGTACGGTAAATATCACAAACTTTCGGATAAAAGTGTCTACATAAACTGTGAAGGTACGGGTCAGACAACTCTCATCAGAACCCACACCGTATACTATTTGTTCCCGTATATATCAAATCAACAATGATAAAGCTATTCCACTATTACAATATTACGTATATTTAGGCATGGCGTCAATAAAAGGTAACCTGGGTTTACCGAGGTAATCTGCAGAAAACCCCAGTCAACCTAATTGCATAATTCTCAGCAGCTGCCGGTAATTCAGAGAATTCTTGGGTCGGTTTTACCCAATACAAAGGCCAGTTATGACTTTAATGTCCATTAAGAAATGGTGATTAGATCTTCCAGTCTTGTTATCCTCTCCCAGTGAGACCAATTAAAAAGAAATTATTAGGCATCAACAGTGACACCTTTGCTGCTATCTGAGTGTTCTGAAAGTCTTGTGCAGATGAGAAGTTGAATTTCTTTACAGCACAACATTAACTTATATTAGGGAAGTCATGATAAGAACTTTGTTTATTTTTTCATTAAAAAAAAAAAAAATGGATACTTTTATGTTTAACTGTTGTGGAATACTGATGCATTTGTTAACAGACTTTATTGTACTTGATTTGTACTATGAAATTGTTATCAGTATAAATCCAAGACAGAAGGCAAAATCACTGGACCCTGAAAAGTAGGTAACTGTAGCTCACAAGACCTATAAACATTGTAGGAGTATTTTCTTAGAGCTGCCCCACATGAGCAATTCTCCCATCTGTTATGTATTGAAAAAATCTGAAACCAGGTTTAATCTACACTGTAAAATTAGTTTCATATTGAACTGATATCCCAAGTTTAATGCAATTCCATCCAATAGTAGCCAAGATACAAGGCAAAATCATTGGACCATAAAATTAAAAAGAATGTTACAGTGACAAATTCGGCCTATAAGTCATTTATCATATTAAAACTGAACTAATCATGCAGCTCAATCAGATAATTAAAAAGATATGAGGCAAAATGACAGCTCATGAAAAGTAGATCACACAGATGAACAATACTTATTATAAGACTAATACAATTTAGGATGTAAATTCAGAGCTGCAGAGTGTGAAATATTGGTTGGTGTTATAAAGGTGTGACAATCCAGAAGACCATCTTATATGCCATGTTTGATAGCTGTCACAGGATTCATTCTTCAAGTGCTAATTTCCAAAGTTAAATGCAAATCAACAAGATGCAAAGCAAAAACAATGGCCATGATATGAAATCATTGGCCCATGATATATAGGTCAGGGGCTAACATGGATGCTTGCAATTATTAAACTGACCATGCCCAGATTTATGTTTGTATCAGTCATTGTTGTTGTTGTTTAAGTGTCAAGCTTACTTTATAGCAGTTCTTCATACACTCTGTCAGTATGAAGAACTCTAGACTTTTGTCAGCCGAAGATGTTAGATAGTTTTATTATTATTATTCTTGTCCCTCTCTGATACTTTTGTACCTGACCCAACATCTTCGACTTTTCAACTCTGCAAGAAACATGTAGCTTTCTTGACCGGCCAATAAATCTCAAAATAATAACACATGTTCTGTGATTACAGCTGACCACTATGCCATCAGTGGCTTATCAAGACCCCATACAAAGCCTAAGCGATTTATTGCTTAGTCTGAGAACCAGAAGTTTTATTACCCTGTTCACACACAGATATGCTTTTGATAGAATGAGATTCTCACTCAGATTTGCTTGTTTCCCTTCAATAAAGCAGGTTGTTAGTTAAAAAAATTATAAGTTTAAGAAGGTTGGAAAAGTATAGCTAATAAAGTTTGCACTTTTGCATTTGTTTTAAAAACACTTGGCAAATGGTGGAAACCCTGTTCATACTTCATTTAAAAGGAGCTGTCTGATCTGTGGCTGAACGGTTTGTTCTGACAGCCATGTCCATTAATTGTTCTATGGTATTTGTCTATTTTGTGCTAAACTGAGTAGCATGGCGTGAAAAAAAAACACAACGATGGATGCATTCAAGGCAAACTCAGCCTTTATGCAGACACAGCAGAGCCTTGTTTGTTTGAACAAACATTCAATGAATCCAGCATAATTGAATAATGAAAAAAAAGTTTGCTTGTGCAAAAATTAATATTCTGTAAAGTAAATAAGGTTAGTGAAACCATGTGAAAAGGAACTTTAAGACGTGTATAGGACAGGGTCACTTAATACTCATAATGAGCTGAGCCTTCTGTGCAAGCCGATCAGAGTAGTCCTCCTTGACTTTTCAGATTCCCATGTATTGGTTATGCAAACTTGACACTTGATCAGTCATGAGTCTGCTCGGACGTGCAGGCTGATCTGTGTGTGCCCTATTTAAACCTTTGCCATAAGGTACATTTTCAAGCTAAAAACCAATAATCTTACTTATTAACTTCTAATAAAGAGGGCTCAGTATCTTGAGACACATGCTTTTTTCAGGATTTACAAATTATCTATTGTACATTAAACATCTATTTTGCACCCTTTAGCCTACTTCCATGTATGGTTTGCATTACTGGTTGAGCTGAAAAGAGCAACGCTTTATGAGAACACCAGAGGCTTAGTTTTTTTTACCCATAATGCATGTAGGTCTAGAAGCTCGGAAAAGTTGGGTAGGGAGTGGCATACAGTGTATAGCCAGAAATGCAGCTACCAATCAGGGCCCACACTGTTTATATATTTAAATACAGGCATTTAATTAAAATAATAATAATTAAACTTAAATCAGACACCCCATAAATCAGACACCCCATATGTTTGGATTGGACCTACCTTAACACTAAGGAGGTTGAGGCCACATGGTATGCCCCGCATTTTGATTTTCTTACTTTAAGCTTTCAGTTTGTTGGTCTTTTTTTTTTATCTAATTCTCCCAGTTTGAATTCTTTAGATTTCACCACAACATTCACTTTTTGCTAGCAGTAAAGATTTTTGCATAACAATTTTGGCATATATAACCTATCCAAATCTAATTTTGACCATGGTTTACATACAGACGAAGATCAGCATCATCTGTGGAGCCCTTTTATAAGGGTCATTAATCATTCTGTGGTCAGCACTTGACCACTATTATAAAATGCTTATTCAAGAAACGATCAAGTACTGTTAGTGAAATTATATGGAAGAGCGCCATTCTGTATCAGAGAAACAGATTTGATCAGTCGAAGATGTTGGAGCCAGGAGTATATTTTAGAGAGAAGTAAAATTTGTAAAATATGAATATAGGGTTAAGAGAATTTTTAACATCTTCGACTGAAATCAGTCTAGAAGAACTCAAGCAGTTTCAATGGGCAGAAAATTCTAGCAGTTCAAACACTGGTGAATTTTTTAACAGCTTAACACAATAGCTATATTTTTTCCCCTTTGTAGCACAGAAGGCATAAGCATTTCTTAGTTGTTGTTATATACTATTTTCTAAAGATAGTCTTGGAGGGAGTATTGCTTTGAAATGTAGCCATCTCTGTTTTATTCTCTTAGATATAAGCTGAAGTTTTATGATTTTATCATGATTTCAGTGCTGTCTGCCATAAATGCGTAGAAGTTTAAAGTACCTTAGGGGCTGTACCCTAACACTTTCTCTTAAAGAGCATGAAACATAAAACTGCCCCTAGCTACACCCCTAGTATACCATATTAATCATAATAGATGCCCCTGTCCTAATAAATGCCCCCCCTGACTCTTATCTGAAAATTATGTTATATTGTTTGCATTTCTCCTGTTTGTCTCTCTGGATGAGTAGTTCCTTGAACTTGTGTCTACTCTTACAGGAAAGAATTCGCTCCTGGATAAGCAAGCTCTTTCCTTTTAAAGAGTTGTTTCAAAAAACTAAGAAAAATGCTTCCTCTGAAAGCATACCCATTTGCCTTAAAACGTTTAATAAAGGTATTGTGGCAGTGGCTGATTTACATATACTACACTACTGGCTCTGAATAATGCCTCCCTCCCCCACCCTACCCACCCAGCTTCGGAAAAGGCAATGCCTTCGGGGGTGGGGGGCATTAAATAGGATTAATACAATATACCATATATTGTTTTCTAACTGCTATATGAAACAAGACAAGAATTCCGCGGAAGGCTATGTCGCACCTGCTGTATGCCTTCACATTAAGAACTCAATGAAAATACCAAGTGGTTCTGGAGAAAAAAGTTGATTTTATTGGTTTTGCTATGTTAAGTAATGGCGACCATCTTGGATTCTCCACCATTCTCAACTTTTATCATTCTGAAGCTCTGCAGTCTGATCATGTTGCATGTGAAATTTGAGAACCATGGATGCAGTGGTTTCAGAGAATAAGTCATTTGAATGGACTTAAAAGCTAGGGTCGACGTAAATTATTCTAGGGTCGACGTAAGATCACTGTGACCTAATTCCACTACAGATTTTCTTCATTTTGATAATTCTGAAAACCAAGGTCCCACATATGCTTCATGCAAAATTTCAGCCTAATATACAAAGTGGCTCTGGAGAAAAACTTAATTTTATTGGTTTTGCTATTTTTAGTAACGGCGACCATCTTGGATTCTTGACCAACATGAATTTTATCATTCTGGAGCCCTGCAGTCTGATCATGCTGCAAGTGAAATTTGAGAACCATGGATGCAGTGGTTTCAGAGAATAAGTCATTTGAATGGACTAAAAAGCTAGGGTCAACGTAAATTATTCTAGGGTCGACGTAAGGTCACTGGGACCTAATTCCGCTACAGATTTTTTTTCATTTTGATAATTCTGAAAACCAAGGTCCCACATATGCTTCAAACAAAATTTCAGCCTAATATACAAAGTGATTCTCGAGAAAAAAGTTGATTTTATTGGTTTTGCTATTTTTAGTAATGGCGACCATCTTGGATTCTTGACCCACGTGAATTTTATCATTCTGAAGCCCTGCAGTCTGATCATGCTGCATGTGAAATTTGAGAACCATGGATGCAGTGGTTTCAGAGAATAAGTCATTTGAATGGACTTAAAAGCTAGGGTCGACGTAAATTATTCTAGGGTCGACGTAAGGTCACTGTGACCTAATTCCGCTACAGATTTTTTTCATTTTGATAATTCTGAATACCAAGGTCCCACTTATGCTTCATACAAAATTTCAGCCAAATATAATAAGCGGTTCTGAAGAAAAACTTGATTTTATTGGTTTTGCTATTTTTAGTAACGGCGGCCATCTTGGATTCTCGACCCGCCTGAATTTTATCATTCTGAAGCCCTGCTGTCTGATCATGCTACATGTGAAATTTGAGAACCATGGGTGCAGTGGCTTTAGAGAATAAGTCATTTGAATGGACTAAAATGCTAGGGTCGACGTAAATTGTGAACGGACGGAAGGACGGACGGACGGACGGACGGACTGACAGACGGACGGAAAACCGGACGCCTATATCACACCTTGCTAAAGCAGGTGCGACAAAAAACAAATTCAAGTTGTGTCACTATGGACAAATAAAAACAAAGGAATGCATGAAAGTTCATATCTACTTTCTATACACAACACAATAATGAAAAGCTGACAGGAAATAGATACCAAAATAATATTACATGTATTTTTCTCAGCCTCTTCATTACACAACCCTTCAGATTGATAAGGAACTGGCTCCTCTGTGTAATTGAGCCATTCATACAGGTACCATTATGTAAACATTGATCCCAGTGATCATTTTATGGGTTCATTGAATCAGATAAGGGTCATTATAAACAGATAAAAGTCAATCAAACCTAGCTACTGGTACTCTAGACATTAGACCAAAGTAAAAGTGAGTTTCAGAGACTTGAGATTTATTTAAAAAAAAAAAAAACAAAAAAAAATGAAACTGAAAGAAAAAATGCCAATCGATTGTTTCAGACTGAAGCCAGTCTCCCCTATAAATAATATTTATTATAAATCTGTTGGAGTGTCAAGTCACTTGTACATTAGGTTTCTGTTTGTTTGTTCTTTTTGGTGAATTTCTGATGAATGTTTGCTATCTAGCTATATTATACTTTCAAGACTATAGCATAAAAAACAGCACAAGAAACTTTCTTGTGCTGTTTTTTATGCTATAGTCTTGAAAGTATAGTATATATCTTATTGTACTGGAATAATGCTGAAGATCTTTGGAGAAAATTTACATGATTGTGATGACAGCAAATTCATTTCCAATAGTACAATATAACAGAGAACAGAACAGAACTTTGTATACACCACAGTAAAACTATATTCCAGTTTACATATGTATATTTTGTCCAAGTTTAAGGTCAACATGCAAATAATCTTTGCAATTAAATTGTGCCTTTGGTAAACAGCTCCCTTGAAATGCAGAATAGGTTGTGTATCTAGGTCTGGAGCTCACTGACTCAAGACTGGGAAATTTGAAAGAACAGTTTAAGAAAAGTTCTTTCATTGCTCAATGAAATATGAACCTGCCATGTAGGACAACTACATGTATATCCTGAAAGCTTGATGAAACACAGTTGAAAACTAAAATGGGAGTTGCTGCCACAAGATCTGACCAGACTTACAATTTGAGAGCTGTAACTTTGGCAGAAAGGATCCAATAATAACAATAATGATACAGACTTTATTTTCAGTGGGTGACACAATCATGACCCCGATAAAATATGATCCATGTCATTGTTGTGACAATTAGTATATCCTAATAGTTTGATGAAAATTGGTTGGAAACTGAAGAAGGAGTTGTTGCCACAAGATTTGGCCAATTTAATATATAAAGGGCCATAACTCTGGCCACAAGATTCGATCAGACTTACAATGGGTGTAACTGGCTGAGAGGGTCCTATCATGACCCCAATAAAAATGAGCCACATCATGAAGTGACAACAATATCCTGAAAGTTTGATGAAAATTGGTTGAAAACTGAAGGAGGAGCTGCAGCCACAAGATTTGGCCAAATTTACAGATAAAGGGCCATAACTCTGGCATAAAGCGTCTGATCATGCCCCCAAATCATGACCCATGTAATCTAATGACAATAGTATTCTGAAAGTTTCATGAAACTTCAATGAAGGGGGGGGGGGGGGGGGAGGAGATGGACGAACAGACAGAACCACTTTAAGTTTTTGCGAATGGCCAGACACTGCGGCCAATACCAACGATGCCAACGCCAGGGTTAGTGCAATACTCTTTCTGTATATTCATAATGGCAGGCTTGAAATGATCACTTTGAACTCAAGTTGATGAGATTTTATAGACTTCCAGAAAAATGCCTCAGTTTCAGAAAATCTGAATATTGTAAAAATTGTTCCATGGAAATGAGCAGAGTGTCAGTTGTATTGAAATTCTTATTGTCTTAAACTTCAAAATAACGGGAAATTCAAATTCTTGGCCACTGCAGGCAGTTGAATTTATGAGCAACTGAACTGCATGAGCATAATTATGTTGTAGTAATGTCTGTGGGAAAATATCATATTTTGAGCAGTGTATTATTATTGTCTGTGTCCATAGGGGTAGGCTATACCACCGAGTGAATTACTAGTGACAAATAAGAGTGTTTAATTGTTTTCTATTTAAACTTTAATTTTAATTTCTTAAATTTTCTATGTTCATCTTTGGTTCTTTCTCACAAATTTCAAAGTTACAATTTCAATTATTCACTTATTTCATTTTCTACACTCAAACATTTCCAAAGTCATTCCTGAACATAAATTTCTATATTTTAAACATGAATTTCCATCTAAACAGTTTGCCTAAAATTTCTGAACTCACGTTCTAAATTTCTTCTTTTCCTATTGAGATCACAATCATGACTGTCTTTCTCTCTTGTCACATGATATTTGACTCCGCCTTCACTAATCAGCATGCCTCTCTCTCCCTTTACCCCTAACTAATTAATTAACAAGTTTCTGTCCAACTCTCTGAGTGGTCGGTTGCATTCAGCCTCTTTTTCCATTTTGACTCTTCAGCATCATTAGACACCAAAAAAAAAATTAGCACATACTTGCAATGAAAAAAGATCTAACTCATTTACAAAATAGCTTAATAATTATGATCTAGCTGCAGCCAAATGCTTCTCTTTCCCCAATGACTCCACTATATACATGACCTAAACTCATGAAAATATATATACATTGTTCAAACATTAATGACATCAGATATATGTAATTTTACTTTTTTTTAACTCATTTGCAACTTTAATAACTGGGTGACAATGCACAATCAAACCATTGACTCCAACATGGTAGTACAGCTATTAGTTACCCAAAATGCAGCTGCACTTGACCGTTATGCAAAGCTGTTTGCATAAATGTTGGAGCGCTTTTCGCATAGATGTCACGAGCCATTTTGAAATACCACAGAACTGCATATGGTATGAAAAGGTAGCACAATGTACTGCAAGGTGACTTGTTATTTTACAGCCTTTTAAACTGTATTCCTACCATGGAAGGCTGATAATGAAAGCAAAGTGGTATGAAATGCACGACTAGCCCGCACCCATGTTTGAAATCCACCAATGGAGATTTTACTGTCGGCTTTTGAGACATAAACAAAAGTTTTATTCCAGCTTTTTAGCTCAACTGAACCAGCGACTACAGGGGAGCTTATAGGATAGGCAGGCTCCGTCATCCATCCATCTTCGTTCGTCAGCAATTTCAAACTTCTCCTCTGAAACTGCTGGGCCAGTTGTAACCAAATTTCATGTAGAGCCTTCAGGGGGCGGGGGAATGAAAAATTGCTCATAAGGTTCTGGTCACATGACCAATATGGCCGCCACTCCCATATATGGTAAAACATGGATGAATGACTAGTGATTTTACGTCCTTTTCAACAGTATTTGAGTCATATCAGGACAATGGAACGGTGATAATGAAAGGTGTGCAATGAAACCCCGTTTACCGAAGGATTCTTGCCTCAAGCGGGACTCAAACCCGGTCTGCTAGATCAGTAGGCCAGTGCTTAACCCACTGAGCTACCGAGGCTCCTATAAGGTAAAACCTTTAAAAATCTTCTCTTCAGAACCAATTGATGGATGGCCTTGAAACTAGGTATGTAGCATCGGTTACATGAGTACCACCAAGATTCTTCAAATTATGACATTGGGTTGACCTTGATCTTTTTTTATTGTACAATAGAACAGAACAGAAACTTTATTCAATTAAAACTAGTAAATCTGTACATGAAAAAATGATAGTGTATACAGCCCTTAACCCCCACTGCCCCTACGGCTTAGGCTATGGGAAACCTTTACCCTTTTTACCCTCTCTGATACTTTATCTCCAGATTTTAGAACTGAATCATTTGGACTTTATTTGACATCATTATTTCCAATCACCCATCAGTATGAACAGTCTCCCCTTCAAAAAAAGTAATTTATTTCTCTGATCAGTCTGGTCAAAGTTCATAACCCAATTTATTGATAGTAACATGTTAATTAGGAATTCAGAGCAACATGCATGTCTGCTATTTCTAGAAACACATTTGAAATTATTTGCCTTAGCAGTATGTGATGAGTACCAATAGCATGTTTTTTGTGAAAACAATACAGTAAAGCTTGGGTAATGATGAATATGTATCCACAACATATTTTGTGGAAAATGATCATTTAAGACATGTTAATTGGGTACTCATCAAATACTCTAACTTCGTTATGTCCCTTCAAAACATATGTTGTGGGTACTCACAGTTTCTCTCACTCCACCTATGTTAATCTTAAATTGCCATTAAAACATTGTACGTGCTCATCAATTACAGTCACTCTACCTATTTTATATGCCATCAAAACATATACTTGGCAAAAATAATTTTTTTTTTTGCTATTTTTCATCCTACGGTAGTTGGGAAAGGGTGAGACATGAAAGTATTTTAATTTTAGAAAAGTATTTTAATTTAAGAAAAAGTAATTTAATTTTGTAATATCATAGTCACACAAAATTCAAGATTCTTTAGATTCAGCAATGTTTAGGCTATTGTAAATTTCATGAGGGTATTTTTCTGTTTTCTATACTCAAACCCGAAAATTTACCCAATTTAAAATTGTTGAAGTAAGCTTAAATGATAAGAATTCCGTCCAGTGGTTACTTAGTTATGGCTCCGGACGGATGGACAGAAGGATGGACAGACAGACATGGAAAAAAACTACATGTATATCCCTCTGCCCTCTGTCCTTCTCACTATATCTACGTTATTAGCCATAAAACATATGCTGTGGGTACTCATGAATTATTCTCACTGTAACTACATTATAAGTCATAAAAACATATGTTGTGGCTACTCAACAATTATTCTCACTGTAGCCATTTTATTAGCCATAAAACATATGCTGTGGCTACTCATCAATTGCTCTCACTTCACCTATGTTATGAGTCATGTTTATGGTACTCATCAATTTTTGTGACTCAGTTTTGTCAAAGTTTCCTTCACATAAACCAAAAGTTTATCACTATTTTTAAGAAGCATGCATCTCTTTCATCATGGTTTAAAGAAAATACAGAAAAAAACCCTCTGCCAAGCAACTGCTGGTGTTCTAGCTCAGTGAATAGGGCCTTTGGTTATCTAACACAGGAAACCCTGGGTTTACCTCAGAAAACCTAAGATTATCAGAGAAAACCTGGGTTTACCTAATGATCTGATACTGTTGATTGCTTAAGGCTGAATGCTGACTATTGGTAAAGTTTTTTATTCACCCCCCATCCACCAGGGGGCATTATGTTTTACCCCTGTCTATCTGTCCATCCTCTGTCAGATCTGTCCATCCCGTCTAAAAAAGTATGTACAATCAACTCTTCGCATAGTGTTTGAGCAATCAATCTGAAACTTTACAAAGATGTTGCATACATACTGAAGACGTGCACCTGTTGTTTTGAAAAGGAAAAAATCATTTTTGACAAATTACTGCTTTTTCAAACTTAGAAATTTTTATGGGAAATGGCTACTGCAGGATGACAAGTTTGTGTAATCAACTCCTTCCCCAGTTTTAGAGCAATCATTTTGAAACTTACTACAGATGTTACAGACATATTGTAGATGTACATGTGTCTTTTTGAAAAAGGAAAAAATAACATTTTTGACAAAATTACTCAGAAATTTTGTGGGAAATTGCTAATACAGGATGACAAGTTTGTATAACCAACACCTTCCATATTTTTAACCAATCAATTTGAAACTTTGTACAGATGCTGTAGACTTACTGTAGATGTGCATATGCCTTTCCTGGTAAAGAAAATTTTTTTTTAACAAAATTACGTCTTTTCAAACTTTGAAATATTTCAGGGTATGGCTTGTACAGGATGACAAGTTTCTATATCAACTTAAAATCATGATCATATCACTTTAAGTTTCCATTATCTAATGTAGGGCATTTAGAAATTATGTAAATAAGTGCTCTTTACTATCGGAAATCCCTGAATGAAATGAAAATTTAAATTCTAACTTCATTTTGACACTTTTTTTAGGAGTAGAGTTCTAAAAACTTTGGCTTGACTGTACCTTAATAAAATATGGGTTGGGATGATGGCATATGAACAGAGAACCATTCAAGAAAATGATTGTTCATATAAAAACCTGTAGGTAATGGTGATGTCATGTCAAAAATGTACAAAAAATTTCAAGGAAAGTGTTACACTCCTGAGTAGAATTTCTAAACTGCTGAAAGTAGCACCATAGGAGCTAAGTCAATGATAAAATGTTCCATGTTGTAAAGTAACACCAAATGCATGGTGTTAATAGCAGTTTATTCGAAATTCAATTGCTTCTTTATAAAGAAAACCTGGTCTGATGCTCAGGAGTATAACACTTCACAGACATTTGTTGTACTTTATAAAAAAGATGAATATTCTGGCTTTAGATTTCATTATGATGCTGTCTTCACTATATAAGCAACTCATACTCATTGCTATAGCATAAACCAAAATCACATCATGGGTGTGTCACAGTACAGAGTGAACTTTAAAAAATATGAAGTTGGGTGAAACATGGTTGAAACTTCGTAACTATGTGTAATTTCCCTTACTATGCAATCCTGTTTCTCAGCAACTGAAATATTAATTTATTAATTTTTGACACTGGTATATAGTAAGTATTAGCGTTTCAAGAAAGCTGGTTACCACTTTGGTAAAGCTAAAGGAGTTTAAATTTTGACTGGGGAGAGGAGATGGGAGTGTGATGGGGGAAGGGGGGAGAGGACTTGGCACTGATGGTTGAACAAAGGATTGTGAAACACGAAACACAAATAATGTAATAAAACAATCATAATCGATACACACTGTACCCAAACCATCATCTTCAATTAAAAATATCCCTTCTCACTGTGCCCTTGGAAAAAGTAACCCTTTCTTTACTCCCATCTGTAGAAAAGTCTATGGAAATTGTCTGGCAGAGTCCACTGAGTCCATGGACAATGTCCACTGAGTCTGTGGAAAATGTCCACTTAGTTCATGGACACTGTCCATAGAAAATGTCAACTGAGACCATGGACGATGTCCACTGAATTAATGGGCAATGACCACTCAGTTCCTGGATGTTTTTCCTGGGATTTCAATAATTTTCGTTTAGTAAAGAATCAAACATAGTTTGTGGGGGGTATATTTATAGCAATTCAACCAAACTGAATGCATACATCCAGTTCACAATGCATGTCATTTATATTTCATGACATACAGTGCCAGTCTGTCCATCCATTACTGTCACTAGGTCACTGCCTTCCAGGCAGATCCCACAAAAACATTGATCCCCTGGGTTTTGGCCAGTTTGGAGCCCAGGGGCTTGATTGGCAGGATTGTGAAGGGGACCACTATACATTGCTACATACTAAATATATAAGCTCTGAACCCCATGGTTTCAGAGAAGAAGACTTTTATTGTTTTCCAATTATAAATCTATGGCAGCTATCTATTGCCATGGCAACTACAGTTCCAATCAGATCTGCCCTAACACCTAATGCAGTCAATCCCCCACTCCAACATTGCTACATATAAAATTTTTATCAAGATAGGCCAGCTGCTTTAGGAAATATTTGTGTTTAAAAGTGTGGAGGATGACGGACCAAGGTTATACTATAAGCTGGTGAGCTTAAAAGCTATGCTGATGATTGAACCATTCACACCTAGTGGATGTAGTTTTCATTTTCAGTTGATTTTTGAAAGAATTTAATGTTTTCAAACACAGTGCGGTAGATCTAGATCAGATGCAATTTTCTGTTGCATCTGATATGAGCCTACACTGTTTGCTTATGTCCCCCTTTTGGAAATGGTGGGTTGACTAAGTGTCAAAAGTGGGTTTAAATGGTGTCAAAAATTAAATTACAAACCATTTTCAGCTTGATAAAATAATTTTGAGAAAAAGATCTCATAATATTTCAGGATCAGGCATATAAAAATAGTGCATAGGAAATCCTAGAAATTTTGTACTGAAATATATAAAATCTGAATGCCCTGGCTGAGGATCGAACCTGGGACCCTTCGATCTAAAGGCGAACACTCTACCATGTCACTTTAAAAGCCAGCTTGTACCGCAAATCAGTACAAGTGTATGATATACAACCTATACCCTGTGACATTCTCCCCCTCTATATTGAATTAGTCTTTGAATTCTCAGGAGTACAAGAATCACTTGAAATGAGACTTATCAAGTTCTAATGCACATGTGAGTCATTTACCTTGGACGCCATTTGTCCCGGACTCTTAAACCAGGGGGGCAATAGTCCTCTAGCTCACCTGAACCTTACCGTCAATAGAAACAATTTGTCATTTCACTCATTTGTTACAAATTTTAGACCAGTGGCTTTAGAGTAGTGAATATTTTAATTTTAAAGTCTCAGTGACCTTGAGCAAAGTTCAAAAAATGATCTTGACCTTTGGTGACCTTATGTCTTCTTTTTCCAATTATTATATCTAGGCTTAAAAAGTTTCCGTGAAATCTAGTTTAAAAGCATTTTCCCATTTAAAATTAAAATCTTAAAGAGTTCCTTCAAGAGCAGAGAATACATTCACAAGAAGGAACATGGGCCAGACTTTGTATAGTTTCGGCTAATAAAGCCTCTTCAGTGACCCTGACAATGTCTGGTGACGAAACCAGAGAAAAGCATACTGTAATACTTTAGTCTTAAATGGACAGTCGTTTCAAAGACTGATTAGTATCATATACCAAAGTTGACATTGCCATAAATTAGGTCAAGGGTTACTTACGGTCATCATTTGAACAAACTGTGATGGGCACATGTCCCCATAGCTACATACCAAGTCTCAAGGCCATCTGCGTTTCGGTTCTGGAGATGAAGATTTTTAAAGGATTTTACCATATATGTGGCGGTCATCTTAGTCATGTGACCCAGATCCCGCAAACTAACTTTTGTTCCCCCTCCCACTGAAGCTCAATATGAAATTTGGCTTTGATTGGCCCGAAGAAGAGCTTTGAAAATGGTGAACAATGGAAGGATGATGGAAGATGGATGGATGACAGAGGCATTGGTATACTAAAAATTCACCAGTGAGCCTGTGGCTCAGGTGAGCTAAAAACCTGAATGCTTAGCTGAGGATTGAACCGAAGGACCCTTCTAACTAAAGGCGAACACTCTACCATGTCGCTATAAAAGTCAGCTTATACTGCAAGGCAGTACAAGTGTATAATATACCTAACCTATGCCCTGTGACATTTGTTTGTGTGGCATCTTGAAACTTTCTAGAAATAAAATACCACCCAGCAGTTAATGTTATATAAACCAATGCCAGTAAAACTATTAAGCAGTTAAAGAACCCTGAAGCCAACTTAATAGCCAAGTGATGACAGACTGGCAGGTCTTCACCATAGCTGTTTATGCTGACCTGAACGGTAGTCTGTAAAACCTGGGCTGGGCTCATTGGGCTGGGCTCTGGGCTCGACTCAGTTTTGGGCTGAGCTCAATTGTGACCGGGTCATTTTAAGTGAAAGGTAAATTTAGTTGAAATTCCTCAGCAGTAGTCAGTTTAATTATACAAGGTCATATCAGTGTCCATTTATGCAAAGCTGTTAATGTTGCTCATTAGATATCCCATGGGAAGCAAGGCTGGAAACGAAATTAATGGGCTGCAGGGGATGTCTCAGTTACATGGGTGGTGACCTCACATTGGAAAAATATATTTTCTTTTATTTTTCTTTTCCAATAAAGTCATACTTGTTCATTACATTACCATACCTATGCGGTATACTGTGATTTTTATGGTTTTGTCCTGACTTGGCTCAGATAATGATAAACTTCATTCTTGGGTACTAGAGTCAGGACTGTCTAGCATAAATTATAATTAATACCCTCAAGAAGATTGACCTGATACTAAGAGCATCTGCCTTTTAATATACAGCAATCTTTTAGGTTACAGACTGGGTCAGAATCTGACCTTCATTAACATTTCACCTGAAATGCCCCTGTTATCAACCGAGCCCAGCCCAAAATCAAGCCCAGCCCAGCCCAAAATGGAGCCCAGCCCATTGAGCCCAGCCCAGGTTTTACAGACTACCGACCTGAACTTGACCAAAAGCCGCTGGTTCTCAGTACCTGGTTCCTAGCTAGCAGTTGAAACATCATGCAGCTGATAAGAATTACCATTGGAGTAATGGGAAATCATTACTCATCACCCCAGGCAGGCACCTGCCCCAGGTTATACAGTTATCTAATAGTATACATGAAGAGTAGATGCGTACAAAAGGTCATCATTCTTAGATCTAAAATGACCAAGGTCTCTTATATTTTAACACTTTCAAACAGATCCACAAAAGCCACTGGGCCAATTGTAACCAAATTTCATTTTGAGCCAGGAGTGGCTGTAGTGTAGTGGACAAAACTCCAGACTACCAATCCAGGGATCGCAAGATTGATTCTCGATTCTCAGGTCTTTCTGATGAGACTTTAAACCGAGGTCCCGCCTCCATATGACCTCCTTGTTGGTGGGACGTTAAACCCGAGTTCACTCACTCACTCACTCATATAGAGCCTACAGGGCTTGCAGGAATGAAAATTCATTCCACCTGTCCTGATCACGTGACCAACAGGCCGCTAGGCCCATTTATGATAAAAAAGCCTTTAAATGCCTTCATCTCCAAAACCAGTGAGCAATTTAGTACCATTTCATACCATTTTAGCTTATTAGTCTTTCAATTCCATAGTACCGGTATGCATAATAGCAATTTTTCCCTGAAATTGACTGAAAAGTGTGGTAATAAGTGTGCTACCACTTCTTCCTTTTTCTTTCAACTGGAGGGAGAAGTCACTATCCCTAAATGTTGAGTCTCACTTGACCCCTGCCTGGACAAATCTCCAGTGCTCTAACCACTAAGCCAAATTGTCAACTGTCAGAAACTGAATATAAACCTAGAATTTATGTAATACTATGCAATCTACCTAAGCAGATAACAGAATAAAACTAATCACCCTGTATGGTCATTCATAACATGTGTCCCCCCCCCTCCTCCCCAGCCTCCACTTTGAGGAACTTATTATTAAGCCAATTTGGGGGCAGCAAAGTCCAATCCGGAAATTGGAGCCGTCATTTTTCTACATGAAAGCAATAACAAATGGATAGAGTATAACTGGAAACTTATCGATCCAGGAGGGGTTTGAACTCTTAAGTTATTGCCTGGACAAGAAATCTAATGCTCTGACCACTCAGTCTTGAGTTGATGACATGATGCAGTTGTCATGCCTACTTTACTGTACTAGTGCCTGAACCAATGGATCATTGGGTCTTGAATATTGCTCACTTAAGAGCTGATAACAACCACGGAAGCATGCAGACTGATATGACATTCCTTTGACAAGGACTTCAGGGGAACTGAAACTTGATTGAAATCTAATCTCTCTCTCTGGTTTTGGTACAGTGAATCAAATTTAACTTCATGCAAAATGTGTTGTTTATAAGAACTGCTTAGGTCAGTCATACACTGACAGCCTTGGTTCTAAGTCATTCAGTTTCTTTCATGTCCTGAAAGTATTCTTTTATGATCTAAGGCTGTAACACAAGTTCTGCTTAGACTGCAGTTAATAAATTGTCCATCATTTCAGCCAATCAGAAGCAATTTTGAGAGTCCTCTTAATGACTTAGAAATAACTCCTAGCCATTCAGAAAGGTTCTTAAGACATAAATCAGCAATAAAGCTTCTGATTGACTGATAGTAATAAAACTCTCCCTTCCATCTGTCAGAGAAAATGGACCATATAATCTTGATGTCCATTGAATTATGTATGGTCTGACATTGCTTTTTCTGTTAAATATCCAGGTAATCAGCAGAAAAAGACCCCTGACAAATCAATGGAGATAAGGAACAAATACAAAGCATACAGGTTCAACAGTCTCCTATACTTGAAGTGTAGCTTCAGCTATAATTGGCTCCAGTTAGGAGATGCAGTTATTCAGCTGATCTTTGAGCAATATAAGAGAGGCATAGTGCTGAATATGAGACTGTGTATTAGTCTATTTCAACACCTTCAATACAAGTGAACAATATCAGAATGGTTTTTATGATGCATGTATAAAATATCTCGCATAACAAGAAAGAAAGTTGTATCCTTTTCTAAAAAGCAAAGACTTAAGCAGCCTGCAAGCAATTACTTAACACATGCAGTCTGATCAATGTTGGGGTGGTTGTGGTTGGGTAATGGTGCTGACCTTCAGATCTGAGGTGTCCTACTGCAGAACTCAGTTTAGAGGGAGAAGTGGGAGAAATAGTCTCCCTAAGCTGACTGACTTATCCCTTTTTTGCGAAAATCCAAAATTTGGGATAAAACTTCGCCCTGAAATTCAGCAAATGTCACAACAATTCTCCCAATCTGAGAACTTGAGGCTGACCCCTGCAGTACTAATTTGGATGATAGTAGGGACGGGGCTATTTTACTTGCAGAAGGTGCGAGTGGGGGTTGTTTGGAAATTTTTTCTTTCCCCTATCGTATCTCTTTTCTTTCTCACTCTCACTGGAAAATGACTCAATATAGACTGAAATATTGTCTCATAAAGAGCTGTTACACCCAAAACAACAAACCAACCATAAGATCAATGTCTTACATGTTCCCATCCTGTAAAATTATATTGTGCTGGTGCACTCCTGCACACAGTGGAGTAGATAAGGCCTCATACTGCATATGTACACGAAAAATTAGCGCCTGTAAGCTAACTAGAAATGTGTCCATTGCCCTGGCCTAGTGCCTTAAGTAAGATTGCGCCTTGTATAAGGTACTGGCACTTGTAGGATAACTAGGTTCACAGAGGCAGACTTGTGTGGTACATGGTTTATTGTTATCCTTAGGTAGATGTATTGTGCTTCTTGGATCAAGAAGGGTCAAGAAGGATAGTGTAAGCACTGTTGGAGGATTGATTTCGGTGTATTTTTGTTTTTGTTACATTTTCTGATGGCTGTTGTCATTTATCAGATACTTGTATATATGTATAATCAAGCATGCACAAGAATATGTTGTAAAAACTCTCATTTAATTTCAAACAAAACTGGTTTGTAAATCAAGACATTCTTAGAAAAATGATCTTACGATCACTCCATTTCAAAGCATACAACTGTGAAAGCCACTTTCCAAAATATGCTTTTGACACCCTTGAACGATAGATAAAATTTGTCATTAAAAACTGCTCCGTCAAAGGGACATCCTGCAGAAATGATGACTGTGGCTGACCATCATTAACCATGGTAAATCATGCTTTTGACCATGGTCACCATTGCCTGCCATGGTGTAACCATGGATAATCCATGGTTAAACCATGGTTAGCAATGGTAAGCATGCTTTTGATCATGGTGACTGATCATGGTTAACTGCTTTTTTGTATATGACAATGGTTTAACTGTGCTTTTTTTATATAACCGTTTGACCATACAGACTAGTCTTCTCTTGCCGAACATATCCAAAGGTGTGTTTTCTTGCACTGTTTGCCATATTTACAGTGCTTTTGTCTTGTATGCATTTTAGCATTGTTTTTAGACTGTCTCCAGTCGTTATGTTTTATATTTTACAAGCCAAGAAGAGAAATGACTCAGTCAGGAATAAGTTTTGCATAACATCATTGTAGAGTTATCTGAGAAACACAACAACTGTTAACATTTGGAGGGCTTTCCCCGAAAATGTCTCGGGAATTCCTGAGACAGATTCTCATTAATCACATCAGTTGTCAGTCTGTGCTGTAACCACAGGTCAGTTGTCTGAGGGCAGCAGCTAGATTGAAATTTTATTATCTGTATCTAATTTGACCACATGTTACCTGTCTTGCTTGTATTGCAGAAGATAAGATTAGCACTTTCTTGTTTCATTCAAAACTTTTTCTGAGATTAATTTTGAAAGCCTGATGAAGAGAACTGACACAATGCATACCATAGAAAAGGGTGCATTGTACATGTATCTTTTCTGGCTTGTACAAACACCAAAGACTGAGATAAATCTGTAAATGTGCAGTTTGATCATCCCTGTGTTGATAACTACTACAGTGAAGGTTTTGGTCAGCCTGTACACATGATAAATATAATAGTATCTTGCTTACTAGCTATATAATGCCATCCTTACAGCAAGTAAGCTAAGACAGGAGAAAAAACACCAGAAGTATATACATCCATGTGCGCAAAATGACCACTTAGATCAGCCTGCACATCTACACTGAACTTCTTTCTGATATTGTATGCAAAATGAAGACTCAGATCAGCATGTGCAGCTACACAGTGGAATCGTTCTAACAGCAATATGCAAAAATGAAGACTCATCTCAGCTAGTGTGTTCTGGCAGTCTGATGATCAGCCCTTCCAATTCGATTTATATAGTTTATGGATGCAGACAGGGAAGACTAATCAGAATCTTTTGGTGTACAGGCTATTTATATAAAAAAAATATAATCAGATAGCCTGCCCATCCAAGCAGTCTTATAAGATTTTGGCTTTTTGACATTGCAGGTGCACATTGGATGGGAATTCTGATCAGACTGAGCAGATGTGCAGACTAAATGCTTACATTAACTGAACCGTGACTGAAATACTAGGCAATGCCTGTGCATAAAGTAAAAACCTTGATCAGCCTGCGCTTCAATACTGTCTTATATGTCCTCGGCTCTTTGATATATAATGCACATACTTTCTGTTTACTCTGAAACTGAATAAAGGGCTGCAGTTTGTGTCACATTTCAAACGTCAGGTGACACTTGGCCGATGGCCTTTTATTAAATTCCTAAAATGACATCTCTACTATCAATATTTCATTCTTAGCTGTTGGAACTTGATTTTAGCATAATAACATTTTTGGTTTGATTTGAAAACAATTATACAACTACAGGCCAACTTCGTTGTGTCAAACTTGCTTATCTCGAAAACCCTGCTAGTGTCGAAGTGATCTCCCATTCCCGAACATTCCCCCCTATATAATATTGCATTTCGACCTCCGTTGTGTCGAACTCGCTTATAACGAAAACACGGCTGTATCGAAGTGATTTTTGATTCCCCTCCGACACTTTCCATGTGTTTTACCACTGTTTGTGTCGATGTCAAAATGTTTACTCAGAAAAAGATCGCCGAAACGACGGAAAGAAAATGACGGCCGTTTTGTGTAGACATTTTGCGGTAATGAAAAACCTGCATATTTTTGTCTTTAAGCAAATTGGTACAAACATCGAACAGTAACAAAGAAAAAGAACAATTTACCGAACAACTGTCTTTAATTGATGGCAGTTCAATCAATTATTGCAAATTATCCAATAATTATCCAATGATTGCGTGAAACGATGCAGACATTGTTTTGTTGATCAGCTGTTTTTGTGTGTAAGTTAATTGACCTTGAACCGCGTATACGTCACAGGTCAGGTGCGTTCGATTGGAAAGTTCGGTCAATTAGGCGCCTTTGAAATTTAATTGATTGAACAGTATTGAGCGGCGCTCTTTGATGCGGGCTATTAGTACCATTCTTTAAGCTGTCCCAAATCGTCTCATAATTAGTGTCATAAAATGTCAATCCCATTTTCAGTAGAAACAGTTTTACTACGTTCGTGCTGCACACATTTTGTAGAAATACTGACTCTACGAAAGTTAAGACATTGTACATGTATAGAACAAAAATTTTGGTGACGTCACAATTTGCCTATCTCGAACTTTGGAAAACTCGAAGTGGGTCCTCCATTCCCTTGGAATTCGAGATATCGAAGTTGGCCTGTACTGTTATAAATTCCACATGAACACTCAGAAATGATTTATTGTCTGACTTAACCACCAACAAAGAGCAAATCTATTTTAGAGGATTCAAGTCAGTTATAATGACCCGTTGAATCTGGAAGGCAGTTGCATTGTATTTATAGCTCTGGTACTGAAGACATAACTGTTGCTCAGATTAATGGCTTTTCAGCCTAAGCCAGGTTACACCAGGCTAAATAGTTTGCTATGTTGGACATAAGAAAATTAAGACTTGTACCATTTGAATACATATAACCATTTAGCCTGGGAGCCAGGCTAAATTTTTTTCAGAGGCTTGTATTTTCTGCAGTAAGAAAAATTGTAAGCCTCTGGCCAAGTCTGAAGAAACATTTTCTTCTGCTTTCACTCATATCTCTTACATATTATGTCAGCTATAATGAAATGTATTATAGGCTAAAAGACCATCATGGCATGAGTTTGCTCCATTATCAGGGGATGAAGAATGAATTTTTAACAGTTCCACTGTGAAACAAAGGAATAGTTTAAAACCAGGAATGGAATGAAGTGGAATGGAAGAGATATTCTACCCCACATTCCACTGGCTACAATTTGCTCCATGATCCCGGAATGGTACTCTTACAGGACAGAATTTCTTCCCTCAGAGGCAGCGAGTTCTTTCCTGTTAGAGTGCCATCTCAAATCCATGGAGAGAAGCTAGTGGAAGGGATTAGCCCTGCCAGTTACATTCCATTCCATGTTTTACACTTTGCCTACAAAAAAGCATGATCTTGGTTTAGAACAAAAAATACCTATAAAAAGATTCAAATTAACTAAATGAGTTAACACCCTCACTCAGATTTCATCTTATATTTCTGAGCAGTCTGTCTCAAACTCATTAAGGTCTTATTGTGATTAGCCGTCAGAAAGCTGTAACATGAACAATGGTAGCAATGCTGTAAGTGGCTATGCATGAGATTTAACATCTCTAGTCAGGTTATTTTTGCATGAAGCAAATGTTGAGTTGAATAAGAGAAAGTCACCGTTAATTTCAGTGTTTTAGTATAAATGATTAAGATAACAGAAACGCATGAAATATATACATGTAAGCACAGCTTGTATTCAGTATTGCAGCCCGCACCCACATAAAAGTTTGCCATTTTTTCAGTCCAGGTGTATGAAAAGGGTGTATTTTACAAAACCAGGCAACACATCCATGCCAAATTGACCCCCGTTTCCCAAATTACCCTCCCCCTCCCTCCCAACTCCCCCTTTCAAAAATTCAATAATTGAATAAAAATATCTATAGGATGATAAATAAAAGACAGTCTGATACCAGAAAAAGTATTATGATTTAAATGGTAAGTCAGCAGAAAAAAATAATCAAAATCAAAATGAATTATGAATCACTTCATGAAATTCCACTTAAATGGTTACCTGGCATGCTTACAACAATAATGACCTTTGAGACCACTCAGTGTCAGAAGCTCCTTGTTATCTAATGACCTATGGGATCACCTACTATTTAATAGCCAGCTTTACAAATTTAATGGACCGCTCACTACCGCAGATGATATAACTAATGGCTGCTTTTGAGGTTAACCCAAGAATACTGGGGTAACCGCAGAATACCGGAGGTAAACCTTGAGGTAACCTAATTGACGCCATGCCTTACTGGTTACAACGTTAAAACACATAAGGCTTCTATACGTCTCACAAATAACCGACCACTATTTAGTGGCGTGGATGTGTTCATATTTATTCAAGTCCTCTTTGAATTGAAGCGGTTATACAATAACAGAATATACTACTATCTATCGTGTTCGTCAACTGCATTTACTTATCTATTTTATCATATATATATTGTCTTAGTATCTTATGTTTATATGTGCATACCCACATGCGGGGTTATTTTCTTTATTTATGTGTAAAAAATTACCCTTTGAACTTTTCTTAAATACACCCTTTTCAACCTCAGCAAGTCTTGCGTTTTGGGATTCTGAATTGTGAGAAACAACATAGAGAAGGCATCTGCTTTTTTTTGGAAGATCTGTTGTATTTTCAATATTTTATGCAGATATTTGTCTTTGTCCCAAATCAGTGATTACAACCACCTTAATTTGTTTACAGTAATACGCTTAAGTACTTATAAAGTATAAGCCAAAGACATTTTCGTGATTATCACCAGAGAGCACTTGCGTGTGGGAACTTTTAATCATTAGCTGGTCTTCATTGAAGCATTCAATTACAGAAACTACAAAACTTGTGCCATTATTCTCCGCAACATGAAGTTGTGAGAATGTTCGTGTATTTTCTGCTAATTTCTCGGTTCGTCCTTGTCTGTAGGAGTAACGGTGCAAAGAATGGGTCTGTCTTGCATCTGGGTTCTGTGCTGATTCCGGATCATGTCTGTACTTTATTTGGCTGAACACTAGGTAGAAACCATGCACGCTTATATAAAATCTTCCATATAAGTATCGGAGAGTGTGATGGATGGAAAGGTCCGACATGTTCCAATATACTAAATCTTTCTCTCTTAATTCTGAAATAAAATTTGAAAGTGTACAATATACCTAGAAATAATTGCAAAACGCTAAACAGCTAATGAAATTTTTCGAAATCAAAATCCTGGATGGTAAATGGGTAAAGATTAAACTCTTTTCCTTGCAAGTACCGTTAAAATCATAACAGAAAGGTACGTTTTGATTATTTACTGTTTGACCAGAAAACGGATTTTTATCTATTATACACTTGTCCTATTTCCTATTAAAGCAATGTAAAAATCCGGCGTTTTCTTTCCTTGTATGTATGTATGTATGTAAACTGCCACACACGGCTTCGACAGTACGTGGCGTTGAGCAGCGACACGATAGAACCAACAAAGTAGCAAATGCGCAATGCAAAGACTCAGATCAGCCTGGACTTCTGCCCAGCCTGATCAGAGTCATCGTTGTTCGCTTAAAGGGTAGCTAATGTTCTAAACTAGCACCAAGCCCACAACGAAGACTCTAGTCAAACTGGGCAGATACCCAGGCTGGTCTGAAGCTTCGCTGGGCGCACATGCCACTTTGTTTTGTCGTGTCGTAGCTCACTGAAGATCTGTTTATCGAGAATCCTAAATGAATTAAACTAACCGTCTTGCAAATTGCCATAGTCGAGTCCAGCAATCTTTCCAAATGGGGTGTCTTCTCCACAACTTGTTTCTAAAACTGCAGCAGTTTCTATTAAATAGCAATACATTTTAATATATACACACTGCTAAGCACGTATTTGCACCTTTATGATAATATTCAATAGATATAAATAACTGCATAAAAGCATTTGCTAGAAATATTAACTAAAATTACATCTGGTCTCCCAATTACCAGTCTGGAGACTTCTGCATATCCATAACGCATAGTTACCCACACGTTATAAAGTCTCGTCGGTTTAATGTATGGCATTTCCAACACTCAAAAATATACAGTCAGTTCTGAATGGCCAATATTATTATTGACTTCGCTGTATGAAAGATTGATTACAAATAAAAAGCCTCAAATTTCTTTGATAGATTTAGTCTGTTTAAGGCAGACCAGAATAAATAAATAAATAAATAAATAAAAGAGTAAAATTCTAGGCATGATCCTGAAGAACTTGAAGAATATAAACTATGCACTTCTATTACTGTTAAGTTAAAGCAACTAACAGAAAGAAAAATAAATAATGACCAAAGACTACTTACCCCTGTTTGTAAACCAGTAAAACCATTTCTCAATAAGCTGGGAAATGAAAAACAAACGAATATAACCATGATATTACGGACTATAAAAAACAAACAGAATTCAATCAAATGCATTAGCTGTAGTAAATAAATGTTTCTGTCCATAAACAAAGGATGTCTTTTAAAAAGAAAGAAAAACTAAGAGTTATCTCGATGAAGGACGTGGTATAAAAAGGCCACTAATCGGCCCCACCCCACCATCATCCAGAAAATTCTTATTAGACGCTATGCAAAAATCTTTTTAACTATATATATATTTCGATATTAAATAAAAATATATACGTAGGAAAATTTTAATCTAGCAACTTTACTGACGCATTCCACGAGAGGCAGTAGCTGCAGAGACGCCTGGGACAACAAGAGGCGTTTCCCACCGAGCCACCGCAACTCCTGTGTCTCCAGAAACAAGGACATTAGGAAGAAGATGACTGATGCAGCAAGAACCAACAAAAAGCCAAAATAAGACGAATGAATGGATGCCAAACTCCGCAAAGATTCATGTCGCTATGACAAGTTTAACTTAGTTTTAGAATACAATGTTACAATAGGCTACTTTAAAGCAGCATCTACGTAGTGACCCCAATGTTAAAGAACCAGAATCAATACTGAAACACTAACTAACTAGGTTAATGATATTGTCCACCAGCAGCGAGATAGGCTCAGTGGTTTCAATACAAACGTAACGATACCAAATTGAGTGCAACAGACGCGCGTTTTTGTATTTATCTACTTCAGTGTCGCTAAACCTCAAAAGTTTGAACGAAAAAACAATGAAGGGCAGGTCTCGGCAGGCAACGAGCAGCCCCCTCCAAACCACACTTTCTGACGCATTCCACGAGAAACAGTAGCTGCATACATCCGCGAGAGACGCCTGGCACAGCAATAGGTGTCCCCAACCGAGTCATCGCAACTCCTGTGTCACGAGAAACTAGACAGATAAGGGTATCAGGAAGATGACCGATTCAGCAAGAACCTATGAAAAGCCAAACTAATTCGAAAGAATGAATGCCAACTTCGCTAAGATTCATGTCCCTATGACAGGTTTGTCTAAGTTTTAGAATAGTTTAGAAATTTTACCTAATATACCTTACAAAAGGTTATTTAAATCAGCATTTACACAGTGTCCCCAATGCAATGCTAAAGAACCAGAATCAACACTAAAACACTGACTCCAAATGTTGATATCCTCGGGTTCAAATTGTCCACCAGCAGCGAGGTAGGCCCAGTGCTTTCAGTATAAACGTATTAACGTAACTCTACCAATTCGGTGAGACAGACGCGCATTTCTATATTTAACTTCTTCACTGTTTTATTTGTTTAGTTTGCGCGAGGATATAATAATACAAGTTAAGAGTGACTGAGTCTTACCTTTTTTACGAGTGTGTGCATCACAGAACTCGCTTTGCAACAGCATTTGTCAACCTCAGCAGACTTATTATTGATTCCACGACATCCATCAGGAAGTTGGTTATAAATACGCAATTCAGAACATGGCTGACATATCTCCTGTTCCGCTGGCGCCATGTAAATAGCGATGTTTATGCGCCATATCAACGTAATGACCAGTAACACAGTGAGTAAGATCAGGTTGAGAACCAGAGATACTGTCAAAGCATGTTTGGTGTCCTGCAATTAATTAACTGAAAGAATTGTGCAGCATGTCTTAGTCAAGATAAGCCTCCATTCCACAGACTTGCCAGTAAAATTAATAGTCAACATGTAAATGATTCATTTTACAATAAAAAAACAGCTAAATGAATTTGCAACTATACATTTTTAAGATGCAACTTTATACAATATTTTAGCCACAGCTACAACTAAATGTGGGCAATACTTCTTCTTACCCGTTACGTAATTCAGCTGATCTAAAAACGCTTCATGCAAGATCTCAGCTCTATTATAACTCTTTTTTTCCAACAGCTATCCGTGATTGGAATGAACTGCCTATCGAAACACAGAACCTAACAAGCATAGCATCTTTTACGCGAAAATTAAATGCAAATGTAACTACTCCACCTAAATCTTTCTTCGAGGGGAAAAGAATGAGACAGATCCATCATGCAAGACTTACATGTAGAACGAAATGCAGTTCTTTAAATTATCATTTATTTTCTAAAATATCGTCGATGACCCGTTATGCCTTTGTGGAGCTGTCGAAGATATGAAACATTTTCTATTTTCATGTGATCGTTACAGAGATTTAAGACAAGACTTATTTGACAGTATCTCACCTGCCTGTGAACCAACTCTTGATATACTTCTTCATAGGAACTCTGAGCTTTCAGAGGCGGAAAATAAATTGATATTTCTCGCGGTACACCAGCTTATTATAAAGTCGAAACGATTAAAGTAATAATGTTCCATTACATAGTCTATATTTTGATTTTGATAATAGTGTCAAAACGATTATATTTGTAATTTGAAAGTATTATTTTAAGTGCAAGACCTAGTACGAATTATTATAATAATTATATTTTTTTCAGTCTCGTCATCTTCTCAGAAGACCTATCTTGGCGACTGTGGCATGCATACTAGACAATGTCCATGACCAAGAAACGTTGCTCTTGTTTTTTTACTTTCTCTACACCCCGTGGAGCTCGGCAGTTTGATAAATTGAATTGAAGTATATATTTTTTGGGTTATTGATTTGTTATTTAATATACATGTAAAAGGAAAAATATCTATACAACCCAGGGCACACGGGACGTCGAAGCAGCGTTGATTCAACATCACGATGTTGGATCCGTGTTGGATTGACGTTGCTTTGGCGTTGCGTGTCCACTGGGTAAGTAATGTATTTTTTCAAATCACGTGTTATGTACTTTTCCATTATTGCAAAATGGGATACAGACTTGAATAAGTCAGCTGACTTTCTTCTGAATCCCGTTTTGTATAACATATATTTTGTGAATGAATGTACTGTTTCATATGTTGGTTATACAAAGAAAATAAAGTTTAAACCAACTAAATGGGTTAGTGCAATAGGAAACCTAACTCCATTTTTCATATTTTGAGGAAAACACGATATTGTGACAGTTAAGCTTGTTTGAATGTTTCTACTTTTCTTCAATAATGATGTAATGAAAAATAATGCTTTAAAATGATGCTTTGCAAACTTGGACAGGATGGATTCAACATACTCATACAACTCAACGCAAAAAGCACTTTATTACTGGTTATTAATTATAATCCATGTACAAAACAGCAGCCAATTAATTAATGCCTTAGAAAAAAAATAAAACTTTCCACACTTTCATTCACAATTTTTATAATATTACACGACCTCGTGGTTTATAGTCTACGTGTCAAGCTAGAAAATCCCGTGCAGGAATGTTACGTTTCGGTGCACTCTGACCGTGATAATTTAGTGAATGAGTTAACAGTTAATGTCGGAAAATCGCATGATGATGACTTCGTTCAATAACTGATTATATGTAGATTTAGCCGTAACTGTCTTAGTCACTCATTTTGTTTTTGTTGTCATTGAATATATAGTAAATATTAAGGAAATTTGAAGTAAGGGCTACGTAATCAACATGTTCTCCCCCTTTATGAACATATTCAGTACTAATGTATATGTCAGCTTGTCCGTTGATTTAATTTAGGAATTCACATGAACTGAACTGAACCGAAAAGAAAATACTGTGTAAGAATGCCCGGTCCTCGCACCTACTAAAACTTATTTCGCCTTCGCTATATATTATTAATATGTGTTTCCTCATATGTCATGTTCAATGTCTTGAGTGAATAAAGTTTTGTCTGTCTGTCTGTCTGTCTGGTATGGTGATATTTTTTGTCTTCAGTCAATCAACCCATTTATGCCCAGTGGACTCTGCTATCCTCATAAATTGCACGTGTCCATTTGTAACTTAGGGGGTGTCTGGTTTTGTTTATTTTCTTACTTATTATTTTTATTTTTTTTAAAGAGAAGTATCCATTTGCCATATGCGAACAATATAAACCTTGATCAGAGGCCGCGTTAGGTTGTTTGTCAATATCCTTCTTATGAGACGCCAGGCATAATTCTAGTATACGACTATTCGAGTATACGACTATTATAGAACCTAATGGTATTGACATACGCGGGATAGACCATATGATATTCTAGGACTGTGGTACAATAGGTGTTGGTGGGATTGTTTTCATTGCAAAGCAAGAGTGTTTATTTATCTATTTGTCACAGGTAAGCCATGATTCTCTTATTTCATCGAAGATTAAGTTCTCTTTTCCGCGTTAAACAACCTTCAATGACTTTTCAAGCTATCTACCTAATTCCTTATTGCTAAACTGAGTAGAGATAGGAAACAGTTCTGTCTTTGATTACTAGGGTCGGCAGGCATTAGATCCTATCGACATAGACAAGCTAATCTGCAAGCAGAAATTCAGAGGATCCCCATCTAAGGTTTCGATGGGGTATCAAGAAAATCAGTAATCAATCAAGTTTAAGGGTCAGTGAACACTAATGCCTCAAAATCAGCAATTAGTATATTGTTACAGCAGAACAAGCAGTAGTTAAAAATACAGGCAACAAAATCAGTAATCAACAGAAAACTAATCACTGATCAGTAAACCCCCCAGCCAGACCCTGTGGTGTGCAGTTATGTCAATCTGCTATAAAATACTTTTGTCATATTTTTATATGTGTATTAGATATACCATTTTTTTTTTTCTCAGTAGCCTAAATGTATAAAAATAGAGATGCTACAACTCAGATCCAAAAGAAAAGAAAAGAAAAACTGATGCGACATGTGTAAATATTGGTATATATAAAGGGAGTAAGATATTTAAAGGGGTGGGGGGGTCTGGGGTTCGCCTACAGAACCAATACATCTTTGAAAGTCATTTTATTGTCAGTGCTGCTGAGCTTTCCAAAATGGAGATCTTGCTCTCCAGCTCCCTAAAACAAGAAGTTTGTTTCTGAAACAAAAACAGATGTCTCCCCATCCTTGTCCCAACCAACCTCCTTCCTCGATTCCCTCATTTAAAAGGTTGGTGGAGTTATGGTTCTTATTCTCTGAAAATAAACTGACAATGCTTTATATCTGTTTCAAATTTCGTGAATATGTCTTAACCTGTTTTGAGGGAGGACACAATTTCCATACTGAAAATTACAAAGGGAGACACCTCCGTCAAAAATGGAGGTAGAGTTAGGGTTCTTGTTTTCTGCACATAATCAGGAGATGCTTTATATTTGTACTAAGATTTATGAAAATATATTCAACGGTTATATAGCTATGGAGCCAATAGAATTTCAATACTAAGCATTACCGAGGGGCACAATTTCGGCAATATTGCTGGTAGGGTTATGGTTCTAGTTTCTGCCCATCGTCTGACCATGCTTACAATTTTACCAAGTTTTCTGAACATATTTTAAACGCTTTTATTAATAGAGCATAATTTAGTAAAAACTGATTCTTGTTTTCTGCATATCATCTGATGATGCTGTATATAATACCAAATTTTGTAAAAATATCTTGAACGATTAAAACGATAAAGAGTGGACACGATTTCGATCATGAAAATTATAAAAGGGGCATAATTCCGTCAAAGATGTAGGTGGAGTTACAGGATTTTTTTCTGCACATCGTCTGATCATGCTTTGTGGAAGTGTCTTTAACGGCTTTAAAGTTATAGAGCAGACATGATTTCTATACTGAAAATTACAAAGGGGCATAATTTCATAAAAATTAAGTTGGAATTATGCTTCTCTTTTCTGCACATCCTCTGATAAAGCTTTATATTTGTACCAAGTTTTGTACAAGTATCTTAAACGTTTTAAAGATATAGAGCGGACACGATTTCAATACCAAAAATTACAAAGCGGCATATTTTTGTGAAAAATGTATGGTTCTTGTTTTCTACACATCGTTAGATGATGCCTTATATTTAGACCAAGTTTGGACAATGGTTTGGAGTTATAAAAGAATTACAAATGGGTGTAATTCCTTAAAATTGTAGGTGGAGTCAAGGTTCTTGTACTCTGCACATCTTCTGATGGTGCTTTATATTTGTACTAAGTTTTGTGAAAATATTGTAAACCGTTTCAGAGTTATGGAACGGAAACGATTTATGATGGACGGACTGACAGACGGACAAACAGATCAAATTCAGAGGTATAGAATTAGAAGCGACATTTGAGCTGATTTACTTTTTTTCAATGAATTACCATTATGAAAAAGCCATCAGTTTATAATTACAAGAAAGAGCAATCATTGTCTCCCTTCAACATTTTCAACAAACCAGATTGTGTGTGTGTGTGTGTGTGTGTGTGTGTGTGTGTGTGGGTGGGTGGGTGGGTGGATGGGTGTGTTCCTTCCACCTGTCAAGAACATCCACTTCTCTATCTCTATGATGTTATCGTTTTCTGATTAGATGGTGGTAACACATGCTAATCAATATAAGTAGACTCAAGTATATTTGTTTTTGAATAATAACGTAAGGTGTCTTGAAATGTATACCTCTGAGTGAAGTAGGCTCATATTCTTTGCCATTTTTCTGGCGGATGACACAAAGAACCTGGACAGAAGTTTATTTAGCTGAGGCAAGGGTATATTCTGGCACTCCCGTGACTCTCCACAGCTCTGTTAATAATCTTGTAGCAACCTTACATGTTTTGCTTTAGTGTTAATGTTTTCTTGTTCCATCACAAAGTTCATTACATCAAAATCATCCACATCCTGGAATCTTGGGTTGGCTTTATGAGTTAACTGAAAGTCCTTGACAGCTTAGCTTTTAGTCACAGATTCAGAGTTTTGTTGTAAATCACTGTCTGCACTGCCATCCCATTCTTGAAACTTGAAAAGTCAGAAAGTTGGCCATCATCTTCTACAGGTGTACTCGAACTTGCCAAAACTAATTCATGTTTTACAATGTTTCTAAATGACCCATCGTCAAAGAAATTCACTGAGAACATTGAGTAGGTCCCAAGAGGTTTATACTCATTTACAAGGTTTCCTTTTCTCCCGTTCAGAGTCAAAATATTTCCCAACTTGTACTCCATAATGAATGGCAAACTTTTGAGAAGCAGAAGACATTAAATGAAAAAAGTAGTTCCTGTGAAATGAACATGGCTTGTTTATATTTGGAGATGATTAGCAGCTAATCAGAAATATACAGCGACTCTTCATGCACATCACTGGCTGTCAATTTCATTCTGCATGCAATTTACATGACAGGTAGCAAGTGGATTTGTTGAATTTAAGTGTGTATGTAATTGGGCTGTACTATATAGCAATGATTGACATTTTCAGACAGCTTTCTGAGCCTAGATTGAGATAGCAGGCCGAGATAGAAAGATCTCAGACAGCTGTAAATAAGGATATTCTTGTCTAATAGGCGAGAATATATTTTCTGGTCCTTTGGGATCATTGAGTTCATTTGAGTAATTTTGAAAATAGAGTTCCGCTTAAGCCAGTGCTAGGGGGCGTGGCTGGTGTCGCACATTTCATTACTAGTCATGAACAGAGTCTGCTAATTTCTGTTCTTTGGTGTGTTCCTTGCTTCCAGAGGATCTAAATTCTTACTTTTCAGAACATATTGTATAGCAAAAGATTTGAAATTCTATACAATATACAAAGTTGATACAATCATGAAGAATCTAATAGTCTTACTATTATGTGATGGGCATTTCAAAAGAAACATTTCCATTTCGCAATCATCCTCGGCTCCACGGGAATAGGAGAATATATTACAATAATCAACTGATGGTAATGTGCACAACCGTGATGAATGTAGAATAATCAGTTTCTGGTGCCAGAAGGAATGTATGGAAATGAAATTGGCCATTTCTTGTAGAATGATGCATATTTTTATCAAACTACACCATGTGGTTAAGAGTTATGAGCAATTTCACTCACTGACTACAGCGGAAGGACAAACAGACTGATGGACTTGCACAGCCGTCCCCAACAATTCTCCTCACCTCGATATAGTCACGCACGGTACTGTAAATTCAGTTTTTGGATGTAGGGTAGTATTAAGTTTGTAAAAATGACCGCACTAATATTTCTTTGATTTTCCTACAAAATATATCAAAAGATTTGTAAGATATTGTAGAATACTAGGATAACACAACATTTTTGACTTTAGGTCCGTGCTTTAAGAAAAACGTAGAAAACTGAGTAACCTTTTGCTCATTTTCTCTTTTTTCTTTATCTACTATTAGGAAATGATGGCCGTATTAATCAGAGCAAAATGACCGCATTAAATGTAAACTTAAAAGTTTGAAAAAATATCTATGTGCAGCTAAAAAAGTGCACTATATTGACCTAACACATTTTTCATTTTTTATTCAAGGAAGACAAAAAAGAGAACAAGAGGGCCATGAGGCCCTGAATCGCTCACCTGCCCAATTGGCAAAGTGGTTTTTTCTTATGTCTGAAATTGCCAAAATATGAGTTTTGGGTCAAAAGTCAAAGAATGACCATGACTTCTTGTACTCATAAATCTTCATGTACGCATTAAGACAACCATACATAGCATTTGAAGGCCAAAATCTTCAAACTTATCCATGAAATCTTATGTTCTAGCATTTTCCCATATTTGACCATGCCGCTAAAAACGTCAAGATAAACCCAAGGTCATCATTTGAACAGTCTTGGTAGGACTCTAAAACTCCATGCTACTTAACCAAGTTTACAGGCCATTGGTGTATTGGTTCTGGAGAAGAAAAATATTAAAGGTTTATACCATAAATGGGTATGGTGGCCATTTTGGTCATGTGACCTGGACTGTTTGAACAAATTTTTGTTCAATCAAGCTCTGGAGGCTCTATATGAAATGTGTTTACAACTGGCTCTTTGCCTTTTGCGAAAATGTTCGAAAATGTCGAAATATGAGAGATCGGGGTTAAAGGTCAAAGAATGACCTTGACCTCTTGTACTCATAATTCTTCATAACCTCATTAAGACGACTGTATATACCAATTTTTAGGCCTAAATCTTCAAAACTTTCCATGAAATCTTATGTTCCAGCATTTTTCTATATTTGACCTTGCTGTGAAATGGTCAAGGTCAACCCAAGATCAACATTTTAAACAATCTTAACCCAAGATCAACATTTTAAACAATCTTGATAGTACTCGAATACCCAATGCTACATACCAAGTTTAAAGGCCATCTGTCAATTGGTTCTGGAGAAGGAGATTTTTAAAGGTTTTTACCATATATGGGCATGGCAGCCATGTTGGTCATGTGACCTGGACCGTTTGAATTAATTTTTGTTCCCTCTAACCCTGGAGGCTCTATATGAAATTTGGTGACAATTTGCCCAGTGGTTTTTGAAAAGATTGTTTGAAATTGTCAAAATACAAGAGCATGTGAGCAGGGGCTCACGTATACCCCCGGCCAGTGCCACCGCCTAATAAAAACACACTTAATACAAAACTTTAAAGCTAATGTTAAAACACAGAGATGAACTGACAATCTATTACAAATCCAGAGGAGGTCCTATAGACAAATACACAATGGTTCCATTAAAACATGCAAATTATGTAATCAAAAGAAAATACAAATTTAAGACAAAATTTCAACACAAGTTGAAACTTCTATGTCAATGACCTTGACTTAAAGTCAGCAGCAGCATCCAGATGATGTCACCAAGCCAATTTTAACCTATACCTAAACCTAGTCACATATCAATCTGAGAAATCATGGACATTAATTTTCCCATTTATTCCACTGGAGATAGAGATTGAAAAAAGGAAAAATGCAAAAGAACCCAAGAAGAAATTTTGATTTTCCTTTCCACAATAAACTTGGCCATTCTCAAGATGTATATAAAATCTGAAGACTGTGGCTCTCTTAGGAACATAGAAAACTGTGACAAAAAATCAACTGGACAGAAAGAAAAATGGACAAACAAAGGGAATGATAAGCAGGAGGCTGATACTCTCTCACATCATACATCTAGTCATACCCAATATTTGCACCAAATTTCAAAATCCTAGCTGTAGTGGTTCCTGAGAAATCTTGGACAGAAAAAGTTTAATTTCATAGGAGAGAAAGAAAAAATGGACAAAGGGCACGGTAAGCAGTAGGAGCCTGATGCTTTCCTACACGATACAACTAGTCATACCCAATGTTTGTAACAAATTTCAAAAACCTAGGTGTAGTTATTCCTAAGAAATCTATAATAGAAAGTTAAATGGAGAGAAAGAAAAATTGACAAAGGGAATGATAAGCAGGAGAAAGCTAATTGTCCCTTATGTGGTACATCTAGTCATATCCAAGACCTGTACCAAATTTCAAAACCCTAGCTGTTGTGGTTCCTGAGAAATCTGTGACAGAAATTTAATTGGAGAGACAGAAAAAATGGACAAACAAAGGGAATGATAAGCAGGAGAAGGCAAATTGTCTCTTACACGTTACAACTTGTCATACCCAATGTTTGTAACAAATTTCAAAGTCCTAGCTATTGTGGTTCCTGAGAAATCAGTGACAGAAATTTAATTGGAGAGAAAGAAAAAATGGACAAACAAAGGGAATGATAAGCAGGAGAAGGCTGATTGTCTCTTACACGGTACAACTAGTCATACCCAACGTTTGTACCAAATTTCAAAATCCTAGCTATTGTGGTTCCTGAGAAATCTGTGACAGAAATTTAATTGGAGAGAAAGAAAAAATGGATAAATAAAGGAATGATAAGCAGGAGAAGGCTGATTGTCTCTTACACGGTACAACTAGTCATACCCAACTTTTGTACCAAATTTCAAAATCCTAGCTATTGTGATTCCTGAGAAATCTGTGACAGAAATTTAATTGGAGAGAAAGAAAAAATGGACAAACAAAGGAAATGATAAGTAGGAGAAGGCTGATTGTCTCTTACACGGTACAACTAGTCATACCAAACGTTTGTGCCAAATTTCAAAATCCTAGCTAATGTGGTTCCTGAGAAATCTGTGACAGAAATTTAATTGGAGAGAAAGAAAAAATGGACAAACAAAGGGAATGATAAGCAGGAGAAGGCTGATTGTCTCTTACACGGTACAACTAGTCATACCCAACGTTTGTACCAAATTTCAAAATCCTAGCTATTGTGATTCCTGAGAAATCTGTGACAGAAATTTAATTGGAGAAAAAGGAAAAATGGACAAACAAAGGGAATGATAAGCAGGAGAAGGCTGATTGTCTTTTACACGTAACAACTAGTCATACCAAACGTTTGTGCCAAATTTCAAAATCCTAGCTCATGTGGTTCCTGAGAAATCTGTGACAGAAATTTAATTGGAGAGAAAGAAAAAATGGACAAACAAAGGGAATGATAAGCAGGAGAAGGCTGATTGTCTCTTACACGGTACAACTAGTCATACCCAACGTTTGTACCAAATTTCAAAATCCTAGCTATTGTGGTTCCTGAGAAATCTGTGACAGAAATTTAATTGGAGAGAAAGAAAAAATGGATAAATAAAGGAATGATAAGCAGGAGAAGGCTGATTGTCTCTTACACGGTACAACTAATCATACCCAACGTTTGTACCAAATTTCAAAATCCTAGCCATTGCGATTCCTGAGAAATCTGTGACAGAAATTTAATTGGAGAGAAAGAAAAAATGGACAAACAAAGGGAATGATAAGCAGGTGAAGGCTGATTGTCTCTTACACGGTACAATTAGTCATACCAAACGTTTGTGCCAAATTTCAAAATCCTAGCTAATGTGGTTCCTGAGAAATCTGTGACAGAAATTTAATTGGAGAGAAAGAAAAAATGGACAAACAAAGGGAATGATAAGCAGGAGAAGGCTGATTGTCTCTTACACGGTACAACTAGTCATACCCAACGTTTGTACCAAATTTCAAAATCCTAGCTATTGTGATTCCTGAGAAATCTGTGACAGAAATTTAATTGGAGAGAAAGAAAAAATGGACAAACAAAGGGAATGATAAGCAGGAGAAGGCTGATTGTCTCTTACACGGTACAACTAGTCATACCAAACGTTTGTGCCAAATTTCAAAATCCTAGCTCATGTGGTTCCTGAGAAATCTGTGACAGAAATTTAATTGGAGAGAAAGAAAAAATGGACAAACAAAGGGAATGATAAGCAGGAGAAGGCTGATTGCTCTTACACGGTACAACTAGTCATACCCAACGTTTGTACCAAATTTCAAAATCCTAGCTATTGTGGTTCCTGAGAAATCTGTGACAGAAATTTAATTGGAGAGAAAGAAAAAATGGATAAATAAAGGAATGATAAGCAGGAGAAGGCTGATTGCTCTTACACGGTACAACTAGTCATACCCAACGTTTGTACCAAATTTCAAAATCCTAGCTATTGTGGTTCCTGAGAAATCTGTGACAGAAATTTAATTGGAGAGAAAGAAAAAATGGACAAACAAAGGGAATGATAAGCAGGAGAAGGCTGATTGTCTCTTACACGGTACAACTAGTCATACCCAACGTTTGTACCAAATTTCAAAATCCTAGCTATTGTGATTCCTGAGAAATCTGTGACAGAAATTTAATTGGAGAGAAAGAAAAAATGGACAAACAAAGGGAATGATAAGCAGGAGAAGGCTGATTGTCTCTTACACGGTACAACTAGTCATACCAAACGTTTGTGCCAAATTTCAAAATCCTAGCTCATGTGGTTCCTGAGAAATCTGTGACAGAAATTTAATTGGAGAGAAAGAAAAAATGGACAAACAAAGGGAATGATAAGCAGGAGAAGGCTGATTGTCTCTTACACGGTACAACTAGTCATACCCAACGTTTGTACCAAATTTCAAAATCCTAGCTATTGTGGTTCCTGAGAAATCTGTGACAGAAATTTAATTGGAGAGAAAGAAAAAATGGATAAATAAAGGAATGATAAGCAGGAGAAGGCTGATTGCTCTTACACGGTACAACTAGTCATACCCAACGTTTGTACCAAATTTCAAAATCCTAGCCATTGCGATTCCTGAGAAATCTGTGACAGAAATTTATTTGGAGAGAAAGAAAAAATGGACAAACAAAGGGAATGATAAGCAGGAGAAGGCTGATTGTCTCTTACACGGTACAATTAGTCATACCAAACGTTTGTGCCAAATTTCAAAATCCTAGCTAATGTGGTTCCTGAGAAATCTGTGACAGAAATTTAATTGGAGAGAAAGAAAAAATGGACAAACAAAGGGAATGATAAGCAGGAGAAGGCTGATTGTCTCTTACACGGTACAACTAGTCATACCCAACGTTTGTACCAAATTTCAAAATCCTAGCTATTGTGATTCCTGAGAAATCTGTGACAGAAATTTAATTGGAGAGAAAGAAAAAATGGACAAACAAAGGGAATGATAAGCAGGAGAAGGCTGATTGTCTCTTACACGGTACAACTAGTCATACCAAACGTTTGTGCCAAATTTCAAAATCCTAGCTCATGTGGTTCCTGAGAAATCTGTGACAGAAATTTAATTGGAGAGAAAGAAAAAATGGACAAACAAAGGGAATGATAAGCAGGAGAAGGCTGATTGTCTCTTACACGGTACAACTAATCATACCCAACGTTTGTACCAAATTTCAAAATCCTAGCTATTGTGGTTCCTGAGAAATCTGTGACAGAAATTTAATTGGAGAGAAAGAAAAAATGGATAAATTAAGGAATGATAAGCAGGAGAAGGCTGATTGTCTCTTACACGGTACAACTAATCATACCCAACGTTTGTACCAAATTTCAAAATCCTAGCTATTGCGATTCCTGAGAAATCTGTGACAGAAATTTAATTGGAGAGAAAGAAAAAATGGACAAACAAAGGGAATGATAAGCAGGAGAAGGCTGATTGTCTCTTACACGGTACAACTAGTCATACCAAACATTTGTGCCAAATTTCAAAATCCTAGCTAATGTGGTTCCTGAGAAATCTGTGACAGAAATTTAATTGGAGAGAAAGAAAAAATGGACAAACAAAGGGAATGATAAGCAGGAGAAGGCTGATTGTCTCTTACACGGTACAACTAGTCATACCCAACGTTTGTACCAAATTTCAAAATCCTAGCTATTGTGATTCCTGAGAAATCTGTGACAGAAATTTAATTGGAGAGAAAGAAAAAATGGACAAACAAAGGGAATGATAAGCAGGAGAAGGCTGATTGTCTTTTACACGTAACAACTAGTCATACCAAACGTTTGTGCCAAATTTCAAAATCCTAGCTCATGTGGTTCCTGAGAAATCTGTGACAGAAATTTAATTGGAGAGAAAGAAAAAATGGACAAACAAAGGGAATGATAAGCAGGAGAAGGCTGATTGTCTCTTACACGGTACAACTAGTCATACCCAACGTTTGTACCAAATTTCAAAATCCTAGCTATTGTGGTTCCTGAGAAATCTGTGACAGAAATTTAATTGGAGAGAAAGAAAAAATGGATAAATAAAGGAATGATAAGCAGGAGAAGGCTGATTGTCTCTTACACGGTACAACTAATCATACCCAACGTTTGTACCAAATTTCAAAATCCTAGCTATTGCGATTCCTGAGAAATCTGTGACAGAAATTTAATTGGAGAGAAAGAAAAAATGGACAAACAAAGGGAATGATAAGCAGGAGAAGGCTGATTGTCTCTTACACGGTACAACTAGTCATACCAAACATTTGTGCCAAATTTCAAAATCCTAGCTAATGTGGTTCCTGAGAAATCTGTGACAGAAATTTAATTGGAGAGAAAGAAAAAATGGACAAACAAAGGGAATGATAAGCAGGAGAAGGCTGATTGTCTCTTACACGGTACAACTAGTCATACCCAACGTTTGTACCAAATTTCAAAATCCTAGCTATTGTGATCCCTGAGAAATCTGTGACAGAAATTTAATTGGAGAGAAAGAAAAAATGGACAAACAAAGGGAATGATAAGCAGGAGAAGGCTGATTGTCTTTTACACGTAACAACTAGTCATACCAAACGTTTGTGCCAAATTTCAAAATCCTAGCTCATGTGGTTCCTGAGAAATCTGTGACAGAAATTTAATTGGAGAGAAAGACAAGAGGGCCATGGTGGCCCTGAATCGCTCACCTGAGCATTAATCAGTTCACTGGCTCTGCTGAAGATTTATAAGAGTTTTTACCATACATGGGAATGGCGGCCACCTTGGTCATGTGACCAAGATCATTTGAAGAACTTTCAATCCTTTGACCCATGTGCAGGCTCCATATGAAATTTGATCTGCCCAGTGGTTTCAGAGATGTTTGAAAATGTTTATAGATGGATGAAAGAGGCAGCTAACACCAATACTGTAAGGCTCGATCAGGTGAGCTGAAAATGTCAGAGTCGCTTCTCCGAAAAGTTCCCGTTCATGTTGAGTTCCTTTGATGGATTTCAACTAGACTTAACTAGGCAAACACAGATGATAGAATGGTAGCATCATTATCTCACTGTGGTGAAACTAATGTATTCCAAGGAGTTTGTGGCTGGCATCATTGCAATGTTAGTTCTGATTCTTGCAACATAACTTAATTTAAATTTGACCTAGTGACCTAGCTTTTGACCCGACATGACCCAGTTTCAAACCGGATATTGTAAGAAAAAACATTCTGACAAAGTTTCATTGAGATTGGATCAAAACTGTGCCCTCTGGAGCGTATACAAGGTCGTTCTTATATTTGACCTAGTGACCTAGTTTTTGATCCGACACAAACCAGTTTCAAACTTACCTAGATTTCATAAAGGTAAACATTCTGACAGAGTTTCATGAAGATTGGATCAAAACTGTGCCCTCTAGGGTGTACACAAAGTTTTTCTTAGATTTGACCTAGTGACCTAGTTTCTGATCTGACGTGACTCAGTTTCATAAGGGGCATATATATATGGACAATAAACATTTTGACATAGTTTCATGAGGATTGGATCAAAACTGTTCCTTCTAGTGCGTACACGAGGTTTTTCTAAGATTTGACCTAGTGACCTAGTTTTTGACCTGACATGACCTACTTTCAAACTTGGCCTAGAGTTTATGGAGATAAACATTTTGACAAAGTTTCATAAAGATTGGATCAAAACTGTGTCCTCCAGAGCATACAAACGGTTTTTCTATGATTTGACCAAGTGACCTAGTTTTTGACCCTACATGACCCAGTTTCAAATTTGTCCTTCATATTATGAGGATTTACATTCTGATAAAGTTTCATGAACTTTGGATCGAAACAGTGCCTTCTACAGCGTACACAAGGTTTTTCTAAGATTTGACCTAGTGACCTAGTTTTTGACCCGACATGACCCAATTTCGAACTTGGCCTAGAGTTTATGGAGATGAACATTCTGACAATGTTTTATAACGATTGGATCAAAACAGTGTCCTCTAGAGCGTACACAATGTTTTTCTATGATTTGACCTAGTGACCTAGTTTTTGACCCAACATAACCCAGTTTCGTACTTGTCCTAGATATTATAAAGATAAACATTCTGACAAAGTTTCATGAACTTTGGATGAAAACTGTGCCTTCTAGAGTGTACACAAGGTTTTTCTAAGATTTGACCTAGTGACCTAGTTTTTGACCCTACATGACCCAGTTTCAAACTTGGCCTAGAGTTAATGGAGATATATATTCTGACAACGTTTCATATAGATTGGATCAAAACTGTGTCCTCTAGAGCGTACACAAGGTTTTTCTATGATTTGACCTAGTGACCTAGTTTTTGACCCGACGTGACCCAGTTTCAAACATGTCCTAGATATTATAAAGATAAACATTCTGACTACGTTTCATGAACTTTGGATGAAAACTGTGCCTTCTAGAGTGTACATAAGGTTTTTCTAAGATTTGACCTAGTGACCTAGTTTTTGACCCGACATGATCCAGTTTCGAACTTGGCCTAGAGTTTATGGAAATGAACATTCTGACAATGTTTTATAAAGATTGGATCAAAACTGTGTCCTCTAGAGCGTACACAATGTTTTTCTATGATTTGACCTAGTGACCTCGTTTTTGACCCAACATGACCCAGTTTCGTACTTGTCCTAGATATTATAAAGATAAACATTCTGACAAAGTTTCATGAACTTTGGATGAAAACTGTGCCTTCTAGAGTGTACACAAGGATTTTCTAAGATTTGACCTAGTGACCTAGTTTTTGACCCTACTTGACCCAGTTTCAAACTTGGCCTAGAGTTTATGGAGATATATATTCTGACAATGTTTTATATAGATTGGATCAAAACTGTGTCCTGTAGAGCATACACAAGGTTTTTCTATGATTTGACCTAGTGACCTAGTTTTTGACCTGACGTGACCCAGTTTCAAAGTTGTCCTAGATATAATGAAAATAAACATTCTGACTAAGTTTCATGAACTTTGGATGAAAACTGTGCCTTCTAGAGCGTACACAAGGTTTTTCTAAGATTTGACCTAGTGACCTAGTTTTTGACCCGAAGTGACCCAGTTTCGAACTTGTCCTAGATATTATAAAGATAAACATTCTGACAAAGTTTCATGAACTTTGGATGAAAACTGTGCCTTCTAGAGTGTACACAAGGTTTTTCTAAGATTTGACCTAGTGACCTAGTTTTTGACCCGACATGACCCAGTTTCGAACTTGGCCTAGAGTTTATGGAGATATATATTCTGACAATGTTTCATATAGATTGGATCAAAACGGTGTCCTCCAGAGCGTACACAAGGTTTTTCTATGATTTGACCTAGTGACCTCGTTTTTGACCCAACATGACCCAGTTTCGTACTTGTCCTAGATATTATAAAGATAAACATTCTGACAAAGTTTCATGAACTTTGGATGAAAACTGTGCCTTCTAGAGTGTACACAAGGATTTTCTAAGATTTGACCTAGTGACCTAGTTTTTGACCCTACTTGACCCAGTTTCAAACTTGGCCTAGAGTTTATGGAGATATATATTCTGACAATGTTTTATATAGATTGGATCAAAACTGTGTCCTGTAGAGCATACACAAGGTTTTTCTATGATTTGACCTAGTGACCTAGTTTTTGACCTGACGTGACCCAGTTTCAAAGTTGTCCTAGATATTATGAAAATAAACATTCTGACTAAGTTTCATGAACTTTGGATGAAAACTGTGCCTTCTAGAGCGTACACAAGGTTTTTCTAAGATTTGACCTAGTGACCTAGTTTTTGACCCGAAGTGACCCAGTTTCGAACTTGTCCTAGATATTATAAAGATAAACATTCTGACAAAGTTTCATGAACTTTGGATGAAAACTGTGCCTTCTAGAGTGTACACAAGGTTTTTCTAAGATTTGACCTAGTGACCTAGTTTTTGACCCGACATGACCCAGTTTCGAACTTGGCCTAGAGTTTATGGAGATATATATTCTGACAATGTTTCATATAGATTGGATCAAAACTGTGTCCTCTAGAGCGTACACAAGGTTTTTCTATGATTTGACCTAGTGACCTAGTTTTTGACCCGACGTGACCCAGTTTCAAATTCATCCTAGATATTATGAGGATTTACATTCTGACTAAGTTTCATGAACTTTGGATGAAAACTGTGCCTTCTAGAGCGTACACAAGGTTTTTCTAAGATTTGACCTGGTGACCTAGTTTTTGACCCGACGTGACCCAGTTTCAAACTTGTCCTAGATATTATTAAGATAAACATTCTGACAAAGTTTCATGAACTTTGGATGAAAACTGTGCCTTCTAGAGCGTACACAAGGTTTTTCTAAGATTTGACCTGGTGACCTAGTTTTTGACCCGACGTGACCCAGTTTCGAATTTGTCCTAGATATTATTAAGATAAACATTCTGACAAAGTTTCATGAACTTTGGATGAAAACTGTGCCTTCTAGAGTGTACACAAGGTTTTTCTAAGATTTGACCTAGTGACCTAGTTTTTGACCCGACATGACCCAGTTTCGAACTTGGCCTAGATTTTATGGAGATATATATTCTGACAACGTTTCATATAGATTGGATCAAAACTGTGTCCTCTAGAGCGTACACAAGGTTTTTCTATGATTTGACCTAGTGACCTAGTTTTTGACCCGACGTGACCCAGTTTCAAACTTGTCTTAGATATTATGAGGATAAACATTCTGACTAAGTTTCATGAACTTTGGATGAAAACTGTGCCTTCTAGAGCGTACACAAGGTTTTTCTAAGATTTGACCTGGTGACCTAGTTTTTGACCTGACGTGACCCAGTTTCAAACTTGTCCTAGATATTATTAAGATAAACATTCTGACAAAGTTTCATGAACTTTGGATGAAAACTGTGCCTTCTAGAGCGTACACAAGGTTTTTCTAAGATTTGACCTAGTGACCTAGTTTTTGACCCGACATGACCCAGTTTCGAACTTGGCCTAGATTTTATGGAGATAAAGATTCTGACAAAGTTTCAGAAAGATTGGATCAAAACTGTGCCCGCTAGAGTGTACACAAGCAAAAGTTGACGGACGGACGTCCGGACGTCCGGACGTACGACGGACATCAGGGTATCCCAAAAGCTCACCCTGAGCACTTCGTGCTCAGGCGAGCTAAAAAAATGGACAAACAAAGGGAATGATAAGCAGGAGAAGGCTGATTGTCTCTTACACGGTACAACTAGTCATACCCAACGTTTGTACCAAATTTCAAAATCCTAGCTATTGTGGTTCCTGAGAAATCTGTGACAGAAAAAATGTTAACATACACACACACACACAAACATATTTACGGAAAAACCAAAACTATATACCCCCTATATACTTCGTATACCGGAGGTATAATGAGAGTTCTGTGTCAAAGGTCAAAGAATGACCTTGACCTTTTGTACTTATGAATCTTCGTGTACTCATTAAGATGACTGCATACTCAATTTTTACGCCTTAATCTTCAAAACTTTCCAAGAAATCTTATGTTTTAGCATTTTCCCATATTTGACCTTGCTGTAAATAAGGTCAAGGTCAACCCAAGGTCATCATTTGAACAATATTGATAGTACTTGAGTACTCAATGCTACTTACCAAGTTTCAAGGCCATCGGTCTACTGGTTCTGGAGAAGAAGATTTTTAAAGGTTTTCAACATATATGGGCATGGTGGCCATGTTGGTCATGTGACCCAGACCGTATGAATAAATTTTTGTTCCCTCAATCCCTGGAGGCTCTATATGAACTTTGGTTTCAATTGGCTCAGTGGCTTTTGAGAAGATTGTTTGAAATTGTCCAAATGTCATAGTTCTGGGTCAAAGGTCAAAACATGACCTTGACCTCTTGTACTCCTAAATCTTCATGTACTCATTAAGATAATTGTAGATACCAATTTTTAGCCCAAAATCTTCAACAGTTTCCAAGATATCTTATGTTCTAGCATTTTGCCATATAAAAGCAATAGGAAGCAAATTTGACCTTACCGTAAAAAAGGTCAAGGTCAACCCAAGGTCATAATTTGAATAATCTTGGTAGTACTTGCACACCCGATGCTACATACCAAGTTTCAAGGCCATCGGCCTATCGGTTCTGGAGAAGAAGATTTTTTTAGGTTTTTACCATATACAGGCCTCATACTGACAAAGCTTTTCCAAGCCTGAAGTGCCTGCTTTCGCAGCCTAAAATAGCCCTTTTTAAACAGAAAAAACACTGAAAACTTAAAAATCAAAGCCTGAAATCAAGTAAAATTCAAGAAATGAAAGCCTGAAATCCTGCAGAAGCCTGAAAAGTATGAGGCCTGCATATATGGGCATGGCCGCCATATTGGTCATGTGACCAGGACCGTTTGAACAACTTTTCGTTCCCCCTTCCTCTGGAGGCCACATATGAAATTTGGTTACAATTGGCCAAGTGGTTTCAGAGGAGAAGTTGTTTGAAATTGTGGACGGACGGAAGGACGGACGAAGACGGACGACGGAGCCTTACCATCCTATAAGCTTCCCCGGAGCCACTGGCTCAGGTGAGCTAAAAACTGTCAATGCCCTGTGTATTTTAATGCTATTTCAAGCTCGCGCGATATCGTCGTTTACAGGTAGATTATACAGGGCTGAGGAAAAATGTTGCCCACAGTAGCACACCATGAAACAAGTGCATAATTGATGTTTGTGGGTGTGTGTGGGAGGAGGGGGGGGGGGGGGGGGGGGGGGGGGGCGGGAAATGACCTTTCAAGGCAGGTGAGGGGTATTAACGAATATAAAGCTGTGGAATTTTCCGTGGAAGGACGGACGAAGGACGACGACGGACGACGGAGCCTTACCATCCTATAAGCTTCCCCGGAGCCACTGGCTCAGGTGAGCTAAAAACTGTCAATGCCCTGTGTATTTTAATGCTATTTCAAGCTCGCGCGATATCGTCGTTTACAGGTAGATTATACAGGGCTGAGGAAAAATGTTGCCCACAGTAGCACACCATGAAACAAGTGCATAATTGATGTTTGTGGGTGTGTGTGGGAGGAGGGGGGGGGGGGGGGGGGGGGGGGGGGGCGGGAAATGACCTTTCAAGGCAGGTGAGGGGTATTAACGAATATAAAGCTGTGGGATTTTCGTTTCTCCAAATCTGGGTCCCTTCCTTTTTTGTTCTAAATAAAATTGAAAGGGGAGTAACAAACTAAGTGAATCTTTCGCCTTTTTCATGCTTAGAACCGATTTTATTTTCTTAATAAATGATGTTTTAAAATACGCACTTAATCCTTCAAACCGTTTGTACTTTCGGTTTCTAATTATAGAGATATGCGTTGTAAAATCATGTAGCATAACCTTGCTGATTATCTGTGTGTACATAAAGCAAATCTTTTAAAATTATGAGCTGTTTTATAGGTGTGAAAAACTTTCGTTCCGAAACTTTTAGGAGAGAACCGGCACTGCTTAGACTAGTCTGCGTAAATACGCATTCTAGTCGGAAAAAATATAGTACGTACTGAAATTAATAAGATGTTGCGTGTTTTGATAACCTGACTCCGTGCACTTACTGAGCAGACTGCGCACATGTGAAAGCTGATATACACAGTTCGCTTATCTTAAGTGCGTTTCGTTAAAATTTCTGATGTTGAAATCTGTAATACCCTAATATTTTTTGCTGAAAAAAGTGAGAAGCTTTTGCGCTTCTCATATTTTTCAACAAAAAATACCAGAAAACTAATGTCATCGTTAGTTAACGTTTCGTTAAAATTTCTGATGTTGAAATCTGTAATACCCTAATTTTTTTGTTGAAAAAAAAAAATGTAGGAAGCTTTTGCACAAAAAAATATCAGAAAACTAATGTCATCGTTAGTTAACGTTTCGTTAAAATTTCTGATGTTGAAATGTCAAATACCCTAATATTTTTGTTGAAAAAATGTGAGAAGCTTTTGCAGTGCTCGGTGAAGCCTCGTCACTGTTTTGCAAGCCACTGGCTGGACTAAGTTAAAATATATAAGCATACAAAATTTGAACCATATTTACCACGGTGTTCAAGAGTTATGAGCATTTTCAGTAGTTGGCCGTAAATTTTCAACTTGTGCTCGGCAAAGTCTCGTCCATCGAATAAGGTTGTTATGTGGGCGAGTCGTTAGACAATGTTGACATGTATAAGTATGCAAAATTTTGTCAAAATAACCCATGCGGTTCAAGAGTTATAAGCGTTTTCGCTAACTGATTACGGTTTTCGCTAACTGATAACGGACGGACGGACTCACACAGTGATTATAGTGCAAACCTGCGGGTTGTGCAATAAGAAGTTCTGCATACCAGTGGCTGGGCAATGTTAAATTACATACGTATACAAAATTTGAAGCAAATGTACCAAGCGGTCCAATCTCAAATACCCTAATATTTTTGTTGAAACAAGAGGCCCAAATGGGCCTGATATCGCTCACCTGGCTATTGTGCAATGGGACCATTCTGATACAAAATTGGTCCAATTCCACTGAGAATTTCTCATTTTCACATTTTGCTACTTTTAGTAACAAAGGCAAACTTGCCTGGTCTTTATATATTTACTTTTGAAACACCTCAATGCCAGAATCATTTTGCCACAAATTTCATCAAAATCCATTCAGGGGTTACTGAGATATTGCCAGTTTCATGTTTTGTACTATTTTTAGTAATGGCAGATGGCGGCAATCTTGGATTGCTAAAATGTAAAAAATCGAAAAGCCTTCATGCAAGGACCATTTTGACTCAAATTTGGTCCAATTCCATTGAGATTTTCTAATTTTCACATTTTTCTATTTTTAGTAACAGAGGCCAACATGACTGGTCTACAGTTAGATATTTTTGAAACATCTCAATGCAAGAATCATTTTGACACAAATTTCGTCAAAATCCATTCAGCTGCTACTGAGATATTGTCATTTTCCTGTTTTGTGCTATTTTTAGTAACGGCAGATGGCAGCCATCTTGGAATGCCAAAATGCAAAAAATCGAAAAAGCTTAATGAAAGGACCATTCTGACACAAAATTAACCCAATTCCATTGAGATTTTCTAATTTTCACATTTTTCTATTTTTAGTAACAGAGGCCAATATGACTGGTCTACAGTTAGATATTTTTGAAACATCTCAATGCAAGAATCATTTTGACACAAATTTCGTCAAAATCCATTCAGCGGTTACTGAGATATTGTCATTTTCATGTTTTGTGCTATTTTTAGTAATGGCAGATGGCGGCCATCTTGGAATGCCAAATTGCAATTAATCGAAACGACTTCATGCAAGGAACATTCTGACACAAAATTGGTCCAATTCCATTCAAGGGTTCTTGACTAATTGTCATTTTTATGTTTGTGCTATTTTTAGTAACACCAGATGGCGGCCATCTTGGAATGCCAAATTGCAATTAATCGAAAGGGCTTCATGCAAGGAACATTCTGACACAAAATTGGTCCAATTCCATTCAAGGGTTCTTGAGCAACTGTCATCTTTATGTTTGTGCTATTTTTAGTAACGCCCCGATGGTGGCCATCTTGGATAGTCAACTGGCACAAAATTGAAATAATTCCATTCAAGAACCATTTCTGACCAAATCTGGTCAGACTGGTTGCATTTTCTTTAGATATTAACATTTGAGCAAAATCGGCCTTGTAAACGCTAAGTAGGTCACTGTGACCTAATTCCGCTATAGATTTTTTTTATTTTTATAATTTTCAATACCAAGGTCCCACTTATGTTCCATGCAAACTTTCAACCAAATATACCAAATGGTTCAGGAGAAGAAGTTGATTTTGTTGTTTTTGCTATTTTTAGTAACGGCAGCCATCTTGGGTTCTTGACCTGACCCAATTTTACAATTTTGAAACCCTGCAGTCTGGTCATGCTCCATGTGAAATTTGAGATCCATGGGTTCAGTGGTTTTAGAGAAGAAGTTGTTTGAAGTTGTTTAAATAGGTCATTTTTTTGACATTGGCATTTGAGCAAAATTACACACGTAAACAGAAAGTAGAACTCCGCTACAGATTTTTTTCATTTTTACAATTTTGAATACCAAGGTTTCACTGATGTTCCATGCCAAAATTCAGACAAATATACCCAGTGGTTCTGGAGAAGAAGTTTATTTTGTTGTTTTTGCTATTTTTAGTAACAGCGGCCATCTTGGATTTTCAACCTGACCCAATTTTACAATTCTGAGACCCTGGAGTCAGGTCATGCTCCATGTGAAATTTGAGAACCATGGGACCAGTAGTTTTACAGAAGATGTTTGAATATTTGTTTTTAGGTGTTGACGGACAAATTGTGTGACGACGCACGACGCACGCCGGAGACAGTGGTATGACAATAGCTCACTATGGCCCTTCGGGCCAGGTGAGCTAAAAATGTGAGAAGCTTTTGCACTGCAAAAGCTTTTCATATTTTTCAACAAAAAATATCAGAAAACTAATGTAATCGTAAGTTAACATTTCATAAAAAATTTCTGATGATGAAATCTGTAATACCGTAATATTTTAGTTGAAAAAAAAAATGTGAGAAGCTTTTGCGCTTCTCATATTTTTCAACAAAAAATACCAGAAAACTAATGTAATCGTTAGTTAACGTTTCGTTAAAATTTCTGATGTTGAAATCTGTAATACCCTAATATTTTTTGTTGAAAAAAAAGTGAGAAGCTTTTGCGCTTCTCATATTTTTCAACAAAAAATACCAGAAAACTAATGTCATCGTTAGTTAACGTTTCGTTAAAATTTCTGATGTTGAAATCTGTAATACCCTAATTTTTTTGTTGAAAAAAAATGTGAGAAGCTTTTGCACAAAAAATATCAGAAAACTAATATCATCGTTAGTTAATGTTTCGTTAAAATTTCTGATGTTGAAATGTCAAATAGCCTAATATTTTTGTTGAAAAAATGTGAGAAGCTTTTGCAGTGCTCGGTGAAGCCTCATCACTGTTTTGCATGCCAGTGGCTGGACTAAGTTAAAATATATAAGCATACAAAATTTGAACCATATTTACCACGGTGTTCAAGAGTTATGAGCATTTTCAGTAGTTGGCCGTAAATTTTCAACTTGTGCTCGGCAAAGCCTCGTCCATCGAATAAGGTTGTTATGTGGGCGAGTCGTTAGACAATGTTGACATGAATAAGTATGCAAAATTTTGTCAAAATATCCAATGCGGTTCAAGAGTTATAAGCGTTTTCGCTAACTGATTACGGTTTTCGCTAACTGATAACGGATGGACGGACGGACGTCTCACACAGTGATTATAGTGCAAACCTGCGGGTTGTGCAATAAGAAGTTCTGCATACCAGTGGCTGGGCAATGTTAAATTACATACGTATACAAAATTTGAAGCAAATGTACCAAGCGGTCCAATCTCAAATACCCTAATATTTTTGTTGAAAAAATGTGAGAAGCTTTTGCACTGCAAAAGCTTTTCATATTTTTCAACAAAAAAATATCAGAAAACTAATGTAATCGTAAGTTAACGTTTCGTAAAAATTTCTGATGTTGAAATCTGTAATACCCTAATATTTTAGTTGAAAAAAAAAATGTGAGAAGCTTTTGCGCTTCTCATATTTTTCAACAAAAAATACCAGAAAACTAATGTAATGGTTAGTTAACGTTTCATTAAAATTTCTAATGTTGAAATCTGTAATACCCTAATATTTTTTGTTGAAAAAAAAGTGAGAAGCTTTTGCGCTTCTCATATTTTTCAACAAAAAATACCAGAAAACTAATGTCATCGTTATTTAACGTTTCGTTTAAATTTCTGATGTTGAAATCTGTAATACCCTAATTTTTTTGTTGAAAAAGAATGTGAGAAGCTTTTGCACAAAAAATATCAGAAAACTAATGTCATTGTTAGTTAACGTTTCTTTAAATTTCTGATGTTGAAATGTCAAATACCCTAATATTTTTGTTGAAAAAATGTGAGAAGCTTTTGCAGTGCTTGGTGAAGCCTCGTCACTGTTTTGCATGCCAGTCGCTGGACTAAGTTAAAATATATAAGCATACAAAATTTGAACCATATTTACCACGGTGTTCAAGAGTTATGAGCATTTTCAGTAGTTGGCCGTAAATTTTCAACTTGTGCTCAGCAAAGCCTCGTCCATCGAATAAGGTTGTTATGTGGGCGAGTCGTTAGACAATGTTGACATGTATAAGTATGCAAAATTTTGTCAAAATATCCCTTGCGGTTCAAGAGTTATAAGCATTTTCGCTAACTGATTACGGTTTTCGCTAACTGATAACAGACGGACGGACGGACGGACTCACACAGTGATTATAGTGCAAACCTGCGGGTTGTGCAATAAGAAGTTCTGCATACCAGTGGCTGGGCAATGTTAAATTACATACGTATACAAAATTTGAAGCAAATGTACCAAGCGGTCCAATCTCAAATACCCTAATATTTTTGTTGAAAAAATGTGAGAAGCTTTTGCACTGCAAAAGCTTTTCATATTTTTCAACAAAAAATATCAGAAAACTAATGTAATCGTAAGTTAACATTTCGTAAAAATATCTGATGTTGAAATCTGTAATACCCTAATATTTTAGTTGAAAAAAAAAATGTGAGAAGCTTTTGCGCTTCTCATTTTTTTCAACAAAAAATACCAGAAAACTAATGTAAGCGTTAGTAAACGTTTCGTTAAAATTTCTGATGTTGAAATCTGTAATACCCTAATATTTTTGTTGAAAAAAAGTGAGAAGCTTTTGCGCTTCTCATATTTTACAACAAAAAATACCAGAAAACTAATGTCATTGTTAGTTAACGTTTCGTTAAAATTTCTGATGTTGAAATCTGTAATACCCTAATTTTTTTGTTGAAAAAAAAATGTGAGAAGCTTTTGCACAAAAAATATCAGAAAAATAATGTCATCGTTAGTTAACGTTTCGTTAAAATTTCTGATGTTGAAATCTGTAATACCCTAATTTTTTTGTTGAAAAAAAGTGAGAAGCTTTTGCGCTTCTAATATTTTACAACAAAAAATATCAGAAAACTTATGTCATCGTTAGTTAACGTTTCATTAAAATTTCTGATGTTGAAATGTCAAATACCCTAATATTTTTGTTGAAAAAATGTGAGAAGCTTTTGCAGTGCTCAGTGAAGCCTCGTCACTGTTTTGCAAGCCACTGGCTGGACTAAGTTAAAATATATAAGCATACAAAATTTGAACCATAATTACCACGGTGTTCCAGAGTTATGAGCATTTTGAGTTGTTGGCCGTAAATTTTCAACTTGTGCTCGGCAAAGCCTCGTCCATCGAATAAGGTTGTTATGTGGGCGAGTCGTTAGACAATGTTGACATGTATAAGTATGCAAAATTTTGTCAAAATATCCCATGCGGTTCAAGAGTTATAAGCGTTTTCCCTAACTGATTACGGTTTTCGCTAACTGATAACAGACGGACGGACGGAGGACTCACACAGTGATTATAGTGCAAACCTGCGGGTTGTGCAATAAGAAGTTCTGCATTACAGTGGCTGGGCAATGTTAAATTACATAGGTATACAAAATTTGAAGCAAATGTACCAAGCAGTCCAATCTCAAATACCCTAATATTTTTTTTTTGTTGAAAAAATGTGAGAAGCTTTTGCACTGCAAAAGCTTTTCATATTTTTCAACAAAAAAATATCAGAAAACTAATGTAATAGTAAGTTAACGTTTCGTAAAAATTTCTGATGTTGAAATCTGTAATACCCTAATATTTTAGTTGAAAAAAAAAATGTGAGAAGCTTTTGCGCTTCTCATATTTTTCAACAAAAAATACCAGAAAACTAATGTAATCGTTAGTAAACGTTTCGTTAAAATTTCTGATGTTGAAATCTGTACTACCCTAATATTTTTTGTTGAAAAAAAAGTGAGAAGCTTTTGCGCTTCTCATATTTTTCAACAAAAAATACCAGAAAACTAATGCCATCGTTAGTTAACTTTTCGTTAAAATTTCTGATGTTGAAATCTGTAATACCCTAATTTTTTTGTTGAAAAAAAAATGTGAGAAGCTTTTGCACAAAAAATATCAGAAAACAAATGTCATCATTAGTTAACGTTTCGTTAAAATTTCTGATGTTGAAATGTCAAATAGCCTAATATTTTTGTTGAAAAAATGTGAGAAGCTTTTGCAGTGCTCGGTGAAGCCTCGTCACTGTTTTGCATGCCAGTGGCTGGACTAAGTTAAAATATATAAGCATACAAAATTTGAGCCATATTTACCACGGTGTTCAAGAGTTATGAGCATTTTCAGTAGTTGGCCTTAAATTTTCAACTTGTGCTCGGCAAAGCCTCGTCCATCGAATAAGGTTGTTATGTGGGCGAGTCGTTAGACAATGTTGACATGTATAAGTATGCAAAATTTTGTCAAAATATCCCACGGGGTTCAAGAGTTATAAGCGTTTTCGCTAACTGATTACGGTTTTCGCTAACTGATAACAGACGGACGGACGGACTCACACAGTGATTATAGTGCAAACCTGCGGGTTGTGCAATAAGAAGTTCTGCATACCAGTGGCTGGGCAATGTTAAATTACATACGTATACAAAATTTGAAGCAAATGTACCAAGCAATCCAATCTCAAATACCCTAATATTTTTGTTGAAAAAATGTGAGAAGCTTTTGCACTGCAAAAGCTTTTCATATTTTTCAACAAAAAAATATCAGAAAACTAATGTAATCGTAAGTTAACATTTCGTAAAAATATCTGATGTTGAAATCTGTAATACCCTAATATTTTAGTTGAAAAAAAAAATGTGAGAAGCTTTTGCGCTTCTTATATTTTTCAACAAAAAATACCAGAAAACTAATGAAATCGTAAGTTAACGTTTCGTTAAAATTTCTGATGTTGAAATCTGTAATACCCTAATATTTTTGTTGAAAAAAAAGTGAGAAGCTTTTGCGCTTCTCATATTTTACAACAAAAAATACCAGAAAACTAATGTCATTGTAAGTTAACGTTTCGTTAAAATTTCTGATGTTGAAATCTGTAAAACCCTAATTTTTTTGTTGAAAAAAAAATGTAAGAAGCTTTTGCACAAAAAATATCAGAAAACTAATGTCATCGTTAGTTAAGGTTTCGTTAAAATTTCTGATGTTGAAATCTGTAATACCCTAATATTTTTGTTGAAAAAAAGTGAGAAGCTTTTGCGCTTCTCATATTTTACAACAAAAAATATCAGAAAACTAATGTCATCGTTAGTTTACGTTTCATTAAAATTTCTGATGTTGAAATGTCAAATACCCTAATATTTTTGTTGAAAAAATGTGAGAAGCTTTTGCAGTGCTCGGTGAAGCCTCGTCACTGTTTTGCAAGCCAGTGGCTGGACTAAGTTAAAATATATAAGCATACAAAATTTGAACGATATTTACCACGGTGTTCAAGAGTTATGAGCATTTTGAGTAGTTGGCCGTAAATTTTCAACTTGTGCTCGGCAAAGCCTCGTCCATCAAATAAGGTTGTTATGTGGGCGAGTCGTTAGACAAAGTTGACATGTATAAGTATGCAAAATTTTGTCAAAATATCCCATGCAGTTCAAGAGTTATAAGCGTTTTCGCTAACTGATTACAGTTTTTGCTAACTGATAACGGACGGACGGACTCACACAGTGATTATAGTGCAAACCTGCGGGTTGTGCAACTTCAATGGTTAGCAACATCCTAAGACCGTTTTGAGTTTGAAAAGTACAAGTCGACAAGGTAAGAAGAATAAAAAAAGATAACTACAAAATTAAATCAAGTGTAAATAAACGAATCTCACACAAAACTGTATTGGGCTAGATTAACAGGTTGTCATTAAATATGATAGAAGTGGGCAAATACATTTATAAATATACCAGCTTTTATTGACGTTTATTTTATTTGTACAGCCGAGTGTCAAAAGTCTTTCCCCAAAAACAGATTTTCCATAGACTTCAATGCATTTTCAAGTGTACGGGGAATTTTACTGTAGCAAAACTGCTGAAGTGACGATATTAAATTTTATATGATTAGAAAGAGCAATAATTTTGGCAACATCAAATAATTTTGATTTGAACTGTAATTGATTGGTCGTTTAGAAATATGCTTTGAAAGACAACACCTATACTTTTTCAGCAAATTTTGGACAACGTCACCATTGACGTCAATAGAAAACTGCATTTCTGGAATTTTTTCTGAAGTTCAAGGACTTGCATTTTAATTTTCAGTGGGTGTAGGGCAAAATGAAAATTATTTTATATTGCAGAAATCTTTTAGGTTTTTAAATATGCAAAAATTATTAAGAATAGTTGAACACAGGCCTCACAGTAAACTTTCTAGCACACTTGCAAATGCACTAAAGTCAATGGAAAAAATATTTTGGGGAAAGACTTTTGACACTTGGCTGTAGTTTAGAACGAAAGGTAGATCTAATACTGGCGAAAACTCGTAATTATTCAGAGAGCAAAGGTCATAAACATCACTTACCAAATCATTCCTAAAAATTCCAAGAAAACCCCCCCCAAAACAAAATCACATTTTATTGGAAGCATTTTTGTTTACTTTTATTCAATCATGTTCAATGAAAAAACTTTTTAGTTTCGTTTTCCATGTATGAGCTTTTAAAACACACATTCTATGTAAATATCACACATACCGGCATCGTAATGAATTATCATTAAATCTACGTTCACCTCTGGCCCCTCCTCTGGCTGGACCCGTTTTATTGATAAGTCAGTGAAAACTTTTCTGTATTTCTGTATTCGGCCAATAAGCCTTATAGCCACACTGGTATCTTCTCGAGCACAAGTAAAACACACGTAAATCTCGCGGTATTTTGGTGGTGCGCGTTGTTAGACTATTAGTTCAAAATCCGTGTGGCGAAACGTCTAGTTCCAACCACAAAAGTCTCTAGCTCTGCTAAAATGGCATTTCTCCATTCCTTGAAGTTTTCATTTCGTTTGGCGTCTAGAAGTAAATTCATATCCAAATGGGCAATACCACATTTTTCGAACAGATTCTTTCTCAGGTTTTCTCTCTCCTTGTCATACATGATACACTCAAGTAAGTAATGTTTGACAGATTCTATCTCTCCACACTGGCAATTATTGCTTTTGGCAATGTTACTTTTGTGCAAGTATTCATTCAGACTGACATATCCTGTTCGAAGCTGTGACACAACGGTCTCTCCTCTTCTTGTTTCAAATTTATGCTTTATTTTGTATGAAATTTCTGGTCTATACTGGAAGAGATTTCTACCCTTCTCCGATTTTTCCCACATGTCTTGCCATTTTTTCTTTCCAGATTCTCTTGCTGCTGTTTTAACATCTCCCATTGTAATGACTGCTGGTAAATCTTTCTTTTCTTTTGCTTCTTCTGCTGCCTCCTTTGCCAGTTGATGCGCATACTCGTTCCCCTTAATATCAGAGTGACCGGGAGTCCAAGAAATCTCAACTTTAATCCCTGACTGCTCTAAATTCTTAATATTTGACTTGACTTCCCTTATAGTAGATTTATGTGATTTTGCCTCCCATCCTAATAAAAGATGTCCAATTGCACACTGGCTATCAGAAAATATGTGAAGCTTTTCAGTAATACTTAATTCTGACCTAGTTATCCTATTCTGAATATGTTTGACAGCAATCTTAATGGCCATTAATTCTCCTAGTAGTATGGATCCGTATGAGCTTACTGGATATTTCAGAAGTATAGGTTCTGTATGACCTGGAAGATAAATACACGCCCCTGCCCCACAGGGGCCAGGGTTTCCCAAGCAAGAGCCATCAGTGAATGCAATGGCTGTTTTCTCATTACAGTTTTCTATGATATCACCTATTATTTCTCTTGATTGAACTTCTTGTGTCTTAGTTCTTGTCTTTGATGAACCTAGATCCTGCCAATATTCTGGCTTGCGTTTGCTTGGCTGGAGTGATTCTGTGAATGTAAATTCTTTCTCTAGGCAATGTAAGGGTATTCCTGTATTTGAGATCATGTCTGCCACTTGTAAATTCATCTTTCCAAATGGTGATATTTTACGTTCGGCAATGTCTGTGTCGATAAACTTGTCCCAACTACTCTTAATGCATGAATCGTCATCTTTTGTCATTATTTTGGCCGCCTGTCTCACTGCCAACTCTTCTCGCCTAAGCTCAAGTGGTTTGACACCTGCCTCTACTTCCAATGCTTCAAGTCCTGCTGTTCCAGGAATTCCCAGGTATAAAGCTAAACCTTTTCTCTGTACTTTCTCCAAGCAACTACAGTTACCAATTTGCCATACAGGGGCCGCATATTCTAATTGTGGTATTACCAGGGCTTTATATAGCTGTAACATACAACTGGTACCAATAATTTCTGTTTCCTTAACTTTTCTCAAGGAATCAAGTGATCTTAAGGCTTTCCTTTCTACTAATTCAATATGCTTTTCAAACTTTAATTTCTCATCGAGTGTTACCCCTAAGATTTTGGGGGTTGAATTATATTTCACAACCTGTTCTTCAATAGCAAATTTGTATTTTCTGGCCTCTTCAAGCACCTGGTTGTCCAAAGAGAACATGCAAAACTCTGTCTTGAGAATACTCAATTTCAGACGCCATTTTGTAGCCCACTGCATAATTTCTTTAAAATCCTCTTTCAGGATTTCCATCAAGTTTGGCCAATCTTCTCCAGACATCCATACTGTGCCATCGTCTGCAAATTTGACACTTTCACTCTTCAAGTTCTTATACCAATCTGCAATAAACAGACTGAATAACAACGGAGAGATAACTGATCCTTGGGGAAGCCCAATAGCAGTGCAAAATTCAGGTCCCTTTACTCCACTCATGTTTATCACTGCAGACCTATCTGTAAGGAAGTCTCTAATCCAATGCCAAATTCTTCCCGTTATCCCCATTTCCTTGAGCTTCACCATTAAACCATCCCGCCATACACTATCGTAAGCTTTCTCAATGTCGATGAAAAGTGCGGCTGTGTGTTCATTCTTATTAAATCCATTATAAATATCTTGTGTAAGTCTCAGTAGTGCATCCTGTGTACCTCTAAATTTCCTAAATCCCTCTTGCTCCTTATCCAATAACTTGAAATGTTCTGCAAAACCATACAACCTAGATGTTATTATCCTTTCCATGCATTTACACAAATAACTAGTAAGGCTGATCGGTCTATAAGCCCCTGGGTCATGAAAGCTTTTCTTTCCATTCTTTCGAAGAAACTTCACTACAGCCTGTTTCCATCCAATGGGCACTTGTGCTGTACTCCATGACATTTGAAATAACCTTAGGACTGCTTTCATGAATTCTTCACCGGCATTATGTAACATTTCTGTGTACACTTCATCAGGCCCAGGAGATTTATTCTTCTTCAACTGCTGCACAACTGCCTCCACTTCATTTATGGTAATTTCATAATTGAGAAATTCTTCTGAATCTTTGTTTTCTCTATCATTCCCCCTTGACAATACCTCCTCAATTTCTTCTTTGAATTCCTCATCAAATAAACACTGATTTAAATGTCTGCCTCCAAAAAATACCTTCTCTAGAACTTGACATTTTTCCTCTTTGCCGAAGACTGGATTGCCATTTTCCTCCAACAGCGGTAGAACTCCTCCTCTGCTGCAGTCCTGGTATGTGGTAAGGGCATTGAAGCTTTCCCACATTTCCTTCGATGAACTAGCATACGTAATTTTGTCACATAACACTTGTGTCCATTCTACCTTAGCAGCTTCCTTAGCACTTTCATACGCCTCTTCACAAGCCTTTAGGCTGTCAAAATTGTTTGGTGTCCTTTGACGTCTAAAACCCTTCTTTGCCTTATTAAATTTACACCTGGCTTTCCCAACACTATCATTCCACCATGGTGGTTTTTTCCTTCTATTCTGTAACCTTACCTCCTTTTTGGGAACTGCTTCTGTCATGCACTCTGTATAGATGCTCATGAATGATTCTGCCATGTCGTCAACTGTGTCAAACTGTGTATCAGCTTCATTCCAAACTTTAAATTTCTCTTCAGTACACGCTTTCCACACCTCCCAGTCAGCTTTACTAATGACATACTTCTCCAGAGTAACACTATTTTGCTCGCTTCCTTTATAAACCTCCAGCAACACTCCAATATGATCTGATCTGATGTTCTCACAGGCCATTGTCTCATACATAACCACTTCCGGAATGGTTCTTGGACTGACGATAAACAGGTCAATGACACTTTCACTTGCTCTTCTTGTCGGCTGACCATCATTAATACATAGCAATCCTTTCCTATGCATGTACTCCTCAAGTACAGTTCCACAAGTGTTCGCTTTTTTATTATTCCATTCTAAGCTCTTTGCATTCAGATCACCCGTCAAAATTACATGATTATAATCTTTACACTTATCAAGAACCTTCAACAGACCTTCAAGTTGCTCCCTCTTTTCTGGTGGTACATAAGCTACAACTAGCAAAAAAGATTGACTTTTACTGACTGTGACCTTAGCACATAGACATTCCACCCCATCTTCTTCCAAATCCTGTTTTCTTTCTAAAATAACACCTTCTTCATTATCCTTATACAAAATTGCCACCCCCCCCCATAGCCATCTTTTCGTGGTTTACTGATTTTTGTCCATTTCCTAAAGGTGACAGGCTCTTTATCTGTTTCAAAAGTCTCTGTCAAGCATAATACATCAATCAAATAGTTGTCTACAATTTCACCAAAACAAGATTTAGCCGTTTTCCACGACTGACAGTTTAATGAGAATATTTTCATTTTTTTTAAAAAGCTGATTTTGACGTGCCCTCTGTAAGATTTCAAGATATTTAGGACAAGTGAAAACTCTCAGACTTAACTTTTACATGGAAAATGTGAGTCACCGGCCGGCTTAAGCCGGATAGGCTGGGTTTTATCGAGGTAAAACGTAATACCGGGAAGGAATAGAAGCCGGGACCCGGGACCAAAATCCGGGAACAAATTCCGGGACCAATTTTGTTGGCATTAAAATTGTACTAAACCTGCAAATAACGAGCTGAAAATTGGACCATAAATAGATTATAGTCTCTTCTCAAAAATGCATATAAAGATTTTATAAGCCTTTCCATATTTATCGAAATTTTAACAAAAATACAGGACCAAGTCGAGCTTTTTCGACCCGGGACCAGTTTTTGTGGTATTGACGATGTCAAGCAAATCTCAATGTTTTCCTACAGAAACATTTTAAACCCCATTTTTTTACATTTCGTCATCTGTAAACATACCAAAGAAGATAAAAATTAAAAAAATGTGACATTTATCTGTGATTTTCGCTAAAAATTCCACCCGGGACCAACCCGGGACCAAAACTGTCATTTATCTATTGTGCGATGTTAACGATGTCAATGAATTTTCAATTTTCTTCTATATTATCGTTTAAAATCTCATCGTTTTACTTTGTGTCATGTCAACAGATGCCAAAAAAGACGAAAATGCAAAAAATCGTAAAATATATCCCTTATTTTAAGAGAAAACCTACCTGACACCAAATGGTCATTTTCTGCGGTTTAGACATTTTCTTGGTACGTTGCCATAGAATCTGAACGTTCCACAACAGCAGAAATTGATCAGCTTCTAAAATAAATGGGGCCAAATTCAGAAAAAAGAAAGAAAGGACTGCGAATTTTAATTAACGAGACTGGAAACATGTTTGCACAAGTTTAATATTGGGCTTAACAAGAATTGCACATAATTGTATATAATTAATTATTAAATAATTAGATTTAAATATGATAGGGGCTCACATTACAATGATTTTTTTGTCATTTCTATTTCTTTGGCATCTCTACATACGAGTAAATGTAAAATTAATGGGATCTTAAACGTTTATAGAGAGAAAAACTGAAATTTCCTTCACATCATGACGATTTTGGTCCCGGGTTGGTCCCGGGTCGAATTTTTCCCAAAACTAATAGATAAATTTCGCATTTTTAAAAAATTTTAATCATCTTTAGTATGTTTACATATGATGAGATGTAAAATAATTTGGGTTTAAAATGTTTCTGTAAGAAAAAAAAAGAGATTTGCTTGACATCGTCAATACCGCAAAAACTGGTCCCGGGTCGAAATTGCTTGACCTGGTCCTGTATTTTTGTTAAAATTTCGACAAATATCGAAAGTTTTATAAAATCTTTATAATCATATCTCAGAAGAGCCTATAAACTACTTATGATCCAATTTTCAGCTTGATATTGGCATGTTTAGTATAATTTTGAGGCCAACAAAAATTGGTCCAGAAATTTGGTCCTGGGCGCTGGTCCCGGCTTCTATTCCTTCCCCGTAATACCGAATCACCGGACTAAACTAGATGGAAGCTCAGAAATTTATGGGGTGAATGTGCGGTCCCTCACTCCCCATTCCACAACTAACATCCCCAAGCCTCGAGTCAATCCTACGAATATGTACGGGTAGCAAAACGGTGTTGGTTTTGCTGGCCGTACGGCAGTAGCTGTTTCTGTTTTGATGATATATTCGTACACCTTAACGATAATATGTTATCTTAATGTCTCGACCAGACTTGTATTTCATCATTTCAATCGCATTTGCAGACTCGCCGGTTATAAATAAATATACATATACGTTCAGAGAAGGCCGTTATTACTGGCTGGATATGGCCCAACCAAACGCAAATTTATTTTAGTTTCCCTATCGGTAGTGTCGGGAATAAAGTGTTTTATTTTATTTTATTTATTTATTATTTTTTGTATTTTTATTTTATTTTATTTTTTTGGATAAAATAATGCCTAAAATATAATTTATGTTGAATTTTATATATGAGGATGAAACTTTGGTAGAAGGAATAAACGCTAGCCCAGCTCTGGGCCGGAAAATGCCCAGAAACAAGTTTGTTTCTGAAATAATTTCGGTCCGGAGCTGGACTAGAATAAACGCATACAATCATAACTCATATATAACATACAACCTAAACAGTGTCTTTTTTTTTTATTTATTTGTTTTTAGTTGTTGTTTTTCACGAATTTGAATTGCTTAAGCGTTTATTTTATCAGTATCATAATGCACTGTACGTCTTGATATTTGCAGAAAACAATGAGGCTGTGTTTAGTCTTTTTATGACTTTTCGGCATTATTACCGATAGCAAGGACTCGTTAGCTGGTGCTTTCATGCAAATAATTTTGCCAACTAAATTGTTAAAAACTTTCTACGTTTTTGTGGGGCGGAATGATAACTAATTTTCACCTTTTCTATTGGGTACCTCACCGTTTAAACCGATACATTTTTAAAAGCAGAATAACACATATAAACTAATGGTGACGTAGATTAGTTTTGGCTGTTACGGTCCGATTTGGATTGTCTGCATCTCGTTGTTTCGGTCACATTTGTCAGTATAGTTGTAAAAATTGGATATCTTTAAACAAAACAAACAAAAAAATCTAATCGGGACATTACTTAATTTAACACATAACCGTTATAGATAAGGTATGTATCATTAAAACAGAAACTGCCATACGGCTAGCTAAACCGACCCCAGTTTAGTTAGACAAGGCTAGCCCTACGGGTCCGCACGGCTAGCCACTTCATTCATGTATTTTGAAATGAAAAATATGTCTTATTCATGTGATGGTCGTGCTTGGGCGATGGTGCTGGGTAACTTCCAGTGCGACGTGGCCTACTTGTTTCGAAAATACATGTTATAGGGTAAGGGCCTACTGTGCCGGGGGTGGGGGGATGGGTTTGAATTTTTTCTCTCCCATATCATATCTCTTTTCTTTCTCCCTATTCCTCTTTCTGGAAGCCGGCTCGATATAGACTGAAATACTTTCTCAGAGCCGTTAAACCCCAAACAACCAACCAACCAAATCGTATGAATTAAATGCAATTTATTCTTTATTTGCATTCATTTAATTTACTTCTTCGTATTTTGATTTTTTCCATTGTCTATTCCACTATAATTCTTATGATGCTTTTAAACCTTCAATCCAAAGGCCGTATAGATGATTTTTTCAGCCCATCGAAGGGTCACTGAGCGGTCAGCCTTTGAACGTGGCCGAGGCAGCTCAGCCTTCTACTAAAGCTATAAATCACAGATTCTCAGACTGAACTTCAAGAGTATTTGTTTCACAGGGTATAGGGTAGGTATATCAAACACTTGTACTGCCTTGAGGTACAAGGCGGCTTTTTTAGCGATGTCGTAGAGTGTTCGCTTTCAGGTCAAAGTGTCCCCGGTTCAATCCTCGGCCGGGCGTCTCAGATATTTTAAGAGTTCTCGAACGTAAATAACCAACAGTTTGCATTTGAACTCCTTAGGTTATATATATGTCAATTGATTCTTGTCATGATTTCTGAGAATTCGATGGAGGGGGAAATGTCAACGGGATAGGAATAGTATATCATACACTGTATGCCTTGCGCTACATGTCGGCTTTTGTAGTGACATGATCACCTGTTTTGCCTGTAGATCAAAGGATTCCAGGTTCGATCCTCGGTCGGGGCGTCTGAGAATTTTTAAAAGTTCGTAACAAAATGGTGCCTAACGTAAATTTCCTTGGTATAATTAGAACTCCTCAGGTCTCATATCCAGTGATTCTTGCACTTCTGAGAATTCGAGTTTGAAGTATTATACTTCAACCAGGCGCTTGTTGACTGGTCAACAATGTACGCCAACATAGGATACCCAACGACTTCAATTTTTCTACAACTATGTCCCACGATAGTTAACTTTCCATTTTAGGTGGCAATATTCCTTCAGCACATGCATATGGAGTTTATTTCTCAGTTAGTCTGATATGCTAGAGCCTGTTTAAACTACCAAGACTTTGTTGATAGAGGGAAACTACTCACCAGAAAATTGCCGTCACAGGCTTATCCCAAAGCAAAGCTGGTATTAACTCATGAAAGGTTCAACGGGAGATACCATGATCTCGTTAATCCCTTTAATGTATCCGTTTCCAAACTTGTTTCCGATTTGATAGCTACGACCGAAACATAGTATGACTTCCAGTTACCGGACTTTAATTTCCACTGATAAATAGCTAGTATGTGCATTATAACAGACAGTTGATGCATGCTTACTTCTCGCGAGCACCGATCACACTTCCGTTTGAGGCGGGGAGGTGGGGGGGGGGGGGGCATGTCTTAGTATCCAAATATCTCGGATGTCAATGTTTCCATGGTCAATAAGACTACAGTCAAAACCCATAGATCAACACAATAATTTTGAGTTTATTTAATTTAATAAATCAAATATAGATACGCCTAATGTCTCATACCATTACCTTCACGCATTTATATTGCACCTGGCGAGAATAAATGACAATATACAGCAAATGAGCCAAGTAACGTTCAAGTAACGTTTTTATTAAACATTCTTAATTTCATGCCAATCCAAAAACGTGGCCTTTGCGGCGTGAAGACACCGACGAAAGACGAGCGTGTCATAACTTATACTACCGGTTAGTTTAATATGTGTTGGTCTATACGTAGACTTACATTAATGAGTTCCCACTTATGATTTTGGTACGTTGACCACTTCTACTTTGAAACTGACTTAGAAAGAGCCCACTGATCTTGAAGGATCCCAAACCAAAATGTATGGTGAGTAGGAGTGCACATATACTCCGTGTTTAAGCATTTCTAAATGATCAACGCCGAGTAGAACTAACATCTCGAAATTTTACTAACTACTAAAACGGTCTTACAGGGTAGCAGCAACCATCATCATGATTGTCTATAACTTGGTTTACTTTAAGAGGCCGGCGCCATGTTTCAGTACAGTAGGTCGCGTGCTCGAAGCCTTCCAGGCTAACGCTTGAAAGCCCTTCCTCTATCGACCCAGCATTCATTGGGTACCTAACGGAGAAGGTTCAATTTCAGGTACCATGTTTGCTTGCTCCTTTAGTAGCTGTACTTTCTGCCCATAATCACCACTGTTTCTGTTACATCACTACAGAATGATAAGAGTCAAACTCGAACTGGTATAAGCATCTGTCAAAATTTGTCCTCCTTTACCCCTAACAAATTATTAAGCATGCAGGTACTGGTACTTCTGACAAGTGATTAAGCATGGAGGTACTGGTACTTCTAACAAGTGATTAAGCATGCAGGTGGTGGTACTTCTAACAGGTGATTAACCATGCAGGTGGTGGTACTTCTAACAAGTGATTAACCATGCAGGTGATGGTACTTCTCACAAGTGATTAAGCATGCAGGTGGTGGTACTTCTAACAAGTGATTAAGCATGCAGGTGGTGGTACTTCTAACAAGTGATTAAGCATGCAGGTGGTGGTACTTCTATCAAGTGATTAAGCACACAGGAGGCAGTAGATTTATCAAATGAGTTGCGACATGCAAAATTGGTTATGGTATATGAAAATAGCAAACGATCAGTCTGCGCAACAGCATCACTGATCAGAGCCATTGCATGTAGTGCACACCATGTTTGCACCCTGAGGAATTTTTGGTCCAAAACTGAAGCTTATGCTAGAATACACGGATTCTAGAACAATTTGAGTCTATGAAATTCACAAATAAGTTGAGCCAGCTTTCTGCCTGGCGCGGCTCTACATGTAATCAATACTTTCATAACGAAACTGCGCATTGTATTCTTTAAATATATAAGTCGTCAAGTAGCTTATTCAGGCTAATCTAGACACGTTTATCGCCCTTCGACCCAAGGCGAATCTACACAAAAATTTAACCCTTTCTACTGTCATAGCGATAAAAACGCATTTACCCTGTTTCAACTCAAATATAAACATTGAATTTGACCGGAGAATCGCGAAAGGTCTGGATACTGATTGGGCGGTTCCCTATGAACTATTTTATTCACGACGCTTAATCAGTAAGAAAGGCAATGATCGATCAGAAACTGATATAATCGAATTCCACATTCTGTCCCGGACACCATACGAGTCAGTTTAGATTCCATTTGCACATGATGTAAAATTAATTCTCAGACTAACACTGTTTTCTGACTACACTTTTTCCGTATTTCCAAGCGTCATCCTCAGGATTTTCGGTAGAACTTAAACTGATGAGCAATTTTCTATCCGTTTTAATCACACCCATCGATGAAGAATTCGTCTTTTGTATGAAGATGGATGAAAAATCTGCCTTCCATTTAACGGAACAATACATAGGTTTTGTTCTTTTTGGTTGTTTTATGTGTTGCTTGTTGCTGTGTCTGTTATTGATATATCATTTGTGATGTTAAGGCTAGCCCGGTGACCACCTACATGGGAAATAGTTGTTTATATGGCTGCCGCTGGTGAAGTCTTTGGTGGGGACCAATTTTGTGTTGTCTTTTTTCCCGATCGTGTCTCGGGTGGGATCTGGGATTAAATTGTGTCAGTTCTTGAAAATTTTCCTACAATTTAACATACCCACAATTTATGTCTGATGGACTCCTTTGTTCCTATAAATGAGCCGCGACACGACAAAACCAACAATGTGGGTGTACGCCCAGTGCAGACTCAGATCAGCCTGGTCATCCGCCCAGTTTAATCAGACTCTTCGTTAAGTGCTTTAAGGGTGGCTATGGGTCTAAGCTACCTCCATGTGGACAGCGAAGACTCTGATCAGACTGGGCGGATGCCCAGGCTGATCTGAGTCTGCGCTGGGCGCACAACCACATTGTTGGTTTTGTTGTGTCGCGGCTCATATGTCAATTCAGGGGCGCCTTGTTTATTTTATTTCATATTTTTACTTCATTTTAGGGAGAAACGCCAATTCATCCTTTGCAAATAGTGTTGAACCGGATCAGACATCGCAAATGGGTTAAGCTGAGATTGTACAGACGTTTGTGTATTTAGAAAATATCTAGTAAAATTAAGAACAGCAACAGAAAGTGAGTCAGATACGATTCAGATTATGTTATGTCAGATGCTTTAACATGAAAGACGGTGAGGATTAAAGACGTGAGATATAATACACCTTATTTGGCAAAGTTACCATACATACCTTAATAAGTGCAGTCAGTGAGCATTTCTGAGAGATACTTGCATACTTACAGATACTTAGTTTAGTTGGTTGGGGCCGGAGTTTGCCTTTAATGTTGCTTGGTTATTCGGGATCTAACTGATGGTTTTCTTTTGCTCCGTTATTTCAGTGGTGTTGTTTAATTTCCCAGGGGTCTCCTGGTGTCGCAATACGTTATTTCCGTTGAGTACTCATCTCTGATTCATCATAGGTCTTATACGTGATTTGTTTGTTTCCGATGATAATTCATTGATGGATTAGGAAACCTTCATGCGGACCAACCATCTAATCAAATGTTTCGAACCACTGCAGAAGCAGAGGGCAAGGATTGGATCCAGTAAAACATGTTTAAGTCCCCCCCCCCACACACACACACAGTAATATTTTGCTGACCGTTCCAAGGCTTCTGTTGTGTTTCCTTGGTGTCACATTGTGCTACGTCCGATTGTCTATGTTCTTTGGTGGTTTGGTCACCTGTTTTGCTACCCAATCTGCCTTTTGTTTTGTTTTATAAGTTAAAAATAAAATAGATAAAAATAGATGTCTATGCTTTTTTATTGATTGGGGTAGCTGAATCACCACCTGTTTGGAAAAGAGCAGCTTATTCGGTTTACCGTGCGTGTCTTTCGTGAACTTGTGTCAGTTTTTCCACGTGTGTGTGTGTGTTTTTTCCCTGTTGGTTTCGAGGGCGGGATACGGAATTTGATTGTATTAATTCCTGATCATTGCCTATCTCTTTACTTTGCATGCGAACATATTTTACTGGTTTGTCCCTATGGTTGCTTGTTATCAAAAGCTGAATAAACTATAGCATCTATAAGTTTCATTTGCAAAGCTTTTGCAGCCCTCTGTGACTAAACACATGAAACAACTTTCTCCAATGCTTTTTTTCAACATTTTTGCTTGTTTTAATTGTTTGCAACATGCAGGTATTTGGAGATTTTTGCTGCCATTTTGAAAAAGTTAGGCCCATAGTGCACTGGCAAGGTCAAACACGGTATGTCTGATGCTTCAAAATAAGTTACAACATGGTTTGATTGTCTAAACCGGAGATTGCCGGTTAATAATTATTATCGTCCTTTCAGACTGAGAAACCATTTTCTAACTGAAAAAGGTTACTCTCACCACACTTCGAAGCGCAGACCTCACCCATTACGAGATAGTCCATGCTTGAAGTTTTCATTTCCTGTGAACTATGCTTTAAGAAATAGGTGTCATACGAACTGTGATCTGTTGAAATCCAAAACAGTCTGTTTATGAGTAAGTAAGTAAATAAATAAGGTCCTTATTTAAAGAGGGTAACTAAATTGGCGGACCAATCTTCCTTGAGGCCCTCTGTTAGGACATATAACATACAATATATACAAAGTGCAATTTGAGACAAAAAAAAATTACAATACATCTGGAGTATTCCTGATAATAAAAGCATTTTGGGGGTCTAGAGGAACTGTGAACATGGATAATTTTGTAGAGCTGCCCATGCAGACGGATTTGAAAAAAAACCATAAGGCTCATTTACCAATCACAAGACTCAAGGTTAGCGTGTAGGGATATGCTTTCATGTTCTTTCGCCATCTTACTAAGTGAAACATTTTCTGTGACTTCTTGTTTCATAGGGTATAATCGATTCCGCTAATTTTCGCTTCCTGCAGAGACTGTGCATCATATTTGGCTTTTGCCGAGACTGTTCGCGATCTCTTGCTTCCTACCGAGACTTCTGTACATGATAAATGGCTTCCTGTAGAGACTGTCCGCGTGATTCTGCTTCCTGCCGAGGCTCTCGGCAGGAAGCAGAGTCACGCGGTCAGTCTCTGCAGGAAGCCAATTTTCGAGGACAGTAGTCCCTGCAGAAAGCAAGAGTTCGCGGACAGTCTCTGCGGAAGCCAAATATGATGTACAGTCTCTGCAGGAAGCGAAAATTAGCGGAATCGATTATACCCTGTGTTAGCTTCCCTTGTAAATATAACCCTATCAAAAAGTCCCCTGTAAATATAACCCTTTCTAAAAGGGTCTGGAGGATGAAGGCCTTCCAGAATGGAAAGAATTAGCTCCTAGAGGAGCAAATTGTTTCCTCTGAGAGTCAACCTCGTTGGTGCCAAACACCAACATAAAAATAGCAGAGATGTTTCCCCTGAAAGTAAACTCATTCGTCTTTAAAACATGCAACTTGTTCTTTAAAATACCAAAACAGGTATAATTACGCGGCATCTACCAGAAACGAAGACCCGTACTAGTCTGCAGACTCTGCACTTCTATGTAGTCTGTTCAGAAGCTTTATGTTTGTGGAAATAATTTATACACAAGTCTGATCAGTCAACTCTGAATCCCATGCTCTCCTGAGTCGTGGCCTATCGCAAGGCTCAGTTTTAAAAAAAATACAGCAACTGTACTTTTCCCACGTTCAATGAAAACAACAGAATACAATGCAGTATGTAAGAGAAATGAAAATCTAGATCAAACAGTTCAATTGTGCTTGTTCTGCGCAAATACCCAGGTTATAAATTTAATTCTTTGCCGTTATCAGTACAGTCTATTCAGTGTCTTTACTGTCCTATTCTCATCAGCAATCTTTGTAGTGTGTAAAGGAACAACGATGGAAATCTGGGTTCGATGTTATAAAACTTGAGAATAATCTCAAACTCAAAATGAAGCTCACTGATTGGCTGCTTCCTCGCATATGCTCGGGAGCAGCCAATCAGTGTGCTTTATTTTGAGTTTGAGAATGTACTCAAGTTTTATAACCTCTGGGCCTGGGCAGATAATATGGGTTATGCGAATTTATTTTATCACATTTTTTCAGGACTCTTCATCCGGGAACCATACCGCTTGATGAGCATCATGGGAGCCTAAAATGTACTGCTAATTAATAAAACCTCCATGTTTTCCAAAATTGTTATAAATTGATAGATTGATTTGGGTTTAACGGCTCTTTGAGACAGTATTTCAGTCTATATCGGGCCGTCTTCCAGAGAGGGAGAAAGAGGAGAAATGACAGATGAGAGAAAAATGTCCAAACAGCCCCCACCCGCACCTACTGCAACCACACTAGGCCCTTGCACTACACCGTTCCAAGCAGATGTTCTCTGACATCTGAGAATTAAGCCTTTCAGTCAATGAAATAAACAGCTTTCTCAATAAAAAAAACAATCCCTGATAGATTACAAACATGTAACGTAATGTTACTGTTACATTGCCTTTCAAGTAGAGGACAACCCCATATTATTATAGTTCAAAGACATATAACTTGGTGTTTCTTCACGGCTAGATTTACATCTGCTAACTTAAGACATAAAATATAACACTGAAGGGCTACACCATCTACAGTTTGCAATTTCGTCAATTTAAGGGAAATTCTTAAGAAAAAAAGTTGCATTTTCTCTTAATGTGTCAATGCCACTGTTAACTGCTCCCTTACTAATTCCAAATATACAAGCAGTTCTTTCAAAGATTGGTATGATTCAAGCAGATGAGACAAGGTGTCTTTATTGGAAACAACACATCCTTACTTCATTCATGCGATTCATTCAGATCATGGTTGTTTATTTTATTATTTATTTTTAGTTATAGTAATATACGTTACAGGTCTTGCGTGACGGATAAGTCATCTTGTTAAAATAGTCCAGTTTGTTTCTTTATATATCAAGATATTTAAAAAAGTCATGTTTATAAATTTATTTGCTCTCTACACTTCATATGTAACAGCCGGCTGCGGTAAAGGCTAATGCTACGCCGCCCTTTACGTTGACCAGTTTCTAGGTAAAACACAGAAATATAATGCGGCAACAACGATTTTTGAGCTTCAAAGCGCCTGCCCTTGATAACTATGATAAAGGCATAAAATTAACAGATATGCCTACAGGGTCCCATCTGTACTGCACATGACCCTGGATTATCCCTCGGACAGATTACAGTTCTGTAATGTAATGTTACTGTTAGGATGCCTTTTAAATGAAACACCAATGCCATTATAGTAGAGTGAACGTAAAAGTGTCGTTTTTCATGCTTTCTAGTACACTTTTCATCTTCAGACATAATACAAACTTCAACAGCCGTTAGCTCTTCTTACTAGTGTTTTGGGAATTCTTAAGAAATAGGTTACATTCTGTCTTCAGTTGATATTGCCACTGCTAACTGCAACCTAACTGATTCAAAATATATACAGTGGACTCGACAGTATCGGATCAAGTTCAATAAAACTCGTGTTTTGTTGTATATGAATGCTAACATTATGTATGTTATTACACATAACAATTGCAAAATATCCCTTCTATCTATCCATGTCAAAATATTTACGAAATTTATTCCTTTAAGGGCAGATAACCTATCCAGACTTACAGGAGGGTCTTACGACAGTAACGAATCAGTTGCGACAGTATCGGATCATATGATATTATTGTATAAGAGAGTTCCTCCGAGGCGTTCTGCCAAACTACTTAGCTTCAATAATTTGGCTACATAGACAGTTGGACCTATTAAACTCTGAGAGGAAACCAGCAACGTTAGCTAACAGTTGAATGTGTACAAATGTACAAGCATGTCAATAATTCTTAACTCAATTATCCCCTGCGCTCCTTTAGCACGGAACTACTCAAACAGTATAGACCATAATCTGACTTCGCAAAGAATACACTCTGATAAGTCGTAGCGTCTGATCAGGATCAAGAAATTTATGGTGATTTTCCGCCTTAGCACTGGAATATCAATGCAATTAGAGTATAAACACTACATGGTCATTCAACGAGTTCTGCTGCATTAATCTGAGTCTACGAAGTGTACAAATGTCCAGCTGATGAACGCAAAACATTAATGGGTTGACAAACATGCGAGCTGACGTCGAATGTTTTTCAGAATGTTTAGCGGAAGCTTAGATGTGCTACGCATAACCGTCATTATAGTGTGTGGGGCGTGAGATGGGGGATATTTTACAAAAAGGATATTTTATTATTTTTTATACCGATCTTTTTTGCAAGAAGACACGGCAGTCATTCAGGTAGTTGATTTATGACTTCCTTTCAGCATCAGGCCTGCATTTGACATAAAGTTTTCCATCTAACGCCTGTATTTCAGTTCAACTTATATAATGATCCGTTACTATCGCACATGGGTGCCCAACATTTCAAGTCTCTAGCTTCATCAAATACTGGGATGTCACGAAAATAATGACTGTCTGCAATTTGAGGGATGCCAGGACACATTACAAAGCAGAATCGGTTTCAATCGCCTAATTATAAAATTGTGTAAACAACCGAATTTTGTTTTGGGAGTAACGTGCAACAGACAAAATGCAAGCGCCGCTGAAGAGGGGTCAAGCCTTTCAACAACTCTGATTTGTTTCACAGCCGCACATTTCGATTGAATTTTTCACCCTGCACTTTGTCATTGGTTTAACTCGATGACTGTAATATAATGGTAAAAAATATTTGCTTCATTTGTGAGGAAAATGGGTGATAACATAAGGGTGATCCGATACTGTCGATGATCCGATACTGTCGAGTCCACTGTAAGAAACTATTTCAAAGATAAGAGGAGCATGATTCAAACACAAGTGATAGCATATGCTCATTAAGGACCACATGTATTAACTCCATTCCACCGATTTGGTATAATTCTCACAGTTCATTCGAATTTTGGTTACAGTTATACGTTACAAACATATCATTCCAGTTGACCAATATTTTAAGACTACTTTTTGCGTTTGATGTCATAGAATATTCAAAAGACATATTTCTGACATAAACACTTTCTACAACTCATTTGTTACAACTGGGTGTTGCATTGGGCCAATTTACCCCACCCACTACTTTGGCCATTTTCTAGGTAAAATGTTGAAAGAAAAAATGGCAACAACCATTTTTCAACTTCTAAAAGACTGTCCTAAGTGACTATGATAAGGGCATAAAATTAACATTCATGTTCACGGGACCCCCTTTTTACGACATATGCCCCTGGACTATTATTGATTTATTGAATCATTGAATGCAACTAGTTTACACAATTTCAGTCTAAAGTTTTGCATATATGCTACCTATCAAAATACACATGATGTTTACTGTTCGTGTCACCGTACAACAGTTAATGAACAAGACGTAACTTGAAATGTCTGTAAAGCTGTAAAGATCTAATTGTATCTATAGAAAGACGTACCAACAGCTCCGAAAAGTATTGAATAACGAGTAAAGCAGATTGAGGAACGATTTTCCGTGCTGAATGCAGTGAATGGCCAATTTTCCCTTCTATATAATCTCAGACGTTTCCTACTGGATGGAAAATCCGTATGGATTGACGCCCGGACTGACCGCAAGGAAGCGTATGTAAGTTTTTTGTTAGGATGGATCCTAACAAAAAACTTACATAGGCTTACAGAAGTCCGGCCTTGATCTGACCGTCTACGGCAATGTCTCGGACCAGGCTGCTTATCTGTGAAGTCTGACCAGCGCTTCTAATTTTGGCATATACTATGTATGGACCCCAAGAAACTTACAGTCGCATAGTAAAGGTTCTAGCTAGTCTGCATGGACTAACATACCTCTTGTACTTCTTTTAGTTTTTGCTCTAGGGCTCTACTTTCCTTCTAGATTTCGCATACTTTCCTTCTAAATTTGGCCTCCACTTTGACTTAAAAAGTAAATGTTTCCCATAGCCTAGTGGCCGTAGTGCAGTAGGGGTAGAGGCCTATATCTGGGACACGGTAGATGCCATGCGGAGCCAATTCCTCTCTTTTCGCTGCTTCGAAATAGGTACCAACTTTCTGCTGGGTTGACGGAAAGAGTTTTCAAGTCGCCGGATGGCCCAGCCCGGGTATGTGCCGCGACATTCCGGCTAATTCTGCACCATAACCGAGTCGCTCTACCGAGTCGCTCTAGCCACTCGACCATGGCGCCACTGAATGAAACCAGGAGGGGTGGGAGGGGGGACTTCTGCACCATAACCGAGTCACTCTAACCACTCGACCATAGCGCCACTCATTGCAACCAGGTGTGTGTGTGGGGGGGGGGGGGAGTGGGAGGGGGGGATTTTCTCACGAGTTGAACCTAGTTTGAAAAAGATGTCTGCATCCAGGGAAGCAACACCAAGTCAAAACGTTTGTTCCTTTGTACAAATAGTAGTGAAAATTGTAGGTGTAACTGTCAGAGAGTAGCTTTTCCCCCCTAGTAGTTTTTCCCCCGGAAAAATGACTATGATTTTTCCATAGTAGAATTTCCCACCGGAAAAATGGCTATATAGTAGAATTTCCCCCGGAAATATGACTATATAGCCAATTTTCCCCGGGGAAAATCTACTATACGTGTTTTTGCATAGCCGTTTTTCCCCTCTATAGTGGATTTTCCCCCTGGTAATATGATTGCAGGAAAACACGCTACATTGTGGAATTTGCTCCTTCTCCGATTATAATAGTGAGGTTCATAACTGAAACAGAAATATGAGTATACATGTATTTCTGTTAAAAATCGATGGATAACAGAAACTGATGCTAAAACCGCATGCATGTGTCCATCAGTCTGTCTTATTTTTGTTTTGGGGAAAACAGTTAGGCATTTTGCTTTTTCATGTTAGCCAAAAACGGATATGAGTGTACGTGGTTGTGTGCATACATTTGTATATTTTTTTGTTTGTTCAAGCGTTCATCTGTGCGTGCGCGCAGCGGAGTGCCTGGATTAGTGTCCGCCTTTCATGCACGAGTCGTGGGCTCGACTCCCATTGGGACACACGTCCGATTATGATTTTCAATGTAATGAACTCCCTACTAAATCAAGCATGACTATACAAAGCACCCGTTCGTACATCTTCCTGTAGCTTGCATGCGTATGTATACGAATATAAGTATCTGCGATGAAAATCACGCCCCTGTCATTCCTTAAATTAGTAATTATTGATTATTATAAAAATATGTTTGCTAAATTTGCATATTGATTTTTTGGAATTAATCACGTTTATTACCTCCCTTGAATTACCTATACATTTCATTTGCGATTAATTCCGTAAAATGTATCAGTTCCATTCCGTTCCGTTTCGTTCCGTTCCGCAAAGTACCAATAGCCATACCAAATTCATATAATAGCTAATTTCCCGGTGGGGGAAAAAGGACTATGGGGGAAAGTTGCTCTATGAGTTCCGGACAATCCACTATATAGCCGTCCTTCCTATAGCCATTTTTCCGGGGGGAAAGGGGGAAAAACCACTCTCTGACAGTAACCATTCGCCGTCACGGATAAGAACAGACATATGGGATAACTCCTAATTTTGCAGTGTACCCAACAATGTGTGATAACAGCAAAGTCTCAGACCAGACTGTGCATACTTGTAGTCTAAATGGGGGATTTCCTTGAACTTAGGACCCTCAGTTGTGCAGTTATATAAGTGCTTTCTATGCTAGTGGTACCTGTTTCGAATCCAGATGGAGACAGATTTCTTGACTCTGTAAGCACGGTTTCGTTGCACATAGCCTTCCTTTATCACTCTTACTGACATACTGTTGAAAGTGAAGCTATGCGTCATTCATCCACCCCTAGACCTTATTCAGTGCACTGCAATGATCTTCAGCAATTTGTGTGGACGGGCCAGTTCTTCTTGGTTATAGAGTTGTATGTTTATATACATGTACCTTAACGCAGGTTCTCACATTGGAGGAGTAATATATCTTCGGGTGAGTACATTGGAAATATCAAATATGAATATTCCATGTCTTCATTTCTTCAGCATCAGAAACTTACTACTGTAGTTGAGAAATGTCGATGGAACTTTAGCTTAAATTATGAGAGTGGGATGTGGGATCTGGCCCCGAGGTTATATAACTTGAGTACATTCTCAAACTCAAAATAAGGCACACTGATTGGCTGCTTCCGAGCACATGCTCGGAAGCAGCCAAGCAGTGTGCTTTATTTTGAGTTTGAGGTTATTCTCAAGTTTTATAACCTCGAACCCTGATTGTATTCGGTAGTTTCTGATCGTAGTCTGACTGTTCACTTTCCAGTTTGTTTGCTTCCTTGAATATGAAACCCTTCCCAAAAGGGGGTCTACTCATAAAGGAAAATTTTCTCCAAGAGGAGATTTTTTTTCTTTTCAGAGTCGACGCCCGCTGAGAAGGGACATAAAATAAAACTTGCAGAGTTGTTTCCCCTGAAAGTGTGCTCATTTACCTTAAAATATACTACTTGTACGTTTCATATTATCAATAAAATAGCATAAGAACAGGGATGGTTATGCGGCATTTACCAAAAACGAAGAACCAGGTCAGCATGCTCGCCTGTGTAATCTGTTCAGAATCTTTAAAGGTAAAAAGATGTAAAGCTTTCCCATACCCTAGTGGTCGTAGGGGCAGATGGGGTCAGAGAACCACTGTGCCTTGGGCACAGCATATGAAAGGCGAAGCACAGCATATGAAAGGCGAAGCCAGTCCCTATTCTTTCGCTGCCTTATCCTTTCCTGATTCGAAAAAAAGGAATACCCATTTACTGCTGGGTTGACAGAGAAAGTTTTCCAGTCGTCAGTTGATCTTAGCCGGGATTCAAACCCGCGACCATCTGCACCATAACCGAGCCTGCCGCTGTAATACCTCGACCACGGTGTATCGCAATGAAAATATTAGCTGCGACACGAGAAAACCAACAATGTGGTTGTGCGCCCTGCATAATAATTGAGCCGCGACACGAGAAAACCAACAATCATTCGCCCAGTCTGTTCAGACTCTTCGCTAAGTGCTTTAAGGATAGCTAAGGGACTAAGCTACCTCCATGCGGACAGCGAATACTCTGATCAGACTGTGCGGATGCACAGGCTGATCTGAGTCTGCGCTGGCCGCACTACCACTTTGTTGGTTTTCTCGTGTCGCGGCTCAAAAATAAAAATCTGTACACCAACTCTGATCAGTTTATGCTGAAGCCAATGCTCACCTGAGTCTTTTTCTATCACAACGCCCAATTTAAGGTTTTTGGGTATATCTCAGTATGGTCTTTTGTGACTTTCTGTTTGCTCCCTGGAAAGAAAGAATTTTCTGCAGTAGAAACTATGCTTAGGAGTAAAAATGATCGTGAATGCGCTATATGTGAATGTTCTGTTGCATAGCTTCTTTAAGTTCCTTGGCCCTGAAAATCGAATAAGGAAAAAGGAATTTTTCATTCATTTCCTTTTTCCTTATTCGCAGTTTATACCTTTGAAATCCGGAAATCTATATCACTATGCTTAGAAGTAAAAATGATCTTGAATGCACTAAATGTGAATGTTTTTGCATAGCTTCGCAAAGTTATATGAGCCTGAAAATCGAATAAGGAAAAAGGATTTTTTCATTCATTTCCTTTTTCCTTATTCGCAGTTTGTACCTTTGAACTTCGGATATCTATATCACTATGCTTAGAAGTAAAAATGATCGTGAATGCACTATATGTGAATGTTCTATTGCATAGCTTCACTAGGTTCTATGGACCTTAAAATCAAATAAGGAAATAGGAACACAGCTTCGCAAAGTTATATGAGCCTGTGAATAGAATAAGGAAAAAGGAATTTTTCATTCATTTCCTTTTTCCGTATTCGCAGTTTGTACCTTTGAACTTCGGATATCTATATCATTATGCTTAGAAGTAAAAATGATCGTAAATGCGCTATATGTTAATGAACTATTGCATAGCTTCTTTAAGTTCCTTGGTCCTCAAAATTGAATAAGGAAAAAGGCATTTTTCATTCATTTCCTTTTTCCGTATTCGCAGTTTGTACCTTTGAACTTCGGATATCTATATCACTACGCTCTTAGAAGTAAAAATGATCGTGAATGCGCTATATGTGAATGTTCTATTGCATAGCTTCACAAAGTTCTATGGACCTCAAAATCGAATAAGGAAAAAGGAAATTTTGATTCATTTTCTTTTTCCTTATTCATAGTTTGTACCGTTGAGATGAAAATCTTTACCATTATGCTTAGAAGTGAAAATGATCGTGAATGTGCTATATGCGAATCTTCTATTGCACAGATCCGCAAAGTTCTATGGGCCTGAATATCGAATAAGGAAAAATAAGGAAAAAGGAATTTTTCGTTCATTTCCTTTTTCCTTATTCGCTTTCTTTTGCTTTGAAATTCGGAAATCTATATCACTATACTTAGAAGTGAAAATGATCGTGTATGCGCTATATGTGAATGTTCTATTGCATAGCTTCACAAAGTTCTATGGACCTTAAAATCGAATAAAGAAAAAGGAAATTTTGATTCATTTCCTTTTTCCTTATTCATAGTTTGTACCGTTGAGATGAAAATCTTTACCATTATGCTTAGAAGTGAAAATGATCGTGAATGTGCTATATGCGAATCTTCTATTGCACAGATCCGCAAAGTTCTATGGGCCTGAATATCGAATAAGGAAAAATAAGGAAAAAGGAATTTTCGTTCATTTCCTTTTTCCTTATTCGCTTTCTTTTGCTTTGAAATTCGGAAATCTATATCACTATACTTAGAAGTGAAAATGATCGTGTATGCGCTATATGTGAATGTTCTATTGCATAGCTTCACGTAGTTCTATGGACCTCAAAATCGAATAAGGAAAAAGGAAATTTTGATTCATTTCCTTTTTCCTTATTCTCAGTTTGTAGCGTTGAGCTTTGGAAATCTATACCATTATGCTAAGAAGTAAAAATGATCATGAATGTGGTATATGCGAATCCTCTGTTGCAAAGCTTCGCAAAGTTCTATGAGTGTTAACATCGAATAAGGAAAAGGGAATTTTGATTCATTTCCTTTTTTCCTTGGTTTAAACTTTATTTCATTTGTATAAGAATACATACAAAAATACAAACATCAAAGGCATAAATATCATACAACCTTATACAAAAGCGATTCAGAAAAAAGTCATAAGACTTATATGAATCTGTATCCCGAATTGCAATATCAAAAATTAAACCAATAAATAAGTGATTTTTCATTAACATAAAAAATGTTTTTCGATATACTAATCATTGATAGATGATATAAAGTAGGGAACTTGTAAAGCATAGTGTGAAATGAGAATTTTCCGTTACAGTTTGAATATACATAAATTTATGTATTCATATAGTTTCTCTACATATACGTCAAATACCTAAAAGCTTTGACAACTAGTATACTAACAGTATGCTCAAATATCTGAATATTTGAATATTTGCTCCACGGGGAATGGAGTTTCCGACAGGCGGTGTCTCAAGACGGCAGACTTATTACTATTTCGAATATTGTTACTCACTTTATTGATTCTCGCTTGATGGTTAAGGGCATTCAACAGTTTGAAGGTTATAATATCCTAATAGATTAGGCTTAGATAAACGCTTTGATAAACAAAAGAAAAACTTTCAAAAAGCCTAGGTTAAGATTCCTGAAATCATTTATTAACGAGCTGCTGATTTACTAGGAAGCGTTTGGTTTTTAATATAAAGCTTTGAACAGCATTAGATATTTGTATGTTTGAGTGTGTCGTAATATCTGGGTTTCCGGAAAGAAAAACATTAAGGCTAGGGAGGTAGAGTTCGGAAATTTCTGTTAGCATTTCTTGTCTTAAGTTGAAATACAGTGGACATTCAAGAATAAAATGCCTTGTGTCCTCAACTAAACCACATGAGCACAAAGGACTTTCTACTATAGTTTTTGAATGAAGATGCTGATTTAGGATGCTGCACTTAGTCCTTAAACGTGCGTGGTATATTTGACCAAGTCGTGTGCCGGCCGTGTAATAAGCAGGAGGAGAATGACGATTAGCATTTAGACCTCTCTTAAAAGATACAATGGAGTTAGAGGTTCGTACTTCATCCGGCAAGTCATTCCAATGGCGAACAACTAAAGGCAGGAAAAAGTTATAATATAACTGTGAACAGACGTAGAAGAATAAAAAGCATATGCGTAGTGTAATCTGTTTCAGTCATCTTTAGATAGATATTTCAAGCTGTTGTTGAGTTATTTTAATTCGGTTATACTCGGGGAAAAATATTGTATGAATTAGCTTTCTCTCAGTCAGAATGTTTAGAAAAATTAAACTTCGATCCTCTAGGAGCGACCATTTATTAATATTAGTATCATTCTTTAAATCATGGAAAAGATTTTCAAATATTGTAATACATAAATTTCCTTAAATTCTTTCGACCATTCACAACTTGCGACACGGCTGTATATAAAACACATGTCTTATTTTCTTGTTGAGTACAGTCCAGTTTGCTCTTAAACTCAATAATAATCTTATTGTTCGAGACATTTTAAAGGATTAAAGCGGGCGTTGCATCAAAACAATTAACAAGTTCAACATAAAAATGGTAAGTGTAAAGGTTTCCCATAGCCTAATAGCCGTAGGGGCAGTGGGGGTTAGAGACCCACTGTATCTTGGGCACAGCTGATGAAAGGCGGAGACCATCTCTCTCCATTCGCTGCCTTATCCTTCCCTGATTCGAAAAAGGTACCCATTTACTGCTTGGTTGACAGAGAGAGTTTTCCAGTCGTCGGATAGCGACGGTGAGCCGCGGACTCACGACCTTCCGGTGACTTTCTGCACAATAACCGAGCCTCTCTAACCACTCGACTACGGCGCCTCTCTAAGTTCAACATACAATATAGAAATTAACAGTCAGAGCTATAAACGTAACAAGCGAAGCCGCGTGATTAAATCTGTTTATTATCACTAATGCACAGTATCCGAACTACATGTACAATCTCTTCCGGTTTTCATAGCGTTGAATCGAGAGTACAAACGTTCGCTTATAACCAGTAGTCGGAAATCATTATGCTTTGAGATTTTATCCGGAATCTGCTGCGTCATTTATAGCTATTCAGCTTCGAAAATGTAAAGAGGTAAGTTTAATATAATTTGCTCTTCGGTCTTTTACTTTATTACCCTGTACAATGTCGTGTATGGGTGGGTAAAATTGGTACAGTTTTCAAATCGCCCTTGGCATGATTCTTAAACCATTTTGAGCGTTTTCTTACATGTTTTATAAAAAATCTTTAGAATAAACGGAAGGCGTTATCAATCTACAGTTTATTAGTTTTGATAAAAGAATGATAGCTAAGTTTTGCACGACACAATCTCGTGTTAAATTAAGCTGTTCTGAAAAAAAAATCTGCGACGGCAAGGAGTTTTTCATTGTACTGGGCAATAAAGTAAAAGACCGAAGAGAAAATTATATTAAACTTACCCCTTTACATTTTCGAAGCTGAATAACTATAAATGACGCAGTAGATTCCGGATAAAAACTCAAAATATAATGATTTCCGGCTACTGGTTATAAGCGAATTCTGTACTCTCGATTCAACGCTATGAAAACCGGAAGAGATGGTACAGTGCGTTCGGATACTGTGTAATGATATTGTGGGTAGTCCTGATGGAAATGGTGATGCTTTGAATACGCTGATGACGTTATGTAACGAGTTGATGCTCTGGATATGGCTAATGTAACCGGTCACGATGCTTTGGATATGCTGATTAAAATCGGTGATGCTTTTGATATGTTGAATGTTACAAGTAGCGCCTTAGGTATGTCATCTTTGGACGAGTTAAACTCGCAGGAAATTGTGCGGTTGATTCCCTTGATAATTTATTTGTTATTAGTAGGTGTGATTGGAATCATTGGTAATGCAGTAGTTTGTCATGTTTACAGAACAAACTATAGGCAATCTAACTCAAAATATTTCATAATGTGCTTGTCTGCAATGGATCTCTTTTCGTGCGCTCTCGTGATGCCGTTTGACATTTGGACTGTTTTGAAACAGTACAATTTCGAAGAAGTATGGCTGTGTAAAGTCTCCGGATTTGCTACTACGCTACCAACAATCGCATCTGGTTTAATGCTGATGGCAATAGCTGTTGATAGATACAGAAAAGTGTGCAAACCACTAAACTGGCAAATTTCACACAGAACTGCAAAATGGATTTGTCTTGGAACTATTTTCTGTGGCGTATTATTTTCCTGGCCGGCACTGCTGTTGTACGGCCATAAAACGTTCCATGTTGCAAAATATAACCTCACTGCTACCGAGTGCTCGACTAGTGATAACATGTCTTCTTTGATATTTCCTGTCATAAACAACGCTGTCTGCGGTCTTCTGTTTTTATTCGGAACTACCACACTGACAATTCTTTACCCGTTGATGGCCAGGCAGATAAGAAAGCATGCACTGAACGCCGTTTCTTATTACTCGGCCGTCGAGCTGCAAACACTAAAATCAAACAACCTAAAAGCCCCTTGCGCGAGTCCAAATAGTAAAGAAGATCAAGCTATGCTCTGTTACTCAGGAGAAAACACAGGAAATACCAAATCGAATGATAAGAAGAACAGATGAGCCGCGACGTGACAAAACCAACAATGTGGTCGTGCGTCCAGCGCAGACTCAGATCAGCCTGGGCATCCGCCCAGTCTGATCAGAGTCTTCGCTTTCCGCATGAAGGTAGCTTAGTCCCTCAGCTACCCTTTAAGCGCTTAGCAAAGAGTCTGATCAGACTGGGTGAATGCCCAGGCTGATCTGAGTCTGCGCTGGGCGGACCACCACATTGTTGGTTTTCTCGTGTCGCGGCTCAGATATGATGCATTAGCATCTTCTTCTGAGATTGTCAAGTCTTGTGTCGCAGTAAAACATACTGTCAGTGGGAGCCTTGTCCAAGATGTAGGTCCTGAATGTGTTTCAGAAAATAAACAGAATGAATCGATTACTTCAGATGAGAATAAAGATGAACCAAAGGATCAGTCGAGAACTAGCAAAGGGTCTGATTTCATTAAGAGAATGTCTTCAACATTGAGTTCGTATATTCCTAAGTAGTGCAGTGAGTTCTACTAGCATACCAAGAACTGGAGCTATGAGTCGAGTACATCGGTCGAGTCAAAGACGAGCACGAAGATTGACTCTTGTTATGTTTCTGCTATCTCTGGCATTTGTTCTGAGTTATCTACCGACTATCTTGCTCATGCTTACACGTTCACTTAGTTCCGGTTTCGTAGACGGCATGTCTGACCAGGGACGGGCGGCGTACAAGTTTTTTCTCCGTTCATATAAACTAAATTGTGTTGTAAACCCTTTTATATACAGTGTGTGTGACAAGAGATTCAGAAAAGCTGTGAAACAGTTATTCATTGATATTTTCCAAACAAGCAAAAGATCGGTTTAACAGTGGGTTACCTATAAAAGTATTAGCGGAATCGAATCACAACGAAACGATGTCGAATAAATTACAAGCAGCCCTGGTAGCTCAGTGGGGAAAGGCCTGGCCTGATAAAGCTGGCGGTTCGGGTTATAATCCCGCTTGAGACGGAATTCTTTTAAATCTTAAACGGGTTTTAATAACAGACATCTATTCTTTTTCACCCTTCCGTCGGCTCGACAGGACTGACATACTGTTGTTTCAAAAGGGCCGTAAAACTGCAAGTCATCAATCTATACAGCATTATAGCACAATCCCCAGATGCCCGAAACTTTAGCACGGAATACCCCGTGCCGCGCAAGGTCTGAACTGGGTATCGTGCTATAACTAAAATAGGGCATGGTTCGTCCACCTGTACGGTCGATAATCCACTCGCTAAAGGTCATTGATTATCTCTCCGCACAGGCTGATGAACCATGCTCTAGCTTTCAATTCTATCTCCTATTGTTGCTTTCGAAACGAACAAAACGAAATAGGATATATTAGATAGTTGACAGTTTCGCTTTGTTTCGTTTTGGTTTCGTTTTGGTTTAATGAGTTCATTATGTTTATTAAAGTACTTGCAAGCTACTTGCTAATAAAGAGTGGTATTTCCCATTCTGAAAGGAACAGTCACAGGTCGCTATCATACCCAAACGCAAGGGAGAAACTTTTTTTTATTATGCATATAAATATATGTCATACATATCAATGTGTATATGAGCCGCGACACGAGAAAACCGACAAAGTAGTTGTGCGGCCAGCGCATAATCAAATCAGCATGGGCATCCGCCCAGTCTGATCAGAGTCTTCGCTGTCCACATGAAGGAAGCTAAGACCCTCTAAGACCCTTAGCTACCATTTACGTGCTTGGAGGAAGACTCTGATCAGATTGGGCACATGTCCGGGCGCAACCACTTTGCTGCTTTTCTCTTGTCGCGGCTCAAACATGTATGTGGTAGTCATAAAATATAAAATACTAATCACTTAAAAGTAAAACAAAGCAAACCACGGGGTTTTAAATAATACTATTAAACAGTATTTCAGCCTAGGCAACTCTATAGTACATCTTCTATTAAGCTGTATGGGTACTCCTCCGTGTTTTTCTGCCTTCTTTTTAAAGGGTAACAACTTTTGTTAACTACGTAGTCTGGCCCATGTTCATTCTTCTGAATGTATTCTCTGCTCTTGAAGGAACTCTTTAAGATTTTAATTTTACTTCACTGCAGCTGGTGTTTATGCCATGTGGCGGCCGTAAAACGTCTCACGTACATCATCCGTAATGCAGATTTTATTTTATTTTCATTCTTTGAGATCATAGGATATAGTCTGAGAAATCTGAAATTTGAGACTGTTTAAGACTCTTATTCTAGATCATCGTCTTTTATATTAATTGGATCCTTTTTGATACTAAGCAGTCTTTGAAACGACTGCCCAATTAAATTTAAGAAATTTCAGTACGCTGTTCTCATGTTTCGTCACCAGATATTGTCAGAGTCACTGAAGAGGCTTTATTCGCTGAAACTACGTAGCCTGGTCCATGTTCCTTCTTCTGGATGTATTCTCTGCTCTCGAAGGAACTCTTTAAGATTTTAATTCCTCTATGCTTCCCTGGATGAAGAACCCCTTTCAAACTGGAGTCAACAATTAAATGAAAGAATTTGCTCATAGAGGAGCAAATTCTTACCTTTATGAGTTGACTCCTATTGTAAAGGGAGGCAAAACTAAATTCTAATGCACTTGCGTATGTAACGCGACGTCTGATTGGATAATGTCAAAAATATGCGACAATATATACTGCGATATACTGTCGCAAACCCGACGTCATTAAGTAACGTTGCTTCTCATTGGTTGACTTCTGGGTTTACGTCGCTGAAAGCATTTGCTATGGGTGCAAAATAGCACACTTTTAACGGTGAAAATGTGAAAAATGCATTAGAATGGGGATAACTGCATTGAAAATTGTCATTTGGGGAGGTAAATCATCGGTTTTATGGTCGCAAATTGCGTTTTATGCCTCCGCTGGCGCGTCGCCGTGAAACGAAATTTCCGACCATAAAACCGATGATTTACCTCCCCAAATGACAATTTTCAAGAAAGTTATCCCCTAAATGGCAGAGCTGTTTCCTCCTGAAAGTGTACCCATTTACTTTAAGTAAAGGTTGGTTCAGGTAAAATACATCTTATACATGAATCAAAAACTGAAAAGATATTTGTTAGTTGTTTACACTCTTTATTTCCTGACGTTTCGGCCTGTACCGGCTTTCTTCAAAGGAAAACACAAGAAGAAATTTACTCTACATTCCTTGTGATGCTTTTCATTCCACTATCTTGGTTATGACATTGAAGACTATGAAGATAGTGGACTGAAAAGCATCACAAGATAAATAGAGTAAATTTCTTCTTGCGATTTCCTTTGAAGAAGGCCGGCACAGGCCGAAACATCAGGAAATAAAGAGTAGTTTAAGCATATTTTATTGCTATAAGTAACAAGCAATGGGGTTGGGCCACAAGTTCTCACAACATTAGTTACGGCCTGCCCCCTACATCATACATTAACAGATATAAATAAGCATAATAATGACAGCAAGCGAACATATTCATAACATAACTATAAACAGTACCAAATAAGAAAAAAACCTAGCTATACAAAGTAGTCTTGTCAGGTGATCCGGGCCATATCTTGGTGGGAATTGAAAACGATGGTGGCAAAGTGTATACATATACATGTATGCATATACTAGCCGACTATATATATATAGCTGTAACTAGTCTAAAACCGCTTTGAAGACTTAATAAAATTATGGATAGCCTTAAAAAGAATTATGTTGTTTTCAGTACCCAATTCTGGTTTACCAAATAATACAGAGTCAGTACTGAGAGGGTGAAAATTTCTTGTAGCGTTAAATAACAATAGCCTCTCCATAGTGTATTTTGGGCATCGAAAGAAATAATGTTCGGCAGCTTCTATTTCATTTGAACAGGAACAGGTAGGATCAAGTGTTAAGTAGTTTGTAAAAAGATCGAAATTCAGATTGCTACATTTGTTACGTAGTCTAGCATGCAATACAGATATGTATCTACAGCCATACGAATAATAACTTGGAGTTGCAGAAGCATTCGTGTATATTTTCTTAGTATTCGATTTAAAACTTGTAAGTGTGTTTATTTCTCTCAGATTGTTGTCGATCGAGTTCCATAATGAAATTGACGAGGGAATACATGATTTTCGTGAGATTTCTGTACGGGTATAAGGTACAGAATAATTATTTTGATTTCTAAGCTGATAATTAGAAACATTTCTAACTAGTGGTGGGATAAGGTCAATGATATAAGAAGGGGCTAGATTATTATGGACTTTATACATAAAATTTAATTTCTGTTGACGCCTCCTTTCTTCTAATGAGACCCAACCACATTCACGAAAAAGGAATGCTACTGATACAGATCTAGTTAAGCCCGTTACAATGCGCGCGGCTTCATTTTGAATTTTGTCTAATAGATATGAGTTCTGCGCTGAGCAGCCATCCCAAACAATGGAAGCATATTCTAATATAGGCAATAGATAAGAGGTATATATCTGATTAAGTGCTTTTCGACTAAAAGTGTATTTAAGTTTACGCATTATTCCAAGGACTTTTGAAGCTGAAGTTATAATATTATCAATATGAACAGTCCATTTACCATCGCTACTAAGAGTTAAACCAAGGTGTTTATGGTTTTCGACAAATTTTATTTGAGTATTGCCAAACGTTAGACGGGGCAGTGTATCAAAACGTCTTAAGGTGAATAAAACTGCTTCGGTTTTGTTAGGATTAAATGTAACAAGCCACTGGCTAGCCCATGCAGATAGCAAACTGAGGTCGTGATTTATAATACCGTCAATATCATGCAGGCTAGTGGCTGAGTAATAAAGAGAACTATCATCGGCAAACAATCTTGTTAAACTAAGGAGGGACTCAGAAATATCATTTACATATATCAAAAATAATAGAGGGCCCAGTACAGATCCTTGTGGAACACCAGCGTTTAATATTTTAGGAGAAGAACTACTTGCTTTTAGCACAACCTTTTGTTTTCTGTTGTCAAGGTAATTAGATATCCAGTGTAATATGCTTCCGTGTACACCATGTTGTTTTAATTTAAACAATAAACCTTTGTGCCAGACCCTATCAAAAGCTTTGGAAATGTCGCAGAAAACCATACATGAAAACTGATGGTTGTCAAAGGTCTGACATATACTATGGTAAATATCAATAAGCTGGAATACTGTTGAATGGTTAGGGAGATTTATATAACAAATCATTTGCATAAAGATAATTATATAAGTTTTTAAAGACAATACGTTCTTGCAATTTACTGACATTACTCAATAAAGCAACTGGCCTGTAATTCGACGGCGATGTTTTATCACCTTTTTGGGAATCGAGATTACATTCGATTCCTTCCATGGATCTGGAAATATACCTTCGGAAAAAGATCGATTAAATAGTAAAGCTAAAGGTTTAGATATAGTTTTGGATACTCCTCTCAACATTCTATTACTTATACCATCATTTCCATTCGCCTTATTTGGATTAAGATTTTCGATTAATAGTTCAATTTCGCTTTCAGAGCAACTAACAGTAGAAACATTTTGAGGTGTCTCGCTTTGAAAAATAGGTAGCTGAGAGTTTTGGTCATTCACACTAGATATTGAGACAAAGTAATCGTTTAAACACTCGGCTTTTTCTGTGTCAGCATAATAATAATTTGAATCACCGGTGTCTGATAATGTACATAAAGGCGGAATAGATGAAGACGTATTATTATTTTTAACAAAGTGACGAACTACTTTCCAGAATTTTCTTTTATCATTATTTTGAAAGTCGCAAACTAATAGTTCTAAATTATTGTAAAAGTTTTCTTTTGCATATTTTATTTGATTATTAACTTTGTTTCGTGTTTTTTTTATATTCATTCCAATCTGAGGGGTTTCCAGATTTCGCTGCTTTTGTTTTAAGTCTATCTCTAGTCCTAGATGTGCTTGTTATTACGGAATCGTACCACGGCTTCTCATCTCCCCTCACTATAACAGTTTTATGTGGGATACAGGAGTTAACAAATTCAAGGAAAATACTATTAAAGCATAAACAAGCCTCGGTTACGGTTCCATTTAGTAAACACGACCAGTCGAAATTTCCTATTCTTTGAATTAATAGATCAAAATTAGCATATTTGTATTGCCAAACGGTTCTTTCAAAAGACTCATTTTGATCGTAAAAGAAAGGTAATGTAATATAGGTTGCGCTATGATCACTTATAAAATTTGGCAATTTTATCGTGCCTTTGTCGACAAAACTCATTTCTTCGGGAATAATAATAGGGTCTAACAGTGCTTGTTGCCGGGTTGGTTCATCTATGATATTGTGGAGAGAGTTTAACATTAAAACATCTTTTAGATTGCGCACATTTTGGTGATACAAGTCTTCGTTTAAATCTCCAACAATGATAATATTCTTGGATATTTCTAATGCCTTTTCAATATTGAGATTCAGCTGCTCAAAAAAATTAATATCTGAAGTACGGGGACTGTAAAAGGTTCCTAATAAGTAAATTTCTCTATTAACCTTAATTTCTGTCCAGACAGATTCACTACAAAATATTTCAAGATCTATACGCCGAGAGTGCAAAATATTTGACGAGACATAAACCAGTATACCCCCTCCATGGCAAATACGATCTTTTCTATATGGTGAGTCAAACTTATTAGAAAGTATTAAGGAATCCATATTTATATTGACATCAAGATGTGTTTCACTAAAGCAAAGTATATCAAAATCCAAAAAAGTGTCTTGTATATATTCGATTTTATTTCTGATACTTCTAATGTTACTATGAATGATAGAAAGAGTGTTAATTCGTGAATCTGGTCCCGGGTTACGTTCAATATCACCAGCTTGTAATAATCAATATGACATTTATATTAATTAGCCAGTCATTAGGAATAGATGATAAAAAACGACATAACTCTGAAAGTATCTTCAACAACTCGATTATAGGACCAAGTAAAAAGTCGACTGGTAACTTAATTCTACAACTAGAGCGATATATGATGCCACCGCTGTGAAACAGACCAATGCAAATACGCCATTGTTGCAGTCCGTTATCCATTCGGCATCATTATAAGATCTTCAGTCCAGGTTAACTGCACCGGATCTGCATCACACCGGCACCATGTGCCCAGTTCACCTGACAAGATTGGAAAGTAAACAGTATATACAGAAAAAAGGTGGAGTGACAAAAACAAAAGAAACAAATTAATGAAAGCAAAAAACATATGAAAACACAAGACTAGTTGCCATGTAAATTTGGAAGCAAAGTTGTAATCGAAAAGCAAACTATGTAAGACAAATCTCATCGGGAACGTAGTTTCGAAATACCACTGTAGCAGCGCTAATTCGGCGCCGTGACGTCGAATCAACATTGGCATAGGGACACGTCGACGCCACGCTTCCGAAGAGATTATTCTATAATATTTCTACAAGTATCTTCCATAGCACAAAAGAGGGGGTATATTTGTATTTAATTATAAAGATTTTAATTTTAACGGCTATTGCAAAAAAAAAAAATGATACACTGAAGAGCAAAGGGGATGGGGATAGGAATTTATTCAATTATCATAAATGACAGCAGGTAACATGCGCACAGAAAAAAATACGACGGGGGGGGGGGGGGGGGGGGAGGGGGGGGGGGGGCGACATACTGGATCGTCACTAGGAGAGTGGGCGGATGGACACACTGGATCGTCACTAGGTGGAGTAGGTGGCCACACTAAAGCGTCTTTGTAATAAATGGGAAATTTCACCTCACAAATCGATCATAACATGCCAAAATAAATCGTCGATTAACAATGCACATATTTTAGTATAAACATATCTCAATTAAATTAAAATCACCACCTCATTTTATTGGCTCAGACTGTGTGTAAACTAAAGCAAACCATTACCCTCCAGCCAGTTGTACAGAGTATGCGTCACTCGCTTTGTGCTCGTGACACATTCTCTCCACAGCTGATCTCTATTAGGACAGTGCCCAAGTAGCTGAAGTCATCGCTTTTCTCAGCCGAATCACGGGATAAGGTGTCCGTTCAATATGTGGGGCAGCGAAGAGACAACAACACTTTAAAGTTTGACCATGGACATCGGTGTCCACATAAACAGCCCAAGAATTCTTGAAATTGGCAAACAAAAACTTAATCAGGTACGTTGGCTGCATAAACAAGGCACCTTATCCCGTGAAACTACTGAGAAATTATCCGTGGCCGGCGCACTAAGTAAACAGCCAATAGAGCTATTGATCCAATAGCAATACACTACATCTGTTTCGTTTGCATACGTAAACAAAAGAGTGTAAACAACAAACAAGCATTAAGAAGAAACCAGAGATTTAAATGAAAAGATATCGTTTAAAAATAAAAGGAACTTCTACAGAAATAGAACTATTATAAATAAAACAAAACACTCCCAAACGAGCCTACTAAAACAAAGGGGCCTTGTACAGATAATAAAACTATAATATGATAAGATAAAAAGACACTCCCAAAGGACGCACTAAACCAAAGGGGCCTTGTACAGATAATGAAACTATATAAAATAAAAAAAGACACTCCCAAAGGACACACAAAGAAGAAAATACATTGAGGCAACGTTATGACTTATAATTATAGCTTTAATATCTCGCTTCGCGTTGCTCGGCAAATCGGCCCGGAAAGCTCCAACTGGCCCGAGGGTCAGTGCCGATATGCCTGGCAAAGCGACACCTGATTTATCACATGCTTTCTGCGCCCCCCCCCCCCCCAATCCAAATCATGAAACTGATTGAAACAAATGAAAATGTTTTGAGCTTCTGAGCGAAACGGCAACTCAGTACTATTGTATTTGGCGTTATGTTTAAGAAATAGATCGGCTCTGAATCTGAATTGTTTACTGATGATACGCCAAAATTGACAATCTTTCACCAGGGGGGGGGGGGGGGGGGGGGGGGGGGTGACTGGAGGAAAAATTAGTCCCTAGCTCTCACGAGAGATGAGAACTTTGACACACAATCATCTGACATTTCAGCAGAGGAAATCAGGGAATCAGGGAGGTCATTCCAGTCCCTGATGGTCTGGGGAAAGAAGCTACATTTATATGCATCTAAACTAGCAGTGGGTATCTGAAATGCCATGGAATGTTGATTTCTGCAACGCCTAGTTTTGGGGACAAGGTCACCTGTAGGTATTCTGGCTTTACTTTTCAGACCTTTGTATAGCAATATGAGTCGGTTATCCTTCCTCCTCATTTTGAGGCTTTCCCACTTAAGTTGCTCAAGGATGCCAGTCATGCTACCCGCCTCTCGGGTGTAATTCCTAGTTACAAACCTAGCTGCACGGTTTTGCACCTTTTCTAACTCTTCCTGAAGGCCTTGTGTATAGGGATCCCAGACCGAGCTTCCATATTCGAGGATGGGACGCACCAATGTCTTATAGCCTACTTCTTTCACTTCTTGGGGACAAGAAAACAAATTTCTCCTTAAGAATCCTAGGGTTCTGTTGGCCTTAGTGCAAATATTAATGATATGGGTATTCCATTTCAAATCACTTGTAATTGTTACTCCAAGGTATTTGATACTTTCAACATTTTCCAGTACTGTACCCTCAAGGGTGTAAGAAGCCTGGATTTTGTTGTGCTTTTTTGTCAGCTGCATCATGTTGCATCTGACAGGTTGAAATCTCATACCTCATTTCCTAGCCCAACATCCTAAACGATCAATGTCTTCCTGAAGTTTCACTGTATCATCTATTCCTTTTATTTCACGGTAACAAACACAATCGTCAGCAAAGAGTCTTATTTCAGACTCAATGTCTGCAGAGATGTCGTTTATGTACAAGGAGAACAACATGGGACCAAGAACGGTGCCCTGTGGGACACCAGACACAACAGGGGCCCAGTCTGACATAACACCATTTACTACTACCCTTTGTTGTCTAAAGCATAGGAAAGCGTTTATCCAATTCAATGTTGAACCACCTATACCGTAGCTAAATAGTTTGCTTTTAAGGAGTTCATGTGGGGGTGTATCAAAAGCCTTTTCAAAATCTAATATAAAAGTGTCAACCTGACCCTTATTGTCTAACACTTTTGCCCAATCATCTATCACCGTAGTCAACTGAGTTTCACAGCTATGCCATTTTCTGAATGCATGTTGTTTGTCTGACAAAAGTTTATGTTCATCAAGATGGGCCATTATATTCGAACACACAATATGTTCAAGCAGCTTGCAAGGTATGCAGGTCAAGGATACCGGACGATAATTACGGGCAATAGACCTGTCCCCCTTCTTGAACAGGGGGCAAATGTTCGCAAGAGACCATTCACGAGGGATTTCACCTCTATCAATCGATTGTTGAAAAAGATGGGCAAATACCGGACCCAACTCTGTCGCCAACTCCTTGAGAACTCTAGGATGAAGTTCATCAGGTCCTAAGGCCTTAGATGGGTTTAATCCTTTAAGAAGTTTTGTAACTCCTTCCTTAGTAACAACAATTTCTTCCATGAATGGGGCTGATCTATCCAGAAGAGGGACCTGGTTGTGTTCTGTTTTGGTGAACACATCCGTGAACTGACCATTAAATTCATCCGCCTTCTCGAAATCCGATTGGGCGACCCCACCTCCGTTCCTCTTTTTTAAAGGGGGGATACCTTGGGTGTCTTTTTTCTGACTATTGATGTATCTATAAAAGTCCCTGGGATTAGCCTTAACATCACCAACCAAGTTATTCACATAGATGGCATGCTGCTTCCTAATATCAGCTTTGATTTCTCTCCGTAAAGTTTCAAATTTAGATCTAATTTTTGCACTACCAGTCTTCTTAGCTTTTGCATGAGTTGCATTTCTTCTGCGAATCTTACGTCTTATTTCAGGTGTTATCCATGGAACCGAGGAGACCGTGCGACTAGTTTTTGATGGAATATGCTTATCTGCTGAGTCCTGAATGAATGAAGTAATCAGATTGAAGTTTTCTTGAACCGAGCGAGTGTCTGAGTAACCATTAAAGTACTTTTCTTTTGCAAATTTAAGTGTTTCTGCCCTCATAGATTCATAATCACCTTTCTGATAACGATAAACCTTCCTCCTAGGTTTCTTGATGGGGGGAATAACTACTTTCAAAGTTCCAGAAACAATGTCATGATCACTGAGTTTGTCCGGGTCTACAAATTGAGTAGGAAGGGAAGTCATTATTAAATCCAATGTGTTTCTTTCTCTTGTAGGGAAGTGGACTAACTGCTCCAATCCATGATCATTCATAATGTCTACCAACTTTTGTCCCTCCGACTGACTCAAGGCTGAACCAGATTTGTTGAGTCTGTCAGGCCAAACAATATTTCGGAAGTTGAAGTCCCCTAGTACATGAACTGAGGGTGGTTTGTTGCCTTTATGTTTATTCCTGATTTTATCAAGCTGTTCTCTGAACAAACGGTCAAAATCTTCCAATTTTAACAATTTTTCATCAGGTGTTCGATACCAACTTGCCACAAAATGAGAAGTTTTATTTGCAAACACTTTAACCCATACTGATTCTGAGTCGTTTTCCAATTCTGTGATGGGCATATGCGGGATATCCTTGTGGATAAGCAACATTACACCACCGCCTGAAACATTTCTATCCTTCCTGTATACACTATATGGAAAAGTTTCTGGAAACAATTCTGAGGTTGATATGGAGCTGTCAATTTTTGACTCTTGAATTGCCACAATCTGAGGTTGATGAAAGTCAAGGAAGGCCAACAACTCAAGTTTCTTACCCCGTATACTATTGATGTTTATGCTTGCAAATTTCAAACCGCTAATAAATTTGTCTTTATTTGTAACATTTTGGGGAGTTTTAGTTCCAGTATCCTTTGCCAATGGAGCAAACCTATTTTGATTTTCCAAGTTTAATTGCTCTGAGAAGAATGAATCCGAAAAATAGGAAAAGTGGCATTTTGGACAAAACCACAAGCAGTTTGAGTTTTTCACAGCATCAAATTCAGATTCTGTGATGAGAGAGCATTCATTGTGAATCCACATATCACATTTGTCACATTGGACTGCTTTGCGACCATATACAACAGGACCGCTGCATATATCACAGTCAGCTTTACAGCCAGTACAATGCCAAGATCCATTTCCTGATTTTAATTCCAACAATTCTTTTTCACTGAGTTTTACACTTGTCACATGAAAGGATTTTCTGCATTCCTCACATTTAACAACCTTGTCTGCCGCCTTACAATATTTATTGCATTGACAGCACAGGGACCTGGGACCTGGGTTTAATTCAATATCCCCAGCCAGGATGATTAGTACTAGCAGATTTGTACCTCTTGACGGTTTAAAGCTGCGTAGACTTTCCGGATTTCTGCAGTTTCCAAGTTTCCTGGAGTATGCCAAAAAACGGGATATACTACCAGGAGGGTTTCCAAAACCAATACCACATTCCTGGTTTGAGTCCAGGGAATGTACCGAGTTCAGCCGTTTCCATACAATGAATCCAAGCACCAACACCAAAGCCAAGTGGTAGAGCAGCCGAGCCCTGGCCTGGGAGTGACCATGCCTAGCAGCCGACCGCTCTACATTTGAATGTACCTGACCGAGAGCCATTTTCGGAGAGACCAGATTGGTTAGACAAGTTGTTCTTGACGCCGAAGATACCACAAAAGTGAGACAAATGCTGTGCCCGGCGGGGAGGTGACCCTACCTGCTGCACAGATACGAAGATGTCCAGACGCCAAAGATACCACAAAAGTGAGACAAATGCTGTGCCCGGCGGGGAGGTGACCCTACCTGCTGCACAGATACGAAGATGTCCAGACGGTGCACGGACGGCTAAAAAAAATCCCCACACCAGCCGGTTAGCGATCTAGCTATGTCCAAACGCACAAGTTGGCTAGTGATTGTCAAAAGGCTGCCACCAAGCACACCAGTAACAAAATTCAGGTCAAGCAACAAAAATTCTGACCTGAGGAAAACAAGGGGAAACAATCCAGCAAACAATTCAGATTCTTGGGAATATCCACAGATTAATCTACTAGTAATCTATTGTACTAGAAGAAAATGTATTATCAGGTCAATAACAATTACTGTGCAAAATTATAATTGTTGAGAAACAAAATGAAAATTTCAGTACGAAAAGTGTTTGGGCGAATTTCGGCGCGAAATTTTTACCCACGAAAACTAATGACTTTGAAGTAAATCACACAAATCACACAAAAAATATCAGAAATTAATGGCCAGCACTTTGAAAACGCTGGTTACACTAAATCTGAGTTGAAAAACAGACAGTAAATAACAATAAACAAGAAAGACACTTCTCTTTTGCGAGAGCTAATTTCTAACAATCATCCTGGGGTAAAACCCAGCTCTAGCAGTGCATTGTTGAGTAATAATTCACTGATTGGGGGACAATTATAAAGTAGATAACATTATGAGCGCGAAACGCGAGTGACATATCTACTTACGCTCCGCGCTCATAATATGATCTACTTTACAAATTTAATAATTCACTGTTTGTCGGTCAGTTGTGAGTGACATATCTACTTACAACTGTACGACAAACAGTGAATTATTACTCAACAATTCAATGCTAGAGCTGAACAATTTCGATCCTAACACTCAAAACACTGAAAAAGTATTATTTTCATTCTAATTCTACGAACCTTCCTGCCAGCGTGTTCATGCTCTACAGGGGTTGTAGTAACGTTATGTGACAAATGGACAATGATATTGTTACAGAAACAAAGAATAATAACAACACAGAAAATACCGTAACAATAGGTAACATTTTAAATCTATATGCGCCCAAAATCGCAACTCTCCATTATGTTCATAGTCTTGCCTGGAGCCAACATAATAAGAGAGTCTTTGGTTTGGACAGTATTAATTCAGAATCCGCGACGTGAGAAAAACAACAAAAGGCATGTGCGCCCAGCGCAGACTCTGGTTAGCCTGGACATCCGCCCAGTCTGATCAGAGTCTTCGCTGTCTTCATGGTGCTACACTGTAAAAATCGCGCTTAGCTGTAAAATGTTGACAGAGGTAAAAGGTAGATATAACCAGTTTTGCACCTAAACATGTTGCGAATTGAACATGTTACGATTTAAACACATAAAAAATCGGACTGCATTTTTTGGCATTGATTCTATACACTTTTTTACACTGTAGCTTAGAACCCTAACTACACTGTAAAAATGTGTTTAGAATCAATGCAAAAAATGCGGTTCTAAGCTACAGTGTAAAAAAGTGTATAGAATCAATGCAAAAAATGCAATCCGATTTTTATGTGTTTAAGTCGTAACATGTTTAATTTGCAACATTTTTAGGTTTACGTTTAGAAGTTAAACATGTACAAAACTTGTTATATCTACCTTTTACTTTGAAAATTTTCTCTGTCAACATTTTCGTCTCTTTGTTTCGTTCATCAACAGGGAAAAGAGAGAATGGATTCATCCGAAACCCGTAACAATAAAACTTGTTTAGCAGATTTTGTCCGGGAAAATAATAGAAAAGGCGACATGTTTAGCTATATGACATATTTCTAAACATGTTTACACCTAAACATGTAACCACTTATGTTTTATAGCTAAGCGCGATTTTTACAGTGTACCCTTTAAGCGCGATGCAAAGACACTGATCAGTTTGGGTGGATGCCCGGGCTGATCTGAGTCTGCGCAAGCACACAGTCATGCCACATTGTTGGTTTTCTAGTGTCAGGGCTCAGTCATGTTAGAACAACACATTGACAGGATTTGAAAAGAAGCTAAAAGCTTATACCCCACACTTTAGAACGCAGACATAGCTTTAATTACCAGCCACGAAACGACACGCGCTAGCCTATCCGAAGATCAACCCTTCATACTCCGTGCCGAAAGTTGGCACTGAACGCATGAAGGTTCACTACCAAGACTGACCGACCGAGCCGCATCATGGCCGGCGAAGGCTGAATTTGCCTACACTGTAAAAATCGTGCTTAGCATTAAAACACAAGTGGTTACATGTTTAGGTGTAAACATGTTAAGGAATATGTCATATAACTAAACATGTACGCCTTTTCTATTATTTTCCCGGACAAAGTCTGCTAAACACGTTTGATTCTGTTACGCGTTTCGGATGAATCCATTCTCTCTTTTCCCCGTTGAAGAACGAAGAAAAAAATAGAAACGAAAATGTTGAGAGAGGAAATTTTCAAAATAAAAGGTAGATATAACCAGTTTTGTACATGTTTAATTGCTAAACATAAACCTAAACCTGTTGCAAATTGAACATGTTATGATTTAAACACATAAAAATCGGACTGCGTTATTTGCATTGATTCTAAACACATTTTTACAGTGTATATACACTCAAATGTATAGGGTGGTGAATGATATACATGTATTATCTTGACTTATTTATCAAATTGAATATAAAGGTAAACAAAAAAGGTGACATATACAACATATTTTCAATAATATAATAATGATAAAAGGGTGAAGGAAAAGAAAAACATGAAATATTTGTTACGTGTAATCAGTGCTTTTATAAAGACGGAAAGAAAATGAAAGCAGTGAGAAATCGTGGTACATGTAATAGCAAAGAGCCTGTGGCAAAACACAAATGCGAAAAAAAATGTAATGAAAGCGACAAATATACTGAAAGGATTTAAAAACTTCCACTCTTTATTTTTGAATATCTCAGAAATGAATGCAGCTACGCCCACCAAAATTTCAATACATGTATATTCGTTCATACCTGATTATGTCAGTATCGCGAATTTGAAATCGTTCAACCGAATCGGCCAGGAAAAAGCACATGCTCCTCATGTTTTAGTACAGTTTTACATACAGATGAATCACTTCAAGTATACAATTTTCTGAGGAAACATTTCTCTTACGATATCAAATTAACCATTAAAAGTCTGAAGTCGGTCTGTGGCTTTATTTCGCCAAACGCGTCTAGATATCGCAAACGGGTGCAGATTTTTTAGGCCAGTTAAATGCTAAAATTTCAAAAATTGACGTTGCGAGACAATTTTATGAGTTAATTACGGTAATTTACAATCTCAAACGATGTGCACGGTTTACAGGAAGCTGTAAAGACCCGCCAGAAAAGTAGCTAACCGAAACTAAAAACAAGAGGTCTTGGCGTTAACTTACGTCCACGCCGTCTCCGTAATTGGTTTTGCGCGACAGCATCGGCAGCAATCATAATTGCAAACCAATGTGGATGACGTAACAATATACAGACAGCAAGAAATCGTCTAAAAGAATGTTGCATGGGATTAAAACGTCATCTCTTTATGCATTTCAGAGATGTAACGCTCTTTTAATGACGTCATTTAAGAAAATGATTCGATTAAACTGCATAATCTTTAAATTTGATGAGTTTCAAGCATTTTCTGATCAAATGTTAAACGCTGTCACTCGTGAAAGGATCATCAGCCAGCAATTAAAAAGTGGAAATTTTTAAATCCTCTCAGTATATATACATCTGATTTTTCCCAGACGTTCTACAATTATCCATACCCTTTTATGGATCTTAAACTAATTTTACTGCTGACTTTAATAGCGCTAGCGTTTTCCCTTGAAAATTAGGGGTTATTTAAAACGGAAATAATTTACTACCCCTGGGAGCAAATATTTTTCCTTCCTGAGAGGTCCAATAAACTAGGGTTTAACGGCCTTTGAGGCAGCATTTCAGTCTCTATAAGAGAGACTTATCTAAAGAGATATGATAGGCGAGAGATACACCATTACCCGCACCTACTGCAAGCACAGTAGGCTCTTGCCCACATATTATCCAAGCTAGTAGGACGCCCCGACACTGAAAGTTACACAGCACCATTGCCCGACTCGATCAACCCCAATAAGGAAGGAGATAACTACTTCTTGTGCATGGATTTCCTTTCCTGACAGTATATGAGTCGCGACACGAGAAACCAACAATGTGGTTGTGCGCCTAGCGCACTCCGATCAGCCTGGACATCCGCCCAGTCTAATCAGACTCTTCGCTAAGCGCTTAATGGGTAGCTAAGGGTCTGATCTACTAAGATGCGGACAGCGAAGACTCTGATCAGACTGGGCGGATACCCAGGCTGATCTGAGTATGCGCTGGGCGCACAATCACTTTGTTGGTTTTGTCGTGTCGCGGCTCATATCCTTTTACCATCGAGCAGAATAAGTATATTTTCTAAAAACTACTGTAGCCATTAATTATCAAATTCCCTGACTTTTCTAGCCCTTCCCAATTTCCCAGACCAATCATAAACTTCTCTGACTTTTCCTTGACTTTTCAAGCCATTTCCAATTTCCTGACCCATCATACAATTCTCTGACTTTTCTCTGACTTTTCAATTTCTCTGACACAATTCCCTGACTTTCCCCTGACTTTTCAAGCCATTTACCGGGCAATTTTCCTAACCAATCAAAAAATTTCCCTGATTTTTCTCTGGCCTGGCCAGCAGATGCTATTCCATGACCGTGGCAATGCTGTTCTCTGTTGTTAAGATAGTCAGGGGAAATTCCCCCCATGAACTTTGAGCACATTGTACAGACGGCCAGGAGCGGCGGTAGTGTAATGGCTAACGCACTAGACTACCGATCCCGAGGCCGTAAGTTCGATCCCCCGCCCCTCCGGTCTTTCGGATGAGACTAAACCGAGGTACCATCTCCGTATGACGTATGTGTTGGTCAGGGGCTTAGCTAGGGGAAATTACACAGGACGCACAATTATGTTTCATTCTCATTAATGGCAATAATAGGGGGTTAAGCCCCTAAGATATTTCAAATTTTTTGTGTCTGTTGGCAGTCAGTATTACAATTATGCCCAGTTAACAACATTTCAGCATGAAAATACGCAGGTGTATGTTGAAATTTTGTCAATTTGACAAAATTTCATTACGCACCTGCGTATTTGCGTATAGGTAGCTACGCCCTTGTTGGTGGGACGTTTACCCACATCACTCACTCACTACAGACTGTCATTTTATGCATGGATTCACCCATTTAAGCCTGGTGGACTCTTCTATTCTTATAAATTGGATGAGTCCATTTGTCAATTAAGGGGTTAGTTTATCTTTATCATTTTATTTTCTTTTAAGGAAAAATACCTATTTATCTTATGCAAACAGTGTAAACCCTGATCAGACGCCACGTTTAAGGCGTCTGATCTGGTTTGGACTGTTTACCGATGTTCCTTTTATGAGACACTAGACATAAATGGGTTATTCCATGTGCAGTTATATCGGAAAATTATGTCAAGAATAACAGCGACAACAAAAATGTTCTGGAAAGTTGTGTGGATGAAAAATATTTGACTGTTTGGCAAAAAAAAAATGCTAATTTTATCGTGCACATGAACTGAAATTGTCATCTCTCTCTCTCTCTCTCTCTCTCTCTCATAGTACTATCTTTCTCTCTCTCATAGTACTATCTTTCTCTCTCTCATAGTACTCTCTCTCTCTCTCTCTCTCTCTCTCTCTCTCTCTCTCTCTCTCTCTCTCTCAGAGTAAGTATACTTTTTTGTCAGATATACTGAAGGTCGTTTGCATGCGATATGCCATTTCGACTTTACACATACATGTAACTATCAAGGAACCATCTTTGAACTGACGCATTTTTGAAACTAAACCAAAAGTAATCATCGAAACTGAATTCAAACAGGCCAGAGCATTTCGGATTAGAATACTGCCAAATGAGCTACTTTTGCAACACTTAAACCGGCTCTGTCATTTATCAAAGCCAAAATATAAATAGACAGTATAAAGGAATGGCTAATTCAAAAATAATTTCATGAATGTTTCCTTAAAAGACCAGTATTTGCAGGGTTTTAGTTTAGTGTATAAGAACACCTACATGTTTCCTCCATTTTTACAAAGGGGAACATTTTCCATTATTTCCTGTTTGCTTCCCTGGCGGACGAAGTCCTTCCAAAAGAGAATCCACTCATTAAGGAAAGAATTTGCTCTTGGGAGCAAATTTTTTTCTTTAAGAGTTGGCCCCCACTGGTAAGGGAGGCAAAAATAAAATTTGCATAGTTACTTCCCCTGAAGTTGTACCCATTCGCCTTAAATAATATACAGACCAAAGAAGTTTTCATGTTCATTACCAGAAAGACGATGTGTGTGGGTCGTTTGTACCATCAGTTTATCGTTTTCAAAAAGTTCGAATACCGCGCCTATAAAACTTGTTCCATTATTTGAAGGTGTACGGAGCTGTGAAAATGTTCGAGTATTTTCTAGCAGTTTCTCTTTGCTTTCACTGTTGGTCGAGCTTCTGTGAAGAGTGTGGCTTTGTTCTGAATCAGTGTTCTGGGCCGACTCGTTGTCGTGTGCGTACTTTATTTGGCTGAATACATAGTAGAAGCCTGGTTCAGCGATACTGAACATTCCGTTGCTATAGGTGACGGATTCTTGTATTGGTTGTTGGGGTTTGAAATGGACTGTATCTTCATCTGGACAGGAGAACAAACAAAACAGTAGAAATCATTATTTGATTATCTCCCGCCATTATTGAAGGGTAAGACAAATGAGCCATTGAAGGGTAAGACAAATGAGCCATTGAAGGGTAAGACAAATGAGCCATGACACGAGAAAACCAACAATGTGGTTGTGCGCCCAGCGCATACTCAGATCAGCCTGGGCATCCGCCCAGTCTGAACAGAGAATTCGCTGTCCACATGAAGGTAACTTAGACCCTTAGCTACCCTTTGAGCACTTAACGAAGGGTCTGATCAAACTTGGCTGAAACCTAGACTGATCTGAGTCTGCGCAGTGCGCACGACCACATTGTTGGTTTTGTCGTGTCGCGGCTCAAAATATTTTGCCAAGGGAGGCATAAGGTGAATGGATGCACCTGTATGTTTACCCACCAATTCTTACAAAGGGCAACAACTTTTGTGAATTCCGGTTTGTTTTCGTAGATAACGTGGCCCTTTCCAACTAGGGTCTATCTTTAAAGAAAAAAAGTGTTGCTCCTTTAGGAGCAAATTCGTTCCTTAAACAGTTGATCCCCATTTAGAAACGGGACAAAAATGAAAATTGTAGAATTGCTTCCCCTGGAAATGTGCCCGTTCACCTTAACTTGGTCTCTTTGTAAAATATTTTCTTCCCTTTAAGAAGGTCAGCCACTTAAGTATCCCATTACCAAAAGTTATCAGTTATGATTCTTTTTTCCTTTAATATATATACTTTTTTAATGTGTAGACCTTATTATGCAACCACAACTGATGGGTCCAGAAATAAATGATTTATAATTAACAGCTTGGTCAGACGGTTTCTAAGCAGTAGTCTAATCACGTTCTCTAGTGTTTGCAGTTAATCTTTTCTCTGTAAATCACTCCCAAAAAGACAAAAGGACTAGTCCAACTCCACATGCTGAAGAGTTCATATTAAAAATAAGAAGAGTAAGGTTTAAGTTCTGTGGAAGACTTTTGGACGTTCGGCCAGAACAAAAAGAAAGTGCTAAGAGATGCCCAAAAACCTATTCGTGACCCCCATGGTGACCCCAGTCCTCCAACAAAAAGATTTTTGATGAACTTAAAAGCCCAGCGAAAGCTTTAAATTTCAGCGAAACGCTTTTTGATTCAGGATTGTCGGGGCCGTCAGAAATAGGGCACCTCCCCACCCCTCCTTTGCTAGAGACTTGAATAATTGCGAGTGTAATGAGTACAAGGCATAAATCAAAGCAAAAAGGAATAATAGATCTTATGCAGCAATTAGAAAACTATCTGATAATTACTGTCACTTTTCGTAAGAACAATAAATGCACACCAACCTTCCTTGAGTGACTCAAAGTCAATTCCAACAACCTTCCCAGAAGGCTTCTTGTCATCTGTGCAACTGGTCTTAAGAACGGCAGCTGTGGCTATAAAATTAAAAACAAACTATGCAACAGACAATCAGAGCTCCAGATAAGAAGGGGTAACAAGGATAATTCAGAGGTAATTTTTATTTCTCAATAAAAACATACATTGTGACCCCTCTTTAGAACCGTCTGAGACGGTTCTATAGAGGGGTCACAATGTATGTTTTAATGGAAAAATAAGGATAATTATCCCTAAATTATCCCTGTTACCCCTTCTTATCTGGAGCTCTGGACAATACAACTATTTGCATACATAATGGATATGCTGTATCTAAATATTCAGTGGTCATTTTCGTCGTTTTCATAGATTCCCCATCGGTGCAGATGTAACATTAAATTTTGACTCCGTTGAAAAAGTAGCCCGAGGGTCACATTTCAATGTTAAAATTGAATTCATGGGGAATCTCTCTTCAATATTATATTTTAATATAAACATTATTTTATTTGTATAAACTGACAATATAACAAGACATTTCCATAAGAATATACAAAAAGGATCCAGAACTTATGTAATACTGTATCCCGTTTGACAATAATGTTATAGCATATTATGAGTGATTTGTATAAGCTACAGTAAATAATGTCCAATCGAGCGATATCAGTGAACATGAAACGTCATATAATAAATATACTGAAAGGATTTAAAAACTTCCACTTTTTATCCCCCGACCGAAAGGTTCGGGGGATATAGCGATGAGCCTGGCGTCCGTCCGTCCGTCCGTCCGTCCGTCTGTCCGTCCGTCCGTCCGTAAACACTTTCTTGTCCGCTCTATATCTTGAATACCCTTTGGAATATTTTCATGATACTTCACAGTTATGTAGAACAGGTCATGACGATGTGTCGCGTACAAGAATGGTAACTCTTGCTATTGTACTTTTTGAATTATCTCCCCTTTGGTGATTTTTTGGCAGATTCGTGTCCGCTCTGTAACTTGAATACCCTTTGGAATATTTTCATGATACTTCACAGAAATGTAGAACAGGTCATGACGATGTGTCCCGAACAAGAATGACAACTCTTGCTTTCTTACTTTTTGAGTTATTTCCCCTTGATAGTTTTAGGTGTGATTTTTTGGCAGATTCGTGTCCGCTCTATAACTAGAATACCCTTTGGAATATTCTCATGATACTTCACAGAAATGTAGAACAGGTCAGGACGATGTGTCGCGAACAAGAATGACAACTCCTGCTTTCTTACTTTTTGAGTTATTTCCCCTTGATCATTTTAGGTATGATTTCGTGTCCGCTCTATAACTTGAATACCTTTTGGAATATTTTCATGATACTTCACAGATATGTAGAACAGGTCATGACGATGTGTCGCGAACAAGAATGACAACTCCTGCTTTCTTACTTTTTGAGTTATTTCCCCTTGATGGTTTTAGGTCTGATTTCGTGTCCGCTCTGTAACTTGAATACCTTTTGGAATATTTTCATGATACTTCACAGATATGTAGAACAGGTCATGACGATGTGTCGCGAACAAGAATGACAACTCCTGCTTTCTTACTTTTGGAGTTATTTCCCTTTTATGATTTTAGGTGTCCGCTCCATAGCTTGAATACCTTTTGAAATATTTTCATGATACTTCACAGATATGCAGAACACGTCATGACAATTTGTCTCATACATGAATAATAACTCTTTCTTTTAGACTCAGTGAATTATTTCCTTTTGGTAGTTTGAGCTCTGCTCCATAACTGTATAACCCTGGCCAGCTCCAGAATTTGAATAACCGTGTACCTTTTAGAATATTGATGATCATGCTGTGATATCTTATCAGTGTTCCTAACTCTCTCTTACTCTCTTACCCCTCCACATTCCTGTGACCCCCCCCCCCCCCCCGCCCAAAAAAATCAAAAAAAAATCCCAGATTTGGATTCTTTGTCCAAATTCACTTACTAGAGAGCTCAAAATTAGATCTGTAGGGCTTGTATTTTAGAAGTTATTCACACATTTTGAAAGTTGAAAGTATCGTATGCTATACATTTGTGTATATGGTGGCTGTTTGAGATATTACCTCTTTTTAGCAGTCAAGCATACTGTTTTAGTCTTAGTGTTAGATAATCATGCATCTGTTAACAGTTAATGTCAATCAGAAGCATAAAAGAATGACAATATATTACTAATATGTGTTTTGAAGTGCACCGTTTTTACCAAGGCCCATGGGGGTCTTCGGTCGGGGGATTTGCCATCTCCTCTGATGGCTATTTTTATTGCTGGCTGCTGATCTGTTCACTCATGACAGTGTTGAATATTTAACGACAAAATGCTTGAAACTTATCAAATTTAAAGTTTACGCAGTTTATTTGTATCTTTTACTTAAATGACGTCAGTAAAGGAGCGTTACGTCACTGAAATGCATAAGGCGATGCCGGCGTTATCTTGTGCAACAATCTTTTTGACCATTTCTTACTGTCTTAACATTGTGACGTCATCCACGTTGATTTGCAAGTATCACTGCGGATGATGCGGTCGCGCGCAGCCTATTACGGAGACGGCCTCGACGTTAGTTAACGTCATGACCTCTGGGTTTTAATCTCGGTTAGGCGCTTTTCTGACGGTGTTTTGAGCTTCCTGTAAACAGTGCACGTCGTCTGAGATTGTAAATTGCCGTAATAAACGCATAAAATAGTACCGCGGCATCACTTTTTGAAATTTCAGCATTTACCTGGCCCAAAACTCTGCACCTGTGTGCGATATTTAGGCGCGGTAGGCTAAATTAAGCCACTGACTGAGTTCAAACTTTTAAAATTCAATTTGATATTGTAAGAGAAATGTTTCATCAGAAAACTATATACATGAAGCTATTCATCCTTATGTAAACGGTATTAAGAACACGAGGAGCACCTGCTTGTTCCTGACCGATTCGGTTAAACGATTTCAGATTCGGTATATTGATATAATCAGGTATAAGAGAATATATATGCTGTAAAATTTTGGTGAACGTAGCTGCATTCATTTTTGAGATATTCAAAATTAATGGGTGGAGGTTTTTAAATCCTTTCAGTATATATTCGATGAAACAGTTCCAGAGAGATTGGGGAAAAAATTATCTTGGGCGGGCTTCGATGAAAGTTCTGAATGAGTCAATACTTTTCAGAGAGCCGTTAAACCCAAAACAACCAACCAACCACCAGCTACATACCGTGAGGCATATAAAGGATGTTTAAGTTGATTTTGCACTGCATGCGTAGAATGCATAGAGGGTATTTGACTTTTTCAGTGTAACATCGATTTTCATTTCACCGAATGTACACCAACAGCAGCAGTAAGATCGAATTACATATGTACCACTTTTGATCACGGTGTGTAAGCGGACAGTCACCAAATCGGAAGCGACAATTGACTGTACACCCGAAAATCATTAGTGACACATAAACAACTGGTGAGGTGAACCGGTAAAAAGCAGGTAAGTCCTCATCGAATCTGTTCTTTTAGATGCGATTTTCGACATCGGGGAGAGAATTAGATGTACTTCACCTGTAGCATTGTCAGTTTGACATATCACCACCCAATCTCTGTGTAAAAATCAAGTTTTCCTGCTTAATCACCAGTTTTGCTTTATTTTCTGTCGATCGACACGGACAATCGGGGTTAAAAAGACTAGAATTATGGCATCATTTCTGTTAAAACCAACATAAAATCATCGCTACACCTTTATCCTGTGATATCCAATAGCTGAATCCATCGAAACATTACTTAAAACAAATATATTGCCTCCTGAATCGCACACGTTCGTCTCATTTGACTGTCCGACTAGTGACAACTGTACCTAATCATTAGCGACATATCAAGAAACAAAAACTGTCCGACTAGTAGTGATTGTATTTTCACATTCATGACGATCATTTTCAACAAATGCTTGAAAAAGGTAATAAAAATATCGTTTTGGATGCTTTCACTGGGATCATCATTTGGGGAGAAGGCTATCAAGCATTGCTTGATAAAAAAATGATCATATGGCTAAATGTTTCTCTGTCAACATTTCAATCAAAATTGTGACCTAGCCGTGTACCGCTTTTGTGATGCGTTACTGGTGTTCAGAAATTCGCATTTTTCCGTCTTCCGGTACCGTTTAAGCAACCATCAATGCCATAAAAAGTAAAGAAAGCTAATGTAAACCCCAACCACTCCTTACCTGTAAAAATACATTTTGACCTAAATTATTATTAATCGATCAATTTTCTAAGCAAATTCTGTGTCTGTGAAGACAAACTCAGTGCTATGTCTCAGAAAATCGATGGTCATTGGTCAAAACCCACACATTACATTATTAAGCGAGCTCGGAGTTTCGAGTTTCCGGTTGGACTGGAGGAGGAAGGTCAAAGGTCACGATTGGAAAAATCCGATAGGTTATCATTACGGTTACCTGTTTAGTCGATATAAAACACGTTTTTCGGTGCACAGTTAAGGTCATGACGAGCCAGTTAACTGTTCATATACAAGCTTAGACTATCTAAGTAAGTGAAACGAATAACAAGTAAGTTCTCCGACGACAGTAAATGACAAGTACCGTTGGTTATAACCGCACATATTCAGGTATATTTCTGTGGGCACGTTAAGTTGTTTCCCAAAAGATGGGGAATTAGGAAAGACAGATAGGGTAGACGTGAAATAAAAAAAAACACACATACAAAAAGCACACAAAAAATTAAAACAACCCCCACATTACGCACCTGATGCAAGCACAGGTCCTCGTCCTACATTGTAATTTAGGTTAGGGAGAGCAAAGAGGATGTAGAAGGGTAGTATAGGGTATCAATGTAGATCTAGGTGACAATATTGTGCCGTTTGTAAAATATGTTTTCATATCGTCTGTCCATTGTAATTAGTTTCGCCTGTTGAAAAACACATTCAAAGTACATTTTCTTTACACAGAAAAATTCAGAAACACTCTCAGTATTTTCAATTTATTTAAAATCTTACGAATAAATCATTGAGCCTGCCATGCTAACCTGTGCAAATTTATGGTAGATATAAACAGCATACTGGACTTCTGAAACAAATTCAATCCAGTAGAAGTTCTTACCCTCCGTTGTCGTTATATTTCGATAAAGAATACTTAAGTAAAAATATTTACTAACACATTTTCTGCTCAATAAGACTTACAAGAAAATCGTCGCTAGTTGTTCAACACCATTTTTTGTTTTTGTCACTAGTCGGACAGTCGAATGAGACGAACGTGTGCGATTCAGGAGGCAATATATGTGTTTTAAGTAATGTTTCGATGGATTCAGCTATTGGATATCACAGGATAAAGGTGTAGCGATGATTTTATGTTGGTTTTAACAGAAATGATGCCATAATTCTAGTCTTTTTAACCCCGATTGTCCGTGTCGATCGACAGAAAATAAAGCAAAACTGGTGATTAAGCAGGAAACTTGATTTTTGCACGGAGATTGGGTGGCGATATGTCAAACTGACAATGCTACAGGTGAAGTACATCTAATTCTCTCCCCGATGTCGAAGAACAAATTCGATAAGGACTTACCTGCTTTTTACCGGTTCACCTCACCAGTTGTTTATGTGTCACTAATGAGTTTCGGGTGTACAGTCAATTGTCGCTTCCGATTTGATGACTGTCCGCTTATACACTGTGTTTATGTAAAAATCGATCTTACACTGAAATTGTCAAATTTTCTGTTTCTTTTACGTTTTAAAATTGCAATAATTCAGTTTATCAAGACAGACACACAAAAGTGATGCTCCCAGCGTATTAACTGGTTATGATATTAGTTGTAAACAAAGTTTGAAACTGAAAAATAGCTAGAAACTTCATTTTCACGAATATACGAGTATCTCAAGAAATTCTCTAAGAAAATATGCCTACAGGACATTTAGTTGGCCTGACGTCGCGTGCATTATTTTGACTATGTTACGTTGGCGCTTTCAGTGACGTCATTAACGTCGTGATGATTTGCAAACATGCGTGCCGTAATTTAAGGATGTCCGCTGGCGAAAATCATTTATTCAAACTTTTTTTACTTTTGTGTTATTTCAATTCTTCCATCAATATGTAGTCCAAAAATGCAAAATAAAGTATACGTTAGTGTGGATTATTTTGCAGCACACGCCATGGAAGCTTGTGAGGGTACCCAGCCATTGTGAAATTTTTTAGCATAATATAAGAATATTTAACCATGTGTTTAAAAATTTTAGGAAGAGGAATCAGTTGATTGAATAAATAATTACATGCGTTTCTTCGGACGACCACACAATGTTACATTGATTTCGAGCATAATTTGCGCACTGTCTTTTGTTAATTTCCAAATATTTAAAGGAAGTGTTACCCCACCCCCTTGACTTTGGCCTATTTTTGAAGCCATAAAAATGAACCCAGGCCACTTTCAAAAAAATAGCTATAGAGGGTATAAGCACAATATTTCTGTTTATAATATTATATTGCTAGGATCTTGTCTGAGGATAATTAAGCAAAAAAAATGTCCTGAAGCACTCTGTTATCAAATAGCACTTGAGATATGTTGGTATTATGATATCTTCTCTTCTAATTGAATTTATGATTAATTGTGGAAAAAAAGACAAAATATTGAATGAATAAATATATTTCGTTTAAAATTTAACAATACGTGACACAAAGTTTATTGTTAAACACGTTATTGAAGATTTTATATTAAAAACTGTAAATGCCTTTGCAAAAAATGACAAAATTTATCCCTACCCCCAAAAGAATGTAAAATTTTTAATATTTTGTAATGCTGCACCAAAGTGATAAAAATTAACAGAAGCAGATTCTAACTTTTTCTTAAACTCTGATAGTTTATCATTCAGACGATTATCTTTAGGAAAATTGGTAGAAAAATATAGGTTAGTGTGCAAATAAGAAAGAAAACTTGAAAATTTTAAGCCTACCCCCTTTTGTTTTGGGCTATGTGTAAATTAATAGAGAACTCACGGCCGCATCTGAGTTATCTGTCTAGTCCGACGAAAGAATTTTAATGTAAAACTGAAAACAGCCATGTTATTCTAAAATTATATAGCCTTTTCATAACCAAAGAGAACTTCATAAACAACTAATTGGATCATAGGCTAATCGAAGCATACTCTAAGCCACCCCATGTAGAAACAATGGCTGCCTGTGTTGGTAAACTTCAATATTTTTCTTTCAAGTTTATGATAAAATCATTTCCAAAGTCTATTTTCTTGACTAGATATTAATATATTCTTAACATGCATACAGATAGATATGGGAAAAATAAGCTGTTATATGAAAAAGCAGTTTTAAAATGGTAATTACCCCACCCACTTCGTGATCCACTTCAAGACTGACTGATCTGCACACAGTCAACGTAAATTTCTTGATCAATCTCTGGTACATGTAAATTTATATATGTATAAATGCTCTTGAATGCATGCTCATTTGTATGATTTGACACAACAGTTTTTTAATTTAGGGTCTACATTATTTCTGAGCTTGAGCGAGCATGATAGAGAATTGAAAATAATAATAATAATAATAATAATAAATAAAAGGTGAAAAGTCAGTCTGAATCTCTTAAACTATCTGTATGTGCCTTAAATTTATTGATACATGTAAATTAGTCTTGTATGCAAGATGCATGTAATATAAGCGTGACACCAACAGATTCGTTAATCTGCATATTTTGGAGCTTTGGCGAGCCAAAGTTTGAGATTTAAAGGGAAAGCTACATAATGTCACACGAACGAATGCATACGTTTCTTGGGTCTCATTATTCCAGAGGATAGGTTCCCTTTTCTTAATGCAGTAAGGCTGGAGTACAGTCTGTTATAAAATGTTCAGTCAGCGTTTTTTTTTTCTCTAAGACTGAGCCGCGACACGACAAAACCAACAATGTGGTTGTGCGCCCAGCCAGACCAGAGTCTTTGCTGTCCAAATGGAGGTAGCTTAGACCCTTAGCTACCCTTTGAGCACTTAATAAAGAGAGTGAACAAACTGGACAGATGCCCAGGCTGATCTGAGTCTGCACTGGGCGCACAACCACATTGTTGGGTTTCTCATGTCGTGACTCAGATTCTAATGCCCCCCCCTCCCCCCCCATCTTGCATGCTACTGTCGGGTAGCATTTTATTGTTTTACGAAAAATCTTTTGAATCATTGAATAAGCCAGTGTAATGAGCAGCTTGATCTCAGTCTACACGGGTCAACAATGCACTCGATCTGGACCACTGTCCCAGGAAAATAGATAGAAACACCTGTCGTGTTGAAGAGAAAAAAAAATATAGTTTTGCGTAACGTTGAACTAAACTGTCAGTCCAGTGACGTCACAATGACAAATTGGCACGCGCTCATTAATTGACTGAGCGAATCCTATGGCTGAGTTCGCATCAAATGCAACAAATCTCTCTACAAATTAGATTCAATAATTTCCAAGAAAGCTAGTGTATTTTATAATAATGTTTAATTTCCCACAGCGCGCCTCAGTATTGGTCATGCTATCAATAACATTGGGAGACTGAGGCCTATAATGCATCAGCATCAGGGTGGGATCATACAGATCTACATCCCACCCCTACTCCGCCAATGCCCAGACGCCCGAGCACCTCGAGACCTACACTGTTCTGTTTCCTTTTTTCTCAAACCGTTTAGCCATTTAAATAGTAGAGATGTCAAAGTATCTAAATCTTAAGTCCGAATTCATTTAATCGAAATAAACGTCGACAAATCCGTAATATTTAGGTGCAAAGACATGGACCGAAAAACAGGAAGTGTGATCAGGTGCTCGCGAGTAGTAAGCATCGCCTGCCTATCATAATACACCCGCCATGTCTATATATCTGATGGAAAAGTCAGTGAACATGAAAGTCCGGTAACTTGACTTGTTTAAAAGAAATGGCGTGCCTTGTTGCTTGCGTCAGCCCCCTCCCCCTCAATGTGTGTCGCTGGAACAGACCCCCCTCCCCTCCTCCCCCCCCCCCTTTGCGTCTAAATTGAATAGTTAGGTGTTATTTTCAGAACCAAGCTTTATATATAGCCGTCATATTCCAAAACGAGTTGAAAAAACCCTAACCTACAGAGACTCAGAGATTGGACAAAAGTGTTTAATCATAGCGTTGCCTTTAACTTCGGTGCATTTCCTCCTATGCTGACAAATTGATTATCTGAAAAGCACAACATATACCATCATGAAAATTATACTTATATGAAGATAAATGATTTATGCAATGTAAAAGAAAATTAATTTTGTATGTTTATGCTCTCTAGTTGCAGAATTTTTTAAAAATCGCGTAAATTTTATAAAACCTTGTTTCCATTGACGTCTATTATTTCTGTTTGTTCCAATACGCATAAATGATAAGCAATAAAATCCATACAATTTTAAGAGAATTTGAATGGGGGCCTAAAAGGGGCCCCTATCTACGCATAAATGATAAGCAATAAAATCCATACAATTTTAAGATAATTTGAATGGGGGCCAAAAAGGGGCCCTTATCTATTTATATATTTTGACCAGGTCCTTTACCACAAGAAATCTAATGCTTAATGCTCTTTAAAGCTGTAAATATTTAAAGCGTCTAGGGGCGAAGTCCCCTGAAGCCAAAAGCAATTATGCTGATGACAGGCACCTAGAGATTTGATGTCACAAACGCAGACATTAAATGTACTGATTGGCATGATTTCATACATTACGTCATACTGTTCTACTAGCAAATAATGATTTTTTTTCTGGACATGAAGCACGCGAATTTTTTTTTTCGGTAAATGTTTGGAAGACAAGTTTGATTGAATAGAACTAATCTGAAAATGTAGTAGTAGTGGGGGTGGTGGGAGGGGAGGGGGTGTCTGAGGTGGCCTCTCGACCCCCAAAGCTGAAACCTTTTTTTTTAAATGCAGACGGATACAAAAATTCTGACCCCCACCCCCATATGCCTAACAAAATATATGACCCCCCCCCCCCCCTTGCCCCATGGTTTAATTATTTTCGATCCCCCATTAGACCACCAAATCAAGAAATTAAAAAAAAAAATCCGACACCCCATCCCCACTGAATGTACCCGGTCCCCCACCTAGTAATAAATGACTTGTCCGTAATAATCATGTCGCTGTGAGCGGGTAACATCATAACTTTATTAGTAAAATACCGCCCAAAGGATAAAGTATTAACCTCAAAATTTTGATATGGTGTCGGATCTCAAGAACATAGACTATTTTACTGTGACATGCCTTCGTAGAGGAGATTTGGAGCAGCATGAGGCGTGCATTAATGAAGTACGATGTAGGCTTTCAGCGCAGTTAGTTCACTAATGACAGAAACTTCACTCCACCACTGTCACTCTGGGCAGTTTTTGCGCTTGAATGTGCTAGCTGTTTGTTGCAGGTGCGCGAAAAACCACTTTCAGATACCAAAGTAAAATTAAAATCACCACTTAGCAATTCACCAGCAGTTTCAGATGAAGTCAGCTGTAGATTCTAATTGACAGCAACAGCACACGTCATCGTTACGTGTACTAACGAACCTAGACAAACCAGCTGTGCACAGTATATTTGCAGAGATAAGAGAATTTCAGCCGTGTGCCTAGGACTAGGCCTGCGTAGCAGAACATATTAGCTGAAGTAAGATTAAGATTATATCTGTCAACAGGCATATTTTTATATCATGTCTAGCCCTCAGACTCATTAGAGCTCCTTTGGTGTCTAAAGGATTTGGCCGCTCGCGGCCAAATGTGGGTGGGGTGTATGGGTTGCGTCAACTTGCTCCGAAACTCGTAAAGAACTTTAAGAAAGTCGAATATTTTGTCAAGTAAAACCAGAGACTGTCTGGCGGATGGGATGCCAGATGACATTGAAACTAAATGCAGTGTGGTTAGAGTTCCCAAGAATATATTTTGCAAATTGTAAAGGCATAGTAAAGCGCCTGGTGTGCAGCCAAATAACGACATCACGGGTACGTGGGATCTAATATCTCTTGAGCGAATGAAAAAATGGTAGCGCTCGAATGAGAATTATACAACAGCATCCAAAGTTTTTAAAAACACAGTGATTTTATATTATTTCCTAATTGTAAGACGGCAAAATTACGACAGCCGACACTCGACCAATCGGAACACCGCTCGGCCAATTCCGTGAATCAACCTCGGATGTATGACGTGGGACTACTTACGTCACACGACTGTTGTTAGGAACAACGATATAAACAAAGATGGCCGCACTGTCGCACCGAGTAAATAATAAAATGAGAAGAAGCAAATGTCTCGTCATTAATAATTGACTATTTTGTTTTAACAACAGCAAAGCATTAAATGAATGTCCGTGCAACAGCTGTAAAAGGTCGCAGGTCGAGAATTAATTCATTCGTAGACCTAGAGAATTACGGCTTCGGCGTATACTTTCGGCCGAACAACAAAATGTTGGATTTTGCTGCATATTGCTCCGCCTTACATACGCCCGAGGTCTGATTCATGGAATTGGCCGAGGAGTTCCGAATGGACACTCGACATGCCGAACAGTTGTTGGCAGTTCGCGTTGCGCAGAGGTCTCAAATTTGTCACCAGCGGACATCCTTAAGTAAAGTCGGATAAGGTTTAGCCAATTAATCAACAAATAAATGAGCCGCGACGCGAGAAAACCCGCAAAGTGGTTGTGCGGCCAGCGCAGACTCAGATCAGCCTGGGCATCCGCCCAGTCTGAACAGAGTCTTCGCTGTCCGCATGGAGGTAGCTTAGACTCTTCGCTACCCTTTGAGCACCTTACAAAGGGTCTGATCACACTGGGCGGATGCCCAGGCTGATCTGAGTCTGCGCAGGACGCACAACCACATTGTTGGTTTTCTCGCGTCGCGGCTCAAATGATTTTTTTCACAAAACTCGTATTTTTGAAAGAGTGACATCTAACGTGATAATTTCACTGTTTGAAAGAGAGAGTGAGATTATCAATTTTGGTTTCACCGAGAAATATATATAAGTCATTGAAACGTATAAAAGCAAAAGTCTGTTTAAAACACTTACCGGTAACTCTGAAATCACTGAAATGCTTCTGTGCAGACTGAAAAAAGGGAAAAAAATTATTCTTCATACCAAGTACACACATACATATTCGTTTGTGAATAGAAACAGAGTGTAGCGTAACAGGCCACCAATTTCAAATTATTTACATTTTAGCAGCTGTAAGAGGCTTTAGTAATGCTGGCCAAAATAGTACAGTTTAAAATCTCGTTATCTTAAACACTGATATCTCCAAATATCCTTTTCTATCAAAGAATATAGTTCGGACAGAAGCGAAACAGGAGACCCATTTCAAAATGTTGGAATTTTAACACGCTGTAAGAGGTTTTAGTAATACTAGCCAAAATAAACACTGATATCTCCCAGTACCTTTTTTCTGTCAAAGAATATAGTTCGGACACAAGTCCTAAATTTCTTTATCAGCTCATGTTATCTCAAATTAATGTTGTCTCAAAGAAGCTTTTCTGGGGCCAGAAAATTCACTTTGAGATATCAGTAGTTTGTGAAGAACTTCGACTTTGAGATATTGACATTTGACTGTATATAGGCATACTGTAGTAGTACATGTAACTGTTTTGGCTTTCATGAGCCTGACTTGTGTAACCCGAACTTTGTCAGATCTCATTATAAAATGGCATTGTCTGTGAAGATCAAATACCCACCTTTTCAGCAAGCTTCTGTATCACTGTGCTTGCCTTACAACAGCATCTGTCAGTCTTTCTAACACTGTCCTTTATTATTTTGCATCCGTTCGGAAGAGTGTTGTCTAACCGAAGCGCTGAACATGGCTCGCAAATCTCTTGTTCTTGAGCTCGAACTGGACCTCCTCTTCGTACCCTCCATATCACAGTGAGACCCAACAGAATAACGAGAAGAACCAGTGTGACAATCAGGACAGCCGTTAATAAACAGTCACACCTCCTAGCCTGCAATTACATGTAAAAAATTGTATGCCCCTAGCAGAGCAAATTCTTTCCTTTGAGATAAACCCTATGTGAATGTGTTTTTCGAAGCCCAGGGGTGCCAGTAGGAAATCACTAAGTTGTCTCACTTTGAAGAAAACGAATGGTGAAAAGCATAGACGCGTATGCATATATCTCTTAGAGTGAAAATATTAAGGAGCTTTCAGAGCGTCATCCAGTAAGGCCTGCAAACGCTGTAATTAAGCTGGATTAATCAATTCTATTTATACTGTATACATATGTGCTAAAATTCGTAATTAAATGAAAATAAATAAAATAAATACAGGCGAAAAAGAAACATCTTTACAATCGCTACCGGATCAACTTCGATGTAGAATGCCATTGGATGAGTTTTGGGCTGTTCATAAAATCAAATCGGCAGTACGACGTTTGATTTTGTGAGGAAAGCCGCAGGTGGTACCGTTGATAATGCTGTATGATATAGATATTGGTATTGCTTTCTAATTTATCTTTGCGACGTAAGCCAACATATAATGCAACGTCAAAGCATTGATTGTAATATGTATCTATCTATCTATCCATACTGCCATACGCCCTCGCTGTTATTTTAGGCATGTAGTTTGATATATTTACGGTTTTGTCACCTTGTGAGTGCACCTTTTCATTTCTATCCGCCCTCCGGGGCCGAGCGATGTATAAGAGCGATTAACGGGACGGACACTCGGCGTCAGGCGGTGCAACTATAGTTACGTACCGCTGGGGAACGTCGTCAGGAGAATTGAACTGAACTGAACTGAAAAGCTGCCATTCGATGGACAGACTGGTGCCAGGTTGGGCAACCATGGATCCATTCTGTTGAGCCTCCTGTGGAACATCCTTACGAGAATTATAAGTGCCATAACTCCAGTGGAAATCGGATGACGAGGACCTCAGCGCGGTGCTGGGAAGAAACACCACGTGACAAGTCAGCCACGTTGGCGGGTTCAACGTTGTGGCCCTAGAAGGAGCCGTTGTCTTCAACAAGGAGAGCCTTTTGTGAGTTGCTTGCCACTTCCCACAGTGGTATTTTACCGACGGACGGAGAACAAACTAAGTGCCAAGTGCTATGGCCACGGGTTCGTTCCGCTTAGCCTCACGGACCAACACCGCTATGAGAATTGAAATACAACAACAGTTGTCATAAATGGCGGCATAACTGTACTGAGAGTCTCGAAGCAAGTTTTTAAGAGCACGTGAATTGCCTTGTTAACACATGGTTTTGTGTGACACTGATATTTATGCAATAGTATATACTGCATGTATTTCAAAGTTCAGTTCAGCAGCTCCAGAAGCGTCAATGAAATCAACCATATCAGTATAAGTAGGTCCGATGCTGGAATTGACCTATAAGTAGATTGATTGACAGACGTTTTAATTTAATTTTGGAAGAAGCTAGTGACAGACGTCTGTCACTAGCCAATATTCGCTGTATTTGCTACTGCCAGTCGTCTGTCACCAGCCAGTTATCGCTAAATTTGCTACTGCCAGACGTCTGTCACTAGCCAAAATTCGTTGAATTTGCTAGTGACAGACTGTGAGACATCTGTAAATGTACCACACTATTGTAGTTTCAGTATACGGAATTTTTTTACAGTGTAGAGGAATATCGCATGGCTTGATTGACTGATTGATTGTTTGGGTTCAACGGCCTTTTGAGACAGTATTTCAGTCTATATCGGGCCGTCTCCAAGAGAGAGGGAGAAAGAAGAGAAATGACAGCCGAGAGAAAAAAATGTGCAAACAAGCCCCATCCGTACCTACTACAAGCACAGAAGGCTCTTGCCCTACAATGTTACAAATCAATAGGACTCCCCGGTACTGTAAGTTATACACAGCACCATCGCACCACCCAACCACCCCCATCGCATGGCCTTGTCTTTGTTCTTACTCGAGTATGTTGTGGACTCATGTCTTAAGATAGCAAGAAAACAAATTGTTTTCGAAAAAGAAGTCCATCCACGGGTAACAGACTGTAAAAACATCCCATTTACAAATATCGTTAGAAAAAAAACGAATCTCCAGATTTCCTACCATCGCTTTTCTTGATAGATTCTACGGTAGAAAAACTGCCAACAAGCTGCCTGTCTATTTTCCGTTATTTTTACGGACGTCCGTAAAAATGCAGGAATCATCAAGCAGAGTAGGATAGAACAGAACAAGTGTCATTTTGGTCATATAACCCCATCAACACTATGAAGGGATATTCGAGTACGGCCAGTAGACGTTACACTACTAATGATCTACAGGCAGACGCCCATAAAATTTACGGCAATGGACTGGCAGCTGGTTGCCAGTTATTATACCCTAAACTCTGCGGAAACGTTTTACAGTTTACAGTCACTTGATTTGAAACCATCCAGGAAAAACGCATCTGTCACTAGCAAATTCAACGAAAAATGGCTAGTGACAGACGTCTGTCACAAGCAAATTCTTCGAATATTGGCTACTGACAGTCGTCTGTCACTAGCCACTCCGTTTAATTTTATATCAAAACAAATTGCATAGTAAAACATAACGGTACAACCTTAGACAAACATTTCGCACGGGACTACATGTAACAAGGTATATACGAGGGGTTATAAAAATACGCGGACTTCTGCTGGAGAAATTTTATTATTAATAGTAGACCCACTAAATTTGCAGTAAGTATAGATTTATCTTTCGTTTATCCAGTGATGTATCTTTTACCTGTCAACTTCGGGAAGCAATCTATGTGGGTCGTCATGGTAGCCTTATGATGGTACTGCCGAGCACGGTAAAAATTTGCCTTATTATTTCAAACTGTTTGTCTTTATCTTTGGCTACTTCTAATAATTACAGTAAAGTAAACTGCTTGATATTTGGTATGCTATTTCGTAGTGATTTCAACTTTTCACTGTCAAGGAATTGTTATGCTTGCATATGCAGGGTAAATAGAAGATACCATGTTAGTGTCTTTTGATATCAAGTTTATCAGGCGAGACCAGAAACAGCGTAGGAATGGCGAGGCTTGCCGAGCCAGTCCGACATGTTTCTGGTCGAGCCTGATAAACTTGATATCAAAAGACACTTACGTGGTTTTCTATTTATCACGCATCATTAGAGGATTTTACGGCGTAAAGAGCGGCAAACAAGTGTTCAGCAAACGCAGTTTTGTTCGAACTTGCCGACGTCGCGAATGTGTAATGACGTAAGTCGGTGACGTCAGTTAACCAATCGAACGCCGATATCACCTCCAACGTCAGTGTGTAGCCAATCGTCTTCAGAGATCGCTTCTTAAGGTATGACCTGATAACTTTCACGCAAGCGCAGTTCTACACAGACATGATATCACATCATGTTATCATACCCCTTTTATCAGGTGAATTTTGCAGCAGATGCATGATAAATGGTATGTGAGTCATACAAGGGTGACAAAATGACGTCGTACATAATACCGTGTATTTGCAAGTTCGAGTTTTTTTGTTTTTTTTTTGCGGGGGGGGGGGGGGGGGGGGTGTTGTATATAATTGTAAAGAAATGATAGACAAATCAATGCTATTTGATCCTTCTATGTTAGTTTTATCAGAGACTGGCACTGTTAAGAGTGTTGCGGACCTGTATTTAGACATACACCGAAAATGTAATGCACGTTTTACAAGATACTGAGAGCAAACGTTTTGCTTGAATTTATGAATCAGTAAATATGAGGGGAGTATGCTATGAAATTCTTCAAAACAATCATATTGCATGCAGCTGTGTCTTCAATTGGGCAGAATCATGAAAACCCTGGAAAGAAAGTGTTACTTTAGAAGATATTCTGCAACTACAAAACGGGACAAAACTTCAAACGTCATTAATGCGGTGCTCCGCTGAAGCTGTATGTACCTAATATAAAATGAAAGAAAATATAAACTGTCCATTGAAATTCTTTCAAAATTTCACATAACGTAGCTAAATGATGGAACTTTTCTGGGGTATGAGACAATATATTATTACTGCATTATCTTGACCGCCACAGAAAATGTCCACATAGTTTTATCACCCCAGGTCCACGATATAAGCAACTATTTTGATGACTTATTGGGTTTTAAGGTAGGCGTGGTAAAATCATCTTACGGACAAACAAATTGTAGAAGCGCGCAATTTTTAACAGACGGAAGAGGTGATGATAGACAAAATGACAACCGGGCTGAAATATACCCCATGCCGCGATATAAGTCAAAATACCAGCCTGTCCCAAACGGCACATTGCGGTCGAAACCCATGGAATATATTAAAGGCTATGCATGGTCTGGCCTCCTGTTTTGTAAGCTGTGGCACTGGGTTAGTTTAGAATCAACATCGTTTCATGTTAGTAAAGTCGGCATTTTATGGTAAACATTATGCGTATCTTACTTATAAGAATATGTTGGTGTTGGATGACAGTCTTGGTTCGCTTTAGCCTAGACTATCGCTCCCCTCAGTATATCGTACGCCTAGTTAGATTGGAATCAAACATCGTTTCTTATCGGTAAAGTAGGCCTTTAATGGTATGCTTTATAAGTGTCATACTTACAATGCTAACTACATGTATGCTGATACTGGGCGGCAGTCTGGATGCGCTGTGTTCTGAACTGTCGCTCACATTAGCATGTGGTACACTGGCTTATTATAAAACCGAATATCGTTTCATGTTAGTAAAGTCGCTCAGTTTGACTGTATTCCAGCGGGCACATGACGTCGAAATGACGTTGCACTGACGTCGATGCGACGTCATCACGTCGCATCGACGTCAGTACGACGTCATTTCGACGTTATGTGCCTGCTGGGATGCGTGATGCGCGTCATGCTTATCTGACTATCCTGATACTGGATGACAGTCTGGACTCACCGTACTCTAGGCTGTCGCTCACATCAGCGTGTGATACACTTGATTAGATGAGCCTCAAACATCGCTTCATAATGATGCAGTCTGCCTGAATTAGTATTATGCGCGTCATGCTTATTTGTATGTGCTGATGTTAGGTGACAGTCTGGAGCGCTGTATTCTAGACTGACGCCTACATCAGCGTAAGGTACGTGACGCCTACATCAGTGTAAGGTACGTTCAAACATCATATTATGTTTGTAAAGTCGGCCTTTAACAGTATGCATTATGAGCATCACGGTTGTATGACTATGCTGATATTGCGTGCATCGGAATAACTTAAATACTCTCAAACATAGTTTTAGGTTAGTAAAGTTGGTCTGTAATAATACGCATTATAGCATACGTATATGAATATGCTGATACTGGATGACAGTTTGAACTAGCTGTGGTCTAGGCTATCGTATCTATCCGTCATTTTATTGATAAGCTTACCTAAATTCAGCAAGGTCGACAACACTGTCGCGCAAATTTAAAAAAAGCCAATTTAAAATGTAGCGTGTACTTAAAATTAAAGTCCGTTTTAATTTGTTTTATCATAATCATAATACTATTAGAATTATTATCATTATTATTTTGCTTTGATTCTCGATGAGACGACGCTTAAACTCTCCTTTAAACTGTCTCGACAAAAAAGACTTAAAATGCTAGTTATAGAGATGCAAATAGTTTGACCTTGAAAATAGTATCTACTTAATGCGACGTGGAATTCAAATGAGTTGAATCTTTGAAACCAACACACATGGCTAACATATTTGCATTTTACTCGAATAAGCCGGGATCACAAATGCAAATAGTTTGCACAACAAACATGCAAACCTCTATTATCAAGTCCTATTGCGACGCGGAATTCAAATGAGCTCGTTCTATGGACCCAGCAGACATTATATGCATTTAACTCGAATAAGCCGGGAGACAGTGTTGTATTGCTAGGCCACTTAAATGACATGGACTTAAAAATAGATTTAAGCAGAAAAGTGTCATTTGAGAGGGGTACTAGGAGGGGTAAGAATGAAAAGACCAACTTAAAATACATGAATAGATAAATCGAAAAATAAAACACATGAAATATTGAAACTACACATAAAATCATATGACAAAGATGAAAGGAAATGTTTACACTCTCAGGGGAGCAACACTGACATTTCCATTCTGCATTTATTCATTTTCAATTTTTAAACAAAATCATTGTATGACGGTTCCCAGCAGGCACATGACGTTGAAATGACGTCGGTACGACGTCATTTTGACGTCATGTGCCCGCTGGGTTAAACTAGTGAGGGGAAGTTTTGGGAATATAGTCCGCTGGGGAACATGGTCCACCTGGAATAAAAGGAAATAATATTAATGCACAAATGGTCTTAAATCAAACCATATCCAAAATAAATTAATTGTATACCATCGATATCACTTCCAAGGACCAAGACAACTTTTGAAACCTGTCTCAAACTCGCTTTTAAAGAAGGAGAAACAATCTGATATTTCTGTCGAAAATCACAGAAGATAGCCATAACGTCACCTTTTGGAGGAATTATACGTTGCTTGTGCCTTGACACCTTTCGAAGGAAAATTGGGGAACTGTTATGTCAATTCGCAAAATTTCCGAATTCAGACGGTGAGTTATGAAAATATTAGTGCCACGGCATACCTTACAACAGAAGACTTGTTTCAGTGGCATAAAATTGTCCCTTTTAAGCTCACCTGAGCCGAAGGCTCCAGCGAAGCTTATAGAATAGGCAGGCTCCGTCGTCCGTCGACGGCGTCGTCGTCGTCGTCCATCTGTCAACAATTTCAAATCTACTTCTCCTTTAAAACCACTGGGCCGATTGTAACCAAATTTCATATGTAATCTCCTGGAGTCTTAGGAAACAAAAATTTGTTCAAACGGTCCTGGTCACATGACCAACATGGCCGCCATGCCCATATATGTTAAAAACTTTAAAAAAATCTTCTTCTCCTGAACCAATAAGCCGATGGCCTTGAAACTTGGTAAGTAGCAAGACTGTTCAAATACTGACCTTGGGTTGACCTTGACTATTTGTACGGTAAGGTCACATTTGCTTCCTTGTGCTTTTATATGGCAAACTGCTAGAACATAAGATACCTTGGAAACCGTTGACGATTTTGGGCTAAAATTGGTATCTACAGTCATTTAATGGGTACATAAAGATTTATGAGTACAAGAGGTCAAGGTCATTCTTTGACCTTTGACCCAAAACTCTCATATTTTGACCATTTCAAACAATCTCCTCAAAAGCATTTGGGCAAATTGAAACCAAATTTCATATAGAGTATCCAGGGGTTGAGGAAACAAAAATTTATTCAGTATGTCCAGTTCACATGACCAACATGGCCGCTTGAAACTTGGTATCTAGCATTGAGTACTCAAGTACTATCAAGATTGTTCAAATTATGACCTTGGGTTGACTTTGACCTTTTTTTCCGGCAAAGTCAAATATGGGAAAATGCTAGAACATAAGATTTCTTGGAAAGGATTAAAGATTAAGGCCTAAAAATTGGTGTATGCAGTCATCGAAATGAGTACACGAAGATTTGTGAGTACAAGAGGGCAAGGTCATTCTTTGATCTTTGACCCAGAACTCTCATATTTTGACGATTTTAAACAATCTCCCCCAAAACCCACTGGGCCAATTGTAACCAAATTTCATATAAAGCCTCCAGGGATTGAGAGAATGACAATTTCTTCAAATGTTCCAGGTCTCATGACCAACATGGTCGCCACGCCCATATATGGTAAAAACCTTTAAAAATCTTCTTCTCCGGAACCAATTGACCGATGGCCTTGAAACTTGGTATGTAGCATAAGGTACTCTAGTACTATCAAGACTGTTCAAAATGATGACCTTGAGTTGACTTTGATCATTTTACGGCAATGTCAAATATGGGAAAATGCCAGAACATAAAATTTCATGGAAAGTTTTGAAGAATTAGGCCTACAAAATTGGTAAATACAGTCATCTTAATGAGTACATGAAAGTTCATGAGTACAAGAGGTCTATGTCGTTCTTTGACCTTTGACCCTGAATTCTCATAGTATGACAATTTCAAACTTCAAGCCACTGAGCAAATTGTAACCAAAAATCATATAGAGTCTTCAGGGGTTAAAGGAACGAAAATTTGTTCAAATGTTCTGGGTCACAAGATCAACATTGCCGCCATGCCCATATATGTGACAGTGTTTGGCAGTTTGAGCCTTGTGGAGGTGAGAAGTTGACGTTACGAAACGTGAAATGAAAGTGACGTCATAAAATTTGCACATAATGTTAATTGGATTTCCGCGCACTAATATATAAATTTCAAAGCGTCACCTGAAAAGAGTGATTCAACATTTCTATCGGAGTCTTTATTTTTCTTCATCTACACTCTTTCAAGAATGTTCCCATTGTAGATTTTTGAAAAGCGATGTCACGAACCAGTGTCATAAAGGTTTATCCAGCTAGTATGTACTAAATTGTATCCAATCAGTGAAACGAAAACAAAAATCGGGTTGGTGTGAATTTCGTTTTCTTTTGCAATAAACCTTAGCGCTACTTCTTTGTGCTTCTCGAAATCTATTCTGGAAAATGTTAAAATCAAAATTTCCGATTTTTGCTCCAAACGGCTCAAAATGCCAGACACTGTCATATATAATAAAAACCTTTAAAAATCTTCTTCTTCAGAACCAATTGACCGACGGCCTTGAAACTTGGTATGTAGCATTGGGTACTCGAGTACTATCAAGACTGTTCTAAGTATGGCCTTGAGTTGACCTTAACCTTTTTACGGCAAGATCAAATATGGGAAAATGCTAGAACATAAGATTTCATGGGAAGTTTTTAAGATTTTGGCCAAAAAATTGGTATAAACAGTCGTCTTAATGAGGCCATGAAGATTTATGAGTACAAGAGGTCAAGGTCATTCTTTGACCTTTGACCCAGATCTCTCATATTTTGACCTTTTCAAACATTTCCTCAAAAGCCAAAGGGCCAATTGTAAATACATTTCATTTAGAGCCTCCAGAGGTTGATTGAACTAAGATTTGTTCAAACGGTCCATGTCACATGACCAACATGGCCCCCATACACATTTAAGGTATGGACCTTTAATATTTTTCTGCTCAAGAACCAATATACCAATGGCATTGAAACTTTGTAAGTAGCATGGAGTACTAGTGTACTGCCAAGACTGTTCAAATGATGACCTTGGGTTTACACGGACCTTTTTTGCAGCATTGTCAAATATGGGAAAATGCTAGCATATAAGATTTCATGGAAATTTTTGGCCTAAAAATGGTAAATATGGTTGTCTTAATGAGTACATAAAGATTTATGAGTACAAGAAGGCATGGTCATTCTTTGCATTTTGACCCAAGACTCATAAATTGACAATTTCAGACATGAGAAAAAGCCAGTTAGCCTATTGCTCAGGTGAGCGATTCAGGGCCTCTTGGCCCTCTTGTTTTGTTTTGCTCGAGGAAATCGAAAGATATTTTGCTTTTCATAGTCCCTTTCCGTTAATGCAGTGGTTTGCTGCAATATTTATCCCACGAAGCACACAATGTTGAATAAACTTCGAATCAACCTTGATTCAACGTTATTACGTTGAGTCGAGGTTGAGTCAGTGTTTATCCAAGATTGTGTGCCTGCTGGGTAAAGCTTTAAACTCATCTAGAAAAATGTTGATAGGTGATCATCCGAAGTGGCATTTTGGTGGCAGCGGTTGTGTTCAAAGATCTGGCGGCGAATCCGTTAGGATTTTATACAATGGAAAGCTTCATACATAATCCATAAATAGGTAGAATGGATTATATTGTAAGGAAGCCATTGCTTACAGACAGGATTAAAAATACATGTATCAAACTATACTCAATTAAAGAACAAAGTTTGCACTTTGGTTTCATAATTTCTTTTGTAGTGCTAATACCAGGTCATCCACAGTTCTAGAGTTCTTACGATTATTTGGCAAGTAGATGAATTTAATTGTGATGGCTTTCATGGAGCCTGAGGCCCAATTCACCATGTTTAAATTAAGGAGCAAAGCATAGTCATCATCAGACTAGGAACATTTGTGTGATGACAATGTTTTCTAGAAGTATTATGTGATCTTTACCTTGAACACACCGTTGTGAGACACAAACTCTTTTAAGACATAACCATACCCATTACATGCGTAAAATTGCGTAAAAATACGTCTTTAAACCGAGTCGCTGAACATAATGTGACAAAGGGTGTACATATGTACTTGGGTACATATGTAAGCCTTTTGTCACAGTATGTACTTGGGTGCATATGTACGAATGTATACAGAAGAAACGCTACCTCCCATCACCAAATTCGTTGTGCGAGGAGATAATAAAGAGTTTTAAAAATCTTTGCCAACCTGTTCCTTAAAGATCTTTTCCTTACTGGTTTCCTTAATCTGAGATGACCCCGTGCAATAAATTATCATTTCCTCCCAGAGCATCTGGTGCCGCACTCTTTAAGGAACTGCTACCATATATGTAGGTGATTTTTGTTATTTGTTTGTGAATTTATATCCGAGCATTAAGACGTTACAAAATGTTTCATTTCAATCAAACACAATCTTTATCGGTCTAATAAGTTATAAAATACAACATTTTTGAGCCCCTCCGAACTCTTGCAATGGCCTATTCAGCAAACAGTTTAGTCGCTGAGATATTTAAACTTTCTTCCGCTAATACTAGCAGTCTGGCCACAGTGCCGTTGCGTGCGCCGGACAGTAGTTTACTAACATATTCGAAATATGCCAGATGGTGTCTCAAAAGTTGCACACCGATCAAAACTGTCAGTTTTCTCCGAAATGTGTCGTTGGTTCCTCTAAAAGGGAATTACAACGCGCATTTCATCCGAAACGTGGCGTTATGTCTACCCACCGTGAAAATTGCGGATTCAGATTAGATGAGCTAAAATGGTCCACCGTGGCATTACGTTTGTGTGGATGATGTCTTGTTTGTTAGAAATATCTACAAACTTTTATTCACTCCCACATTACTAACTAGTCTGAATAAAATTTCATGGGAAGAATTTTATTTGTGAAATAAATGCATAAAATGACTTCATTTCAAAAATATCGAGAGCTGGTTATTTTTTACACAATTTTCATCGATTTATTATGATTATATGAGCATAACAGTTTTATTTTTAGACATGAAAACATACATATAATGCAAAAAAAAGAAATGTTTTTTTCCCGCACTTACTGATATTTAGACAATGTTAATTTCAAACTTGGCCGCCTATTAGGGTGGTCCATTCACCCCAGAGATTTGGAGTAATACGGTCCACCTCCTAGGTGTCTGTTATCTACTTTATCCCAGACCCCCCCCCACCCCCGCCCCTACTACCACCACCACGCCCTGATAAGTGACAAAAAAGTTTATTATTCCCCTCCCCCAACAACCCTCAACGTCTCCCCCTTCAAAACCCTTCACTATTTATGTCAGACTGACCTCAATCAGACCTATGGAACACAAAGAACATTTCTATAAGGGCAAAGACCTACTATGCTTGCAGTAGGTCAGGGTAGGGGTTGTTTGGCTGTTTTTTCTCTGATCTTTCGTTGCTCTTTTCTTTCTCCCTTTCTCTCTGGGAGACGGCTGAATATAGACTGAAATATTGTCTCAAGGACAACAATCAACACAACCAACCAACTAATCTCATTTTTACAGTGGAATAATATATAGACTAATTGTCCGTTTAATTTTGTTCTGCATTTTTTTCAGCGCAGTGCCGAAGTGTTCTACTAATTTGAATAATATTAGGACAAGTGCCTACTGTGCTTGCAGTAAGTACGGATGGGGGTTGTGTGGACATTTTTCCTCCCCTCACCATGCCTTCGTCTCCTTTTTTTCTCTTTTATTTCTCCCTCTCTCTTTGGAAGATGGCTCGATATAAACTGAAATACTGTATCTAAGAGCCGTTAAACCCGAAACAACAAACCAACCAATTCGAAACTGAGGTCAGAATTTTCAAGGGAATACCCCCAAATTACCCCACGCCTACCGTTATCAGTCATTAGTTTCAAATATTTTACCTTTGTTTTGTCGTCTGATTTCTCCATAATCACGACACGATAATATTAGATGTAACATAAAGTCACAGCAATTTTTTCTTTTAACTATATGACCTAGCTTTGTCGTAAGCTTAACCACTACACCATTTTCTTCCTGAATGTATTTTTCTTGAGAAAAGATCTCATTTGACGCACACTGAACAAAGATTTTCATATTGGAGAAAATTTACTTGGCCCGGCGGAATGCAAGCGGGTAGATTCAAGCCGGGTCCACTGTGTCGCTTGACAGAACTGAGACTGGCTTTAAATACTACTCTAACATGAGTTATTACATGATAAAACTGCACTCCATTATCGCTGATAGGTAGCATTAAAATACCGAATCTTTGAAGAATATGACGTACGCAAGGCAATGAACTGCACTCTAACTAGAGATGGGCCCGGCTTGTACTCAAAAGAAGATTTGCATCATCTTACTTTTTCCATAGAGCTTATAAAAATGCTACAATTCATATGAGTAGCAACAAAACACGTGGTTATTTCATATGATCAACAGTATTATGTTTCGATATTGTATTGTATTGAATCTCTCTAAATTCTGCCTTCATAGGCACACCTGGAGTACTCGAGTAAAATCTTCTTGAGTTAAGTCTTTACACAATTAAGCGCCACGAACAGTAAAAGTTATGTCCAAGGAATATTTACAAACAATCCACCACCATTTGCATCCATTGTATATATAAAATGTTCAAGTTTAAAAAATGTCACTATAGCGTTTCGTCGAGATGTTAAGAGTAATTATCTGTACCTCGTTGAAATAAAATATGAGTACTCTATGTGCGGGTTGCTGTGCCCTTTACTTTTCCCTTACGTTTTGGCAAGTTTGGTTTCACAATTTCTTTTGTAGTGCTAATACCAGGTCATCCACAGTTCAAGAGTTCTTACGATTATATGGCAGTAGATAAATTTAATTGTGATGGCTTTCATGGAGCCTGAGGCCCAATTCACCATGTTTAAATTCAGGAGCAAAGCATAGTCATCAACAAACTAGGAACATTTGTGTGATGACAATGTTTTCTAGAAGTATTATGTGATCTTTACCTTGAACACACCGTTGTGAGACACAAACTCTTTTAAGACATAACCATACCCATTACATGCGTAAAATTGCGTAAAAATACGTCTTTAAATCGAGTCGCTGTACATAATGTGGCAAAGGGTGTACATATGTACTTGGGTACATATGTGAGCCTTTTGTCATAGTATGTACTTGGGTGCATATGTACGAATGTATACAGAAGAAACTCTACCTCCCATCGCCAAATTCGTTGTGCGAGGAGATAATAAAGAGTTTTAAAAATCTTTGCCAACCTGTTCCTTAAAGATCTTTTCCTTCCTGGTTTCCTTAATCCGAGATGACCCCATGCAATAAATTATCATTTCCTTTCAGAGTATCTGGTGCCGCACACTTTAAGGAACCGCTACCATATACATGTATGTAGGTGATTTTTTTGTTATTTGTTTGTGAATTTATATCCGAGCATTACGACGTTACAAAATGTTTCATTTCAATCAAACACAATCTTTATCTGTCAAATAAGTTATAAAATACAACATTTTTGAGCCCCTCCGAACTCTTGCAATGACCTTTTCAGCAAACAGTTTAGTCTCTAAGTATTTAAACTTTCTTCCGCTAATACTAGCAGTCTGGCCACAGTGCCGTTGCGTGCGCCGGACAGTAGTTTACTAACATATTCGAAATATGCCAGATGGTGTCTCAAAAGTTGCACACCGATCAAAACAGTCAGTTTTCTCCGAAATGTGTCGTTGGTTCCTCCAAAAGGGAATAACAACACGCATTTCATCCGAAACGTGGCTTTATGTCTACCCACCGTGAAAATTGCGGATTCAGATTAGATGAGCTAAAATGGTCCACCGTGGCATTACATTTGTATGGATGATGTCTTGTTTGTTAGAAATATCTACAAACTTTTATCCACTCCCACATTACTAACTACATGTAGTCTGAATAAAATTTCATGTGAATAATTTCATTTGTGGAATAAATGCATAAAATGACTTCATTCCAAAAATATCGAGAACTGGTTATTTTTTACACAATTTCCTTTGTAGATTTTACAGCCAAATACTTCATCGAATTATTATGATTCATTTCTTTATTTTTTAGATATACATATAATGCAAAAAAAATGTTCCTTTCCCGCACTTTTTGATATTTAGACAATGTTAATTTCAAACTTGGCCGCCTATTAGGGTGGTCCATTCACCCCAGAAATTTGGAGTAATACGGTCCACCTCCTAGGTGTCTGTTATCTATTTTACTTCAGACCCCCCCCCCCCCCCTCACCACCACGCCCTAATAGGTGACAAAAAAATTATGATTCCCCCCGCCCCCACCCTCTCCCGCTTCAAAACCCTTCGCTATTTATGTCAGACAGACCTCAATCAGACCTATGAAACACAAAGTACATTTCTATAAGGGCAAGGGCCTACTGTGCTTGCAGTAGGTCCGGGTAGGGGTTGTTTGGCTGTTTTTCTCTGATCTTTCGTTGCTGTTTTCTCTCTCCCTTTCTCTCTGAGAGACGGTTAAATATAGACTGAAATACTGTCTCAAAGACAACAGCCAACACAACCAACCAACTAATCTCATTTGTACAGGGGAATTATATATATAGACTAATGGTCCGTTTAATTTTGTTCTGATTTTTTTCTTTGCAGTGCCGAAGTGTTCTACTAAGTTGAATAATAGTAGGACAAGGGCCTACTGTGCTTGCAGTAAGTACGGATGGGGTTTTGTGGACATTTTTCCTCTCCTTACCATATCTTCGTCTCTCTCTTCGCTTTTCTTTCTCCCTCTCTCATTGGAAGACGGCTCGATATAAACTGAAATACTGTATCAAAGAGCCGTTAAACCCGAAACAACAAACCAACCAATTGGAAACTGCGGTCAGAATTTTCAAGAGAATACCCCAAAATTACCCCACGCCTACAGTTATCAGTCATTAGTTTCAAATATTTTACCTTTGTTTTGTTGTCTGATTTCTCCATAATCATGATAATATCAGATGTAACATAAGGACAGCAAATCTTTCTTTAACTATATGACCTAGCTTTGTCGTAAGCTTAACCACTACACCATTTTCTTCCTGAATGTATTTTTACTCCTTTGACGCACAATGAACAAAAAATTTCATATTGGAGAAAATTTACTTTGCCCGGCTGAATCCAAGCGGCTAAAGATTCAAGCCGGGTCCACCGTGTCGCTTGACAGAACTGAGACTGGGTTTTCTGTTCCTGGTAAAATACTGCTCTAACTAATGTAGTTGTCTTGAATATTACATGATAAAACTGCACTCTAGTTTAACGAGATATGGGTCCGGCCTGACTCAAAAGAAGTTTTGCATCAACTTACTTTTTCCATAGAGTCATATATCACCTGTGTACGTCATATGAGTAGCAACGAAACACGTGGTAATTTAATATGATCAACAGTCTTATGTTTCGGTTCCGTTTGTCTTGGTAGCTATAGGCTTATAAAGACTGTGCGGACCGTCAATGTTGGGCGATAGGCCAAATTTGTTGACTGCTCTATAATCAATCCAAATTTTATCGTTTTTGTGGAAACATCTAGTTATTGGTCAGTTCAATAAATCCCTGTTATTCATTAGTCACTGTACGATGAGTAAATAAACCAGAATGGACCGGAATGGGGCTAATTACCGGATCGGACCAGAGCGGACCTATTTCTATCCTATTTCCAGCCGATTATTTAAATATAGATGCACACAGGCAGATTAATTGCGGTTCCTACCCATGACTGAAATGTATTCCCTAAATTAGCAAAACCCTGATTTTTGTTTTAAGGTTCAAAGAAAAGAGAGAGTGTTTTAAGATTTTAATCAAGATTACGATTTAATTTAAAAATTTAATGATACTATCGCAAAAGTACGGTACAATAATACTGGGACACCTTTACCAAGAGTTAAAGGCCCCATTGCTCTATCAGCGTGAAAAAATTTATCGTGAGGTATCGCTGCAAGCTTCTAACCATAGTTTTGTCATTGCAAATGACCGCGATTAGCCAATTTTAAACAAATAAAACATCATTGAGTTTAGCATAAAAAAGGTTCGAAAATTGATTTGGGTCATTTTAGTTGCCAACTATAATGACCTACTTTCGTTTTCATAAACAATGAAAAATGGTAAAAATACAATGTACAGATGTAGAGACCCATTCAATGTACCGCTTTTGTTTATATTGCATCGGCCAACGGGGAACCAGGAAAGGAAACCTGTATTTTGAAGATCGAACTGTTTTCTTTCAAAAACACGTTTTCCATGCGTTTTGCCAGGTAAATGAATAAATATTTGCATGTCAACCCATATTTTATCACCAAACGTGGAGGTTGAATCGCTTTCCATGATGATTTGTGTTTAGACGCTTTTACCACTTATAAAACTATGGAGACTTTAAGAAACTGAAAGAGACTTTTTTTCCATTTTTGAATGTTGACAGGTCCAGATCAACTTTTCCTATGGAGTGGAGTAATGTAAACTGTTGGGAGAATGGCAAACAGTGTATATCCAGATCTGACTGCTCCTTTAGGTGTAGATGAGGGTGGGTTTTGAAGAAATTTTATTTTTCATATCAAGTGTTACAGAGACGAAGGGTGACAGGGATTATTTCCCGTAATTTTTCATAAAACATACGTTGAGACCCCTCGTTATGGTTGTCTCATAGAGACGGTTCAAATGAGGGGCAACCACATCTGTTTTCACTGAGAAATATCTCAGAATCATTCTATGAAGCCCCTCTGATAACCCTCTTAAGAATTGGCTGGACAAGAAGAAAGGTAAATATTTTCATGTCAGAGTGATCTGTCTGGGAGGTGTTTATTCATAGATGGAACTTTATTTTGTAATGGCAGATGGGTACACTTTCAGGGGAAGCAGTTGTAGAATTTTAGCTCCCTGGACGAAGTCCAGGAAGAGTTATTGCTTTACACCCGACGACGGAGTCGGCGTCTACATTTACGTTAAAGCTTTTTAATAGCTCATATTTTCTAAACCATATGACGGAGCTGGTTCATATTTGGTATGATGTTAGATATAGGTCCAAAGTTTCGTTCAGTAATACCCAACCAACGCCCATGATCTTAAGGTCACTTTGTAACGTACATTCGCATTTTAATAGTCGGTTACTTAAACCACATCCTCTTATTCTCAAACTGAACCAAAGAAAAAAAACGAATTAATTTTAATTCCTGGCAAAAACACAATATTCTGATAAATAATGAAACTGCCTCCGCACTGACAAATTAACCCGATTTGTTCAGACCGAAAACAGACTGTGCGGACCGGGCACAGCTGCAATACCTGGTTAAAAAATATTAATGATGATTTCCCCACATGGTTTAAAGTCTCCATAGTTTTATAAGTGGTAAAAGCGTCTAAACACAAATCATCATGGAAAGCGATTCAACCTCCACGTTTGGTGATAAAATATGGGTTGACATGCAAATATTTATTCATTTACCTGGCAAAACGCATGGAAAACGTGTTTTTGAAAGAAAACAGTTCGATCTTCAAAATACAGGTTTCCTTTCCTGGTTCCCCGTTGGCCGATGCAATATAAACAAAAGCGGTACATTGAATGGGTCTCTACATCTGTACATTGTATTTTTACCATTTTTCATTGTTTATGAAAACGAAAGTAGGTCATTATAGTTGGCATCTAAAATGACCCAAATCAATTTTCGAACCTTTTTTATGCTAAACTCAATGATGTTTTATTTGTTTAAAATTGGCTAATCGCGGTCATTTGCAATGACAAAACTATGGTTAGAAGCTTGCAGCGATACCTCACGATAAATTTTTTCACGCTGATAGAGCAATGGGGCCTTAAATAAGAGCCAATACCACTAGTCAGTCAGAAACTTTTATCTACCCCGACAGGAATCAGTTCTGTCCTCAGTTTTGCCAGGTGTTTATAAAGACATAAGTACTTGTATGTGAGTTACAGAAGCCACAAAACAAAACAAAGGCATTCTTTTCGTGTATACCTCTTGGAAATAAGTTGATTTAGCATTATGGGAAAATGTATGGTGATGCCAAACCTCTTTTGAGTAGTTTAGATGCAGAATTTAGGACTGTTTAAAAAGCAACCTGCATAAAGCTAGGCCTGCATAACGCTAAATCCCGCCCACCGTTCCGATAAATGATTTCTCGGTCTGATAAAGGATTTATCGAGAGATACTTCGATGTTAAAATGGGGAGTGCGATATGCTAAAACAGAACATTTCTCATCCTTTCTCTCGTAATATCCAACAAAGACATAAAGACATAAAGTGTGCCCACTCATTTTCTTAATAAGATCAAAAAGAACACGTTGTTATCAAAATTAAAGTCTCCATAGTCCTATAAGTGGTAAAAACGTCTAAACACAAATCATCATGAAAAGCGCTTCAACCTTCACGTTTGGTGATAAACTATGGGTTGACGTGCAAATATTTATTCAGTTACCTGGCAAAACGCATTGAAAACGTGTTTTTGAAAGAAAACAGTTCGATCTTCAAAATACAGGTTTCCTACCCTGGTTCCCCGTTGAGCGATGCAATATAAACAAAAGCGGTACATTGAATGGGACTCCACGGCTGTACATTGTATTTTTACCATTTTTCATTGTTTATGAAAACGAAAGTAGGTCATTAAAGTTGGCAACTAAAATTATCCAAATCAATTTTCGAACCTTTTTTTATGCTAAACTCAATGATGTTTTATTTGTTTAAAGTTGGCTAATCGCGGTCATTTGCAATGACAAAACTATGGCTAGAAGCGTGCAGCGATACCTCACGATAAAATTTTCACGCTGATAGAGCAATGAGGCATTTAAAATGAAATTACTGACGTTTTCGTTTCGCTACAAAACGCCTAGCGCTACAAGTGACTTGGTGGTCGGGAAATATTTAAGCTGATGCCGCTTAGTCAGTTTGCATATTGTTCAATCTACATTGTATATTGTTTAAACTTTAAACAATATAGATTGATCAATATGCAAACTGACTAAATATATGTTGTAAATCATGCCCGAAACTGTGAATAACTAATTCCATAAATTGAATGTTGCAGCTTTATATTTCTTAGCATTTATATAGTTATTTCACGATGAGTTCATTTCAACTTTTAATGAGATGACAATTACTATAACTGATAGGAGGTAATATCGGATTTTATGATCGATAATCGATTAATGCACGCTAAATAAACATGTTACTTATACTGTATACATAGCGTATTATCAACGTATTCCGATCAGCTTGCGCAAACTGTTCAGACACTGTTTGGTCTTATCATTTTGCACATATCAGAGGCTGATAACATTGCGCAGATGCACAGGCTTATTATCTTATCATTTCAGCAGAAATACAAAAATAGCACAAAAATTTTATCTTTAAATAATCCTTTCTAGCTTCACTTAAAACAGTCATATATTAAAGGGACGAAAGTTCATTAAGAACAGAAATATTACTAATGAAGTGAAACAAACAAAAAAAATTCTATAGCCTTGCAAGAAAAATGTTTCATAGCATTTTTTCCTTAGCTATGCGTACTATGCTATAGTAAGCGTTCTTTACACAAAGTTACGAGGAAATCTTCATCATGATTTAGTTTTTTACAGTCATCAGTTTTTCGACAATACTGTAATACCTAAAGAGAGCAATACAGTGTATGTCTCTCCATGTCTCCTAATAATAAATGAGCAAATCTGCCTGTTAGCTAGTCAATAAAAATACGATTCTGTGGCTTCTAAGATCCTACCCTGTGATAGACAAAACATATTTCGGTTTCTTTGATAAATACGCCCCACCAAATTCGAATAAATTTCCATCAAAACTGTTAGCACAAACACTAGAAATTATATAATAGCTAATAGATTAAATTAACTTTACCATAAGATATGTAATTATTTGTTTTCATAGTTGATTTTTTAGCGTATTAAGAATTAAAAAAAAAATAACTACAATTTGTCGATTAACCGTTTTTTTTTTTTTTTTTTTTTTTTTTTTCACGTTTGATTGTCACGTTTCAGAGTTTATTGACTTCTTTCTCTTTTTTCTTTTCTTGCGTTCTTCTTTCTTTCTTTCTTCATCAGACTATATAAATATTGTTCCTTTCTTAATTACATGTAGATCATAAAAAGCACACATGAAATATATAAACAAAACACGAATAGCAATAAAGAATGTGGTGTTAGCCTTTACGCAATATAGGTGGATGTGGACTTAGACTTTTTGAGACATAATTTTGAGCGAGGTTTTATCGAAACACGACTTTTTGTATGTTTAGAGATCAATGGAAGATACTTATAGTGTACTTATTTCATAATGAATTACATCAATGTAAAACTTATAAACATCTCTCGATGGTGATAACTTATAAAAGTTTGATAGAAAATTCTATCATTTTCAAATTTTAGGCTGAACATAGCTTCTTGGGCATTTTCGACATGATTCGTATATAAATTCAAGTGATTGAAGCTTCAAACTTCAAAAGCCGATGGAAGAATCAAAACATGAAGTTATTTTATATATTTATACAACATATTAACGGACAAAGACTGAAGTTTATGCTCATAACTTATAAAAAATTGTCGTGCTATCATATATGTATTTAATTTAACATTTTACATTATATTCCAATGTAATTGCATATAGCACTGGACAGAATTTCAACAGGTAAGCTCTCGGATAAACCCGTAAGTCGCTATCGGTAATTTCCGCCGTATTGAAGCATAAAGTTCCCTATGCTAATGCACATCATGAGAATCCTGACTCGGTTCGCCAAATAAATAAATAGAATAGTAAGCCTACAATCATACCAAGATGTATTTCCTATTGTTTCGTTGTGGTAGCAGATTCTCGCCGCTTTATGTACCTTAATGTTGACTTCTTGCGACTATTTCTGTAAGAATCTATCAGTTCAGAATATGAGTTTTTCATTATCACCCGAATCAAAGCCGTCGACCTGGCATTATCGAACCTCGGGGAAGCCCTCGGTCCGATATTGGAGTCTCAGCTGAAAACTCGGATGATAACATAAGACCCATGTAATAAGGGGCGAGTCATTTATTATCAGGGGTGGGGTACATGTTCATGTGATTTAGAAAATGTTTTACGACCTCCCAATCCCCTTCGCAACCCCCCTCCCCCAGTCGCACCAGATTTTTTTTTCTCGAACCACACCAAATATTTGACACAAAAGTTAAAGCCCCGCGCCCCCTGTCCCCCCCCCCCCCCCCCCAAAAAAAAAAAAAAAAAAACACACACACACACACACCACAACAACTCTACATTCACATAATAATGACCATATTCCCTATTTTATGTCAGACTGATCTCAATCAAACCTGTGAAAGACAGTAAACATTTTAATCATGTACTATACAGATTTATGGCCCATTTTTTCTGCATTTTTCTTCAAATGCTCGTCCGGATATCTGAGCTGAAAGCTCTGTGAGAACGCACTTTTCAAAGAACTCATTTTTTTTCACATAAAAAATCCGGTTGCTTTTTTCACATGCGTGATACCCGGTCACAGCTTTCACAGAATTCGAACGCATTTTTCACATATCTGTGAAATTTTGCGTTTGATATGAATGCAACACCTCTTAAAAATGACAACGTATCAGAAAAACACATTTTTCATTTCTTGACATTCTTCTAACCTTGAAATTATGAAAGTTATAATGGACAGAAAATTGGCACAGTATACAAAAAAAACGACAAGAAATCCGCTCTGCTCTTCCGCGCAGAAGGTCGTAGGTTCGAGTCGCCAGCCGTGCCTACGACTGAATAACTCTGTCAACCCAGCAAACTGGATACCTTTTTCGACTAAGGGCAGGTGAAAGACAGCGAAAGGCAGCGAAAGGGAAGGGATGGAAAACGTCTTTCGTATGCTGTGCCCTACACACGTTGGGTTCTAACACCAACTACTCCACGGCCGCAAGGCTACGGGAAACCTTTACTTTGCATTTTAATCTACTTTCGAACATGCTACTCCCGAAAGGAGTAAAATATTTATCATAAAAATCGTAATGGGCTCTTCCATCTTCGAATTTGGACAGGCATAAGGCACATGTTTCAGGAAAATAAGATACAAACTTGTGGATGTCAAATATAGGCATTTTCCTCTTAAGAGAGGAAATGGGTTGGAGAGAGGGAATGTCCTTAGAATAACCAACACGTCACTCTAAATGGCACAACATTTTGGATGGTACATAGGTTATAGTAAAGACATTTTCTTTCTCCACCACCCCTCGCCCCCAACACCACTCTATCCCCGCCCCCATTTTTTTCCTTTTTTTACTCTATAATGATGTGCGGCCAAATGCTAACTAGAGTTTTTTAGAAAAAAAACTGATCCCCCCCCCACACACACACACACACACCTACAATTCATTCAAGTTTGGTGAGAATCAAACTAATAGCTCATGAGACATGTAATATTTCAGTGAAAATTTCATTTGCGTAAGTTCTCCTGTGACCTTGAAAACGAGGCCAAGATCAATAAAATGTAATCGTGTCTGAAGCTTGTACCAGTGGCATATATTTGCAAGTTTGAAGAGAACCCATCCACAGTTTCGAAAAATATTCTACACACAAAAAAATGATTTTAAAAATGAGGTCATGCTAACCAAGAGCTAAACATGTCTTAAAGCTGTACCATAGTTGTATCCATGCACGTTTAAGGAATATCCATCCTTTGACTCGAGAAATATCTCAATTTTAGGGAAACATTTGACATTTAGACGTTGGCTTTTGTTCTTGATAATGGTGTCAAGGTCAGCAAAACATAGTAAACTCTAAACTCTTGTGATTGTCCCAAAGGTATTTCTATGCAAGGTTTGCGGCATACAAAACCAATGGCTCGCGAGATATCTCATTTTCAGTGAAATTTTCTATTATTAAGTCCTCCTGTGAACTTGAAAATGAGATCAAGCTCACCGAAATCTGAACAGCTCCTCAGCATATCCCAATGACATATCCATGCAAGTTTTGTGAAATTCAATCCATTGGTTCAGGGGACATCATGGGTACGAGATTCTGTCACACAGACGCCGACGTAAACGCCGACAGGGACGCCGACACCATTGGAATCCGCACTGAAACCAATATATTCCCCTCTCTTTCCCTACCCACTCCCTCCTTTCCCTCACCTTTGGTGGGGGTGGGGGCCTATGAATTATGTTTTCCGCTTCCTGGGCAAGATATGAATGGTTGTTTGGTTGGTGGATTTGTTCGCTATAACAACTGAAGGGGTGGGGTAGATACTATATGCACAATTGAAGTCAGCGAGTATGTAAGGGAGTGGGGTGGTATGTGGAAGTCAAAGAAAAGGGGAAACACAAGAATATTTAGGAGTTCTAAAAAATTTAACCTGTTAATAATGTACAAGACTGTGGATGAGATGTATACTTTAGTTTTACTTCCTTGCTGCATAGAGGCAAAATGGTAGGTTTGTGGGATGAATGGCTTTCAGGGGAAGCAGCCCTGACACGCTTCCTTCTTAGTAGGAGGGGGAACTTTTAAAGGAGAGATTTTGTTCCCTAAGGAACACATTTTTCGCATGATTAGTGGACTTTGTTTTGGGTGGGCTTTATCGCCAGGAAGGTGGACAGGGGTCGTAGAAATTGTTTCCTTTTGTTAAAATGGCTGAAGCATATAGGGACTTACCCATGGGTCTTGAATTTCTGTGACATTGATTTAAAATGCCACTAACTGGTATTGAGGACCTTGTGCCAAATTGTACACGACATTTTGACGTCATGATGTTATAACGTCGTGACAACGGTGTTGTAACGTCCTTGAGGGCAGCGGGAAAAGTAAAGGGTAAAAGTAAAAAAAGAGCATAATTTTTTTTAAATTAAAGTCTTAAAGAGTTTCTTCAAGAGCAGAGAATACATTCAGAAGAAGGAACATGGGCCAGACTACGTAGTTTCGGCTAATAAAGACTCAACAATGACCCTGACAATATCTCGTGACGAAACCAGAGAGAAGCATACTGTAATTGATTAGTTTTAATTGGGCAGTCCATTCAAAGACTTATAAGTATAAAAAATGTCCAAATAATATAATAGACGATGATCTAGAATTATTCTAAACCAATCTAAAATTTCAGATTTTCAGACTATATCATCTGATCTTAAAGGACTAAAATAGGATATAATCTGCACTAAGGATGATGTACGGGCACACGGTACCAGCTGAATTGAAGTAAAACTCTTAAATAGGTCCTTCAAGAGCAGAGAATACATTCAGAAGAAGGAACATGGGCCTAACTACGTATTTTCGGCTAATAAAGCATTCTATATCCCTGAGGAAGTTTACCCCAGAAAAATGGATGAAGAGATAAAATATTCAAGCAGTATTGTATGATTTATCTTATGTGTTCGAATTCTGTGGAAAATATGACCCAGATGTGAAAAATGCGTTCTGTGAATATTGCAGTCTCACAGAGCTCTGAGAGACCGCAATATTCACGGAACGCATTTTTCACATGTGTGTGACGAACACGGTCGTATTCCTCACATTTTGCCAATGTGACAAATGCGTTCGGATTTTATTGCGATTTTTAATAGAAACGCATATTTCACACATACGGCAAGGGAAGTTTGAGAATGAATGATTTGTTATTCCTTTCCAACTACAACTATGAGTTGAGCCCCAACTGCACTGAGCCTTCTGCTCTTGGTGAGTTTATAGGAAAAGCAGTCCCCGCTGTCCGTCGCCTGACGTCGTTTGTCAACACCTTCGAGCAACTTATCTCTTAAGCGTCTGGGCCAATCTAAACCAAATTTCATACATAAGGTTCTCAATGCTGGGGAAGGATAGCATGTCCTTTAAGACAGTCGCTTGAGATTTTGGTTGCTATGGCAAGTGAAATATTCCGTAGACTTATAATTGTGAGATGCCTCTGACCAGCCTAGCTTCCTGATACTTGCAGATAACTCAGACAGGCATTAAATCTTAGACAAACTGACAACTGTTCAGATTCGACCGATCACGATTACCGATAAAGTCTGCTGGTATAATTAATTAACCTTATGACAAGTCTAACACCTTCCATTTTTTTTTTACTTTATTATTTTACTGGTAAATTCCTTTCCAAAAGGGAAGATAAATCATGCAATGAATAATTTTAACACTTCATCTATTTTTCCGGGGCGAAAAACCAGAGTTTGACTTATACATGATAGCCAATTCGACCAGAGTTCGTCTTTGTGATCTGGAGTGAATTCAAAAATCCCGGCAAAAGCATATAAGTTACTTTATTCTTATTATTACCTGATTCCTCACTGGTGAAAACAGAACTGTGCCCCAAGTTTCGAAATGTTTTTAGGGAACATGTTGATTTTGGCTCGTCCGTTCGTCCGTCAGTTCGTGATGCTTTATATTTGTACCAAGTTTTCTCAAACTACCTTTTAAAGTTATGAAGCGAAAACAATTCGTGACGGACAGACAGATAGACAACTATGGTAAAACGATATGTCTCCCCTCCCATTTCTATCCAGATATAGATTTCCCCCATGGAACCATATACCAACACGCAACTGAATATACCAATACCTTTAACCTTGATGCAACATTGGGGACTGTTACGAAGGAGCTACCTCCCAAACTTTTTGTATTTGAAATACCTAATATTCACCCCGTCCAATCGAAACGCCGGAAAAATGGTACGAACGCCGGATATGCGGTATTTTCACGCCGAATTGTGGTCTTTTTGTCAGAATCGCCGCCATTAAATTTGACAGCGGGTTACAAAAGTCGGATGAATTAATAGTTAAAAACGGTAAGTGAGTATAACGAATTAGCCTATCTGGATCTACATAGATTTTACTAACTGTCGAGACTTCATTTAATTTAGAAACTACGTTTGTTTGTCGTAACATTCAAAGTGATTTTTGTCTTATATGTTCGGCCTTTCGCTTAGACCTTATCCACACCCTCAAGTTTCGTACTTTTTTAATTTTCATTGAAAAGGATCACAATCAGTTGGCTAAATTAGAATTATAAACATCCTCATACCATTATCGGGAACGAATGATGCATTTTCCACCGAGGAAAGCGAACTGGAAGCACAGTCTTCAAAATTAAAAGTAACGCCGGATAAACTGGTATCAGTTTCTTTGGAAAGTGCATATTTTTTCCATCAGACAAATAAATAAGTACAAAATCAGCATATTTCCAGGTGTAAGATGTAGTATTATTGACGTTCCTAAAACCATTTTAGTAGCTGCTGCTCTAAGTCTGTAAACCTGCCTAGAAAATTGAAAAATGAACTCCAAATCAAAAGTTGTCATTATTACATTTGATACTATATTCGATTCTGAATGTTTTTATCAATAATGCAAGTAAAATGTCCTAACGGTGGTATATAAAACTAAACTTGGTAAGAGAATGACTACTTTTCTAACAGACAGCAAATGCAAATTTCTCGGTACAAATTTATTGCCATCTGTGACATGGGACACAATGTAAGAATAATTTCCCTTGTTAGTACAAGATGAGGCTGCTATATTTTGCTTTTATACTATTTGAGCTGTACGAGTTGGCCCTTGTGTCACTATGTTTCTTGAACGCAGAATTTGTAGGCTGCCTAACTGGAGCCCACTGCTTATGTGCTGGTATACTTTCATTTTCATTGGAACCCAGCCACGTACACATAGTTGCTTTCTCATTTTTATAGATTTATGCATTAATTTACATGTTATTTTGTTATTTGTAAATATATTCAATATTCATATATACATGTATATAACCTAACTGTATGCCTTAGTGGTTAGTGGCGGGGTATTATGTTTTCACGTTGGCCGTCTGTGTGTCTGTCCGTCCATCCGCACTTCGTTTCCGTTCGATAACTTGAGTATTTATGAACGGATTTTTTTTCTCCAAATTTTGCATATGTATTTGTACCAAGAATGTTTCGCTTGGGATTGTTAATGGGCAGATTTCGATTGTTTCTGACAGAGTTATGGCACTTGTCAATGTACTCAAAATGTTTTTTTGCCTCTACTTCCATTACTGTGTGGAACATCATGGTGAAACTTCACAAAAATGATCAAAGCAACAACAGCTTTGTGTTACCATAGAAATTTTGTCCTCAGGGGTTACCTGCCCCATCCCGGGGGGTTATATACATGTGTAGAATCCTAAAAAAATCAATATAAAATCAGAATCAGAGAAATTACAGCAAATGATCACAGTAATAAAAGCATCCTGTGACTCTCAAAATTTACCCATCTGGGTTATCTGCCCCTGCCCCCGGGCTATATACCTGCATAAAATGATAAAATCTGTATAAAATCATAATTTAGATAGATTTTTCTGAAACTTGTAGCTAATGATAGGAGAGATGAAACCCTCTTGTGATGATCAAATTTTAACCATAAGGGATTATCTGCCCCTGCCATGTGGCCACATACATTTATAAAATTACTAAATGTACGTGTTCAGAGCAGACAGGGATTTTTCAGAAGCTTACATCAAGAGGTCAGAGAAATGGAAGTGTCTTCTTATGGCAAAATTTTTGTTCCATGTGGTTGGCTGCTCCTGCCTTAATAAAATAAATCAGCAAAAAGTCAAGGAGTGAAATAGGTTTGCAGTGGCGGGGTATCACGCAGTCGTTTGCGATGCTTTTATTTCAAATCGCAAGGATACGGATGTGTAGTAACGGTTATACAGGTAAGTCGTGTTTGTTTCATTTTCGATTAGACTGCTATGTCAGGGGTTTCTTGGTGTTGCCTTTTGACCCAAAGTATTCCCACTAGGCACACAAAAGCGAAACAACGTTAAATCAACATCGATTCAACGTCATGACGACAGAAGTACCCCGAGCAAACAGTGTCGACCAAGATCAAAGCACTAGCCTGATCAGGATCTACACTGTTTTGTTGATGGTAAAATCTAATTTGTTCGAATTTTAGGATACTGAATTTATGTGTCCCAGCAGGCACAGGACATTGAAACATTAAAACAACGCTTGGTCAGTCATGACGCCAGTTCAATGTTGATTTCACGTTTTGTGCCCAGTTGGTGTCCCAATATTAGGTAAATACATATTAAATAAAATAATTGGTTCCCGGATATTATTCCAATATTTAGGATAAAGGACGTTATGAATAAAGTTTGTTTACTTGAGTTTTTTCCTTCGTATACAATAATGGATATAATTCACCCTAGCAGAACACATCGTTGAACATGATCAGCACTGATTGAACGTTGATTCAACGTCACCACATTGATTGGTTTTTGTCCAGTGGGACTTGTTTCGAATAGTATCAGTTGGGGGTGCCGTGGATAGCATCCGTGGCCCATTTGGCGTTGTCATTAGATGCCTTGTCACGAAACAATAGGTCTTACAACATATTCACATCTGCATTTTCAGAGTCAGGTCATTTTGGACAATGGGTTAACACCTTTGATTTAAATTTCCTCCGAACTAGGATTCAATTCTGTTCTTCTCTAGCCTTTGCGCCCCTTCTTTACTTAGTAACCCTATTGACCCGATATGATAAAAGACAGTAAATTTAAAGAGTAACTACACTTCAGGAACTGACTGAATCAGATCCCAAACCCTATCTCCAACATCAAAGGGAAAGACTGACAAAGACATCCCAACAAACAATAAATTACAAGTGACAACCCCCAAATAATTCATCCATCAATTCACCCATCCATCACTGCACAGATCAATCTTCGCCTCTCACTAGGATTCGTAGATTTTTCATGCGAGCAGGGATGGGTGACCTGACTATAAAGATGTGCTGATTGTATACACATTTATTTGTCTAATGGAAAAAATAAGCAGTTTCAAAAGAAACTGATACCATTTTATCCGGCGTTACTTTCAATTTTTGTGACTGTGCCTCCAATTCCGTTTCCTCGGTGGAAAATGCATCACTCGGTTCCCGATAATGGTATGAGGATGTTTAAAATTATACTTTAGCCAACTCATTGTGACCCTTTCCAATGAAAATTAAAAAAGTGCGAAACTTGAGGACGTGAATAAGGTCTAAGCAAAAGGCCGAACATATAAGACAAAAATCACTTTGAATGTTACGACAAACAAACGTAGTTTCTAAACTAAATGAAGTCTCGACAATTAGTAAAATCTATGTAGATCCAGATAGGCTAATTCGTTATACTCACTTACCGTTTTTAACTATTAATTCATCCGACTTTTGTAACCCGCTGTCAAATTTAATGGCGGCGATTCTGACAAAAGGACCACAATTCGGCGTGAAAATACCGCATATCCGGCGTTCGTACCACTTTTCCGGCGTTTCGATTGGACAGGGTGATATTGCACAGGAATACCGCAAGGTATCTTCCCGCTGGGTTATGGCACCGCCCAACAGTTATACTAGAAGCTGTACATTACAGCTTACATCATCAGCATACATGTGAATGAAAACAAACAAGGTAAATGTTTTCCATAGTCTTCTGGCCATAGGGACAGTAATTGTTGGAGCCTACAGTGTCTTCGGCACAGATTACGAAAGAGGGAGCTTATCCGTTTCCTTTCGCAGCCTCACCTAACAGAAACATGTACCCATTTACTGCAAGGAAGACAGGGTCAGTTTTTTAATCGTTGACCCGGCTGGCAACTTGAACTGCGTCCTTCTGCATGGTAGAGCAGAGCAGATTTCTAGTCTTCTTATTTTACTGTACCGTTTTTTCCGTCCACTAACTTTCATAATTTCAGGGTTATAAAAATGTCAAGAAGTGAAAAATGCGTTTTTGTGATATTTTGTCATATTTTAGGGGTGTTGCATGCGTTTTGAAAATTACGTTTTCATGGTACATATCGAACGCAAATTTCACAGATATGTGAAAAATGCGTTCGACTTCTGTGAAAAATGCGACCGGATTTGTCACACGTGTGAAAAATGCGACCGGATTTTTCACACATGTGAAAAATGCGTTCTGTGAATATTGCGGTCTCACAGAGCTCTATAAAGCTGTAAATAATATTAAGAGCGGTCCGGGGGCTGCGACCCCAGACACCCAAACAGTTTAGCTGATGACAGGCACCTGAAGATTTGATGTGTTATTGTCACAAACACAAGACCAAACACAAACACAGGCATTAAATTTACTGAATGATTAATTTATACTGTTCTACAAAAAAAAAAAAACAATAAAAATATTTTTTCTGAACATGAAGCGGGCAAATGGGCAAATACGTATTTGTTTTATTTTGTTAAATGTTTTAAGACAGCTTTGAAAAAAATATTTACACTTGCCACCGACTTCCCATTGGTAAACCGTATAGAGCAACTGGCTTCATACACCGATGGACGACAATTGATCATGTGACGTTGTCGCCAAGCGACGTCTAAGGTAAATAAACATTTTGATTGGTCCACGTAACGTTCGATTACGCCACATTATGGCGACGGCAGTTTAACGTAATGGCCGAATACGTCGTTTCTATCTTTTCTTCGACGCATATTTTGCATATTCCACATTAAATTACCACGAAAACAGAAGGGTATAAAATAATGTGTAAATATAAGAGTAAAAATTTGATTTTTCAGATTTCATCGTGTGAAGTAGCCAGTGGTCGTCGCTAAAATTCTACAAGAAGCGCTTCGCGCTTCGTTGAATTTTAGCTCCGCCCACTGGCTTCATCACACGATGAACGCTGAAAAATCAAATTTCAATTCTTAAATAAAAGTAATCTGAAAAAGTAGGAGCAATGGGGAATTAGCGGGAGGGGGGGGGGTGCGGCGGGGATCTGGGGGCCACTAAACTCAAACCATGTCCAAAATAAAATGTTTGTATACTATCGTTATCTCTTCCACGGACCAGGACAACCTTGGAAACCTATCTCAAACTCACTTTAAAGAAGGAGAATCAATCTGATTATTTCTGTCGAAAATCACAGAAGATAGCCATAACGTCACCTTTTGGAGGATTTATACGTAACTTGTGCCTTGACACCTTTCGAAGGAAAATGGAGGAATTGATATGTTAATTCGCAAATAAATCCGAATTCAGGCGGTGAGTTGTTTAAAATATTGGTGCCATGGAATACCTTTCAACAGAAGACTTGTTTCAGTGGCATAGAATTGTCCTCGGTTAGTTTGCTCGAAGAATTCACAAGACAGTTTGCTTTTCATAGTCCCTTTCCGTCAATGCAGTGGTTTGCTGCAATATTTACCCCACCAGGCACACAATGTTGAATAAACTTCGAATCAACCTTGATTCAACGATATTACGTTGAATAGAGGTTGAGTCAGTGTTTATTCAACATTGTGTGCCTGCTGGGTATAGAGAAAAATGTTGACAGGTGATCATCCAAGTGGCATTTTGGTAGCAGCGGCTATTCAAATATCTGGTGGCGAATCCGTAAGGATTTTATACAGTGAAAGGCTTCATGCAGAAGAGTGGGTTACGTTTTAAGGAAGCCATTGCTTACAGACAGGATTAAAAATACATGTATCAAAGTATACTCAATTAAAGAACGAAGTTTGCAGTTTGGTTTCATAATTTCTTTTGTAGTGCTAATACCAGGTCATCCACAGTTCTAGAGTTCTTACGAATATATGGCAGCAGATAAATTTAATTGTGATGGCTTTCATGGAGCCTGAGGCCCAATTCACCATGTTTAAATTAAGGAGCAAAGCATAGTCATCAACAGACTAGGATCATTAGTGTGATGACAAGGTCTTCTAGAAATATTATGCGGCCTTTACCTTGACCACACCATTGTGCAACACAAACTCGTTTAAGGCAGCATCATACCCAATACATGACTAATGATTGTTTAAAGTTACATAAAAATGCGTCTTTAATTGGAGTCGCTGTACATAATGTGACAAAAGGTGTACATATTTATTTTATACTCAGCAGTGAATTAAATGCGTATCTAGAACAAATAAAAGTGATATTTTCTACAGTGAAAAAATCTCGTATCAATTCATTAGTGACTGATACGATTTATATTTTTCACTGTAGCAAACCGCGGCTGTTTTCGACAACTTTGGGCTTAATTTCTTTCCGAAAAGGCCTGAAACGTAGCATTCTTGTCTGGCATTATGCTACGGACGTTAGCACGCCCAATCATGCAAATGACGTCCCACTTTGACGTCACTTTTTGAGCTGGAGTATCGCTAATTGCACGTGACGTCAGTCCAACAGCAGCTGCAAGCGGTTGTAAGAAAGATCGATAAGAAAGAATCGCCGATTTCTTTTTATTCATCCATTAAAATGATATCTTTAACTATTTTCTAGGTGTAAACTACGTTACGTTTACACCCAATTTTATACCCACTAAATGCGCTGAGACAAGCAAAATTAACGAGAAATGACTTGGAAACAAGTTATTTGTGAAGCGGTCTGTTTTGAAAAATAAAAAGAAAATCTACTTTTTTCGGTAAATACCAAAAGTATTTCATCTCATGTGTTGAAAATGTCAACAATTTCACTCGTGCTACGCACTCGTGATATCGCTAATATTTTCAACACATTCGATGAAATATATTTGGTATTCCCCTAAAAAAAGGCATCCTCTATTTGCTTGGATATTCAATCTGATCTAGGACTTCGCTGGGCGTACGTGCACTTTTGTCGCGGCTCATTCAATTGTTTGCTAAAGACATCAACTGAGTAGTCGCTGTCGGTCGGAAGGTGTGAAAATACAGTTGGTCACACGTCTTGTCAAAACAATGCAATTTCAAAATTAACACCTGCTAACGGCAATGAAGGTCAGAAATGGATATTTAATCCGAACGTCATTCTTGTGATTATTTTTGCATGAAACAGTAATTTCAGTCGCGTCGCAACAAAATCAACGCAGTGCCATAGCACCTGCCAAGACTCAGATCAGCCTTGGCAGCCGCCCAGACTAATCAGAATCTTCGCTGTGCGCTTACAGGACAGGCAATGGTCTACGCTACCTCTATGCGGACAGCGAAGGCCCAGATCAGATGGGCGAACGCACACGCTATTCTGAGTGTTCGCAGGGCGCACATGCCAATTTGTTTTTGTCGTGGTATGGCTCATTAGTTTATTTATTTTTGTTCGCAGAAAAACAGAGAAAGTCAGACTAATCTTAAATTTCTATCTTTATTGTTTTAAATAGCGCAGCTTAGTTACATGCTGAAAGGCACAGTTTACATAAAACTTTTAAACAGTTTTGTCAAAACAGAAAATCAAGAGAAAACGTTATCGTTCCTGTTGAGTAGTGGTTTTAACGTCTCAGTAAAAAAATTTAGTCGTCGAGATGTTGCCTCTGAATTTGTGGGACTGCAAGTATTGCTCGGCCTGCGATAAATGACACCCAGGACTAGCAGCTCTGTCGCAGAAGTACCAGGCAGCCAGTCTATTTCGCGAGCCCCGATGGGCGGGGTAAAAGAAAAGAAAAGAAATTAGAAAAACTATGTGGGTGGATGGGTATCTGTATCATGCTTAAATCTTTCCATAAAGATGAGACCGTCAAAGGGATAGAAATATCATAATTTCATTATTATAAGTAATTTTATATTTTTGTTGTCAGAAACTAAAACGAACCGCTGTCAAAACTGACCAATAATCAGATTTATTTTCTCGCCAATTCTTACGAAATTTGACCTAAATATCAGAGAGAGGGGAAAAACGAGACTTATTAAAACGAGAAGGAGCAACTGAAAAAGTAAACTGATTTGATCTGAGAAAAATAAAATGAAAATCCACATTGTTAAAAATTAAAAATGTTTCCATCCAGCGCATTCGTATTGTTAACACAGTGATGACAAAACCGGCTTCAGAGAAGTTCAACACCTGTCCTGGGATATGGACGTCGATATGACATTCCAAATATCGATTAATGCCTATCGCTCCCCGGGTCTAAGGGAAATAACTGCATTCACATTAATACTCTCTCCAGGTAACAGGTAACCGATTACACTACTCAGTCCGCATTGAAGACATAAGCTCCAGTTGATATATTTACGAATGTTCACAGAAAAAAAGTCACGTCCCATCGACTACTTCGTTGTTCAAGAGGATAACAAAGAGTCTGAAGTATCTTTGCCAAACTGTTTTCTGAAGATCCTTTCCTTCTTGGTTTCTTTTCTCCAAAATGATCCCATGCAATAAATTATAATTTCCTCCCAAAGCATCTGACGCCGCACTCCTTATGGAACCTCTACCATGAATATAAGTTTATTTTACAATTGATTTTCGTTCAATTTTCGTATGAATTTAGCCGTTACACAATGTTTCATTTCAATCAAACACAATCGGTTTTCCGTCCAATAGATTATAAGATTCAACATTGTTGTGCCCCTCTGAACTCCTGCAATGGCCTTATAGTTTCTGAGATATTTAAACTTTCTTTCGCTAATACTAGCAGTTTGTCACTACGCTGGACAGTTCACTCACATAGGCGAAAATATGTATGATGGTGTCTTAATAGTTGCAGTCAGTTTTCTCCTCTGAAAGGCGGTGTTATGGCTACCCACCGTGAAAATTGCCGATTCAGATTAGATGAGATAAAACATTACACTTGTGTTGAAGATGTATTGTTTGTGGTAGAAATATCTAACGTTACAAACTTTTATTTACCCCCACTTTATTCACTAGTATGGGAATGATTTTATTTGTGAAATGAATGCATAAAATGACTTAATTCTAAAAACATCGAAAATTGGTTATTTTGTACGCAGTTTTTTATTGTAAATTTTATGGCCCAATACTTCGTCGAGCTGATTAGATAAACATGTCTTTTTTTATATTTTTAAGACATGAAAACATATACACAGTGTAAAAGGAGTTTCTATTGATATTTAGACCTGTTTATTTTAAACTTGGTCGCCTATAAGGGTAATCCATTTTACCCACAAAGATTTTGGGTAACATGGTCCACCCACTTGGTGTCTGTTATCTATTTTATCCCAGAAAGTGTGGTGTAAGGGACAAGTCATTCATTATTTATTATCGTGTGTGTGTGTGTAGGGGGGGCGGGGCGTACATTTTCATATGAATCATATTTTTACGACGCTCTCAGTCTCATCAGAAATATTTTTCCACCCCTGTCCCCCAGGTAAGTGACAGAAAAAGTTCATGACCACTACCCAACCCTCAACCCCTCAAAACCTTCACACACTCGATACTCGATAATAACCCTCAACCCCCCCCCCCCCCCCCCCTCACAACACTTAAAACATACGATAATGACCATTTTACATATTTTATGTCAGACAGACCTCAATCAAACCTACGAAAGACAAAGAGGGCAAGGGCCTACTTCGCTTGCAGTAGGTGCGGGTAGGGGTTGTTTGGATGTTGTCTTTTTTTCTCTGACTTTTCATACCCCTTTTTTTTCTGCCTCTCTCTCTGGCAGATGGCTCGATATAAACTCAAATCCAAAACAAACAACCAGCCATTTCGAAAACTGCTCGTGAGGTCAGATTCAAGAGATCCATATTCCCCCAAAATACCGTACGGCTACGGTTACGGTAAAAACCTTAACAATATATTTGGTCATTTGTTTTAAAATTCTTACCTTTGTTTTGTCGTCTGATTTCTCCATAATCACGATAATAGTAGATGTAACATTTAGGCAGCAAATCTGTCTTTTCACTATATGATCTAGCTATAGCGATGGCTTAATAAAACGCCATTTTCTTCCCTGAAATGTATTTTTAACTTGAGCGTGAACTGAAAATTTCAATCGGACATCCTCGCCGATATCTTCGTCAGGATACGGAATTGGCCGAAGTGTTACGATTGCTGAAAATTTAGGCCTACTTGACCCGGCGGAATCCAAGCGGGTATATTCAAGCCGGGTCCACCGTGTCGCTTGACAGAACTACAACGGTTGCCTATCCTTGATAAAAATAGTGTGGCTGTCTTGTATACATTACATGGTAAAACTGCACTCTAACTAGATATGGGCCCGGCTTGAACTCACATAGGAAATCTAGAGCTAATAGTCATACAAGTTGCATTCTTTAAAAAGAATCCAAAGGAAAGGTCTGCTGTGTCAACTAATGAGATGTAATTAACAATAGTATACCTTACCATTCGACAAGCATTTTAAGCAACCGAAAATAGTTTATGCCTATTTAAAATTCATAATAGCCACAAAATCTAGAGCAAAACTTTTGCTTATATCAAAAGTCGACACGAAAGTCTCCAGTGGTAAGCTTCAAACACAGGCGCATTGGTGTGAGTGGTGGCTACCAGCCTACGCTCATTAGAGTATTGAACTGTTGACAGACTGACAACATTCAGCAGACTGCAGTCATTAGATTAAACTATTTTCCGATTTTAGATGTCACTATACATACAACATTAATTAGATTGGCCGCAGTCAATCAGAACAAGTGGCGAGGACGCGGACAAACTCGGTGCGAGGAGGTGAGAGTTATGGATTCATTCCCTTGTTTTTCCTGGGGGTTATCGTTATGAGAATTGGACGAAACGCTCCTTTGGAGAAGTTTTAAATTGTAGGCTAATGCGCTAATGTCCTCTATCGATATGTATGTTTGTGGTTGCCCGCTGAGTCGCGCTGTTTTCAAAAGCAATTCTCAGCAAAAGAAACTAAGGCAATTCAATCATGAAAAGGCTTCCATCACTGATCATGCCTGCTTATCTTCTGAAGCACAACACCCCTCAATATTTTTTTTTGTATTCATAATACGGTGTTTAGCAGGAGTGCTGATGCACTGGGAACAGTGAAAGGTTACTGAGTACACTTTCAGGGGAAGCAGCGCTAGCGTCTTTAGTTTTGGCTTCCTTTTGAATAGTAGTAGGTTCTCAAAGAACCAAGTTTGCTTCTAGAGCAGCGAATTCTTTACTGAGAAAGTAGACGCCATTTGGAAGGGCTTTGTTGTCCAGGGAAGCCAACAGGAAGTGACAAATATGGATAGTGAAAATACATGGAGGTGTACCCATACAGGAAGGATTAGATAACTAAGTTCCGGTGGCTAGGCAGTGTTGTTATATTTAGTTCTTGTCTGACTTATCTAACTGAATAGTCATCAAAATGTTTTATATGGCTGCAGTTAAAACTGATCTTTTGCAGAATGCTGCTGTAAATATTTGAGCCACGACATGACAAAACCAACAAAGTGACATGTTCACCCAGGGATGACTCAGATCAACCTGGACATCCCCCCCCCCCCAGTCATATCAGAGGCTTCACTGTCGACATGGATGTGGCTTAGACCCATAGCTACTTTTTAAGCCCAAGCAAAGAAACTGATCAGACTGGTTGAATGCACAGGATGATCTACGTCTTCGCTTGGCGCACATGCTACTTTGTTGATTTTGTCGTTTCGCAGTTAATTTAGAGAGTGCGATGTGCCAAAACAGAAAATTTTCCATCCTTTCAGTTATATATCTCTCGTAATATCCATTGTCGACATAAAGTGCGTCAACTCGTTTTCTTAATAAGATCAGAAAGAACACGTTGTTATCAAAATTTAAATGAAATCAACAAAAATTTCGTTTCGCTACAACTTACGCCTTGGTGGTCGGAAAATGTTTAAGCTGATGCGGTGGGACTGTATGTATTTACTAATTAATATCTGACTAGTTTCGCAAAATAAATAAATAAATAAGATAGCCAACTGTCACAGAAAGAAAGTTAAAGTGGACGGGAAAACGGTACAGTAAACAAAAAGAAGACTAGAAATCTGCTCTGCTCTTCCGTGCTGAGGGTTGCAGGTTCGAGTCACCAGCCAGGCCAACGACTGAAAAACTGTCAACCCAGCGGTAAACTTTATACCTTTTTCGACTTGGGGCAAGTGAAAGGCAGCGAAAGGAACGAATGTAATCCGTCTTCGTATGCTGTGCCCTAGACACGTTGGGTTCTAACACCAACTGCCCCAACGGCCGCAAGGCTACGGGAAACCTTTACTTTTGCATTATATAGTACTAATAATCTACATTTGCGTTGCAAAACGATTCTGAAGGGTAGAACATGCTACTCCCAAGAGGAATAATAGACTATAACGTAATATAATAAAAAAAATCGTAAAGGGCTCTTCCATCTTCGAATTTGGACACGCTGTAAAAAAGAAATCAGTAGATTTTACGGTAGAATACCTGGCAACCAGCTACCAGTCCATTTCCCGTTATTTTTACGGGTGCCCGCAAACATTTGCAGGAATCATCACGCAGAGTAGGGTAAAATAGCGCAGGTATTCTTTTACCCATATAGCCCCTCAACACTATTAAGGTAGTTTTGTTCGCGGCTAGTTCATGGAACCCTACCATATCGTGACTACAAGCAAAGGCCCGTAAAAATAACGGTAAATGGACTGGCAGCTGGTTGACAGTTATTATACCGTAAAACCTACGGATTTTTTAACGTGTAAGTGTAATGCACATGTTTCAGGAAATTAAATAGAAAAATGAGGACGAGACAGGCTGAGCAAAAGGTCGACTATAGGCATTTTCCTCGAAAAAGAGGAGAGGGGCTAGAGAGAGGAAATGACCTTGGAATAAGCACCGTGTCCCAGTGTCCCAATATTTTGGATGATATGTGGTTATTGTAAAGACATTTTCTCTCTCACCACCCCGTCCCCCCTCCCCCCGCCCCCAACAACCCTCCATCCCCGTCCCCACTTTTTTCTAGTTTTTTGTTCTCTATAATGATGTGCCGCCAAATGCTAACTAGAATTTTTATAGAAAAGAAAAACCTGATGTGCCCCCCATCCATTTTAATCTTAATTTAGTTTGGTGGGAATCAAAGCAATGGCTCAAGAGACATGTAATATTTCAGTGAAAATTTCGTTTGCTTAAGTCCTCCTGTGACCTTGAAAATAAGGGCAAGATCACCAAAATACAGGGTGTCTAAAAAACATGAAGCTTTCGTTGAAATTGCTGTAACACCTTTATTTATGAAGAAAACTTTTTTTTAAATTTTGTGCGGTTGTAGCAAAGTGATACTAGTATAGATTATTTATAAAGGAATACTTCAACAGGAAGTGACGTCATGATGACGGCATGATGCATAAATGACATCATTTTTTGTTGTCTGCATTCACGGTTGGAAACACAAAATGGCATCAAGTGAAAAAAGAAATAGTTTCAGAGCATTCTGAGGTCTAGATTCTGATGCAATAAGGATTTTAAAAAAATCAAAACTAACGGAAAAAAAGTCTCAGAAAAAAATATCAGGTGAATTTGGCTGTAATGTTATGAGCAGAACCAGGTGGTGAAATAGGCTATTCATAGTTAAGCCGGAGAGCCTAGCAAGAGAAGGGAAGCGGCAGGCCAATAAAGGTATCTTCAAAGTTCATGTAAAACTTGAAATGGCAAAATACTAAAAACATTTTATTCCCCTAAGTGTCCTACTAATTTTCCGTATAGAAAATAGCTGAACGACTTCTAAAGATGTACGTTGACAAATTTGTTTTATTTTTTTTTATAATAAATTTGAAGATAATTTCCTGTTGGCCTGCAACTTTCCTTCAAAGCTCTCCATTTTGACTACGCGCGACCTAGATCTACCAATTTCTTTTTATTTATAGAATTTACCAATATCCATTATCTGAGGTAAGGTAAATCCTCCTTTCCGTAGTTTTAATGTAAGCGTTAGACACTCTAAATTTTAGTTTAGGCCTATTCCGCTAGAGGTCAGTGTGCAGTTCATCAGTACGAAAAATTGAAAATGACAACATAAATCAAAAGTCAAAACACTATGACATCACTTCCTGTAGACAGCGCCACCTGGTAGTAAAACATCATTAATACAATGAAGTATCAAATTACTACAATCACACAAAGTTTTTAAAAAGTTTCCTTGATAAACAAAGGAGTTACAGCAACTTAAATAAACATCCACCTTTTTTGCGACACCCTGTTTAGTAGCCATATCTGGAGCTTGTCCAGTTGCAAGTGACATATCCTTGCAAGTTTGGAGAGACTCCATCCACTGGTTCGAAAGATATCCTACACGCAAGACTATGACTTTGAAAATGAGGTCAAAATCACCAAAAGCTAAACATGTCTTACATGATGTAACAAAGATATATCCATGCAAGTCTAAGGAATGTATCCGTTCCTTGGCTCGAGAAATCTCTCAATTTTAGGGAAACAATTTAACATTTTGGTTAAAACAATATTTTATCAATCAAATTTTATTACAAAGTATAGAAAATATGGACCAGGGTTTGACCGAAAGCCATAGGCTTATAAGGACCACCTCCTGCAAATTTAACATCTGTAAGTTGGCTTTTGACCTTGATAATGGGATCAAACTCAGCAAAAAATAGTAAACTCTTTAATAACTCGTGGGATTGTCCCGAAGGTATATCTATGCAAAGTTCGCGGCGAACAAACCAATGGCTCACGAGATATCGCATTTTCAGTGAAATTTCTAATATTTAGGTCCTCTTATGAACTTGAAAATGAGATCAATGTCACCAAAATATAATCAGCTCTGAATCATGTCCCAGTTACATACCCATGCAAGTTTTGTGAAATTCCATCGATTGGTTCAGAAGATATTGTGGGTACAAGATTCTGTCACGCCGACGCCAACGGAAACGCCGACACGGACGCCGACACCAACGGGATCCGCACTGAAACTAGTATGTCCCTCTCCCCCTCGTTTTTGGTGGGGGAACATAAGAATTATATGATTTACGCTACCTGGGCGAGATTGACATGGTTGTTTGTTGGTTGGATTTGTCTGCTGTTTGCTAACAGCTGAAGGGGTGGGTTAAATACTACATGTACAAAATATATGTAAGGGAGTGGGATGGTTTGTGGAAGTGTTAGCGAGATGTATAACTTGGTCAAAAAAGTACGAATTGTATTCAAAAGATAATCAGGTCATCTACACCTTGGATAATGTCAGCCTGCAAAGACTCATGATCCCAGCATCAGGGGTTCTTGAGATATTTTGTTCCCAAGGCTCCACAGGCCAGGTCGAAAAAGGGGCATAACTCTAGAAACACAAGGCTGACGTATAAAAAAGACATACAGGTTCGCTTATTTTCCATACTGATCATGTGTGTAAAGTTTCAAGTTCCTAGTTCTTACGTTTTTTGACCATATGTTAGGGTACCATTGTACCATAGACTTCAATGCACTAAGTTGAAAAAGGGGCTTAACTCATTCAAAAAATTACGATGTTTTTCAAAAGTTAATCAGGTCATTTACACCTTGGGCAATTATAACTTCCTGCATATAATCATGATCCTAGCATCAGGGGTTCTTGAGATACTTGTTCCATAGCCTAAGTTGAAAAAGGGTCATAACTCTGAAAATATGTGACCTGCGGAAAAATGGACAAGAGCTCCGTTGAGCGGGGTAATATACGCCCATTGGGACTTAAGTTTGAAAGAAAACAAGAGATGACAGAACTTTGTCAGTAGCTTAAATCTTTAATAATAAGGCAGATATATAACTACAAAACAAACGAAGCTTATATGAAATTCCTAGACAAATTACAAAGGCACATACATGTAGTTCCATCAGAATTGCAAGCATGGTTATGGTTCTTTTTCTCTGCATATCATTTGATATTTGTACAAACTTTCGTGAAGAAATCTCGAATGGTTTTCAAGATATGGAGCAGACATAAAGCCAATATGAAACTACTATATGAAAAATAGAAAGGTGCATAATTCCGTCAAAACTCAAAGTAGGATTATGGTTCTTTTTCTCTGCACATTGTCTGATGATGATTCAATTTTTCATAAACTTTTATGAAGAAATCATAATCGCCACGTGGCAAGTCAACAACGTTGCGGCGAACATTCAAAGAGGTTGTGGCCCTAAAACTTGAAGGGCTGTCCGGGAAGAGAAAACGGATGTTGCCGGCTAGTCCAAGAGTGGCTTTTTAATCTACGGGACAGCGGACGGACGAATGGAGTGCGGTCATGGTTTCGTTCCGCTGAGCTCAAGAAAGCCAACATCGTTGCGAGGATTGCATACAATATAAATAACAAATTGAGTCGCGACATTACAAATCCAACAAAGTGGCATGAGCGCTCAGCGCAGACTCAGATCACCCTGGGCATCCGCATGGAGCTAGCTTAGACCCTTAACTACCCTTAAAACCCACGTCGAATGCCCGGTCTGATCTGAGTCTTCGCTGGGCGCTCGTGCCACTTTGTTGGTTTTGTCGTGTCGCGGCTCGTTAGCTAATTTTAAAGTACAAGCAATTTGCAATTGTTTTTGAGTTGTTCAGCGGTAAATCTTGGGACACCATCACTTAAATTGAATTGGCCGCAGCCCAGTAATGTAGACAATAGAGGGAGGATGGATGACTTGCGATTTTAATTCCTTTCTAACAAAATGTAGGATGATGGGTGAGTGATAATGAAAGGCTTTGTGCAATGTTTCCCTGTTCACGATCGAATAAATTCCCACTTGCAACGAGAATCGACCCCACCGGGACTGCTAGATCAGCAGGCCAGCACTTACCCCCACAGAACCACCGGGACTGATAATAGGGGAGCAGGGTCTTCACCGTTTGCTCACACTTATCTGTTCCAATACTCGTACCAGTACTTAGAATTTTATGGTATTACTTATCAACATGTCTTACTACAGAGAATCTGAAGCAATTTTACAGAAATCTAATGCATAAGGAGATGGTATGTCATGAACAAGCAACAGTTTTACCATGGTTTGTCCGCCTGTACAAGGAGATAATCCACGAGCTTTTGCGAGTGGATTAACTCCCGTACAGGCGGACAAACCATGGTAAAACTATTTCATACCACTCTTACTAGGGTAGACCTTGCTCATTGCGAAATATTTCGTACTAAAGTTGGCGTTTTCTGGTAAGGGTGGTCTAAGACTTGGGTACCCATACTGAATATTAGGGCTCAAATGTCAACAAATATCAATTTGTCAAAAATTAATGAAGTCTTCAGTCTTAACAGGAAGGTAAAGCACAATGATGTTTGTCCCATCAAAGATTTACTAGATTCCTATTTGTATAGTCAAGGTCATTATCAGGGGTCAAATTTCAGGTTTGAAGGGCATTTGGGGCATTTGTTACACACTCTAACATATAATTGAGCCACGACATGAGAAAACCAACAAAGTGGCTGTGCCCCCATATCAGATCAGCCTGGGCAACCGCCCGGTCTGATCAGAGTCTTCGCTGTCCTCATGGAGGTAGCTTGACTCTTAGCTACCTTTTAAGTGGTTAGAAAAGAGTCTGATGGGACTGGGTGGATGCCCAGGCTGAACTGAGTCTGCGTTGGACGTACAACCATTTTGTTGGTTTTCTCGTGTCACTGCTCAATTATTGTTTCAAAAGATTTCTGTCATAGATTCAGTCAAAAGACAGTCAGTAGCTATCTTATCCTTGAAGTTTCTTAGGTACTCTAACTTCTGCCCTTTGCCCATGACAGTGGGAACGCGTATCCATGGCGGAGTGATATTTTTATACAGATAATGGGAAAAAAGGGATTATTTCTTTGTGCATAGACGACCGTTCAGAAAATAAATTACTCAAATGTGATGAGTCTGCGTTCCAACTGTGAAGTGAGCTTATTTTCGATCTTGAAAGCATCAGTGGTAACTATATGAGCCGCTACATGAGAAAACCAACAATGTGGTTGTGCGCCCGGCGCAGGCTCAGATCAGCCTGGGCATCCGCCTAGTCTAATCAGAGTCTTCGCTAAGTGCCCAAAGGGAAGCTAAGGGTCTAAGCTACCTCCATGCGGACAGCGTAGACTCTGATCAGACTGGGCGGATGCCCAGGCTGATCTGACCTTAGACCCTTTGCTTCCCTTTGGGCACTTAGCGAAGACTCTGATTAGGAAGCTAAGGGTCTAAGCTACCTCCATGCGGGCAGCGTAGACTCTGATCAGACTGGGGGGATGCCCAATCTGATCTGAGCTTAGACCCTTAGCTTCCCTTTGGGCACTTAGCGAAGACTCTGATTAGACTAGGTGGATGTCCAGGCTGATCTGAGTCTGCGCTGGGCACACAACCACATTGTTGGTTTTGTCGTGTCGTGGCTCATATGTAAAATTTTTTTAAAAATCATAACAAAACTTCTTTTGGAAACATAATAAATTTATTCACTTCAGTAAACATATTAGCACACATATATATTCCACTTGCTAACCAATGAAAAGGACTGTCACTGGTAAGATAGCTTGCCTAGGGCCAAACTTATCCCCAATATAACAAATCTTTAAGGCATATGCTTACATTTCCATGTTTTTCCTCTACTTATTACAAAGGGGAACAAATTTTTGTTTTGACTTCCTGTTTGCTTCGCTAGACAATAAGCCCCTCAGAGCTGACCCCTATAGAGACGGAAAGCAAAAATCAAACTGAAAGAGTTGAGTCCCCTGAAAGTGTACTGATTCACTTTTATGCAAACCGTTAACTTCTAAGACATGACACAACAAAACCAACACAGTGGCATGAGCGACCAGTGAAGACTCAATTCAGCGTAGTCATCCGCCCAGTCCAATCAGAGTCTTCCCTGTCTGCATGGAGATAGCTGAGGTCCTAAGCTACCCCTGAAGTGCACCAAAAATGCTGATCTGCGTCTTTGCTGGGCATGCACATCCACTTTGTTGGTTTTGTCATGTCCCGGCTCATTTGAGGGCAACACCATCATCGCTAAAGCCAGAAGTAGTGCAACTATTCTTCCTGTACTTTTTCAATGAGATAAATTCTTTTTACATCATCACACGTAGTTCCTCGCTTTCTTTACAGAAAATGGCTTTCTACAATGTAAATCAATCAGTGTAGACTAAAATGACCAAACTTGGAGCTCCATATAATTTTTTACAATTCAATGTCATTTCTTTTGTTTTCTCGCTTAAATATTTCTTTTGCTTTCTCCCTTAAATATTTCTTTTTCTTCTACTTTCTCCCTTAAATATTTCTTCTGCTTTCTCCCTTAAATGCATATTGTGGGCCCTCATCTCTCTGCAATGATTTTCATTGGGTAGACAATGCTCTGGATTTTGCCTCACGGCTTTCTGCCCCCCATTGCAGTTACAGCTTCTCATAAAGGAAAGTATTTGCTCCCTTAAGGAGCAAATTCTTTCCTTCAAGAGAAACTCCCCTTGGAAGGGCTTTGCTGTCCAGGGGAGCAAACAAGATGTCACAAAAGTTAATGCCCTTTGTTTAAAGGGAAGAAAAAGATGGCAGTATACCCATTCACTTTAACCTAATTATCACCAAACACTCACAGCATTGGGATACATTATTGATCATTACTGTCCCAATCTTTGTAATGGAATTTTCAATCTCTACACTATATGATACCACAGGTTTGTCTAATACAATTTTTTTCATATGATGCTCCCCTTACATTGAGCTGTGGGAGCTTTAAATCTTAGCTGATGATACACTCTGGCCACGAGATTTAATGTTATGTTTTTCTCAGCTAGTTTCAAAGGGAGATAAGCTTCTGTGACTTCTTGATTGCATCTTAAAGCAAAGAACGCTGTTCAAAATGGTGTCAACTTTTGAAGGAAAAAATTTGCTCCAAGAGGAGCAAATTCTTTCCTTTAAAAGTGGACCCTATTGAAAAGGGAAGCAAAACTGGAAATGATAGAGTTGCTTCCCCTGAAAGTGTATCTATTAACCTTAAAGTCTTATCAGCAACCCAGACGAAACTATTGTACATGTATTTGATTTTTGAGACTAGAATGGTCAGGCATAACATATATTCTAAACAATACTTGAGCCACAACATGAGAAAACAACAAAGTGGCTGTGCGCCCAACGCAGATGCAGATCAGCCTGGGTCCACAGGAAGCTAGCTCAGACCCTTAGCTACCTTTTAAGTGCTTAGCAAAGATTCTGATCAGACTGGGTGAATGCCCAGGCTGATCTGTGTATGCGCTGGACACACAACCATTCTGTTGGTTTTCTAGCGTCGTGGCTCACATAATTTGAAATTCTGTCAAAAGCAACCATTCACATTTCGATACAGGTACCAGGATAATATCCCATACAAATTATGTTCTCTGTTGCTCTATCAAGCACTCTTAACTTGGAATTAAAACTTATGAGCAATTCTAATTTTAAGGGACTGTACGACAAAATAACAAAGAACAACTGAGCCACAACAAAACGAAGCAAGCAAACTTAAGCAAAGAGGCATGTGCACCCAGTGAAGTCTCAGATCAGCCTGGGCATCTGCCAAGTCTGTTCAAAGTCTTCACTGTGTGCTTAAAAGGTAGCTAAGGGTCTAAGCTACCTCCGTGCTGACAGCAAAGACTCTGATCAGACTGGGCTGGTGCCCAGGCCGACCTGAGTCTCTGCTGGGCACACATGCCACTTTGTTGGTTTTGTCGTGTCATGGACCAGTTGTATTACTCCATAAGAGGGAATATCAATGTAAACTGTAAGAGGATATTTCTTATTTCTCCATAACATCATATATTGTGACCCCTCAGAGGAACAACTTTATCAAGGTGGATCTAATAAATACCCTAAAAAATTCTAAGTATTGGGACAGATAAGTCTGAAATATCAGTGCAGACCCAGATCTGACTGCTCCAAGAGGAGCAGTCTGATCAGGGTCTACATCAGTTGCCATTCCATTTGCATCTGCTCAACACCTATAATTGCACTGTAAAACTGAACTGTTTCATTTTTTAGGACAATTACGATAACTATTTTAGGTGTCCCAGTTTTCAGAATTTTTGTGGTGGACACAATGTGCCTATTTCTGAAGAAACAAGAGGCCCAAATGGGCCTGATTTCGCTCACCTGGCTATTGTGCAAGTACAGGACCATTCTGATACAAAATTGGTAAAATTCCACTGAGAATTTCTCATTTTCACATTTTGCTACTTTTAGTAACAGAGGCCAACTTGCCTGGTCTTTATATATTTACTTTTGAAACACCTCAATGCAAGAATCATTTTGCCACAAAGGGGGTGTTTCAAAATGGCCCACGCTTAGATTTCCTTCATACTTAATATTTTGATTACCTGGGGTAAACCAATTAATAAAATAGGTTAATCAATTTAATTCAAGAACCGCAGGGCTTAGGGTCGCACCTTGCAGAACCCCCTTTTAAGACATGATAGGTAGGGCTAAGTTAGAGCCTGTCAAATTAACAGTATAATTTGAATGCCTTCGTTGCTTACTGAAATGAATCGCAGGTACCCTGAGAATTATTCTGATACCATAAACTTATATGTTGACTTATACAAATATTTTTTATGGTCAACCGAATTTGAAAAATATGTCAAAAAACGACTTTAAATAATCAAACATGAAAAGTAATTTAAAAGTTAAGATCTGTTACTGTATTTGTCAAGCTATAATTTTTATTCAGAATTAGGGTAAATATATCCCCTCTTTTTGTAAAAAGTTTCAAAAAATTTTGAAACCGGTAAAATAGTTTTTGAAACTGAAATTTGGGGATAGGTCAGGTTTTTGGAGAATGTCAGTTTCATAGTAAAGGTATGATCTTTCACTGCAGCACTTGTTTATCTGTGACATAAATAATTAATGAGGTTCTACATTAATACCCATTCTGTTTGCAATTATTTCCTTCACTGGCTAAGACTTGGAAACCAAGGATAATCCCCAAATTTGCCCTTCCCCCTCTCCCCTCCTCACACTTCTGCAAACAAGTGTAATCACCCAAAAACAGTCATCTGTACAGAACGATAAATAAACGGCGGCCGGGTAAAATTAATTTCATTGTTTACCCTATTTTTTCATGCATCAGTGCCCTGGGATTTTGGTTTTGAAGATAACTTTAGGTTAGTATCTGTAGCTGTCTCTAGATGTAAGGCAGGACGTTTCACCTTTAGTTTCTAACTGCTGCCAGCATCAATGTAAGTGTATTGGCTTACGTCACAAGAAGGGTGATCCATTATTTGTATTTCAACTATTGACTGCATAAAGTGTTAATGCCCTGAATTTAATTTGTTTACATTTTTGCCTTGTACCTGTACATTGCACAGGCGTAAGGCAAGACTCCAACACTGGACTGCATCAAATATCCGTGCACTAAAGAATCAAACAAAAAACAAGGAAAAAGGCAAATCATCTTGGCACAACAGTTTATGATGGAAGATAAGCTGACACTTAACAAGCATGGGAAGACTACTCAAACCATCATCAACATATCAACATACTGACAGCAAACAAATCACTTATGTTGAGAAACAGCAACATAAAATATGGTTTCAGTTGTGAAAAGATGCAACTTATTTGCGACTGATAATTTATTCACTTCTTGACTATCCTCAGTATCATTGGAAGTGTCTATTTCGGTACTGTTAATCCTAGGCCTGCAACCGGACCGTAGGTATTCAGAAAACCAGAAGTCAACCTCACGGCATCTGGGTTACGTTAATCCATATGTATCCGTACGTTGTACTGGTGTCAGACAATGGGTGATGAAAAGAATCTGAATTTGATCAAATAAAACTAAAGCTGAGCCTACAGCAACAATCCATGAGGAAACCAGTGCCTAAAAAGTGTCAGTTTAAACTGCTAGGGGTCTAAAATAAAATAGTTTTCCTGGGCTACGAATAAGATATGTTGTCAGTCTAGGTAAAATAATTATCGGCTTATTATTTTTTCAACAAGAAAAAAAAAAAAAAGAAGCCCACCAAAAGATTTGATCTGAAAAGTTTCTTGAGTTAATGGGTTTTGACAAGGCGACATTTTCATCGATATGCTTTTTAAACTGAAGTGGGATAATACAGAGATAGTATGGTTCACTTTTACGTAACATATATCAAGAAAGAAATACAGTTCAACAAGATAATGCTTTTCTAGTGTATTTTTTAGGGTGCCTGACAGCCCACATTCTGCAGCCCTGAAGTATAGTTTACCGGGCTCAGAATTTCTTTAATTTTCTTGCACACATATTAGAGGTATACAGCATGATTTATGCTTAGTATAAAATCTTGACAACAACTGGATCATACTTTAAATAATAATTAATTTTTGATATAGATGTCGTTTTTCGATGATTTTGAGGGGTTATACCAAACAAAATACATTTTATACGTAACCTGTTTCTTGAAACATGAATATACATATTTCTAAAATGTTTCACGTTAATTCACTGATTTAAGTTTATAAATGAAATAGCAAACTCTGAAAATTTGATAGTTCTAGGAACGGTATTTTAAGGGGACCCTCATTTTCAGGGTAGAAGTTCCTTAAGTCAATCCTGTGCTATGCTGAGCGCGTGAACTGAGGTAAATAATCCATAAGCAACACTGTTAGTCCTTAGGCAACACATATACATAGAATAAAAAAAATCTAAGCGTGGGCAGATTCCTATGTAAATTTAACATAGGCTGAAACTCCGCCTTTCATCAAAATCCATTCAGGGGTTACTGAGATATTGCCAGTCTCATGTTGTGTACTATTTTAAGTAATGGCAGATGGTGGCCATCTTGGATTGCTAAAATGTAAAAAATTGAAAGCCTTCATGCAAGGACCATATATCAGTCATCTGGAGTCTGACACAAATTTTGTCCAATTCCATTGAGATTTTCTAATTTTCACATTTTTCTGTTTTTAGTAACAGAGGCCAACATGACTGGTCCACAGTTAGATATTTTTGAAACATCTCAATGCAAGAATCATTTTGACACAAATTTCGTCAAAATCCATTCAGCGGTTACTGAGATATTGTCATTTTCATGTTTTGTGCTATTTTTAGTAACGGCAGATGGCAGCCATCTTGGAATGCCAAAATGCAAAAAATCGAAAAAGCTTAATGAAAGGACCATTCTGACACAAAATTAACCCAATTCCATTGAGATTTTCTAATTTTCACATTTTTCTATTTTTAGTAACAGAGGCCAATATGACTGGTCTACAGTTAGATATTTTTGAAACATCTCAATGCAAGAATCATTTTGACACAAATTTCGTCAAAATCCATTCAGCGGTTACTGAGATATTGTCATTTTCATGTTTTGTGCTATTTTTAGTAACGGCAGATGGCGGCCATCTTGGAATGCGAAATTGCAATTAATCGAAACGACTTCATGCAAGGAACATTCTGACACAATATTGGTCCAATTCCATTCAAGGGTTCTTGAGTAATTGTCATTTTTATGGTTGTTCTATTTTTAGTAACACCAGATGGCGGCCATCTTGGAATGCCAAATTGCAATTAATCGAAACGGCTTCATGCAAGGAACATTCTGACACAAAATTGGTCCATTTCCATTCAAGGGTTCTTGAGTAATTGTCATTTTTATGTTTGTGCTATTTTTAGTAACGGCCCCCATGGTGGCCATCTTGGATAGTCAACTGGCACAAAATTGAAATAATTCCATTCAAGAACCATTTCTGACCAAATCTGGTCAGAATTGGTTGCATTTTCTTTAGATATTGACATTTGAGCAAAATCGGCCTTGTAAACGCTAAGTAGGTCACTGTGACCTAATTCCGCTATAGATTTGTTTTATTTTTACAATTTTCAATACCAAGGTCCCACTTATGTTCCATGCAAACTTTCAACCAAATATACCACATGGTTCTGGAGAAGAAGTTGATTTTGTTGTTTTTGCTATTTTTAGTAACGGCAGCCATCTTGGATTCTTGACCTGACCCAATTTTACAATTTTGAAACCCTGCAGTCTGGTCATGCTCCATGTGAAATTTGAGATCCATGGGTTCAGTGGTTTTAGAGAAGAAGTTGTTTGAAGTTGTTTAAATAGGTCATTTTTTGACATTGGCATTTGAACAAAATTACACACGTAAACAGAAAGTAGGTCACTGTGACAAAACTCCGCTACAGATTTTTTTCATTTTTACAATTTTGAATACCAAGGTTTCACTGATGTTCCATGCCAAAATTCAGACAAATATACCCAGTGGTTCTGGAGAAGTAGTTTATTTTGTTGTTTTTGCTATTTTTAGTAACGGTGGCCATCTTGGATTTTCAACCTGACCCAATTTTACAATTCTGAGACCCTGGAGTCAGGTCATGCTCCATGTGAAATTTGAGAACCATGGGACCAGTAGTTTTACAGAAGAAGATGTTTGAATATTTGTTTTTAGGTGTTGACGGACGACGCACGGACGCACGATGCACGCCGGACGCATTAGTATGACAATAGCTCACTATGGCCCTTCGGGCCAGGTGAGCTAATAAAAAATTATTGCAGAATAATTGTCAAAGCTCTTTACCTATAGCACTGTTAGTAAGGAAATTTCAATATCAAAGGAACTAGCATATCACTGTAGTGGCATCACATTCACTGCATCATGGATAAATTTCAGCCAGATTAACTTAAAAGTTCACAAGCTGGCATAGTAAAAAGTGACAACACCAACCAAACTGTGGATTCATGAGACTGATCAATCATGTATTTGTAGTTTGCTCTGTATTTTTTCTACAACAGGGATCTCCCCAGACCATTAAGGCATGTCGCTTACAACATGCCTTCCTCTTCCAATTACCTTTGCAACATGCCTTAATTTCCAATGAAAATTTATTAAAGTGCTATTATTGTCAATTTCTAGCCAGTAAAGTTGTTTTACATGCATTAAGGATCATCAATAAATTATTTATTATGTAAATTTAGGATAATTTTGACAAAACAATGTTCTATTAAAGATTTTAAAACTTCATCAACAAGTCAAAATCTCATTTTTGTGCTAAAAGTGGCATGCTTCTAAAATTTCTGGGAAGAACACTGTACAAGATCTACATAACCAAACTGGCAATAGCTATACAGGCTGGCCTAAGCCTTACTGACAGTGTGTACCTGCTTGCTGGATTTCTCAGGCTCTGGATGATGGCATCTGTGTAATAAAAGCTGGAGGCGAGACAATTTTGATAATACTTTATAAACACTGTTTCCCTCTATTTGTGTAAATGCATTGAAAGATAACTGAAATTGCTATTTTCAATCCATTTTATGCCGTCACTAAATCAAGTTTGCTTGTACCCATTATTGTGAGTAGACACATATTAAACTTCTAAAAATTCACATGCATAGATTAGGCTTTTTTTCATCAGCTGAGGCCATTTATAGTTAATTGATGCTAATTGTTATTAAGCACATAACATCTTGGCTGGCTAATTTTCACTTGATATGTGCTATGAATAATCAAAATCTTTAAACAGAGAAATAAAAATACATAATCACAGAATTATCAAAATCTACTTTCACTTTGACATTTAGTACAGAACTGAGATGGTCTTATATGGCATACTTAGCATAGCTCCTCAGACTCAAGGTATGGTTGTTCAATCAAATCTCACCATTAAAATTCAATATATTGGGAAGAAAGGTCTGAGCAAACAGTGCAGAACCAGATCAGACTGCTCCAAAAGGAGCAGTCTGATCAGGGTCTCCACTGTTTGCCTTTTCTTATGCATCTTTTGGCTACATTACTGCATCGTAAAACCAAATTGTTCCATTTTTTAGTGAAATAATGGTAATTATTTTAGGTTTCCCAATTTTTGGAATTTTACAGTACTTTGGCTAGACTCTCATATTTAATTATGGCCACTTGGCTAAGCTATACAACTTTTGTAATTACAAGTATTTTACCAAGCAAGAATAATCTCCCTTGCCAGTAAAGACATCAGTATGAGGATACCTGTACTGAGCTACTGACAGCTAAATAACTAAAACTGTTATGCACGTTTTTGTGAATCTGTATTATGTAAGCTCTCATCTGGTACTTACAAAATATGTTGTTGGTTGGTTGGTTGATTTGATGCTTAACGTCCACGGTAAACAACTAAGGTCATGTCGGGACGGTCAGTTAACCTAACCACACTATTCCTGGGCAGGCTTAGACCTCCTAAGCGGTTAACCAGTACTAAGTGCACATACTTTCGCCAGTAACTGACAACTGCCCTTCTTGAATCAGCGGAAGGAGAAACGAAAGTATGTGGCCAGACCGGGATTCGAACCCAGGACCTCTGACTTACGAGTCAGGTGCCCTACCGATTGCGCTACCCGGCCTGGCACAAAATATGTTGTATTAAACAGATTGTTGTATAGTGAATGAGATAAGTCCTGATCGAAATGCTCCTGAAAGTAATCTGATCTGGGTCTACATGGTTATGAATCCTGGTAGCTCAGTGGGTTAAGCACTGGCCTGCTGATCTAGCAAAATTCATTCAACCATAAACAGGGTTCCATTGCACACAGTTTTCATTATCACCCTGTCGTGAACCTGATTTGACAAATAACACACCGGGTAGGCGGCAATCGAAAACGCTTGTGCAATCGACAAACAAGGATCAAAAACAATTAGAAACAGAGTTTTCGATTGCAAATTGGCGACAATTTGCAATCGAAAACGCTGTTTTGCAATTGAAACTGATGTGTTTGATCCACGTTAATCCATTCTTAAGAACTTTTTAAATTACTGCCTACCCGGTGTGAATAAAGTTGAAAAGGATGCAAAATTGCAAATGTCATAGATCCATAAATCTCTGATCAATCTGTCATATGCTGAATGACATAGCACAAGTATACATGCACTCAAAAGTCAAAATTTACACTGTTTGTACATAATCATTATTTAAACACATTCAGCTTTAAACTGATAATAAAACGTTAAACAATATATTACATGCAAATTATGACAACACACATATACATATTCTTTAATAACTCATGAATGTAAATGCATCAATTAAGGTAAATGGATACACCTCCATGTTTTTCCACCATTTTTACAAAGGGTAACAACTATTGTGACTTCCTGTTTGCTTCTATGGTGGAAGAAGCCCTTCTAAAAGGGGGTCTACTCTTAAAGGATAGAATTTGCTCCTTTGGGAGCAAATTCTTTTCTTTAAGAGTTGACTCCAACTGTGAAGACAGGCAAAATGAAAACTTCAGAGTTGCTTCCCCTGAAAGTGTAACCATTCACCTTGAGTCTTAAAATTAAGGAATACACATCTTCAAACAATCAGAGTGAGAGATAGTGAAATTGCTGGTGGGATGGAGACAATATTTTTCTCTTTTCTACGCAAATTATTACCATATTTATTGTTGTGTTACCACAATTATCCAAAATATTGGGTCTCCTAAAGGTGAAGGAAAATACTTTCAGGGGAAGCAGCTCTGCCATTTTTATATTTGCCTCCCTGCTCAATGAGATTAGATTGTTAGATTGATTTATTGCTTAACTTCCATGGTAAACAGCTACGGTCATGCCGGGACGGTCAGTTAACCTAACCACACTATTCCTGGGCAGGCTTAGACCTCTTAAGTGGTTAACCAGTACAAGTGCACATACTTTTGCCAGTAACTGACAACTGCCCTTCTTGAATCAGCGGAAGGAGAAAACGAAAGTATGTGGCTAGACCGGGTTTCGAAGGTCAACTCTGACAAGAAAGAATTTGCTCCTTTAGAAGCAAATTCTTTCCTTTAGAAGTTGACTCAATTTTGCAAAAGTTTTGATGCCCAGAAAAGCAAGCAATCAGAAAGTCATAAAAGTTGTTCCCCTTTGTATAATTAGCATGTGGGCGTTCTTATACAGCTTAACAAATTTTAGCAATTCCAGTTGTATTCATAAAATTAGCACAGGTCAGTCCTGCTCTAGGGGAGAGTCGGGTAACTTTGGACAGGCGGGTAAATTCGGACATAGCATTGCAAACACTGAAAATCCAGATGATTTTCACTGTTTGGCCAGTTATTTTTGTTTTAGTTCCAAACAACTGATTTATAAAGGAAACAATGTCACTGTCCGAATTTACCCGCTGTCCGAAGTTACCCGACTCTCCCCTAATGAGGGGCTACTTTGTTCAACATGACAGTACACCTAATCTCATCCATTGTTAAATCTGATGAAAATCATATGATCTCATTTATATACATATGACTGCAAATGGAATTTTACCCTAAATTGTTAACTGATTCTGTCTAACTCGAAAGTTTGAACTGCAGGAGAATGTCTTTCAAACAACGTGGACAATGTATGTCACCATCAGGTACTAATAACTAGTACTGTAAAACACTTAATATTTGCGGTATCAAAATTTCGCGGTTTTATGAAAATGACATATTGGCGAATATTTAATTTGGCGGTCATGATATTCCAAGGCTCAAGATAATAAAGAATATTTGATGTAACTTTGTAACAGTTTTTATTACTTTTCTTTTTAACTATATATATACATTATGGCAGCCATTAGAATCGCCTCATTGAGGCGATTTTAATGAATGCCACAATGTATAGTTTAATGGAAAGGTATAGAAAAATCTAAAATACTCATCAAATACTCCTCTTCATCTGAACCTACAGTTTTGCTGTGCTATGTATACATATTTAATGTATTTAATATTGGCGGACTTATATTTTAGCGCTCTTTGCCCTGACCGCCAATATCGCCAAAATTCAGTAACCGCCAAAAAATAAGTGTCTTACAGTAAACAGCATGTGTTCCTAAAGATAATAATCTCATACCAGGTAAGAAAATCAGCCATATCTCAGATCTTATTGAGCCACTTTTAATGTTGTTAAATGAAGCTACCCGGTTCTAATGTCATTTGTTTGAAACAACTGTCATTGATTTACCGGTATGAAATAAAGCCGTTACCAGGACACTTCAGAAAACTGACAATGAGTAAATAGTTTCATTTCATACAATGATAGCGTTTTGTACAGACAAAGGACATTAGTGCTGGGTAACTGCCCTTTATCAGAGTTGGCTTCTTAGCTGAGTTTGGATTCTGCTCTTTCGAGTTCTTTTGGCTTTATACAGGCTCTTGCTACATCGGACATCTCTTTCCTGATGTTCTTGTCTGTCACCTTTCTCCAGATGCAGGGTCAATGGGGGACACCTGTGCTCCCGAGTTAATACGTAGGCATCTCTAACCTAATGTCTGCAGCTAATGTGTCTCGCGGAATATGACAGTGAGTGTGGCTTGGAGAGGTATGCTCGTTGCCTACCAAGGCCTGCGCATCCTCTCTTTTCTTTCAAACTTTTGAGGGCTAGTGACACTTAAGAAGTTAAATACAGAAATGTGTGTCTGCCGCACTAAATTTGGTGTGGGTACGTTTATATTACCACATAACCAACAGACTTTGAAGATCTGTGATAAAGGTTGATTTTCTAAATTGGTCTGAGGTCATTTCCTTTTTACAGTAAAGCTATTTACTGTTAGAATTATGTGATCATGAAAGAGGCTGCCCCCTTTGATAAAAGTTCTTTGAGAAATGAGCTTTTACAGCTGAATTCTTTATTACAGATGGGTTAATACTGAAGTGCAGCAAAATGAGAGGGTCCAGGGATCAGCCTGGTGTTTCATATGCTTTCCAAAGATACAATGAGTCTCTAACAACCACTGCCCCTGTGCTTGAAAGGCTATGGGAAACTTTTAACGTCTTTTAATAATGAAAAGTGATTACAAGCATTTTTGGATATAAAAAATGTCTATTTATAAATATGAAACAAAACAAATACATTTTCCTACCACCCAACTTTTTCAAAATTATGGGTTGGTAGAGGAGGGGCTAGCACATGAAGACCTTCAGCTCTAGTTTACAGTGATAAGCATGCAAAGAAGCATTGTCCCTGAACATTTGACTTTTGTTCTTAAGAAAGTAACGTGACTCCTTATTGCCTCTGCTTACCAATTATTGTTTTTTACCCAAAATATTTGGTCACAACAATCCTAAGGTGAATGGGTACACTTTCAGGGAAAACAACTCTGTAATTTAAATTTTTGCCTCCCTTTCTCAATTGGGGTCAACTCTGAAAGGGGAGAATTTGCTCCTACAGGAGCAAATTCTTTCCTTTAAGAGTTGACCCCAATTTAGAAGGACTACAGTAGAACTTCAATGGCTCAAACCCTGATGGCTCGATCACACTGCCTGGCTAGAACTCATTTCTTGATCCCTGGAGGTCACATTATATGGGAAGGTAACGGGTCGTTTCGGCCTTATTCCTGTTCGGCCCCGGGTCGTTTCGGCCTTATTCCCGTTCGGCCTGGGTCGTTTCGGCCTGGGTCGTTTCGGCCCGATTTCCGGGGTGGGTCGTTCGGCCCAATTTTAGCGGGTCGTTTCAGCCTGTCTTTTTTCCCATAGTTGTAACGGCCAAAATGTGTCTTTATCCCAGTCATATCTATCTATCTATCTGGCCTGCATATATATCATATATCTATCTATCTGAATGGCCTGCATATGTATGTATGTATGTATGTATGTATGTATGTATGTATGTATGTATGTATCTGGACTGCATATCTATCTATCTATCTATCTATCTATCTATCTATCTATCTATCTATCCGAGGACAGGCGAGACACACCATTGTTACATAATTTGTTTTCCATTTAATCTCTAATTTTCCTGTAATGCCTAATTATCTTTATCGGTTGCCAATTAGTAATGTTTGTACTGTCACTGGTTCTTTAATTACCTATTTGCAAAATGTTTTAACTACCCTGTATGCTTATTAATTCAGAGGTGTGAAAATTATTTCATTGTAAATAAGTAATTGAAAGGCGGGATTTTAAAGAGAAAAGATTTCTTTAATTGCTAAAGACAAGTCTGGAAGAATTTCTTTTACGCGCCAACAACGAGGTATAAATACTCGGAGAAATTCTCCCCAGCATCACAACCTTGGAAAAAATAGTATTACTAAATAATTAAGGCCGAAACAACTCACCCATAAAATCGGGCCGAAACGACCCACGTTTGAAATTGGGCCGAAACGACCCACCTAGTTGGGCCGAAATGACTCACACCGGAAATCGGGCCGAAACGACCCAGGCCGAATCGACCCAGGCCGAAGGGGAATAAGGCCGAAACGACCCGGATTCATATGGGAACTAACCCTGGGTGGCTAGAACTACCCTTGGCTGGAACTAATTTTTATGGTCCCAAACCTGTTCGAGCCAATGAAGTTCTACTGTATGTTGTCCATGCAAACAAACAGGGAGTCATAAAAGTTATTTCCCTTTGTAAAAATGGCAGAAAACATGGAAATTTACCCATACACCTTTACTAATTTGGTAATGAACTCACTCTTTGGACATATCCATTTGACCTTTTCCAAGATATTTGAAAGTTCAGAGTAGACTTTGAACAGACTGTTCCACAGCAGGCTGATCAGTATCTACATTGATTGCTAGAACAGGCTGTCAATACATGTATACATATTGAAAATAAAGCTGCACATTTTCATTATTAATGGGTATGGCTATACTGCCATGTTTTTCCACCATTTTTCCACCTTTTGTGACCTCCTGTTTACTCTCCTGGGCAAAGGAACCCTTCCAAAAGGGTAAAAGGTAAAGGTTTTCCATAGCCTAATAGCCGTAGGGGCAGCGGGGGTTAGAGACCCACTTATCTTGGGCACAGCTGATGAAAGGTGGAGCCCATCTCTCTCCTTTCGCTGCCTTATCCTTCCCTGATTCGAAAAAGGTGAAAAAGGTACCCATTTACTGCTGGGTAGACAGAGTTTTACAGTCGTCAGATGGTGACGGTGAGCCGTGAACTCACGACCTTCCGGCGACTTTCTGCACCATAACCGAGCCACTCTAACCACTCGACCACGGCGCCTCTCTAAAAAGGATCTACTCTTAATTTTAATAGAAAGAATTCAGTGCTCCAGATAAGAAGGGGTAACAAAGATAATTTAGGGATAATTCTCCATATTTCTCCATAAAAACATATTTTGTGACCCATCATTAGAACCGTCTCATCGAGACGGTTCTAATGAGGGGTCACAACATATGTTTTTGTTGACAAATAAGAAAAATTATCTTCGAATTATCCTCAATACCCCCTCTTATCTGGAGCTCTGAAGAATTTGCTCCCAAAGAAGTAGATTCTTTTACTGTGGGAGCTGACCCCCTTAAAACAGGAGGAAAAATGAAAAAGGCAGATTTAATTCCCCTTAAAGTGCATCTATTCACCTTAATTGAAACAGTTATCAACACTTTTACACACCATTCTTACACAGGACTATATGATTTGGCAAATCACGGCATTATACATGCGTTTATGATATCCTTTTGTAGCCAGTAGCTATCTGGCCAGCACTTTTCTGCCATCTGACCTTATGATGCTCCCATAGATAACTCTAAATTTCATTTTCCTGTCAATAATCATCTCTTCTTTTCCTGTCCATACTTGATTCTTACCCTTCTGCTTAATAATTTTTCTCTTCTTTTCCATTTCTGGTCTATAGATGACTATCTTCTCGCAATTCAATAAATGATTCCTTTCCTTCCAGTCAATGCCAGAATCTTTTCTTTCTGTTCAGAAACTAGCCATTTCTTTTCTGGTCAGTACATGACTTTTCACCCTTCTGGTCAAATGTTCTCTTTCCCTGCTGGTAAATAACTGACTCTTTGTATGCACAGCCCAAGCCAGCTACTAACTTAGTTTCAGAGCTGTCGGATGATATTTTGCTGTTCACAATACAATCATGTCCACTTCATCACCGAAACTTAACAAAATCTACAAGGAGTCTTTCTGACTGAAGAGTTTACTGGTAAACTATAGTCTTCAAATACCAAAATTAATGACTTAAATGAAACATAGTTGATCTGAGAACTTTGCTACAAGTCTTTTTGAGTCAAACAGATGTCATCCATCTAGTGGCTGGCCTAGGTACACCATAGTGACTTCGGTGTTTCCGTAAACGGCTGATACTGAGGGAAATAAACTCTCGTCAACAGGTAAACCACGAAATGCAACTCCTGAAATAAATGTTAGAACAGTTCCTTTTCAATGACATACCATACTAATCCTATTAAACACCCCCCAGGGCATTGCTTTTTACAAAAGCGGGGGGAGGGGGGGGGAGGGGGGGGGGGGGGTCTACTCTCAAAGGAAAGAATTTGCTAGGAGCAAATTCTTTCCTTTGAGAGTAGACCCCTTTTCAAAGAGCTATCTTATCCAGAGAAGCAAACAGGAATTCATGCAAGTTAATGTAATGCTATTTTCAGAAAAGAGGCAGGGGTCTTTTATTAGAGCAGGGGTGTATATTAGAATTAATATTGTAGTTTAAGGTGGTGATAATCACTGATTTGGGGCAAAGACAAAAATCTGCATAAAACACTCAAAATACCAATGAACTTTCCAAAACTTAGCATATGCCTTCTTTATGTTGTTTCTGACAATTCAGACTCCCAAAATGCAGCATTTGTTAATGTTAAAAAGTGTTTTTATAAGGAAAGATCAAAGGGTAATTTTGTGCGCAATAATCTGAAAAAATAATATTGTTATTGAAAATATACTTAGTGCTGAGAGTTCCTTGTTGCATAATGGAGAGCGAGCTAGCAATTATTTTTTCAAACTCTTTCACACATTATCAGGCTGAGCAGATGAAAAAAGATGAGGTCTGTGTCCAAATTTTTTTGTCAAAACACACAGGTGAAACAGGTGAGACTATTTTAACAAGGTTGAACAATTTCATCTACACACCAGTGATCATGTAAGTAATGTATTATTTATACTGTAGCTGTTACATAAATATACTTGCCTACCCTATATTTAATAAATGCATCCAGTGTACGTTACCTTGTACATGGTTGAACATTTGAGAAAAAGCTACCGTTTTCATCTGGTCTACATTACAATTTGAGAAAGAGTTGGAATAAATAATTGCTAGGTCGCTCTTCATTATGCAATAACGCACCTTCAGTACTACGTAAATTTTCAATAACGTACGATGTTAATTTTTTTGATTATTGCGCAGAAAACTACCCTTTGATCTTTCCTTATAAAAACACTTTTTTAAGCAGCATGTACGTCTATTTCGTATTCTAAACTGTAAAGAACAACAAAAATAAGAAGTCTGCTAACTTTTTTATGGTTTTATGCAGATTTTTAGATTTACCATAAATCACCACCTTAAAGGTAGGTTCCTGGACTAGCGATAACAATTATGTTCACAAAATAATTTCGTCTTTTTCTGGTTAGAATTGAATTCTCTTATTTTTCTGAATCTGTTGTAGACTTGCTCCAGTCGGATATATTAAATTATCATATATATTTTTTTTTATCATACTTGATATTTCACTTTTTTCTTCTTTTTTATGGTCGATGCTTGGCTAGTCTAGAAATGAAATTTTCTCTTGTGGGTTTGTCTGAGATATATCCGCCCCATAACTATAGACTAGCACAAAGAAAAAAATGTATATTCAAGAAAATTTATGAAAACTCCAAATGTGTATATTTCTAAGCCTTGGGCAAGGCTAAATCTGTTGCTACTGAGAAAATCGTCAGATGTTAAAGAAAATAATCGTTTTCCCTTTGGTTTATTTTCTTTCGTTGGAATTCCAGTTCTAAAAATAATTATGTTATATATCTATAAGTGCACAATTTCTGATGTCATTTGCTAATGGTTAATTTTCTTTTGCCGTGAGCTCTACTAGAGGTCTTGGTATGGCGGATGGGTTAAAACTATCCCGAAATGCAATGCAGCATGATGTCAGCTGCGTTATCTATTTTTGGCGCAAACTAAAAATAGCGCTAACTGGTGTGCGGAGCAGAGTTAGGAAATCCCTTGCAAAATGAATTTTCTAAGATTTTTTTATTTTCTATTTACACTTTTTTGTGAAACTTATTCACTGCCGTTTAATAAGTGCTTTCCAACAACCTGGATAAAAATCATCAAAATTATGATTCATTCCAAAGTACAGGAACCTACCTTTAATAAATGCACAGCGTTACACTCATACTGAATTTTGAAGGAATATATCTGAAATTAAACAGCCCCACCTGCAACAAGTGCAAGCACATCAGGCCCTTGCCGTATCTCAAGCCAACTGATGTAAGTCTGACCTTCAATGCCAACAGTTCACAGCATCTTTGCCCAGCCTTACCACCCCACCCAATTAGTGCATTAATGGAATAATACTATACAAGGAAGATTAACTTCATGGCGTCATCTGGATATAGAACATTGTTTCTATATGAGTTTTAACTTTTAGGGCCCTTTCAAGAATATTTCACAGATGTCTACCGCATTGTTAAGCACAGGTGGGCGAAAACCGGAACCTCCGCGTAAAAACCACCTAACCTTCTGTAGGCATGACTTGACCTCATATTTTAGCAATAATCAGCTAATCAGAATACTGCAGGGGATGTATTTCAGTTTACAGAAACTACCTGGCTTGATAATGATAAATACTATTTCACACCTTTTCCAACTACTGTTTGCACGAAAGCTAATAGCTGCTCCAGCCCCAGCCTAATATTATCCCTCCACACCCCCTTACATTAAGCAATGTTCATCCTACAATAACAGTTGCATTATTATCTGCTCAGTATCTGATGGTAATTACCTGACTGAATAAATACATTTTCACACCTTTCCTGTCCCCAACCTATTACATGCCACCCCCACCTCCCCTCCCCTTACCCTGCCACCCCACAACCCCCCTCAAAATTAACATGTCCATCCTACAATAACAGCTGCATCATCTACTCCGTAACCGATTATCATTAAATTCTAAATTGCAGATACAGACATATCAGGATCATTTAATAAACAATGTAGACTTAGATCAATGGTGAAACTGATGCCCTCCCCTGTCATATCCTTTTTTCTGTATGGCTGTGAGTCATGGACCTTGACAGTAGAGTTAGAGAAAAGAATCCATGCCCTTGAGATGAGATGTTACCGAAGGTTACTGAACGTTTCGTACAAGGAGCCATTTGAGATTACAATGAACTCCTAACATTGGTCAAGAAACGGAAACTGAGGTGGTCTGGCCACATCAAAGGTCCTCTGGTTTTGCAAAGAAAATTCTGCAGGGCACAGTGAAAGGAAAGAGGAGAGATTGACTGAAGAAGAGGTGAGAAGCCAATATCAAGGAATGGACAGGGATAGATTTTGCTAGCTCAACTAGGGCAGCTGAAGACAGGACTAAGTGGAAAGAGATTGTTGTAAAGTCATCTGTGGTGCCCCCCCCCCCTCCCCCCTAATGACCTCACAAGGTTATGGGATAGACTAGCATCTAGATCAAATTGCTCTCTGGGAACAGTGTGATTGTTGACTACAATGTTTGTCACCGAGCCAAAAGTTTCAGGAGACATCACCCTGATAGGAAAAGTGAAAGTTAGTTTAAGCAATACTTATTCAATATAAACATACCCTAATGTGCCTAAGTACTGGGATCCCAGTTACCTAAAGCTATAAATTCTCCATTTGTTCCAATATTTAAGCATATTAGGGTAGTCTCCTAAACAGTACAATAATATTAATAAATAACATGGTACTGGTCCTGGTGTAAATGAAACGCTAAAATGAAAGTCTTCTCCTGTGTGAAAGTTGAAATCTTACCTAAAAATTCATAGTTCTTTTCAAATGCTAAAGTATTGTCATCACAGTCTAAAATTACTCGTATTCTCTCTCCTACCTGCAAAACAAAAATCAAATAACTTCTTTATTAAAGACGAGAGTAGACTCCTCCAAAATTGCTCCAATATATATCTAAATCAGTCAAAATGGAACAGTTTGTTGTTTTTAATGCAGTTTTTGTGTACAAAAGATGCAGATGGAAAGGAAAACTCTGTGAATCCTGATCAGATGGTTCCTTTAGGAGCAGTCTGATTCAGTTCTGCACTATTTGTTTAACACTGTTTCAATATTTAGAATTTTTTATGGCAATATCAATATATCAGTACTGAGTGATCACATGTATCTTTGGACGGACACTCGGTGCCAGGTGTGTGCAACTATGATTACGTATCACTGAGCCACTTGGGGAACGTCGTTAGGAGAACTGAAACAAAACATTTATATCTGCTGACAATAATAATTTTACTACTACTATGACAAATAAATGTTGCTGCTACATGTATATATGTTTTTCAGGGATTCACAAAATTTCTTTGAGGGCATTCTTATATTGGTGCAGGTTATTTATTTTACCCATTCTCCATGAGAAGATCTCACATGATCATTACCTGGTATTTTGGTGCATTATTCAACAATGGGAAATTCCCTTGAGAATCACCATTATGCATCAAGTGATTATCAACAAGATTCCATCCCCATGACTGATCGTCTCTTCCTAGCAATGAAGAATATCCATGACACTGCAATGAAGCTTTTTGAGTAGCTAGTCCTATAACTGCGATGGTCCCTAATGGACCCTCCCACACAACCTCCCAACAATGTCTTCCTTGTTTAAAACCTATCTTTCCTCTACAACCATCAGTGCTTTGTGCTACTGGGTTTCTGTGTAGCGTGAAACCATTAGGCTTTACATAAATGTTTCTAGAGCAATCATTAGGATTCCATGCGTGATAAAATGCTCTTAGTTTCGCTTTGTAAGTTGGGACATTGCTTAAAATATCTGATTTCAAAGCCTCTTCTGCTAATTTTCTGACACAATGTAACCGCCAAACGTCATTATTTTCATCGTTCAGTATTTTGTACCAGTTTTTACAGACAAGGGAACAGTTTCTAAGGTCTGTGATGTCTAGATAGGAGAATAAATACTCCAAAACCGAGTGTGGCAAATTTTCCGCAGCCATTTTGGCATGAAAACCAGACTGGTTCCTGTTTTTGTTTCGGCCTGAGTCAGTTTCGCACATTCCATATGGGGGTGACTAAATACCGGAAAGACTCTGAGCGACCTGAGACTCGGAAAACGCAAAAGATGGCAAAAAGTCCCGGAAGTACCACAAAAGCAGATTATTTCATTTTATGCTCTAGAAACATTGCCTGGTATTTCAAATCCTCAAACCTTCCCTGGTATTTCAAACCCTCAAACCCCATTGGCTGGGACAGACATTTACAAGTCCAGTTTCTTCCCCCAGACTATTAGAGATAGGAGTTCCTTGGAAGATTCCATGATTTCTGCTGCTGAGTGTGCAGAGGATTCAATTACTAAGTTTACTTCTCTTATAAGGGCTAGGGACTAGCTTCCCTGATTCACATGTCCTGGTAAATGATTGTCCTTGTCCCAGTAAACAATTCTGATTCTGATTCTGATATGTTCTAACATGTAAGAACCCTTGCACATTTAGAACATAAATATACCACAGCATAAACTTTCATTACATAATAGAAGAATGGAACTCATTGCTAGAGGATATAATTTCTTCACTCACTGAATTTCAATTTAAAACTAAACTTGATAAATTGTGGATAATCAAGCGGCAACCCCCAACCCACTCATCGACCTTGAGGTCAAGGTCATGGACTTAGAATTTTTTTAAAGTATTTCAGATAGCATGCCTTGAGGTCAAGGTCATGGACTCAGAAATTTGGAGTCGTTATATAGTGTTCTGATAGCATACTGTTTCATAGTGTTTGGGATATACTTGAACTGATGTTAGATACTGGCTTAAGTTTTCACAAAATACTACTCCTCCCACTGAGTGACCCTGAAGTCAAGGTAATTGATATAGAATTTTATCTTAAAACTTTTGTTTATTAATATGTTGACAATATATGGACATGCTTGCATGGAGTTTTATATAGTGCAAGCAACAGAGACAAATCCCTCTGAGATGGGCAAGTACCATTTCAGGCGAGCTATGCTGTCAGGAGGTAGCTATTGTCTTGCATCTGTTACCATTAGGTAATTTTATATTTCCAATTTAATATCGCCTTATTAAGAATTTATGGTTTTGTCAGAAAGTTGTTAAGCACTCACCTTTCTCTTGGACAATATTTATATAAAATTTGACTCTAAATTATATAGATACATTGTAAATTGTGCCCCTCTTGTAGCTGATCTGTTTTTGTTCTGTTATGAGAGGGATTTCATGCTGTATCTTTCAGAGAACACACAATCTGAAGTTATTGAAGCTTTCAGTTTACTTCCCGGAATTTGGATGACCCACTGAATATTGACAATAACTTCTTTGATAGCAAGGTCGATCAAATTTACCCTTCTGACTTTCAATTAAATTAGGCCAGCGTCTCAGATACCGTGGCCTCATTTTTGGATTCACATTTATCTATATCGGATGGTTTTGTTACGACTAAAATTAACGATAAATGAGATGATTTTGATTGTTATATTGTTGATTTTCCATTTCTAGATGGTGATGTTCCTCGTTCTACATCCTGTGGTGTATATGTTTCTCAGCTTATTCGTTTTGCTGAAGTGTCCAATCATGTTGATGATTTTAATATTCGTAATAAAATTTTGACAGCAAAACTTCTCAAACAAGGTTATAGATATCATAAACTTTGTACAGCTTTTCCAAATTTCATCGACGGCATTTCGACTTAGTGTCTAAATATAATGTCGGATTGAAAACACTTCATCAGCAAGACCTTTCGATACCTTACTTTTATGGCGACTTCGAGTATAAATTCAGGAACACAATCGGGAAAATAACTTTTCTTATCATTTTAAGAAGATAACAAGAAATATCTTTTAAAAAAAGATATAAGACGAAGTGAAAGAAGACATATTTAAAACAAATAATATTTTTTTTTATTTCTGTTGAGATAAGAAATTGGCTGCAAGCAAGGTTTCAGAATACGTTCCGCAAAATTATATGCACTCATGTTTTAAATACACTATACGCCTTTAATAATTAAAATGTAAAAAAAGGACCAAAATCTAATGGGGTATCTATGAGAAATTTTTACTGTGATTGAAAAAATTCCAAGTTCAAAACCCTGTCGCTATGTCATAATAACAAAATAAAAATTGGCTAAGTTCAAAATGCTGTAAATATGTCTGATATTATTATTGAATAGCAGTATCCTTATGTTGGGGTTATCAACTATGGCGAGAAACCAGACTGGTCCGTAAAATATTGACATTCTTCGGTACATTCCGATATGCTTCCGATGATACGGTACTGTATTTTACCCGGTTCAGTACAGTCGGGTGCATAAATTTACCGGAACGGACCGGAATGGACTGAATTACCGGAACGGACACCGAAACGGGCCCGTTTTCCCCTATCTTCAGTAGATATTTGTAATATTTTTATTCAATGACTCTTATTTGATATTAATACATATTCTGTATGCCATCTAGCGCAAATCAATTAGAGATATTAGTCAAAATACTCTTTGAGTATTTTGCGCCATGGGTAGGTCTCTTAATACCCCACGCGTATGCGTTTCATCTTAAAATCATATAATCTGATACAAAAATCTGGTTATCTTTCTTCCAAGACTTGGAGCGAATGAAAAACACAAAAATTCCCGAATTTTTGTTCCATAGTATCATGACCAACATTTCAGCCATAGAAAATATTTAGAGCTATTGTGTTTCAGCTTTAAATTGAAACATTACAGTGGTCTAAATGTATAAAGGGAAACTTTGTATATCGATTGTACAGTTAGCACCATTATCATTATTATCATGTTTCAATAAGTCGTCAATTTATCTGACGGACAGACATTTGTTTCTAGCCTGGCCCCAGTCGAATCTGTATATTATTCTGGTGGTCAGATTCGCCTGGTAACTTTCAGAAGAGGCTCTGCAATTTGATACTCTTCTCACAAATTTTTGAGTTAATAATACCACCATTACAAAGTGCCATAAAGTGCCCATTAGACTAACAAAGATCTCAATCTCCATCACTCTAAGAAATCAACTAGTTTTGGTTTCTCCAAATAACCCCTCAACCTGTATATGAATTTTAGAGCATAGTTTAAAACCTGGAATGGAACGGATGTCATAATCTACGGTGAATTTGTTACAAGTTGCTCCAAGAGCGTGGGACAGTGGTTTTCTTACAGGAAGAAATTGCTCCCTCAGAGGGAGCAAAGTCTTTCCTGTAAGAGACTAAGAGTGCCATTCCAAATCAATGGAAAAAGGCAGACAAGACCATTCCATTCCACTCCTTTCCATTCCACAATTAAAACCATGCCAAATTATATTGTTTAACAGTCGACACATTAGGACAAACTGTCTTGAGCCAATAACAGGCAATCAGCTGTATTGCATTGCTCATTCCAATTTAAACAAATTTTATCCTCACTAGTCATGATATGATTCATGGCAGACTATTTTTGAACAATCCGCTACATAGTAAATCTGATTAGTGCCAGTCCAATCATTGCACTGGCATCAAGTGAATAAAGGACATTTCTTAAAACATACTCGTATGCATTTAATCTTGACTGGTGCTGATCAGATCAAATATGTTTTTTATACATTTGAATGTAAATGTATTACATGTAAAAAGCCAATGTGTCTAATAATTCTTTAAAGACTTATTTTGCATCCCCTAGAGGTCTTTGCTGATTTAAATTATTTTAAATTCTTTGACCAACAGTTATCTAAGTCAGGGCTGTGGAAATACCATGCCCGACTTGTCCTACTTGTCCCATTTCACCCAGGACAAGGGAAAAATTTCATTGTACTTGCCCTGGGACAACTATGAAGAAAGTATATGGTTTTCATTTCAATTACAACAACTGATTTTTTGTTTTAGAAAAATACTTAGCAAACAGTGTGGACCCAGATCAGGAGCAGTCTGATCAGGGTCCACATTGTTTGCCATTCCAATTTATACAGTTACCTTGAAAAAGTTTTATATGTTTAGAGGCCAGGAGAAAGATGTTTTGATTTTTTTTCAGACATTTAGTACAGAAAAGATGCCTTTATTCACATTTTAAGGCTTTGAGGCTATTTAAAATGAGAAATGAGATTTGTTAGATATAAATGAGCTTTATGTTTGTGGCTGAATAAATCTTAAAATAATGCGTTTAACATATTTATGGTCTTGGACAAGTATTTTTTTTTGGTGGACAAGTGGAGTTTCACTTTTTACTTGTCCCTGGACAAGTAAGAATTTTTTCTATTTCCACAGGCCTGTCTAAGTGCAATGGAATCTTCCTCAAAACACATTATAATTTGAACAAATCAATTATATATATTGAATATTAAGGGACGCGGTTTCGTTAAAATGCTAATGGATTGCACAACACTCTTAAATCGGACAAAGCTGTTTCTGTGAACAGTGGAGACCCAGATCAGACTGCTCTGGAAAAGTGTGACCACCCTTTTGCTTTTACTTATTTTTTTCTGTATTACTTATTAAATACCCCCTCAGCTATAAAATGGACCAGTCCAAAATCAAAAGGTAGAACTATCCATTACAGAAAATCAGTAGGTTCAGGGTTTATTGTATTTAGTTTCTTGTTCACAAAACCTACTGAGTTATAAAAACAAATTGCCACAGAACATTTATTTTATCAGATTGACCAGCTGTGTTTACGTCTTCAAATTGCTTCTTACATAAAATTCTGCCACTGCAGCATCATAAAGGGTTGGACAAAAGGTCAGTAAAGTTTGCTAACCAAGATTTAGGAAAAATCTCAAATGTAAGTGACCAGACCCTATGTTCCTTTGCAAGAGATATATTGAACATAGGGTCTGTAGCCAGACTAATTTGTTTCGCCAATAGTCATTATCAGATATTGTCAAATCAAAATCAGGGGTTGCAAGTTAAGATAATAGATGTTAGTCATAGGTAGGGCCTTGAATTAATCTGCGCGTGTAGATTGTATCAAAATATCTCAAAATCGGCTGGAAATATGAATAATAAGGGTCCGTTCCGGTCCGACCCGGTAATTAGGTCCGTTCCGGTAAATTTACGCACCGAGTACAGCCTTTGGAAGGAAAAGAACTACTTTTTACTACGAAAGACTTTGCGTACCATAGAATCATTTTTTTTCTCAAGCCATCGGCATTTGCGTTTCTCGCGTTCTGCTTAACTCTATCATTCATCACAGCGTTAAAGTGAAAAACATATTTAAAACTAAATGCAAAGTGCAAATAATAACATTTTTAATGTAACTAAATCTTCTGACAGGTGAATAACAATTCCATGACATATGCACTCTTCCATACAGAGATCAAGTCAAGTTTTGGCGGCAACGATGATTTTATTAGACTTCGTCTAATAATTCGATTTAAAAAGATGGTTATAATTTGGACGTTTTGCGACAAACTGCATGCTTGGTGGTTAACCCTATTATGGTTAACAGCTTTGCTTACCTCTTCGATTGCACGGCGTAGGATCGGGCCTCAGACTTTATGAAGGCGCCAACCTAAACCTAACTTAATAGTAGCACAGACGGCTGGCGCCTGACACCCGTTCCGGAACGTCTTCGGTCGGGCCCACCATGGTTTAACGCGTAGGTTTCTTCTGCTCCAGAATTTCAGTGTTGCTATTTTTACGTGAGTCCTCATGTTCGTTTTAGCTTAGTTTTTATTTTGATTTCTATGTACCTGAAATATTACACTAATTAGTTAGGAATCTTCCACGCAAACCGAACAACTATGAGTCTGATAAACCAAAGCAGTACAGGGGGCTCGACCGCAAACTGGTTAAGCGCACCCCCCCTCCCCCCCCTATAATTTCAATGCTGGCCGTCCCAAGGCGGCACTTCTGTTTTCGTTCTTTTAGTTGTTTCACGAGTTGTTTGTCGCTTTGACTGTTTTAATGTATGGTTTGTTATGTTAAGACTAGCCCTGACATTAAAAATTGAAAATAGGTAAGATAGATGTTTGATGTTTAACGAATAATTTGTTCTTATTGTGAGGGTTGGTGCTTTCTGTAAGACTGTTGTGTGGGCGGTGGTTGTTTTTGTTGGGTTGAACATTTAAATATCTGATGAACCAAAGGGCAAGGGTTGGTCGACCACAAACCGGATAAGCCTCCCACCCCAACCTTCCATCCCCTCCCCAAGTAATTACATTAATAACCGTCCCAAGGCGGCAGTTTTGTTTTGGTTCTTCTTGGTTTGTTTTATGTGATGTTAGTTATTAAAACTAATTATGTCTGTTACTGATATATTGTTTGTGAGGTTCAGGCTAGCCCGTTGACCACCTACACGGGAAATGTATGTTCACATGGCTGCCGCTGGTGTTGTCTTTGCTGATGACCAATTATGTGTTGTCTCTTTCCCGAATGGTGTCTTGGGTTGGATCTGGAATTGAGTTGTGTCAGTTCCTGAGAATTTTCCTCTTTGCTTTTAAAGACTAAATTCTGTAAATGTTCCAAAGATATGGCAGTTTTTACACGGTCATTTCTGTCATTATATAGACTAACCAACCTCGCTAAAGACAGAACTTCTTGGGTGGCAGTGTTATAATTTGGTTTAAACATATTTTATTCAGAAATATCAACAGAAACAAACATTGTATACAATCAATTAAGGATCAGAACGAAAGCAAATACTTATTAAGTTCTTCTCCTTTAGCATATAAATTTGTAAATGAATGGCGGAAATACTGACATCGTGTTACTGAATAATACATTGTGTTATAATTTCGAGTTTAATGGCAAACTCTACTACAAATTCAAGGGGCAGCCATGGCTCATCCGACTTTTTCAACATATTCATATTCGGCTAGAGAGGCAGCCTCTATTGTCAGTCAGCCTGAAACCATACACTTGGCTCAGGTTTATAGACGACGTAGACATGAGGTGGTTATATGGCAGAGATAAACTACATGTAGAGGTGTTTCTCAAAGAAGCCAACAGCTTTCGCCCCTATATTAAGTTTACTGCCGAGGTCTCGAATGACAACCAGTCTCATCTTGTCGACGACAGGGTCGCTGTGGACATTTACACTAAACCCACATACATCCACCGGTACCTCTTGCCCACAAGTTGCCACCCACCTCCTTACAGCAAGAACCTCACATACAGTTTTGCACTTCGCAACAGACGAAGCTCACTGACTGATACTTTCGAGACAAAAGTGAAGGAACTGTCTGAGCAACTCTACAAACGAGGTCATCAAAAGCCATAGGGATGGACAGACATAGTCTTTTGTCTAACCAGTCAAGATCGACAGTAAACATAGCTAATCTGCCTCGTCTTGACTTATCACACAGACCTTCCTAAAGTCAGGGATATTGCCGATAAACATTGGGCCATCATCGAATATTCCAAACATCTGTGTAGTCTTCCCAAAGAAACCAATAAGTGGCCTACAGAAGACCAGAAAGACCTAGACTTCTTGTGCGGGCTAGACTCCAGCCAGAACCTATCCATGATGAGCCCCTAGGTGAATGTGAGCCCTGCAGCAGAGCAAGATGCTAAACCTGTAAGATGATAACCCCATCTCAGACAGTTCAGTTGTTTAGTGGTGCAACATGCAAATTCTAGAACACAAAATGTTGTCTGCTTGTTATCATGCGTTAAATGTGGGAAATGCGGAAACCAAGGGCTTTCCAAACATAAGAATAAACAGGATGAACCAGACCTGGGGCCGGCTATTACTAAAACCTTGTACCGCACCGCACCATACCGCACTGGGGTAAAATAGAGTACCGCACCGCCGAAAATTTCCGAACCCTACCGAATTTTACGGCCTCTTCTGTAGGCAAAGGGTATGTTATGTACTTAGTATATGCTGATTTGTAAATATTTTTTTTAATTAAACATGTTAATGTACTGGAAGTATATACATATTTATATCATGCTGAAACCTTAATTGCCCAGCCCCAAAACGGATTTTAATATCGATTTTATCTATTTCAATTTTGTCATAAATTCTCAGGGTAACTATCACACAGTAGTCCCTAGCGTTTAGATTTGGTAGGGTTTAGTTATAAAAATAAAGCTGAGATATACGTTCGATATATATTTTTGTTTTAAGGTAACTTTATCCGTATAATTTCTTAGATTTAAACAAATTGCATATACATATATATCTACCTGAAAAATTTTCCTACGGGGGTTGGAAATGACTCTTAAAAGCATGTCTGTGTTGCAATCACCAGAAAAATACAGTCTTAAATTCTTTGAAGAAAAAGCCTCGACAGTATATTGTAAGTTTGCCTTATTATTACGCATGCAAAGAAAATATTCCAAGTCTTTAAGAGAGTTTGCTTGCAGAAAATGGCAGAGTGATCCTAAGTATATGTATTGAGATGGAGAAGTATTTTCGTCGAATTAATTCGACATACAATAAATATTCATTAATAAATTCATTATTTACTGTCACAGAGAAAGACAGGAACAGATCTATATATAGAGATAGCATATAACGTGAAGGAAGTGTCTCCGGGTACGGTACCGTATCCCTAGACCCTGGGTCTCCAGGTACGGAACCGTACCCCGAGACTCTGGGTCTCCAGGTACGGAACCGTACCTGGAGACAGCCCTATGAGGATTGGCTCCGGGTACGGCAGTAAGTTTTCGATACTATGTATTCAGTAGTTTTACCCTTTTTATATATAGTTAATCCAGCAATAAAATTACTCATTGTAAAAATTTCATTTAGTCGCCATCTTGCTAGGGAAAATAATTATTGATAATGCGATCAAAGCAATGTGTTTAAAATAACATGACGTTTTCGCACTCACACCAATAATTGTTTTTCACACCTGCATGTTTTGTCCAAAATAATAATAAAATGAAACAATGAGTTACAGTTTTTATTCATTGGACAGACTGCGGCTATGGATAAGTTCCGCTGAGGCGCATTAAATCAATTATATGTCTTTCTGTACGTTAGTGATTATTGATTTTTTTTGAGGGGTGAGGGAGTGGCGGGGAGAGGTAAAACCAAATTTACAAAGACGCTCGTAATTACCGTAAATCCTTTCAAGTTGTGTGTCAGGGACTGTTATTTTGTCAGTGCATTATACATGAAATCAGACGGTACATTTTCAGTGGCTTCAAAAAATTAAAAAGCAAGATACTCCTGATAAATCTGGGCCAAGTTTTTATAATTTGCTTTAAGTTGACTTTTGGCAAGTTTATGATATGGGACGAGCTGACTTGTTAAAAAAAATATGAGGCGGGTCTTGGGCCGAGATTTTTGTGGGGCGAGTTTTCTTTGGTCCGAGCTGTCCTGATTCCGTCAGTGCGATGTCTGTTGAAGTGATAATAACCTTCATAAGCACACAATTAAATTCTCAATGTCATTTCGATTGAGCTGTGCAACGTACACCACTTTGAGATTTTACTTGGCGCATATGACATGATGTGTTCAAACCGTCTGACGACAGTATTTCATGCCCCGAAAGATAGGCCTATATTCAAAAACGCTGCATGCGTTTTGTAGGCGTCTGTTTTGGGTCTACATTGCTTATCGCAGAATTATTAAAAGATGGATACTTTTCAATAAATATTTGTACAGATTATAACGAGATGATAGTTGTTTGCACTCTTCAGAAGTCATTGTCGGAGAGCAATTAGCGGGCGATCAAATACGACACATCGGCCGTGTTTTTCGCAGTTTATGTACATGTACATCAGTCAGAATAACGCAAATGACTGACTTACGTTATAATTTTCCCTAGAAAGATGGCCACTTAATAAAATTTTTACAATGAGTAATTTTATTGCTGGATTAACTATATATAAAAAGGGTAAAACTACTTAATACATAGTATTGAAAACTTACTGCCGTACCCGGAGCCAATCCTCATAGGGCTGTCTCCAGGTACGGTTCCGTACCTGGAGACCCAGAGTCTCGGGGTACGGTTCCGTACCTGGAGACCCAGGGTCTAGGGATACGGTACCGTACCCGGAGACACTTCCTTTAAGGAATGTACATCAGTCAGAATAACGCAAATGACTGACTTACGTTATAATTTTCCCTAGAAAGATGGCCACTTAATAAAATTTTTACAATGAGTAATTTTATTGCTGGATTAACTATATATAAAAAGGGTAAAACTACTTAATACATAGTATTGAAAACTTACTGCCGTACCCGGAGCCAATCCTCATAGGGCTGTCTCCAGGTACGGTTCCGTACCTGGAGACCCAGAGTCTCGGGGTACGGTTCCGTACCTGGAGACCCAGGGTCTAGGGATACGGTACCGTACCCGGAGACACTTCCTAACGTGAATGCGGTAAAGTTCGGAATTTACTCGGCTCTGTACGGAAATTTCCGTAAGTGCGGTACAAGGTTTTAGCCGGTGCGGTGCGGTGCGGTAAAGGGTTTAGTAATGGCCCCTGGGGCCGATTACATGCAAATGTAATTAATTACAATTACAATTACTTTCTAAAATCATGATTACTTTATGATTTCATGTGATTACATTATACAAGTGTACAGAATGATCATGACTGTATAGTGCAAAAATTCTATTTTCAAAAAGACTAATTTATATCTAAATCTGCAAATAATAGGTGGCTTAAGTGTGAGTGCTAATAGCTTCTGAAGAACTTGACTTACATTTTAATTTGAACTAAATTTATTTAGCAATCTGCAATTACATGTGTCGTGCATACAATGACTTTATGCTGTACCTTAAATGTCGTAGTAGGCGTGGGCTCAAATCCTGGACGGCCAGCTGATGGGTACTTCTTTAATTCTCTACTCTTTAATTCTCACTATATGTAGTGTTGGGGGGGGGGGGGGGGGGGGGGGGGGGAGCCTCTTCCCGCATCTTTCCGGTGTTTAGGTAACCCGCTTCCCATGGGCGCGAATCCAACATTGCTCGAATTGTTCTATTTAATTATTTTACACAGAACCATTCTAGTTTGCAAGATGTCTGCGCCCATGTCTGCGGAAATACCATATGACATTGAGAAGTCACAATATACGAAAATTCATAAAATTCGTTGGTTAAGGGTAATTTTGAGCGTATCTGAACCGCTAGTCATCGTCAGAAATTTAATCTTGTCTGCTGAAGGTAGTAATTTATTTCTGGGATTGACTGACTCTTTCATTACACGTGGCCAACACAGAAATTCTGCAACAGGTTAGGTACAGTACCGTGCCAAAAGTGAGTCAACTTTTTAGCTCACCTGAGCCAGCGGCTGCGGGGTAGCTTATAGGATGGTAAGGCTCCGTCGTCCGCATACATGTGATGAACTCCCGATGCATACCTGCCAAGTTTTCGATTAACAAAAGAGTGAGACTGCGCGCGAAGCCTCGATTTAGCCCCCTTTTCCACGTTAGTTCGTTCGCGGCGAAACCCATTGACAATGGAAAAGAGTGAGATTTTTTGTGTCATTTTTTTTCTCTTTATGCGAAACTAGAGATTGGGGTTTGCAGTGGGGGAGGAGTAGTATCAGTAGGTAGTTCTTAAATGAAGATAAACATCAAGTATTCTTATTTACATTTATTATTTTACTAAGATTTTATACATTGAGTTTGTTAAAGTGATCTGCTATCAAAAATGGCAAGTTAGGTTCTGCAATGAAGTTGCTTTAGAGAGTTTCAGCTCTGATAACATTTTGGTCTGTCTAGGTAACAACAAAATCAGATACCGATTGCAAATGTTTTGACGTTTTCAATGACCGACTGTGAGGGTCTGTGTTACCATGCTTTTTTACATTGTTTTTTCCGGCGTGGGAAACACTGAAATGCCTTTGACAAAGTTTACAAAATGCAACGCTGTTGCCCTTCTCACTCTTCGTAACCCAGATAAACTCGATCTCCCATCCATTTTGGTACTTTGATTTATATAAAACCTTTATTTTTCTCCGGCGTTTTCATGTTGTCAATCAAACGGAAGTACACATTTGGTTGTTTTCGGCTCTAATCGCTATCAAATACTCGAGTTATTTTTACCCACGCTATTTTAAGACTATTGGAAACCTTTACCTTTACCTATTTTTAGACCAGGTGATGAATTTTCCTGGAGATAAATATAGATACGGTGACCGAGATTGTCCGAATGTAGCGGAAGTTGAGAGAAAACACGTTATTGACGATCGAGAGAGCACAAAAAAAATACATTTTTTTATCATTCTCCGGTTTAAAGTGAAATCGTGAGATAGCGAAGGAAGCGTGAGTTATGGCTATTTTTCAAAATACGATCGTGAGGTCGTGGGAGGTGTCCAAATTCGTGAGGGTCACGCACAAATCCTGAAACTTGGCAGGTATGCCGATGACCATGTGGGAGATTTGGATTTCATTTCAGGGAGATTGAGTTCTCCATCAGGGAGACTTTTTGACGGCAACTTTGATGCGTCGTTTCACATACTTAACTGTATTTTTTCTGGGCGTAGAAGTTAAGAAAAACAGAAGTCATGTATAGTTTCTAAGCCTAGAAGTTCTATTATAGAGTTAGTCTAACTAGTAGTTAATGAGTCCCATTGAATTCAGAAATCGACGTTACGAGTTGTTACGTCAATATTGACCCAGTTAATGATAGGTTCCCCTCTTTATTTAAAAGTAAGTAGACTTGGAACCAATATTTCTTCAGGCCGGTTTACATCGCGGAATGATTATGTACAAAGTAGTTAGGTATTTTGTCAACGTATATAAGATGTTTAAGACCTGAGTATCTCCATGTAATACATACATTTATATAAAAGACGATAACAGATATTTCTAGACTAATATGCACAGTGGAAGGAAAGTAAACGATGATTATTTGAGCGTATGTGTATTCCGATTGGAAGAGTACTTCGGTCGACCACCTAGCTGATGAAATATCTCCGTATTTTTCTAGTGAACATCGTTACAAGATTTGAACAACGTTATCTCAATATTCAATCGACTTTGATACCGCTAAATTATTAACGATCAAAAATAATAATTCAGTACATGAAAGATGAATTTAATTGTTGAATTTGAGCTCGCATAACAAAATTTAAGCCGTGACCTAGATATTCGAGACCGTATCGGGACGTTTCGCGCCAGGGACGTTTCGTCCCATGACGTTTCGTCCCAAATAGGCCAAAAACCCGGGACGATTCGTCTCAGGACGTTTCGACCCATATTCATTTAGATTTCATCGAGAGATCACCGTATCAAAACGAAAGAACGAATCTGAATACAAAATCCGATACATAAGACTGTACACTCATGATCCTCACTGGCTTTAACTTTAATGTTTAGTTCGTGAATTTATTGAAATTCAAACAGATTTCTCAGCCTAAAAAAACGAAACGCAAGGATTTGTCAGTGTAAGCGGAAGTAAATGTCACCAATACGGCCCTTCGAGGATAATCCAGACAGTTACATTAGTTTTTCTTTTGTTTAATATATTATTAGAAAAGTATACCTAATAGTGTATTCATGTTTACAGGCATAGTTACTATATTGTACCGTTTGAAACAAGAGTAAAAGCTCTTTCAGTATGAAACTATTAAGTTGCAATCCATCCACACTTGGTTCAAAACTTCATTATTAACAGGATGGGGTACAAGGTAAATATTATATAAAGGTCTCATCTGGCCAAACTAGCTACACTTTTGACTCATCCTGATGTTGAAAGAGTTGTTTTGGGGTATATTGGTGAGTTCAGAGACAGACTCACTTAACACCGGCATAACACCTATGAACACCGGTCTGATTCCTACCTGCTTAGAGATGCATCCTGTATTACCCAGAAACTTATCGATGAATACCGGTCTGCTCAGACACACTCACCGCACTACCTAGAAACATGTCAATGAACACCGGTCTGATTCCTTATCTTAACTGCTTTGACACACTCACTGCATTAGCTAGAACTATTTGGATGAACACTTGTCTGAAACCTATCACTACTTAGAAACAATCTGATGAACACCGGTCTAATAACTTCACCATCCTACCTTAAAACATGTTGATGAACATCGGTCTGTTTCCTACCTGCTTAGACAAATTCACCGCATTACCTAGAAACATGTCGATGAACACCAGTCATCGACATGTTTTTAGGTAGTGCAGTGAATTGTCTAAAGAGGGTAAAATCAGACTGGTGTTCATCGACATGTTTCTAGGTAATGCGGTGATTACGTATAAGCAGGTAGGAATCAGACCGGTGTTCATTGACATGTTTCTAGGTAGTGGGCTGATTGTGTCCGAGCATGTCAGGATCAGATAAGTGTTCTTCAGATTGTTTCTAGGTAGTGCGGTGAGTGTATCTGAGCAAGTACATATCAGACATATATTAATTGACAGATTCCTACCTGCTTTGACAAACTCAGCGCACTACCTAGTAACATGTTGATGAACACCAGTCATCAACATGTTTCTAAGTAGTGCAGTGAATTGTCTAAAGAGGTAAAATAAAACTGGTGTTCGACATGTTTCTTGGTAGTGAAGTGATCATGTCTAAGCAAGTAGGAATCAAACCATTCTTCTTCGACATGTTTTAAGATAGCGGAGTGATTGCGTTGGAGCAGGTCGGTATCGGACAAGTGTTCTTCAAAATGTTTCAAGGAAGTGCGGTGGGTGTATCTGAGCAAGTACGTATCAGACATATATTAATTGACTGATTCCTACCTGCTTTGGCAAACTCAGTGTACTATCTAGAAACATGTTGATGAACACCAGTTATTGACATGTTTTTAAGTAGTGCAGTGAATTGTCTAAAGAGGTAAAATTCAGACCGGTGTACATCAAAAATTTTCTAGGTAGTGAAGTGATCATGTCTAACCAAGTAGGAATCAGACCGGTGTTCATCAATAGGTTTCTAGGTAGTGGGGTGATTGTGTTTGAGCAGGCTGCTATCAGACAAGTGTTCTTCGAAATGTTTGTAGGCATTGCGGCTAGCAGTGCGGTTAGTGTATCTGAGCAAGTACGTATCAGACATTTATTAATTATTAATTGACATGTTTAGAGGGAGTGCGGTATAGTTATTTGACTGGTTTTCATGGATGTGTTTCCAGGTGGTGAGATGAATGTGTCTGAGTGGGCAGGTATTAGACAAATGTTCAACCAAATGGTTTTAGGTAGTGCAGTGAATGTATTTAAGCCGGTAAAAATCAGACTGATGTTCATTGACATGTTTCTAGATACCATAAAATCGAAAAAGTGATATCACAAAATATGTACGATTGAGTGATATCACAAAATCCAATTAGTGATACCACAAAATAGAATAAGTGATATCACAAAATTGATTTTGTGATGGCACGAGATCACAGCTACTTTGTGATATCACTAATTCGATTTTGTATATCACAACATCTATTTAGTGATGTCACATTCGATTTTGTGATATCACTTAATCGATTTTATGATATCACTATATCTGTCGAGTTTGTGATCAGTAATTCGTTCCTAACTAGTGATATCAAGAAATCGATATTACAAAAACGATTTTGTGATTTCACTAAATCGGTTTAGTAAACATAATATAACACATGGTTTATGACACTCAGGTGAGTCAGTGATAGCTCATAATAGTTAGTGAAATCAGAAAATAATGTGATACCACATGTGATATCACATACTTGAAATAGTGGTATCACAAAATCGACATTGTGATATCACAAATTCGATTTTGTACGAATTAGTGATATCACAAACTCAGATTACTGATATCGCCAAATCAAATAAGTGATATCAAACAAAAATCGAATTTGTGATATCGAAAAATCATATCCACTTTACCTTTTGATATATATCCAAATCTGTATAGTGATATCTATGACAAGCCATTTTACTAATCATAATGCATAGTAGATATCTTATATAGTAAATTAGGTATCTAATATGCCAGTTAAGATATCTAATATAACATATAAGATATATAACATATAAGAAATCTTATATCCTCTATAAGATATCTGATACAGGATATATCTTATATAGAAAATAAGATATCTTATATAGGATATGAGTTATCATCTTATTTAATTTTTCATATAAGATATCTTATATAATATATCAGATATCTTATATATTAGATATCTTATATAGCATGTAAGATATCTTATATAATAAATCAGATATCTGATATATCAGATATGTTATATATTTAAATAAGATATCTCACATCCTATATAAGATAGCATATCTGATATCGATATCTGATTTACAAAACAGGATATCTTATATGTGATACAAGACATCTTAAATGCTATATCAGATAACATATATTGTGTTGCGTCTTATGGAAAAGTCAAATAAGATATCTTATATACCTATACTAGATATCTTATATAGTATATAAGATTCTTATATGATATCTTGATTAGTTGATAAGTATTGTGTTTATAATGTCTTTGTTGCAATTTGCCCATTTTTGCCTGGAGACCCAAGGGACATAAGCAAATAGTGTAGACCCAGATCAAGATGCTGCAAATGCAGCATTTCATCAGGGTCTTCAGTGTTTGCCTCAAGCTGGGTACCAATGGACATATATCCAGGGACCAAGCTCATCATCAATGGGCAAATAGCTGATATATTATATGGATATGTTTTGTATGTATTTTGTATGATACTGTCTTGTCACATTGTAAATATTGTATATTTTGAAGGAGGACCCCAGGGAAGATTGGACTATGTCCAACTGGGCTTTCTCGTTAAATAAAGTCATTATTATTATTATTATTATTATTATTATCTTATATACCTATACTAGATATAGAAGGTCCCTTTGCACGCGACAATGATCAGCATATTCACATAGTTCATTGTTTTTTCTAGTGAAATTATTTAATTCAGATTTTTATATACTAAGGCCCGATTTCACGTTAAACTTAGTACATGGATTAGCATTCGGAACACCAAAATTTTAAATTGCGCCTTACGGTAAAACAGACCACGGACTGGTTAATACGAGTTATAACTGTGACGTGAAATCGGGCCTAAAACCAATTGTTATTTGCATTTCAACTAACATAAATCTCATTCATCTTAATTTATCACTCAGTTTGTACTACGAATTTTGGAATTCAGAATTCGAAATTCAGAATTGTGAAATAAGAGAGGTAATTGGGCTATCGTAGGACATCGATACTTTTCGATTTTTATTGCCTTCCTTGCATTTTTATTTTGAATTAAATGTGTTAGGTCCATATAGTTCAATTTAGCTGCACTAAGGTCTTTTTGCATATCTTTTAGTCTACATTAAACGCGGTCAATATTGTTCTGATTTACATGACCATGCATCATTCTTTAATATTAGTATATAGAGAAAATAGAGAAAATGAACAAACGGTTACTCAGTTTTATTTATTTATTTATTTTTCTTAAAATGCAAGTCTTAAGTCAAAAATTGTGTTAGCCTAATATTCTGCACTAGCTTACAAATCTTCTGATCAAAGATATGTTACTGTGGTCATTTTTAACAAAATCAATACATCCAAAAACTAAAGTTTTTTGCGTGGCTATATCGAAGTAAGATAATTTGTTGGGGTCGAAAACAACACGGAAGAAGCCTCATCAGTCTGCAATGAGATTCAAGTTTCATTTCAACAATCATTGCGACATTTACTTCTATAAACCTGCATAAACTGAGAAGTAAAATCAAACGCCCAATATAACATGACATTTCATGTTATAGTTTTTCTTGTTCTTATTTTAAAAAAGAACATGAACTATAGTATAGTTTGTTTAGTTTACTTTTGATTTACTCCCCCCAGCCCCTCCCCCCCACCCCCACACACACCCCAGAAAAAAACACCTCCTTTCTTTAATTATTATAATTATTCATTTATCATTATATTACTGTTCAGTATTTGTATCATTAGTTTGGTATCTGTCTGGCACAGAAGCTAGAGGATTGTGACTGACGACATGGGCCAGGCGCTCCTCGGTCTTGCTCATGCTGGTTCATGGCTTTCTTTCGCAATTTTCCTAACTAGTTTCTTCCAATAATATGGATTTCTTCAGAGGATTGTCACGATTCTGTCTGGCACAGAATCTAGCTTTTGCAAAAGGGTATACTTGAGATTGCATACAGATTTGCCTCCCTTGAAATTTCTATTTCGGATTATCTACCTATCTTCTTTCATAAACAAATAAGTTTTGTTTAAAGGTACTCAGAGCTGTAAAAACTGATAAAAATGTTTTTCACAATGTTCAAATTCTGTTTTTGACACAAACTATCCCCATGCACAAGACAGAAATATCAAAACTTTCATGGGTAACTTTTACACCATTATGATCAAAGTTACCGGCCATATATAATAAACCAGATATAATTTGCACTTCGGGGAAAAAATGCCTTACGGAGTGAGTGACAAGTGAAGGCACCGATCAGCCTGCACCTCTGTGCAGTCTAAACCTGTAGAGTTTTGCATTTGTTGTCTATGCATCTCTGGAATTCATCTAAGCAGTGAAAACAAGTCTCTGACTGTATTGCGCATGTTTTTTTTATATTTTGTGTAGTTGTGAAACAGGGCTATCAGCTTCTTTTCACGTGACATATCTTCTTAAACACATTTCGTCGGTAATTCTTACACGGGTCAGTGAGTTTATTGGTGACCTGAATAATGGGATTAATGTCAACAGACATAATGTGTTTGTTTATTGCACAGTCAAAACAATATTTGATGCTGTGAATACAGGTCAACACACATGTGGATATCTCCTTACTGGCAGGGAAAAAGGGCACGGCATTGGAAAAGGGGTATCAGAAAAAAATTATGAAGGGAAAACTCAGCATCCGGGAGATTCTGAAGGCTTTCCGGGAGCGCGGGAGATGGACTTCATTTCCGGGAGACTCCCGGATGATCCGGGAGACATCACATGACTGCGTCCGTTGTCCGTCCACACTTTCTAACGACTTCTCCTCTGAAACCGCTTGGCCGATTGTAACCAAATTTCATATAGAGACTCCTGGGACCTTAGGAACAAAAAGTTGTTCAAACAGTCATGGTCACATGACCAAGATGGCCGCCATGCCCATATATGGTAAAAACCTGAAAAAATCTTCTTCTCCAGAACCAATAGGTCGATGGCCTTGAAACTTGGTATGTAGCATCAGGTACACGAGTACTACCAAGATTGTTCAAATTATGACCTTGGGTTGACCTTGACCGTTTTTACGGTAAGGTCAAATTTGCTTCCTTATGCTTTTATATGGCAAAATGCTGCAACATAAGATATCTTGGAAACTGTTGAAGATTTTGGCCTAAAAATTGGTACATACAGTCATCTTAATGACTACATGAAGATTTATTAGTACAAGAGGTCAAGGTCATTCTTTGACCTTTGACCCAGAACTCTCATATTTTGACAATATCAAACAATCTCCTCAAAAACAACCAGGCCAATTGTAACCAAATTTCATATAGATCCTCCAGGGCTTCAGGGAATGAAAATTTGTTCATACGGTCCAGGTCACATGACCAACATGGCCACCACGCCCATATATGGTAAAAACCTTTAAAAATCTTCTTCTCCAGAACCAGTAGACCGATGGCCTTGAAACTCGGTATGTAGCATTGGGTACTCAAGTACTATCAAGATTGTTCAAATTATGACCCTGGGTGGACCTTGACCTTTTTTACGGCAAGGTCAAATATCGGAAAATGCTAGAACATGAGATTTGATTCATGGTAAGTTTTGAAGATTTTGGCCTAAAAATTGGTATATACAATCATCTTAATGAGTACATGAAAATTTGTGAGTATAAGAGGTCAAGGTCATTCATTGACCTTTGACCCAGAAATCTCCAATTTTGACAATTTCAAATAATCTGCTCTAAAACCACTGGGCCAATTGAAACCAAATTTCAGATAGAGCCTCGAGGGGTTAGGGGAATGAAAAAATTTTCCAACGGTCCTGGACACATGACCAACATGCAGGGTTCGAATTTAGACTCGCATACTCGCAAATTGCGACCAAAATTTACAGACTGCGAGTCCAAGAAACCACCACTTGCTTTTCTATGCGAGTGTAGTTTTCTCGGTGCAAAGAATTAACCCGGAAGTGTAAAGTTTTTGTTTATGTGCAGAACAAGATGCGCAGTCGCAAACTCGTCTTGATCACCCAGGTGCTTGCCTTATATTGATTCCCCAATACGGTGCCCCTCGTCAAGCGTCTGTGACAACCCGCATCTGCAAGCGTCTGTTTTCAGTTTGATCAAAAAGCACATGTTCTCAAATCAATAAACATGGACAGATATTAATTGTGAACTTGAAATGGGGCAAAATGGGGGATCAGGAAGAAAAACCTTCTGAAAATAAACCCATCAAGACTGACTCTATGGGCCCAAAACCCCATACTGTCCCTATAAAAACTGCACAGAAGTGGGAGAAAGAGCTCAGAGTTGCTTTGGAATATGAAACTAGTAGCTGTGAAGAGAACCTGGTAGGGTGTGTAGGCATGGCCCTTGTGAGATAAAGCCTCATTGGTAAGATACTTTATATTGTCTGTCAGATAAGGAAAAAGGGAGTATAATGAATGAGAACCACTAGGTCAATATGAGTCACTGTGTTCATCCCACTCTTTTTCCTTTTTTAGCTCACCTGAGCCGAAGGCTCACAGGTGAGCTTATAGTATAGGCAGGCATCCGCCGTCCGTCGTCCGTCTGTCAATGTTTTCAAACGACATCTCCTCTGAAACTACAAGGCCCATTGTTACCAAATTTCATATACAGCATCTATAGGCAGGGGGAACTAATAATACTGTTTTTTATCCAAATCGCTTCAGCAGTTTGGTTGCTATGGCAACTTAAAGTTGTCTTTGACTTGTATGGGAAAAATTGGAAATTTGCATTTATTGCTATGTGACTGCAGATATTTTGACAAAACTTTTATAGAAATGTTCCTTGAGTAGTCCTCTATCAACCACATGAAATTTATGTAAATTGCACAATTAGGCTGGTTGCCATGGCAACCGAAAGATTAAAAATAGAAATGATATTCAAAAATCATCTCCTCAGAAACTATACAACCAATAAAACTCAAACTTCACAGAAAGGATCTAGGTACTACCGTCTATAAATTTACTATTTTTCTTGGCAATTGCTCCAGCAGTTTGGTTGCTATGGCAACTTAAAGTTGCCATTGACTTATAATGGGAAAATTGAAAATTTGCATTTATTGCTATGTGACTGCAGATATTTTGACAAAAGTTTTACAGAAATGTTCCTTGAGTAGTCCTCTATCAACCACATGAAATTTATGTAAATTGCACAATTAGGCTGGTTGCCATGGCAACCGAATGGTTTAAAATAGGAAAGATATTCAAAAATCATCTCCTCAGAAACTATACAACCAATAAAGCTCAAACTTCACAGAAAGGATCTAGGTACTACCCTCTATAAAAATACTGTTTTTCTTGGCAATTGCTCCAGCAGTTTGGTTGCTATGGCAACTTAAAGTTGCCATTGACTTATAATTGGAAAATTGAAAATTTGCATTTATTGCTATGTGACTGCAGATATTTTGACCAAACTTTTACAGAAATGTTCCTTGAGTAGTCCTCTATCAACCACATGAAATTTATGTAAATTACACAATTAGGCTGGTTGCCATGGCAACCGAATGGTTAAAAATAGGAAAGATATTCAAAAATCATCTCCTCAGAAACTATACAACCAATAAAGCTCAAACTTCATAGAAAGGATCTAGGTACTACCGTCTATAAAAGTACTGTTTTTCTTGGCAATTGCTCCAGCAGTTTGGTTGCTATGGCAACTTAAAGTTGCCATTGACTTATAATTGGAAAATTGAAAATTTGCATTTATTGCTATGTGACTGCAGATATTTTGACCAAACTTTTACAGAAATGTTCCTTGAGTAGTCCTCTATCAACCACATGAAATTTATGTAAATTGCACGATTAGGCTGATTGCCATTGCAACCGAATGGTTAAAAATAGAAAAAAATATTAAATCATTTTTGCAAAAACTATGTGGCCGATAAAGCTCAAACTTTACAGAACAGATCTTTGTACAAGCTTCTATATAATTACAGGTTTTTTTTTATGGCAATTGCTTCAGCGCTTAGGTTGGTATAGCAACTTATAGTTTCCATTGAAATATAATGGGAAAAATGGAAAGCTGCAGTTTTTGCTATCTCCCTGCAGTTATTTTTGGATTTTTTATCTACAGAAATGTTGCTTGAGTAGTCCTCTATGATTCCTATTAATTTTGTCCAAATTGCAGAATTTGATTTGTTGCCATGGCAATATTAAGGAAATATTTTTGAAAAAAATATTTAAAAATCTTTTCCTCAAAAACCATGTAGGGGGATGAAGCTGATTCTTTGCATACATGGTCATGACATTAGCCGCTACGTAAATATTGTTTTTTATTATTGTTGCCCACATGGTGTCATTACTATGGCATTTTAAAGTTTCCATAGACTTGTATTGGGAAAAGTGCAAATTGGCATTTATTTCTGTGGTACAGCAATATTTAGGCAAAAAGTTTTACAAATATGTTTTTTTTTTATTGTAACTTCATCAAACTTGCTAATATTTACTAGGACAAGTATAACAACTCAGTCAAAGTTGAAATTAGGCAGAATTGTACAACTTACTTCAGTGTTTCTTACTCTTGAGTGCTAAGGATGAATGGACTCAGGTGAGCTACAGGACCAATGGTCCTCTGGTTTTCTGTCTTTCCCCAACTTTAACGGCCCGTAGATTTGAACTTAGAAAATAGCCTAGGCTAGGTGGCCATATGCCTGATTTTTTTTAAAGCTAAAAAGACAGCCCATCCAGCTGGGATACATTACTAATTGCATAAACTAACAATACAGGGTATTTAATGGTATAATTACATAAAATTATGGCGTTCAGACAAAAAGCAAGTGGACTTCCTGTTTTAGCAAGTAGAAAAATTGAGCACTTGCTAAATTTAGCAAGTGAGAAAAAAAGTTAATTTCAAACCCTGACATGGCCGCCATGCCCATATATGGTAAATACCTTTAGATATCTTCTTCTCCAGAACCAATTGACTGATGGCCTTGAGACTTTGTATGTAGCATTGGGTACTTGAGTACTATCAAGATTGTTCAAATTATGACCTAACTAAGGACTCTAGGCTGTTGAGTAATTTTGCCTTATTCACCTGCCTTTCTAACGGTACATATTTTATTGCGATCTGCTGAGCAGACCCAGCGCACTTAATTTTCTTACACACTGACAAATACACGTAAGTCAATGGAATTTTAAAAAAGTTGACTCACTTTTGGCATGGTGCTGTACTGTCGTGTCAGCGCATCGGCTTATTCGGCGCACGCTACATAACGTCATTATTTACCGTTATACACGTGTTGATAATTTTTGCCGGCTGTTTTCCAAGCAGTCCTATACGGTAAAGAATACCATTTCTGACCAGAAGGGTTAGTTGCACTTGGTTTTATGCAGATATTTGCAGTTGTCATGCGACGAATGTTACTTGCAGCTCAGCATATGAAGTTGAATACACACTTTGTATAGCAATCTTTGTTTACAAACACAGTGGATCTGAGTACACATCACGAACTCATGTAGGTCAACTCACTTCAGCAGCAATTGTAAGTAATAATCATCACTCTTTGCTTTCCTTGCATAATTGCACATAGTAAAGAAGTGAATTATAAAATAACTCACTCGGCTAATGTCCAAAGGATCAGGATTAATCAGTGCTAAAGCAAATAATTGTTGAAAATTTCCACAAGCGCCTTCTGCAGCCATTCTGCAGACCGCAGAGTGATGTCATGATTATAGTCTGTTTCACAAAATAGCACATTATTTATGTCAGGAATAAGACATTTTCAGAAGCTGCATCGAATTTGGCTGACAAAAATGGGGTCCCTCATGCACAATGGTACAGTCCGGCCGCGATAAGTTGGCAATGTTATTATTTTGTGTTTATTTTGATTTGGTGACTGATTGGCTATATAGCAGAGTTCAGCTTATCCAACTCACGGGAATGAAAGAATAAACTTGAATAATTTTGTTACTATCAGTTTTGTTATCAATGATATTCTTAAACTAGAGACAGTTCCTGTCTTTAAGCTTTCAAAAAGTGTCATTTAGATAAATTAGAACTGCCAGTTAACCGTAATGTTCCATTATAACCAAAGATCAAGAAGTTACATGAACTGCACCTTATTGACAGTTCAGGTACTGTTGACATTAAAAATGTAAACAAAACATTGCCACTTTAGCGCGACCGATCTATACATGAGTTTTGAGTTTCTTTTCATATTGTGATCACTACCAAATGGTGGATTTTTTTAGATGAAATAAAAGGTGATTATGGTACTTTATAAACACAATATTGTTTATTTTTTATTGTTCTTATTCACACAGTTAACGATTCTTTGTAGAGCTGCAACGATAAACCGGTATACCGATATATTGCGGTACAGACCACAGCCGATATCATATCGCGATACGAAATGCAAATGGTGGTAATACCGGTTTTTAGTCGGGCAGCCAGCTCAGATTTGGGATGCTTCAATGAAGCGCATCTAGCAAACAATCACTTCTCAAGCTAGCCGAAAAGCAATCGAAACACAGCTCGGCCAGCTCCGTGAATCAACCTCGGATGTATGACATGGGACTACTTACGTCACACGACTGTTGTTCGAAACAGAGACATAAACAAAGATGGCCGCACTGTCGCACCGAGTAAAAAATAAAATGAAAAGAAACAAATGTACTTTCTGTCTCGGTATCAATAATTGACTATTTTGTTTTGACAACAGCAAAGCATTAAATGAGTGTCTGTGCAATAGCTGAAAAGGACGCAGGATGAGAATTAACTATCGTTCGTAGACATAGAGTGCTACGTCTTTGGCGTAGACTTATTCCGGTGACCAAATGTTGCATTTTTGCAACATATTTCTCTGCCGACAATACATCCGAGGTCTGATTCAAGGAATCGACCGAGTGGTGCTCCGATAGGGTCGAAAAGGCAAAGAGTTCCTTAATGTGCAAAAAAAAGGCAAAGAATAGCATCTGGGACCACTTTTGCCTGTGAAAAACTGATTTCAAGTTTTCAATCTAGTACTTTCTTTTCAGTTTTTTGTAGAAAACTGCTTTCAATCTACATGTTCTTTCTTTTCTACTTGTAAATTTTTAAGTTGAAAAATAAAAACAGCAGAGTAATCTCAGATTCCTTACGTATTATATGTTTACTTTTGAAGCAATATATTGTGATATTATTGCAATACACTTACCCTATATTGCAATATATCGCAATACCCTTCTGGTGTATCGTGGCAGCTCTAATTCTTTGCTTAAGTGCGCCGAATAGGCCGACAGCACTGTAGTAGTGATATCACTACCTTAGTCCGCTGGACACGGTAGTAATTGCTGAACTATCATTTTAATACTGCAGTGGAAAAGTGGTAAAAAATCGTTATTATATTAAGTTATTAAGTTTCCACTGAAGTTCACTTTGTGGCTGAATGAGCTATAACAGTATGATAGTCTATCTAAAGTCAGCCTTCAACTCTGGAAATGAACAATTTTAAGGGAATTGACTTCAGTATGAAACGTGGGGGTACGAATCACCTTGCATATTTTACGCCATACTTTTAAGTATTTAGAAGCCGAGTTATCTTAAATCATCATGTCTTGGTTCAAAACTAAAAAAAACACTTAAAAATCTTCTTCTCCAGAACTGCTTGGCTCAGATGCTTGAAATTTGGTTTGTAGCATTGCCTAGTGGTCCTCTTCCAAGTTTGTTCAAATGGTGGCCCCAAGGTCCAAAATGGCCCTGGGGCAGGGGGTCTTGTGTTCGAAACTAAAAAATGCTTAAAATCTCTTTCACCAGAACTGCTAGCCTCAGATGCTTGAAATTTGGTATGTAACATTGCCTAGTGGTCCTCTACCAAGTTTGTTCAAAGGTGGCTCCAGGGTCCAAAATAGCCCCGAGCAGGGAGTCCCAGGTTTGAACCATAGAAATACATAGAAAAATATTAGAAAATTTTCTACTTCAGAACCGCAAGGCTCAGATGCTTGAAATTTGGCATGTAGCATTGCAGGGAGTCCCAGGTTTGAACCATAGAAAAATATTAAAAAATCTTCTTCTTCAGAACCACTTGGCTCAGATGCTTGAAATTTGGCATGTAGCTTTGCCTAGTAGTCTTTTACCAAGTTTGTTCAAATGATGACCCCAGGGTCTAAAATGGCCCCACCCCAGGGGTTCCTGGGTTTGAACCATAGAACTACAGAGAAAAATATTCAAAAATCTTCTTCATCAGAACCACTTGGCTCAGATGCTTGAAAATTGGCATGATGCATTGCCTTGTTGTCCTGTATCAAGTTTGTTCAAATGATGGCCCCAGGGTTCAAAATGACCCTGCGACAGGCAGTCCTGAGTTTGAGCCATAGAAATACATAGGAAACCATTAAAATATCTTCTTCTTCAGAACCACTTGGCTCAGATGCTTGAAATTTGGTATGATGCATTGCCTGGTGGACTTCTACAAAGTATGTGTAAATGGTGGCCCTGGGATTCAAAATGGCCTAGGGGGGGGGAGTCTTGGGTTTGAAATTAAAATGTACTTAAAAACCTTCATCTCCAGAACCCCTTAGTGCAGATGCTTGAAATTTTGTGTGATGCATTGCCTTATGGTCCCTTACCAAATTTGTTCAAATGATGGTGCCAGGGTCAAAAATGCACCCCCAGGGGGTCCTGGGTTTGAACCATAGAAATACATGGAAAAGTATTAAAAAATCTTCTTCTTCAGAACCACTTGGCTCAGAGGCTTGAAATTTAGCTTTTAGCATTGCCTAGTGGTCCTTTACTAAGATTATTCAAATGATGGCCTCAGGGTCCAAAATGGCCCGGCCCCAGGGGATCCAGGGTTTGAACCATAGCGATACATAGAAAAACATTCAAAAATCTTCTTCTTCAGAACCATTTGGAAATGGTTTCAAACTGTCAGGTTTGTTCAAATAATGACCCTAGTTTGACCTTTAACCTTTTTGCTCAGGTGAGTGATTCAGTGACCTTTAACCTTTTTGCTCAGGTGAGCGATTCAGGGCCTCTTGGCCCTGTTGTTGTTGTTGGTGTTTGGGTTTCGATTTCGGAAATGCTGTTGAATTTTAATTGGGTCTGTCTGTCTGCACGTAACAATGAGGATGGGTTGGCTGACCGCCCCACATATAAGCTTGCAAGTGTCGCAGTTCCAACTAAGCCAGCAACAATTACTTAATTTCGTCTTCGATTTCTATGTCAAGTTTTATTGTTGGTTTCATATTTTACATGAGCAACATAGCAGGTGAAATGTGTTCTTTTGGCAAAAAGTGATTTGGACCGAAATATCTAGATTCATCACAACACGGTTTTATGGCCAACAGTCAAATGAAACTGAAAGTAGAAATAGAAAGCGAAAGTGAGCTACTTACATCAAAATCCCGGGTGTATTTCTATTGGCCAATGAAATACTTAAAGTGTAGGTCAATACTAAGGTTATATGGCTAAAGCTGAAAAAAATTAAGTAGCTGGTTCGAACCTTTGGATAGTACATGTATATGACATTTTGATACTTTATTCACACCACTTCAGTTAAAATACTTTATAAAAATTACATCTATTTTGTTTCAGTCCTAAGCTATTGACGATACAAGATGAAGGCCTGTGTGCCACTGTGTAGACAAGCTTGGTTCTTGACCAGGCTACAGGCTAGGCACCGCCTTGTGTCTACCTGGTCACCTCTAGAGTCCGCCTTCAATGCGCAGCCACAACCTAAGCTGAACTTCTTCAATGGTAGACAAGTAGGTATCAGAGCTCCAGATAAGGCAGGTTGTCAGTGATAATTCAGAGGTGATTTTTTAGCTCACCTGCGGCCGTATTCATAAAGCCACTTAAGTCGTTGCTATGCTGTTGCTAGGGCCAAATTTCTATAAAGGAGATTTTCTACAACAATGAAATTTGCTCTGGAGGAACAGTCTTTGAAAGACTGTTCCTCCAGAGCAAATTCCATAGTTGTAGGGAATGTCCTTCAAAGAAATTTAGCCTTAGCAACAGCATAGCAACCACTTAAGTGTTTTTATGAATACAGCCCCTGAGCACAAAGTGCTCAATGTGAGCTATTGTGATCAAAATTTGTCCCTCGTCTGTCCGTCCGTCCGTCGTCAACAATTTCTTCAAACGACAACTCCTCCTAGACCAGTAGACCAATTTCAAAATAATTTCACACAAATGTTTCTCTTAAAGCCCTGTACCAAAATTGCTAAAATGGTTCCGCTCCACTGAACAGGTTTGGTCCAATCTTGAAACTTTGTCAGAATGTTTATCTTCTTGAAATTTAGGCAAGTTTTAAACTGGGTCATGTTGTATCAAAAACTATGTCACTAGGTCAAATCTTAGAAAAACATTGTGTACACTCTAGAGGGCGCAGTTTTGATCCAATCTTCATGAAACTTTGTCAGGATAATAGATTGGAAAGTGCAGAATTGCTCCAGTTGAATCATCATTAAGGTAGACAAATAGTGAATAAAAATATTGGTGGGGCATTCATTTCATTTTACCAGCTGAATAACCCAAAGGGCTATAAAACATTTGGATAAGAAAAGAAAATTTTTCACCGTTTTGTTTTCCTAAAAAAACAAACTTTTGTATTTATACATACTTTTTTTTACACATTTTCCATTAAAATTCATGTCTCTAGCACATGGATGCACTTTCATTTCTGCAAATCATATAATCTTTAATATAGGATATTTGAAACAAACTGGTAAGAAACATTGCAATTATCTTGATAATAAGTATATTTTTACAGTTTTTAAAAACATGCAAGAAAATTGAATTTCATGAAAAACGTCATGAAAAATATATTCAATCGATGGGGCATGCTTATGCATATTGTTTTGGTAAAACTTACATTGTATGATACAGAATAAAACAAAAAAAACAAAACATTTCACCATTTTGTTTCCTAGAAAAACAATGTTTAAGGTCAAAAATATCCCCAAAAAAGACTGCCCAAATACTGCACCTGCTGCAAGCACAGCTGGTCCTTGCCCTGTTATTTATTTTCCTGTTGTTCCGGGTCTACCATAGAGTAATGCCTCAAAAATGCGCAGATGGAATTGAAATTGTAAAGACCTTGATCATTCTGGTTCCTAAGGAACAGTCTGATCACGGTTTCCACTCTTTGTACTGACGTATCTGCCCGAAAACTTAGGATCTTTTTGGTAGACATTGTAAGTGTGTATATATTCATTTCACCATGAACAATAACTCTGTTATGTGTCTTAACAAGTCAATACAGAGTTATTGTGTATCTAAATACCTTAAATAGAATCTCCCATGTTATTTCATGATAACTCAGGTGAGCGATTTAGGTCCATCATGGACCTCTTGTCTTATATCTCAATGAAAACATACCGTTTTAATTCAAATAAACACCCCTGCTCTAATAAATGCCCCCTGTCGCATTACCAAAAATAATGTTATACTAACTTGCATGAATTCATGTTTGCTTTTTTGGATGAGGTAGCCCTTGAAATGAGATCTAGGTCGAGAGTTGACCCTACTGAGAAAGGAGGCAAAAAAATAGTAGAGTTGCTTCCTCTGATTTATACCCATTCACCTTAATACTGTTTATTTGAGGTATTTTCGCAGTGGTTGATTTACCAAACTTCATGCTCTAACCCTTTCATAAAGTGCAATGCCCATGGGGCATTTAATAGGATTAATACTATAATACGATATGCTGTGACCCCTCATTAGAACTGTCTCGAGAAGACACTGTTTGTTTTTATGGAGAAATATGAAAACTATCCCTTAATTATTCTTGTTACCCATTATTGAAATACTGAGGTACCCAATATCAAGGAGCCCCGGTAGCTCAGAGGGTTAAGCGCTGGCCTACTGATCTAGCGGACCGGGTTCGAGCCCCGCTTGAGGCAAGAATCTTTCCAACTGTAAACGTGGTTCCATTGCACACGGCCTTTCATTATCACAGTCCCATTGTCCTGATACAACTGAAATACTGTTGAAAAGGACGTAAAATCGCAAGTCATCCATCCATCCCAAATTCAATATGCAAAAGTAACGCATCAAAGCTTCAGATTCAAGAGAGATTTTTATGAAAATTAAATTTTTTGAGATATGAACCACGACACGACAAAACCAACAAAGTGGTATGTGCACCCAGTGCAGACTCAGGTCAGCCTTGGCAGCCATCCAGTCTGATCAGTCTTCGCATGGCTCACATGCCACCTGGCTGGTTTCGTTGTGTTGTGGCTCATATTTGTTTTTATTATTACTCCAGAGCTCTAGACGAGACGGTTCAGATGAGGGGTCACAACATATGTTTCTATGTAGAAATAACAAAAATTATCCTTAATTATCACCAAATACTCCCTCTTATCTAAGGCTGTTACTCCAACCTGGGAGAAGATGTGTATAAGCTCTAGATAGCTTACTATCGATGGTAATCCAAATGAATTCATGTTTAACCCTTAGAGTGCTAGAAAAATAATTCATCTGGCCCTAAACTGGGGGTAGGGGGATCTCAGAAGCCATAACTTGCACAAACTCCGGTCGATTTGCTTGAATTTTTCAATCAATAACAACGATGTGGGCGCTGCCATTACCGGAAGTTACCAAGGTCACCTGACCTTCCATATTTGGATGTCGAATGATACACCGGGAAGCGACATAGACACTTAAAAAAAAAAAAAAAGTACAAGATATTAGCGCCAGTGATATGCTTTGTATGACAAAAGTAATTGCTTGTCTGAGGGCCTGTGTTACTGCTGAATATTTATCAAGAGAGAAAGTTTGGAAGGATGAAGTCTAGTTGTCAGAAAATCGGGATCAAGTAAGAAGGGGTAGCCACCTGAAAAGCTGATGTTGAAAATATCATAAATTTTTTATGTTTTCTCCGAGTTTTAAAGTCAACAAATCAGTTAGGTGGGTAAAACCTTGCTCTAGTAGAAAGCAGATTCCTTCCTGCATAGGACAACCCCATATAATGGGGGGGTACTTGATGTCTAGAGTACCTGACAGGCTCTCAAAGTGACCTACTCCTTGAGCGCAACTATAGTCGTGCTTAGCACTCTAAGGGTTAATATATATTTGTGTATATAGAAATAAAATATTGTTTAAACCAATGCAAGCTACAGAGCGAATTTTCCACGTTTTGATGAAGAAATTACCATGAGATACTCCAGAGCTGGGAGATACGCAAATTATGTTGATTCTTAGATAATTTTCTTTATGTTGCCAGAAAAAAAGGTTCTGATGAGGGGCCACAACATATGTATTGTTTGAGAATGAAAAGAAAGTACATGTTTTCTCAAAAAAATTATCACTAATTACCATATCTATTTCACTATAAAACAGTGTTTTACCATCTTGAGAATGACCCCAGATATCTAAATCAGCACTGCTGGAAACAGCCATTGGCCCAGTGGTCAAATGCACCTAATTTTTGTCTGGGGCCATCAGAAATCTTCGGAATTTGAACTTTAGAGGCACAAATTTATCTTTCCTGCAACAGTAAATGAATGTGGTCTTTAGCTAGTGGAAATTTTGGGCGCTGGAAGTTTGACCTGTTAAGCTTTTGGGCCACTACATTAACAGTTGTATAAAATTCTGCTTTAAGATTGGGCTTTCCCTTTTAAAATAATTCCAGAAATCTAGATCCATCTTCATACAAGATGGGTCTACAGAGTCCTAGATAAGAGGGAGTATTTGGTGATAATTAGGGATAATTTATGTGAATTCTGGATAAAAACGTGTTTTAACCCCTCATCTGAACTGTCTCGGCGAGACGGTTCAGATGAGGGGTCACAACACATGGTTTCAATGAGAACTAAAGAAAATTATCCCTCAATTATCATCAAATAACCCTCTTATCTAGAGCTCTGGAGACTCTAGATAATGGGATTGTTTTGGAAGAGAAGTCCTATCTAGTAGTTGAATAACACAAGACTGAGGGCGCGTTTACACGAGCAAAGTTTCTATGTCACAGAAACTTTAACAAAGAAAGTATGACAAACATTTCGCGTTTACACGGAGCAAATTATTTATTAAAGAAAATGTGCCGTAGAATCTTTATCACATAAACTTTGGCAATGAAATATTTGCTGCAGTGTTCACACGACCAAATATTATTCGTCAAAGTTACCTGCCGCGATGAAACAAAATCTTTGTCAAATTTTCCACGCTTATAGCAGAGTTCTTTGTTACATAATCTTTAGCAAAGTTCTCCGTTTACACGGACAAATTTAATTTATCGAAGTAACTTTACCATATACATGTATATTTGTCAAAGAAACATTGTCATATTTTGGCATTTACACGAGCAAATTTTTCTGTGGCAAACCTACTTTGTCATAGAAACTTTGGTCGTGTAAACGCGGCCTGATTTGCATATTTGGGGTACTTTAGGAGTGAGAAAACCCCGTCTTAAAGCAAATTAAATATGGTATTCCAGAATTATTACCAACTGAACTGCAACATGAGAAAACTAACAAAGTGGATGTGGACCCAGTGAAGACTCAGATCAGCCTGGGCATCCACCCAGTCTGACCAGAGTCTTCCCTGTCAGCATGAAGCTAGTGCAGACCCTAAATTACCCTGTAAGTGCACAGCAAAGACTCTGATTAGCCTGATCTGAATCTTTGCTGGGAACACAAGCCACTTTGTTGGTTTTGTCATGTTGCAACTCAATTAGTCTCCTGACTTATAACGGAAGAAGTTTGATCAAATAGTTATCTCCTGTTGACAGTGATGAAACTCCCTTTGTTGTAGGGTTTGGTTTAATCAATATTTTATTTTTCACTCATTTACACACATAGCATTTACAAGTAATATACTGGAAAACAGGATCTGATCACAGGCATTAACCGCTTATACAATCATCTCCTGAGATCTGATAACAAGCGTTAACCGCTTATACAATCATCTATTGTAGGGTTTATTTTTAATCCCTGAGCTGGTTAATCACACTGGGTTCCACTTACTGCAAGAGAAGGTTGAGAGGGAGATAGAAGACCTCATCAAAGAAGCCACCAGTCCAACTCGGAAGAGGAAAATCGTGGAAATATTTGACGAACTCTCAGACTGTGTTTGTCGAGTGGCTGACATGGTAACAAACTATATTTTCTTGCTAACACAGCTGTAAATTTGGGATTATTTGATGAAAATCAGGAAAATTGTTGTCTCACTTTTTTTTTGTCGAGCCCGCTTGCGTTGAGCGAGACATAGTCGTCACAAGACACAACTTCAGCTCAGTGTATGTGCATGTGTCCATAGGTACGAATTTGTCCGTGCCATAACTTCTGCATTTACAGATGGATTTCAAAATAATTTGGCACAATTGTTCTTGATGAGTAGAAAGGCCATTTAAAACATTTGTGCAGGTAGGTTGAAGGTCAAGGTCATTCTTGAAGGTCAAATGATGAAATGGTCATAAATTGAGCTTGTCCGAGCCATTTCTTTTACATTTATGCATGGATTTTAATATAATTTGGCACAATTGTTCTCCTTAATGAATAGAAATGCCATGAGAAATATTTGCTCAGTTAGGTCCAAGGTCAAGATCACACTTGAAGGTCAAATGATAAAATTGTCATAAAATGAGCTTATTTTGGCCATTACTTCTACCAGGGCTACAGAACTCCGAATATATTTGTCGGTTCTGACTGAATTTGAGTTCGAAAAACCAATTCAGTTGGCATAAGGCACATTTTTTCGGTTCGAAAAAAACCCACATTTTGCGGATGTATAATGACACGATAATCCAATATTCATGCATGGCTGTCAAAAGTTATCACAGATAAAACGAAGATTCTTAATCTGGATTGAAACTTCTTTTAAACTGAGATACAGTGGACTCGACAGTATTGGATCATCGACAGTATCGGATCACTCATAAGTTATCACCCATTTTTCTCACAAATGAAGCAAATATTTTTTACCGTTATATTACAGTCATCAAGTTAGACCAATGGCAAAGTGCAGGGTGAAAAATTCGATAGAAATCTGCGGCTGTGAAACAAATCAGTCGTTGAAAAGCTTGGCCCCTCTTCAGCGGTGCTTGCATTTTGCCTGTTGCTCGTTAACCCCCAATTTAGATTATGGTTATTATACCCCCCGCAAACTGTGTTTGTGGGGGGTATACTGTTTTGACGTTGTCCTTCCGTCCGTCTGTCCGTCCGTCCATCCGCAACGCTTTAAATTTGCTCCAATTTGTTTCAAATTTTGTCCGTAGATGCAGCATAAGAAAATAGTGGATATGTATTTTTCAGTTTTTCCTGGAAGGTTTTTATTGCGGAGTTATGCCCCTTTGTATTTTTCGTGAAAAAAGTTTGTTATCGCAACTCCTCCTAGATGGTTTGACGGATTTTCTTGAAATTAAGTATGTGAACAGATATTGGAATGAAGATGTGCATTAGGGTGTTGATTTTAAATTCTGCCCCTTTTTGCCAGAGTTATTCCCCTTTTTGATATTTTTTGCCCTATTTTATAGGGTTTTTGCATTAAATTTGATCCAATTTGTTTCAAATTTTGTCCATGGATGCAGCATAAGAAAATAGTGGATATGTATTTTTCAATTTTTCCTGTAAGGTTTTTATTGCGGAGTTATGCCCCTTTGTACTTTTCGTGAAATAAGTTTGTTATCGCAACTCCTCCTAGATGGTTTGACAGATTTTCTTGAAATTAAGTATTTGAACAGATATTGGTATGAAGATGTGCATTAGGGTTTTAATTTTAAATTCTGCCCGTTTTTGCCAGAGTTATTCCCCTTTTTGATATTTTTTGCCCTATTTTATAGGGTTCTTGCATTAAATTTGCTCCAATTTGTTTCAAATTTTGTCCATGGATGCAGCATAAGAAAATAGTGGATACGTATTTTTCAATTTTTCCTGGAAGGTTTTTTTTTGCGGAGTTATGCCCCTTTGTATTTTTCTGACCTTCCGTCTGTCCGTCCATCCGCAACGCTTTAAATTTGTTTCAAATTTTGTCAATAGATGCAGCATAAGAAAATAGTGGATACGTATTTTTCAGTTTTTCCTGGAAGGTTTTTATTGCGGAGTTATGCCTCTTTGTATTTTTCGTGAAAAAAGTTTGTTATCGCAACTCCTCCTAGATGGTTTGACGGATTTTCTTGAAATTAAGTATGTGAACAGATATTGGTATGAAGATGTGCATTAGGGTGTTGATTTTAAATTCTGCCCCTTTTTGCCAGAGTTATTCCCCTTTTGATATTTTTTGCCCTATTTTATAGGGTTTTTGCATTAAATTTGATCCAATTTGTTTCAAATTTTGTCCATGGATGCAGCATAAGAAAAAAGTGGATATGTATTTTTCAATTTTTCCTGTAAGGATTTTATTGCGGAGTTATGCCCCTTTGTACTTTTTGTGAAATAAGTTTGTTATCGCAACTCCTCCTAGATGGTTTGACGGATTTTCTTGAAATTAAGTATGTGAACAGATATTGGTATGAAGATGTGCATTAGGGTGTTGATTTTAAATTCTGCCCCTTTTTGCCAGAGTTATTCCCCTTTTTGATATTTTTTGCCCTATTTTATAGGGTTTTTGCATTAAATTTGATCCAATTTGTTTCAAATTTTGTCCATGGATGCAGCATAAGAAAAAAGTGGATATGTATTTTTCAATTTTTCCTGTAAGGATTTTATTGCGGAGTTATGCCCCTTTGTACTTTTTGTGAAATAAGTTTGTTATCGCAACTCCTCCTAGATGGTTTGACAGATTTTCTTGAAATTAAGTATTTGAACAGATATTGGTATGAAGATGTGCATTAGGGTTTTGATTTTAAATTCTGCCCCTTTTTGCCAGAGTTATTCCCCTTTTTGATATTTTTTGCCCTATTTTATAGGGTTTTTGCATTAAATTTGCTCCAATTTGTTTCAAATTTTGTCCATGGATGCAGCATAAGAAAATAGTGGATACGTATTTTTCAGTTTTTCCTGGAAGGTTTTTTTTCTGCGGAGTTATGCCCCTTTGTATTTTTCTGACCTTCCGTCCGTCCGTCCATCCGCAACGCTTTAAATTTGCTCCAATTTGTTTCAAATTTTGTCAATAGATGCAGCATAAGAAAATAGTGGATACGTATTTTTCAGTTTTTCCTGGAAGGTTTTTATTGGGGAGTTATGCCTCTTTGTATTTTTCGTGAAAAAAGTTTGTTATCGCAACTCCTCCTAGATGGTTTGACGGATTTTCTTGAAATTAAGTATGTGAACAGATATTGGTATGAAGATGTGCATTAGGGTGTTGATTTTAAATTCTGCCCCTTTTTGCTTGAGTTATTCCCCTTTTTGATATTTTTTGCCCTATTTTATAGGGTTTTTGCATTAAATTTGATCCAATTTGTTTCAAATTTTGTCCATGGATGCAGCATAAGAAAATAGTTGATACGTATTTTTCAATTTTTCCTGTAAGGTTTTTATTGCGGAGTTATGCCCCTTTGTATTTTTCTTGAAATAAGTTTGTTATCGCAACGCCTCCTAGATGGTTTGACAGATTTTCTTGAAATTAAGTATGTGAACAGATATTGGTATGAAGATGTGCATTAGGGTGTTGATTTTAAGTTCTGCCCCTTTTTGCCAGAGTTATGCCCCTTTTTGATAATTTTGCCCTATTTTATAGGGTTTTTGCCTTTTTGGCTTCCATTTTATTCAAATTGGGTTACTAGATGCAGCATATGAAAAGAGCTGGTACATATTGTTCAGTTTTTCCTGGAAAGTTTTCCTGCAGAGTTATATCCCTTTGTAGGTTTCGTAAGAAAAGTTGTTTTTGCTACTACTCCAAGACCATTTGACGGATTTCTTGAAATTAAGTATGCGAACACATAGTGGTATGAAGATGAGCATTAACCCTTTGTGCAGGGTTTTGATTTTAAATTCTGCCCGTTTTTGCCAGAGTTATTCCCCTTTTTGATATTTTTTGCCCTATTTTATAGGGTTTTTGCATTAAATTTGATCCAATTTGTTTCAAATTTTGTCCATGGATGCAGCATAAGAAAATAGTTGATACGTATTTTTCAATCTTTCCTGGAAGGTTTTTATTGCGGAGTTATGCCCCTTTGTATTTTTCTTGAAATAAGTTTGTTATCGCATCTCCTCCTAGATGGTTTGACAGATTTTCTTGAAATTAAGTATGTGAACAGATATTGGTATGAAGATGTGCATTAGGGTTTTGATTTTAAATTCTGCCCCTTTTTGCTAGAGTTATGCCCCTTTTTGATAATTCTGCCCTATTTTATAGGGTTTTTGCCTTTTTGGCTTCCATTTTATTCAGATTGGGTTACTAGATGCAGCATATGAAAAGAGCCGGTACATATTGTTCAGTTTTTCCTGGAAAGTTTTCCTGCAGAGTTATGTCCCTTTGTAGATTTCGTAAGAAAAGTTGTTTTTGCTACTACTCCAAGACCAATTGACGGATTTTCTCGAAATTAAGTATGCGAACACATATTGGTATGAAGATGAGCATTAACCCTTTGTGCATGAGTTATGCCCCTTTTTAGCTCGCCTGAACGAAAGTTCAGGAAGAGCTATTGTTGTCACCCTGGCGTCGGCGTCCGCGTCGGCGTCCGCGTCCGGATTGGATGTTTTGGTTAAAGTTTTTTAAAGACCTATATCTCCTTAACCCATGGATGGATTCATTTGATACTTGCACTGTAGTTAGATATTGGTCCAAGGTTTAACAGGGTGCCACCCCCACCCCACTCCATGACCTTGATGTCAAGGTCATGGACTTAGAAAATTGGAAGTGTTTTTGTATTGGATGTTTTGGTTAAAGTTTTATAAAGCCCAATATCTCCTTAACCCATTGATGGATTCCTATGATACTTGCACTGTAGTTAGATATTGGTCCAAAGTTTTCCAAGGTACTACCCCCACCCCCCTCAGTGACCTTGATATCAAGGTCATGAACTTAGAAAATTTATTGCTGGGATGTTTTGGTTAAAGTTTTTTAAAGACACATATCTCCTGAACGCATAGATGAATTCTTTTTATATTTGCACTGTACCTAGATATTAGTCCAAAGTTTTACAGAGTACTACCCCAACCCCGCTCAGTGACCTTGATGTCAAGGTCAGGGACTTAAGAAATTTGGTCTTTATTAAAGTTTTCTAATTGCTTACTGATTCATTATGCTTGGCAGAGATTTAGTTTACACTTGAACTGATGTTAGACAATTTTTTGAGATTTTACAAAACACTATATACTTACCCCACCGGATGACCTTGAAGTCAAGGTCATCGACTTTGAATTTTGTCTTAAAGATTTTGGTTAAAGTTCTATATTTATGAAGACATAATTTCACAGTGCCACGATGGTATCAGTTGATACTTATATTTGGACTGATGTTAGATAATGGTTCAAAGTTTTTATATATCCTAGCCCCCCCCCCCTCCCCACCAACCCCAACCCAACCCTCCTACCCCCACCCCTTAGTTCTTTGAGCTCAAGCTCATGTACTTTGAAATTTCATGTGGATTTTTTTTATTTTAATTTCATTTTAAACTTATTTCTGAGATAGCTTTTGTTTATAAATGTGTTGCCATTATGGACATGCTTGCCTGGATTTTATGCATAGCCGTCCACACTACAATAGCGACTGTGTGATGGGCAAGCACCTATTCAGGCGAGCTATGCTGTCAGGCGACAGCTCTTGTTTTATATGTTTTACCTTATTTTGAAGTTTGTTTTCGGCCATTTTCACTTCCATTTTATTCAAATTTGGTGCACAGATACAGTAGAAGGAAAGAGTTGGCACATATTGCTCTGTTTTTCTCAAAAGGGTTTTCCAGCTTTGTTGTACCCCTTTGTTGTCTTGGAAAACAGAGTTTGTTGTCGCTACTTCTCCTAAACTGTTTGACTGATATTAAATATGTGAACACATATTGGTATATAGATGTGCACTTGCAGTTGCCATAACATGTATGCTGTGTAAATGTAAAACTCAAATGACAAAGCTGCATGCCTAACTGTTAAAGCGCGGGGGGTATTTAGAAAGCCGTGATTACTGCCACCTCTAGTTTAAACTATTTTATCATTAGGCGATTGAATCCAATTTTGCTTTGTAATGTGTCCTAGCATCCCTAAAATTGCAGGCAGTCATTATTTTTGTGACATCCCAGTATTTGATAAAACTGCAGACTTCAAAAGTGGGGCACCGATGTGCGACAGTAACGGATCAGTATATAATTTGAACTGAAATACAGGCCTCAGCTGGAAAACTGCATGTGGGATGTATGGTCTGATGCTGAAAACAAGTCATAAATCAACTACCTGAGTGGCTGCTGTGTCTCCTTTCAAAGGAGATCAGTAAGACAACATCCTTTTTGTAAAACACCCCCATCCCACGCCCTACCTGCTAGCATATGCTAATGAAGGTTATACGTAGCACAACTAAGCTTCTGCTAAACATTCTGAAGAAACATTTGAGATCAGCTGGCATGTATGTTCTGAACCCAATAATGACTGGCGTTCATCGGATGGACATCTGTACACGGTGTAGACCCAGATTAATGCCGGGGAACTTGTTGAATGACCATGTAGTGTTTATACACAGATATCGTTAGGGCGGAAAATCACTGTAAATTTGTTGATCCTGATCAGACACTACAGTTTTATCAGGGTCTACACTTTGCAAAGGCAGATTATGATCTTTATTGTTTAAGTAGTTCCGTGTTTTGGGGCGCAGGGGGTTACTGAGTTTAGAATTATTGGCATGCTTGTACTTTTGTATACATTTAACTTTTATTCAACAGACATAACCCTTGCTGGTGAAGGACTACATGAAAAATATCGTTGAAAGGCCGTTAAAGTTTTCTCTGAGAGTTTAATAGGACCAACTGTTTATGTAGCAAATTATTGAAGCTAAGAAAGTTGGCAGAATGCCTCCGAGAAACTCTCCTATAAAATAATGTCATATGATCCGATACTGTCGCACTTGATTCGTTACTGTCGTAAGACCCCCCTGTAAGTCTCGGTAGGTTATCTGCCCTTAAAGGAACAAATTTCGTACTTTTCTGACATGGACAGATAGAAGGCATAATTTGCAATAATTATTGTTATGTGTCATAACGTACATACTTGTAGCATTCACATACAACAAAACAGGAGTTTTATTGAACTTGATCCGATACTGTTGATTCCATTGTAGTTATACTGGTTTAGTTTGTAGATGTTTGTGTTCTCACCTGCAGCTAATACGGAATAATAATAATTAACTATTCCGGTTTAAAATTTTTAGTGGAAACGTGGTATTAGAATAATTTGAGCTGCGACACGACAAAATCAACAATGTGGTGTGCGCCCAGCGCAGACTCAGATCAGCCTGGGCATCCGCCCAGTCTGATCAGAGTCGTCGCTGTTCTAATGGAGGTAGCTAAGACCCTTAGCTACCCTTTAAGCGCTTAGCGAAGAGTCTGATCGGATTGGGCTGATGCCCAAACTGATCTGAGTCTGCACTGGGCGTACAACCACATTGTTGGTTTTGTCGTGTTGCGGCTCAGATAAAGATTGTATATATTTTGCAGGCTGATTTTGTGCGTATAGCTCATCCCAAACAGTACTACGTGTACGCTGCTGAAGAAACTTGTATAGCACTAACTAGCCTTGTTGAAAAGTATGTATATTTTAAAAGTTATTTACTGCAACGAAATTTCTCAATTTCCTACTTTGTTTGCTAGATAACTGGTTGACATCTATCTACTCCCCGCTCCGACCCATGCCTCAAATATTGCCCCATGACTAATCACTACATACAGCTATATATGTAGCTTTTTCAGCCCTTAAATCTAAAAAAAACAAAAATAGTTGAATTTGCAACAGCATAGATATAAGCCAGCTCATAGTTGACTTTTCAATAAAAAAGACAGTTTGGACAAAACATAATTATTGAAATTTTGAAGACGTAAATTTTGTCATCTGCTTTTTTGTTGATCCCCCTTGCGGTCAGCAAGACATAGTCGCCCATTTGGTGCGTCCGTCGGTCCATCAGCCTGTCCATCCCTTCTGTCCATTTACAACCATATCTTGAGTTTGGTAGACCCTAGGACCTTCAAACTTCATCACAATATGCCCCACCAAAATGCTAATTGGCTCCCACAAAACTAGGTCACTGTGACATACTTTCACGAAAAAGTACCACATATTTAGTTTTCGTCCGCAGCCCCATATCTCCCTTATCATAGGCCCCAGAACATTCAAACTTCATCAGTGCATGCACCTTATCACACCAGGTCACCTCCAACAAAACTAGGTCACTATGACCTACTTTCACGAAAAAGTACCACATATTTAGTTTTCGTCTGCAGCCCCATATCTCCTTTATCATAGGCCCCAGAACATTCAAACTTCATCAGTGCATGCACCTTACCACTCCAGGTCACCTTCAAGAAAACTAGGTCGCTGTGACATACTTTCTCGAAAAAGGACCACATATTTAGTTTTTGTTGGCAGCCCCATATCTCCCTTATCATAAGCCCCAGAAAATTGAAACTTCATCAGTGCATGCACCTTACCACTCCAGGTCACCTCCAACAAAACTAGGTCACTGTTACCTACTTTCTCGGAAAAGTACCACATATTTAGTTTTCGTCCGCAGCCCCATATCTCCCTTATCATTGGCCCCAGAACATTCAAACTTTATCAGTGCATGCACCTTATCACTCCAGGCCACCTCCAACAAAACTAGGTCACTGTGATCTACTTTCATGAAAAAGTACCACATATTTAGTTTTCGAGGTCCGCTCCATATCTTTCTTTTCATTGGCCCTAGAACATTTAAACTATCAGTGCATGCACTTTACCACTCCAGGTCACCTCCAACAAAACTAGGTGGATGTGACCTACTTTCACGAAAAAGTACCACATATTTAGTTTTTTAGGTCAGCCCCATATCTCACTTCTCATAAGCTCCAGAACATTGAAACTTCATCAGTGCATGCACCTTACCACTCCAGGTCACCTCCAACAAAACTAGGTCACTGTGACCTACTTTCATGAAAAAGTACCACATATTTAGTTTTTCGAGGTCAGCCCCATATCTTTCTGTTCATTGGCCTCAGAACATTGAAACTTCACCAGTGCTTGTACCTTACCACTCTAGGTCACCCCCAACAAAACTAGGTCGCTTTGACCTACTTTCACGAAAAGTATTTTCACTACTGTCAAAGCGCCAACGGGCTCGACATGCAGGCAGTGGCCATCTAGTTGGTGCTTTAAGGGTTAAATTATGAGAGAAAAAAATTAAGAATGCAATCAGAAAAGAAAATGCCTATCTCAAACTGATCAGTTAGTGATTGAAGCAGAGGAAAGCTAATGGTTGTGTCTTTCCCACCTAGGAGTATATACATGCATGAAATTATGAAAATTCTGTATAAATGAAAGCGGTCAAAGTACCCAAATCGAAAGTCATTTTAACATTGACAATTCCAGAATATTTTCAATACACAGATATGGACCCCAAACTAGAGGTGTGATCAGGTGCTAGCGAGTAGTAAGCATCACCTGCCTATTATAATACACCCGCCATATCTATGTTTCAGTGGAAAAAGTCAGTGAAAAAGAAAGTCCGGTATTTGAAAACTTAACTAAGCTTTGGCTGAGGCCATCAAATTGGAAATGAGTTTAGAAACGGCCACATTGTAGGGATCAACGAGGTCATGGTATCTTCCATAAAACTTTTTAACTGTCAACACAAATGAGAGTCGAAAGGGATTCTTATGAGGCTTACCATAGGGTATAATCGATTCCGCTAATTTTCGCTTCCTGCAGAGACTGTACATCATATTTGGCTTCCGCCAAGACTGTCCACGAACTCTGGCTTCCAGCCGAGACTTCTGTACATGAAAATTGGCTTCCTGCAGAGACTGTCCGTGTGATTCTGCTTCCTGCCGAGGCTCTCGGCAGGAAGCAGAATCATGCGGACAGTCTCGGCAGGAAGCCATTTTTTGAGGACAGTAGTCCCTGCAGGAAGCAAGAGTTCGCGTACAGCCTCGGCAGAAGCCAATTATGATGTACAGTCTCTGCAGGAAGCGAAAATTGGCGGAATCGATTATACCCTGTGAGTAAGTGATCACAGCAAGAAAAGCTTTTTATTAATATGCAGGATCTGCAGTGTCGTCAGCATTGGCACCTATAAACTTTTTTCGAGTTTTCAGGTTTAGCTTTGTTCAGTGACAATGCACTGATAGGCGAGACACCACATTCTCCCACCTTTGCGTATATAAGATAGGCCCTCAGCTCTTCTATCTTTCATTAGCAACATCTTTCTTATATTAGCAACCAGACTTTTTCAATTTTCGACCATGATTTCAATTTTAAATGAACAAAATGGACATGCGAGCATAAAGGTCGACGTTTGATAGCAGATCGTATGTTTGTGACGTCACTTACTTAAATGACGTCACTTAAACCACTTATGAAACGTTGTTAGAAACTTGACGCCTGTGATGTGAAAGGCTAAGTTGCATTTCGTTTTTGCCCTCTGGAAGATAAAATAGTCAACAAATAGTGTTTTCCACCTATTTTTAAGGTGCAAACTGTGTTTACACCCATTTTTAAGGCCCGATTAACACATTGGGTTTCTAAAAATTTACTTCAGATCACTGGGTAAAAAGTTAAAATTTTCCTGTTTTGAAGCCTTATCCCACTTTAGGTTTAAAATTCACTATAAGTGGGAGAAAAATAATCCATCATGAGCCAGTCCATGTATGATAGGTAAATCTCACCCTCGGGGTCGGAATTCAACCAGGGACTCAGCAAGCCTCGTCCCTCGTTGAAATTCCGACCCCTCTGGTGAGATTTACCTGTCCTACATGGACACTGCTGATAGATTGTTATTATCCACAGAATTCTTGTTTGTTCTGTAACCTGTGTGTTGTACAATTTTTACAGATTAAATACAAATACAGAGATCCACAAAGCTTTAAAGCAGGTTTTAGAAAATGATGATATAACACCTATGGACGATGTAGAAAGACGGGTTGCAGAACTCTTCATGTTTGACTTTGAACAAAGCGGCATCCATCTAGATGAAGAAAAGGTATTCACAGGGTATAATCGATTCCGCTAATTTTTGCTTCCTGCAGAGACTTACATCATATTTGGCTTCTGCCGAGACTGTCCATGATCTCTTGCTTCCTGCCAAGACTTCTGTACATGATAAATGGCTTCCTGCAGAGACTGTCTGCATGATTCTGCTTCCTGCCGAGGCTCTTGGCAGGAAGCAGAGTCATGCGGACAGTCTTGGCAGGAAGCCATTTTTCGAGGACAGTAATCTCTGCAGGAAGCAAGAGTTCGCTGACAGTCTCGGCGGAAGCCAAATATGATGGACAGTCTCTGCAGGAATCGAAAATTGGGGGAATCGATTATACCCTGTGGTATTCCTGTAATATAATTACCATATTAATCCTATAAATGTCCCCCTGTAAGAGGTGACTCCTCCCTCTTTTACAGAAATAATGTTAATTCACTTGCCAAGCTGCAAAATTCCAGGCAAAAAATCCTCAGATATTCAGAGTACAGTGGACCCTCTTTACAACGACTCCATTTGTTCCCAAAAATTTTGACGCTAAACTGAATTTGCTGTTATAAGGAATACATCTATTGAACAATAAAGCCATTTAGTGCAAACCAAAATGACGCTGTAAAGAATTTTGCTGTTGTAATGAGTGCCGTTATAAAGAGGGTTGACTGTATATATCGCGTTTGTTCACCTTATCATGGTACATAAGGTATTTCAGCAAATTTAGTGATGACAAAGAGCAGGTATAATTTCTGTGGAATTAAAATTGTGTAATACTGTTTACTGTTTGTGAATTTCATTGAGTTTATGAACAAATCAGAGTATGATGGGGAGGGGTGGGGGGAATGGTATAGGAGATACAGATCTGTGTTGCCTTAAAAATTCTAAAATTTGGGGACACCTAAAATACTGTCCTAAAAAGGGAACAATTTAGTTTTTTAGCTCACCTGAGCCAGCGGCTCCGGGGGAGCTTATAGGATGGTAAGGCTCCGTTGTCCGTCGTCCGTCGTCCGTCCGTCCACACTTTCAAACGACTTCTCCTCTGAAACCGCTGGGCCGATTGTAACCAAATTTCATATAGAGCCTCCTGGGACCTTAGGAACGAAAAGTTGTTCAAACGGTCCTGGTCACATGACCAACATGGCCGCCATGCCCATATATGGTAAAAACCTGAAAAAATCTTCTTCTCCAGAACCAATAGGTCGATGGCCTTGAAACTTGGTATGTAGCATCGGGTACACGAGTACTACCAATATTGTTCAAATTATGACCTTGCGTTGACCTTGACCTTTTTTACGGTAAGATCAAATTTGCTTCCTTATGCTTTTATATGGCAAAATGCTGCAACATAAGATATCTTGGAAACTGTTGAAGATTTTTGCCTAAAAATTGGTATATACAGTCATCTTAATGACTACATGAAGATTTATGAGTACAAGAGGTCAAGGTCATTCTTTGACCTTTGACCCAGAACTCTCATATTTTGACAATATCAAACAATCTCCTCAAAAACAACTAGGCCAATTGTAACCAAATTTCATATAGATCCTCCAGGGGTTGAGGGAATGAAAATTTGTTCATACGATCCAGGTCACAAGACCAACATGGCCACCACGCCCATATATGGTGAAAACCTTTAAAAATCTTCTTCTCCTGAACCAGTAGTCCGATGGCCTTGAAAGTTGGTATGTAGCATTGGGTACTCAAGTACTATCAAGATTGTTCAAATTATGACCCTGGGTTGACCTTGACCTTTTTTACGGCAAGGTCAAATATCGGAAAATGCTAGAACATGAGTTTTCATGGTAAGTTTTGAAGATTTTGGCCTGAAAATTGGTATATACAATCATCTTAATGAGCACATGAAGATTTGTGAGTACAAGAGGTCAAGGTCATATTTTGACCTTTGACTAAGAAATCTCAAATTTTGACAATTTCAAACTATCTGCTCTAAAACCCCTTGGCCAATTGAAACCAAATTTCATACAGAGCCTCGAGGGGTTGAGGGAATGAAAAAATTTTCTAACGGTCCTGGACACATGACCAACATGGCCGCCATGCCCATATATGGTAAACACCTTTAAAAATCTTCTTCTCCAGAACCAATTGACCGATGGCCTTGAGACTTTGTATGTAGCATTGGGTACTTGAGTACTTTCAAGATTGTTGAAATTATGACCTTGTGTTGACCTTGACCTTTTACAGCAAGGTCAAATATGGGAAAATGGTAGAACATAAGATTTCATGGAAAGTTTTGAAGATTTTGGCCTAAAAAATTGGTACATACAGTTGTCTTAATGAGTTCATGAAGAATTATGAGTACAAGAGGTCAAGGTCATTTTTTACCTTTGATCCAGATCGCTCATATTTTGACATTTTCAACCATTTCCTCAAAAGCCAAAGGGCCAATTGTGAACACATTTCATATAGAGCCTCCAGGGGTTGATTGAATGAAAATTTGTTCAAACGGTCCAGGTCAGATGACCAACTTGGCTGCCATTACTACTTATGGTATAAATCTTTAATATTCTTTAATATCTTTCTTCTCCAGAACCAATACACCTATGGCCTTGAAACTTGGTAAATAGCATGGAGTACTAGAGTACCACCAAGACTGTTCAAATGATGACCTTGGGTTTACCTTGACCTTTTTTGCGGCATGGACAAATATGGGAAAATGCTAGGACATGAGATTTCATGGAAAGTTTTGAAAATTTTGGCCTAAAAATGGTATATATGGTTGTCTTAATGAGTACATGAAGATTTATGAGTACAAGTGGTCATGGTCATTCTTTGACTTTTGACCCAAAACTCATAATTTGACAATTTCAGACATGATAAGTAAATGCCACCTTGCCAATTGTTCAGGTGAGCGATACAGGGCCTCATGGCCCTCTTGTTTTAAAGAGCAGTATTATATCCAAAGGAATGCAGATAAAATGGCAAACTGTGTAGACCCTGATCAGACTGCTCCTCAGGAGCAGTCTGATCTGGGTCTGTACCATTTGCTTAGTCCCAATACCAAGGATTTTAAGCTCACCTGAGCCTTTAGGCTCAGGGTGAGCTATTGTGATCACCAAGTGTCCGTCGTCCGTCGTGCGTCCTCCGTCGTCCGTCCTGCGTCCTCCGTCGTCAACAATTTGCTTTAAATGACATCTTCTCTGAAACTGCTGGGCCTAGGGCTTTGATATTTGGTATGAAGCATTGTCTAGTGGACCTCTACCAAGTTTGTTCAAATGGTGGCCCCAGGGTCCAAAATGGTCCTGGGGCAGGGGGTCTTGGGTTCGAAACTAAAAAATACTTAAAAATCTTCTTCTCCAGAACCGCTTGGCTCAGATGCTTGAAATTTGGTATGTAACATTGCCTAGTGGTCCTCTACCAAGTTTGTTCAAATGGTGGCCCCAGGGTCCAAAATGGCCCTGGGGCAGGGGGTCTTGGGTTTGAAACTAAAAGATACTTAAAAATCTTCTTCTCCAGAACTGCTTGGCTCAGAGGCTTGAAATTTGGTATGAAGCATTGTCTAGTGGTCCTCTACCAAGTTTGTTCAAATGGTGGCCCCAGGGTCCAAAATGGCCCTGGGGCAGGGGGTCTTGGGTTCGAAACTAAAAAATACTTAAAAATCTTCTTTTCCAGAACTGCTTGGCTCAGATGCTTGAAACTTGGTATGTAACATTGCCTAGTGGTCCTCTACCAAATTTGTTTAAATGGTGGCCCCAGGGTCAAAAATGGCTCTGCGGCAGGAGGTCTTGGGTTTGAAACTAAAAGATACTTAAAAATCTTCTTCTCCAGAACTGCTTGGCTCAGAGGCTTGAAATTTGGTATGAAGCATTGTCTAGTGGTGCTCTACCAAGTTTGTACATATGGTGGCCCCAGGGTCCAAAATGGCCCTGGGGCAGGGGGTCTTGGGTTCGAAACTTAAAAATACTTAAAAATTTTCTTCTCCAGAACTGCTTGGCTCAGATGCTTGAAATTTGGTATGGAACATTGCCTAGTGGTCCTTTACCAAGTTTGTTTAAATGGTGGCCCCAGGGTCCAAATTGGCCCTGGGGCAGGGGGTCTTGGGTTTCGGAACTAAAAAATACTTAAAAATCATCTACTTCAGAACTGCAAGGCTCAGCTGCTTGAAATTTGGTTTGTAGCATTGTCTAGAAGTCCTCTACCAAATTTGTTCAAATGGTGGCCCCAGGGTCCAAAATGGCCCTGGGGCAGGGGTTCTTTAGTTCGAAACTAAAAAATACTTAAAAATCTTCTTCACCAGAACTGCTTGCCTCAGAAGCTTGAAATTAGGTATGTGACATTGCCTAGTGGCCCTCTACCAAGTTTGTTCAAATGGTGGCCCCAGGGTCCAAAATGGCCCCGGGGCAGGGAGTCCCAGGTTTGAACCATAGAAATACAAAGAAAAATTTTAAAAAATCATCTACTTCAGAACCGCAAGGCTCAGATGCTTGACATTTCGTATGTAGCTTTGCCTAGTGGTCTTTTACCAAGTTTGTTCAAATGATGACCCCAGGGGGTCCTGGGTTTGAACCATAGAAAAATATTCAAAAATCTTCTTCTTCAGAACCACTTGGCTCAGATGCTTGAAATTTAGTATGTAGCATTGCCTAGTGGTCCTGTACCAAAATTATTCAAATGATGGCCACAGGGTCCAAAATGGCCCTGCCTCAGGGGGTTCAGGGTTTGAACCATAGCAATACTGCTGCAATACATGGAAAATATTCAAAAATCTTCTTCAAAACCATTTGAAAGTGGTTGCAAACTATCAGGTTTGTTAAATGATGACCCTTGTTTGACCTTTAACCTTTTTGGTCAGGTGAGCGATTCAGGGCCTCTTGGCCCTCTTGTAATGGTATAATGAGGAGTGGTGGTAGTGTAGTGGATAATGCACTGGACTACCAATCCAGGGATGGCAGATTTGATCCCCGACTTCTCTGGCCTTTGGGATCAGACCTAAAACTGAGGTGCTATCTCCGTATGGCCTGTGTGTTGCTGGTAAAAAATACACTCCCTTGTTTAACTCTCTAAGCACCAAAAAGCAGACGACAAAATTTACGTCTGCAAAATATTCAAAAATTGCCTTGTTCAGGAAATTTCATATTAAGAATTCAAAAACTAGAGGGCAAACAGTGTAGACAACATGAGGTGGCTCATTATAAGCCACCTCATTGGGATCTATGCTTTTTGCAAATTATGCTATTTTCGTCACTGGTGCTTATGAGGAGTCATAACATATGGTTTTGAAGAGAAATAAGAAAAATTATCCTTAATTATCATCAGATACTCCCTCTTATCTAGAGCTCTGTATTATTTTCAGAGACAGAAGTTTGTAGAGTTGAATGAGAGTATCATGATGCTGAGTAACTTCTTCATGCAAGGGACCCAGAACAACGTAGCCATACCAAAAGATAGTTTACCCCAAGAATTAAGACATTGGTAAGGTCAAAAGTTGATAAAAAACCAGTATTGACCACTGGCCTGGTCAGTGTTAGGTCTCTCACTGCTGTGTGTACAAGCCTAGATGGCACACATTTGAGAAAGCAAAGTTCTGCTTTGGAAGGTGAGGTGGTTTTCCCCGGGAGCTACGGCTTTAGCCCATCTTAGTTTAATGATTGGCTTGACATATTAAAGTGAAAAATTCTTGAAAGGGCCATAAAATCCATATCAAAACATTAAATAAAAATGGTCTCCTAGGGAGAAGAACTCTGTAAGCACTCAGCTTTCGTTCTAATCCCAAGATTGTATTGTATATTATATATATATAGAGGATCTTACATGAGTGCTCATGTATTATTGAATTTATTAAACGAGTTGGGAAAAAAGATAAGATGTGAGGTTTTGCCGCGCATCTTATCTTTCCCCAACGAGTTTAATAAATTAAATAATACAGGACTGAGGAGTACAAATGCAAGATTCCATTTATAATATGACACTAAAAGTGCATTTTATTAGCAAAATTTGCACTCAAACGTTATGATTTGGCCAGTAGAAAACGTGACGTTTTTATGGACGTCAACGTATAACTTTACGACATAATTTGCATATTTAATTCACTGGTGGATTATTGTTTTTAATGCAAGGCTTTATTACACTCTCAGATGCGAGGTCATCTGATAAATGTATGTATGTTACAATTTAAAAACGAATAAAATACATGTATGTTTAAACAAAAAAGAAAAAAAAAATATTTGCTTTGACCAGGCCAGTAGCCAGTGCTAAATTCAGTCCCAGGTTTGTGGTGTTAAAAAAAAACCTGATGAAAACAAAAACAAGCAAAAATAAAAAAAGAAAAAACATTAATTTTGTTAAACATTTAAAAAATAATTTTAACAAGAACTGGAGTTGAAGTATGTGTATTTAATGTGTCGCACTACAGAATTCACATGCATTTTTTGTGGATGAAATTTACAAAATAAGCTGACTGAGTCTTTGCAATTTTACTCATTAACCTGTATTCTGGGTATTTTTTGTCGTCTGCTGAAATTGTCGTCTGCATCAAAAATCAAGAATATTTTGACAATATTGGTCTAACCAACTCTTGTAGAAATGATGTCTAGGCAGCAAACAGTTTGGATCTCAGATCAGGCCCCATGTTTGTGGGGCCTGATCTGGATCCAAACTGTTTGCCCACATACCCCTAAAGGAGTATCCCGAATGGAATGGTTTAAAAAAAATCTTGAAGTTAAAAACAGAACCACAGTAATAATAGTAGTCAATAGTAACACTTGACTACAGGGTATTTAACAAGAACCTTGACCCAGGGAATGTACATGAGAGAGTTTTCAGGTAAACATCGCTTCAGGCCCTTAGTGTGTATTATAAAGAAATCAGGATTTAAATGCTTTGCACTGCTCAGTCAGCCTGTACCCAGACTTTTGAAAGGGAGGGGAGGTGGAGGAGGGGCTGTGAAAGTTAAGAAAATCCAGCTTTAGAGACCAAATTGGGGTGTAAACTCAGTTTCTGGTCGAAAACAGCATGATTTTGAAATAAATTGCCCAATTAGTGGGTTGTGCATTTACACCCTCCACACCCCTCTGCATGACAATGCTGATGATCTTTTCATGCAAAGGATAAAACAAATGAGCTGTGACACGAGAAAACCACAAAGTGGTTGCGCGCCCAGCTCAGACTCAGATCAGCCTGGGCATCCGCCAAGTCTGATCAGACTCTTCGCTAAGCGCTTTAAGGGTAGCTTAGGGTCTAAGCTAGCTCCATGCGGACAGCGAAGACTCTGAGCAGACTGGGCAAATGCCCAGGCTGATCTGAGTCTGTGCTGGGCACACAACCACATTGTTGGTTTTCTTGTGTCATGGCTCATCTGTCATTGTCATCAGCCTAACAATGCTGATGATCTCTTCATGCAAAGGATAAAACAAACTAGCTGTATTAAAGCTATTATAATTAAATGAGAATTCCTGAGGGCACAAAATGAAAATGGAACAGTTTGGTTTTACATAGAGGATCTTACATAAGTGCTCATGTATTATTAAATTTATTAAATGAGTTGGGGGGAAAAATAAGATGCGTGGCTATGCCGAGCATGTTATCGGTTTTTCCCAACGAGCTTAATAAATTCAGTAATACATGAGCAGGAATGCAGGATTCTATTTATCATATGACACTAAAATTGCATTTTATTTGCAAATTTTGCACTTAAAAAACATCACATTTTTGCCATTTTTTATGGACAACAACACAACGTTAAGACGTAAATTGCATATTTAATCCAATGGTTGATAATTAGGGCCCCGCCAGACGAAGTCTGCAGAGGCCCTATAGTAATCACCTTGTCCGTCCGTCTGTCTGTTTGTCCGTCCGTCCGTCTGTCCGTTCATCCGTCATCATTTCGTGTCTGCTCAATAACTCTGAAACCAATAAAGATATTTTCACGAGACTTGGTACAAATGTGAAGCATTATCAGACGATGTGCAGAGAACAAGAACCATAACTCTGCCTACAATTTTTACTGAATTATGCCCCTTTGAAATTTTGAGTACAAAAATCGTGTCCGCTCCATAACTCTGAAACCGTTAAAGATATTTTCACGAGACAAGGGACAAATGTAAAGCATCATCAGACGATGTGCAGAGAGCAAGAACCATAACTCTGCCTACAATTTTTACTGAATTATGCTCGTGTCCGCTCCATAACTCTGAAACCGTTAAAGATATTTTCACGAGACAAGGGACAAATGTAAAGCATCATCAGACGATGTGCAGAGAGCAAGAACCATAACTCTGCCTACAATTTTTACTGAATTATGCCCCTTTGAAATTTTGAGTACAAAAATCGTGTCCGCTCCATAACTCTGAAACCGTTAAAGATATTTTCACGAGACATGGGACAAATGTAAAGCATCATCAGACGATGTGCAGAGAGCAAGAACCATAACTCTGCCCACAGTATTAACTGAATTATGCCCCTTTGTAATTTTGAGTACAGAAATCGTGTCCGCTCCATAACTCTGAAACCGTTAAAGATATTTTCACGAGACATGGGACAAATGTAAAGCATCATCAGACGATGTGCAGAGAACAAGAACCATAACTCTGCCTACAGTATTTACTGAATTATGCCACTTTGTAATTTTGAGTACAGAAATCATGTCCGCTCCATAACTCTTAAACCGATAAAGATATTTTCATGAGACTTGTTACAAATGTAAAGCATCATCAGACAATGTGCAGAGAACAAGAACCATAACTCTGCCTACATTGTTTACTGAATGATGCCCCTTTGAAATTTTGAGTGCAGAAATTGTGTCTGCTCTATAACTCTGAAACCAATAAAGATATTTTCACAAGACTTGGTACAAATGTAAAGCATCGTCAGACTATGTGCAGAGAACAAGAACCATAACTCTGCCTACATTATTTACTGAATTATACCAATATCTTCAAGACACTACCAGAGGCTTAAATTCAAACAACATATTGAATATGAAGGAACAACATGATAATAGAAAGCTGGTATTGTTATTTCTGGTTGGGCACATATGACTTAAATGTCATCAACAGTTTCATAAAGGCGGGGCCCTATTAGTTACCATGTTTCTAGTTGTTTCTGATGCATGGCTTTATTGCACTCTCAGATGCAATATCGTATCATAAAACTGCAGTAGTGAATCCAAAAGATGCATATGGAAAGGCAAACAGTACAGACCCTGATCAGACTGCTCCTTTAGGAGCAGTCTGATCTGGGCCTGCACTTTTTGCTCAGACCTATCTGTCCAAATATCTAGACCTTTTACAGTTTATTCTTTTATTCCGAAATCTTTTTCAGTTTCAGTGTAGCTGGTGACACTATTGCAGTTACTGGGTTGTATTCAGACCACTACAGTGAGAAGGTAACACGTAGATTAAATTTTTAGCTCACCTGAGCCAAAGGCTCAGGGTGAGCTATTCTGATCACTCAGTGTCTGTCGTCCGTCGTCCGTCGTCCGTCGTGTGTCGTGTGTCGTGTGTCGTCCGTCGTCAACAATTTGCTTTAAATGACATCTTCTCTGAAACCGCTAGGCCTAGGTCTTTGATATTTGGTATGAAGCATCGTCTAGTGGACCTCTACCAAGTTTGTTCAAATGGTGGCCCCAGGGTCCAAAATGGCCCTGGGGCAGGGGGTCTTGGGTTCGAAACTAAAATATACTTGAAATACATAGAAAAATATTTAAAAAATCTTCTTCTCCAGAACCATTTGGCTCAGATGCTTGAAATTTGATCTGTAGCATTGCCTAGTGGTCTTTTACCGAGTTTGTTCAAATAATGACCCCAGGGCCTAAAATGGCCTCACCCTTGGTGGTCCTTGGTTTGAACCATAGAAATACATAGAAAATATTTAAAAATCTTCTTCTTTAGAACCTTTTGGCCCAGATGCTCGAAATCTGGTATGTAGCATTGCCTTGTAGTCCTTTATCTAGTTTGTTCAAAAAATGGCCCCACCCCAGGGGGTCCAGGGTTCGAACCATAGCAATACATAGAAAAATAAAAAAAAAACTCTTCTTCAGAACCATTTGGAAATGGTTGCAAACTAGCAGGTTTGTTCAAATGATGACCCTAGTATGACCTTTAACCTTTTTGTTCAGGTGAGCGATTCAGGGCCTCTTGGCCCTCTTGTTTTGATATTCTAACAAGACGATAACGTTTTTCCATACAGCATATAAGAAGCGATTTCATGAAAATTTGTGATAAATCACATTGCTAATGTCGCGGTATGTGCATAGGTACTACTCTTCTGGTGTAGTCGTTGGCATCAGCAGCATTGAAAAGTTTTTTTGAGTTTTCTAGTTTCACTCTGTCTTTGACAATGCTTAGACAGGTGAGACAATTCTCAAAGCAAAGTTCTTGTTTAACTGGCTACATTACTTTTTCATCTCCCATATTAACCCTATTATTCACCCCAGGGGCGTTGCATTTTAGAAAGGGGGGTGTTATTTAGAGCCTAAATTGTAGTTAATCAGCCATTGCATAATACAGTCGAACTTCGTTGGCTCGAACTCGCCGGGACCATCCAAAAAAGTTCGAGCGATCGGTAGTTCGAGCCATTGAAGACCAATTCACAAGGTCCAGCCGTATGTATTATGCTTTTCCATCTTAGCAAGGATGACTTCCTGTTTATTGATCAGTCATAATTTAAGCCACATGGTGCCAGCAGAAATCTCCGATCTGGGTATCCCCCCATTGCCGGGTCCTTCACCAGATTGCTCGGAGCTGACGTACTCTCTGACATGACTGCAGGAGTGAATGATGGGCCAGTAGTAGTATTTCAATTCTCCTATCGACGTTCTCCCCGCAACTCAGCGGAACGAATCCATAGCCGCAGTAACAGGGCGCCGAGCGTCCGTCCAAGAATGATGGGCCATAATTTTGTTACGTATTTAAAGGCAAAGACGTAAAGTTTGGCACGTTTTACTAAATTTCGATGTGAAATTTTAATTGAAGAAAAATATTTCACCATCTTTAATTTTCATATGCCACCTCATTAGCCCAGGGTGATAGTACGCGTTAAAAAAGATAAGACAATCAGCTTAAATTGATGCTTTGTCAATATCAAAGCGTCTTATGACAATGATCAAACGTCTGAGTGACCGTTACTGAAATGGAAATTATTTACAAGGTAAGTAGTGCGAGCCATCGGCGGGTTTTTACATAGAAAATGTACCCTAGGGACCGGGTTTGGGGTTCGAGCGTTCGAGCCATCGGAGTTCGAGCCAAAGGTCGCAGGTTAAGTTAAAATGAATGGGAGTTTCGCCGGGACTGGAAAGTCAGTTCGACCGAAGCATGGCGTTCGAGCCTTCCGAGTTCGAGCCAGTGAAGTTCGACTGTACCTGTAATAAACAATATCAAGGTGAATGGTAAAAGGTGAGTTATACTTGCAGAGGAAGCAACTCTACTATTTTTGCCTCCCTTTCCAGTAGGGGTCAGCTCCTAAAGGAAAGGATTTGCTCCTCTTGGAGCAAATTCTTTCCTTAAAGAGAAGACCCCATTTCAAAAAGTTACCACATCCAGAGAAGCAAACAGGAAATCATGCGACTTAATTTGACATGATTGTCGTAAAAAAAGGCAGGGGTGTTTATTAGGATTAATATGGTATTTCTTTTAACACAGTTAAGAGAAACGGCATACAGAATCTACCTACACCCCAACCCCCATCAGGAAGAGTTGTTGTCAAACCTGCTGAAGGCCCGTAGGGCACTGGCTAAACTTGTAGGATTCCCGAACTATACCTGTAGGGGCTTGAAAGGGACATTAGGAGAGACCCCAGGTAATATTAGGGCTCTAGATCAGAGCTCCAGATAAGATGTAGTTTTGGGGATGATTCAGAATTTTTTTTTCTTATCACATTCTAATGCACTTACAAATATAATGCGACGTCTGATTGGATAACGTCAAAAATTTGCGACTGTATATTCTGCGATATACTATCGCAAACCGGACGTCATCAAGTAACGTCGCTCTTCATTGGTTTTATGGTCGGAAATTTTGTTTTACGGCTCCGCTGGTGTGTCGCAGTAAAACAAAATTTCTGACCATAAAACCGATGATTTACCTCCCCAAATGACAATTTTCAAGACGGTTATCCCCTAAATGAAAACATACATTGTGACCCCACATTGGAACTGTCAGTTTAGAAGGTTCCAATGAAGGTCACAACTTATGTATTTATGCAAAAAAAAAAAAAATAATTATCCCTAAATTATCCCTGTTACCCCTTTTCTTATCCACAATAGTAGCTTGATGAGAGTGTATCTGGTAAAGGTTTGATTCATAGAAATACAGTTTTCGTCCCTGGTTCCCCTTTAAGTAATGAAATAATGCAACAGCGGCACAATCAATGGGATCCTTGCTTAACATTTTTATACATTGTATTTTTATCACTTGTTAAACGCCTCTACCTTATAAGATAAAGCTTGCGAAATTAATGGTAGGTCATTTTGGTTGGCAACTAAAATGACTTAGATATTTTTTCAAATCTATTTCATGGTTAACTCAAGGACGTTTTGATTTTTCAAAGCCGGCCAGTCACTATAATAACCAATGGCAAAACTGTAGTGAGAAGTTTGCAGCAATACCTCATGATAAAATATTTCAAGCTGATAGAGCAATGGGGCCTTTAAAGGCCCTATTGCTCTATCAGCTTGAAAAAATTTATCATGAGGTATCGCTGCAAGCTTCTCACTATAGTTTCGTCATTGTAAATGACAGTGATTAGCCAGCTTTAAACAAATAAAACATCCTTCAGTTTCACATAAAAAAGGTTTGAAAACTTATTTGGGTCATTTTAGTTGGCAACTAAAATGACCTACTTTCAATTTCATAAAATGGTAAAAATACAATGTACAGGCTTGGAATCCTGATCACTATCCCGCCTATGTTTATCTAGCATTGCTAGACGGGAAAACAGAACAGAAAATTGTATTTTGTGAAGTGATTTGTTATTTTTAAAAAACTTGTTATCTCTACTTTTTGCTTGTTATATGACACCAATCCGCATTTTATTACCAAACGTGAAGGTTGAGCAGCTTTTTACAACGATTTAAATTTAGCCGTTTTTACCGCTGATAGGACTATGGAGATTTTAAGTCACTTGAGTCTGTAGGCTCCAGAGTCAGCCATCCTACATGATGAATCCAAGAATGAAACGCCACTTTGTCTTAACCTTGGATCAATATATGGGGATAAAAGTGGAGTTTCTTAGCCATTCTCCTTTGTATAATCACTTTAAAACAGTGCTAGAAATGAAAAAAAGTAGCATTTGCAGAGCTCTAGATAGAGGGGTTTTTGATGATAATTAGGGATAATTTTTATTAATTCTGCATAAAAACATATATTGTGACCCCTCATCTGAACCGTCTTAACGAGACGGTTCAGATGAGGGGTCACAACATATGGTTTTGATTAGAAATAAGAAAAATTATCTTTAATTATCAACAAATACTCCCTCTTATCTAGAGCTCTGCATTTGCTAATAGTGTAGAGCCTGATGGGACCCTCTCTAAATACTCCAAATTGTCATGTCTATTGACAGTTGCTTTTGAAATCTAGTCTATTTTACAAAATTTCAGCCTGTAAATATGCAAGTGGGATTTAAAAGTTATGTCACTTGGACAAAATTTCAATACTCACCTGAGTATCTGCGTAGTCTGAATTTTTGTTCTCCAAAGGGTATGAAGTGAGTCATATCCGGAGAAAATGTGTCTAGGTATATACATGTATATAACAGGGGGACTGAGCCGCAGCACAACAAAACCAACAAAGTGGCATTTGCCCTACACAAAGACTTAGATCAGCAAGGGCATCCACCCAGTCTTATCAGAGTCTTTGCTGTCAGCAAGGGGGTAGCTTAGACCCTTGGCTACCCTTTAAGCATATAGTGCAGACTCTTATCAGTCTCATCAGAGTCTTTGCTGTCAGCAAGGGGGTTGCTTAGACCCTTGGCTACCCTTTAAGCATATAGTGCAGACTCTTATCAGTCTAGTCAGAGTCTTTGCTGTCAGCAAGGGGATAGCTTAGTCCCTTGGCTACCCTTTAAGGAAATAGAGTAGATTCTTATCATTCGCATCAGAGTCTTTGCTGCCAGCAAGGGGGTAGCTTAGACCCTTGGCTACCCTTTAAGCATATAATGCAGACTCTTATCAGTCTAGTCAGAGTCTTTGCTGTAAGTAAGGGGGTAGCTTAGACCCTTGGCTACCCTTTAAGGAAATAGAGTAGATTCTTATCATTCGCATCAGAGTCTTTGCTGTTAGCAAGGAGGTAGCTTAGTCCCTTGGCTACCCTTTAAGCATATAATGCAGACTCTTATCAGTCTAGTCAGAGTCTTTGCTGTAAGTAAGGGGGTAGCTTAGACCCTTGGCTACCCTTTAAGGAAATAGAGTAGATTCTTATCATTCGCGTCAGAGTCTTTGCTGTCAGCAAGGGGGTAGCTTAGACCCTTGGCTACCCTTTAAGCATATAGTGCAGACTCTTATCAGTCTCATCAGAGTCTTTGCTGTCAGCAAGGGGGTTGCTTAGACCCTTGGCTACCCTTTAAGCATATAGTGCAGACTCTTATCAGTCTAGTCAGAGTCTTTGCTGTCAGCAAGGGGATAGCTTAGTCCCTTGGCTACCCTTTAAGGAAATAGAGTAGATTCTTATCATTCGCATCAGAGTCTTTGCTGCCAGCAAGGGGGTAGCTTAGACCCTTGGCTACCCTTTAAGCATATAATGCAGACTCTTATCAGTCTAGTCAGAGTCTTTGCTGTAAGTAAGGGGGTAGCTTAGACCCTTGGCTACCCTTTAAGGAAATAGAGTAGATTCTTATCATTCGCATCAGAGTCTTTGCTGTTAGCAAGGAGGTAGCTTAGTCCCTTGGCTACCCTTTAAGCATATAATGCAGACTCTTATCAGTCTAGTCAGAGTCTTTGCTGTAAGTAAGGGGGTAGCTTAGACCCTTGGCTACCCTTTAAGGAAATAGAGTAGATTCTTATCATTCGCGTCAGAGTCTTTGCTGTCAGCAAGGGGGTAGCTTAGACCCTTGGCTACCCTTTAAGGAAATAGAGTAGATTCTTATCATTCGCGTCAGAGTCTTTGCTGTCAGCAAGGGGGTAGCTTAGACCCTTAGCTACCCTTTAAGCATATAGTGCAGACTCTTATCAGTCTAGTCAGAGTCTTTGCTGTCAGCAAGGGGGTAGCTTAGACCCTTAGCTACCCTTTAAGCATATAGTGCAGACTCTTATCAGTCTAGTCAGAGTCTTTGCTGTCAGCAAGGGGGTAGCTTAGACCCTTAGCTACCCTTTAAGCATATAGTGCAGACTCTTATCAGTCTAGTCAGAGTCTTTGCTGTCAGCAAGGGGGTAGCTTAGACCCTTGGCTACCCTTTAAGCATATAGTGCAGACTCTTATCAGTCTCATCAAACTCTTTGCTGTAAGCAAGGGGGTAGCTTAGACCCTTGTCTACCCTTTTAGCATATAGTGCAGACTCTTATCAGTCTCATCAGACTCTTTGCTGTCAGCAAGTTGATAGCTTAGACCCTTGGCTACCCTTTAAGCATATAGTGCAGACTCTTATCAGTCTCATCAGAGTCTTTGCTGCCAGCAAGGGGGTAGCTTAGACCCTTGGCTACCCTTTAAGCCTATAGTGCGGACTTTTAGCAGTCTCATCAGAGTCTTTGCTGTAAGCAAGGGGATAGCTTAGACCCTTGGCTACCCTTTAAGCATATAGTGAAGACTCTTATCAGTCTCGTCGGAGTCTTTGCTGTCTGGAAGGGATAGCTTAGACCCTTGGCTACCCTATAATCATACAATGCAGACTCTTATCGGTCTCATCAGAGTCTTTGCTGTCAGCAAGGGGATAGCTTAGACCCTTGGCTACCCTTTAAGCAGCCGGGCCGGGTAGCGCAATCGGTAGGGCACCTGACTCTTAAGTCAGAGGTCCTGGGTTCGAATCCCGGTCTGGCCACATACTTTTGTTTCTCCTTCCGCTGATTCAAGAAGGGCAGTTGTCAGTTACTGGCGAAAGTATGTGCACTTAGTACTGGTTAACCGCTTAGGAGGTCTAAGCCTGCCCAGGAATAGTGTGGTTAGGTTAACTGACCGTCCCGACATGACCTTAGTTGTTTACCGTGGATGTTAAGCATCAAATCAACCAACCAACCAACCCTTTAAGCATATAATGCAGACTCTTATCAGTCTCATCAGCGTCTTTGCTGTCATCAAGGGGATAGCTTTGACCCTTGGCTACCCTTTAAGCATATAGTGCAGACTCTTATCAGTCTCATCAGAGTCTTTGCTGTCATCAAGGGGGTAGCTTAGACCCTTGGCTACCCTTTAAGCATAAAGTGCAGACTTTTATCAGTCTCATCAGAGTCTTTGCTGTCAGCAAGGGGGTAGCTTAGACTCTTGGCTACCCTTTAAGCATATAGTTCAGACTCTTATCAGTCTCATCAGAGTCTTTGCTCTCAGCAAGGGGGTAACTTAGACCCTTGGCTACCCTTTAAGCATATAGTGCAGACTCTTATCAGTCTCATCAGAATCTTTGCTGTCAGCAAGGGGATAGCTTAGACCCTTGGCTACCCTTTAATCATATATAGCCAACCTCTTATCAGTCTTGTCGGAGCCTTTGCTGTTAGCAAGGGTGTAGCTTATACCCTTGGCTACCCTTTAATCAGACTCATCAGAGTCTTTGCTGTCAGCAAGGGGGTAGCTTAGACCCTTGGCTAGCCTTTAAGCATAAAGTGCAGACTCTTATCAGTCTCATCGGAGTCTTTGCTGTCAGCAAGGGGGTAGCTTAGACCATAGGCTACCCTTTAAGCATATAGTGCACTCTTATCAGTCTCGTCGGAGTCTTTGCTGTCAGCAAGGGGGTAGCTTAGACCCTTGGCTACCCTTTAAGCATATAGTGCAGACTCTTATCAGTTAGGGTGGATGCCCAGGCTGATATGAGCCGCGACACGACAAAACCAACAATGTGGTTGTACGCCCTTCGCAGACTCAGATCAGCCTGGGCATCCTCCCAGTTTAACCAGACTCTTTGTAAAGTGTACAAAGGGTAGCTAAGGGTCTAAGCTACCTCCATGCGGACAGCGAAGACTCTGATCAGACTGGGCGGATGCCCAGGCTGATCTGAGTCTGCGCTGGGCGCACAACCACATTGTTGGTTTTGTCGTGTCGCGGCTCATATGAGTCTTCACATTGAGCACATGCCACTTAGTTGGTTATGTTGTTGTGTTGCAGCTCATGTTCAGTTTTGTGGCTAATTGTGAGATAAAGGGCCGTATTCATAAAATGACTTAAGTGGTTGCTATGCTGTTGCTAAGGCTAAATTTCTTTGAAGGAGATTCCCTACAACTATGAAATTTGGTCTGGAGGAACAGTCTTTGTAAGACTGTTCCTCCAGACCAAATTTCATAGTTGTAGGGAATCTCCTTTATAGATATTTAGCCTTAGCAACCGCATAGCAACAACTTAAGTGGCTTTATGAATACGGCCCAAGGTTTCTTGATCAGTGATAACCTCATTAGAATTGTCTCAGTGAATATGGTAATGAAGGTTGATTAAGATTCTGTTGGCTTCAAGATAATGCTTTTGTTTGAGATAATGCCTGGGTTTCTTTTCAGAAAATGTCATGAACTTTTTAACAAGTCTGGCAGAAAATTTGAAAGAAAGGTAGGCGATTTCTGCCATTTGATTGTCAGTTTATCTCTCATACATGTTTTGTGATCAACCATGATAAGCCTAAGCAGTCATTTGTTTAATTAGACGCTGTTTGCCCTTATCAGGGTTGAGCGTCTATAAATAACTTAAACTTTCATTCATTTGTTTAAAAAATATATATATATAATTAACAGGTGGCAGGAGATAATGTAACCATTCTTATTCACCTATAAGACAGGATTTTTTTTTCTTTCAGAACAATCTCAAAAGTCTAGATCCAGAAAAATCTAAAAGAAAAATTTAGATCAATCCTACAAGATGGATCTAGATTTTGTGGGATTGTTTTTGAAGAGAAAAGCCTATCTTATAGTTTAATTAAACTTGACTGATTTACTTATACATGAGCCGCGACACGACAAAACCAACAATGTGGTTGTGCGCCCAGCACAGACTCATATTAGCCTGGGTATCTACCCAGTTTGGTCAGACTCTTCATTAAGAGCTCAAAGGGTAGCTAAGGGTCTAATCTACCTCCATGCGGACAGCGAAGACTCTGATCAGACTGGGCGGATGCCCAGGCTGATCTGAGTCTGCGCTGGGTGCACAACCACATTATTGGTTTTGTCGTGTCGCGGCTCTTTTGTGGTAAATTTGAAAGGGAAAACACCATCATATAACATAATAGATACAGTTCAATGCACATTACATGTCTTGAATTTTATCCCATGGGGCTGTAGGGAGAATATTTATTTAAAGCTTCCCTTAATACAAAAAATGCTTGTTCTAGAACTGACAAAAAGTTATATTACCTCATTGCAAGCTATAAATGGATGCATGTTTTATAGATTAAACCAGTTATAGGTTATATAAAATATATGAACCACTGTATTATGAATTTGAATATATTCTGTTTCTTCTCTATCTGAACTGAATTTTATTTGATTTTAGTGCAGAGGAAGATTATGATCAGATGCTGAAAAGAAAGATAAAAGATGGGGGACAAAAAGTGAGTAATTTTTTTTCTGTTTTCTGAATCCCACCTAATAACAAGGGTATGATAACAAATTGTGATATCATGTCACTGTAGAACTGCAAGTGCGCAACTGTTATCAGGCGATGCCTTTAGAAGCGATCTCTGAAGATGATTGGCTATATGCTAATGTTGGCCATGATAACAGCGTTAGATTGGTTAAATGACGCCACCTACTTACGTCATAACGCATTCGCGACGTCAGCAAGTTCGGACAAAACCATGTTTGCTTTCAGTTTGTTTGACTTTCTTTACGCCGTAAAATCATCTAATAATGCATGATAAATAGAAAACCATGATAGTGTCTTTTGATATCAAGTTTATCAGGCGAGACCAGAAACATGTCGGACTGGCTCGGCAAGCCTCGCCATTCCTACGCTGTTTCTGGTCTCCCCTGATAAACTTGATATCAAAAGACACTAACATGTTTTTCTCTATATAGCAGAGAGGTAAAACAGAAAATGGCAGAGTTGCTTCCCCTGCAAGTGCATCCGTTCATCTTAGTTTGACTGTTTTTTTTCACAGGTCTTGATGCCATGGGATCCGCCTTATTACACATCTGTAGGAAGGCAAGAAATGTAAGTTTAATATCTGTTCTAAAATTTCGTTCACATCATGCCTCAGAATAAGCATGGAAAAAATGATATGTGTTTTATGACCCCTGATGATATTCAGGGGCATTATGTTTTACCTTGTCTGTTCATCCATCTGTCTGTCTGTCCATCCTCTCTAAAAACGTTTGTATAATCAAGTCCTCCCAAAGTTTTAGCTCCCCTGAGCCAAAGGCTCCAGGGGAGCTAATAGGATAGGCAGCCACTGTTGTCCGTCCATTGTCAGTTCATCTGTACGTCCATCTATTCGTCATCCGTCCATCTATCCATCCTTCCTCCATACTTTCAAATGACTTCTTTTCCAAAACTGCTGGATCTATCTCAACCAAATTTTATAGGGAGCATTCATGGGTTTGGGAAATGAAATATAGCTAAGCTGGTCATGATTCAAAATTCAGTATGGCCGTCATGACCATATATGGTAAAAAACATTCAAACAACTTCTTCTCCAGAAACACAGGACCGAATTGGCTGATATTTTGTGGGAAGCATATGAGGCACCTGCCTATGTAGAATAGCTAAAATCTTTTTGGTTGGATCGTAAACAGACTTTGAGTGGGTGGGGTAACTTTGGGAAAAATATCTGGGATCATGTTGAAGAGGGAAAATACCCTGTCTTATTGGTGAAAAAATACAATATTGATATTGCCTTCAAGTTCAGCTTAGTGAAACGGATGTTGCTTGGAGCTATTTTGCCTAAAGATTATCTTAAACATTGTAAACAGGAATTTCAGTGCTAAATAAAGGGAGAAAAAACTATTGGCCCTTAACATATTTTAGTGAGTACTGTATATGTATACCATTTTTATTTGGCTATAAGACTGAGTTTTCCCCACTCAAGAATGACCGAAAATATCTAAATCTGTCTTACGAAATTCTGCTGTCTGATAGGGTTTTCCATTCTGCTGTCTGATAGGGTTTTCCCTTCCAAAACAACCCAAAAAATTTAGATCCACCTTACAAAAGGTGGATCTAGATTTTTTGCAAGGTGGATCTAGATTTTTTTCCAAAACAACCCAAAAAATCTAGATCCACCTTACAAAAAGGTGGATCTATATTTTTGGGGTTGTAAGGTGGATCTATATTTTTGGGGTTGTAAGGTGGATCTAGATTTTTGGGGTTGTACAACCCCAAAAATATAGATCCACCTTACAACCCCAAAAATATAGATCCACCTTTTTGTAAGGTGGATCTAGATTTTTGGGGTTGTTTTGGAAGGGAAAACATTGGTCTTATAGCTGAGGAAATATGTTATTTTAGTCCAAAAATGGACATCAGTTATTTTTACAAACTTTGTTGGATTTTTTTTTCAAAGCAATGTCAGTGTCATCCCATTACTTAGAGGATCTTACACAAGTGGTCATTTCATATGAAATTTATGAAACGAGCCTTTTGCAAGTTTCATAAATTTCATATGAAATGACCACGAGTGTAAGATTCTGTTTATCATATGACCCTTTAAAACTGGATTTTAACGCCTTCAAAATGAACATTATTTCAATAAGAAAATGCATTGTTGACATGGAACGTCAATGACGTTACATGTATGCGCCAAAGTGTTATAACACTTGTGGTCATACGATTTTTATGACATGACGTTACCCGCTGAATGACAGCAACGTTGTGATAAAGATGGTTATACATGTATGCTGAGGGTAAAAAGTATGTAAACAGCACTCGCCTGCAATTTTGAAGCTCCATAGGAGCTTTGAAAGAGCGGGAGCTCTATGGTAGAGGATTGGTAAGGCTGGTTGAGAGGATTGGTAAGGCATATTTTTACCTTGAAAATGCATTTCTTTCAATGAGATTTCTTTCGTTTGGACACCAAATTAGACTGGTTTCAATATGAGCATAGAAATCAACAAAACAATGTGAAATAGAGGTGGTACAGACTTTCTGTTGCTACATTACGTGAAGAGGTCAAACGTTTGATTTGAGAAAAACAAGATGGCGTCATAGTTAACCGCTTCTATGAGTAGATCACTACATGGTCAGTACACAAAATGCAAGGAGGCTGAGCGTAGGGTGAAATATAAACCAAATAGAAAGCGCCACAGAGAAGAAACAGAAAAAATTAGTCGATTTGCTGATGGAAAGGGAAACAGAAAAAATTAGTCGATTTGCTGATGGAAAGGATCTCTGACAGTTTCCCAATCATTTTGTCAGATGGAGTCCGCAGCTGTTAAGGTGCAATAATTTTATTACAAATTTTATACAACAAAGAAGCACTGTGAAATTGAATCCAGAATTGAACAATGAGTAGTTAGATCAGGGTCTACACTTCAACCACACATTTTTGTCGAAAATTTAGAGTTAACATAATAACAGTCATAGAGAGGTTTTATCATACCACCAACAACTGTGAGGGGCGATGTGCTCGCTGTTAGGCAGTGCCTGTTTTCTTATCATAAATATATACCGTAATGCAGGGCTACAGAAATCCGAATTTTTTGTTGGTTCTGACCTAATTTGAGTTCGAAAAACCGATTCAGATGTCATAAGGCTCGGTTTTTTCGGTCCGAAAAAACACAATTTGCGAATGTATAATGACATAATTACCTGGATTTTAGCCATGTGTCATATTATTAATCCAATAATCACATACTGGTGTCAAAAGTTATCAAAGAAAAAAAAGTGTTGATCCTCTTGCCAAGGTGTGAACACTGATTATGTTTTTAGAAATCTTTGATAATTAGCACGTGTCACAATTTTGGCCAGCGGCTAAGGTTTTGCACAACTTTTATACACATACACATGCCGACACACCGAAAAAGGCTGTGCAACGTAAGGTTACTGTATACTTTCAAAGATAGCATAAGGAAAGAATTTGACTAGCAAAAAGAAAATCTAAACCTGACTTGATTATGGGCAGGCTGGTCAGGTTTTTTTTAGCCGACGTCATTTCTCGCGCAGAAAAATATATATTTTTTTTTATTTGTCTGAAGGTACCTTTTTGCAAGTTTATTCAAATTGCAAGGGAATTAACTCGAATACAGTAAAATACGTCAAGCGTAATACTTCGGCCAATTCCGTATATCGAAGATCGGGGAGGATGTCCAATTGGTACGGCATGTGTACTTTCACTTTCGGTCTGACTGTCTCTGTGCTTTAAATCGTATTTTTCACGATAAGTAAGAGCATGTGGACTAAATGGCTACTTCAGCAATGATTTCCTTTGTGTCAGGCAAGCAGTATATATGTTTTTTCTACCTGGTTATGGCTAAATGAGCGCTATGAACAATGTAAACATGCGGTTTTCATAAGTGGGTGGGGGATTCAGGGCCGATGTCTTTAGACCGCGGTATCACTTATAACACAGTTCGATTTAATGTCTCTCGGCTCCCGCGTTATAAAGGCGCTCCAGTGTAGTCATTAGTTTTCGTGACTTTTTTAGCTCACCTGAGCCAGCGGCTCCGGGGGAGCTTATAGGATGGTAAGGCTCCGTTGTCCGTCGTCCGTCCGTCCGTCCACAATTTCAAACAACTTCTCCTCTGAAACCGCTGGGCCAATTGTAATCAAATTTCATATGTAGCCTCTAGGGGACTTAGGAACGAAAAGTTGTTCAAACGGTCCCGGTCACATGACCAACATGGCCCATATATAGTAAAAACCTAAAAAAATCTTCTTCTCCAGAACCAATTGGCCGATGGCCTTGAAACTTGATATGTAGCATTGGGTACGCGAGTACTACCAAGATTGTTCAAATTATGACCTTGGGTTGACCTTGACCTTTTTTACGGTAAGGTCAAATTTGCATTCTGTAGCTTTTATATGGGAAAATGCTAGAACATAAGATTTCTTGGAAACTGTTGAAGATTTAGACCTGAAAATTGGTATATACACTCATCTGATTGAGTACATGAAAATTTATGCGTACAAGAGGTCAAGGTCATTGTTTGACCTTTGACCCTGGTCTCTCATATTTTGACAATTACACACATCTGCTCAAAAGCCACAGGGCCAATTGTAACCAAATTTCATACAGAGCCTCTAGGGGACAGGGGAACAAAAATTTGTTCAAACGGACTGGGTCACATGACCAACATGGCCGCCATGCCCATATATAGTAAAAACCTTTAAAAATCTTCTTCTCCAGAACCAATAGGCCAATGGCCTTGAAACTTGGTATGTAGCATCAGGAACATGAGTACTACCAAGATTGTTCAAATTATGACCTTGGGTTGGCCTTGACCTTTTTTTATGTTAAGGTCAAATTTGCTTTCTCTAGCCTTTATATGGGAAAATGCCAGAACATAAGATTTCTTGGAAACTGTTGAAGATTTTGACCTGAAAATTGGTATATACAGTCACCATACAAGAGGTCAAGGTCATTCTTTGACCTTTGACCCTGGTCTCTCATATTTTGACAATTTCACACATCTCCTCAAAAGCAACAGGGCCAATTGTAACCAAATTTCATATGGAGCCTCAAGGGGCTGAGGGAATGAAAATTTGTTCAAAGCAACCTAGTCACATGATCAACATGGCTGCCACGCCCATATATGGTAAAAACCTAAAAAAATCTTCTTCTCCAGAACCAATAGGTTGATGGCCTTGAAACTTGGTGTGTAGCATCAGGTACCCTGAGTAATACCAAGATTGTTCAAATAATGACCTTGGGTTGACCTTGACCTTTTTTTACGGTAAGGTCAAATTTGCTTTTTGTAGCTTTTGTATGGGTAAATGCTAGAACATGAGATTTCTTGGAAACTGTCGAAGATTTAGACCTGAAAATTGGCATATAGTCATCTTAATGAGTACATGAAAATTTATGTACAAGAGGGTAAGGTCATTCTTTGATCTTAGACCCTGGTCTCTCATATTGTGACAATTTCACACATCTGCTCAAAAGCCACTGGGCCAATTGTTACCAAATTTCATACAGAGCCTCTAGGGGCTGAGGGAATGAAAATTTGTTCAAACAGTCTTGGTCACATGACCAGCATTGCCGCCATGCCCATATATGGCAAAAACCTTTACAAATCTCCTTCTCAAGAACCAAGTGATCGATGGCCTTGAAACTTGGTATATAGCATCAGGTACTTGAGTACTATCAAGATTGTTCAAATGATGACCTTGGGCTGACCTTGAGCTTTTTTAAGGCAAGGTCAAGTATGGGAAAATGGTAAAACATAAGAGTTCATGGCAAGTTTAGAAGATTTTGGCCTAAAAATTGGTATAAACAGTTGTCTTAGGTAGTACATGGAAGATTTGCGGGTACAAGAGGTCAAGGTCATCCTTTGACCTCTGACCCATGTCTCTCATATTTTGACAATTTAAGACGCCTCCTCAAAAGCCACAGGGCTAATTGTAACCACATATCATACACAGCCTCCAGGGGCTGATGGAACAAAAATCTATCAAGCAGTCTAGGTCACATGACGTACATGGCCACCATACTCAGGTGAGCGGTTCAGGGCCTCATGGCCCTCCTGTTTGATTGTGGAATACACAGTGTAGTCATTAGTTTTCGTGTCTATTTTGGATTCGTATGACATCATCAGCCGTCTGGGCCAATTTGGATTTCAAAGTTTCTGTAGCCCTGCAGTAATGTGTTTATATTTTGGGACACCTAAAAGTAATGACTTTTCCATTTGAGAAAAATGGAAAATTTATTATTTTAGGTGTCCCAATACTTAAGCACATTAGGGGTACATATATTTCTTTATTTTAGGTGTAAGCTAGACGCTGTAGATTTGTCCCCATATTTCTCAATAGGGACTTGTATGGAGGGGCTGAGCAAGGTGTTTAAAGCTTTGTTTGACGTCACACTAGACTTAACAGGGGAAGGGTATGGAGAAGTCTGGAACCGTAATGTTCACAAACTGGTGAGTAGTCTCTCTTAGATAATCCAGCAGAGCCCAGTTGTTCAAATTACAAACTGGTGAGTAGTCTCCCTTAGATAATCAAGCAGAGCCCAGTTGTTCAAATTACAAACTGGTGAGTAGTCTCCCTTAGATAATCCAGCAGAGCCCAGTTGTTCAAATTACAAACTGGTGAGTAGTCTCCCTTAGATAATCCAGCAGAGACCAGTTGTTCAAATTACAAACTGGTGAGTAGTCTCCCTTAGATAATCCAGCAGAGCCCAGTTCAAATTACAAACTGGTGAGTAGTCTCCCTTAGATAATCCAGCAGAGCCCAGTTGTTCAAATTACAAACTGGTGAGTAGTCTCCATTAGATAATCCAGCAGAGCCCAGTTGTTCAAATTACAAACTGGTGAGTAGTCTCCATTAGATAATCCAGCAGAGCCCAGTTGTTCAAATTACAAACTGGTGAGTAGTCTCACTTAGATAATCTGGCAGAGACCAGTTGTTCAAATTACAAACTGGTGAGTAGTCTCCCTTAGATAATCTGGCAGAGCCTAGTTGTTCAAATTACAAACTTGTGAGTAGTCTCCCTTAGATAATCCAGCAGAGCCCAGTTGTTCAAATTACAAACTGGTGAGTAGTCTCCATTAGATAATCCAGCAGAGCCCAGTTGTTCAAACTACAAACTGGATCCAACAGAGCCCAGTTGTTCAAATTACAAACTGGTGAGTAGTCTCCCTTAGATAATCCAGCAGAGACCAGTTGTTCAAATTACAAACTGGTGAGTAGTCTCCATTAGATAATCTGGCAGAGCCTAGTTGTTCAAATTACAAACGATTAAGCGACCAATTGCTAGCTTAACAAGGCTACAGCTACAAAACATTCGTGTCTGTTGGCTACAAAACGTCTATAACGTAACAGCTAAATGTCACTTAGCAACATACAAAAATGGCACCCACAATTCAGTGTGATTTATGCAAGCAAACAAACGCTCACAGAAGAAGCCTGTATAGACACAAAGCTGCCACATCAATGTTAAATTGTAAACTGTCACCCAGCATTCTTTAGTTTATTGTTTACCTGCAAAACAGTCAAAAAAGATGTTACAGTAGCCAAATACAATAATAAGGCATTAGTTAACACTAATATAGCCTATATGCACCAGGAGAGAAAATATCATAGCATTACCTCCTACTGTCACCCAAAGATAATTTGGTTCCCGGGCAAATAGCCTAGCATGACCATTTAAGGATAATAGGTAAAACAGGTAGTGAACAGCCTTCAGGCAATTATCTGTCGATTTTGAAATTACTATCATCGTTATATTCTTAATATTATCATCGATAAAACAGTGCGTACATGACCAAGTGGGTTAAGGGGGAGAGTAGCAAAAAGATCTGATGTAGTACAAAGTTACTTCGAATCCCTCCTGCAAACTTATTTTTCTACAATGATTTTTTCTCAACAGCTCTTACTTCGTTCGTTTTTAATATTGTTTCTTTCTTATTTCTTCGTCTTGTCCATGTTTTACCTACTTTTATTTTTTCCGAGACAATAAGGGGGCCACGTAGCGCAGTCATGTCATTAGCGTGTCCGACTCAAGGGCCAGATAGCCCGGGTTTGATACCCTGTCCGGCTACATACTTTCGTTCCACCTTCCACTGATTCAAGAAGGGCAGTTGTCATCTACTGGCGAAAAGTATGTGCACTTAGTACTGGTTAACGGCTTATGAGGTCTAAGCCTGCCCAGGAATAGTGTGGCTAGGGTAGTAGACCGTCCCAACATGACCATAGCCGTTTACAGCGGACGTAAAGCAACAAAACAACAACAACATGACATTGAAACTTTTTTCATGCTAGACAGCGTAAGACGAATGGAATTTGGAGAGCACCGGATTGACATCTCAACATTAATTGCTAAAAATTGGCTTACCCAGTAGGCACTCCACGTAGAATTAACATTGAATCAACGTTGATTCAACGTTATGATTGAATCAACGTTAGTCTGCCCAGTGGGTAGATATTTAGCACATAGAAAAAAATGTTAACCTCAAAAACTTGTAGAATAATTTTCTTTAAATCATTCAAATAATGAAGATATTTTTTGCTTCTTTGTGTGAATAACCTTATGCCGATGAAAGTGAAATGCCAGCATGCATTTTTAGCGCGCCTTTGCAAAGCAAAGGAGAGCTTATGCTATACCCCCGGCATCGTAGTCCGAGTATGCGTCAGTATTCGCGACCGCGTTCATGTCCCTGTCCGTGAGCAGTTTAACCTATGTTAACCATTTGCATATAGGTCTTTTCTCACAAAGTGTAAGGGCTAGAGTAATGAAACTTGGTACACACTTACATTTGTACGCTTCACTGACTTAAAGATATTTCTCAGTCGCTATATGGGTTACAGTTATGATACTTTGCACACACTTACATATGGACAAGATCATTTCAGCAGCATCTTCTTTGTATGGATTTGAGTATATTTTATGCTTCATTTGATTTTGTGATACGCTTCACTGACTTTGTGAAATTTCTCAGTTCCTGTATGGGTTAGGGCCATGATACTTTGCACACTCATACATATGGACAGGACCATTTGAACACCATCATCCATGTATGGATTCAACCAGGGCTACAGAAATTTTTAAATCCAAATCGGTCTGTACGGCCAATGATGTCATACAAACATGTGTTCCACAATCCAAAATAGTCACGAAAACTAATGACCACACTGTGTGTTCCACAATCCAAAAAAGTCACGAAAACTAATGACTACACTTGAGGGCCCTTATAAACGCGGGTGCCGGGAGACATAAAATCAAACTGCGTTATAAGTGATATCGCGGTCTAACGATATCGGCACTGAATCCCCCTCCCACTAATGAAAAACAGGTTTCCTCATGTTCTTACTTATTGTGAGAAATGAGCTGCAAAGCGCACAAAGTGAAAGTAGACCAATCGGACATCCTCGCTGATGCCTTATATATACAGAATTGGCCGAAGTGTTACGATTAAAGTCTATTCGAGTTAATTCCTTTGAAATTTGTATTTTCTTGCAAAAAGGTACCTTTATACGAATAAGAAAATTACTTTTCTGTGCGAGAAATGAGGACGGCTAAAAAACCCTGACCAGCCTGCACATAATCGAGTCAGGTTTAAATTTTCTTTTTGCTAGTCTAATTCTTTCCTTATGCTACATGTATCTTTGAAAGTAAATAGTTACTTTACGTTGCACAGCCTTTTTCCATGCATCGGTATGTGTGTGTATAATACGAATTAGGTAAAACCGGATTGTAACACGTGCTAATTATCGAAGATTTCTACAAACATGATCAGTTTTCACACCTTGTTTTGTTTATCTGTGATAACTTTTGACAGCAGTGTGTGAATATTGGATAATTATGGACAATTAATTGTATGACACATGGCTAAAATCCAGGTAATTGTGTCATTTTACATCCTCAAATTGTGGGGGGGTTTTCGGACTGAAAAAAATGTGCCTTATGCCGGCTGAATCGGTTTTTGGAACTCAAATTCGGTCAGAACCGACAAAAATTCCGATTTCTGTAGCCCTGGATTCGAAATATCTATACTTCACTGACTTTATGGTACGCTTCACTGACTTTGTAATATTTCTCAGTCCCTATATGGGTTAGAGCCATTAGACTTGGCACACACTTATATATGGACAAGACCATTTTAGCTTCACCATCTATGTATGGATTTGACATGTGTTTTATGCTTCACTGACTCAATCATATTTCTCAGTCCCTATATGGATGACAATTATTATACTTGACACTCACATACATTTGGACAAGAGCCTTCATTACCACCAGCACTGTGAGAGTCAAGCTCCAAGCTCCTGTAAGGCGTGCTTTTTGTCTTCTGACAACTCTTGTTTTTCAAAAACAATTTTGTTGCTCATCTGTGGGTCCAGAGAAATGCGAGCTTCATGCAAAGCATGCAAACCTGGTTATATCAAAAAAGAAGAAAATAAAACAAGCAAAAAAAAAAAATATGCATTTGTGATTTGAACCTATGAATGCAAATAAACCAAGTTAAGAGTTGATAATTCTAACCGCTGAGCTAATTTGAATGGTGGTATGTCTGTTAGCATTATAACAATATCAATATGAAAATACAACTATTTTTGTACAGGTGTTACCTGTTTCCCATTTCAGTGGTGCATGCTTTGTTTACACCAATATTTGTCAATAACACATTACCGCTGGAGAATAATATTGCAGAAGCAAAACAAAAAAAAAAGGTCAAATAAGATGACATTACTATGAAAAATAGTTTGTTTATAGAACAGTAAATCTGTGTTTGATGGCACCACTCACGAGGGCGGTGCAAATTTGGCACTGCTCGTGTGATCGGCGGTATCTCTCACGTGGCGGGTCCAGTGCTGCTCACGTGAGCTGTGCTGTTCTGCTCACGTGGGAGGCTAATGGCTGCTCACACAACAATGGGGCCGCTCAGGTGACCAAGTGAGCACCACTCACATGCTCATTTGACCCGTTCAAAGGGGCCTTGTGCCATTCCGCTTGAGCGGCGCACTGGACAATATAAATAGGCTCTTTCAAACGAGAGATTCTCTGAGGAGTCAGAACAATCTGATGAAACTATAGTCAGAAACGTTGCACAGCCTTATGAGTGCACGTAAGCACCACGACGAGGACCCAGGCCTGAGTCACTAGTCACTGGCTTGAGTCACTAGTCACTACTTTCAGTTTTATTCCACATTTCCCGCTTCATAATCCTGCTATGCTAGTAATTGCCTAACAAATTGTAGTATGATATGGCTTCTGGGGTGTGATATGGATATATGATGTGATGTGGATAATGGATATGTGATGTGACTTCCACTGTGTGATATGGTTGTGTGATATGACTTCATGCATGTGAATGCTGATATGGGCTAATTTGAAGACAGTATCGCATTTTCAGATTTACCTTGATTATCACTGAATGCATTTTAAGTACAGTCAAACCTGTTTATGTGATCACCTATATTAAGGAATCACCTGTCTCAAGCAGCCAGCTTTTCTGGGTCCCTTGAACCAAAATACAGTGCAAATGAACCTGTATTAAGGGGTCACCTGTCTTAAGCAGCCATTTTTTGTCCTTTCCTTGGCTGACCCCTTAAGACAAGTTTGACTGTGCAGTTATTGTAGTAGTTTGATATCATTTCTTATTTGTAAATATTTACAGGCTGTGACCCACAGTACTGAGGGTGTTCTTGGTTATATATACTGTGATTTTTTTGAGAGAGCCCGCAAATTGAACCAGGTAGGTTTTTGATAGTTTATATGAGTAACCGTAAAAAGTAAATAAAATTGGGACACCTTAAATAATTACTATAATTGTCCTGAAATGGAAGTTTGGTCTTGATGCAGTAATCCATCCAAACGATAGAGATGGAGTGGCAAACAGTGTAGATCCTGATCAGACTGCTCCTTTGGGAGTAGCCTGATCTAGGTCTGCACTGTTTGCTCAGGCTATCTGTTCCAATACTTAGAATTTTTACAGAGCAGGCAAGATTGCTGAGACAGTACATATGTAGTCAATTACTATCTTATCACAGGTACTATGCCAACACTCAATTTACAGATTTTGCAAGCTCTTGTGATGAGTCACATCCTTCTTTCAATTATTTGTGACAATTATTTGTGACTGCTACCTATCAAGGCAAACATAAGATTCCTTCTTAAACTTGCAATCATTGACATATGAGCATATTTCTATTATTATGATGAAAAGTAATTGTAAAGGTTCTCATAGCCTACTGGCCATAGGGGCAGTGGGGGTCAGAGGCCCACTAGGCTACTGGCCATAGGGGCAGTGGGGGTCAGAGGCCCACTGTGTCTTGGGCACAGCATATGAAAGGGGGAGCCTGTTCCTCTTTTTTTACTGCTTTCTTCTTTCCTGATTCGATACTGCTTTATTCTTTCCTGCTGAGATACTGCTTTATTCTTTCCTGATTCGATACTGCTTTATTATCCCCTCACACCACGAAGTGGTGAGGGGATGTAGGTTTTGTCCCGTACGTAAGTACGTACATGCGTACGTATGTTCACCTTTTGTCATCGCTCTAGCACTTACATTTCTCAACGGATTTTGAAATAACTTCACACAAGTGTAGGGCATGACAATATCTCGAGCAAGTTCGACTTTCAGGATGCTGCACCCAAGGTCAAGGTCACTGTGGCTATTTTTAGAAAAACTTTGTCAGCGCTCTAGCGCCTACATTTCTCAATGGATTTTGAAATAACTTCACACAAATGTAGGGCATGACAATATCTCGAGCAAGTTCGACTTTCAGGGTGCTGCGCCCAAGGTCAAGGTAACTATGGCTATTTTTAGAAAAACTTTGTCATCGCTCTAGCGCCTACATTTCTCAACGAATTTTGAAATAACTTCACACAAGTGTAGGGCATGACAATATCTCGAGCAAGTTCGACTTTCAGGGTGCTGCGCCCAAGGTCAAGGTAACTGTGGCTATTTTTAGAAAAACTTTGTCATCGCACTTGCGCCTACATGTCTCAACGGATTTTGAAATAACTTCACACAAACGTAGGGCATGACAATATCTCGAGCAAGTTCGACTTTTAGGATGCTGCGCCCAAGGTCAAGGTCACTGTGGCTATTTTTAGAAAAACTTTGTCATCACTCTAGCGCCTTCATTTCTCAACGGATTTTGAAATAACTTCACACAAATGTAGGGCATGACAATATCTTGAGCAAGTTCGACTTTCAGGGTGCTGCGCCCAAGGTCAAGGTCACTGTGGCTATTTTTAGAAAAACTTTGTCATTGCTCTAGCGCCTACATTTCTCAACAGATTTTGAAGTAACTTCAGACAAATGTAGGGCAAGACAATATCTCGAGCAAGTTCGACTTTAAGGGTGCTGCACCCAAGGTCAAGGTAACTGTGGCTATTTTTAGAAAAACTTTGTAATCGCTCTAGCTCCTACATTTCTCAACGGATTTTAAAATAACTTCACACAAATGTAGGGCAAGACAATATCTCAAGCAAGTTCGACTTTCAGGGTTCTGCGCCCAAGGTCAAGGTCACTGTTGCTATTTTCAGAAAAACTTTGTCAGCGCTCTAGTGCCTATATTTCTCAATGGATTTTGAAATAACTTCACACAAATGTAGGGCATGACAATATCTCGAGCAAGTTCGACTTCCAGGGTGCTGCGCTTAAAAGTCAAGGTCACTGTAGCTATTTTTAGAAAAACTTTGTCACCGCTCTAGCGCCTACATTTCTCCATGGATTTTAAAATAACTTCACACAAATGTAGGGTATGAGAATATCTCGAGCAAGTAGTCTTGTGTGAGGGGATTTGTATCGCCTGCGATGCCTTGTTCTTTCTTGATTCGATACTGCTTTATTCTTTCGAAAATAGGTACCCATTTACTTCTGGGTTGGCAGAGAGAGTTTTCCAGTCACCAGCTGGCCAAGCCTTGATTCAAACCCACAACCTTCTACACCATAACTGAGCATCTCTAACCACTAGACAATGACACCTCTCTGCATGGTTAAAAATAGTTTAATTATCATCTTTGAAAATACAAGTTTTTTTTACCCACCCTAAAAGATAACACTCCGGACTACCAATTCAGGGGTCGCAAGGCCGATCCCTCGCTTCTCGAGTCCTTCAGATGAGACTTTAAACCAAGGTCCCATCTCCTTATGACCTTGTTGGTGGTGGGGTGGTTAAACCCGAGCTCACTCACTCACTCCACCCCAAAAAACCATTCACAAAGTCAGGCTTCTTAAAGTACTTTCTTATGGTGACGGGTACACTTTCAAGGGAAGCAACTCCCCATTTTTGTTTTTGCCTCCCTTCTCAATAGTGATCAACTCTTAAGGGAAAGAATTTGCTCCTAGAGGAGCAAATTCTTCCCTTCAAGAGTAGTCCCTTTTTTAGAAAGGTTCCACCATCCAGGGAAGCAAACAGGAAGTCAAAGAAATTATTTCCCTTCGTAAGAATGGTGAAAAAAAACATGACTGTATTTAGCAGTAGACCTTAAGATGATTAAGGTAATTCTGGGCCAGTTGTTCAAAACTGACAACATCGTTTTAAAATCTCAAATACGCCAAATCTTTTTTTTTTGAAAAAATGTGAGAAGCTTTTGCAGTGCAAAAGCTTCTCACATTTTTTCAACAAAAAATATCAGTATATTTGGTTATAAAGTTCTGAAACTTTTAACCTGTTGACCTCTTAATGAGCTTGTCAGGCTAAAACTGCAAAAGCTTCTCACATTTTTCAACAAAAAATATCAGTGTATTTGGTTATAAAGTTGTAAAACTCTTAAGGAGTTGTAAGGCTAATGATGCTTTTAACAAATAGGCCATGGGGTCGTATTTATAAAACGACTTAAGTCGTTGCTATGCTGTTGCTAAGGCTAATTTTCTATGAAGGAGATTCCGTACAACTATGAAATTTGCTCTAGAGGAACAGTCTTTTTCAGACTGTTCCTCTGGAGAAAATTTCATAGTTCAGACTGTTCCTCTAGAGCAAATTTCATAGTTCAGACTGTTCCTCTAGAGCAAATTTCATAGTTGTAGGGAATCTCCTTCATAGAAAATTAGCCTTAGCAACAGCATAGCAACCAATTAAGTCGTTTTATAAATACGGCCCCTGCTCTTTTCATTTTTATCAGGATTGCCACTTCACAATACAAGGGGGCAGAAGAAAGTCCGATGGCAGTTACCAGCCTCCTATGGTTGTACTACAGTTAAATCTGCCCTATGATAAAAATAGTGCGGTACCATCCCTGTTATCTCCTGGCATGATGGAAAACTTATTTCATGAGTTTGGTCATGCCATGCACTCCATGTTGGGTCGAACGAGGTTTCAACATGTGACGGGTAAAAGCAGTATTCATATGTACATGTATATCGGATATTGAGGTACACCGGTTTTTTCAGGGGAAGCAACTCTGCCATTTTGGTAATCCCCTCCCTTCTGAATGTGGATCAACACTTAAAGGATAGAATTTGTTCCTTACAAGACAGATCTAGATCTTTGTGATCTTTTTGGAGAGAAAATAGCCGAATTCTGATAGCCAAATTACACAAGACTATTTTACATTTTTGCGGTAATTTTGGTCGAATAAACTCTCATAATATTGGAAGGAGTATTCTCCGTCTTAAACCGAATTAATATGTGGCGACTAAAACCGAATTAATATAGCACTTGACTTACCGGTAGAGTATTTGAGAATATTTGAACATTTGAGTATGTGAAAACTTAATCTGTGAGATACTAACAGCAAGATTGTTAAATTAAGATTACCAGCATTTGAGCCTCGACACGACAAAACCAACAAAGTGGTTGTGCGCCCAGTGCAGATGCAGATCAGCCTGGGTATCCGCCCAGTCTGATCAGAGTCTTTGCTTTCCGCATGGAGGTAGCTTAGACCCTAAGCTTAGACCCTAAGCTACCCTTTAAGCGCTGAGCAAAGAGTCTGATCAGACTGGGCAGATGCCCAGGCTGATCTGAGTCTGCGCTGGGCACACAACCACTTTGTTTCTTTTCTCGTGTCGTGGCTCATTTAGTTTATTGGGAAATAATAAAATTTGAACTCTTGGAATACTCTGGTTGATTATAATGTGATTTTGGTTGATTAGAATGTAATAAGCGTAACTTTTACGGTGAATGGTACACTTTTTAGGAAAGCAACTGTGCCATGTACATTTTTGTTTCCCTTCTCAATGGGGGTCAACTCTTAAAGGAAAGAATTTGCTCGTTTGAGAGCAAATTCTTTCCTTTAAGAGTAGATGCCAGTTTGGAAGAGATAAGGTTTTATCCAGGGAGGAAAACAGGAAGTTGCAAAAGTCATTTCCCTTTATAAAAATGGCGGGTAAACATAAAGGTGTTCCATTCAACTATATGTATTGTTGATTCTTGCAAACATAGATCTTTGTTTTACAGGTACGAGATGTCCTGTAGATTTTGCTGAAGTACCCTCTGTTTTAATGGAGTATTTTGCATCTGATCCCAGAGTAGGTATATTACATACCAGTATTCTATTACCCATACAAATATAACATGACTTCTGATTGGAAAATGTTCTAAATTTTCCAACAATTGCGATAATATATCTTGTGATATACCATTTTATCATATGATGTCGCTTCTGAGAGTGTAATAAAGTCATGCGTTAAAAATGATAATTAGCTACTTGATTAAATATGCAAATTACGTTGCAAAGATATGCGTCAACGTCCATGAAAACGGCAAAATTGTGACGTTTTAGTGCAATATTTGCTAATAAATGCTATTTCAGGGTCATATGATAAAAAAGAATTTTGCATTTGTGCTCCTGTGTTATTGAATTTATTAAACTTGTTGGGGAAAACTGATAAGATGCTCGGCATAGCCTCGCATCTTATCTTATCTTTTTCCCTAACTTGTTTAATAGATTCAATAATACAGAAGCACTCATGTAAGATCCTCTATGTAAACTTGGTGTGAGCCGCTACACGAGAAAACCAACAATGTGGTTGTGCGCCCAGCGCAGACTCAGATCAGCATGGGCATCCGCCCAGTCTGATCGGAGTCTTCGCCGTCCGCATGAGGGTAGCTAGGACACTTAGCTATCCTTTAAGTGCTTAGGGAAGACTCTGCTCAGACTAGGCGGGTGTCCAGGCTGATCTGAGTCTGCGCTGGGCGCACAACCACATTGTTGGTTTTCTCATGTTGCAGCTCATGTCATTAAGAAAGGTTGTTTGTAATTGGCTGATGTCTAGCTTTATGTTTTGCTGCAAGTGCTTGCTTTGGATGCTGAGTAGTACACATAAAATGGTTAAGATGTGAAAAAATGCATTAGAATGGGGATAGCTTTACTTAAAATTATCATTTGGGGAAGTATATTATTGATTTTATGATTGCAAATTGCATTTTACGGCTCACTTAGGCTTCACTGTTAAACCAATGTGGGCTCACAAAACCTATGATTTTTGTACCACCTCAAATGATAGTGAGTGAGTGAGTGAACTGGGGTTTAACGTCCCACCAACAACGAGGTCATATGGAGACGGGACCTCAGTTTAAAGTCTCATCCGAAAGACCGGAGGAGCGGGGGTTCGAACTTGCGATCCCTGGATTGGTAGTCCGGAGTTCAAATGATAGTTTTGAGTACAGTTATCCCTAGCTCGATGGCAAAAAAAATCACTGAATCACATTAGAGACCTCAGAGCTATAGTATTAGAGAAAAAATATACAGATCAGCTTGTTCTTCAATGCATAATTTTTTTCAGATTTTGCTATGCACTGTAAAATGGATGTGAGCCATCTCATGCAAAAGTGTATAAGTTTTAAAATATTTCGAGCAGCAAAGACTCAAGGCCATAACTACTTGAAGCACTGGGGCCGTATTCATAACGCCACTTAAGTCGTTGCTATGCTGTTGCTAAGGCTAAATTTCTTCGAAGGAGATTCCCTGCAACTATGAAATTTGGTCTGGAGGAACAGTCTTTGTAAGACTGTTCCTCCAGACCAAATGTCATAGTTGCAGGGAATCTCCTTTATAGATATTTAGCCTTAGCAACCGCATAGCAACGACTTAAGTGGCTTTATGAATACGGCCCCTGGTCTTGAGTCTTACAAGATACACATCAGCTTTATGGCGACATTCTTACCAAAGGAAACAACTTTTGTGGCTTCCTATTTGCTTCCATAGATGTCATAGCCTTTACAAAATATGGTCTACTCTTAAAGAAAGAATTTGCTGCATTCCTTTACATTCTTCCCACATTAGGAAGGGTAGCCAAATTCAAGGTACATTGTGGCCTTTCAGGAGAAAAGTTTAAAGCAATTCTGATGAGAGCCAGGACATAGAGGATACCATGTTAGTGTCTTTTGACATCAAGCTCGACCAGAAACACGTCGGACTGGCTCGGCAAGCCTCGCCATTCCTACGCTGTTTCTGGTCTCGCCTGATAAACTTGATATCAAAAGACACTTACGTGGTTTTCTATTTATCAAGCATCAATAGAATATTTTACGGCGTAAAGAGCGGCAAACAAGTGATAAGGAAACGCAGTTTTGTTCGGACTTGCTGACGTCGCGAATGCGTTATGACGTAAGTCGGTGACGTCAATTAACCAATCAAACACTGATATCTCGACCAGCGTCAGTGTGTAGCCAGTCGTCTTCAGAGATCGCTTCCTAAGGCATGACCTGTAACATTCGCGAAAGCGCAGTTCTACAGTGACATGATATCACATCATGTTATCATACCCCTGTTATCAGGTGAATTTTGCAGCAGATGCATGATAAATAGATTTTTAAGGCAAAATAAGTAAAAAAATAAACCCAGAAATCTGCAAATATCATCAAATACTGGTTTTCATATAATAGAACTCTTTATTATAGGTAATATCAAGTTTTGCCCGCCACTATAAGACAGGGGAGCCACTTTCAGAGGAGGCTATCAACAACATGTGCAAGAGCAAGAAATTATATATGGCTTCAGTAAGTTGGTTACCATGTAAATTCTTAAACTTGGGGCACCCAAAGTAGCCACCTTAAATGTCCAAAAAATAAAGCATTTTTTAGGAGAAGAACCAAAGAAACAATTTGCTTTCGTTCCAATCCTAGTATCAGAGCCCTAGATAAGAGAGAGTAATTGGTGATAATTAGGGATAATTTTTGTTAATTCTGCATAAAAACATATGTTGTGACCCCCATCTGAACCGTCTCAACAGGGTTAGCGCTTGGATATTTTTTTCTTTCGCCACCACTTTCGCCAAATTGATATTGTTTGTGCCAGATTCTTTGAACTTAAGCCAGTTTTTCGCAATATTAAGAGTTCTTTGAAAAATATCTCAAACTTGCAGTTTACTGTGGTTGTTTAGACTGGTTTGAGTCTATTACATGACATAATCATTTTCCTCTGACAGCTCCCCCCCCCCACACACACACATATTCCTTAACTTGCAGTTTACTGTGGTTGTGTAGACTGGTTTGAGTCTATTACATGACATAATCATTTTCCTCTGACAGGCCCCCCCCCCCCCCTCCCACACACACACACACACATATTCCTTAACTTGCAGTTTACTGTGGTTGTTTAGACTGGTTTGAGTCTATTACATGACATAATCATTTTCCTCTGACAGTTGAAAGAGGTTAACACTGCTAATAAAGCTTACAATCTTTTAATTGAATCTTTTATCTGCCCTCTGTTTTTCATGAATTGTAGTCTGATTTGCCTGTTCTGTTTTTAAAGAACATATTGTTAATAGCCTAAACCATTTTAAATATCCTAATGATTATTTATTTCTAATTGTTTATTATCCCTGTTCCTTTATTTATTATTATATATTTATGATAATTAGCTATTATTATTGTGAGACAATCTGGCCCAGAAATTTTGTTTTGCAAAAGCTAGTACTTGAGAATTTTTGCAAAAGCTAGTAATTTAGAGTTATGCTGTGTTGTCTCCCCTTATTATCGGTCTCAGTTTTTCATCCTCCTCTTGCAAACGAGTTTTGTTTCAGTGATTGAGAGTTGTTGTAGACTGAAGAATATATAACAATGTTCAAATTCTGAACATTTTGACACAAAAATCGGCATGTGTAAAACAGCAGAATCAAAACTTATATATTTAATTATGTATAAGTTTTGCACCATAATCTAATAAAGTTCGGATAAATGACCCAAAAAACTACTTTACGGATTTGCAACAAGCGAAAACATTGATCAGCCTGCGCATTCATGCAGTCATACAAGACTCTCGCATAGACCATCTACGAACTCTATGATCTGAAAAGTGATAATAAAAGTCTCTTACATGTATTGCACATGCTGATTTGTTTAATGCCGGGCCGGGTAGCGCAATCGGTAGGGCACCTGACTCGTAAGTCAGAGGTCCTGGGTTCGAATCCCGGTCTGGCCACATACTTTCGTTTCTCCTTCCGCTGATTCAAGAAGGGCAGTTGTCAGTTACTGGCGAAAGTATGTGCACTTAGTACTGGTTAACCGCTTAGGAGGTCTAAGCCTGCCCAGGAACAGTGTGGTTAGGTTAACTGACCGTCCCGACATGACCCTAGTTGTTTACCGTGGACGTTAAACATCAAATCAACCAACCAACCAACTGATTTGTTTAATAGTGAGACGTGGCTTAAGCGCCTTTAAACATGGTCAACACTCGTTGGTATGTTATTTGATCTTTTTGTACCGTTTTCTAATCGACAATCAACAGCCCTGTATTAACTATTTTCGCAGGTCAGTGAGTTTATTAGCTCGTAAGGTGTCAATGATGTGTTTACCTGAGCAATCAAAAATAATGCCATTGATAGACATGGGGACAACAACTTACGTTCAAGGTTACATAACATGATTAAGCATCGAGCCTTGAGGCATGAAGCGTCTGCTTGGTGTCCCGTCACTGTGGACTACTTGAGGAGCAGATTAACGGTAATTGAAGGTGTTGATTAATGATTGTGGAGATCGTCTCTGATACCGTAAAACTTTGCCATACGTTTTTATTGTTTTTTTGTTTTTTTTCGCCACTTGTTTTCGCCAAATCAATATTTTTGGAGCCAAAAAAAATATTTTATCGCATTTGGCGACTTTGGCCAGCGGAAGCGCGAACCCTGGTCTCAATGAGACGGTTCAGATGAGGGGTCACAACATATGGTTTCGATAAGAAATAAAGAAAATCATCCCTCAATTATCATCAAATACCCCTCTTATCTAGGGCTCTGTAGTATGGGTTTGGTTTTAAAATGCAGTACTGTAGTGCATACAAAAGATGCATATGGAATAGTAAGCAGTGTAGACCCTGATCAGGCTGCTTCTTTGAGAGCAGTCTGATCAGGGTCTGCACTATTACTCAGACCTATCGATCCCAATATTTAGAATAATTATGCTATATTTTGAAATGCTTTACAAACTTTTTAACTCAATGCTTTCTTCAAATACCTTATTCTATGAAAGGTGTGAACCAGAGTTCCTGAAACACAGTAATGATCCTTGTGAGCTCCTCTGCCAAAACTGTGTAAATGCAATGGATCAAAAAGAACTTAAGATGCTGTTGTATTTTTAAAGCAAAGGAAAGTCTTTAAAAATTAGAAACTGCTTTCCCGATCTTAAAATAATCTGACAAGCATGATTCTTGGGTGACCGTCTTTCATGTTTGTTCAAGCTAATGGTTTCTTAAATAGAAACAAGGCAACCAGGGGACAGGGCTCCTCTTCATATGAGCCGCGACATGAGAAAACCAAATAAGTGGTTGTGTGCCCAGCACAGACTCAGATCAGCCTGGACATCCACCCAGTCATATCAGAGTCTTTGCTGTGCTACTAAAAGTTAGCTAAAGGTCTAAGCTAAAACTTAGCGAAAACTCTGATCAGACTGGGTGGATGCCTAGGCTGATCTGAATCTATGCTGGGAGCTCATGCCACTTTGTTGGTTTTGTTGTGTAGCGGCTCATATATGTCTACATTTTCTTGTATGTCTGCATTGATAACATTGAAAATCTTTCTCAGAAATGACTTGAATGGACTTTTTTTTTGTCAGACCGTGTGGTGCAGTCTATAGCACATCTGACTCTAGACCTGGAGGTCTCGGGGTCGATACACAGTCCAGCTAATTACTTTCGTGTCCCCTTCCTCTGATTCAAGAAGGGCAGTTGTCAGTTACTGGCGAAAGTATGTGCACTTAGCACTGGTTAACCGCTTGGGATGTCTAAGCCTGTCCAGAAAAAATATGGTTAGCCAGGTTAATGGACCGACCAGACATGACCATAGCTGTTTACCGTGGATGTAAAGCAACAACACAGTGACAACAACAAATTGAATGGATTTTTACCAAATCAGTTTGAATGTTCTATTTATTGTTCTTTTAGGATTTACAGGTTCAAGTATTTTATGCAATTCTAGACCAGATCTACCACGGTGATGAAATTCCAAATAAAAGTACCACAGAAATTATGGCGGAGGTGCAGAGTAAATACTACAGCTTACCTTATGTTTCTAATACAGTGAGTATTTTTGGATGAAATATGAGAGGAATCTGGAGAACTCGGAAAAATGTTGTAAAGTACCCTGAAAAAAAAAACACCTACACACTGGCAATTTTAGCCATTCTGAAAATGTTGTCAGAGTGCTTAGGCAAACAGTGTTGACCTGGCGCCAAGGTTATGAAAAATTATCGTGCTCAATTCAGCTGAGTGTGAAATTTTCTCTGCTGATAAATATGAAAATGCCAACTAATGTTGGCATTTTCATATTCATTTGCAGAGAAAACTTCATACTCAGCTAAATTGAGCAAGAAAACAACTGTACTTTTCAGTAATTTGCTATTTAATAGCAGGTAGAATTTTATGCTCAGCTGAGCTGAGCTTGAAAATTTTTTATAACCTTGGGGCCAGATTAGCCAGCAGTTTCTGACTTGCCTGTGACTAGCGGAAGCCAGACATAGGTTTTACTTTTCTGGTGTCAGCAGCCCCTGTGGTGGAGTAAATTTTGCGTCAAGTTTTCTTGTTTAGCTCTGTTTTGTGACAATGCACGGACAGGTGAGACTAATAGAATCTATGATGGGGTTGAGGCCGAGACAAGGAAATCTCAGGCAAGTTTTCAGATTATTTAGTCTTATGCGAGGCTTGCCGAGCATAAGACTTAAATAATCTGAAAACGAGCCTGAGATTTCCTTGTAGAGACCTCAACTCCGTCATTGATTATTTTTCTCACACATTATATTCTAGAGAACAGAATATTCATTGAATATATACCTTCTTGCTGAAGCCATTCCTATAAGTTTCAAGCTTATTTTCTATTAATACTTCTGACAGATGTGTTAATTTCACCTTGTGCATGCATTTTTCATGACTGGCAGCTATAAATCAGAAATCTACAGTGACGCCTCATGCACATCACTGGCTGTCAATTTCATTTTGCATGCAATTAACATGACAGGAAGCAGCAAGTTGATTTGTCGAATTTAACTGTGTAATTGATTGGGCTGTACTACATGTACTATACTAAGCACAACTTCTAACCGACCACTTGCTTTGTCTTGAACAGTGTTATTAGTAGATGGTATCTGGATATAATTATCTTATATTCAGTACACCCAATAAGTCATGGAAAGGTTTTAAAAATTTGAGATCAATATCATCATTTACTTTTTCTTGGCAACAGAGGCTTCACATGTACCCCCGGTTTCAAACTTCGCAAGGTTTAGGACTGTGGTTGGGAAGATTTTGAAATTTTGACTGAATTTTCGAATTCTTTTTTAAAAGGATGCTTTATAATGCATTCTTAAGTTCAGTTTATTCATTTTCTAAATGTTCGCACAAGTGATAAGCATATGCTGATTAGATTCCGAAATGTGGATCTGTCCGAATCATGACAAACGGCTTAAATATTGTGATTTTTGGAAACAGGGGTACCTTATTCTGCACTAATTTGAAAGTAAACTGAGGAGATTTTTATTTAAGTGTTACCTGATTTATTTTACCAATATATCGGTCTAATTTAAGATGGAAACATATATTCGAAAGTCCACTTTGTCTTGCGTAAAAAGATATATACTTAAGTGGTCGGTTAGAAGTTGGTTCTAGTATATATAGCAATGATTGGCATTTTGAGACAGCTTTCTGAGCCTAGGCTGAGATAGCAGGCCGAGATAGAAAAATCTCAGACACCTCCAGAAAGGGATATTCTTGTCCAGTGGGTGAGACATAGAGAATACCATGTTAATGTCTTTAGATATCAAGTTTATCAGGCAAGACCAGAAACAGCCTAGGAATGGCAAGGCTTGCCAAGCCAGTCCGACATGTTTCTGGTTGAGCCTGTTAAACTTGATATCAAAAGACACTTTAATACATGGTTTTCTATTTATCATAAGAGCGTCAAACAAATGAAAAGCTAATACAGTTTTGGTAGAACTTGCTGATGTCTCGAATACATTATGACGTAAGTCGGTGATGTCATTTAACCAATCGAATGTTGTTATCACGGCCAACGTCAGTATGTAGCCAATCGTCTGCAGAGATTGCTTCTAAAGGCATCATCTGATAACATTCATGCAAGTGCAGTTCTAAAGTGACATGATATCACATCATGTTATCATACCCCTGTTATAAGGTTAATTTTGCAGCAGATGCATGATAAACCACTTTCCTTGGATAGAACATCCACTGAGGGGACATATGCACTTGTAATGGGATTGATGGATGGATAGATGACTTGCAATTTTACATCCTTTTCAACAGTATTTCTGTCAAATCAGAACAATGAGAGAGTGATAATGAAAAGTTGTGCGCAATGGAACCCTGTTTCTAATTGAAAAACCCAGGGCTACTTGTAATGGGTGAGTCAATTACAGAAACAGGTACAAGATACTAAAATCTGCCAAAGTTTAACAATAATGGGCACATATCCATTGGAATCAACTCTACAATTTTCATTTTTGCCCTCCCCCCTCTCCAAGCCCCCCCCCCCCACCCACCCACCCACCCACCCATCCTCTTCTCAGTGAGGGGTCAACTCTGAGTTGTCCCCTTTTTTGATAGGGTTTCATTTCCCAAGGAAGCATACATAAGACAATGCATTAGATGCATTAGAAAATGAGTATCCAACCAGGGATGAAATCAGTATGACGAATGGTCCAGTGCGAGGGGATTGTATTGCTTGGGGTGCCTTCTTTCATTTATATAGAGGATCTTACATGAGTGCTCATGTATTATTGAATTTATTAAACGAGTTGGGGAAAAAGATAAGATGCGAGGCTTTGCCGAGCATCTTATCGGTTTTCCCCAACGAGTTTAATAAATTTAGTAATACAGGAGCACGAATGCAAAATTCTATTTATCATATGACACTAAAATTGCATTTTATCAGCAGAATTTGCACTAAAATGTCACGATTTCGCCATTAGAAAACGCGGCGTTTTTATGGTCGTCAACGTATAACGTTATGACGTAATTTGCATATTTAATCCACTAGTGGATTATCGCATTTAATGCATGGCTTTATTACACTCTCAGATGCGAGGTCATATGATAATCAGTTTCATTGTAAAGACTATCTAATGGTATTTAGCCATTTAATAACAAAGAAGAAAACAGTAGCAAACTGTAGATATGCAATCAATAATTTGAGTATTGATAATTATTTAAATCAATACACTTTTCAGAGCCACCCTAAGAATGTCACTCAAAAGTCGTCTGATAGTGTGTACCTAAACAATGAAATGACGACTTAGCGCATGGCGTAATCCCAAAAATATAATTGCACATTGTGAATGTCCCTCAATAAGTCGGTGATTTTATCTTAAAGTTTATAAAGAGATGCTTACCTGATGAAGAGACGCATGCCTGTTTAAAGTAGGCATGGCTATGGAAAGGCGCATTAATAATACATGTATCAATAATGTTTTTGTTGATTACAAACTTAAACTAAGCTTAAAGGTAGGTTTCTGTACTAGCGATAACAATTATGTCCACAAAATAATATCGCCATTTTCTGAGCAGTATTGAATTCTCTTATTTTTCTGAATTTGTTGCTACTGAGAAACTCGTCAGATGTTGAAGAAAATAGTCGTTTTCCCTTTTGGTTTATTTTCTTTCGTTGGAATTCCAGTTCTAAAAATAACTATGTTTATTATGTCTATAAGTGCGCGATTTCTGATGCCATTCTCCAAAGGTTAATTTTCTCTTCTCGTGAGCTCTCCTAGTGGTCCTGGCATGGTGGATGGGTTAAAACTATCCCAAAATGCAATGCAGCATGACCTCAGCTGCGTTATCTGTTTTTAGCGCGAACTAAAAATAGCGCTAACTGGTGTGCGAAGCAGAGTTAGGAAATCCCTTGCAAAACAACTTTTCTAATATATTTTTTGATTTACACTTTTTAGTGAAACTTATTCATTCCCTTTTATAAGTGCTTTCCAACACCTTGGATGAAAGATCATCAAAATTATGATGCATTCCAAAGTACAGGAACCTACCTTTAAGCCGAATCCTAGAAATATATTGATGTGTAGGCTTTAATATGGTAGCCTAGTGTTTTAATGCCAAATAATTCTTTTTTCAGGCTTGGCAGCTAAGATTTGGTCATCTGGTTGGTTATGGGGGAAAATATTACTCTTATTTGATGTCAAGAGCCATTGCATGTAAATTGTGGCGAGACTTTTTCAAAGATGACCCTTTCAACAGGTAAAATTAGAATGATGCATAATCATTTGGGATAGTTTTATTTTTTCGCATAAGTTTGTTCTGGGATTTATACATTATCATGGGGTATCAAAGATCAGTGTAAGAGCTGTCTTGTCTCATTTATAACTGTGTGTGTGCATTTACAGTCAAGTGTAAGTTTTGATGACAGTTTAGAGTGGGTTTTATTAGCTTGTCTGAATGAAGTTCAGGAAAAGCTAATGCACTACCCACGGGCGTCGGCGTTAGCGTCGGCGTTAGCTAAATGTTAAAGTTTTATGTTAAAGTTTTTTATGTGATGGTCAAGGCTCTGTCAGGCAAGCTACATGTATCCTGTTCCTGTGACAGGTCTTTTTTTTCCATTATTGTAGAAATTTTAAAACTTAGATAACCTAAATTAGTACTATAATTGTCCTAAAAATCAAGCATTTGCAGCTGCAAGATGTAGATGGGTGTTGACACTGATCAGTCTGCTCATTTTTGCTCAGACCTGTCTGCTCAAATACTTAGAATATTTAATGACCACTTAGAATCACCTTTTCAAGGTTTTGCTTATGATGGAACATATACAGTCAACCAAACACAGATATCTCAAAGTACCCTTGTTTATCAAAGAATATAGTTTGGACACATAGCCTATTTTTACTTACATTTCAGCTCCCACTATCTCAAACTACTGGTATATCAAAGTAAATTTTCTGGGACCAGAAAATTTACTTTGAGATATCAGTAGTATGAGATGAACTTTGATTTTGAGATATCAAATCTCTGCTTCATAATTAGCACTGTTGTTTGTTTTGCAGAGAAAATGGAGAGAAGTACAGGCGGAAAATGTTGGCTCATGGTGGTGAAAAATCTCCCAGGGAACTAGTCAGAGGTATTGACTTTCATCTATTCCATCAGGCTACCAAATCAGGAACATATGCAAACAATTCAGGTCCATTTTAACATGTCCATTCTGCTATGATATGGGCTTTTCCCCGTCAAAACAACCGAAAATATCTAGTTCTGTCTATTAGATCTGTTCTCCAAACTGACCACTTAAAGCTATATGTCTGCTCAAAATGACCAATTCCATTTGTTTGTTAAAAATGCCTGATAACTTATATTTTTGCCATTAAGAAAGTTTAAACTTTTTTTAGGCAGATGGAAAGCTGCTCATTTAGTGTGTAAACCATTTAAGTAACATAGATATATACACAGTCATGTGTGTATTGATTATCTACTGGGTCCACCGAAAGTAAAACAGGCTAATACTAAAGCCAAAATTATCATTTCTGCTTGAAAATGAGTCCTGAAGTGAATGGAAATCAGAGTTATAATGGGTTTACTTGCAAAGAAAATTTTATAAAAGGTTTTGAAAAATGTGAAATTTGGGCAGAAATACTGCTTTAAGTCTAAAACTGTCACTAAAACTACCCGAAGAAACTAGATACATGTAAACTCAGAAATCTAGATCCATCAAAAGAACATCCCTAAAATTCTAGGTGCATGCTCAAAACAACCGTATAAATCTGGATAACCCCAAAAAACAAAAATTATCCAAAGAACAAAACCAAAAATCTAGATACGTCTCCAAAATAACCCCAAAAATCCAGATAACCCCAAAAATCTAGGTCAGTCTCAAAAACAACCTTGAAAATCTAGATTACAAGACAGATTAGATTTTTAAAACCAAAAATATTTATTCAGAAAATGGTCACACATGCCAGTCTATGGAAAGAGTGCAGTAGGTGCTCTCTCTCAAAAAGTATAAGGGAATTTTAAAGTTTTGGATTTGAAAACAAATCAGTGCAAGGTATACCTTATTGGCAAACAGTGATGGGATGCAACACCTAAAGCATCAGAAATGAAAATAGTTGAATTGGCAAACAGCATAGGTCCCGATGAGGTGGCTCATAATGAGCCACCTCATCAGGATCTACACTGTATGCCCTCTGCACTTGGAATGCACCTTTCCAAAGCCACGCCTTCCCTGAACAGGTATGCATCTCTTCAATTACTGTAAGGTAAAGTCACGGACATAGTATGGGACATTCAACACGTGATTTTATTTGTTGGACTATGTCACATGCTAAGTTGTCACTGGATTGGTCAGCTGTACACTGTCAGGTGACTTTTGAGTGACATTCTGGGTGTGCCTTGGAAAGATGTATTCTCCCACCTTTGCATATATAAGATAGGCCGGACCGTGTAGCGCAATCGGTAGGGCACCTGACTCATAAGTCAGAGGTCCTGGGTTCGAAACCCGGTCTAGCCACATACTTTCATTTCTCCTTCGGCTGATTCAAGAAGGGCAGTTGTCAGTTACTGGCGAAAGTGTGTGCACTTAGTACTGGTTAATCGCTTAGGAGGTCTAAGCCTGCCCAGGAAAAGTGTGGTTAGGTTAACTGACCGTCCCGACATGACCATAGTTGTTTACCGTGGACGTTAAGCAATAAATCAATCAATCAATCAATCAATATATAAGATAGGCCCTCAGCTCGTATAAGAAACTTCTGTCTTATACCTGGCAACATCTTTCTTATATTAGCAACCAGACTTTTTCAATTTTTGACTAATATTTTAATTTTAAATGAACAAAATGGACACGCAAGCATGTCGGATGACGTTTGATAGCAGATCATAGGTTTGTGACGTCACTCAATTTTAATGACGTCACTATAACTGGTTAAAAACCTCGCTAGCAAACTTGACGCGCGTGCTGTGAGAGGCTAAGTTGCATTTTGTTTTCGTCCTCTGGAAGATAAAATAGTCCATGTATCGTGTTTTCTGTCTATTCTTGAGGTGCAAACTGAGTTTACCCCCATTTTAGAACCTGATAAACACACTGGGCTGCTCAAAATTTACTTCAGATCACTGGTTAAAAAGTTAAAATTTTCCTGTTCTGAAGCTTAATCTGACTTGAGGCTTAAAATCCGCTAACAGTGGGAGAAAAATAATCTATCATGAGATAGGTAAATCTCACCCTCGGGATCGGAATTTCAGCCAGGGACTCGGCAAACCTTGTCCCTGGTTGAAATTCCGACCCCTCGGGTGAGATTTCCCTATCCTACATGGACACTCATGATGGATTGTTATATTCTCTATATGATACAGCAAGGACGAAACATTTTTTGGAATTTTACAGAAGAAAATTTTGTTGTCTGCCTTTTTCGGCGCTTTAAGGGGCAATACATTTATAATGGCTTACATGTATTTTTCAGATATGTTTAATGAAGAACCCACAGTAGAGATGCTGGTGAAATCTCTAACAGAAGAGCTACACAGTAAACAAACGTGACAGACATCAAATAAATAGTCCATAGATTAATACGCTGCTACTTTCTGTGTCAGATGGACATAGAGGTGATACTGATGATTTAAATAAGGTCGTTTTCAGAAAAGAACTGCTACACAGAAAGCTGTGAGGAAAAAAATATAGTTTAATAACTGAGGTTAAATATGGAAAAAAGTATTTGGAACATACATGTACCCAACAAAGTTTTCTGCAGTGTCTCTTGTGCTGGACTTCAGCAGTGAATGTCCCCTTGTGACAGATGGGTAGACACATGGTAGCTTTTTGTGAACAGCAGAAACCACAGTTTCCATTTATATCGAATAATAAGTTATAATGGGAGATAAAGTTTGCAAGAAAAAAAAAGGCACTGTTGAGGTTGTATCTTGAACAAGTCTTCTTTCCTCCTGAAAAGTTTCCATCCAGAAATATTTATCTGCACATCACACCCAGGAAGGTTCTTCTAATGTATTTGGGCATAGATCCAACTGATACAGACAGTTATATAACTATTCATTGATAGCCGAAGACCTAATGAATAAAGAATGCAATTGATATTCCAGCGAAAGTGCGGATTTTTTTAAAGCACACAAATAAAATTGCCAGTTACTAAGAGGCAAATTCCTCCACTTGTCCTCAGATATATCATGCTAAAACTCACTTGAAACCATTGTATTAACATGCACCATGTGAGTCGGGACACGACAAAACCAACAATGTGGTTGTGCAGCCAGTGCAGACTCAGATCAGCCTGGGCATCCGCCCAGTCTGATCAGAGTCTTTGCTGTCCGCATGGAGGTAGCATGGACCCTTAGCTACCTTTTGAGCACTGTAACAAAGATTCTGACAGACTGGGTGGATGCCCATGCTGATCTAAGTTTGCGCTTGGTGAACAACCACATTCAATTTGTTGGTTTTGTTGCTAGGCGGCTCATGTATGCTTCACCAGCTCCACATGGATATTATCCATCGTGGAAATTGATTCTTAACACATGTACAGCTGTTATGGGTATGCATGGTAAAAAAACACTCTATGCATTTCAGTGTAAACAGATCTGATCCATACCAGTTCATTTTAAGAAAATTCTTTTATCATGAATGACAGTCTGATGAGCATAAAAAAGATCAATTAAGATAATGGACTGGCCTAAACCGTATCATGATTGTTGAGGATAAGATCTGTTAACATTCCATTGAATAAGGTAAAGTAGTGCTGGGAATACAGTGCATCAAAATGAGATGACAGAAAGAACAGGCCTTAGAATTGTGTTGCTATCTGTAGTCGAGAAATTTATCTGAACCCATAAACCCATTGCATTCTGGGTATTTTTTTTGCCGTCTGCTGAAATTGTTGTCTGCCTCAAAAATCAAGAAAACTCAATACACTGGAGCGCCGTTATAACGCGGGTGTCGGGAGACATAAAATCGAGCCGCGTTATAAGTGATCACGCGTAATAACGAACTTGTAGGAAATACCCCACCCACTAATGAAAAACCCAATGTTTTCATGTTCGTTGCGCTTATTTAGCCCTAACGAGGTAGATAGACGTGTTTACTGCTTGACTGACACAACGAAAGTCATCGCTGAAGAAGCCTTTCAGTCCCTATGTTCTAACTTATTGTGAAAAATGCACTGCAAAAACGGTTGAAAACCATTTACAAAGCGAAAGTACAATCGGAACACATCGGCCAATTCCATATCCTGAATTTAAACCTATATCGACGAGGATGTCCGATTGAGCGAAATAGACTTGTTTGAGTTAATTCCCTTGAATATATACTTGCAAAAAGGTACCTGCGGATGAATAAAATATACTTATTTGCGCGAGTACTGACGTCGCCTAAAAACTCTAATCAGCCTACAGATAACCAAATCGGGTTTAAGCTTTGTTGTTGTTGTTTTTTTCCATTTATAAAATTCTTTTATAATGTTTTCTTTGGAAGTAATCAGTGACTGATACGCACAGCCTTTTTCCCGAGCGTCGGCTTGTGTATTGTGTATATGAGGTGACCTTCGCTGATGGCCAAATTGGTGACACGTGATATGAATTATGGAAGTCTTCTAAAAACAATGACCAATGTTCGCACCTTGGCAAGACAACCGACGCTTTGATTGTCTGTGATAACTTTTGACACGTGGTTGATTAAAATTATGTAAACAACCCAATTAACTTTTAATGGTTATTTTGTCGTTGAACACCGACGGAAACCGCCGAAAAATCCGCGATCTGTTAAAAAATAATGGGCTACACAGGACAACAGCGTTACATCGATTTCCGCGATATATCGGTCCGCGGTATAACGGCGCTCCAGTGTATTGGTCTAACTTACTCTTGCAGAAATGATGTCTAAGCAACAAACAGTTTGGATCTCAGATCAGGCTCCACCTTTGTGGGGCCTGGTCTGGATCCATACTGTTTGTCCAGATACCCTTTTATACCCCTAAAGGGGTATCCCGAATGGAATGGGTTAATGCCTAGAGACCCATAAATGGACATGTGCAAACAGGTTTTCTCACAGTACAGAACATAAAAGATTGCTGCAGTATGCCAGCATTACTCTGTAGATCAGGTACATTCTAGTACATTCTGGTAAGCTTACATGAGCCGCGACACGAGAAAACCAACAAAGTGGTTGTGGGCCCGGCGCAGACTCAGATCAGCCTGGGCAGCTGCCCAGTCTGCTAAGAGTCTTCGCTGTCTGCATGGAGGTAGCTTAGACCCTTGGCTACCATATAAGTGCTTTGAAATGCCCAGACTGATCTGAGTGTGCACTGGGTGCACAACCACTTTGTTGGTTTTCTCATGTCGCGGCTCATATTGAGTCTTTGAAACTTATGTTTGAAAAAAAAATACAAGCTAGAGCTGTTTAAATTCTATATTAAAACAAAAAGTGCATGTGCTAGTTTTGCTCATTTTCTCTGTTTCCTATAATGTAGTTGATCAAGTCTTTTGAGACGTGCAAAAAGGAGGATTAGCTTATATGCAAAAAGCAAGGATCCAATCCATTCTGTAAATCATTGCAGTCTATTTACAGCCTTCATGTTGTGCCTGTACATGTCTTAAGGTCTATTTATGGTGTGTGTGAACAGCAAAGGCTGTGGTCAGACTACATAATTGAGCCGCGACCAGACAAAACCAACAAAGTGGTTGTGCCCCCAGTGCAGACTCAGATCAGCCAGGGCATCTGCCCAGGCTGATCAGTCTTCACTGCTCACATGGAGGTAGCTGAGACCCTTAGCTGCCCTTTAAGCACTTAGCGAAGAGTCTGATCAGACTTGGTAGATGCCTAGGCTGATCTGAATCTGGGCTGTGCCCACAACCAGTTTGTTGGTTTTCTCGTGTCGCGGCTCATATATGCAGGCTTGTCAGAGCCTTTGACAGGCACATATGCATTAAACAACAATCTTTATCATATGACGTGGCTGTTATTCAGTGGATAACATTGTGTCATAAAAAGCATATGACCACATCTGTAATAACATTTTGGCAGTCATTTACAACAAGTGTGTCCACAATGCTTTTTCTTATGCAATAATGTTCATTTTGAAGGCAATAAAATCCCATTTTAAAGGGTCATACGATAAACAGAATCTTACACTACTGGTCATTTTATATAAAATTTACAAAGCTTGCCAAAGGCTCATTTTATAAATTACATAGTATATGACCACTCATGTTAGATCCTCTATTTATGTGTCGAATTCAAACACTAATTCAGTAATAGTTACCAAGTCTGTTGACAAGCATACGTGAGGCCAAGTGGTTATTACTGCTGACTTAGATCACAGGGTCACAGGTTGGAGTCCTACATGTGGCTAGATTCTGCCTGAACCTAAACAGTGCGTCATTTCACTGGCGCTTTCTTAATCATCCCCCCATTATCCAGAGGCACCGTTGTCAAGTGGTTAGAGTGGCTCGGTTATTGTGCAGAAAGTCATCAGAAGGTCGTGAATTCACGGCTCACCCTCGCCATCCGACCGGAAAACTCTGTCAACCCAGCAGTAAATGGGTATTTTTTTCGAATCAGGGAAGGATAAGGCAGGGATAGGAGAGAGATGGGCTCCGCCTTTCATCAGGTGTGCCCAAGATACAGTGGGTCTCTAACCCCCACTGGCCCATATGGCTATTAGGCTATTGGAAACCTTTACCATCATTCTGATATGACTGAAATACTGTTGAAAAGGATGTAAAAGCGCCAATTCAATCTTTCAAGTGTGCAGATCTCCAGATAACATGGATTTTCATGATTTTTTTTTTTTTTTTTTTTTTTCTCAAAAGGTAAGTTGTGGGTCCTTATTACTGGTGGTTTTAATTAGAGGTCACAGTATGTGATTTTTAGAGATGAAGAAACTTTTCTAAGTATTGCCATCAAAATTTCAGCCTGTCTTGGTCTTTTATTCATATTGTCATTCAATCTGACTAATTTTTGCTAATTCTGCATAAATACAAATATTTTGACCCCTCATCTGAACCGTCTCGATGAGACGGTTCTGATGAGGGGTCACAACATATGGTTTCAATGAGAAATAAAAAGAATTATCCCTTAATTATCATCAAATACCCCTTTTATCTAGAGCTCTGTAAGTGCTGATGCAACAGATTTAAAGAATTAGACAGTTTTTGAGGCAAAATTATGATATGTATCTTCACAATTTAGCATAAGTGATTTAGGAAGGCCTTTAGCTAAGGAAATGATTTAACACTTAAAGCCCCAAAAATGAAAATAGCTCAATTTGCAAACAGGGTAGAGCCAAGAGAGTGGTGCATAATGATGGTTTCATCTGTTTCTACACTGTTTGCCTTCTAGTCCGTAGAATTCTCAGTATGATATAGCTTAAATGAAACATTTTTTGAAATTTTGAAGATGTAAAATTTGTCCCCTGATTTTTTAGTGCTTTTCTGCGTGTAATGTAAATATTTGAATTCTACAGATATTCCTGATTTGGATTTTTCAATCAATTTTGGACAAGCTTTTTCACTCTACTATGGAATGTTTCATATAAATTCTTGCAAACAGTCTGGATCCTGATAAGACTGCTCCTTAGGAGCAGTCTGATCAGGATCTACACTGTTCAGCTAGGTTGCTGAATATTTAAAGTACAGGTAGTTCAAATGAACTGAATGAGGTGGTAAAGAAAGACCTCAAGCCATGGAAATCATTTTCTAATGTTGCTTTTAGCCCTTTTACCATGCTTTTTTATCAGTGCACTTACTATTTTTAAGTAGATCAATGGGTTATTTTGTGTCCCACTTGTTTCAGAAAAGTTCAGTTTTCGTTCATCTGTCATTTTGTACTAAGAAAGTAGTGGTTAGGTGAGTAGTCTCAAAGTGTTCAAACCACATAGATATGAGCCGCGACACGACAAAACCAACAATGTGGTTGGGTGCCCAGCGTAGACTCAGATCAGCCTGGGCATCCGCCCAGTCTGATCAGAGTCTTAGCTGTCGGCATGAAGGTAGGTTAGACCCTTAGCTACCCTTTAAGCGCTTACGGAAGACTCTGCTCAGAGTGGGCAGATGCCCAGGCTAATATGAGTCTGCGCCGGGTGCACAACCACTTCGTTGGTTTTCTCGCGCCGCGGCTCATATGTTTTATTTTCAAAAATACAATATCCAAATTGGGTAGCCATATTAGGAGCCCTGGTAGTTCAGTGGGTCAAGCACTGGTCTGCTAAGCTAGCCATCTAGGTTCAAATCCCACTAGAGGCAGAAATTTTTTCAACCATAAATTTTCAGCCATAAATGAGATTCCTTTAGGACACAGCTTTTAAATGTATTTTTTCCCTGAGCTTGTTAGGACTGAAATACTGTTGAAAAGGACATGAATAGCAAGTTTTCTTTTCTTTCAATCATAGCCAGTTGAACCAGTTGTCATATTGGCTAAAATATTGTATTGATTTAACAATAAAATGTGTTTCGTAGGTAAACGAGTCCACACTTTTCACCAAATCCGGCTTTGTAAATTTCTGTTAAACTGTAACACCTGCAGTCACGAAACCTGGCGTAAAGTTTTAAGATGGTCTGTTGAGATAAACAAATTTGTTAATTCCTTGTGACTATATCTAAAAAGGGCTGCTGGCATTGCACCATGCCCTGCCACTGCATTTACATCAATCAAGTGCCTTAACTCTGTCAAAAATGATATCAAAAGAAAGGTGCATTAGTCTTTCCCTAAGTTTTATCAATATTGATGCATGTACATGTATCAATCTCAAAACCTGATTGCAAAATCTGCTATTTTCAATTGTCAAAGGGCCATAACTACAAGAATATGTAATCCAGAGTTACAATTTGTGCTATCTGCATGTCATCTAATGCCATTTATGATAAAAACCCTTCAGAAATCTTTGTCCAGAAACAAAGGCCCAGTGACCTTGTGGCTTGGTATATAGAATTGGGACTCAACATTAATCCCCAAGGGAGGGGGGTATCTGCCCCTGCCCTGGTGCTATATACATGTATAAAAGCATTAAAATATATACCAGGACCAAGTGTCAGGTGAGCTACAGGACCATTGGTCCTCTTGTTGGCATTGTCATGTCACGGCTCATGTATGCATAACAAACTACATGTGGATGAAGGGAAATTATAAATTTGGGGCAGAAATACTGCTTTAACAGTTTCAGTTTGACTCTATATTTTATTTAAGAAATAGATCAGCTCTAACAGTGAATTGTAGAGTAATCACTGTTTGGAGGTCAGTTGTAAAGTAGATTGTATCACGAGCGCTGAGGGCGAGTGATATATCTACTTACAACTCATCGACAAATAGTGAATTATTACTCAACAATTCAATATTTCGATTCTAATGCTCAAAACCGCTGAAAAAGTATTCTTTTCATTCAAACTCTACCAACCTTCCTGCCAGCGCGTTCATGCTCCCGCCAATATTCTTAACTGTATCTAAAGTAAATGTACGTTTTCATTTCGTTTTTAGAAAGAAAAAGAGATGTTGCACCGTCTAACGTCTCAAAACGTCACAAAATTATGTCAGTAGTTGCAGTGATGTCAGCAATTAGACTCACGCGCTCCGAAACAGTGAATTGTTGCAGAATAAAACACAGTAACTTTCCATTGCTTCTATAGGCGCACTGTGTTAGAATATTGGTTTTGATGAAATTAATACTAGTATATTTTTCATTTCATTTATTTGTAAAACAAATCATAATTTTAAGGATTTAAAAACAGATTCATGATCCAACACCCACTGTCAATATTAAAATAGAGATTGCACATATATATGATAAAATTAGCCACAACATGACTAAACCAACAAAGTGGCATGTGCTCCCAGCAAAGACTCGGATCAGCCTGGACATCTGCTCAGTATGATCCGACTCTTTGCTGTCTGCAAGCAGCTAGCTTAGACGCTTAGCTATCTTTAAGTGCACAGCCAAGAGTCTGATCAGCCTAGGCATCTGTCTAGTATGATCAGTCTTTGCTGTCGGCAAGGGGCTCTTAGCTATCTTTAAGTGCACAGCAAAAAGTCTGATCAACCTTGGCAGATGTCCAGGCTGATTTGAGTCTTTGCTGGGCGCTCATGCCACTTTGTTGGTTTTGTCGTGTCACAGCTTATGACATAAAAATGCATGGAAACACCACCATTTTTTTCTTCCATTTGCAAATTTAACTTTTGTGACTTCCTGTTTGCTTCCCTTGGCTATGCAACCCTTTCAAATTGGGCTCTACTGTTGAAAGACAGAATTTTCTGAAAATCCCCTGTTGGAGCAAATTCTTTCCTTTTAGAGTAAATCTGTATCGAGAAGGGCGGCATTCCCTGAAAGTGTACCCAGACTACTTTAGAAGCACTCTGCACCATTTACAGTCAAACCTGTCTTAAGGGGTCACCAAAGGGAAGCCCAAAAATGGCTGCCTTAGACAAGTGACCTGACCCCTTAATATAGGTTCATTTCCACTGTATTTTGGTACCAGGGTCCTGGAAAAAGTGGTTGCTAAAGGCAGGTGATCCCTTAATAGAGGTGACCACATTAAGCAGGTTCGACTGTACAATGACCTAGCTGTCCCAATACGTAGAATTGTCATGGTATATTCATAAATTATGTGCAAAGTTCTAAATGCACCTCTTTTTGGCACTAAGGTGTGTCTAAATCTGGCAACAACTGGTTTTAAATTAATGCATATTAACCCTTTCAAACTAACAAATCCTTAATTTAAATGCTGTAGAAATAGAAGACAATTAAAAATGATATTTGTTTGTGCTATACAAGATATTTTGTCAAATATCAACAGTCAACTCTCGATATCCAAAACTCAAAGATCATTCCAAACTACTCATATCTCAAAGTAAATTTTCTGGTCCCAGAAAATTTACTTGGAGATATCAGTAGTTTGAGATAGTGGGAGCTGAAATGTAAGTAAAAATAGAAGAGTTTCCAAACTATATTTTTTATATATGAAAGAGTACTTTGAGATATCAGTGTTCAAGATATCAAGAGTTTGCTGTATTTGCAAATGGATTGGATTGGCCAGTTTAAAGATGGTAATTAGTGTGTGATATCTGTCAATAGCATCAATAGTTGCTAAATATTGACCTTAAATGATTTTTTTTTTCAGAGAATCAGCATCTCTAAAAAAACTGAAATACTGGTAAAGAGAAACAAAATAGAAAGAACAAATCAAAACAGTAAAGAAAAATAAACAAAACTACTAGAAACACAGAAATAATTAAAAGAAAACCACAACTAACATTTTCTGTATCTACCAGTAATTCAGTCAGATACACACTGATGTTGGGTGAAAATCTTTGGATTGAGTCATTGCATATCTCAATGAGCTAATCTGAATGCCCGCGTAGCGCACCTGACTCATAAGTCAGAGGTCCTGGGTTCGAAACCCGGTCTGGCCAGATACTCTGATTCAAGAAGGGCAGTTGTCAGTTACTGGCGAAAGTATGTGCACTTAGTACTGGTTAACAGCTTAGGAGGTCTAAACCTGCCCAGGAATAGTGTGGTTAGGTTAACCGCACGTCCCGACATGACTATACATGTAGTTGTTTACCGTGGACGTTAAGCATCAAATCAATCAATCAATCAATCAATAATCTGAATGCCAAGAGACACATGATCCTACTGAACATGCTCTTCTAAGTAATCTCATCCCATAACCCACATGAAATATATGAATCCACATGAAATCTATGAAATGTGAGTGGAATGTACAATACCCCGTATATTGGAATGTTTGTACCAGATTGGTATTACATTTTAACCCTTAAAGCGCCAACACAGCAGAGGACAAAATTTACGTCTGCAAAGTTTCGGTAAATGTTTCATTCAAGTTATATCTTGTTTAAAATTGAAAGACCAAATGGTAAACAGTGTATATCCAGATGAGGTGGCTCATTATGAGCCACCTCATCTGGATCTACACTGTTTGCAAATTCAACTTGCTTTTAGGGTTATAGTAAGATCTGTTTACTTTCTGCAAAATGGCAAGTGTCACTAATATTTTTATGGCACAATTTTTATACTTAATTATGAAAATTGCCTTATTGCATGAAAACAGTAACAAATGAATGAAATCACTTCTGCACACTCTATCCTGAGTCTTCTTGTATAGCATCTTTTTTGAGTGGCTCAGATACATAGGGTATAATCGATTCCGCTAATTTTCGCTTCCTGCTGAGACTGACCGTCATATTTGGCTTCTGCAGAGACTTCCGCGAACTCTTGCTTCCTGCCGAGACTTCTGTACACGATAAATGGCTTCCTGCAGAGACTGTCCGCGTGATTCTGCTTCCTGCCGAGGCTCTCGGCAGGAAGCAGGGTCACGCGGACAGTCTCGGCAGGAAGCCATTCTTCGACGACAGTAGTCTCTGCAGGAAGCAAGAGTTCGCGGACAGTCTCGGTGGAAGCCAAATATGACGGACAGTCTCTGCAGGAAGCGAAAATTGGCGGAATCGATTATACCCTGTAAGATATGTTGTTTGATATTCACCTTATCAAGACATACACCTCAAACAACTGTGTGTATTTCAGTTCTTTAACGAATCCATGGGCGCAATACGTGACACTGTGCGGCTGTCCATCAAACAACAACAGACTGCGCAGCTGTAGCCTTTTCAAATTGATTTGGCAAACGCCATCAAATATAAATATATTCTGGTTAAGTTCCTTCTTCACAGTTGGATGCAGCAGTTAAAGTTGGTGTATGTTTTCTTTTCATACTCGTACATATCAAACCTTTTTCATGACACTTCTTTCAGCATTCATAATTAAGATTCTAATTTTTTTCACAACACGAGATTATTGTCTCACTGCTGTATGAGACCGTATGTTTAAAACCAAGTTTGCTATTCTTTGGAATGAACAAAATTAACGTCAGATAAAACCCTGTTCCATAAATGCACAAAAATAAAACAACAAAAATTACCACGATCCAGAGGAGCGGCTGTAGCGTAGTGGATAACACTCCAGACTACCAATCCAGGGGTCGCAGGTTCGATCCCCCGCTTCTCCGGTCTTTCGGATGAGACTTTAAACCGAGGTCCCGTCTCCATATGACCTCGTTGTTGGTGGGACGTTAAACCCGAGTTCACTCAGTCACACCACGATCCAGTTGTTCAAGCATAGTTTGCTATCAAGAATTCGTTATGCCAGTGACCTACCTATATAGGCCACTGGTTATGCACCAGTCATTTGTAACCACAGCCCACCCACCTCCACCAGGTCGAGGATTACGGGGGAAATGAGCCATCATGTTTTTACATTGCATTGTCCCTGCAGTGCTGGGCAAATGACAGGGTTTTGTCGTATAGACAAAATTAGCAGTGGAAGAATAAAATAACAGACTACGTCGTCAAACAGCATAGGTTTTACTAACTGTTTGTCCCCACAGGGCAGGGCTTATAGTGGGGATTTCCTGGATGAAAAATTAAATTCTTTCTTTTTTTTTTTTTTCGTTCTTCGTATACTGCTACACCCTCTCTCGAGGATTATGAGCAGGTGTACGATGTACACTCCATTTTGCAGGATGAACCTCCTTGTAGCCATGTAACTATAGAAGGGATCTTTAACCTGCACAGGGGATGTCTCTCCCTGTACAGGGGGCCTCTAGTTAACGTCCCGATCCGAAGGACGGCACACTTTTTTAATGTCATCCCTGCAGATGACATTAAGGAAGCGTATTTGGACACTGAAATTCAAACGCCATTACCCGGGTTCGAACTCGGGACCTTTAGCATCAGAGGCAAGTGCGCTAACCACTGAGCTACCACGCTTCAAGCCCCTGTTATTCTCCGATGATGGGGTTATGGTTACAAGTGACTGATGCATTAAGTCCTCTAGCACACATACGATCACGTTTGCTAATATTTTGCTGACAAAAAGAGAAGAGCTTTTGCATTGCAAAAGCTACTCACATTTTTTCGGCAAAAATCGCAGTGTTTAGTATACCGAATATCTGCCAAAGAAACTCTCGTTAACCAAACACCTTGTTAATTTTGAACAACTGGTCCAGACTTATAATATAATTCTCAGTGGGCACATGACGTTGAAACGACGTCGTACTGACGTCGATGCGACGTCACATGTCGAAATGACGTCGTACTGACGTCGATGCGACGTCACACGTCTAAATGACGTCATACTGACGCCGATGTGACGTCATAACGTCGCATGGACGTCAGTATGACGTCGTTTCAACGTCATGTGACTGCTGGGAAACTAAATGTCATAATCATAATAAAGTTCATCTTTTCTTCTTTTTGCATGATTTACCCTTGTCATGATGGCTAAATGCAGCAACACACATGAAAACAGAAACGAAATGATGGCACAGGCCCCGGTTGTCATCTGGAGAAAAAGGGACGTTGACATGGTCCCTTTGTAAATACAGAGATCGTAGGCGAGGGAAAGGGTTAAGTCCTGCCCCGATGGCATGGCAACCAGCAACCACGCTGTTATACCTGCAAAAAAGAAGAAACAACATTTTTAAAACATATTCTGGCGTCATAAGGCCAAGCCTAAAATATACACTGTAAAAAATTTCCGTTGAGTTTACGGTAGAACACCTGGCAACCAGCTACTTGTCTAGTTCCCGTTATTTTTACGGGCGCCCGTAAACATTGGCAGAATCATCACGCAGAATAGGGTAGAATAAGACAAGTGCGGTCGATAAAACATAACTCTACCATATGGAGATTACAAAAAATGTCCTACAGGCAGACCCCCGTAAAATAACCGGAAATGGCCTGTCAGGTGGTTGCCAGGTATTTTACCGTAAAAGATACGGATTTTTTTAACAGTGTATGAACTGTAAAAATCTAAAATTGGGACAGTTGCAACAAGAGCTTGGCATCATGAGCCTTGGTACCGAGACAGAAGAATGAGCACTATTCCCCACTGGAGAGAGACCATACTGAGTTGGTTAAAAACAGGAGAGAATGATTATAAATGAGTTGAAAAACACATTATGAGAGAAAACAGTACATTCATTCGAGACATACAGTGACGTTTGTCTAAAATAGTTACCGTAATTATCCTAAAAGAGGGACCCTGAGTGTGATATCACAGTGCAGAAAAACCACCAGAAAGATGGAAATGGAATGACAAACAGTTTCGACCTTGATCAAACTGCTCTTTTGGAGCAGTCTGATTTTGGTCTTCGCTGTTTGCTCAGACCTGCCTTTACTAGCACTTAAGATTTTTATGTTTTTTTTTTTTTTTTTTTTTTTTTAATTTAAAAACTCTTTGTGTTAAAGGTTAGAAAGATGCAAGTGGAATGACAAACAGTATAGACCTTGATCAGACTGCTCCTTAGGATCTGTGTCTGCACTGTTTGTTCAGACCTGTCTGTCCCAAAACTTAGTATTTTAACGTTGCTTCAAATGAAACTTTTTTGTTGAAGTACAGCAGCTTTCCTCTTCGAATATGAGAGGGGACGGACAGACATACTCAGTGCCAGGAGTGTGCAACAATGGATTCGTACCGTTGAGCTTTCTGGGGAACATTGTTATGAAACTTGGACCAAAAAAAAAAAAAAAAAAAGAAAGAAAAAAAAGAAAAAAAAATGAAGTCATGAGAGAAAAAAAACCAATAATAATATGTTCATAGTGGCTTACATTTTCATAACCTTTTATTTTCCTGACCTTTTTTTAACAACAATTTTAATTCATTTTTAATTGGCTTATTATAAGTTTAAATTTTCAATCATGAATAACTTTTCTTATAATTGATGCGCGTCACGACAAAACCAACAAAGTGACATGTGCGCTCAGCAAATACTCAGATCAGCTTGGGCATCCGGTCTGTCTGATCAGAATCTTCGCTGCTTGCTTAAAGGGTAGCTAAGGGTCTAGGCTTCCTCCACGCGTACAACGATGACTGATCAGACTGGGCGGATGCTCCAGCTGATCTGAGTATTCGCTGGGCGCACATCTCGCTTTGTTCGTTTTGGCATGTCGCGGCGACGCGAGAAAACCAACAATGTGGTCATACGCCCAACACAGACTCAGATCAGCCTGGGCATCCGCCCAGTCTGATCAGAGTCTTCGCTGTCCGCATGGATGTAGCTTAGACCCTTAGCAACCCTTTAAGCGCAAAACGAAGACTCTGATCAGACTGGGCAGATGGCCAGGCTGATCTGAGTCAGCGCTGGGCGCACAACCACATTGTTGGTTTTCTCGTGTCGCGGCTCATATGTCTTGCATATGTAGCTACTACATTGTATTTGCTTAAAACATTTTGAAACACGCGAAGTCACGAAAGGTTTCCAAGGAGCAAATTCTTTGTTGATCTCCCTTGAAATGGGTGCAGAAATGAAAATGTAAGAGTCGCTTCCCTTGAATGTCTTTCCACCCCATTTTACAGTATCCTCGTATTTAGCGTTGATAGGATAATATTTATTTCCATTTTCGCCAAGTCATTCTCAACACCTCTAAAGTATTTTCGAAATTATCCACTTTACACCTAACCTAATATACATTACAATAACACCATAATAAACCAGACGGAAAGTAATTTAAGAACTTTCAAACTTCCACCGCATGTGAAGCGACTCTTGCTTTGAACATTTTTTTCTGTTTTGTATTTGCATTTATGCATGTTTCAACAACCACGGATGCACTGGAAAGCAGGTTTTCCAACCAAAACGGAAGGCAACTCTGTAAGACCCTAATGATGCCCCCGTGCAGCCCCTGTCACCGGACATGTGTACATCCCTAATGCACCTTTCGAGCACAAACTCTGTCTGCCAAGAAGCCAAGGAAAACCGTACACAAAGTTATACCCTACAGTGCAAAAATGCCGCCAAAAATGACTAAGTTTAAAAGGTCCCAATTCCATCAAAATTGAATATTTCTTCATCAAAAACCCACACGCACGTCTTCATTATGTCCGCAACAAGTATACCATGTCTGAAAAGCAGCAACTTAAAACTGTGGGAGATGCTGATCATACAAAGTACTTAACCTTCAATGCAGACATATGCCTAAAATGACTAAGTTCAAAAAGCCGTAATTGTGTCAAAATTAATTGTAGCTCCAAGATAAACTCACATGTACATTATCATTATGTCCACAACATGTATGCACAGTTTAAAAAAGATCCCTTGACAATTGTAGGAAGAGTTGATTACACAAACTCCATACCCTACAATGCAACAATTTGTCTAAAGTGACTAAGTTCAAAAGGCCGTAATTCTGTAAAAATTAATATTAGCTCCAACTAAAACCCATATGCACATCTTCAGTATGTCAACAGCATGTATGCAAGATTTGAAAAGGATCCATAGAAAACTGTGGGAGGAGTTGATTACACAAACTCCATACCTTACAATGCAAAAATTGCCTAAAATGACTAAGTTCAAAAGGCCGTAATTCTGTAAAAATTAATTTTAGCTCCAACTAAAACCCATATGCACATCTTCAGTATGTCAACAGCATGTATGCAGGGTTTGAAAAAGATCCATAGAAAACTGTGGGAGGAGTTGATTACACAAACTCCATACCCTACAATGCAGAAATTGCCTAAAATGACTAAGTTCAAAAGGCCGTAATTCTGTCAAAATTAATTATAGCTCGAACAACAATCCACACGTACATCTTCAATATGTCTATATACAACATGTATGCGAAGTTTGAAAAAGATCCCTTGAAAACTGTGTGAGGAGTTGATTACACAAACTCTATACCGTAAAGCGTGACGAACGGACGGACAGACGGACGGACAGGAGCAAATCTTAATGCCCCCTGACTATCGTCACGGGGGCATAAAAACGTGTCTTCACGCATAAAACTATACATCTAAATTATCTCTGAATACAGACTCAGCAGGCACATGGCGTTGAAACGTCGACGTCAGTATGACCCAAGTGTCTATTACCCGCGGGTACCCGGTACCCGTTACCATAGTATTTTGATCATGTCAGCAGTTAGAAAATAGGTTTTTAGATTTAATAAAAGTACGATATCTGTCATTTGCATACGTGTGCATGGGAAGGGTATGAAAATGTAGAACTCTCCCTTTTATAATTTACAAAAATGGTTTGTCAATATATGATTGCAATTCATACAAGAAAGTCGCACTAAAACTTTGCTCTATTTGCTTGGAATTCTATTGAAAAAAAATATATTTATACATTACATAATATAAAGCATTCGGGTAACGGGTAGTAAATATGTACCTGGGTAATTGGTCTACCCGACCCGAACTCGGGTACCCGCGTACTCGTCTCAGCCCTATTAACTGCTAACATGCATTAAACTTGCAAAATCTTACCTGTTGTAATAACTAGTGATGAAAGACCGTAGAAAATTTGTCCCGGGGGATCTAAGGAAGCCCGAAATGCGAAGACAATGCCAAATGCCAGCAAGGTAAATGTAATCATTGACATCAGACCTCTGGTTGGTTGTGGATTTATCAGAAGCCCTGAGAAAAGAAGATAAAGTATTTCTATTAAATTTGTGAGAGCTGGATTTTCACAGGGTATAATCAATTCCGCTAATTTTCGCTTCCTGCAGAGACTGTCCGTCATATTTGGCTTCCGCGGAGACTGTCCGCGGAGTCTTGCTTCCTGCAGGGACTACTGTCCTCGACAAACGGCTTCCTGCCGAGACTGTCCGCTTGACTCTGCTTCCTGCCGAGAACCTCGGCAGGAAGCAGAATCACGCGGACAATCTCTGCAGGATGCCATTTATTATGTACAGAAGTCTCTGCAGGAACCAAGAGATCGCGGACAGTCTCGGCGGAAGCAAAACATGATGTACAGTCTCTGCAGGAAGCGAAATTTAGCGGAATCGATTACACCCTGTGATTTTAGCAAAATGCGAGATGATTTGCTTGCGAACTTAGGACGATTGCACACTGCTGACCATTGTAACAAATATAGAGAACCAAAGTCCAATAATAGCAGGGCCGCTGGGTACGATTCGCGAAAATACATCAGCGCGAAAATTTCTTGTTTTACAGTATGACAAATTTCTGAGACACGCTGGAGGTGATTTACAAACAGTGCAGAGCCGGACGGATCAATGGATGACTGCAATTTTACGTCCTTTTCAACTGTGTTTAGTCATATCGGGACGATGGGACGGTGATAATGAAAGGCTGTGTGCAATGGAACCTCGTTTACGGAAGGAAAGGTTCTCGCCTCAAGCGGGGCTCGAACCATGTCCGCTGGATCAGTAGGCCAGCGCTTATTAATTGTGAGCGCCGGTAGCTCGGTGGGTAAAGCATTGGCCGGCTGATTTAGCGGCCCCGAGTTCGAATCCCGTATGCGGATTTTTTTTTCAATCGTAAACTGGGCATCTGAAAACACTTGGTAAAGAGCATTTTCCGCGAGAAGGTAAACGTAGGACCTCAGATCGACGCGGATAACGCCGTCTTGTCAAGTTGCGGCAACGAGCTTAAAGAGCTCAATGTGTATGAAATTTCTATGATAATGCGTTATTTTTTCATATGAAAAATAAATCCCCATTTTATGACACTCATATTAGAGCCAAACCATTTGGAGTTACGTATAGAGACTATTGTTCTTTTAGCAAACTGGTCTGCACTTTTTGCTCTGAAGCAGTTAACATGCATATTTAGAAAATTTATAAAGGAAATGACTGAACAAGTGAGCGATGGCTGGATGGCTGGATGGCTGGATGGCTTTGCAATTCTACGTCCTTTTCAACAGTATTTCAGTCATATATGGAGGATGGCAGGGTGATCATGAAAGGCTGTGCACAAATGAATCCTGTTTACGGTTGGAAAGATTTCAGCCTCCTTCAAGGCTTGAACCCCGGACCGCTCGATAAGTAGGCCAGTACTTGACCTACTAAGCTACTGGCGGGGCTCCAAGTGAGCGAATTGGGATTAAGAAAGGTCCCACCAACATGAGTGTCATAATTGAACTGCGGCACAAAGCCAACAAAGTGACGTGCGCCTAGCGAAGACTCAGATAAGCCTGAGCGTCCGCCCAGTCTGACCAAAGTCTTCGCTGTGCGCTCAATGGGCAGCCAAGCGTCTAAGCTAGCTCCATGCGGACAGCAAAGACTTTTTTTAGACTGGGCCTATGCCCTGGCTAATCTGAGTCTTCGCTGGGCGCAATTGCCACTTTGTTGGTTTGTCGTGTCGCGGCTTATATATGGAGACGAGAGCACTTGAGCGGGACTCAAACCGATGGTCCTGTGCGTTACCACCAGGCCACTGCTGCGCCTATCTATAATTGAGCGGCGACACGAGAAAACCATCAATGTGGTTGTGCGCCCAGCGCAGACTCAGATCAGCCTGGGAATCTGCCCAGTTTGACTAGACTCTTTGTTAAGTGCTCAAAGGGTAGCTAAGGGTCTAAGCTACCTCCATGCGGACAGCGAAGGCTCTGATCAGACTGGGCGGATGCCCAGGCTGATCTGAGTCTGCCCTGGGCGCACAACCACTTTGTTGGTTTTCTCGTGTCGCGGCTCATTATCGAGTTTAAAAATTACATCTGTCGCTATCTAAAATTTTACACAGCTTGAAACTTTCATGGCTTTTTCACTGTTCAAGGCGTGAAAGAAAAATAATTTTCTTTTGAAAAGGTTTATTATGAACCCTGCTGAAAAAGCTCGTATATCTGATCAGTTTTAGCGACCTTCAAAAATGTGTGTACTTTATATGCGGGGATTGTCGAGATACCGTACACACAGTGTATAAGCGGACAGTCACCAAATCGGAAGCGACAATTGACTGTACACCCTAAAATCAATAGTGCGACATTAACAACTTGTGAGGAGAAACGGTCAATAGCAGGTAAGTCCTTATCGAATTTGTTCTTTTAGATGCGGTTTTCGACATCGGGGAGAGCATTAGATGTACTTCACCTGTAGCATTGTCAGTTTGACATATCACCACCCAATCTCTGTGTAAAAATCAAGTTTTCCTGCTTAATCACCAGTTTTGCTTTATCTTCTGTCGATCGACACGGACAATCGGGGCTAAAAAGACTAGAATTATGGCATCATTTCTGTTTAAACCAACATAAAATAATCGATACATCTTTATCCTGTGATATACAATAGCTGAATCCATCGAAACATTGCTGTAAACAAATATATTGCCTCCTGAATCGCACACGTTCGTCTCATTCGACTGTCCGACTAGTGACAACTGTACCTAATCATTAGCGACATATCAAGAAACAAAAACTGTCCGACTAGTTGTGATTGTATTTTCACATTCATGACGATCATTTTCAACAAATGCTTGAAAAAGGTAATAAAAATATCGTTTTGGATGCTTTCACTGGGATCATCATTTGGGGAGAAGACTATCAAGCATTTCTTGATAAAAAAATGATCATATGGCTAAATTTTTCTCTGTCAACATTTCAATCAAAATTGTGACCTAGCCGCGTACCGCTTTTGTGATGCGCTACTGGTTTTCAGAAATTCGCATTTTCCGACTTCCGGTACCGTTTAAGCAACCATCAATGCAATAAAAAGTAGAGAAAGCTACAGGTAAACCCCAACCACCCCTTACCTGTAAAAATACATATGACCTTAATTATTATTAGTCGATCATTTTTCTAAGCAAATTCTGTGTCTGTGAAGACAAACTCAGTGTTATGTCTCAGAAAATCGATGAAAAAAAAAATGAAATAAAATAAAAAGAATACACGTTATTTAATGATGCCTCCATTAGCATTTAAGCATTTTAAGAAATTCGGTAGTATCTAAGCAGCGTTACTGAAGTGTAGTTACTCTTTAAATTTTTATATTGAATGGCCAATTCTACAAAGTTCATGACGTTGTAGGTGTACACCAGGGGTCTATCCTCGGATCTATACCTTTCCTGTTTTTGTAAAGAAACTCGGATCATTTCGGTCCTGGCTAGGTTCGGTCTGATTGGGTGATTTTGTCAGAGTAAAGCTAAATGGTAGGCTTAGGGTAGGGCAGGGCGAGGCTGGTGGGGTAGAAATGGGGAGTTTGTTTCTTTGTTTGGGCTAGTGGTCCGATGCACAGTTTAGGTCATGACGAGCCAGTTAACTGTTCATATACAAGCTTAGACTATCTAAGCAAGTGAAACGAATAACAGGTAAGTTCTCCTCCGACAGTAAATGACAAGTACCGTTGGTTTTAACCGCACATATTCAGGTATATTTCTGTGTGCACGTTAAGCTGTTTCCCAAGAGATGGGGAATTAGGAAAACAGATAGGGTAGACGTGAAATAAACACACACACACACACACGCACACACACACACACACACACACACACACACACACAAAGCACACAAAAAACTGAAACAACCCCCACATTACGCATCTAATGCAAGAACACGTCCTCGTCCTACATTCTAATTTAGGTTAGGGAGAGCAAAGAAGATGTAGAAGGGCAGTATAGGGTATCAATGTAGATCTAGGTGACAATATTATGCCGTTTGTAAAATATGTTTTCATATCTTTTAAGCTGCTAGTCTGACCATTGTAATTAGTTTCGCCTGTTGGAAAACACATTCCAAGTACATTTTCTTTACACAGAAAAATTCAGAAATTCAGTATTTTCAATTTGTTTCGAATCTTACGAATAAATCCTTGAGCCTGACATGCTAATCTGTGCAAATTTATGGTAGCTATAAACAGCATACTGGACTTCTGAAAACAAACTCAATCCAGTAGAAGTTCTTACCCTCCTCTGTCGTTATATTTCGATAAAGAATACATAAGTAAAAATATTTACTAACACATTTTCTGCTCAATAAGACTTACAAGAAAATCATCGCTAGTCCTTCAACACCATTTTTTGTTTTTGTCACTAGTCGGACAGTCGAATGAGACGAACGTGGGCGATTCAGGAGGCAATATATTTGTTTAAAGTAATGTTTCGATAGATTCAGCTATTGGATATCACAGGATAAAGATGTAGCGATGATTTTATGTTGCCATAATTCTAGTCTTTTTAACCCCGATTGTCCGTGTCGATTGACAGAAAATAAAGCAAAACTAGTGATTAAGCTTGAAAACTTGATTTTTACACAGAGATAAGGTGGTGATATGTCAAACTGACAATGCTACAGGTGAAGTACATCTAATTCTCTCCCCGATGTCGAAAACCGCATCTAAAAGAACAAATTCGATAAGGACTTACCTGCTTTTGACTATTTCACCTCACAAGTTGTTTATGTCGCACTAATGATTTTAGGGTGTACAGTCAATTGTCGCTTCCGATTTGGTGACTGTCCGCTTATACACTGTGGTACAAGGTCAGAAAAAGTATGCCTCCTCCCAAATAGCAGACCCCCATCCCTCCCCCTCCTACACACACACACACACACACACACACACACACACACACACACACACACACACACACATCCCCCACCTTTCTCTATGAATATTTTATATTAAACTTTCTTGCTGTTTCTCAAGTTTTCAAGTTAGTCATAACAGAGCCTCCAGACAGGTACCCGGGAAGGATTCTATATCAGTATCAGGCACTACCTGGGGTCTGCGAGTCTGTACGTGACGTTGTCAATCGTCCTTTATACTAGGTTTCGCGTCAGTCAGTCCTGCTCTTTAAGGCTCTATGGCTAGAATCCATTCTTAAAATTTCCGCCCGTGAGTCTGATTATACAGTTAAGTCCCCCGCCCCTCCCCCGGAAATGTGATTATATAGCCAATTCACAAGTTCCCGTAAGGAAATTCTATCCTACGATTTTTACACAGCCCCCGCCCACCGGCCCGCCCCTGCCCCTCCCCTTATGAAGTGAGATTGCCTCTCGGAAGAAATCGATATTATGATATTTCCTCCTTACCTCTCTTCATGTTTGATGTCACAATAGGAAATCTAGTCATGCTTTAAAATGTATGGTGGCTGGTTTGTGCCATTTCGTCTTTTCGTCTTGTCGCCGCGAAAAGACGAAAAGACGAAAAGACGCCACAAGAAAAGACGAAAAGACGAAAAAACGCCAGGCGAAAAGACGAAAAGACGAAATAACGCCATGCGAAAAGACGAAAAGACGAAACCCGCCATGCGAAAAGACGAAATTTCAGCGCGAAAAGACGAAAAAACGCCATGCGAAAAGACGCCATTTGAAACTCTTAATTTGTCGTCTTTTCGCGTGGCGTCTTTTCGTCTTTTCGTCTTTTCGCCTGGCGTCTTTTCGTCTTTTCGCATGGCGTTATTTCGTCTTTTCGCATGGCGGTATTTCGTCTTTTCGCGTGGCGTTATTTCGTCTTTTCGTCTTTTCGCGTGGCGTTATTTCGTCTTTTCGCGTGGCGTTATTTCGTCTTTTCGTCTTTTCGAATGGCGTCTTTTCGTCTTTTCGGCGCGAAAAGACGAAATAACGGCATGCGAAAAGACGAAAAGACGAAATAACGCCACGCGAAAAGACGAAATAACGCCAAGCGAAAAGACGAAAAGACGAAAAGACGCCAGGCGAAAAGACGAAATAATGACACACAAATACTCTTCTATTGATAACTGTATTGATAACTGTATTGATTCCTGTATTGATTCCTAATACTGAGTAAACAACATAGACTCATATCAGACTACTGCAAACGCAGCTACAGAAGCAGTCTGATCACAGAATTTGCCACTGAAATGCTTTTAATATATCTTTTTGACAGCTAAAAATTGTAAGGATAGACTATAAAATTAACGTGCACTGGGGTCGGCAACATTTTCGGTCAGTATGGTACCGTTTAGATTGAATAACAAATTTATGCCTTGTTGACTGAGATCAAACACAGATCTAATCAAGATAATCAGTGTCAAGCAGCAGTCTTATGAAAATTAGAAGGGATTTGCCACTGAAACTCTATTTTATCCGACAGAAAAATAAAACTTGTTAAAAGTGAAAAGGATAGCTATAAGTATTAGTATGGGGTCGGCAATAATTACAGTTATTGATTAAAAATGTGAGCCATGTTGACTTAAAAATTAGCAGACGCAAATTTACGCATTGAGGAGCATAGGCAGACCTAACTAGTACATTGTTGTCGCAAGCATTTTTGAGAAATACCGTCAAATCTGTCTTAAGGGGTCACCCAAGGGAAGGACAAAAAGTGGCTTCTTAAGACAGGTGACCCCTTAATACATTTCATTTGCACTGTATTTTGGTTCAAAGGACCAAGAAAAGGTGGCTGCTTAAGACAGGTGATCCCTTAATAGAGGTGACCACATAAGCAGGTTTGACTGTATAGCTTAATGTATGCCGGGCCGCGTAGCGCAATCGGTAGGGCACCTGACTCATAAGTCAGAGGTTCTGGGTTCGATACCCTGTCTGGCCATATACTTTCGTTTCTCCTTCCGCTGATTCAAGAAGGGCAGTTGTCAGTTACTGGCGAAAGTATGTGCACTTAGTACTGGTCAACCGCTTAGGAGGTCTAAGCCTGCCCAGGAATAGTGTGGTTAGGTTAACTGACCGTCCCGACATGACCATAGATGTTTAATGCGGACGTTAAGCAATAAATCAATCAATCAATCAATAGCTGAATGTATACACCTCTAAGAAAGATCTCTCTAATATTGAACATTTTGTCCCCTTCTGTCATATTTACAAAGGGGAACAACTTTTGTGACATTCTATTTGCTTCCCAAGATAGGAAAGTGAAGCAAACAGAAAGTTAGATTCTTAAATAGGTCTACTCTTCAAGGAAAGAATTTGCTCCTAGAGGACCAAATTCTACTTTCAAGAGCTGACCCTCCCTAAGAAAGCAGGCAAAAATGCAAAATTGCTTCCCCTGAGAGTGGTCCCGTTCACCTTAAGGACAGATACGAATATGTTGAAGCCTGTGTCTCCATGCATCCTACGTAAAAATAACCGTTTTTTTTTTCTTTTCTTTTCTTTTTTTTTAAATTTAAACAAGTTGATTTTAATATATCGAGCTGTATCATAACATACGCAGAATGGTTACCAATGCAGAGCCTGACCAGACCACTGTTTTCCTAGGACAAATATGTCCTAGGATTTAGGATCATAATGGTAACATGGTCCAAATTTATTACTTAATGCTAGTACCTAATCTACTACTTAATGTATTTTCTGAGTAAACTGTGTTACAATATTATTGTTCAAACTGAGAGATCGAGAGAATTGGGTAAAACGTCCCACCAATGCTAAGGCCATATGAAGACATGACCTCGCGGTTTAGAGTCACATCTGAAGGACCACTGAGGCGAGTTGTGTGTGTGTGTGTGTGTGTGTGTGTAGAAGGGGGGGGGGGGCGAGCTGACTGCAACTGCTGGTCTAGTCTAGTCTATCCCATAATCTTGTGAGGTCGTTGGGACACCACAGGTGACTCTACAACACTCCTTTTCCACCTAGTCCTGTCTTCAGCTACCCTAGTTGAGCTAGCAAAATCCATCCCTGTCGTTTAAAGAAGACTTGAAGAGGATGTAACGGTAGTTGTGCCCCTTTGTAAAAATGGCGGAAGGGGCACATTTTCAATATAAAATTCTTATATATTGGGGCACATATGCGAAAGCCAAAGAGAAGTCTTATTCAGGCTCCGCTTTGTCTGCGATTGGCATGTCTTTAGAAAACTATAAACTTGTTCAAATTTTGGGTTAGCTGCAGTTAAATGTATGTCAAATTAGGGAAAATACTGTATCATTATTTTTTCATATCATAACACTTTCAGCGAAGTGCAACAATGTCTCAATGTTTGTACAGACACCTTCGTCTTCTATAGTTTGAGAAAGATTACATGGTCAACAAGTGGTTATAATCTTTTAGGCAGTTTAAGATCAAAATTAAGATAGGATGAAAATTGTTTGGAGTATTTTACACCAAAACATTAGGACGGCTCATTTCTTTTCTGCCCGTTCAGTAGAAATACCATATGACTTCTTTCCTCATATTTTTGGCAATGTTTTTAAAAGAACAGTTTAGCGGCAAAAAATGCAAACAGTGATTAGTACACTTCTTTACAGTCTGCATTCTGATCAGGTTCTACACAGTTAAAAAAAGAAACACCTGTCTAAGTATTCAAAGTATTAACTGCATTTAGAATAGGATTTATTGATACATCTTAATGCAAAACATGTGATGCGAAAATACGAAAAGACGCCATGCGAAAAGACGAAATAACGCCACGCGAAAAGACGAAAAGACGAAATAACGCCACGCGAAAAGACGAAAAGACGAAATAACGCCATGCGAAAAGACGAAATAACGCCATGCGAAAAGACGAAAAGACGCCAGGCGAAAAGACGAAAAGACGAAAAGACGCCACGCGAAAAGACGACAAATTAAGAGTTTCAAATGGCGTCTTTTCGCATGGCGTTTTTTCGTCTTTTCGCACTGAAATTTCGTCTTTTCGCATGGCGGGTTTCGTCTTTTCGTCTTTTCGCATGGCGTTATTTCGTCTTTTTGTCTTTTCGCCTGGCGTTTTTTCGTCTTTTCGTCTTTTCGCGTGGCGTCTTTTCGTCTTTTCGCGTGGCGTCTTTTCGCGGCGAAAAGACGAAAAGACGAAATGGCACAAACCAGCCACCATAAAAATGCCCTGAGTGAGAGTCAGTATATGTGTATGCGTGCGCGCGCGTGTGTGTGCGTATGTATAAGCGTGTGTGTGTGTGTGTGTGTGTGTGTGTGTGTGTGTGTGTGTGTGTGTGTAGGAGACAAGGAGAGAAAATGGGGTGGTGATGAGGGGATCCCATTTCAACGACATTGATATGTCTTGTCTTGTAAGTTCGAAAAAGAGTGCACGAGTTGGAACAAAACTTTAAATGGAGGATTTCTATTTCGTTGAAAGCTCGAGGGGATATCAAAAAGTTTTGTGTCTCACATATTTTTTTCCATTTGAATAGTGGAGTGTACCACACCTGAGGTTCATCAATGTCTTAGCTGCTGATTTCATGTTGGACCATATTGTTGGCAGCAGCTGTTTAGTCACAACACTTTCTGGAAGAGTTCACAGTTTGATTCTGATTCACCAGGACAACGCGCCAGTCCACACCATGCAGCCGAATTGCGACGGAAGCTGTGCGCAAGTGTAGCTAAGAACGTCTATCTCAGCCATCCTATTCTCCGGATTTAGCGACTTCTACTTCTTTCCCAGGCTAAAAAAAACACCTTCGAGACCGGAGAATAGGTGACTGCTGCTGTGGAACCAAGATGTTGAGTTTTACCGATCGGGTATCAATGAGTGGCTAACTACATGTAGATGGAACAAGTGTGAGGAGTTGGAAGGGAACTATGTTCAGGGGCGTAGCTAGGGGAAATTACACAGTACGCACAATTATGTTTCATTCTCATTAAGGGCAATAATAGGGGGTTAAGCCCTAAGACATTTCAAATTTTCGTGTCTGTTGGCAGTTAGTATTACAATTATGCCCAGTTAACAACATTTCAGCATGAAAATACGCAGGTGTGTGTTGAAATTTTGTCAATTTGACAAAATTTCAATACGCATCTGCGTATTTGCGTATAGATAGCTAAGCCCTTGATGTTGAACAATAAAGCAGTATAATTCCGGTGGGGAAAAAGGCAAACGGAAAAATGGCTTTACGAGGATCTGGTATTTAATTGCTATATAGTTAGCTTTACTTGAACACTTTATCCGATTGATAGAGATGAAAACAACCTAATGACATCCCTAAGCCGTGAATCGAACCGTATGGCGCCTTTGCGTCTGGCCCTCCTTGCCAGTTCTTTGAGACTACGAGAATGGCGTCCCCAACAATTCTCCTCACCTCGATATAGTACGCGCGGTACTGAAAATTCAGTTTTTGGATGTAAGGTAGTATTAAGTTTGTAAAAAATGACCGCACTAATATTTCTTTGATTTTCCTACAAAATATATCAAAAGATTTGTAAGATAGTGTAAAATACTAGGATAACACAACATTTTTGACTTAAGATCCGTGCTTTAAGAAAAACGTAGAAAACTGAGTAACTTTTTGCTCATTTTCTCTATTTTCCCTATATACTATTAGGAAATGATGGCCATAAATCAGAGCAAAAATGACCGCATTAAATGTAAACTTAAAAGTTTGAAAAAAATATCTTTGTGCAGCTAAAAAAGAGCACTATATTGACCTAACACAACATTTTTCATTTTTTATTCAGGGAAGACAAAAAAAAAAAGAGAAAAACTGTCAATGTCCTATCTAATTTAATGCTATTTCAAGCTCACGCGATATCGTCGTTTACAGGTAGATTATACGGGGCTGAGGAAAAAAGTTGCCCATGGTATTCACGACGCCTAGGCCTGTTGCCGATTTAGACTCATCCTTGAATTTGGAGGTAGGTGCTGAATATTGAAATATTTTTATATAATGAGGTCACAGTGACCTATATTGCTCCAGATGCAGTATGGTATTTATTATAATATGTGATCATAGTCTACTAGTCAGATTTGCTCCATTGAAAAAAGGGTCAGAACAAGTATTGTGTCATTCGCGCAACTGGAAGTGCTGAGGTGACAGTAATTATAGAAAACAGTGAAGCTTTCTTATTAATGGGCTGACGTCGGTCCTTAAGATCAAAATTTTATAATAATAATATGTGCTGTGAAATTCTGCCGCGGTGACCTATTTTACGTTTACATCATTTGTTTTGTTCAAATGACAACATTTCAAGAATCACTCAACATATTTTGATCAAACATGGTCAAACAAAGTCATACACTGACGTCATTAACTTTTCTAAGCAAACAGCTGCTGTAAAGTTCTAAGTACTAGAACAGATATGTATGAGAAAACAGTGCAAACCCAGGGGCCGTATTCATAAAGCCACTTAAGTGGTTGCTATGCTGTTGCTAAGGGGACATTTCTATGAAGGAGATACCCTACAACTATGAAATTTGCTCTTGAGGAACAGTCTTTTTAGACTGTTCCTCCAGAGCAAATTTCGTAGTTGTAGGGAATCTCCTTCATAGAAATTCAGCCCTAGCAACAGCATAGCAACCACCTTAGTCGTTTTATGAATAATCAGGGTACACACCGTTTTCCTTGAATCTATTGGACGCACTACTATATTGTAAAACCGAATTGGTCCATTTGCTTATGATTTTGCGTGTCCCATTTTTTTTTAATTTTATGGCATTGCCTTTTTTTTATTTTTTATTTCTATTTATTTATGATTTTTATTATCTATTACTCTTTTATACAGTTAGACCATAATGAAGAATATTGAGAAAACTTACAGACAGTATTTCATAAATATATGTGCATGTATTTGAAAATGCTGTCTTTCAGCTGCCTCAACGGCACAATCTACATTCCTTTCCTTTTTTAAAAAGTAACTGTATAGAATGAAATACTGCATTGGTCAGAACATTCCTTACGCAGACTGCGCAAGTGCGGAGTGTGGTCTTGGCATGCCTAGTTTGCTCATACCTTATTATTAACGCTGCTTAATTTATGATTACGTCAACGGGAAGTAAGTAATAGCTTTCAGCAAAACGCATTAAACGATATTTCACGTCAACGATTTTAGATTGACATCTGATAACGTTGTAAAGTCAATAAAGTACCGATGTTATCTTAAAAATAAAACAAGTGCTTTAATAGGTATTAACCACATTTATCTTAATGACCCTAAATTGCTGGACAAAAATATTTGAGCCAGCCGTGTAGACTTTGATTACTATTTGAAATTCTGGCGGCCGCGGTCCTCCCGGGTTATCGCCTGTCATCTCTTTTTTAAAATGATTAGAGTTGGCTAGTTAAGGAAATATATATAGTGTTGTATTTTTTTATTCTGCCAAGGAGATGACAAATATAGGCTTAGTCCGCACCCAGTCATCCATATAGTTATAAATAAAAATAATAGTTTGTGTGACTCAGCAAAACGGACCGATGCACAGATTAACGAAATACTGTCTAAAATTTATCTATCAGTATTTTACTAAAATTTCACCGGTATTTAAGTAAATTGGTCAAATTAACCCATTCCATTCGGGATACCCCTTTAGGAGTATCTGGGCAAACAGTTTGGATCCAGATCAGGCCCCACAAAAGTGGGGCCTGATCTGAGATCCAAACTGTTTGCTGCCTAGACATCATTTCTACAAGAGTTAGTTAGACCAATATTGTCAAAATATTCTTGACTTTTCATGCAGATGACAATTTCAGCAGACGACAAAAAATACCCAGAATGCAATGGGTTAAGCATCAGATGTACAAAGTAAGGCCTATTTACACTTTATACACAAAAATCGTAATCTAATATTGCAATTGAAATGAAAATTTAATATCTTAAACTTAAATCTGTACACACGCGGAAAAAGAAAATCTTCATCGTAAAGACATTTAAACCATAGCTATTTTAATACCCTAAGTATTTCGACAGCGTCTCTAAGCTCTTAGTTAAGACTGTAGACCCAGCTGCAGCCCGATTTTAGTCAACACTGTTTGACCTTCTGAAACACCCTAATACATGTACAAGCTAAATTGGACTGGTTCTATTTCGAAGATGGAGAGCGCACAAAAAGGGTCCGAGGATCCGAATGTTTACAGTTAAAACAGCGGGCTACTTGTGTTTTAAAGCAAACAGTGTCATGTTTCTTATTTGAATGATGAAAGGTTTTTAAACCGTGTTAGTGTAAGTTTCTTTTCCCCTTACATGATTTCAGTCATCAACCTTTCAAAAGTAGTACGTACGCGCGCTTGTACCCCAACGTCGTATGAACGTCGCTGCAACATTACGTTGCAGCGCCGTTTATAACACGCTGGTTCAAGATCATACCAGCATCAGCATGTTATTGTTTAGTTTCTTACCTTTTGAGGACGGTGTTTTCGTCAAAGACACATAAGGCATAAATCTTGAAAATGTTCTTTCACTGTCAAAAACGTGTAATTTGACAAACCACAGACTAGATGAGACAGAAACAAGAGTTCGTTCCGTCACTCGGGCTTTCCGCTCGAGCTTACTGACGTAGAAATCCGCGCTCGTGCAAGTGCTGAAGTTGGCTACCGGCTCCTGCAGAACATACCAGGATGGGATTGATGTTCCGACAACATAAAGCGCCATGAAGAGGAGAGTCAACACAACCATTAGATGGAACACATTATTGTCAGGGTCAAATGGCGCCCACTTCCGGACTCGTTTTCTGTTTTTAGAATCCGGCGGATATTCCGAAAAATCCTCAGAGTATCTGGAACTTGCTCTAGATTTTGCTCTCATCCGTTGCACAAGGCGCTTCCAAAAGTCTTTCTTAATTGTCAATACCATCTTAATTTAAAGCTTCTGTGTTTCTTAAATCTGTAGGTTTATTGCATCTAATTTAAGCGTTATTTCATGCTGTTTATGTCAATTTAGTTAAACCAGTAGTAATAAAATAAGCTTACGCGTAGGTTTTCTTTAAAAATTGCATGTACACTTTTTATTTCATTTTTTTTTTTACCTCGACCAAATAAATGTTTTATTTTAAGGTTTTGTATGTTATTATCCTGTCTTAAGACGCCATTTCGCTATAATTGTTTCTTACACGTCATAAATTACTGTTAATTTTCAGAAAAAGGTAATTTTGCACCACAAATACCTTGACAGTTAATTATACATTTTACACAAATTATTGTTCATTATTCATTACCCTACATACTTTCACCTATATGTTGTGCACATCTTTGTCCAAAAGTATGAAATAGAGACTTAAATAAAATCCATATGTTTTATAATTTCTATAACTCCGGTGGTGTTTGTGCTTAATAGATTTCCTTTAAAACTATATGCAGTCAGGTAACATCTTGCGCGCATATCATAAGTCAAAAAGGCGTTCAGGTATACAACGTTGTTCACTCGGGCGTAAACCATCAGTCAAAAAGCGACATGGACAAAAACGACGTTTAAAGAGACTTCTTGATAAATTTTGTGTAAATGTGTTTCTTTTCTTTTAACTTTTTTGCTATAATATATTTAATTTTCAGTTTATTTATTATTCCTATTATTATTATTATTATTATTATTATTATTATTGCTATATGTATTTTATCATTAGAAATGAGGTTTAGTGATTATTTCTGTTATTGTCATTATTATTATTACAATATGTATTTTATCATTTTCATTTAGGAAAACTGTCCAATGAAGTTCTCCAAAAATGTGTCACAATCATTATTTTTATAAGTAGTAGTAGTTTTGCATGTAGTACAATTGCACTTGCCGTTGTGATTACCGTATTTATCCTATTAAACGTCCCAGGGGCGTTGCATTTTACAAAATGGGGGCGTTATTTAGAGCCCAAAGTGTAGTAAATTAGCCTCTGCCAAATACCCCCAAAACAGTACTAAGGTGAGTGGGTATACTTGCAGAGGAAGCAACTCTTCTGTTGCCTCCCTTTTCAGTGGGGATCAACTCTGAAAGAAAAGAATTTGCTCCTAGGAGCAAATTCTTTCCTCTAAGAGTAGACCCCACTTCAGAGAGCTACCAAATTCAGAGAAGCAAATTAGAATTCATGCATTTTAATATAACATTATTTTCCGAAAAGAGGCTGGGGCGTTTAGTAGGATTAAGACGGTATATAGATTATTATTATCACTACACTGTGAAAATATCCGTAGATTTTACGGCAGAATACCTGGAAACCAGCTGCCAGTCCACTTCCCGTTATTTTTACGGGTGCCCACAAAAATTGGCAGGAATCAACATGCCCAGTAGGGAATAATAAGACAGGTATTGTGTTGGTCCTATAGCCCCCAAACACTTTAAAGGTATTTCTAAGTGCGATCAGTTAACAGAGATCTACCGTATCGTGATTTTAAGAAAGGTTCTACAGGCAGATTCCCGTAAAAATAACGGGAAAGTGACAGGCAGCTGGTTTCCAGGTATTTTACCGTAAATCCTCGGATTTTTAGCTCACCTGAGCCAGCGGCTCCGGGGGAGCTTATAGGATGGTAAGGCTCCGTTGTCCGTCGTCCGTCCGTCCGTCGTCCGTCGTCCGTCCACACTTTCAAACGACTTCTCCTCTGAAACCGCTGGGCCGAGTGTAACCAAATTTCATATAGAGCCTCCTGGGATTTTAGGGACGAAAAGTTGTTCAAACGGTCCTGATCACATGACCAACATGGCCGCCATGCCCATATATGGTAAAAACCTGAAAAAATCTTCTTCTCCAGAACCAATAGGTCGATGGCCTTGAAACTTGGTATGTAGCATCGGGTACACGAGTACTACCAAGATTGTTCAAATTATGACCTTGGGTTGACCTTGACCTTTTTTACAGTAAGGTCAAATTTGCTTCCTTATGCTTTTATATGGCAAAATGCTGCAACATAGGATGTCTTGGAAACTGTTGAAGATTTTGGCCTAAAAATTGGTACATACAGTCATCTTAATGACTACTTGAAGATTTATGAGCACAAGAGGTCAAGGTCATTCTTTGACCTTTGACCCAGAACTCTCATATTTTGACAATATCAAACAATCTCCTCAAAAACAACTAAACCAATTGTAACCAAATTTCATATAGATCCTCCAGGGGTTGAGGGAATGAAAATTTGTTCATACGATCCAGGTCCCATGACCAACATGACCACCACGCCCATATATGGTAAAAACCTTTAAAAATCTTCTTCTCCAGAACCAGTAGACCGATTGCCTTGAAAGTTGGTATGTAGCATTGGGTACTCAAGTACTATCAAGATTGTTCAAATTATGACCCTGGGTTGACCTTGACCTTTTTTATGGCAAGGTCAAATATCGGAAAATGCTAGAACATGCGATTTCATGGTAAGTTTTGAAGATTTTGGCCTGAAAATTGGTATATACAATCATCTTAATGAGCACATGAAGATTTGTGAGTACAAGAGGTCAAGGTCATATTTTGACCTTTGACTAAGAAATCTCAAATTTTGACAATTTCAAACTATCTGCTCTAAAACCACTGGGCCAATTGAAACCAAATTTCATACAGAGCCTCGAGGGGTTGAGGGAATGAAAAAAATTTTCTAACGGTCCTGGACACATGACCAACATGGCCGCCACGCCCATATATGGTAAACACCTTAAAAATCTTTTCTCCAGAACCAATTGACCGATGGCCTTGAGACTTTGTATGTAGCATTGGGTACTTGAGTACTTTCAAGATTGTTGAAATTATGACCTTGTGTTGACCCCGACCTTTTACAGCAAGGTCAAATATGGGAAAAGGGTAGAACATAAGATTTCATGGAAAGTTTTGAAGATTTTGGCCTAAAAAATTGGTACATACAGTTGTCTTAATGAGTTCATGAAGTATTATGAGTACAAGAGGTCAAGGTCATTTTTTACCTTTGATCCAGATCGCTCATATTTTGACATTTTCAACCATTTCCTCAAAAGCCAAAGGACCAATTGTGAACACATTTCATATAGAGCCTCCAGGGGTTGATTGAATGAAAATTTGTTCAAACGGTCCAGGTCAGATGACCAACTTGGCCGCCATTACCACTTATGGTATAAATCTTTAATATTTTTCTTCTCCAGAACCAATACACCTATGGCCTTGAAACTTGGTAAATAGCATGGAGTACTAGAGTACCACCAAGACTGTTCAAATGGTGACCTTGGGTTTACCTTGACCTTTTTTGTGGCATGGACAAATATGGGAAAATGCTAGAACATAAGATTTCATGGAAACTTTTGAAGATTTTGGCCCTAAAAATGGTATATATGGTTGTCTTAATGAGCACATGAAGATTTATGAGTACAAGTGGTCATGGTCATTCTTTGACTTTTGACCCAAACTCATAATTTGACAATTTCAGACATGATAAGTAAATGCCACCTTGCCAATTGTTCAGGTGAGCGATTCAGGGCCTCATGGCCCTCTTGTTTACAGTGTTATCGCCATCATATGAGCCCTAACACGAGAAAAAGTTGTTCATAGCGTGTGCGAACGGCGAAGATATAGATGAGATTCTGTTGATAAAGGAAGCCAAAATGTATTACAGAATTGCTTCCCCTGAAAGTGTACCCATTCCCCTTAAGACATTTGTGAATCTCAGTTCGTATAGAAAACCATCTAGAATCTTGAATACACCTTTTTTCATCCTCGCACTACCTAGTAGAATTCATAAATCATTAAAAAATCAAGTGTTAGGACGGATGATATTTTTAGACTCCTTTCAACAGTATATCAGTCATGTCGGGACCATGGTAGGATAATGATGGGCCATGTGCGATGGAACCCCTTTTACAGTTGCAATGGATTACGCCTCAAACATGATTCGACTGGGGTCGCATATTTGGAAGACAAGGGCTTAAATCCACCGAGCTATCAGGGCTCCTCAGTCTATGTGACAGTTACTATTACCATGTATCAGGATTTCTTGACTGAAATAAAGTCGGGACGGCTACTTTAATTTCACAATTTTTAATTCTATAAATACGGAAGTTGTTACATCTAATTATTCTGCTAAATACAATTAGGTTTACTGTTTCACTAATCAAACCTGGTGTTACATGGAACACCGGACTAAATTCAGGTGTATGAGTACAACTTTAGGGAAAACAACTCTGCCAGTCGCATTTTTGCCTCCCTTCTCAATGGGGGACAAACTCTTAAAGGAAAGGAGGCTTAGACGGTGCTAGGTGGGGCGGGGTCTGTGTCACATATTTCGTTTCTGGTCATAAACAGACTCAAACCGAGTCTGCTATTTTTGTTTCTTTAGTATATGCTCTTTTCTTTCAAAAGGATCTCATATTCAGAACTTATTTGAGCCGCGACACGAGAAAACAAACAATGTGGTTGTGCGCCCAGCGCAGACTCAGATCAGCCTGGACATCCGCCCAGTCTGATCAGAGTCTTCTCTGTCCGCATGGAGGTAGCACACTGTTGGTTTTCTGGTGTCGCGGCTCATTTGCTCCTCTAAGAGCAAATTATATCCTTTTACACAGGGTATAATCGATTCCGCTAATTTTCGCTTCCTGCAGAGAATGTACATCATATTTGGCTTCCGCCGAGACTGTCCGCGATCTCTTGCTTCCTGCCGAGTCTTCTGTACATGATAAATGGCTTCCTGCAGAGACTGGCCGCATGATTCTGCTTCCTGCCGAGGCCCTCGGCAGGAAGCAGAGTCACGCGGACAGTCTCGGCAGGAAGCCAATTTTCGAGGACAGTAGTCCCTGCAGGAAGCAAGAGTTCGCGGACAGTCTAGGCGGAAGCCAAATATGCTGTACAGTCTCTGCAGGAAGCGGCAGCTAACGGAATTGATTATACCCTGTGTTTTAAGAGGGTGATTGTAGTTCCAATTCGAGCCACGTCATGTGACTTTCAACAATGTGGCAATTTTGTCATGTAATATTCAGACCATACGTATCATTTATACAGGGTAATCAGAGAACTCACTGTTGGCTCTATGGCTTTGGTCACTTCCATAAATGCCGTTTATGGAAGTGACCAAAGCCATAAAGCCAACAGTGGCTGATTTAGCTGGTGAAGGGTCTGATCAGAATGCACTTCTGTGCAGTCTGATCAGAGACTTTGCTTACCACCAATGCCCCATTGTTGAAAATCACATGATATGCTCAATTTATAATAGCTATGTCGTCCAGGAAGTCACAAAAGTTTTCTACCTTTGAAAAAATGGCGGAAAACATGGCGTTAAACCAACACACTTTAAATAATGGAAAAAATGAACAGTCTGATATAGATCTGCTATGCTGAAAAAAAATCAGCTTGTTTAAAGTTTAGAATAATAAGGGTAATTGGTAAGGGTTTCACAATACTAAAGGTATATGTTCTGTTATTACTTTTTTTCTGTCCAATTCTTATAGCAGTGTTCCCCAGGAGGCCCATGGGAACAAATCAATGACATGCGACTCTATAGCCTCCAGGCACCTAGTCCGAGAAGAAGAGAGTGATTGTTTTCTATTCGATGCAAAAAAAAAAAAAGAAAAAAAAAAAAAAAGAAAATGAAATAATTAAATAAATGAAAAATGTCGCTTTATATCTGTTACCATTGTTCTACCATTATCAAAACAAGATAAGCACAGGGTATAATCAATTTCGCTAATTTTCGCTTCCTGCAGAGACTGTACATCATATTTGGCTTCCGCCGAGACTGTCCGCGATCTCTTGCTTCCTGCCGAGACTTCTGTACATGATAGATGGCTTCCTGCAGAGACTGTCCGCGTGATTCTGCTTCCTGCCGAGGCTCTCGGCAGGAAGCAGAGTCACGCGGACAGTCTCGGCAGGAAGCAATTTTCCGAGGACAGTAGTCTCTGCAGGAAGCAAGAGTTCGCGGACAGTCTCGGCGGAAGCCAAATATGACGGACAGTCTCTGCAGGAAGCGAAAATTAGCGGAATCGATTATACCCTGTGATAGGGCAATGAGGGTATCTGAGGTGCGCTGTTATTGCAAGAAAATGAACAATGTTCATTTTTTTCTACATGTAATACATAAAACGCCAAAAATGAAATAGTTGACTTTGCATGATGAGGCGGCTCATCATGAGCCACCTCATCTGGATCTACAAAATGTAAGTATTGTTTGCATCCAGTCTTTGAAATCTGAATAGATACAGCTTGGACTTGGATGATACATTTCTTTAATTTTGCAGACGTAAATTTTGTCGTCTGCTTTTTAGCGCTTTAAGAATTAGAATATTTTGCAGACTACTGAATCAGCCTCTCTTATTTACATAGTAATATTCCCCTCTGATACCGAAGTTAAGATCAATACAGTTTTATCTATAAAATGGGCATTTTAGAAAAAATCCGTCCTAGTCAAAATAAACAACAACAAAAACACTGCAGACGTCGCGCACGGTATTGGGCAACAAAACGTAACGTCAAACAGTCAAGCGGCTACTTTTTCCGCCTTATGAGAACGATAACCGCGGGGTTTGACTGTCTTATACCGAATGTAGTGAAACTAAACCAAACACGCCACGGAAACAAAAGAAAGCCAGTCCGATCCTTTAAACATGCTTTAAGGACGACATCAGTGAGAATTTATTTACAGTTTTGCTTATTCATTTGCTTTTTCAGTCTAGGACGGATCTACTTGCATTTATAAACACGATATGAATGGAGTTTGTTGTACAAATTCTATCGGAAGCTGCAAATATAAACCGCAGGGTAGCTTTTAGCCGTTTCACGATAATTTATTTCGTTATACCATACTATCCTATGTTTCCGTGTCGAACGAATTATATCTCTTGCGTCACCTTTCCCGTTTCTTTTCGTTCTGCTAGTCATCTTGCCAGGAGAAAGATTTTTTATGCTGGTGAAATATCATATACATGTATTTATATATTTATTGGCTTCAAACTTTGAGACTTTTTTTCTCCGATTGCAAGTGAAAACGTTGGTGTAAAGTCAAGCCTACCTTATTAAACAAGTACCCAAGGGAGGTGCAAAAACCGCTTGCTTGAGACAGGTGGTTGCTTAATACAGGTCAATTTGTAAAGAAAATGGTACTTTTGGAAATGAATTTTTTGCCTTTTAATACAGTTATTTGCAACACAGAGCTGACCTTTAAGACGTGTTAGACTATAATGACGCAGACCTGAAAATTGCTAGACAGCCACTTATAACTATAAGTAACGTTTGAATTTCTTTATTCGACGCCGCGTTACAAAATTTAAGACCAATGTAAATGCGCATAGCAATTTTATTCTTCAAGAGTATTTAATCCCAATTTAGCAGATAATACAAACAGACAATGTACATTTTGGAAATTTGCTTTTTGCACAGATTGCTGTAAGTATTTTGTCCAAATCAGCTTAATAACATAGATAGGTGTAAGAGTTTGGTGTCAAATTTGAAATTTGTTACAAAAATTAAGACCGCGGATTTTTTAATTTCTTTCCGTGTCCGTAGAAAAAAGTAATTATTCTTATATAATCTTATAAGTGATGCATAAGTACATTTGAATCATATACAAATATTTTCAAAATTTGTTTATTCCGATACAATAAATACTCTCCGAAGTGAATAGCCCTGCAATTTTGACGTTAATTTGAGCGTGAGTTACACTTTTTTACTTTTAACAATAAATACTTAAGATGACGATTGTTGAAGAATAGACAATAAAATGAATATGGAGTTAATCTAGAAAATTTCCTATTTTTCGTAAGCAAATTTCCACAAAAATTCACTTCGACATTTCTGTGTAGCATTCCTTCGAGTATGCCCACCATGCCGACTTTGTTACAAAGTTACACGCGTTTTAGTGCAAAAACCAACCGTTTTGCGCCCGCATTAGGATTTACATCGTCTCAAAACCAACTATTATTGACCCGAAAATAAATTAAATACCAATTGACGATTTCAAAACAGTTTATGGCATAAAATCCGAAAAAGCATTGCTTTCGTAGGGCCCATTTCATATCTGTCCGTGAATGTGCCCCAATACCGTGCGCGACGTCTGCAGCCTTCAGTCAAAGGATAGGCTTAGAACAAGCGCAGCCTGATTAAACTATTATATCAACTGATGGTAAAGTGCACAACCCGTGGTGAATGTAGAATAATCAGTTTCTGGTGCCAGAAGGAATGTATGGAAATGAAATTGGTCATTTCTTGTAGAATGGTGCATATTTTTATCAAACTACATCGTGTGGTTAAGAGTTATGAGCAATTTCACTCACTGACCACAGCGGAAGGACAAACAGACTGATGTACTTGCACAGCGATTAAAGTGCACACCTGTGGGTCGTGCAATACTGTTTAGACTTTCGTCACCGTTTTGCATGCCGGTGGCTGGACAATGTTGAAATACATAAGTTTACAATATTTGAACCATATATACCACGGGGTTCAAGAGTTATGAGCATTTTCACTACTTGACCGTAAATTTTCAACTTGTGCTCAGCAAAGCCTCGTCCATCAAAAAAGACGGTTATGCATGCAAGTCGTTAGATAATGTTGACATGTATAAGTATGCAAAATTTTATCAAAATATAGAATGCGGTTCAAGAGTTATAAGCGTTTTCGCTAACTGATAACGGACGGACGGACGATCTCACTCAGTGATTATAGTGCAAACCTGCGGGTTGTGCAGTAAGAAGTTTTGCATACCAGTGGCTGGGCAATGTTAAATTACATAACTATACAACATTTGAAGCAAAAATACCAAGCGGTCTAAGAGTTATGAGCATTTTCAATAAAAAAGCTTGACAGGCCAAATAGCTGCTCGGTGAAGCCTTGTCACTGTTTTGCATACCAGTGGCTGGGCAATGTTAAATTACATAAGTATACAAAATTTGAAGCAAATATACCAAGCGGTCCAAGAGTTATGAGCATTTTCAATAAAAGAGCTCGACCGGCCAAATTGATGCTCGGTGAAGCCTCGTCACTGTTTTGCATGCCAGTGGCTGGGCAATGTTAAATTACATAAGTAACCAAAATTTGAAGCATATATACCAAGCAGTCCAAGAGTTATGAGCATTTTCAATAAAAGAGCTTGACCGGCCAAATTAATGCTCGGTGAAGCCTCGCCACTGTTTTGCATACCAGTGGCTGGGCAATGTTAAATTACATAAGTATACAAAATTTGAAGCAAATATACCAAGCGGTCCAAGAGTTATGAGCATTTTCAATAAAAGAGCTCAACAGGCCAAACTGATGCTCCGTGAAGCCTCGCCACTGTTTTGCATGCCTGTGGCTTGACTATGTTAAAATACATAAGCATACAAAATTTGTACCATATTTACCACGGTGTTCAAGAGTTATGAGCATTTTTTAGTTGGCCGTAAATTTTCAACTTGTGCTCAGCTAAGCCTCTTCCATCAAATAAGGTTGTTATGCATGCGAGTCGTTAGACAATGTTGACACGTATTAGTATGCAAAATTTAGTCAAAATATCCCATGCGGTTCAAGAGTTATAAGCGTATTTGCTAACTGATAATGGTTTTCGCCAACTGATAACGGACGGACGGACTCACACAGTGATTATCAACTAATGGGAATGTGCACAACCCGTGTTGAATGTAGAATAATCAGTTTCTGGTGTCAGAAGGAACGTATGGAAATGAAATTTGTGATTTCAGTGGCGGATCCAGAGGGGGTTCGGGGGGTTCAAACGGACCCCCTTCTCAGACCAAATTATCCTATTTTCATGGGGAACTTCAGGAAAAATTGGTCAAACTGCATAAATCCACCCCCCTCAGCTAATTTGAACCCCTTATCCAAAATTCCTGGATCCGCCCCAGCATTTCTTGTAGAATGATGCATATTTTTAACATAGCTACACTATGTGGTTAAGAGTTATGAGCAATTTCACTCACTGACTACAGCGGAAGGACAAACAGACTGATGGACTTGCACAGCCATTAAAGTGCACACCTGTGGGTCGTGCAATACTGTTTAGACTTTCGTCACCGTTTTGCATGCCGGTGGCTGGACAATTTACATACATAAGTATACGAAATTTGAACCATATATACCACGGGGTTCAAGAGTTATGAGCATTTTCACTACTTGACCGTAAATTTTCAACTTGTGCTCAGCAAAGCCTCGTCCATCAAAAAAGACGGTTATGCATGCGAGTCGTTAGATAATGTTGACATGTATAAGTATGCAAAATTTTATCAAAATATAGAATGCAGTTCAAGAGTTATAAGGGCTTTTGCTAACTGATAACGGACGGACGGACGGACTCACACAGTGATTATAGTGCAAACCTGCGGGTTGTGCAATAAGTAGTTTTGCATGCCAGTGGCTGGGCAATGTTAAATTACATAAGTATACAAAATTTGAAGCAAATATACCAAGTGGTCCAAGAGTTATGTTTTCAAAAAAGAGCTCGGCCGGCCAAATTGATGCTCGGTGAAGCCTCGTCACTGTTTTGCATACCAGTGGCTGGGAAATGTTAAATTACATAAGTATACAAAATTTGAAGCAAATATACCAAGCGGTCCAAGAGTTATTAGCATTTTTAATAAAAGAGCTTGACCGGCCAAATTGATGCTCGGTGAAGCCTCGTCACTGTTTTGCATACCAGTGGCTTGGCAATGTTAAATTACATAAGTATACAAAATTTGAAGCAAATATACCAAGTGGTCCAAGAGTTATGTTTTCAAAAAAGAGCTCGGCCGGCATAATTGATGCTCGGTGAAGCCTCGTCACTGTTTTGCATACCAGTGGCTGGGAAATGTTAAATTACATAAGTATACAAAATTTGAAGCAAATATACCAAGCGGTCCAAGAGTTATTAGCATTTTTAATAAAAGAGCTTGACCGGCCAAATTGATGCTCGGTGAAGCCTCGTCACTGTTTTGCATACCAGTGGCTGGGCAATGTTAACTTCCATAAGTATATAAAAATTTGAAGCAAATATACCAAGTGCCAAGAGTTATGAGCATTTTCAATAAAAGCGCTCGACAGGCCAAATTGCTGCTCGGTGAAGCCTCGTCACTGTTTTGCATACCAGTGGCTGGGCAATGTTAAATTACATATGTATACAAATTTTGAAGCAAATATACCAAGTGGTCCAAGAGTTATGTTTTCAAAAAAGAGCTCGGCCGGCCAAATTGATGCTCGGTGAAGCCTCGTCACTGTTTTTCATACCAGTGGCTGGGCAATGTTAAATTACACAAGTATACAAAATTTGAAGCAAATATATCAAGCGGTCCAAGAGTTATGAGCATTTTCAATAAAAGAGCTTGACCGGCCAAATTGATGCTCGGTGAAGCCTAGTCACTGTTTTGCATACCAGTGGCTGGGCAATGTTAAATTACATAAGTATACAAAATTTGAAGAAAAATATACCAAGTGGTCCAAGAGTTATGAGCATTTTCAATAAAAGAGAGCTCTACCGGCCAAATTGATGCTCGGTGAAGCCTCGTCACTGTTTTGCATGCCAGTGGCTGGGCAATGTTAAATTACATAAGTAACCAACATTTGAAGCATATATACCAAGCAGTCCAAGAGTTATGAGCATTTTCAATAAAAGAGCTTGACCGGCCAAACTGATGCTCGGTGAAGCCTCGTCACTGTTTTGCATACCAGTGGCTGGGCAATGTTAAATTACATAAGTATACAAAATTTGAAGCAAATATACCAAGCGGTCCAAGAGTTATGAGCATTTTCAATAAAAGAGCTCGACAGGCCAAATTGATGCTCGGTGAAGCCTCGTCACTGTTTTGCATACCAGTGGCTGGGCAATGTTAAATTACATAAGTATACAAAATTTGAAGCAAATATACCAAGCGGTCCAAGAGTTATGAGCATTTTCAATAAAAGAGCTCAACAGGCCAAATTGATGCTCCGTGAAGCCTCGCCACTGTTTTGCATGCCTGTGGCTTGACTATGTTATAATACATAAGCATACAAAATTTGAACCATATTTACCACGGTGTTCAAGAGTTATGAGCATTTTTTAGTTGGCTGTAAATTTTCAACTTGTGCTCAGCAAAGCCTCTTCCATCAAATAAGGTTGTTATGCATGCGAGTCGTTAGACAATGTTGACACGTATTAGTATGCAAAATTTAGTCAAAATATCCCATGCGGTTCAAGAGTTATAAGCGTATTTGCTAACTGATAATGGTTTTCGCCAACTGATAACGGACGGACGGACTCACACAGTGATTATCAACTAATGGGAATGTGCACAACCCGTGTTGAATGTAGAATAATCAGTTTCTGGTGTCAGAAGGAACGTATGGAAATGAAATTTGTGATTTCAGTGGCGGATCCAGAGGGGGTTCGGGGGGTTCAAACGGACCCCCTTCTCAGCCCAAATTATCCTATTTTCATGGGGAACTTCAGGAAAAATTGGTCAAACTGCATAAATCCACCCCCCTCAGCTAATTTGAACCCCTTATCCAAAATTCCTGGATCCGCCCCAGCATTTCTTGTAGAATGATGCATATTTTTAACATAGCTACACTATGTGGTTAAGAGTTATGAGCAATTTCACTCACTGACTACAGCGGAAGGACAAACAGACTGATGGACTTGCACAGCCATTAAAGTGCACACCTGTGGGTCGTGCAATACTGTTTAGACTTTCGTCACCGTTTTGCATGCCGGTGGCTGGACAATTTACGTACATAAGTATACGAAATTTGAACCATATATACCACGGGGTTCAAGAGTTATGAGCATTTTCACTACTTGACCGTAAATTTTCAACTTGTGCTCAGCAAAGCCTCGTCCATCAAAAAAGACGGTTATGCATGCGAGTCGTTAGATAATGTTGACATGTATAACATGCGAGTCGTTAGATAATGTTGACATGTATAAGTATGCAAAATTTTATCAAAATATAGAATGCAGTTCAAGAGTTATAAGGGTTTTTGCTAACTGATAACGGACGGACGGACGGACTCACACAGTGATTATAGTGCAAACCTGCGGGTTGTGCTATAAGTAGATTTGCATACCAGTGGCTGGGCAATGTTAACTTACATAAGTATACAAAATTTGAAGCAAATATACCAAGCGGTCTAAGAGTTATGAGCATTTTCAATAAAAGAGCTTGACAAGCCAAATTGATGCTCGATGAAGCCGCGTCACTGTTTTGCATACCAGTGGCTGGGCAAGGTTAAATAACATAAGTATACAAAATTTGAAGCAAATATACCAAGCAGTCCAAGAGTTATGAGCGTTTTCAATAAAAGAGCTCGACCGGCCAAATTGATGCTCGGTGAAGCCTCGTCACTGTTTTGCATACCAGTGGCTGGGCTATGTTTAATTACATAAGTATACAAAATTTGAAGCAAATATACCAAGTGGTCCAAGAGTTATGAGCATTTTCTAAAAAGAGCTCGGCCGGCCAAATTGATGCTCGGTGAAGCCTCGTCACTGTTTTGCATACCAGTGGCTGGGCAATGTTAACTTACATAAGTATACAAAATTTGAAGCAAATATACCAAGCGGTCCAAGAGTTATTAGCATTTTTAATTAAAGAGCTTGACCGGCCAAATTGATGTTCGGTGAAGCCTCGTCACTGTTTTGCATACCAGTGGCTGGGCAATGTTAACTTACATAAGTATATTAAACTTTGAAGCAAATATACCAAGTGGTCCAAGAGTTATGAGCATTTTCAATAAAAGCGCTCGACAGGCCAAATTGCTGCTCGGTGAAGCCTCGTCACTGTTTTGCATACCAGTGGCTGGGCAATGTTAAATTACATATGTATACAAATTTTGAAGCAAATATACCAAGCCGTCCAAGAGTTATGAGCATTTTCAATAAAAGAGCTTGACCGGCCAAATTGATGCTCGGTGAAGCCTCGTTACTGTTTTGCATACCAGTGGCTGGGCAATGTTAACTTACATAAGTATACAAAATTTGAAGCAAATATACCAAGTGGTCCAAGAGTTATGAGCATTTTCAATAAAAGAGAGCTCTACCGGCCAAATTGATGCTCGGTGAAGCCTCGTCACTGATTTGCATACCAGTGGCTGGGCAATGTTAACTTACATGAGTATACAAAATTTGAAGCAAATATACCAAGCGGTCCAAGAGTTATGAGCATTTTCAATAAAAGCTTGACAGGCCAAATTGATGCTCGGTGAAGCCTCGTCACTGTTTTGCAGGCCGGTGGCTGGACTATGTTAAAGTACATAAGCATACAAAATTTGAACCATATTAACCACGGTGTTCAAGAGTAATGAGCATTTTCAGTAGTTGGCCGTCAATTTTCAACTTGTGCTCAGCAAAGCCTCGTCCATCAAATAAGGTTGTTATGTATGCGAGTCGTTAGATAAGGTTGACATGTATAAGTATGCAAAATATCAAAATATCCCATGTGGTTCAAGAGTTATAAGCGTTTTCGCTAACTGATAACCGTTTTCGCTAACTGATAACGGACAGACGGACGGACGGACTCACACAGTGATTATAGTGCAAATCTGCGGGTTGTGCAATAGTGCAAACCTGCGGGTTGTGCAATATGGCTGGTCACCAGTATGATTATGTTTGGGTAATAAGGTTTGTTTCCAGTATGTAGCGGTTCTGGTCGCCCACACTGGGCATGTGGACCGGCCAGGTGCCCAGTGATGCGCTGGTCTGCTGTTCTGCTGGTCTAGCAGTCCTGGGTTTGAGATCCGCTGGAGGCGGAAATCTTTCCAATCGTAATTCTCTATAAGATAAGACATATGGAAACAGCAAACACTGAGACAGCCTGGTCTGAGACTGCTGTTTTGTGCACAATACACAATATGAGCCGCGACACGAGAAAACCAACAAAGTGACAGTGCGCCCAGCGCAGACTCAGATCAGCCTGGGCATCTGCCCAGTTTGATCAGACTCTTCGCCATCGGCTCAAAGGGTAGTTAAGGGTCTAAGCTACCTCCATGCAGACAGCGAAGACTCTGATCAGACTGGGCGGATGCCCAGGCTGATCTGAGTCTGCGCTGGGCGCACAACCATATTGTTGTTTTTTCGTGTCGCAGCTCATATGTATAGACCCTGAGGAATTTATAGGTACAGACAAAGGTTCTGGCTAGACTGCACAAATTTACAGAAGTACAATTTTTATTTTTGTTTTTGAAGAAAAAAAAAAGCAGTCACTGTTTTCTATACCAGGCAAATTCACACTGGCTATTAGAGCATGGCGGATCCAGAATTTTTAAAGCAGAACAAAGCAGAAACATTTCTTTATTGTAAAAAATTTGCAAGATTTTAACACATGCCTTATAAGAAGACTCTTCGACAAGCACAGGTATAACAACAATAATAATAAAAACATATAAAGTGCCAGCACAAAGTACTACAGTATAAAAATATTTAGAATACCGATGTAAGTCAGGCATCAACACTTAAATATATAGACATCACAAACTCAGTGGCACTTTGATATACAGCTTTTAGCACTTATATATGTAGACACGACACAACAGATTCAGCAACACTTAAATCACAGAATCAGTAGCACTTAAATATATGAACCGCGACACGAAAACAACAACAAATTGGCTGTGCGCCCAGCGCAGCCTCGGGTCAGCCTGGGCATCCGCCTAGTCTGAGCAGAGTATTCACTAAGTGCTTAAAGGGTAGCTAAGGATCTAAGCTACCTCCACGAGGACAGCGAAGACGCTGATCAGACTGGGCGGATGCCCAGGCTGATCTGAGTCTGCGCTGGACGCACGACCAGATTGTTGGTTTTCTCGTGTCGCGGCTAATATAGACTTCATAGAATCAGCAGCACTTAAATATACCGACACGTCATCACAGATTCAGAAGCACTTAAACATATAGACAATCACTTAGTCAGTAGCACTTAAACATATAGACAAGACTTCATAGAATCACTAGCACTTAAATATACCGACACGACATCACAGATTCAGAAGCACTTAAACATGTAGACAATCACTTAGTCAGTAGCACTAGAAATCACTTAGTCAGTAGCACTTAAACATAAAATCAAGACATAGGTACGTAGCACTTGAATATATAGACGACCCACCGGGGTTCAACTGGTGGTCTTTTTTTGCTCCAGTGTTCCAGTGGTGTCGCTGACGCCCCAGGGATCTCCAGGTATCTCAACACGTTTTGGCTGTCGAGTCCTCATCCTTGCTTCATCGCGGTCTTTTCTTGATTTTAATTATTGCCCGTGATGACTCTCTGATGAGTTAGGGGACCTCCATACGAACCGAACTACCAACTAATTGTGTGCACCGCGGCGGAGGGTGAGGGTGAAGGTTTGGTCCCAGTAAAATCGGTTTAACCCCCCCCCCCCACCCCCACACACACACACCCCAGTAGTTATTACTGACCGTCCCAAGGCGGTACTTTCGTTGCGGTTGCATTTGTTTTATGTTCGGTGCTGTTTTATTTATTGTGTTCTCATTTTAACCCTTCTCAAATAAAAATAGAAAATAGGTATAAATAGTTGTTAAATGTTTTTCGTATAATTTGCTTAGTCTGTTGTAACCGTTCTGTTGGTCTAAATTATTTAGTTCAGTAAAGATAGCTGAGTTGCCACCTATTTGAGAAAGAGCTGCTGACTCAGCTTATCACTTGTAATTTATTGTTTGTTGGGATGTCTTTGTCAATCTTTCCCTTTGGTGTTGGGGATAGGGTTTGGGATCTGATTCAGTCAGTTCCTGAAGTGTAGTTACTCTTTAAATTCACAAAATCGAACAGACAAGATATCACAGGCTCTGTAGCAGTTAAATATGTAGAATCAGTAGTATATATTTACTGGCCAAAAAAGTTACACCCCGTGCCGATTTGTCCCATAGGTTCAATGTATCAACGGCAATACTGAAGCTTTTAATCCCAAACGGGAAATGAAAACTGAAATTCAAAACACAGCTGATATTTTGCAGCAGCATTTGGACTGTAACCTTCATAATTTTCAGCTGTATGTTTCCAGTTTCAACGTACGCAAAAGTTTACAGGAATGCACATTTTTAAGGAATTTCTATATAAAATTGATAGGGCATTAAAGATGACTTTGCTGAAGTTCGTGCTGGGTCTCGTCAGAAAATATACCAACACAAATAAAACACAGCCAAGTGTTAGAGGATACTTTCGTGCGTCCTCATAGAAAACATTTTATGAAACTGTTCCTTTAGTTAGTAGTTACGAAGCGTTTTGCACCAGGGAAATTGAGAGAAAAATAGTAGCGGGACTTGATTTATTTCGTCCAGTGTATATAGACAACACATCACAGAATCAGTAGCACTTAAATATGCAGATAGGACTTCACAAAATCAGTAGCACTTAAATATAGACAAGACATCACAGAATCAGTGGCACTTAAATATACCACATGGTATAATCGATTCCGCCAATTTTCGCTTCCTGCAGAGACTGTACATCATATTTGGCTTCCGCCGAGATTGTCTGCGAACTCTTGCTTCCTACAGAGACTACTGTCCTCGAAAAATGGCTTCCTGCCAAGACTGTCCACGTGACTCTGCTTCCTGCCGAGATGCTCGGCAGGAAGCAGAATCACACAGACAGTCTCTGCAGGAAGCCATTTATCATATACAGAAGTCTCGGCAGGAAGCAAGAGATCGCGGACAGTCTCGACGGAAGCCAAATATGATGTACAGTCTCTGCAGGAAGCGAAAATTAGAGGAATCGATTATACTCTGTGTATACTGGCCAAAACAGTTGAACAGTTGAACCCCATGTCGCTTTTTTCCATAGGTGCAATGTATTCAGAACACAAATGGCTTATCATTGCCAGCTTTTGACGCAAGTGGAGATTCAGTGACGAAACCTGCGTGATGTCAACTGTTTGATTTGTAAAAAAAAGCTCGTTTTGGAAACCATAAAAATCATTTAAAAATGTGGTGTCAAATCCCAGTGCCACAATTCTTGATATTTCTAGAAGATATTTTAATTTTTGTTATCATATCATTCATGCCGTTATGGCTGTTTCGGTCGTTTGAATCTTTGTTTATTTCCTCTCTCATTCCGTCCATTTCTCATAACGTTGAGTCTTTTCAGCTATTCTGAGCTATGTTTATATCGCGTTTGAATCTTATAGGCTAGTTAAGTGCCAGACCAGCACCAGATCTCAATTATTTCAAAAGTTTCTAATTAAGAAAACTAAAACGTGTTCGTCCCACTGCTGGGCATGTTAAGCGCCTACATGCCATTTAGACTATCACGCTGTATTGGCTATTTATAGCCTTTCTGTAGAGACTTTTATGTCGTTATGACATTTTTATTGTTAATTTTTGTTATTTAGGCTTCAACTCTCGATAGCTCAAAGTCAAAGTTCATCTGAAACTACATGTACTAATATCTCAAAGTAAATTTTCTGGTTCCAGAAAATTTACATTCAGATATCAGTAGTTTGAGATAACAGGTCTGGAGTTGAAATCTGAAGAAAAAATAGGAAACTCTGTCCAAACTATATCTTTGATAAAGGGTACTTTGAGATATCAGTGTTTGAGGTAACAAGATTCAACTTTAGTTTGTTGGTCAAGATCTCTTTGCACAACAAGAGCGTTTTAAACAAAGCACTACCAAATGAAGAATTACTGAAAGTATACAGTTAGCTCCCGCAAACAGAAAAGAGATGTTGTAGTCGCCGGTCATGTCAAACAACCAACCTACAATAGTCAAAAAACAAAATATTACCAAATGCACTCCTAAACTTCTGAAATTCAGAATTTGGACGGACACACGGCGCCAAGTGTGGGCAACTATGGTTACGTTCAGTTGAGCCACTTGGGTAACGTCGATAGGAGAATTGAACTGAACTGAACTGAAATTCAGAATTTACAAAAATACGTTTTATTGCCATTTTTTCAAAGGGAAACAGCTTTGGTGAATTCCATTGGCGTTAACGCCCTTCAGAGTGGGGTCCTCTCTTAACCGCTCTTGGAATTGTATGGGTGTTGCATAATTAATTACTGATGATTAAGCCACGCCTCTTTGTCCATAGGAGCTAACCACAGGGTATAATCGATTCCGCTAATTTTCGCTTCCTGCAGAGACTGTACATCATATTTGGCTTCCGCCGAGACTGTCCGCGATCTCCTGCTTCCTGCAGAGACTACTGTCCTCGAAAAATGGCTTCCTGCCGAGACTGTCCGCGTGATTCTGCTTCCTGCCGAGAGCCTCGGTAGGAAGCAGAATCACGCGGACCGCCCCTGCAGGAAGCCATTTATCATGTACAGAAGTCTCGGCAGGAAGCAAGAAATCGTGGACAGTCTCGGCGGAAGCCAAATATGATGTACAGTCTCTGCAGGAAGCGAAAATTAGCGGAATCGATTATACCCTGTGCTAACGCTGACTGTTTTAAAACATAAGATTTCTTACCAATGTGGGTTTGAGTCTTCCTCGGCGCACACGCAAGAAAGGAAATATCGCGTGCGGAAGGTCAGGTGGTGTTTCCCCAGGAGCTCCGTTTTTTTTTCCTTCTCCTGTTTCACGATCCGCTCGATCTTGAAAGCTTAAAACACAATTATACAAAACAAAGCTTCTAAGTGAGCCAATAAAAAGTACACCGAACCTGCTATTGGTGCTCCTATTATCCCTGAAATTCCATAGGACAACATCAGTATTCCAAATACCGGAGGAAGATTCTGTTCACCAAAGTACTCTATTAAGAACATTGGTTGAACTACATATATTGCACCTGAAGTAGAAAGACGAGAAAAAATTCTGTCTCGGAGACAAGTGTAGACCAAGCTCAGACAGAGAAGTCTGCTCAAGGTCTGCACTGTTTGCTAGCATATAATTAACTCTTTGACTGCCAAATTTTGCAGACAACAAAAGTTTCGTCTGCTCAAAATTTCATACGACAGCGTTAAATCTACAAATTTCAAAGAAAGAAGTTGGTTTTCACTGAAAGTTGACCTTTGAGATTCCATATTTGAATGGCAAACAGTGTAGATCCTGATCAGACGGCTCTTTAAGAGCCGGATGATCTGGATCTATACTGTTTGCAAAGTCGCCTTTCAGCGACATTGGCAGTAAGAGAGTTAAAAAGGATATATGAGAGCCTATGAAACTAGCGAAAAACTTTTGATAAACTCAAGAATTTTGCTTGAAATTTATTTCTCTCAGCTTCTTATAACTGACTTCAACTTAAACTTGTTTTTTTAGTTCTTTGTACAGGGACTTCAATTTTGGTGGAATAATTGATTTTTAAAATAAATATAATGAAAAAAGGATATTTTTTAAACAGTTTATCTCCTCTCCCACGACCCGCCCTCCCCCGCCCGCCCCTCTTCCCTCACGCCCTACCTTGAGCAAGCCATTTTATGCGTAGACTATCATTTTACATATTTTGAGTGTCTTGCAAAGAGGGGGAGATAGTCTACAGCTGAAAAACTGAAACGGAGGTGGGATAATATATATATGAAAAAAATGGTAGTAGATCTTAATATTGGAAATATTGCATAATATGTCATGATCAATCTAAGCATATTCGTCAAACCAATTTTTAGAATATAAGAAAAAATTATAATAGTCGGAGATAGAAAATTTCACCTATCTCTCTTCAGAAAACCAACCCTTTCTACTCCACAGGCGTAATGATTTTCAATATCACACTTATTAAGTAGAGGATCTTACACGAGTGCTCATGTACTACTGAATATATTAAACGAGTTGGAGAAAAGATAAGATGCGAGGCTCTGCCGAGCATCCTATCGTTTCCACCAACGAGTTTAATAAATTCAGTAATACAGGAGCACGAATGCAAGATTCTATTTATCATATGACACTAAATCGCATTTTATTAACGAAATTTGCACTAAAACATCACGATCTCGCCATTAGAAAACGCGACGTTTTATGGACGTCAACGCATAACATTACGACGTAATTTGCATATTTAATCCACTAGTGGATTATCGTTTTTATTGCATGGCTTTATTACTCTCTGAGATGCGACGTCATATGATAATTCTTAATATTGCATAAGGCTACATATTGATGCCAAATGCTCCTGTGAAAGCTGATTGAAGGTGTAAGATTCACATCTCGGTATATAGAGAATACCATGTTAGTGTCTTTTGATATCAAGTTTATGAGGCGAGACCAGAAACAGCGTAGGAATGGCGAGGCTTGCCGAGCCAGTCCGACGTGTTTCTGGTCGAGCTTGATAAACTTGATATAAAAAGACACTTACATGGTTTTCTATTTATCATGCGTCATAATAAGATTTTACGGCGTAAAGAGCAGCAAACAAATGATAAGCAAACGCAGTTTTGTTCGAACTTGCTGACGTCGCGAATGCGTTATGACGTAAGTCGGTGACGTCAATTAACCAATCAAAGGCAGACATTACGGCCAACGTCAGTATGTAGCCAATCATCTTCAGAGATTGCTTTTTAAGGCATCGCCTGATAACATTCGCGCAAGTGCATTTCTAAAGTGACATGATATCACACCATGTTATCAAACCCCTGTTATCAGATGAATTTTGCAGCAGATGCATGATAAAAGCTTCACATATGTGTGAAGGTTGCGGATAACAGTTAGAGAGAAAATTGTGTTCTCGTTTAATGTGTCCGTTAGATGTAAATAAAAAAGCAGTATGAAAGGAAATCGAAAAGCCCCAGGGGTTTTTGCTCATAGATAGAAAGTGAAAGAACGGATCCGAAGGTTGCATGTTTGACCCCGGAATGTTTCATTCAATACAGCTCCTGATTTAGTAGGTCGTAAAATTTCATTCATCAGTAAAGATGACAGGAGGAAAAGATAGCCGAGAGAATAGGAACAAACTTTAACCTTTCGAGTTTGACAGTATCAGTAGATCATATCACGAGCGGGGAGCTTTCCACTGCTTCCACTGGGCGCTGCGTTAGAATGTGCATTAGTCCTTCCATTAGGACAAAATGAGTCGAGGCACGAAAAGAAAAAGATGCATGTGCGCAACGCGAAGATTGGGATCAGCCTGGGCATCCGCCAAGTCTGATTAGAGTCTTTGCTGTCGGCATGCAGGTAGCTTAGACCATTAATTACTATTTCAGCACAAAGCCAAGACTTTGATCAGACTGGGCGGCTGCCCAGGCTGATCTGAGTCTTTGCTGGGCGCACATGTCACCTTTTGCTTGTTTTGGCGTGTCGCGGCTCAAATAAACTTACCCATGGACAGCCCAAGTAGTACAGCATAAAGCATAAGCAATTCGAAGCTTCGTAAAACCGGACATAACAAAGTTATGATGCCAATACAGAGAACCAGAGAAATGTGGAAAACTAGTCGGTTGACGCAGGGTAGATCTGTTATCCATCCACCAACTATACGACTGATTATGCCTGGAAAAATACGCCTTCTGTCAATCCAATGTAAGTTCAACTTAGCATTCTAATGCTTATCCAGCAAATTTTTATGTGTTTTACCATAAAAGCATGGAATTAAATCAATTGTTTGAGAAAATCTGTTGAAATCTGTTTCTGTTGAAAGAATTTCAGGTTATATGCAAAATTGGGGCAAGTGGGACACTTATTGGAATAGCACCTGCTTTCACAGGATAATGAGATACATGTAGAACGAGATCAAATCTGTTGGTCGTTTATATTCCCCATCACATGATTTCATATTACACATAAGATGACTTGTACCAGTATATGTTAAACAACAGGGCAGCATTAATACCAAGCAGTCAAATGTCCCATTACCCAATTATTTGGGGTAAGTGGGACACTAATTGCAAATAAATTGTAAGCATTTCAACTGTCATTTATGTTCACTATAAAAAAAATGCATGAGTTTAGGTTGCAGATAAAGCCAATTGTACCACAGAACAGAGAAACGCAGAAATCAAAACGGTTTGTTCCTTTTTATGATATCGGGTGTAGATAACAAAGAAGAACTATAGGGATAAACTTTACCCCGGCATTTCAGTTATTCACTGTGGGCTTAAGTTAATTTAACACATTCATTAACTCGAATATGCCAAAACAGTATGATTAAATTCTCAAAAACTATAAACGGTGTACTGACATTAACAAGATAACGGGTATGTTCCATTCAAAGTTAATATCAAAATACCCCACCCACTACATTTTTTTGTAAGTGTTCTTCCCAAATATAATAAAATTCTGCCGTCGACACTTTTGTTAAAATGGCATTACTATTATGAAGAATCTGTGTAGAAACAATTTAAAGAATAGTTCTATGCAAGGAGCGTTTAAAAAATAATAAATAATCAAACGGAATAAAGTGGGTGGGGTAAAGCCAAATTATAATGTTTCAAATCGAATTTGTTGAGTGAACATGAACTAACTGATCTTTTGTTACACCAGGTTGCTCCCAGCAAGATTCTGTAAACCAAAAGTGTTCAACTTATTCTATGAGCTTCTACATCAAAATATATAGCTGAACTTGTAAAGTCAAAATACTGGGGCCGTATTCATAAAGCCACTTAAGTCGTTGCTATGCTGTTGCTAAGGCTGAATATCTATAAAGGAGATTCCCTACAACTATGACATTTGGTCTGGAGGAACAGTCTTTGTAAGACTGTTCCTCCAGAGCAAATTTCATAGTTGTAGGGAATCTCCTTCATAGGAATTTGGCCTTAGCAACAGCATAGCAACCACTGAAGTCGTTTTATGAATACCGCCCCTGGTGTCCCAGTTACCCCAGTATATTAAAGTAACTGGCACAGCTTCAATCACCTGCCTGACTGTGGAGTTTGAAAGTTTCAATTAGTATCGAAAATGTTAAAATCATAATAATTTTCCACCATTCTTTTATTTACCATCTGGTTGAAAAGAAGCCGTATGACGATTGAAACAAACATAGCCGACTCAAAATTATGAGTGCAACATCTTAGAAGACGACAGTAAACTGACGTGACGTCAGATCGAAATAGCGTTACGTATTTGTAGTTCTATGTAGACGTGTTGCTGAAGTGTATTGAAAATTTTCACCCCAAACATTTACCACGCTTTCTGTTAAAGACCAGAGTATTGGATTTTCACATAAAATAATACCTTTTTGTAAGTTAATTTCCTTTTTATAACGTTATTTGTATATGTGCCCTGTACATTACGTCACTTCAGTCACAGCTTCCGTCAGGACTTTTATTTTACAAATGGTCTAATAAATATTCGCTCATTTAACGAGAAGACCCAATAATACTTTAGCTCAACTTTACGGTTCAAACTTACCAATGCTGCTATATCCTTCTTATGCAAATGAATGACCGCGCTTATTCTGAACCTTCCAATTTAAAATGCCAGCAGTGCATACTTTTGAAAACTCAAGACTCGTAGAAATATTATTTCTAAAGAAAGAAATAGAAATGCTTTGGCAATATTTATTGTCTTGGTAAGTACGCACCATATGCTAGGTCTGGCGCTCAAAGAATAAAATGTGTCCCACTTACCCCATTGTCCCACTTGCCCCAATTTACCCTAATGACATTGAAAAATTGGCGGAGCCTGGCAAACACTGTTTGTCATGCTCCAATACCAATGACGTCATAGATCAGTTACACTAGCAGGTAAGAGTGCATATTGATATCTAAGTGACTGCATCGAGACGTCATTCTTCCAAGGTACTACGCAAAACAGTTGGTAATCCCATGATGGCTATGGCAACATCTCACCTATAATTCGAGAGGAGCATGGCATTCCTCCCCAGATAAAATTGAGATGCTACCTGAAATTCATACGATGGAAAAGTCAGATTTTCTCAAGCAAATAATTATTCTCAAGTCATATAATTACGAGTTTAAAACTCATTGCGACCATCATTAAAACTGTCTTGTATAGCCATTTCTAATACGTCGTTTCTATCGAAAAATGAAACAAATATATGCTAAAATTATTATCAAATAACCCCTTCATCCGGAATCTTAAAATATGCTTTCTTGAGTATAAGACGGTGTTAAATGCTAGCACAAGAACAAAAAGTAAGCAGATGATGACGCGTGTTTACCACAATCTTAGCGTTGACATATAATTATTAGAATCTTTTTTTGGATACATAATTGTTTAGAAAACGTCATAGTTCTAAAGGCTTTTTTTACTTTCAAAGATACAATAATGCAATAAAGGTTTAAATAGTTATTTTCAAAGGACTGTCATAGCCACACACTTTCAGACACTGAAACAGTATTCTCATCAAGGTCGGTGAACGCCAGCGCGACGTAAAGTGCCATCTGAAAGGACATCTTTTTATTGCATGTAAAGACAGCAAAGTGCCTTTTATACTGGAACAGACTGTATTATGTTGATATACTGACTCAAACAAGTTCCGATACATGACCATATTTTCTTTCTTTGGTTACAACAGGAGCAAAGGTCGAAGATTTTAATTTTTTTCAAGAAAGAGTGCCCATTTGTCTATGCTATAATCCAATTTGATTTGTTATTCTTACACCCAGTATGTTACAAGAATGCTTTAAACATTACAGGGGTCATCTATCAATTTCTCAGAACAAAACATTGAAATTGCTGGATTTTAAAGTCAAACATGTTCTCTACAACGACCAATTTCCCCAAGCTGTACTTTGCTAAAATGCCACAGACGTTTGAGCTGTTAGAATGCAAAGAATTTGTGAAAAACCGCTTGACGAAGAAGAATAAGATCCACGACGTAAGCTCCTTCCTGTAAAAGAAACTGTGTTTAATGTCACTTAAAATAGAAACTCCATAGGAAATTGAAATCGTTAGAAGTTTTAGGAGTTTGACTTTTCTTCAATACTTATCATCTTGCCATATGGGGACAATGACTATAAACCAGTTTTGAAGGAGTTACAAATCAACTGTGACAGGCACAGAAAGGCACAGTGACTGACAAATTTACTCAGAAGTTGGTATCGTTTCTTGTTTGAGTCAGTATAAATCAAAGTGGTTAAATCTAGATGCGCAACTGAATCTTGTGCTTAGTGGGCACATGACCTTACTGTAGCGTCGCATCAGCATTGGTTCATGGCCATTGTTAATATGCATAGATAAAGCTACAAGTATTTTTTAATATGCATAGATACAGCTACAAGTATTTTTTTGATATGCATAGATACAGCTACAAGTATTTTTTCGCAATTTTACAACGGCAGAAAATATACATAAGCCGCTGCACGACATAACCAACAAAGTGACGTGTGCGCCCAGCGAAGACTCAAATCAGCCTGGGCATACATCCAGTCTGATCAGAGTCTTTGCTGTGCGCTTAAAGGGTATAATTATAAGGGTCTTAGCTACCTCCATATTTACAGCGAAGTCTTTGGTCAGACTGAGCTGATGCCCAGGCTGATCTGATTCTTCGCTGGGCGCACATACTACTTTCTTGATTTTGTTGTGTCAGGGCTCAAATTCTCTGGCTTCCTCCCAAACCGGAACTACTCTTAAATGTGCTACTCATGATAGGAGCAACAGCAGATCTCATTGAAAAAGAAGCCGCAGCTGAAACGGCAGAGTTTCTGAATAAGTAAGAATTCATTTTTATACGACTTTGTTGGAATGTTTCAAAGTATCAACCTTTTATGTTTGGTGGTAACTATATAATGCAGACGCACAGCCTTTTTTATTTATATAAAATTTACAGAGATTTCTGTAAAATATTATAACAAGTAGCCCAAGGACAACAACCGCTCACCTGAGTCCTAAAATGTAAGCTTCCAGCTCAGGTAAGCTAATAAACAGGCTTCAGTTCTATAGGATTCTATGACCCCATGGGGTGTGGCAAGTTTGGACCCCCAGGGGCTTGATTTGCAGGATTTATGTAGAGGACCGCTATACATTGCTACATACTATATACATAAGCTCTTGGCCTTATGGTTTCATAGAAGAAGATTTTTGAAGGTTCTTTAGCTATATAGCTCTATACAAACAAACGACCCCCTCGGGTGTGGCCAGTTTGGACCTCAGGTGCTTTATCGGCAGAATTTATGCAGGGGATCACTAGACATTGCTGCATGCTAAATATGTAAGCTCTGAGCCTCATGATTTCAGAAAAGAAGATTTTTGAAGTCTTTCCCATTATAAGTCTATGGGAGCAGCATGGCCAATTTGGACCCCAGGGGGGGCATGGTTGGCAGGATTTAAGTTGGAGACCACTAAACGTTGCAACATACTAAAGAACTTAGCTCTGGGCCTCATGTTTTAAGAGAAGAAGATTTTCCCATTGTAAGTCAATGGGAGCTAATGACCCCAAGGGTGTGGCTAATTTGGACCCCAGGGGCATGGTTGGCAGGATTTATGTAGGGAAACACCAGACGTTGCTACATGCTACATATATAAGCTATGGGCCTCATGGTTTCAGAGAAGAAGATTTTTTTAAGATTTTCCCAATGTAAGTCTATGGGAGTTAATGACCCCGGGGTGTGGCCAATTTGCACCCCAGGGACATGGTTGGTAGGATTTATGTAGGGGACCACTAGACATTGCCACATGCTACATATATAAGCTCTTGGCCTCATGGTTTCAGAGAAGAAGATGTTTGAAGATTGTGTCATTGTAAGTCTTTGGGAGCATATGACTCCTGGGGTGTGGCCAAGTTGGACCCCAGGGGCATGGTTTGCAGGATTTATGTAGGAGACCACTAGACATTGCTACATGCTACATATATAAGCTCTGGGCCTAATGGTTTCAGAGAAATAAATTTTTTAAGGTTTTCCAATTGTAAGTCTATTGGAGCTAATGACCCCGGGCGTGGCCAATTTGCACCCCAGGGTCATGGTTGGCAGGATTTATGTAGGGGACCACTAGACATTGCTACATGCAACATATGTAAGCTCTGGGCTTCATGGTTTCAGAGAAGAAGATTTTAAAGATTTTCCCATTGTAAGCCTATGGGAGCAAATGACCCCCGGGGTGTGGCCAATTTGGGACCCAGGGACATGGTTGGCAGGATTCATGTAGGGAACCACTAGACATTGCTACACACCAAATATGTAAGCTCTGGGCCTCATGGTTTCAGAGAAGAAGATTTTTTAAGATTTTCTCATGATGAGTCTATGGGAGCTTATGACCCCTGGGGCTTGGCCAATTTGGACCCCAGGGGCTTGGTTGGCAGGATTTATGTAGGAGACCACTAAACATTGCTACATACACTTTATATAAGCTGTGGGCCTCATGGTTCCAGAGAAGAAGATCTTTGAAGGTTCTTAGGCTATATAGCTACATATAAACAAATGACCCCCTTGGGCATGGCCAATTTGAGCACCAGGGGCATGGGTGGCAGGATTTCAGTAGAGGAGCACTAGACATTGATACATGCTATATATATTAGCTATGGGCCCCATGGTTTCACAGAAGAAGAGTTTTGAAGATTTTCCCATTGTAAGTCTATGGGAGCTTATGACTCCTGGGGTGTTGCCAATTTGGAACCCAGGGAGATGGTTGGCAGGATTTATGTAGGGTACCACTAGACATTGCTACATGCTAAATATATAAGCTCTTGGCCTCATGGTTTCAGAGAAGAAGATGTTAGAAGATTTTCCAAATTGTAAGTCTATGGGAGCTAATGACCGCTGGGGCATGGCCAATTTAGACCCCTGGGGCATGGTTGGCAGGATTTATGTAGGGGACCACTAGACATTGCTAAATGCTACACATATAAGCTCTGGGCCTCATGGTTTCAGAGAAGAAGATTTTAGAAGATTTTCCCTTTGTTTGTATATGGGAGCTAATGACCCTCTGGGTGATGCCAATTATGGCCTTAGGGACATGGTTGGCAGGATTCATGTAGGGAACCACTTGACATCGCTACATACCAAACATATAAGCTCTGGGCCTCATGGTTTCAGCGAAAAAGATTTTTCAAGTTTTCCCCATTATAAGTCTATGGGAGCTTATGACCCCTTGGGCGTGGCCAATTTGGACCCCAGGGGCTTGGTTGGCAGGATTTATGTAGGGGACCACTAGACATTGCTACATACTGAATATATAAGCTATGGGCCTTATGGTTCTAGAGAAGATGTTTGAATGTTCTTAGGCTATATAGCTATATATAAACAAATGACCCCCTTTGGGCGTGGCCAATTTGAGCCCCAGGGGCATGGGTGGCAGGATTTCAGTAGGGGAGCACTAGACATTGATACACGCTATATATATAAGCTATGGGCCTCATGGTTTCAGAGAAGAAAAGTTTTGAAGATTTTCCCATTGTAAGTCTATGGGAGCTAATGACCCCCGGGGTGTGGCCAATTTTGGCTCCAGGGGCATGGTTGGCAGGATTTCTGTAGGGGACCACTAGACATTGGTACATACCAAATATGTAAGCTCTGGGCCTCATGGTTTCAGAGAAGAAGATTTTAGAAGATTTTCCAAATTGTAAGTCTATGGGAGCTAATGACCGCTGGGGCATGGCCAATTTAGACCCCTGGGGCATGGTTGGCAGGATTTATGTAGGGGACCACTAGACATTGCTAAATGCTACATATATAAGCTCTGGGCCTCATGGTTTCAGAGAAGAAGATTTTAGAAGATTTTCCCTTTGTTTGTCTATGGGAGCTAATGACCCTCTGGGTGATGCCAATTATGGCCCTAGGGACATGGTTGGCAGGATTCATGTAGGGAACCACTTGACATCGCTACATACCAAACATATAAGCTCTGGGCCTCATGGTTTCAGCGAAGAAGATTTTTCAAGTTTTCCCCATTATAAGTCTATGGGAGCTTATGATCGCTTGGGCGTGGCCAATTTGGACCCCAGGGGCTTGGTTGGCAGGATTTATGTAGGGGACCACTAGACATTGCTACATACTAAATATATAAGCTATGGGCCTTATGGTTCTAGAGAAGATGTTTGAATGTTCTTAGGCTATATAGCTATATATAAACAAATGACCCCCTTTGGGCGTGGCCAATTTAAGCCCCAGGGGCATGGGTGGCAGGATTTCAGTAGGGGAGCACTAGACATTGATACATGCTATATATATAAGCTATGGGCCTCATGGTTTCAGAGAAGAAAAGTTTTGAAGATTTTCCCATTGTAAGTCTATGGGAGCTAATGACCCCCGGGGTGTGGCCAATTTTGGCCCCAGGGGCATGGTTGGCAGGATTTCTGTAGGGGACCACTAGACATTGGTACATACCAAATATGTACGCTCTGGGCCTCATGGTTTCAGAGAAGAAGATTTTAGAAGATTTTCCAAATTGTAAGTCTATGGGAGCTAATGACCGCTGGGGCATGGCCAATTTAGACCCCTGGGGCATGGTTGGCAGGATTTATGTAGGGGACCACTAGACATTGCTAAATGCTACATATATAAGCTCTGGGCCTCATGGTTTCAGAGAAGAAGATTTTAGAAGATTTTCCCTTTGTTTGTCTATGGGAGCTAATGACCCTCTGGGTGATGCCAATTATGGCCCTAGGGACATGGTTGGCAGGATTCATGTAGGGAACCACTTGACATCGCTACATACCAAACATATAAGCTCTGGGCCTCATGGTTTCAGCGAAGAAGATTTTTCAAGTTTTCCCCATTATAAGTCTATGGGAGCTTATGACCCTTTGGGCGTGGCCAATTTGGACCCCAGGGGCTTGGTTGGCAGGATTTATGTAGGGGACCACTAGACATTGCTACATACTAAATATATAAGCTATGGGCCTTATGGTTCTAGAGAAGATGTTTGAATGTTCTTAGGCTATATAGCTATATATAAACAAATGACCCCCTTTGGGCGTGGCCAATTTGAGCCCCAGGGGCATGGGTGGCAGGATTTCAGTAGGGGAGCACTAGACATTGATACATGCTATATATATAAGCTATGGGCCTCATGGTTTCAGAGAAGAAAAGTTTTGAAGATTTTCCCATTGTAAGTCTATGGGAGCTAATGACCCCCGGGGTGTGGCCAATTTTGGCCCCAGGGGCATGGTTGGCAGGATTTCTGTAGGGGATTACTAGACATTGGTACATACCTAATATGTAAGCTCTGGGCCTCATGGTTTCAGAGAAGAAGATTTTAGAAGTTTTTCCCATTATAAGTCTATGGGAGCTATATGTTGCCATAGCAACCAGAGTTCCAATCCAATCTGCCTTTAAACCTAATGCAATCGATCCCCCACCTCAGCAATGCTACACATGAAATTTGATCAAGATTGGCCTGCTGGTTTAGGAGATATTGGTGTTTAAAAGTGTGGACGCCGACGACGCCGACGCCGACGACGACGGACGACGGACCAAGGCTATACTATAAGCTCACCTTGGCAGGTGAGCTAAAAACGAATATACCAGACACACCTAGAATAATGGATGGACTCATCCATTTTATAAGGATAAAAGAGTCCACTATGCACAAACTGGTTATGATTCGAACACTTACCGGTCACTCCAAACAAAGAGATCAGCCACCCGGTGTCCTCCATCCGACAGCCGACATACAGGCAGTAATCGGGAAGAAGAGCTATTGGGATGAAAGCTGCAACTCCGAAGAAAAAATTTCCCACCATTAACAGAACAAAGTTTACGTCGGTTACCAATTCTTTTGGAAAAGCATTTTTAAGGAAAATTAATAAAATGTTATTTCTTCGTGACTGCTCTTGCTTGTCTCCTAGTGAATTGCAGTCATTTTTTAATATTGATTTATGATATGCTTTTCTCTCGAATAAGATTTCTAACGATGCACTACTTCCCAAAATACTTTGAGATGTTAGAAGGTAGGGCTTGATACTGGCTAAAGAACTCGTAGAGCCATTGATTTGCATCTCACGAGCTTTCAGTCTCATTTCAGGAGTTTTCAGACTTGATAAAGAATTATATGAACCTGTTTCTTGTTTACTTTTTAACTTGTTATGTATCTTATTTAAGTCTGAGGAATGATTTTGTAGATGTTTATCTTTTGGCACAGAATTATAATATTCGACATCTTCAGTGTTTATCGTTTGCGTTCCAGTCACTTGTTTGCCTGTCTGCATGGTTGCAAGATCATTTGCAGCTACAGCCTTATGCACAAAAGTTTCACTGAAAGATCTGACGTCGTTATTGGAATGTGTGAGCACATTCCCTATTTCTTTCGTTTCGTATATGTTCTCACACTCTGAAACAAGTTTGTCATATAGTCCATTTTCACACGGGTTTGAATCATCTAACAGCGTATCACCTTCATTCTTTCCAGTTGCAATTAAACAATTAGACACAATATGTTTATCAACACCACTTATCGAATCTTTAAGCATTGGTTCCTTTTCGGCATTTGTGTTTGTTACTAAACCATCCATTGTTTCTCCTTTATTCTCAACTGAGAGAACTGGCAGATGTCTTTCGATGTTTGTTCTATCTGCTTTGTTATCTTTACCGTCCGACCGGCCGCTCCCAGGAATAAAAGGGCGATGCAAGGCTCCTAAGACACAGAGGTTTAAGGCAAAACTGGCGAATATGAACATTGTTCCTCTCCAACCGTAGGTGTCCAGAAATACCCTAGAAACAGGATTGAATATCATCGTTCCAATACCAGAACCACTGTAGGCTATACCTGTATTGAAACATGTTGGTAAAGGCGTAATTAAAAAGCAAACAAACAAACAAACAAACAAAAAAAAAAAACCCCGCAAAATTTATCATCGACTATGATAAATTCGTAAGACCGGATTTTTTATTTGAAAAAAAAAGGTAACATTTGCGCCATTTTTATATGCTTTTGTTTTGTTTTATAAATTCAGACCAAAAGCACAGTTTTAAACTTGGCTGTAAAAGATACCACGTAGGTAAACAGTAAATTGACATCTTTAATGTATATTTGCCATTTTTTAACCGTTGAGGATGTTCTATTGTCATTTCTTAACGCGGTCTGGATGAATCTGTTGATGTGTGGTGGCCGAATCTGTCATTATCTTATAGCACATTTATTTAATAAGTGAAATTCTGGGATACATGTAATTAGCATTGCTCATTATTTCGATTAGTCAAAATAAAGATCTCAAAGTGTTCATAAAAGAGCGGGGAACACATTCAAAAGAGGGAATATGGGCCATACTTCGAAGTTTCGGCTACACAAGCCTCATCAGTGACCCTGACAAAGTCTGGTGACGGAAGCCAGAGAAAACATGTTGTAATTTCTAAATTTTAATAAGGCAGTAGATTTAATGACAACTTAGTACAAAAAGAATACCATTTGCATTTAATTTTTTTCCAGTATAATACAGTAAAACCTGTCCTAGTGGCCACCTCTATCAAGCAAGCAACCTGTATTAAGCAAGCATGTCTTCATTTCCCGAAAAAGTCAAATACATTGAAATATACCTGCATTAAGCAAGCACTTGTCTTAAGCAAACACATTTTGATTATCCCTCTGGCGCTTGCTTAATACAGGTTGGACTGTACATGAGCCGCGACACAGCAAAACCAACAATGTGGCAGGTGCGCCAGCAAAGACTCAGATCAGCCTGAGCATCCGCCCAGTGTGATTATCTAGAATCTTCGGTTCGGCATGAAGGTAGCTTATACCCTAAACTAGCTTTAAGTGCAAAGCGAAGTCTCTGATCAGACTGGGCGGATGCTCAGGCTGATCTGAGTCATCGCTTGGCGAACACACCACTTTGTTGGTTTTGTCGTGTTTCGGCTCAGATGGTTTTGAGTATTTCGGTATAAAAATAATTCTTACCAATAGCAAGCGCACGTTTGTTGAAGAAATATCTACCAACTGATACTGTGCCTGCTAGCATGACAATGCCGAACCCGAGCCCTGAAATATATGGTTGTCATTCAGTTTGATAATTCCCTAGTGAATTTGCTGGTTGAGCTTCCTCGTGTTTAAATCGTGAAGTTTGGAAGAGAAAATTGCGAACTAAAGGGATACGTAAAGTAAGCCAAAAAGTGGTACTACTCTTAAAATGGTTTTATGACCCTGTTATGTCATTACCTATGTGAGATGGGGTATTTCCTTTGAAGAAATAGCAGTGTCACTGGACTGTTGCGTAGCAGGTGGTAAGTTGGTTGGTTGGTCGTTTGGGGTTTAAAGGCCCTTTGAGACGGTATTTCAGTCTATATCGGGCCGTCTCAAACAGAGAGGGAGAAAGAAAAGAGAAACGATAGACGAGAGAAATAATTTCCAAACAACCCCGCCCGCATCTGCTGCAAGCACAGAAGGTCCTTGGTCTACTTTAATCCAAATAAGTAGGAAACCCCGGCACTGGAAGTTATAGCCAGCACCATCGCCCGACCACCACCCTCGTTGCGGTTTTTGGTGAATGTCTTCAGTTTTATTATACTCCGCATAGAAATTGCTCTAAGCAAACAGTGTAGACCGTGGTCAGAGGTCAGACGCTGCGTTATGCGGCATCTGAACTGGGTCTGCACTAATTACATATGTCCCCAAAACGGGTATCCAGTCCAAAAAGGGTTAAGAGTAAGTCCCGATTTGGAAAGGAAACGAGTACGTCGTCTAAAAAGCCAAGAACAGGAAGTCACAAAAATTGTTCCTCTTTGTTGTTGGTTGGTTGGTTGATTTGATGCTTAACGTCCACGGTAAACAACTAAGGTCATGTCGGGACGGTCAGTTAACCTAACCACACTATTCCTGGGCAGGCTTAGACCTCCTAAGCGATTAACCAGTACTAAGTGCCCATACTTTCGCCAGTAACTGACAACTGCCCTTCTTGAATCAGCGGAAGGAGAAACGAAAGTATGTGGCCAAACCGGGATTCGAACCCAGGACCTCTGACTTACGAGTCAGGTGCCCTACCGATTGCGCTACCCGGCCCGGCGTTCCTCTTTGTAAGATTGGTGAAAAATATGGCTGCGTGCCCATACACCTTAAATACAATTTCTGTGTCATATGACAAAACGTTCATGCATTCGTGTCCATCTTTTATTGAAATCATTAAACTCATCAGAAAAACGGTTACCTTCTCGGCAAATCCTCGCAAATAAGATGCTTGGCAAATCCTCGTTACCTCAAAAGTACTGAACGTGGCCAAACCGAAATTTCTGTTTGGCCACTTTCAGGAGTTTTGTGATAACACCACCCATTTATCATTTGCAAAAATGATTTTTTGTATTAATTACTTGACAAACATAAGGGTCGAAAGGGATTGCTATATTTTGGGAATTTATCTGCAGAAGCTTGAATTTCTTATTTCCAAGCTGGATTGTGGAATAGTGCGTTTACTAGGCGTACTTGCATTTTTCCTGTTCTGCGCTGCTCGATATATACTTTTCACAAAAAAAGTAGGGGATATTAAGCTATGAAAAAATGCAGCATCTACAACAAAAGATGATATCCATATGATAAATATCCTTTAAGACACTTTTCATAAAAGTTTGGACCATATATCGTGTAACGTGATCCGCATACAATTTGTTTCATACAGGGGTTCAGGACCAAAATGTGGCAAATTCGAACAGAAATTCATTCAGATTTTCTAACTAAGCTAACCTTCAATGCATTCTCAAATATTTTTTCTCCTTCAAAACAGTTATTTTGAGAAGAAAACCAGAAAATAAAAATCGTACAGGTACATCGAGTCACCGAAAAAAATTGGCGTTTATGGCATGTACTCTTTGCTTCGATGAAACAGTGAAACCAATTTTCAGCTTGTTGAGTGAATCACGGCAAGTGTTTCTGTGAAAAATTTTAATCTGAAAAGGATCTGTTCGTGTGAAATTTGGGTATCGACCCCGTATCTAAAACGAATTGCATGCAGATCACGTGACAGGATGCACGATCCAAATTGTCCTGCAAAATGTCTTATCGAATATTTGTCCGATGGACACTTGCCTTTTCAGACGGACTTGATATTTTTCTAATTTATATAATTTTAATAGCTTAATGCATCCTAGTTTTTGTGAACACTATATGTGACAGCGCCTGATAGAGGTGCAACGTTGACGTCACGAAACGTGAAATGAAAGTGACGTCATAAAATTTTCACGTAAAGTTAATCTGATTTCCGTGCACTGACTTATAAATTTCAAAGCGTCACCCGAAATTCAACATTTCTATCGGCGTCTTTAATTTTCTTCATCTACACTTCGCACTATAGATCTTTGAAAGGCAATGTCACAAACCAGAGTCCAGCTAGTATGTAAATTGTATCCAATCAGTGAAACGAAAACAAAAAATCGGGTTGGTGTGAATTCCGTTTGCTTTTGCAGTAAACCTTAGCGATAATAAATATGAAAATGTTGGAAACAAAATTTCCGATTTTTCGCTCCATAAGGCTCAAAATGTCAGACACTCTCACATATATGCAAGACAAGACAAGTTTTAGTTTGAGTCGGCAAGACGTACAACATTTGATGAGCTTTAACCGGAACCGACTGCTGAAAAACACATTGAATAAAATGACGCAGCTACACGTTCAAAAATCGGGTATATCAAATCATGAATTTAAAGCCAACTGCATGTATAAACAAAATAGTTGTAACATGATCTCGTTTACGATAAAAGTAACTTTAAGAATGTAATGTTACAGCTCAAGCTGTTCTCATTTGCGATCAGGTTTACTGAATGATTAGAGGTGAAAAGTAGAGTAGCTGTTAGATAACTTAGATAACAAACATGTTATCGATCATAACAAATTACGTACAATTGCAAGCAGGAGATATTATCAAGGTTGGACATAAGCTGCCATTTACAATAACTCTGAACATGCACTCTGAATGCGAAAATTCATGGGTTTTATTGGTACAAGTAATAACTGTTCTCAGTATACCGGAGTTGTAATATCATATCACTGGCTGTAATATAATTCACTGGATGAATTATCGTGTCATACGTGATGCACTTTTAAAAGGGATTTCAGATGACGTAATTTGAGCCCTACATTCAAACCACTACACCAGGCGCCCCACTTAAGAAAATCTCAAATCAATTTAGGGAGAGCCTTGGCAGCTCAGAAGATTGAGCACTGGCCTGCTGATCTAGTGGGCCCGGTCCCTACAGGCGGGAATCTTTTCAATCGTAAACGAAGTTCCATAGCACACAGCCTTTCATTATCACCCACCCATCGTCCGGATATGACTGAAATAGTGTGACACAGAACGTAAAATCGCAAGTCATTCATCCATCGAATCAATTGAAAAAAAAACAGCCTTTTTGAGAAATTTTATAATTACCTGGCATAATTCCAAAGAAGACATACAAAAAGTAGACATCGGGTGCAAAGAAGCTCAACACGTAGCCCGCAGTGCTAAGCAACGCCCCGAGGATAATTGCCCATCGACACCCTAGCTTGTTCAGAATCACCACAAAGAAGGGACCTAAAATGAAACAGTCAAGGTACGAAAGGTGGTTGGTCATTTGACAGTTTTCACTAAACACCTCCATCTTTTTCTGCCATTTTTGCAAAGGGGCACGACTTTTGTAATTTCTTGTTTGCTTCCTTGAACGATGTAGACCTTCCAAAATGGGGTATACTCTTAAAGGAAAGAACTTGCTTCTAAAGGAGCTCTATTATAATGGTAGAGGATTGGTAAGGCATATTTTTACCTGTAAGATGCATTACTTTCAACGGAATTTCTTTGTAACGTTACCAAACGGAAGTCATAATTAGACTGATTCAAATAGAAATCAACGAAAAAATTAGAAATACAGGGCGCACAGTCTTTCTGTCGCTACGTTATGTAATGACGTCAAATGTTCCGTTGAGAAAAAAAAGATGGCGTCAACGTTAAACGCTTCTGCGATCACACAAAATGCAAGGAGGCTGAGCGTTGGGTGTAATTTAAAGGGAATAAAGCGCCATAGAGAAGGAACTGAAAAAATTATAGCCCGTTTTCCGAGGGGATAGACTAATATGGGGAAATCCGTTTTCTGACAGTTTCTCATTAGCTGTGGAGTTGCAATGCATTCATTACAAATTTCATACGAAAAAAAAAAAAAAAAACATTGTGAAATTGAATCCAGAATCTTACAATGAGTAGTCAGATCAGGGTCTACGCTTCGATAATTTGTCTGAAACGTTAGAGTAACATGGCAGCAGCCATAGAGGGGTTTTATCATACCACCAATACATTGTAAAGAGCGATGTGCTCGCCTATCATGAGGCAGTGCCTATTTTCATGTTATTTACACTTTCTTTTTGGACCCTTCCTGTGTTGTTTTTATGGTAATTTAATGTAGAATATGCAAAATACGCGTCGAAGAAAAGATAGTAACGACGAGTACGGCCATTACGTTAAACAGCCGTCGCCATAACATGGCGTCAATCGAACGTTACATGGACCAATCAAGGCGTTTGTTTACCTTAGACGTCGCTTGACGACAACGTCACGTGATCAATTGTCGTTCATCGGTGTATGAAGCCAGTTGCCCTAAAAGGTTTATCAACGGGAAGTCAGTGGCAAGTGTAGACATTGATTCGATGTTGTTTCAGCCTTTTGTGCATATGCTTGTTCGTTGCTTGTATGTACTGGAAAAGAATGGTATATACACGGTGTATCTCTTGTTTTTAAGTGAGAACTCGTGTGTTTGTTTGTGTTATTTTCGTCGTCTTAAAGTTGGACTGCGGTAGGCACATGGGATAATCAGTCAGCCAAGATCATATTGCTCCTCAACAAGTCCTACCAACACAAATCCGCCCAGTCTGATCAGAGTTGTTGCTGTAGGCATGGAGGTAGCTTAGACCTTTAGCTACCCTGCGAAGACTGAACAGACTGGGCGGATGCCCTGGCTGATACAATTCTTCGATGGTCGCAGGTGCCACTTTGTTCGTTTTGTCGTGTTGCAGTTCATTTTTGTTTACATGGGCAAAGTACTGATAAGCATGCATAATGAGCATTATATAATATACCCAGGGACATCATATGAGCATAATAATTTAAATCCATAATAGGCTTTACGTTTTTGCCACCATGCGTGAATTTCTCTCTTTCAAGCAAATCCCAGGCTGCAATATACTTTAATGTATGAAATGCAATTTGGCAAATATTAAGAGAAACAATTATTTCAGCCGCGTCGTAAAGAAAGAAAAAAAGAGAAAAGAAAAAAAAAATGCAAAAATGCTCTTTCATGAGCGGTTCATTATTTGACCTGGCAAAATGCATAACTCATGCTCGGACCAGTTTGCGTATCTATTGAGTCCATTAAAGATCATGAAGAGTCATCTGTACCGGTTTGCAGTGCAGATGAAACAACGCAGCCCCAGATCCAGGGGATGGACTTTTGGGCTTCAGCCCCGCCACCGAGGCCCGTTTAGATTATAATACATGTTGTGATATCTCATTAGAATCGCCTCGCCGAGGCGATTCTAATGAAATATCACAACACATATTTCAAGTTAAAAAAGAAATCATCAGAAAATCCTTATCAACTTGATCCCTTATTATGTCATATTTTCAAACACGCCCGCTTATACATGCACACACACACACACACACACACACACATTTTGACACCTCTCAGCCCCACCAGTTATCCAGAGTCCCACCAGTACGTGGTGGTCTGGATCCGGGCCTGTCAGTTGTATTATCTTCTTATCAACGTCGAGGCGATAAAACGTTGTTTCGATGTAGTGTGCCCAGTGGGCTAATGACTTACCACCTAAATTGTAAGCACCAATCAAAACAGATCCTATCCAGGCAGTTTCACCTTTCCCTCTTTTGAAGTACAGGAGCCAATCAACATACAGCATTCCGAAAGAAAACCGGATTCCATCCATTATCAGTTCGGATAGAAAGAAGGAAAACACTATTATCCACCCGTATCCCCCGTCCCGCCTTGAGGCTTTCATTTTTGGAGTATTTTTGTCGCTAATGCTTTAAACACAACACTGGTAATAGGACGAGTTCTTTTGAGTACAAGATTTGCATCATTGCTTTTCCGGTCCAGCAGTTGAGTAAATTTTGCACATGGCTATTACTACAATCCAAAACACGATTCCTGTCGAAGATAATATTCTCCAAGATGAATTCGGTTGAGTACTTTATTTCAAAATATGATATTGAAATAAAACTTTCATCCAGAAAAACAAATACGTTTTGCTAATACTCCATTCCAAAAGTCAATATCAAATATAGTAAAACATACTGCAGAATATATTCCAAAGATGAGTTTGCTATTACTTCATATCTATGCGTTAACATGGTTAAGTACTGCTATTTCGTCAAAAGCTACATTGTATAACAGCATATAATTGTACCAAACGTAAGTTATTCTGAATGTGCTTTTGCTATTACATGTACATGTACTTTCATTTGAAATATGATCCAAGATAAAAAAAAATTGTTGAGTAAATTTGGTCAGGAGTTATTGAGTCGCGTCCGGTGGAAATATACCATACTGCATGTGCAAATAGAAAAGACTGATCAGCCTGCGCATCTGCGCAGTCTGGTCATAGTCTTCCCTGTTCGCATTCACGATTAATGGTTCCTTGCGGAATTGGAATAGTAACAAGCGAAAACAGTTTAGATTTTAGATGATTTTCTTCGATTGCCGCACATGCCTATGACACTTTATATTATGTATATCGTCCAAAGAAAAATTGTTGAGTAAATTTGTTTTAGATAAATTAAACTTCTATACATATCATATATCTGTTTCGTCTTTGTACTTCGGCCTTAAGCCGGCTTTAAGCGGTCTCACAATAGGTATGAAGAACATTGTACGAGGGTCATTCAATAATTCCTTCAAATGACCGAACGCCAAAGAAGCTCTAACACAGTTGTAAAGCAGAGCGCATATATACATGTACCGTGCATGCATCATTTTCTAGCTGCATCTGATTTTACCATGCCAAAATATATTGATTTGGAAAGTTTACTGTTGGCCGCAAATGGCATAGAACCTACTATTGTGCATAAAACTTCAGTCAATTCCAGTTTTGTGTCAGTATGAGAGAATGGCAACTCAGACAAAAATCTTCAGACTTGTTCTATGATTCTGTTGAGTTTTGAGTTGAGTTTTTAAAAGGCTAATGTCGCTATTTCCATTATATACATTGCCATTAACCCCGCCCCCCTCCACCCCTTCCAAAAAAAACCAAAAAAAAAAACCCTGGTAATCCAATACTTTTATTCAGATAATTTCTCTTGTATATTATATTTACACCGTTGAGCCACTTGGGTAATGTCGATAAGAGAATTGAACTACATAAAACAATATTATTAAGCCTCTCTGGACCAAGTATAAACCGTAATGTCGCAAGATTATCTCCTCTTGCGTCTAAAGCTGCTTATATCTGTAACCTAGCCAAAGTCACTTGGCGCAAGAGCCTGATAAATTTGTTATGGTAAATTGTTAAAGTCAAACATCTAAGAAACAGAAAGTCTGTACACATCCATCAAACAGTCGGACCACAAGAAAGACACAAGTTTCTCTTTTAGTAACCGCTTTAACCCATTCCGTTCGGGATACCCCTTTAGGGGTATCTGGGAGATCCAAATTGTTTGCTGCCTAGACATCGTTTCTACAAGCCTTAGAGTTAGTTAGACCAATATTGTCAAAATATTCTTGATTTTTGGTTTAAACATATTTTATTTAAAGAAATCTAATATTCATGGCAATTACAATATTGTTCTATACATAAATATAATAGGATTAGAATGAAAGCATAAGCTTATTTAGTTCTTCTCCTGCAGTCTTGCATACCTAATAAACTCCTCGCCAAAAGTTTAGCATATTTTCAAAGTAAATTTACCAGGATTATTAGAAATCCTAATACTTTAGTTCTAACTTTCAGTATGAAGATAAAATGTATTCCTTCATCAACATCAATGATTAAGCATTGTAAAACACCAAATTTAATTGCTTTGAGTAAGCACTGCAGAAATCGAGCACAGAAACGAATGCCCATAAAAAATCACATTTTCCAAAGATAATAATGCATCCTTTTAATGATTATAAAAACAGTAATTTCGTATTCGCCAAAAACTTTTACCATTACAAAAAGTTAAATCAGTGTGAAAGAAAAGTCACTGAAAATCTCTTTACAACGATATTTATTCATTTTTCTTCCCGAAATCATTAATGTGTTTTGGACATATACGTCTGTGCTCGCTTTGTGCAGTGGTTACTCAAATTCAAATCAGAGTTGTTAATACAATGATTATTTGAAGTGATAAATGAAAGGGGTTGGTATAATTTGGATTGCATGAAGAACAAATAAGAAAGTTCAAGTACTTTCTTTATTCAAATACATCATTTACTCTTCCATACTAAGTTTGGCAATATAAAGAACCAGCCCAGTGTGAACCTTGATACTAGCTCATACTCCGTACCCATCAACCGGTCCTACAGAGTTACTTAGAGCTAGTATTTTGGATCCTCCGCCAACCCGCTGTTCACGAAAATTGCAGTGCTAGCATAGCACGTTGTACACTGCCACACCACAAGAATGATGCAGTGCCATGCGGCGAGTCAGTCGGATTCTTTAAGTGACAGTGCAATGCTATGTCGTAGCAAGGTCTTACAACTCCTTGCAGCTCCAGGTTGATAGTGGACTTACAGTGCAGCAAGTCCCGCGTTCCATCCTCGTGCGAGGAGTGGAAAGGTCCCCTAGCAAAGATCTGATCCTGACTGGCAGAGTATGTTGTAAGAACTTACAATCCTGCGCACCAGGTTAGCCGTGCCCATCGCATGATGAGGGAAAAGAATCCTCGTCCCTAAGGAAGGAATCCCCTGACTGGCAAATATTGTAAGCTGTAGGTACCTAGCAGGTTGGGCAGAAGAAATGCAAATGTAACCGTTATTGCACGTTACTTCGGGGGTAAAATAAATTAATTTCAGCAAGAAATTAATCGTATTCCCCAAAGACAAGTCAGGTGTGAAAGAAGTTCACAACTGGGTTGATCCCCCAAGTAAATAAGGAAGTGAAAATGAAAGGATGTATAAAAAAATTATATTTAGCAGCACCCAATTCATGCTACTTGTTCTGTTTGTAACATAGCTGTTATGCTGTTGCTGTCGTGAAACAAGAAATTCATCTTCAAATTTAACATATATTATATAGAGAGTCACCTTTATTACAATACACCAGATGCAACACAGTTAAAATTATGCTCTGAAGAAATGTTAATTTATATGATAATATAAAATGTCAAGTACCATATGAGACTACTCTTAGAGAACACAAAACAAAAATAGAATTTTGATCAGAAATAGAATATATATATATATATATATATATATATATATATATATATATATATATATATATATATATATATATATATATATATATATATATATCGGAGTAACAGAGCCGGCCACGAAAAAAAACAGTTTAACTGGAAAACGTGTGTCCATTTGCCACTGCTAAGTACCCCTATTTCTGAAATGTTGGACCTCATTTCACTTTATTTTCAATCAACTCTCTGCATAGAACTGACAGTTAGTTATTTTCTATCGCAAGCTTTCAAATGGCTGATTAAAATTTTATTTCAATTGGCTGATTTCACCTCTGACCATCCTATAATCAGTCTGGGGACTTATGGATTTCCATCACGTATATTTGTGATGGTCAGCCATAATTCTTAAATTTTTCCGTCCAACTCACTAAAATGGCAAATTAACCTACTGGCAGTGTTCAGTATGACCTGTCTACACTTAAAATTGATATTTGGTCCAGCCCATTAACTATTCTCAGTATAAACAGTCTTATTTCGGTTATGTCTGCAGAATTATGGTAAAAATTAGGCAAATATTGCTGTGTATTTGACTTGTTTTATTTCCATGAAAAATAGATATTTACTTTCTATTTTTTATAAATTGTTACGATCAAAATTGTCTACAATGCTTGCCTTTTTGTAACGGATGCTAATTGTACGAGTTACTCAAGGTTTTGCACCAGTTACTCGACAGAAAAGTACTTGGGGTTTGTTGCCTTTGTTATGGTCAGCCATAATACCAGAAGAAACCAACGTTATGGCTTTCCATCACATTTCGTCCTTCGGACATGTAGTGACATCTTGTGGTAAAAATTGCAGTAATTATGTTATGGTAAGCCATCATATCAGTTCATTTAAAATGCATGGTTAACCATCACAAATATGCGTTATGGAAATCCATAAGTCCCCAGACTGATTATGTTAATATGACAGTTTTTCAGCTGTACGTTTCAATATAGTTTTCATCTGTACTATCAAAATGCATAAAAATTATAACACACGTACTCATAAATAATACAGCTGTTTGCACATAATCAGTGTCCAATCTACATGTTTAGCTTTGCATAATATTTTATGATTATGTGCAAGCCATAGTTTAGAAGAGGAAAACCTGTATGTATTAATCGGTCATCTGAGGAAAGCACACGAAGTGGCCATTAAATATAGAAAGTTCTATAATAGGTACTTAGATCTGCAATTGCTTGAGGAACCTCCAGAATGGGCTGCTGAAACTCAATCCCTCTCAAGAGGTTTCTCCATATTACAGACTCGACTGGATAGCCACATGCCACTTGTTGTGCTTCTCAGTAAAGAACATCAGTAGCACCTAAAAGAACATGCTGAATGCATACTGCATAAAGGCATGAAGAATATCTGCCCAGATTTCTGATCAGATGATCCTCCAAAGCGAGGCTAAACAGTTCATATCTGCACCAAGCATGTTCAAGGGGAAAAAACTGTATGAATAGAAGTTCCAGAACAATAAGCTGATAATGAACCGGTGATGTTTCTAGGCACCTGAGCAAGCTGATGTCTGTATCTATGGCTTCGAAGCTTTATAAAAGCCAAATGTCTTGGTTCCATCCTCGTAGGAGGAGTAAAAATAAATTGTGCCTTAGTGAGCATGAACAGTTGAAAGCGCTAACCAGCAGCACCACAGAGACAGAACAGGTATGAAACGCATGGTGATCACTTGCCAAACTCTTTGAGCCATCCTCCCATAACAGGGGCATAGGTACCCCAGATAGAATTTTGCCTCCAGCCGGAATCAAACTCAGACCACTAGCTTGTAAGGCCAGCATGTAACCCACTGAACTTCCAGCTGAGCATGTCTTGCATCCATCTGATTGGATCTAATGAATCGCTGGTATCAGAGATATCTGAAACTATAAAATATCTAAATAAAACATGTTCCACATGTCAGTCATACATCAGAACATAAGAGTGATTTAAATTTAATAAAGAACAAACTGAGGTTTGCTTAACACTTGAACCAGACCAGGCCCCGAGGTTATAAAACTTTTTTCATGCTCAACTCAGCTGAGCATGAAATTTTTTTTATGCTCATAAATTTTAAAATGCCAACAATTGTTGGCATTTTAATATTTATGAGCAGAAAAAATAGCCTTCTTGGCTTATCTGAGCCTGAAAAATGCTGAATTTCTTAATAATTTTATATTAATGGGCATTTTAAATTTCATGCTCAGCTGAGTTGAGCATGAAAAAAGTTTTATAACCTCGGGGCCAGCTGTCACTCATGCCATGTGTTCCCTCTGAACACAACAATGAACCATTGAAAAGTTCCTGTAAAGAACCATGGTTAGACATCTTTGCTGCCGGCACATTTCACATACAGGTCTACTCCTGGCTTTATACCAAGGATGTGCAATGCTGAACAACTGATTGACATGGTTCGATCAGTCTAACAATACCATTGTGCTATATGAAACTATAAATTAAAAAGCATATAGTTTGACTAGCCAGCCATCAGGCTGTCTAAATCTCAGCGGTGTATTTATTTATTTTTTATTTATACATTGTTTTGAGAGGGTAACACAATTAGCTTGTTAGCTATTCTACCTTGTGGCCCTCTGTTAATAACACTATATACATATATACATAATAATAATAAACACCATCATCAATAGGTGCAAACAAGAGTGCTGAAAAATATTGGTAATTGTATATAAAAGTTGATAAGAAGCAGTGTCTTAAGACACAAGTTAAGAGTCATGTTCAATCTAAATTAAAAACAGCATCAAACGCACACATAAAGAATAGAAAAAAATGGCATGACATTTACTAAGAGCGTATAAAACGTTTGCAAGTTTTCATAATAGTAACTTTAAAATGCAAGTCGCAAGTACACAGATTAAAATAAAAATAGACGCATTGCTGTACAGTTTAAAACAGATATAAAACAGTACCACAATTCTATTTACTCATATAAGAAATAGCCCTAGTGTGGCTACAAAGCACTGCTCCTGCAGTGTGTTAGCTGACTGGTGGTGTGGGATGGCGTGATCCCAAGCGGGCAAGTCATATAATACAGACACTCATTGTTGACCAGATGTCTGATCAGAGAGAAGTTTGCGGAACCAAGAAATGATGAGTATGGACAGGCAAAGCTAATGCACAACTAATATCCTTGTAAGTCAAAGTCATTCTCTGATCAAACCAAACATAACAATAATAACACCATGTACTGGGACACTCGAACATACAACAGTCTAATAAACTTATATGTATGTGGTGTCTGTTTTCATTTCGTTTGCTTTTAAAAGCAGGTTCAAAGATTCCAAACCATTAAAAGACTATTTCTCAAGAAGCAACCAGATATAGCCCCACCATTTGATCAAGTATCAGTGTCCAAACACTGAGGTTTAGTGACCACAAAATAATATTAATGATGCTACTATGACAGAACTTCAGCTTTATGTAAGCATGTCAGCCTTGCAGATAATATAGCTGGTGACAACATGTCTGTAGTTTGAAGCTTGAAAGGAAAATAAAAACAAAACACATTACTGATATAACTGTGAATGAAAACTGCCAACAATTTACCATATTTACACAAAACATCTGGACAAAGAGGCCAGACAGACTGCTCTAAAGAGCCGCATATTGTACAATAAATTGACAGGCTAAGGTTACTGTGCATACACTGAACAGACTGCTGCAATAATGAATTACATTCACACTTAAATCAGACTACTCTAAAGAGCATAAAAGACACACAAAAAATGACAGGCCAAACATATCCATGAAAACCCCGAACAGACTGCTGCAATGAATTACCTATTTTAACAGAAAAGCCCTGGAAATACTGTGCACAAACTAGAGACCTGCACATACAAACTTCATTTCTGAGAGGCTAAGAAAACTGATATACCCAGAACAGACTGCTGCAAGCATTTATACACAAAACTATCATGACAGGAAAGCCCAAGCAAACCTGTGCACAAACTGATCAGACTCTCTGAAGAGCCACAGTATTTTGCCAGGCCAAGCAAACTGTGCATACCAAGATAAACTTGCTGCAATGCATTTCATAGACAAAACTGTTTTGACAGGAAAGCCCTAGTAAACCTGTGCACAACCTGATCAGACTGCTCTCAAGAGCTGCATTTACAAGGCCAAGCAAATTGTGCATACCTAGAAAAGACTGTTCCAATAAATCACATACCGTACACAACTGCTGTGACAGGAAAGCCCAAGCAAATATGTGAACATCTAGATCAGACTGCTCTAAAGCTTCATTGTGACAGGAAAGATCTGGCAATATGTACACACCCAGATCAGATTGCTATAAAGAGCTTGCCTGCTCAACACATTCCACAGTCTAGACACTGAAGGAAACTGTGCATATGCATATCAGACTGCCCAACTGGGCTGACAATGTATGGTAGTTACCTGTAGAAATCATCTGAAAGAATGACAAAGTAAATCAGTGTAGAATAGTACTATAAAGCATTGTATTACTCTGAACGACAACTCAGACTCATACAAACTGCACAAACAATCTGGACTACATCACATTGCTGTTACAATCTGCAGATTAAGTGCATTAAATTGTCTTGTAACCTGAAAAATTAGATACTGGCGAATTTCAGAAATGCCATCTATGGTGGGATGGCGTGTATTTCTTGTGAACCTGGCTTCCATTAAAAATAGTGGTAACACAAGCCATTCCTGCTGTACCAGACTAAAATCAAAAACCTGCAGCCAAATTAAGACTCATATATTAAATGCAGTCAGTATATCTGTATAATCAATTATCAGAGATGGCTTGGTGGATCAGCTCATCAATGAAATGGTCCATGTAATATTATTCAGTCATATCGAGTAGAAGGGAAGACACGATTGTTAAGTTAGTTCCTTTTTCCTTTTTCCTTATTCCTTTTTCCTTTTTCCTTATACCTTTTTCCTTTTTCCTTATTCCTTTTTCCTTTTCCTTTTTCCTCTTTCCTTTTTCCTTATTCGATTTTCAGGCTCATAGAACTTTGCGAAACTGTGCCAAAGAAGATTCGCATATAGCACATTCATGATCATTTTTACTTCTAAGAATAATGGTATAGATTTCCAAAGCTCAACGGTTCAAACTGCGAATAAGGAAAAAGGAAATGAACGAAAAATTCCTTTTTCCTTATTCGATTTTCAGACTCATAGAACTTTGCGTACCTGTGCAATAGAAGATTCGCATATATCACATTCATGATCATTTTTACTTCTATGAATAATTGTATAGACTTCCAAAGCTCAACGGTACAAACTGCGAATAAGGAAAAAGGAAATGAACGAACAATTCCTTTTTCCTTATTCGATTTTGAGACTCATAGAACTTTGCAGATCTGTGCAATAGAAGATTTGCATATAGCACATTCATGATCATTCTTACTTCTAAGAAAAATGGTATAGATTTTCCAAAGCTCAACGGTACAAACTGCGAATAAGGAAAAAGGAAATGAACGAACAATTCCTTTCTCCTTATTCGATTTTCAGGCTCATAGAACTTTGCAGATCTGTGCAATAGAAGCTTCGCATATAGCACATTCATGATCATTTTTACTTCTAAGAATAATGGTATAGATTTCCAAAGCTCAACGCTACAAACTGCGAATAAGGAAAAAGGAAATGAACGAACAATTCCTTTTTCCTTATTCGATTTTCAGTCTCATAGAACTTTGCGGATCTGTGCAATAGAAGATTCGCATATAGCACATTCATGATCATTTTAACTTCTAAGAATAATGGTATAAATTTCCCAAGCTCAACGGTACAAACTGCGAATAAGGAAAAAGGAAATGAACGAAAAATTCCTTTTTCCTTATTCGATTTTCAAACTCATAGAACTCTCCGGATCTGTGCAATAGAAGATTCGCATATATCACATTCATGATCATTTTTACTTCTAAGAATAATGGTATAGATTTTCCAAAGCTCAACGTTACAAACTGCGAATAAGGAAAAAGGAATGAACGAACAATTCCTTTTTCCTTATTCGATTTTGAGACTCATACAACTTTGCGGATCTGTGCAATAGATAAATTGGATATAGCACATTCATTATCATTTTTACTTCTAAGAATAATGAACTCGGTAAAGTTAGCAGAATAGCAGAATAGCAGAATGAAATGGTAAAGTTAGCAGAATGGCAGAATAGCAGAACGAAATGGTAAAGTTAGCAGAATAGCAGAATGAAATGGTAAAGTTAGCAGAATGGCAGAATAGCAGAACGAAATGGTAAAGTTAGCAAAATAGCAGAATAGCAGAACGAAATTTTTTGTTCTGTCCATTCTGCTCATTCTGCTAGCAGAATAGCAGAACGAAATGGTAAAGTTAGCAGAAAAGCAGAACGAAATTTTTTGTTCTGCCCATTCTGCTCATTCTGCTAGCAGAATAGCAGAACGAAATGGTAAAGTTAGCAAAATAGCAGAATAGCAGGACGAAATTTTTTGTTCTGTCCATTCTGCTCATTCTGCTAGCAGAATAGCAGAACGAAATGGTAAAGTAAGCAGAATAGCAGAACGGAATTTTTTGTTCTGCCTATTCTGCTCATTCTGCTAGCAGAATAGCAGAACGAAATGGTAAAGTTAGCAGAATAGCAGAATAGCAGAACGAATTTTTTTGTTCTGCCCATTCTGCTCATTCTGCTAGCAGAATAGCAGAACGAAATGGTAAAGTTAGCAAAATAGCAGAATAGCAGGACGAAATTTTTTGTTCTGTCCATTCTGCTCATTCTGCTAGCAGAATAGCAGAACGAAATGGTAAAGTAAGCAGAATAGCAGAACGGAATTTTTTGTTCTGCCTATTCTGCTCATTCTGCTAGCAGAATAGCAGAACGAAATGGTAAAGTTAGCAAAATAGCAGAATAGCAGAACGAAAATTTTTGTTCTGGCCATTCTGCTTGCAGAACAGCAGAATGAAAAAGGTTGTCAGAATTATGTTCTAAGGCAACCAGCAGATAGACACACTCAAGCCATGCATGGAAAACATTTCCCTCTAGGTCAGACTTCAACTAGCAAGGAAAAAATCCACAAATTCGCTAGAGAAAAAAAAATATTTATCATCAAATCCTGGTGTGACCAGCAGGTGGGCAGACTCATGCCATGCATGGAAATCATGTTTATCGCCGCCCGAGTTTATCTAGTAAAAATAAACTTGGAATTTTTCGTTCTGCCCATTCTGCTCATTCTGCTAGCAGAATAGCAGAATGAAAAACTTTCTCGGAATTTTGTTCTAAGGCAACCAGCAGAAGGGCACACTCAAGCCATGCATAGAAAACATTTCTCTCCTGGTCAGGCTTCAACTAGTAAGGAAAAAATCCACAAATTTGTTAAAGAAAATAATCATTTTTCATCAAATCCTGATGTGACCAGCTTTTGGGCAGACTCATGTCATGCATGGAAATCATGTTTATCGCCGCCCGAATTTATCTAGTAAAAAATAAACTTGGAATTTTTAGTTCTGCCCATTCTGCTCATTCTGCTCATTATACCAACCCCTTTCAGGATTTGATTATATATATTTTTTTTCTCCAGCGAATTTATGGATTTTTTCCTTGCTAGATGAAGCCTGACCAGGAGGGAAAGGTTTTCCATGCATGGCTTGAGTGTGCCCTTCTGCTTGTTTCCTTAGAACATAATTCCGACAAACTTTTCATTCTGCTGTTCTGCTAGCAAATTGAGCAGAATGGGCAGAACGAAAAATTCCAAGTTTATTTTTTAGTAGATAAACTCGGGCGGCGATAAACATGATTTCCATGCATGGCATGAGTCTGCCCACCTGCTGGTCACACCAGGATTTGATGATAACTATTTTTTTCTCCAGCGAATTTGTGGATTTTTTCCTTGCTAGTTGAATCCTGACCAGGAGAGAAATGTTTTCCATGCATGGCTTGAGTGTGCCCATCTGCTGGTTGCCTGAGATGAAACTTTCGACAAACATTTTCATTCTGCTGTTCTGCTAGCAGAATGAGCAGAATGGGCAGAACGAAAAATCCAAGTTTATTTCTTACAAGATAAACTCAGGCGGCGATAAACATGATTTCCATGCATGACATGAGTCTGCCCACCTGCTGGTCACACCAAGATTTGACGATAAATAGTTTTTTTTCTCCAGCAAATTTTTCGATTTTTTCCTTGCTAGTTGAAGCCTGACCAGGAGGGAAATGTTTTCCATGCATGGTTGAGTGTGCCCATTTTCTGGTTGCCTTAGAACATAATTCCGACAAACTTTTTCATTCTGCTGTTCTACTAGCAGAATGAGCAGAATGGACAGAACGAAAAATTCCAAGTTTATTTTTTACTAGATAAACTCGGGCGGCGATAAACATGATTTCCATGCATCCCATGAGTCTGCCCACTTAATGGTCACACCAAGATTTGATGATAAATATTGTTTTTCTCCAGCAAATTTGTCGATTTATTCCTTTCTAGTTGAAGCCTGACCAGGAGGGAAATGTTTTCCATGCATGGCTTGAGTGTGCCCATTTTCTGGTTGCCTTAGATGAAACTTTCGACAAACCTTTTCATTCTGCTGTTCTGCTAGCAGAATGAGCAGAATGGGCAGAACGAAAAATTCCAAGTTTATTTTTACTAGATAAACTCGAGCGATGATAAACATGATTTCCATGCATACCATGAGTCTGCCCACCTGCTGGTCACACCAAGATTTGATGATAAATATTTTATTTTTCTCCAGCGAATTTGTGGATATTTTCCTTGCTAGTTGAAGCCTGACCTAGAGGGAAATGTTTTCCATGCATGGCTTGAGTGTGCTTTCTCATTCTGCTGTTCTGCTAGCAGAATGAGCAGAATGGGCAGAACAAAAAAATTCGTTCTGCTATTCTGCTAACTTTACCATTTCTTTCTGCTATTCTGCTAGCAGAATGAGCAGAATGGGCAGAACGAAAAAATTCGTTCTGCTATTCTGCTATTTTGCTAACTTTACCATTTCGTTCTGCTATTCTGCTAGCAGAATGAGCAGAATGGGCAGAACAAAAAATGTCGTTCTGCTATTCTGTTATTTTGCTAACTTTACCATTTCGTTCTGCTATTCTGCCATTCTGCTAACTTTACCATTTCATTCTGCTATTCTGCTAACTTTACCATTTCGTTCTGCTATTCTGCCATTCTGCTAACTTTACCATTTCATTCTGCTATTCTGCTGTTCTGCTAACTTTACCATTTCGTTCTGCTATTCTGCCGTTCTGCTAACTTTACCATTTCATTCTGCTATTCTGCTATTCTGCTAACTTTACCGAGCCAGAATAATGGTATAGATTTCCAAAGCTCAGATCGATGTGTACACTTACGCAGAACTGTGAGAACATAGGTATACAAGAAAATAATCACTCTGAGTCAATTCGTTGGTCGTCTGAGTCATTGCTCCTTCGTAAGATATGTCTTATTTTCCTCATGGAAAGGTAAAAATATATGTTGTCCTACGGTGGGGTGTTTGCTAATATTCCATTCGTGACAGACCTGAATAATGACAAGTGATCACCTGGCAACAGTCATGTGGCCTCTTATTTGTCACGTCAGATTTAGATCTTCCAAAATCAAGCTTATCAACTTATCGTGAACTCCATTTGCCTATATGATGTTCTGGAATAGGCTTATACACCTTATAAACGTACAATTGTACACGGATCAGACCTTTTGCAAAAAGTCAGCTACTGCACAAATTCTTAAAGTAACAAGCTCTGTCTACAAATTCAGAGATGGACAAAATACGTCACCATAACGTGATTCTAACAGTTGGTAACCTAGACTTGGAAAGAAAGAAAGCTTATTATGATCTCTTCAATGGAAAGAAAGAAAGTTTATTATGAATCTTCTCAGTGTCGTGAAGTGTACGTACCCATAGACTCCTTTGTCTGCTGCAGATGTCACTTTTTATGAAATTAAACCAGTTACCAATATATACTTGAAATTAGTTATCTGTTACGGTAGATAAGATTGCCTTCATTGTTTCATTGCTTAATTCCCTTTCGACGGACAACTGGACGGAGTACCGGCACTTTATGAATATAGAAATAGACCCTATAAGATTTTATGTATATTTTCTTACCCATATTTCGAACTGTGTGTAATTTACCAGCGTGATTGTTTTGTTGCTTAACGTCCACGGTAAACAACTATGGTCATGTCGGGGCGGTCAGTTAACCTAACCACACTATTCCTGGGCAGGCTTAGACCTCCTAAGCCTTAACCAGTACTAAGTGAATTTACCAGCGTGACGTACATTGTCGTTCATGGTCTGCTTCCTTTCTAACCAGCCGGGCCGTGTAGCGCAATCGGTAGGGCACCTGACTCATAAGTCAGAGGTCCTGGGTTCACAACCCGGTCTGGCCACATACTTTCGTTTCTCCTTCCGCTGATACAAGAAGGGCAGTTGTCAGTTACTGGAAAAAGTATGTGCACTTAGTACTGGTTAACCGCGTAGGAGGTGCCCAAGAATAGTGTGGTTAGGTTAACTGACCGTCCCGACATGACCGTAGCTGTTTACCGAGGACGTTAAGCATCAAATCAATCAATCAATCCTTTCTAACCTTAGCTAGAAGCACATGTTTACCTTCCTGGTATAACGAAATATCATAACTTCCCATCGTTATTTAAAATATAGAGAATGTGGATACAAGAAAATAATAAAAAATTAATAATAAAAAACAGTTCAACGTCTTTTATATGTTTACCGGATTATTCTCTATCCAGTCTAGTCCATCCCATAACCTTGTGAGGTCGTTGGGGCACCACAGATGACTCTGCAACAATCTCTCTCCACCTGGTTCTGTTTTCAGCTGTCCTTGTTGTGTTAGTAAAGTCCATCCCTGTCCGCTCTTTAATATTGTCCTCCCTTCGCTTCTTCTGCCTGCCTCTTCTTTTTTACTTTCACTGTGCCCTGTAGGATCGTCTTTGCTAAGCTAGAAGACCTTGAGATGTGGCCAACCACCTTAGATTTCGTTTCTTGACCAAGTTTATGAGTTCATGTTCTCCGATAGCTGCTTGGATCTTTCTGCCACCTGTCACGGTTCCCAACTTCTGTCCTTTTAACTTGATCTCTTTTTGAATGCCATCGGTGTTATTTGTCATCAGTTTGGGTTTTTCAGCACCTATCTCCATTTTGTACCTTGTGCAGGTTTTGTCGAGACCTTCCTCTAAAGCTTCTAGTTCCTGCTCCTCCTCAGCAAGAGCATTAATGTCAACGGCAAACTGCAGATTGGTAATAGTATGCCACCTATGCTAACCTTTCCATCATGTTCTTCAAGAGCATCAGACATGAACCTTTCGAGAAAAATGTTGGAGAGGGTGAGTGAAATAAGGTAACCCTGCCTAATAACTTTAACTGTAGTTCTGAACCATTCTCCTGTGCTGCCATTCATCTGAACTGACCTTGAAACCTTGTTGAACAGGTACTCAATGGCCAGAATTAGTATACTTTCGCATGGTAGTTTATTTTTAAAGCTATGAAGACATGGTACAGATTTTGCCGGTGCTGAAGGTACTTTTCACACAGTATTCTGAGCTTAAAAATCTGTTCTGTGGTGCTCCTTCCGGCTCTGACACCAGCCTGTTCTTCAGCAATTATCTCTTCTACGAAAATACAATACTGCAGAATGAAAGATTTGCCAGGCCGATAAAACAGACTGAAAGTTCGTAAAATCTCATCACAGGCTATTAACTAGTCTGCTAATTTTCGCTGCCTGCCGAGACGCCCGTCATTCGTGCTTCTGTTGATTCTGACCGCGTGATTCTGCTTCCTCCGAGAAAATGGCTTCTTAATGAGACTGTACGAGTGATTCTGCTTCCGGTCGAGACTCTCGGCAGGAAGCAGAATCAGGCGTTCAGTCTCGGTTGGAAGCCATTTATCCTGGAAAGTGGTCTCGGTAGGAAGCAAGAAGTCGCGGACAGTCTTAGGGAAAACAGAAAATGATGGACAGCCTCAGCAGGAAGCGAAAATTGGCGGATTGTTTTACCCTATGCTCATGAACACATGCTGCAGGAGTTTGATAACGCGTGATGCGAGAACTATACATGTACCACTATGCTTTGAAGTAAAAATAATCATGAATGCACTTATTCTACTGCATAGCTTCGCTAAAATCTATGGAACCCAAAATCAAAATCGACTAAGGAAAAAAGAAATTTTGCTTCATTTCCTTTTTCCTTATTCGCAAGTTGTACCGTTGAGGTTTGGAAATCTATTCCATTATTCTTAGAAGTAAAAATGATCGTGAATGTGCTACTGTATATGCGAATCTTCTATTGCACAGATCCGCAAAGTTCTATCAGCCTGAAAATCGAATAAGGAAAAAGGAAATTTTCGTTCATTTCCTTTTTCCTTATTCGCAGTTTGAACCGTTGAGCTTTGGAAATCTATACCATTATTCTTAGAAGTAAAAATGATCATGAATGTGCTATATGCGAATCTTCTATTGCAAAGATCTGCAAAGTTCTGTGAGTTTGAAATTCTAATAAGGAAAAAGGAATTTTTCGTTCATTTCCTTTTTCCTTATTCGCAGTTTGTACGTTGAGCTTTGGAAATCTCTGCCATTATTCTTAGAGGTAAAAATGATCATGAATGTGCTATATGCGAATCTTCTATTGCACAGTTTCGCAAAGTTCTATGAGCCTGAAAATCGAATAAGGAAAAAGGAATTTTTCGTTCATTTCCTTTTTCCTTATTCGCAGTTTGTACCGTTGAGCTTTGGAAAATCTATACCATTATTCTTAGAAGTAAAAATGATCATGAATGTGCTATATGCGAATCTTCTATTGCACAGATCCGCAAAGTTCTACGAGACTGAAAATCGAATGAGAGAAAGAAAATTGTTCGTTCATTTCCTTTTTCCTTATTCGCAGTTTGTACCGTTGAGCTTTGGAAATCTATACCATTATTCTTATAAGTAAAAATGATCATGAATGTGCTACATGCGAAGCTTCTATTTCACAGATCTGCAAAGTTCTATGAGCCTGAAAATCGAATAAGGAAAAAGGAATTTTTCGTTCATTTCCTTTTTCCTTTTTCGCAGTTTGTACCGTTGAGCTTTGGAAATGTATACCATTATTCTTAGAAGTAAGAATGATCAGGAATGTGCTATACGCAAATCTTCTATTGCACAGATCCGCAAAGTTCTATGAGTCTCAAAATCGAATAAGGAAAAAGGAATTGTTCGTTCATTTCCTTTTTCCTTATTCGCAGTTTGTACCGTTTGAGCTTTGGAAGTCTATACAATTATTCTTAGAAGTAAAAATGATCATGAATGTGCTACATGCGAAGCTTCTATTTCACAGATCTGCAAAGTTCTATGAGTCTGAAAATCGAATAAGGAAAAAGGAATTTTTCGTTCATTTCCTTTTTCCTTATTCGCAGTTTGAACCGTTGAGCTTTGGAAGTCTATATCATTATTCTTAGAAGTAAAAATGATCATGAATGTGCTATAAGCGAATATTCTTTGGCACAGTTTCGCAAAGTTCTATGAGCCTGAAAATCGAATAAGGAAAAAGGAATTAGGAAAAAGGAATAAGGAAAAAGGAAAAAGGAATAAGGAAAAAGGAAAAAGGAACTAACTTAACAATCGTAGGGAAGACGCTATTAAATGAAAGACTGTGAGCATCAGAACCTCTATGTAAATTAGATTGGATGGCTTATATACCAAGAGATGACTTATATAAGAGCTTTGCTTACTGTCAGATCCTGTACCATTATATATTGTATCACATAATATATTTATTTGAATAATATATTGTTGAAACCAATTAGATTGGATGCAAAGAAGCAGCATGTAAATTCTGAATGCCATGCGAAAAATATATCTATACTTATCTTCAGACAAGGTTAGAACACACGTTGTCTGGGAAGCACATCTTGTAGCTTCTTCCCAGTGCCAGCAAAGTGGTCAAAATGGAGCTTCTCTGTCCAAACATGACTTGCCGTTGTCGTTAGTGCTCTTGGTGTAATTTTTCCTTTCATTCTGAGGCGGTTTCTTTTGAAAGTCCTGGTGTTGTGATGAACACATTATTATAATATTGATATCTAGCCAGAAATTGGTCTTTGGTCTTGCAATAACTCAAAACCACAACACGAAGTCCTGTCAGCAGCCTGATAAAATCACATCACTCATGTCTTGAAGTCCCACATAAGTTTCCACTGTTTCTGTTGCAGTTTATTCTGGACCTACACTGTGTGTCCCAATATTTTAGGTGAGTGATTCTATGTAAACCGAATTGAAAAGAGAAAATCCTTTTCTCTTCATCTCTTACAAATTGTTGACAATTAATGAATGGGACACTTTAAAGAAAAGGTTATGATACATGATACAGGAAAATGTATCATGTATAGTATTAAGTCCAGAAATACAATTAAACTGAACGCTTCAACTATTACACTGGTGCTCTGAAAGCTTGAGCCTATATGATATAGACAGAAAATATGCTGACAAAAGATTTCAAATGTCAAAGTTGTCACCAGCTTAAATTCGCTCCAAACAAACCATATTTATTCAACAATAAATAAAGAATTAATCATTGATGTTGATGATGGACAACATTTACTTCCACAGAAAGTTAAAATTCAATTGTTATTATATCCAATTATCCTGTTATATTTGTTTTAACACTATGTTTCACTTTTGGCGAGGAGTATATTTAGCACATGCAGGCCTGAAAACCAAAACCATAAATAAAAGGTTCAGGCTTCTGCAAATGGGAAGCCAGAAGAAAGCACTGCTATTTGACTTATGTATGTAAAGCACATTTGTGCAAAATTTTTGCTTTGAACTAAAAGAAACTAATTGAGTTATCACATAACTCCTGAAAGTGGCTAAACCGAAATTTAGCCATTATCAGGACTTTTATGAAAACTCCATAAGTTTGTAATTTTCAAAACTGAACTATACATTCCAATAATTTTACATACATATAAGTCGAATAGCATTGCTATATGTTTAGCTTAAAGGCCCCATTGCTCTATCGGCATGAAAAATTTTATCGTGAGGTATAGCTGCAAGCTTCTCGCCATCGGTTCGTCATTGTAAATGACCGCGATTAGCCAACTTTAGACAATCAAACATCATTTAGTTTCACATAAAAAAGGTTGAAATATTGATTTGGGTCATTTTAGTTGCCAACTTAAATGACCTACTTTCGATTTCATAAGCAATGAAAAAATGGTAAAAATACAATGTACAGCCGTGGACTCCCATTCACTGTACCGCTTTTGTTTATATTGCATCGCTCAACGGGGAACCAGAAAAGGAAAACTGTTTTTGGAGATCGATTATTTGTCTTTCAAAAACATGTTCCCCATGCTTTTTGCCACGTTTATGGCTCAATATAAGCACATCAACCCATATTTTATCACCAAACGTAACAGTTGAATCGCTTTTCATGATGATTTGCATTTTGACATTTTTACCACTTATAGGAACATGGAGACTTTGACGTTTACTGAAGCTTGTTTTTGTATTATTAATAGCATTATTATTTAAGCTGGGACTGGAATAGTACGTTTCAGGGTGAATGAGATGTGGTAGGTCACCCAGCGGGCACATGGCGTCAAAATGACGTCGTAGTGACGTCTATGCGACGTCATTACGTCGCATCGACGTCAGTACGACGTCATTTCAACGTCATGTGCCTGCTGGGCAGTGGGTAAAGCGCTGGCTTGGTAAGCTAGCGGTCCGAGTTCGATTCCGCCTAATGGCGGAATTCTTTCCAACCGTAAAGAGGGTTCTATTTCACACAGCTTTTCATTATCACTCCTTCTCCTGATATGACTGAATTACTGTTTAAAGGACGTAAATTTGCAAAATATTCATTCTTCTTATCTACCGTGCGTGTATGTATACATTCTGTATGACTAGCTCAAACATAAGATTTGCGTTATATATTGGATGACCCTCATGCAATAAATAGTCATTGTTTATATAAAGAATTCATACTACTACTACCTTTGTTACTACCAATCGCTAATAATTACAAAAATTATTCCACGGCTTTAAAATTTTGCTTCCATTCAGGTCGCACTATTCAATTGGTCATTATCACACCGTACATTCGACCTTTAACATTTTGGTAGAATCCGGTCGGGTACGGAAAATACAGATGTTTACCGAGGCACGTGCCTTTTCGCGGGTGAGTTATTTTCTTTATTTTTTCTACTTTATGCATGTATTTTGTGGCAGATAGATAGTTGTCGTTTTTGTATGTAATCATGTATATATTTGCATGCCATCGTTCTCGTTTTTATCTGCGTTACTGACGAGAAATTTCACAAGAATATGAAAAGGATGGATTTTGCCATCGAATTTTGTCTTCGTAATCTTAATTTCTCCTAGAAGTAAATAATTTATAAAAATATTTTGATGTTTTTTGGTAGCCAGATATCTAAAGCAAATATACTCGAGGACTTTAAAAACGCCTCACCCAAAAATTTGATGTATTTTAGTAATTCCAAATTTCAAGTTATTAAACATGACTAGGTTTTATTAGAAATTGTAAAACTAATCAAATTAAAGAAATTGCAGGAATCTATGTCATGCGTGACGACCCTTGCACTTAACTGCTCAACGTCACTGCCCCTTAATTCTATTTATAGCTTCTTGATATTACTCCCCTTAAAGTCGATCCTAGCTTTGCCATAAAAGACATCCTACAGAAAAAACGCAAAATTAAAATCGCCATGACCTCATGTGCTGTCAGATAGCTTAAATTGAAAACTGGAACACACAAATTGGGAACTCAAGAAAGTGATTTTCTGTAAAATAACGCAATTTGATGTTTTACACTTCACATGAACAGTATTCGATACAACATCTTACAGATTTTCTTTCTAACCATCAGTCAACATCAATGGATATTTTGATATCAGCACCAAACGTCTGTTTATCCGCGCAGTAAATGACGTCAACGTTATTGATTCCATTTTTAACGGACTCTAAATTTCACATTTTAACTACACGTGGTTCTAGAGTAGACCATTGTGAGCCGTAAAATACTGTTTGAGTAAATTAATTGCCGTCGGTTTCAAAGTTTGATGCCAATGTTAAAATGCCATTTTGCCTTCTGTGAGCGTTTGTTTACCTCGCTTCCATTCAGTAATCGTTCAACTTAGCGGAAGACGGGAACCATGCTATACTCCGATAAGCATTCGGACGGTGCATTATAACCGTTTGGTGAAAATCCCACGTTTTAAGACACCCTTTTATCTTTGTCACGTGTATTTATACATCTTAAATTCCATGATTGTACTGATGATTATCTCATGCATTTGATATATGCATGCAATTTTATTTACCATCAGTTGTATTTTAGCTGACAATAAACAAATGCAGCATTCCATTTTTTTTATCAGGTGAGGCGTTTTTAAAGTCCTCGAGTATATAAATTCATAAGTAAGATCACGTTGTTGATAACACTTGAGCAACAGCGGCGTCTTTCATACCATTTGGAATTTTCACGTATACGGGTCATGGCAGTCGCTTTCTACGGAAGAAAACGGACGGATGAAATACATTTCGATACGGGGTATAGCAGTCATATTGAAGTAAAACGTTTTGCAGTGTTGGCCGCTGGTGTTGCACAGTTCGCTACTATTTCTGTAGTGTACTTGTCTTCTTCAACATTTTGAATTGATAAAGCACTATTTTATGTCATAGCACATCTTCGCAAGCCAAGGATGCCTTAATAAGCCTCGTTCACACGGGCAAAATTCCTGTGACCAAGTAGGTTTGTCACAGAAAAATGTGCTCGTGTGAATGAAAAAAATATGCCAATTTAAACTTTCTTTGTTAAAGTTTCTGTGACAAAGAAACTTTGATCGTGTGAATGAGGCTTTACGTACCCTTGGCCAAAGGCATAGTCGTAAATCGAATTTCCCACTGCGCCATTTCTTGGGTGCGAACAACATCCATCACAGCCAATCATGTTATCTGTAACAAAATATTTTCCGCATAATAGGCGCTTTGTCGATAGAAAATATCGTGATAGACGGACACTCGGCGCCAGATGTGTGCAACTATAGTTACGCACCGCTGAGCCATTTGGGGAACGTCGTTACGAGAATTGAAACAGAACAGAACAGAAAGCATCGTGGATACCGTTAACAGTTACTAAACAGGACGGCTCGATAGAGCTGTTTAACCCAAAACAACCAATCAACAACCAAACAGGAGTAGACGGTCAAGATTTACCAGTTCATCAGTGTTTTTGAACAATCATGCGAAGTTGTGCAAAAACTGTGTTTTGAAACAGATCTTCTGATCTAAAACTAACACGCCGGGGGAGCAACTCGCTGAAGCCAAAGGGCGGCGCTGTGGGCAATCTGATTAGCGAATAGGTCGTCGGCAAATTGTAAGGAACAAAGTGGACTTAGTACCCCTGGCTAGCAAAAATGATCACAGCAGAGTTTTCCTGTATATATCAAGAGAAATGTGTTGTTGATGATGCGTTTAGGTATCGCATCACTGGTTGGTATCAGCAATGATCATTTTATACCCCCTTCGAAAGATGGGTCGTATTATGTCGTGGCGATATCCCTCCGTCTATTTGTAGTTCGTCCGTCTGTCACTTTAACTTTCATGTCCGCTCCACGTCTCCTTGATTATTGCTAGGATTTTTGTAAACTCAAGATTACCCTCCTGCCAAGAGCTTTAGCGAGACCCAGTGTAGACCTTGCACGTTGCAGGGTATTTCATCGGCCCAGTTTGATCAGAGTGTTCGCTGTCCGCACGGAGCTAGCCGAGACCCTAAGCTACCCTTTCAGTGTAGAGCGAAGACTCTGATCAGACTGGGAAGATGCCATGGCTGATCTGAGTCTACGCTAGAGGCACATACCACGTTGTTGGTATTCCGTCTTTAGGAGCGTTGAACTAATCCCGCAGGCACAGAACGTCGAACTGGCGTCGTATTTACTTTGATGAGACATTTTGACGTCGCATCGACGTCAGTTCGACGTCATTTCGACATCCTGAGCCCGCTGGGAAGGCTTATGTATAGTCCAACAATCGCCTTTTATCTTGGATTTGAGCTGCAATGTTAACTTTCATCTGCCGTCGTCTCAGTACGCATGTACTAAATTTGTATAGTCTTATAATAGCATTTGAGAGAATTCCACCTTCTAGCACCTCAAACACACCTGGTTAACTTTGTTTTCAATGATGTTACGAAACGAAAAATAGCTGAACATTACGAAACGTAAAAATCATAGTTACCAAACGACGCAATCTTCAGGTCGTTTGGTAACTATGACTTCTTCGTTTCGTAACAGCTCTTTTTCGTATCGTAACAGCCCTTGTATATACATAGTTAGCCAGGGGTGTGAAAGGTACTCGACTCGATAGGTTACCTTTCACATACTACAAGGTGGATTCGGGGATCTCTTGATCTTTCAACGGTTATTGTAAGACTTAGTGCGAGCGCACTGAGATGATGGCAGATGAAAATTAACATTGCATATTTTATTTTTGAGTCGAGACCGAATATAGGCGTTTAGTGCAACAAATAAAGCTAACGCTCATAGTGCCAGGAATTTACGCCGTGCTTAGTCTTTTCTTCTATTTCCACGTGTCCAGCAGGCAGGCACATGACGTCTTACCTACGTCGATACAACGTAATAACGTCGATACAACGTAATAACGTCACATCCACGTCTGTAGGCGCCTTTCGGCGTTTTAGGCCTGCTGGGTGATATATAACAAATTTAAAACTGACTCCTACTATGTACCAATCAACTGACTGATTTAAAGAATCATTTAAACTAATAAGTATGAGATGATTATGAATGAATGAATATTGTATTTTCCTCAAAATTACAAAAACCAACTCCAGTTAGAAAACTTACCCAGCAGGCACACAGCATCATTCACTTAAAATTAATCATCGTTGAGTCAATGTCATTCCGTCAAATCAACGTTGAATCTATGTTGATTCAACGTTGTGTGCCCAGTGCATTGGTTGGTAAAAGGTTGTAAATAACTTAAACTGGCTATATGCAAAACACCGAAGACGTTCAATCTGATGAGTGGACTCTAATGCATTCTGACCACGAACTGACCGGGAACTGTTCTGAGGGCCATCCTGAAGTCTTGAATGCTGAAGACCATAATTGAGCAGGCTGGTCTGGGCTAGAGGCATACTTTTTTCTTTTGCGATAACAGTACTTCAAGTAGGAAAAATTACCTGCCAGTGCAGCTGGGCGTCCTTGGTGAAGTCTTTACTGCTCCCCGGTGTGTCAAACGAACAGTGACTTCCAGACATGAGCGGTTGTGCAGACAGGTCTGATTCCATACCCAAAAGTGCAGTTAGGTATACATGTATAGCTTCATGTTCAGCAAGAATATAGTATTGTTCTGACATATACGACTAAATTTAAAAACCGTGTGTGTTTGGTTACTGCAGACTGGTCTTGGCACTCTCAGCTTTTTTCTGACTTGATGTAAACATGGACGGACGGACGGACGGATGGATAGATGGATGGATTGCAATTTTAAATCAAAAGGTTTGCTATTAAACGTAAACACTCATGTCAAGAAACGAAAACGAAGTGGTTTGGTCGCAACTCAAGGTCCTCTGGCTTAGCAAATACAATTCTACAGGGCACAGTGAAAGGAAAAAGAAGAAGGAGATGGGAAGACAATATTAAGAAATGGACTTTGCTAGCTCAGCTAGGGCAGCTGAAGACGAGACAAGGTGGAAAGGGATTGTTGTAAAGTCATCTGTGGTGCACCAACGGCCTTGCAAGGTTACGGGATAGATTCTAGACTAGACCAGCTCATGTTCATATCAGCTTAAGCATCATCTGTATTTTAGTTATACCGGGTTGTCATATATGTGATATCTTAACACATGAAAGGAACTCCGAGTTATGTATATCCAGACCATCATGTGGACATAATCAGATTGTTCAGGCTTTGCTCAGATCGGCTGTGTATGAATCACATGATCATATCGTCCTTTTACCTTTTAGAAGACGATGCGAAGATATTAGAGGCTTGCCATTCAGTGTCAAAACCGAGCTGTTCACATGAAAAATCGGTAAAGTAGCATGTGCGTGAGTTGTTATGCATACTTGTAAGATTGAAAATGCCTAGCCTATTGGTCATCACAAATAATGAGACATTCCATTCTGACACACAACGTCAAAACAACGTTGTACATAACGACCTGGATGCAAGGTTATGACGCTATACTGGCGTGCGACCAGTGGTGGCCGCGTACCAGTGGTGGCCATTTGCGTTCTGCACTCGCAGTAACGCATTTGTTATGTCTCAGATTCGGCCATTTTGTACAAGGTCACAAAACAAACGCCCGGGAAGAAGCTGGGTAAAATTCTCTGCCTTGGAGGCAAAAGGTAAACAATGTCACCAGGCTACCCTCGTATCAACATCATTGCCTTTCCGGGGAACTACAACACTTAACACGTACATAAATAAATACAGAAATAAACATGTACAAATTACTGATTAATGTTCATTTATCAGGATAAAGGTATAACCTGCAACCAAAGCATCTTAATTCTTGTAAATTACAGCACACGTGTAACAATTATTTATGTATGTTTTCGATGTTTCCGACGTAGCGTGTGCCTAGTAACACAATATGTCGGTTACAAGATAAAAAGGTGTAATAAAAAACGGCCACCACTGGTAGCCTGCCAGTATTATTATCTATACAAGGTTGTTGCGATGTCATAACGTTGCATTGACGTCGTCAGAAGGTTTTTTAGAAGCTGTATGCATGCTGTGTTAAAAGAAGAAAAAAGAAGATTGTTGTGCAATATTCGATCTTTTCATGCAGAACATATGCCGTTGTCAAGTAGCAGAAGAGAATTGCGCATGACGTAACAGCATGCACATTCTCCATTCAGAGCATAATAGTTCGGCAAGCAGAGCTTCAGGTGGATGGGTATACACTTCCAAGGGAAACACCACACCTCTGTCGTTTTCATCTGGAGTAAATCTTTTGCAATGGAAGCATAAAAATTCTCAATACAATCCTAACAACGACAAATGTATGGCAAATTTAGTACAAGATATAAAATTAGGAATAAAAGTGGCATAACATATGAATTTGCAATTAGAATGCTGTACTTAGTGCCGTCTGTGATAGACCCGTACCATAAAAATGAATAAAAACGACCGTATCTTCCGTAATCGCCGTCCGTTATATTCCTTACCAAATCAAAATATACCGACTGCCATTTCCCGTATATTTAGCGTCACCTAGCAACCGAATAAAAAGATAATGGTCCTGAATTATTTCCATCTATTTGCACCGTTTCAGAGAAAGGGACAAAATATGTCCTCTCGCTATGAAAATTGAAGAAACAATCCATCCAGCTCACCAGAAACTAAGAAAATGACTTACCCGCGAAAAAGCGCGCGCTTGGATAAACATCTGTATTTTCCGTACCCGACCGCGTTCTACCAAAATGTTAAAGATCGAATGTACGGTGTGATTATGCTGTGGCATTGTTTGTTATTGTATATGCTCTGTTATCATAATACGTTTGTCGGGAGATCGGTCATTTAGACGTCGGTTCGGCCCGGATTCGAACCCGGGTTTCGTGCAAAATGAAAATTCCTTTTACAGATGCTGGTAATTATTGCAGGCCTTAGGAGCTGATTTTGTTGAACACTGTTTTTCTCATTTTTTCTACGTTCGATTCTGGCCAGTACAATGTACGTAATATTACTGAAACCGTGCGCTAAATATGGAAGAGTTCAGTTACAGTTACTAGTAAGCGAGATTGTTGACATTTCGCCTCGTGCAGTCACCTGCATAATTTCTGATCATTTTCTGACTACTTGATACAAATAGACAGCAAAAGCTGATTACAGGTTATCATGAGTTCAATGTCATGAATGTAAGATTATACAATGTACATTGTAAAGGTATGCGTCGAATTCTCTCAGCATAGGTATATAGATACTGATATACTATTCATAAACAAGAACTTTTGCTCGCCTAGATCGCGGTGCTCGTCATATAGAAAAGAAAAGCTGGCGCGGAGGCCTACAGATTTTTCTCACCCATTAAACATATACATGTAGCTGTCTGAGATTTTTATTATCCTGGCCTGCTGTCTCATCCTAGACTCTGAAAGCTGCCTCAAAATGCTGTCTCAAAATGTCAGTCAGTGCTAACTTTAGCCCAATATTGATGATTTCAACGATTCCACTTTTTACCGATCATGTAAATTGCGTGCAGAATATGAAATTCACATCCAGTGATGTACAAGAAATGTCACTGTAGGGGACACCTGCACTTTACCTGTCGCTCATTTACGAAGGAAAATCCGCATGAAGGTAGGTAACTATATAAGGCCTGTATAAGAGAGGCGCGTGAGCGCGATTAAAAAATGAAAAAATAAGCAGAAAATCATAAAAACGATGTTAGAAATGAAAAAATCATACTTTTTATGGTTAAAACTAAGGTTTTAAACCGTAAGTTTTAACTAAATTTCAGAAAATCAGCCTTGTCTGCCCTATCCTGGCGAGAAAAGCGGAAGTGTGCGAAGTGGGCGGAGCGAAGATCCTTGTATTTCATTGGTCTAGCGCTAATTTATTCTGTTGACCTCGACTCGCGCAACCGTCGGGGTCAGCGTTCGAATTTTTTGTTTGTAAATAAAACCACGTTGCGGCTGTCAAAATGTAAATAATGCCATTTGTTTATGATGATTTGGCTCTAATTTGTGCAGATAAAAGGAATTTAATATTTTGGCTTCAAGAAAAAGAAGTCTTAGGTGATTTTGGTGGCCTGTGCGACAAGTGCTTGAAAGGAAAAGTGAACTTGAGAACTGATTCCTCATACAGCAAAGACAGGTTGGTTTGGAGATGTACGAACAGCAAGTGTAACAAGAAGACATCCACCAGAGAAGGCAGCTGGTTTTCTCATACACATCTGTTGCTTGAACAAGCTATCACATTAACATACAACTGGGTGTATAAAACTCCAACTGAATAATTATGTTGCAAGGGAATTAAAAATTGGAAGTGCTCATACACTTGCGGACTAGTACAATTTTGCAAGGGAAGTTTGTGTTGAAATTATAAAGTCTGAAAATGAGCAGATAGAAGGGGTCGGCAAAGAAATAGAAATTGGTGAATCCAAGTTCGGAAAACGGAAATATCTCAGGGGAAAGCGTGTAGAAGGTGTTTCGGTTTTCGGTGGAATAGAGCGTGAAAGTAAAAAAAATGTTTCTTTGAAATTGTTAAAGACCGGTCAGCTGCAATATTAATTCCAATCATTAAAATGTATATTAAACCAGGTTCTGTAATTTTGTCAGACTGCTGGAAAGCTTACGGTACTTTGAAAGAAGAAGGCTATACCCACCTTACAGTTAACCATTCTGTGACATTTAAAAATAAAGAAACTGGAGCCTGTACCAATCTCATAGAGAGCACATGGAATGCTGTAAAAAATAATTCACCAAATATTGAGCTCAAAAGCAATTCTACGACAGCTATTTAGTAGAATTTATCATCAGGAAAAAGTACCTAAATGATGCTGAGGACAAATTCTTGGAATTCTTGGAGTTGATAAAGAAAGTCTACCCTGAAAAGAGCCCTGAAGTCAGCCCTTAACTGAAATCCAAGGAAATGTGGAAGAAGAACAAACAGAGGCAGTAAAATCAAGTCTTCAGGACCTCTGTGATGATGAGCCAGTGAACAACAGTCTTTTGGACCTATTTGATGATTAATTTTCAGGTAAGTGGTATTATTTTGGCACTGTTTGTCAATGGAGATTGTAGTTTGGGGCTGCCGCCCCACATCCCCGCTCTATGTTCAATTAAAAACTGTTTCTTTATAAATAAGGCTAAAAGCGAGATTAAAGCAAATTTTTCAGCTGAATATTGTCACAGTACGTCCAAAGTCATAATCGTGATGCTATTTTCATGTCGAAAACTACACTGATTCGCAACCGGTAGAATCCGAGATGGCCGACTTGTAAACAAAATTAGGCTCCCCCACTTAGCAACAGGTCGCTCATGCGCACCCGGTACAACCAATATGGCCAACAAGAGACCGGTAAAGAGAAGAATATCTCATTGTAGATTCCTGATGAGCTGTCAGTCACGTAAATGCACGCACAAATTGAAATTAACAGGGTAGAACTATTAACCGAAAATTAGTTGAAATATATAGAAATGGCTTGAACAAAAGTTTTAGCATTGAATGGCTTTTCTGTTTTATTAAATATAATGGGGGAGAAAAATAAATAATAATGCCCTTGAGACCTCTGCAAGTAAATCTCAGGGCTCGTTTTCAGATTATTTAAGTCTTACGCTCGGCAGGCCTCGCATCAGACCAAACAGTCTGAAAATTACCCTAAAATTTCCTTGTCTCGGCCTCAATCCCTTCATAGATTCTATTATTTCTGTCCTTTCGTACTAAAATGTTAACAAGCAAGACCTGTCAGTGCACTTAGCAGGCACAAAACGTAGAACCAGTGTATCCAAGTTAATTCAAATTCATGACACCAGTTGCAGTTTCAACGTTGCATGCATTTTCGACTAACAAGACTTTGTATCCCATTTTGCTATCATCATGTCAACAAATATATAGTAATTTGAACTTTGAAACTTTCAACGGATAGATAAAGAATCAATTTAGTTCTAAACATAGATGACTCGAACAAAAGTATAACATATAGCCTGGTATTTGGAGAAGATACTTGAGAGTGAAGACAGTAAAATTGTTAACAGATGTTTGTCCGTATAACAACTCTTCCTGGACTTCTGCTCAGACGAGCTCAGGAAGTGAAATACATGTATTGCGCATGAAAAAGGAACAGTAGAAAACACACAAAAAATAAAACATAAATGGCAACGGTTTGGTATCAATTAACAAGAAACAGATAGTTAGAAAGACAAAAAGTTTATTATGAAAAGTATAAAAATAGATTAATAAATTTATTTTCTTTCAGTATTAAAAAAAAACAAGCAGCCGCAGCTGCTATTACGAAGTAGGAGAATGATAAACCTACATGCACTGTAATCTTTATTTAGAGGCAGTTTCCCAGCGGGCATATGACGTCGAAATAACGTCGAACTGACGGCGATCGCATCGACGTTAGTACGACGTAAAATCGACGTCATGTGCAAGCTGGGTTATTGTCTGACATTAATTCAACTCCACCACATGCCTGACAATACAGCATCGCCTATATGTTCTTTCCTTGGTAGGACATACGTCTTTACCATGCATCTGCTGCAAATTCCACCTGATAATAGGGGTATGATAACAAAATGTGATATCATGTCACTATAGAACTGCGCTTGCGCGAATGTTATCAGGCGATGCCTTCAGAAGCGATCTCAGAAGACAATTGGCTACATACTCACGTTGGTAGTGATTACAATGTCCGATTGGTTAAATGACGTCACCGACTAACGTCACAATGCATTCGTGACGTCAGCAAGTTCGGACAACACCGCGTTTGTTTTTCATTTGTATGATGCTTTTGGCGCTTCAAAAGCTGCTATTGATGCATGATAAATAGAAAACCATGCCAGTGTCTTTTGATATCAAGTTTATCAGGCTCGACCAGAAACACTTCGGACTGGCTCGGCAAGCCTCGCCATTCCTACGCTGTTTCTGGTCTCGCCTGATAAACTTGATATCAAAAGACGCTAACATGGTATTCTGTATGTGACGTTCCATCCTTTATTTTTCTTCTTGAAAAGGCATTGTCATTTAAGGTTATTGGATACACTTTCAGAAAGAGCAACTTTTATTGTCATGTTGTGTCCCTTATAAATGAGAATTAACACTATAAGGACAGAATTTGCTCCCCCTAGCAAAAAAAATCTTTCCTTTAAGCATTGAACGTATTGGAAAGGGCGTTATGATCCATGGAAGCAAACAGGAATTAAAAATCATAAATGGGTTTCTTTAAGAGCAATAAAACATTCATAAGAAAGAAGCTTGTCAGACTAGGTAGTTTCGACTAATAAAGCCTCATCAGTAACTCTGTAATGACCTGACATTGAAAGCCAGAGGCTTTGAATATTTCAAACATCAAGTCGAATCAGTGATTGGTATATACCAAAAAGCGGGGTCCAAATCGATAAAAGATCTGTGTAGAATATGAAACTAAACAATTGTTCATTCCGATTTCTCAGAATATCCTCGCTGATCTAAAAGGATCAAAAGATCAACTGATGCAAATGCAACAGCACTAAACCCTGAGCCAAGTTGGCCCGAGAGCTTAAAGTGACCGGAAACACCTCATCTTCTGTTATTTTGTCAAAGAGAAATACTTTTTGTGACTTCCCGTGTGCTTCCCATAACGACAAAGCCCTCAAAAATTGGATCTACCCTTGAAAGAAAAGAATTGTGTCCTAGAAAGGCATTTTATCATATGACGTCGCATCTGATAGTGTAATAAAGCCATGCATTAAAATCGATAATCCACTGGTGGATTAAATATGCAAATAACGTCGTAGCGTTATGCGATGACGTCCATAAAAACGTCGCTTTTTCTAATGGGGAATTCATGACGTGTTAATGCAAAATTTGCTAATAAAATGCGATTTTAGTGTCATATGATAAATAGAATCTTGCATTCGTGCTCCTGTATTATTGAATTTATTAAACTCGTTGGGAAAAGCGATAAGATGTTCGGCATAGCCTCGCATCTTATCTTTTTTTCCCCAACTCGTTTAATAAATTCAATAATACATGAGCACTCATTTAAGATCCTCTATTTATTCCCTTTCAAAATGAAATACATTGAGAAGGGAAGCAATAATTATATGACAGAGTTGCTTCTCCTAATAGTGTACCCCTTAAAATAAATATGAGCCGCGACACGAGAAAACCAACAATGTGGTTGTGCGCCCAGCGCAGACTCAGATAAGCCTGGGCAACCGCCAAGTTTGACCAGATTCTTCGTTAAGTGCTCAAAGGGTAGCTAAGGGTCTAAGCTACCTCCATGAGGACAGCGAAGACTCTGATCAGACTGGGCGGATGCCCAGGCTGATCTGAGTCTGCGCTGGGCGCACAACCACATTGTTGGATTTGTCGTGTCGTGGCTCAAATATAAACAAACAAATATAAATAGAACAAAAGAGATAAACAAAAGATAAAAAATAAAACTGAAAAGAAACAAAAAAAAACATTATGCTTTAAACAAGAACAGTATCACTACATCATATTAAAGTGGATTTCAGCTTTTTAAAACATTCTAAGTATTGGAACAGATTGGTGTGAGCAAAACAGTTCGAACTCAGGACAGACAGTTCCTTATGGGGCAGTCTGATCAGGGCTCGCACTGTTTGCTATTCCATTTACATCTTTTGGACACTGCTTTGTAAAACTAAACTTTTTATTTTTAGGACTATTACAATAACTACTTTGGATGTCCCAAATTTTAGAATCTTTGCGGTAAAATGTCTTTCACGGGAATGTAGAATGATTCCATATCTCGTATTCTGTACTTCAGTCGGGCTTTTCTTCAATCATATATTTACGCTGAAATAAACAGAACAAATCTAATTTATGTCTATTTTCGATATGTAATAGATATATCCATTCTTTTTGAGATGTATCAGTAAATATCAGTACTGACTATTAGGTGTATAGGATAATTGACGAGCCCTTCAGAAAATGTTGAACTTCTTGATCATTGCTGTTTTTACACGAAAACTAAAAATTTTGGTTTTGTCCTATTCCACCTTAACTGCGCATGGTTTGTGAAGTAAGGTCGTATGTGAAGTAAGGTCGACTGGATGTCAAATTTACTAACATTTACTAAAATGGCAGTCCCTACAACTGAATTTATCACTATTATAAAATAAAAGAGCTGTTGAATTTTAATTCGGTTATTGAACAGTAAACACTTCATATCGGTCAATATGAAGTTTATTGTTCAATAACACTTCATGTCCACCTCGACAAAAGTCAATAATTCTATGTTATTTTGATTTTAATAGTAATACAGTATTTATATGTCAAAAGTAGTCCACATCATACCAGTCATAAACTGGGCTTACTTTGACAAATTCGGCCAATACAGGCCAACTCAGCCAATACAAGCCAAACGCGGCCAATACAGACGAAACTCGGCCAATACAACTCGGACAATATCAAGACGTAAATCTCCGCCAGTATCATTGAAGGTTCATAAGCACAGGGTATAATCGATTCCGCCAATTTTCGCTTCCTGCAGAGACTGTACATCATATTTGGCTTCCGCCGAGACTGTCCGCCAACTCTTGCTTCCTGCCGAGACTTCTGTACATGATAAATGGCTTCCTGCAGAGACTGTCCGCGTGATTCTGCTTCCTGCCGAGGCTCTCGGCAGGAAGCAGAGTCACGCGCACAGTCTCGGCAGGAAACCAATTTTCGAGGACAGTAGTCTCTGCAGGAAGCAAGAGTTCGCGGACAGTCTCGGCGGAAGCCAAATATGACGGACTGTCTCTGCAGGAAGCAAAAATTGGCGGAATCGATTATACCCTGTGATAAGTAAAATTGTCAATAATCAAGCAATTTCTTATTGACCACTTAAGGTCCTCGAACAGCTGTACCGGCTCGAGGCAGAGACTGAGGCCGAGGGCCAATTCAGCATTCGTTGGACCTGTAACAGGACAAATGCGAAATTTCTTGATTAATAACATCATGGTTTTTCAGTAAATCTTCATGAGCAGCAACACCTATAGGCATAATGTGGGTATATTTAAGGAATTAATGTTAATTTCTAACGTTTACTGAAGTATAAATTACATCGGGTCACGAGCAAAGTAAGTGAACCCCGAAGAGATTTACGTAAATTTTGCTCGTAACCAGATGTAATTAAGTAAACGTTTAAAAAGAAACATTCATTCCTTATATTTATATTATTAAACGATGCTTTTGATCAATAAAAAAGATAAACAAAAAAAAAAAGAATACATATATAAGAATGGTTTTAAAAACATTATCGGCCGAATTGGCAATAGTTTGGAACAGCCTCATTGTCACTGCCTACCACCTCCTGCTGTAGATTTCACGTGCAAGTAGGCGTAGTGAGCTGTCACTCAATGTTTACTATCCATTGAAGTACATGGCATGTTGCAGATTTCACGTGCTAGTTTTGAGTTGAGCTGTCACTTCAAAGCAGGTGGCACAATGTAATTATTGACTTGTAAACAACATTGACTCCCGCATCACTTAATTAGGTTAACAGAGAGCCTTGTACTGATATTGTTAATATAAATGTTTGTAGCAGGGGCGTAGCTAGGGACAAAAACGCAGTACGCACAATCATGTTTTATACTCATTAAGGGCAATAATAGGGGATACAGCCGTTAAGATATTTCAAATTTTCGTGTCTCGTGGCAGTGAGTATTAAAATTTTGCCAAATTAAGAACATTTCAGCATGAAAATACGCTGGTGTGTGTTGAAATTTTGTCATGTTGACAAAATTTCAATACGCACCTGCGTATTTGCGTATAGGTAGCTACGCCCTTGTGTAGTATTGCAATATATTTACCTGGGGGTAGTGTTGTCAGCGTTGTCACACCTTCGGTAATAATTGTATTGGTAATAAAATCGGCCGTTCGTAGGTAGTCAAGGTAGAGGAAGAGTTGTGTCGTGCTGTTGGCGGGGACCGCAACTGCCCACACCATAGGGGCTGGAGACAAACGTTCTGAAATTAAAAACACACAGTAAGCCAATGGAGAAACACGGACTAAAAAGAAAAAAAACACTTTGTTTTAAGGAATGAATTTCATTTTTCTGAGGTTTATCGAAGTGTAATCTACATTGGGTCACTTGCAAAGTGAATGGACCCCGAAGGGGTTCATGTAAACTTTGCTAGTGACCCAATGTAGTTTACACTTCGATAAACATCAGAAAAATTAAGTTCATTACTTATATTTACATTCGTTTCAATCAAATCTCTCCTGAAAAATCTTCTATAAGCGCTAAAATTGAAGCAGTAAACCATGTACACGCATTTTTCTGCTTACAGCAGAACGGCATGCATGACGTCATGACGTTGCTGACGTCCAATCAGGTTGTAGAGAGCTATTGTTTATTTTGACGTCATTGACGTCGCGTGTCTCACTGTAATTATTGGAATGTAAACTACATTACGTTCCCGTGAATGGTTCACCATAGGGCTTTTCAGTAAATACACCAAGAATGTAAATATATACAAATAACACCGATGTGTGGATGTAATTTAAGAAATAACTCTAGCAGTAAGATGTTGAGTAATAACTGACTGTATGAGGTCAGTTGTAAAGTAGCTTATATCACAAGCGCGGAACGCGAGTGATTTGTCTACTTATAACTCACAGACATAAATTTGATATGGATTATCTATCTGTGTATGAGATCTAGACTTGAGCAAAACTTCTCAGAAGCGGTGTGCTGAAGTGATGGCAGATGCCTACAGTGATGGCAGATACGTCAAAACAAAAATAGCTTTTGTGAACGTTAGATAAAGTTGCTGATAAAAATAGACGACGAAATCCCGGAAAGGGTTGGCCTATATAAAAAGTTGCTCAGTATTCGTAGATACTACTGTACCAGGTTGGGTGGCTTTCTTACACAGATAAGGCTATGGCTATGTCTGATCTTGAATGGACAACTTTGTTAGAAAACAACATTAAATCTGCATTTCGGCTCTCATTAAACGAATATGAGATAGTGCCTTAACTGTTTACTTACATGTCTTGCAACTGCAATATTAGCAATATTTCTGCCAATTTTCGATGCGCAATAAAAACACATTTTCAAAGAGGGCGGCTAGCAATAACAAAGGTTGCCTTTGTAAACGAACAGACTTTAAGCTGAATAGCTAGGATGACAGATCGGTGTATATGATTATGGATGACAATGAAACTACGCTCTCGAAATTTGTTGCAATCTAAACATTAGCAGACAACACATATTCCAGCATAAAATAGTGATCAAGTTTGCTGTAGCTCATATTGAAAGCAAATACTTTTCAAACCACCCCCACATATATATATGTGTCGCGACAGGAGAAAACCAACAATGTGGTTGTGCGCCCAGCGCAGACTCAGATCAGCCTGGGCATCGCTGTCCGCATGAAGGTAGCTTAAACACTTAGCTACCCTTTAAGCCCTTGGCGAAGAGTCTGATCGGACACGGAAGTTGCTCAAGCTGATCTGAGTTTGCATTTGGCGCACAACCACATTGTTGGTTTTGTCGTGTCGCGGCTCATATGTAAAGCATTAAAAAAATACCGTATTTTTTGTTATGAGATGGGAGTTTACCTTTCAAAAAGAACCGCAGATATGTAAATCAGTCTTGTGTAACTCAACTTTTAAAAGGGGGTTTTCTCTTCCAAATCAATCACAAAGGTCTAGATCCGTCTTACAAGACGGATCTAGATCATTGAGAATGATTTGCACGAGAACAATTCCGTCTCATAAACAATAAACACGGTACATTTTCCTTACCTCCGTTTTCGATCAAAACTGTCCGCAGCTTCTCCTGAATATCATCGTTAAGGTTGCCTTTGAACACCACGCTTACATCAACATAATCAATGTACGTGCCGTTTTCGTCTGTGTCGTTCCTGTAGAGAGAGAGAGAGTAAGAAAGAAGATTTTTATAAAATTGACAAAAATCATAGATCACAGCCTGCAAATTGTACAGAGAGGAGGAGAAACAAAGATGGCGTAAACAATATACAGTCAAAAGTAACTGCACAACATTAATTTACCACAGACCAGTGTATTTTGATGTTTGGTGGAAATCATAGTTTGGTACTTCTGTTGGACTGATAGCACTTATTTTGGTACTGGTAGAAAGCTAAATACATGAAGCAGGCAAACATGTATATTTGTTTCATTTCAGTGGTTTACCCTATATTTAAAGGCCCCATTGCTCTATCAGCATGAAAAAAAAATTTCATGAGGTATCGCTGCAAGCTTCTCACTTTAGTTTCGTAATTGTAAATGACCGTGATTAGCCAGCTTTGAAAAAATAAAACAACCTTTAGTGTCACATAAAAATGGTTTGAAAACTTATGTGGGTCATTTTAGTTGGCAATTAAAATGACCTACTTCCGATTTCATAAAACGGTAAAAATACAATGTACATGCGTGGAGTCCCCGTCACTATCCCGTCTTAGTTTATGTAGCAGCGCTAGACGGGAAACCAGAACAGGAAATTGTATTTTGTGGAGCGATTTGTGATTTTTCAAAAACTTGTTTTCTCTACTTTTTGCCAGTTATATGACTCATATAAGCACACCAACCAACAATTTATTACTAAACGTGAGGGTTGAACCGCTTTTACAATGATTTGAGTTTAGACGTTTTTACCGCTGATAGGACTATGGAGACATTAAAGCCCCATTCACACATTCACGGTTCACCACGGTTTCACAAACCGTAGCAAACCGTCGTGATTCGTAGTAGCACCGTAGAGGCATCCGTCGTGTTCCGTAATGATCTCTGAAGAACCGTGGTGATCCTGGAGTCGCTACGGAAATTTTAAACTGTTTTAATCTTCCGTGGTGAACCGTGATGGGTTGTGGGCGTGGCCTAAATCGTAGCGCAACCGTAACAGAATCGTGCTCATTCGTAGCGCTGCCGTAGGTGTATCCGTGATTATCCCTGGCTTTCCGTCGGTATTCGTAGACAACCGTGGTAGTTTTGTCAACACGAAAACTCATTTTTTATTGAAGAGAAAAAAGTTCCCAGACTCGAAAGTTTATGATCTTGGATTACTTTCCATGTCAATGCAAAATACCCACTTAAAATTAATGTTTAGTATAAAATTTTTATTTGTGAACCGATTTTCAAAATTTTTGCTGCACATTTTTCGAAAATTAAGTACTATATACATGTAATGTCATAAAATACTTTTCTTGACTACAAATGAATTAAACATCATCAACAAAAATCATTATCATGACCACCGTTAAACCGTAGACAATCGTAGGAGCCGTGGCGTTACCGGCTTGAGCACCGTATCGAACCGTAGTGGCCTCGTAAGCGTCCGTAACACGACCGTGGAGTACCCTTGTTGTCCGTAGTGCTGCCGCCTTGCACCGTCATGAATTCGTAGATGATCCGTACAGACCGTACAAACACCGTGAGAAACCTTAATTGAACCCTGGCAAACCGTAGTGATGCTGGATTTTCTACGGTTCATCCCGGATTTGCCGTCTACGTCAAACCGTGGTGAATCGTGGTGAACCGTAGCCTGATCCGTGAATGTGTGACAGGGGCTAAGCAGCATAACTTAAACTTACATTAAAGTGTTTTGTCCATTTTTGCTACGTCGCCATAAACGTCTATGGAAATTAGTTGATTTAAAACTAAACGCTAGTTTACAAGCTGTATTTTAACACCGAAGGGACAGAATTTAATTCTGTAAACAGTATTAATTGTTGCATGTTTCATATAACTGTTCAACCATAGAAATCATTTGAGCCGCGACGCGTGAAAACAAACAAATTGGTTGTGCACCCAGCGCAGACATAGATCCGCCTGGACATCCGCCCAGTCTGATCAGAGTTTTCGCAGTCCGCATGGAGGTAGCTAAGACCCTTAGCTACCCTTTAAGCGTTTAGCAAAAAGTCTGAGCGGATTAGGCGGATGTCCAGGCTGATCCGAGTCGGCGCTGGGTGCACAACCACTTTGTTGGTTTTCTCGCGTCGCGGCTCATTTTATGCTGGGCCTAGGAGAAGTTCCAAAATTAACTTTCTTGTAAATAGAGGATCTTACATGAGTGCTCATGTATTATTGAATTTATTAAACTCGTTGGTGAAAACAATAAGATGCTCGGCAGAGCCTCGCATCTTATCTTTTTCCCCAACTCGTTTAATAAATTCAATAATACATGAGCACGAATGCAAGATTCTATTTATTATACAGCCCGTTTCATATTTACGCAAAATCTGACTGTCTGAAATGTTTCTCTTTTTAAACTGAATTAGACAGGATAACGGTTTTCTCCGCTACTAAAGTGCAGGTGTACAACGGTAGTTTAGCTTCAAAGCAAACCGTCTTGTCACAAACTTAACGGTACCTGTCAGCGGTATTATTAACGCATAAATCACCAAGCACGTGGCAATGCTCTTCAACTGTGAAGTTACAAAATACGGTGAAATCAATCGAATAATAATAGTAAAAAAGGATAAGCAGTCAAGCCCGACTGCGTAAATAATGCGCTATAAAATGAGATAAGGCATTGTTATTATTATTATTTGACAAAAAGTGCAGAGTTCCTGGTGGTTTAAAACGGCGGTGATAGTTTAGCACTAAGTGTACATACTGGTAATACTGGTCAATACCCCTACCTGAGCTGTCATTTTAATTGAGTCGCGACGTGAGAAAGAAGTACCTTTAGACATGGGCAAATAGCGAATATTAAGAACAGCCTGCAAGTCTGATCTGAGCAGAGTGTTCGCTATTTGCTGTAGACTTCATTTATTGTTGATCAGGAACGAGGTGATTTTGCTAACATTGCATATGCACAGGCTGATCCGAGTTTGATCGAATAATCATTATATACGTGCAAAAGTGGCTGTCGTCGTTCGAGACAGTCTATAAAAGGATCTACTCAGTCGACAGGGGAAGACGACTCGGCTTTTGGGACGCTATTATAAAAAAGATCCGCGTTTTATGTGTATCTGCGCAGTTTACTGTACAGTCTGGTCAGAGCATACACCGTATGATTCACCTATCCTGCAACATGTGCCTATCATGCTGTTTTTACAAATAGGCTTGTTTGGGCAACGACGCGGCTTGAATCCAAATGATGTCATTTTCATAGGGTCAACAAGGATTTGCTCCATTCAGAAAGGGATGTAAAAATGAAAATGGCAGTGTTGCTTCCCCGAAAAGTGTGCCCATTCACCTTAAGACAGATCTTTCCCGATATCAACCAATACGGGACATACCATGTATCCTTTTCACTTCTAAAGTTTGATCAAATACATTATAAGATCAACTCTTAACCAAAAACAAACTGGCCAATCTGATCTGAGTCTGCGCTTGGCGCACAACCACATTGCTGGTTTTCTCGTGTCGTGGCTCATATGCAGGTGTACCCACACACATTAAAAGTTTGTTATAGTAAAGGCGACCATTTTTGGGTAAAATTTTCAATCACAGAAATCATTTCTCCGATTCTGAAAGGACGCCATCAGACTCAGTGCCGGGCTCAGATAGAAGCTACACATCAATGATTCTTCCTTGGCTTCCTGGGAAACAACTTTGAAAAGAAAAAAATAAGATATCCGAACACGCAGCAAAACGAGGGAAAACTGTTACATGTATGAGCTGTAGGCCTAATGTTTAATAGTCCGAAAACTTTGAGAATTTATCCGCGCGGCAGAGTCAGTTTTTTTTTCATGTAAATACAAGTACTGTGATTTTGCCATGCGGAGTTCTGATTTATAAAACAAACTTCTCACCTCTTATTTTTCCTTCATTTCGATGCATCTTTTAAAGTCCGAACATTTGATTATTGATCCGTGCGGCAAAATCATGTTTTCTATATTTCATGAATGAACTAATTAATAAGCTGTGACGTATATCTTTTAGTTATCAAACCAACAGTTTTACGGATTTGCATATCTAAGATACGTCAATCACCTTTGAGACTGCCCTGTTGCAGAATTCGCTAATCAAGACACGCCACTTATTATTGTCGCGTGCAGGTTTAGTGATACAATCGAAAGTAAAACTTGAAAGTTCTTACATCAGAAAGTCTATGCTTACTTGTCCGGGGGCTTATCAAAATACGAAGTTTTACATTTGCAAAGGCATTAATGAGCCGCGACACGACAAAACCAACAATGTGGTTGTGCGCCCAGCGCAGACTCAGATCAGTCTGGGCATCCGCCCAGTCTGATCAGAGCCTTCGCTGACCGCATGGAGGTAGCTTAGACCCTAAGCTACCCTTTGAGCACATAAAGAAGAGACTGAGTAAACTGGGCGGATGCCCAGTCTGATCTGAGTCTACCCTGTGCGCACAACCACATTGTTGGTTTTCTGTGTCGCGGCTCATTTGTTTTTGTTAAAATCGCTAAAGGGAAAATCGGCACGCACAAATTAACACTTACATGGTTATAAAATAATCGCACAAATAGAAAATAATTTATTCTGTTCATAGCTCCAGTGACCTGGTGGGAAAGAGCGCTGGCTCTTATACGTCATCTCTGTGACTGCTGTGGGTTCGAGCCTCGCTCAGCGCACAGGCCGACAACAGTTCTGCTTGCGAAACGTCAGGAGTTTTTCCCATGAGCTCCGGTTTTGGCTATTAAAAGGGCCTGTTAAACACTGGTTTTCTTTTTTCTCTTTTTAAGCTTGCTAATGACTATATCATTAACATCATGTCAAATAAAAAGGTCGCATTTTGTACATATTGCAGTTTAGTTCAATTGCGCTCGCTACGCATTTGAAGATCGGGTGAAAGGGAGGCGGGTAATATAGATCAATAATAATTATGAGACTACCAATGAGACTGATGTACTTTAAGCTGACTAAATAAATTTTGACAGACATAACAAGTTAGTTCGACACAACCGTAATAGCTTTGTTTACGGTATCTTGACCACAGGCTTAATGTGGATCCTGACAATACGGCTCTTCCCAAATGGATTTGCAGTCTAGTTCTTTTGACCGTTCCAAGGCGGCACTTCTGTTGTGGTTCTTCAGTTTTACGTGTTCTTAGGTCCGCTTGTCTGTGGTCTTCTGGCAATGTAGTCACCTGTGAAGCTGCCCACTTTGCTCTGTGTGTGTGTGTGTGTGTGTGTGTGTGTGTGTGTGTGATTTATAATAGAAAATAGGTAAAAGTAAATGTTACTGTTGTTTTTGATAACCGCCTATTTGGGAAAGAGCTGTTCAAATGAAATCAAAAACTGTAAGTTAGTGTAAAGAAACCATAATAAATAAGACGAAGCAACATTGGGCATAACATCACCTGAAACTGAACCTTAAAACGAATGGGGGAATATGGAAGGTAAAGATCAGCCTGCGCTTCCGCGCAGTCTGATTGCTTAGATAATCTGATACTGGGGAATAAAAGTGAGGATTCAGTTTGATCACTTTACACAGCGTGATGGCATAGCTTGCATTTTTTGGCGAGGCATATCGTATCGCGAGTGTGTTGTCCATAGTCGAAGTCATCAGCTCAGCTGCATGCAGTCATGCATCAAGAGGTTAATCTTTTACTGCTGGGTTGACAAAATTTTCAGTCGTTGACCGGTCCGGGTTTCGAAGCCGCGACTTTCTGTGCAATAGCTATGCGCTCTAACAAATGGACTACGGCTCGACATACAAATCACTAGAAAACTGTGCAGTCCAAAAGTCTGTAACTCTGGTAACACACGTTGGTTGGTTGTTTTGAGTTTAACGGCCCTTTGAGACAGTATTTCAGTCTATATCGGGCCGTCTCCCAAAGAGAGGGAGAAAGAAGAGAGGTGTGATAGCTCGAGAAAAATGTCCAAACAGCCCCACCTGCATCTACTGCAAGCAAGGACGCCACGGAATTGGAAGTTATACCCAGCACCATCGCACCACCAAACCACCCCGATAACACACGTGAGAGTCGTCAGGCTAAAAGTAATGCTTTAGCTGTTGTGCACAAAACACAGGTTGGTGTGAGTCACCAAAGCCTACATATGCCCTAACGCCCTTTTACGCGTCGGTAAAAGGGACGGTGGGAAATTAGCAAGCTGCCCAGTCTGGGATTAGACTCTGCATTCGTACATAAATCCCGGGCTCGAGACGCATTGGAAGCGGGTATCTTTTCAGTCATAAACAGCCTTTCATTATCACCAACCCATCGTCCTGATATTGCTGAAATTATGTTAAAAAGGGCGTAAAATCGTGATTCATTCACCATCGACAAAAATTTATAGGTTTGATTTTCAACAAATTAATCTAATAAAGGTAGCAGATCCGAATTTGTTAGCTAGTCAAAGCAGCTAAACATCTTTTCAAGCGCAGAAATTGATTGACACTTCCGGCTACTGATTACATCTCTCTACCGTTATAGTGTCATGTGTACTCAATACAAGAGTCGCAGGTCTTTGAGACGTTACAGTTATGTCTGTCACTGACCCGTTAAATCGTCTAGAGAAAGTAAACGTTGTAGACGCTAAGATTCCACGAAAATTTGAAAACTTCCGTATGACACTAAAATCGCATGTTATCAGCAGAATTTGCACTAAAACGTCGCGATTTCGCCATTAGAAAACGCGACGTTTTTATGGACGTCAACGTATAACGTAACGACGTAATTTATAGAGGATCTTACATGAGTGCTCATGTATTATTGAATTTATTAAACGAGTTGGGGGAAAATATAAGATGCGAGGCTTTGCCGAGCATCTTATCGGTTTTCCCCCAACGAGTTTAATAAATTCAATAATACAGGAGCACGAATGCAAGATTCTATTTATCATATGACACTAAAATCGCATTTTACTTGCAAAATTTGTACTAACACGTCACGATTTCGCCATTAGAAAACGCGACGTTTTATGGGTGTCAACGTACAACGTTACGACGTAATTTGCATATTTAATCCACTAGTGGATTATCGTTTTTAATGCAAGGCTTTATTACACTCTCAGATGCGACGTCATATGATAAACATATTTAATCCACTGTGGATTATCGCATTTAATGCATGGCTTTATTACACTCTCTGATGCGACGTCATATGATAAAAATGATTATGCACTAAAGTCTACGTGAAAAATGTTTTTGTAGAAATACTTTTGACCCTTAGCAAGGAATGCAACCAGCTGTCTAATCCCAAACGAGGTGTTCATAATTGAGCCGCGACACGATAAAACAAACAAAAAGGCATGTGCGCGCAGCGAAGACTCAGATCAGCCTGGCCATCCGCCCAGTGCGATTAGAGACTTCACTGCCCGCATGGAGGTAGCATAACCCTTAGCTACTCTTTAAGCACACAGTGAAGACTCTGATCAGACTGAGTATTTGCCCAGGCTAATCTTAATCTAGGCGTGGCACACTCCATTTTGTTGGTTGTGTCGTGTCGCGGCTCAATTCATAATACTGAAACGAGCCTTCAAAAGCAACGGCATGGAACTAAGCAGAATTTAAACGGTGCCATTAAATTAAACAAAAGGACCTTGATGGCCCTGGATCGGTCACCTGATCTATTCTATTCACATAAAATGATAGGTAATATAAGGTGTTTTCCCCTGTTTGTCCTGTTTAAATAGGATTAACAATCTTGATCATGGGTCACACCACACAAAAATCATCTTTATTTAGTAGTTCAGATTTGTAGAGGATGACAGCAGAATCATTTTTATGAAAAATGAAATTATTTTGAAATCTGTCAAACAGTTTAGGATGTAAGGTTGTTTATGCTTTTTTTTTTATTTTTAGGTTTGATAGCCATCTATTGCAGCACAGCAAACTATTTTGAGCACCTGATGAGGATGAGAAGGCATTCAAAGGTTTTTCTATTTTTGGGCTCTGGCGGCCATTTCTTTTAGCAGAGCAGAACCGTTTGAGCATCTTGATAGAAAAAAACCCACAAGGAACATTTCTGTGAAATTATTTCAAAATTCCTTCTACCCGTTTAGGAGGAGAAGTCATTTAAAGGTTTTTCTATATTTGGTTTAAACACTATTTTATTTGCATAATCATATAATGTACAACAAATACAAGTACAAACAATACAAAAATCATACAAATGGGATTCAGAAGAAAGTCCAAGGACTTATTTAAATCTGTATCCCAAATATTTCTATATTTAGCTCTGGCGGCCATCTTTTTCGACGGAGAGGAACCGTTTGAGCAATTCTGGTATAGGGTTACCCAAGGAATATTTCTGTGAAATTATTTGAAAATCCTTTCACCAGTTTAGGAGAAGTCATTTACAGGCTTTTCTATTTTAGCTCTGGTGGAAGCGGAAACGTTAGAGTAATTTTGGTGAAAGGTCAGCCATGGAACATCCCTGTGAAAGTATTTTTAAAATTCTTCCACTCGTTTAGGAGAGGTCGTTTAAAGTTTTTTTTTCTATTTTTAGCTCTGGCGGCCATATACTTCAGCGGAGCAAAACCGTTTGAGCATATTATTTGGTAGAAGGTGCCCAAAGGAACATTCCTGAGAAATTATTCCAAAATCCTTACACCAGATTAGGGGTAGTAATCGTTGAAAGGAATTTTTATTTTTAGCTCTGTGGCCATATTATTCGGCGGAGAGGGACCATTTGAGCAATTTAGGTAGGGCGTCTCCTAAGAAACAGTTCTATGAAATTATTTTAGAATCTGTCCAGCAGTTTTAGAGGAAAAGTCGTTAAAGGTTTTACTATTTTTAGCTCTGGCAACATTCTTGTTCAGCTTAGCAGAACCGTTTCAGCAATTTCGGTAGAGAATTCCCCAAAGTACATTCCTGTGAAATTATTTTAAAATCCTTCAACCCGTGTAGGAGGAGAAGTTGTTTAAGAGTAGTTCTATTTTTAGCTCTGGCGGTAATTTAGTAGAGCATAACCGTTCGAGCAGTTTTGGTAGAGAGTCCCCCAACAATCATTTCTGCGAAATGATTTCAAAATCCCTCTATCAGTTTTGGAGAAGTCTTTTAAAGCAACAGTTGACGACGGACGAACGGACGGACGACGGACAAAGACCGATCACAATACCTCACCTTAAGCACTTCGTACTCAGGTGAGCAAAAAACCAAACAAAACACGTACACCTACAATCTTGGGTACAGCATATGAAAGGCGGAGCCTATCCCTCTTCTTTCGCTGCCTTATCCGCCCCTGATTCGAAAAATGTGCTGGGTTGACAGAGAGAGTTTTCCAATTTGCAGTCGCCGTGAATACTAGTAAATGTGAAGAAATAAAAGTATACTAGCACTAAGATAAAGTGCGGGGAGCCGTTTTATGGTCGACTTTCTTTGGCGTCAAGAAGAGTGTATTTTGCTTGAGATAGTCAATGTACCAAACGTGAGAACTGACTACACAAACAGAAGTATGGCCATCTCGGCAAAGTCTCACCTGAATTGTAGAAGACTACAATTAGTGTACCCAGCAATTTTTGGACCATAGACCTCATCAAACTGAAAGTAGAGAAAATGAATTCTGAAGAAAGATCAACGTGAAGCATGAAAGACATCAAAGAAAAATAAATGAGCCGCGACACGAGAAACCGTACAAAGTGGTTGTGCGCCCAGCGCAGACTCAGATCAGCCTGGGCATCCGCCCAGTCTGATCAGAGTCTTCGCTGTCCGCATGGAGGTAGATAAGACCCTTAGCTACCCTTAGAGCGCAAAGAGAAGACTCTGACCTGACTGGGCTGGTGTCCAGGCTGATCTGAGTCTGCGCAGGGCGCACAACCACATTGTTGGTTTTCTCGTGTCGCGGCCCCCCAAAAAATAGCAGACTCGGTTTAACTGATTCTGCTCACGTGCAGCAATGTAACGTTTCAACACTTCCTGCACACGCACCATAGCACCGGCTTCAGCGGAACTCCATTGTAAATACGACTCAGTATGAGCCTTTTGATCCAAAACGACCAGAAAACACACAATCTACATTCCTATAAATATTGGCACATACGTGAACTCACTTCGGGCGCCACTTACTTTGAATGTGACCCATTGTGTTCATACATCAAGAACATCGGAAAAATAAAATTCATATCTTAAAGAAAACCCACTCTGGCCCCAACTATATTTAATATTGTTTCATCAAAAAAAGAAAAGAAAGAAATGTTATGAAGAAGTAGGTTTAATTGGACCATTTTTTAGAAAGAAATGTTATGAAGAAATATGTAAAATTGGACCATTTTTTTGGAAAACGATCAAACTTACTACGAGTCTGTATAGCTCCAAAATGCATAAGATCATACGTATTGGGCTGCCCAGTTTTTCAAAATGTAAACATTCTCTAGAGCTTCAACTTGTATGCAGGACGAAGCCATCTCAAATAGGAATCGACTCTTAACAGCAAAAAATTCTGCTCCTAGAGGAGCAAAGTCTTTTGTTTAAAAGTTGATCCCCATTTAAAAGAAAGGCAAAATAAAAAGGGCAGAGCTGCCCTCACTCTGAATGTGTATCCACACAATAAAAAAACTTATCAGGCATCTAGCCACAAAATATTATACAATTTTTGCCTGGCTGGGTGATTTACACGGTTTTATATCGACCAGTGCAAACCAAAATCAAACTAAGCCTAGGTCGATAATGGTTTTCACTGGTCGATATAACATCGAGTCGACTATCCAACCAGGCAACAAACGTTTAGTTATATAATCATCAAGTCGTGTGAATTTGCTTCCAGTAGGTACAGTCAAAATTAAGGTATTTGTACGTAAAATGCAGTAAAAAAACAACAACAAAAAAACAAACAAACAAAAAAACATAAAGTTGTTTTGAAACGCCTATATGCTTTGCTCCTTATGTTGTTATATATATGTAACCTAAGTGTAATAAAGAATTTGATTTGATTTGGTTTGATTTGATTTGATTTGAAATGTAAACCAAGAAATCTACATTAAGGCTGATCATTTTAAACACCAAAACTTCTTGTGTTAGGTTAATGGTTCTTGCGCACTGCATTATCTGTCATTGCCAGCTATCAAAATTCTAAATTTAATTTAATTACCTTGAACAATTTTAGAGATTACTCCGAACAAGGGCAACAAGAAGAAGATGGATAGCAATTCCAAAACTGGTGGTGATAACATATTGTTCTTGCAATATGCACTTCATCAATCTGCCCTCTATTATTATGTGAAATTTCATTTAAGTACTTAGGTACTTCCAGAGATATGCCCTGGACAAGCAAGTAAATGATAAGCTAGAAAATTGTGTCTGTTAGACACTAATGATGCCCCTGCGCAGCGCCTGTCACAGGACGTGTACATCCTTAAAGCACCTTTAAAGCACAAACACTATCTTTAAAGAATCCACTGGAATTATTATACAACTACTATAGTGCAAAAATGCGGCCCAAAATGACTAAGTACAAAAGGTCAGAATTCTGCCAAAATTATTCTGGCTATAACAAAAATCCACATGCACATTTTCAATATGCCCACAGTATGTATGCACAGTTAGAAAAGAATCCACTGAAAATTGTGGGAGGAGCTGATTACACAAACTCCATACCCTTCAATGCAAAAAATTGCCTAAAATGGCTAAGTTCAAAAGGCCGTAATTTTGTCAAAATTAATTTTTTCTCCAACAAAAATCCACATGCATATTTTCAATATGTCCACAGCATGTGTACATATTAGAAAAGGATTCAATGAAAACTGTGGGAGGAGTTGATTATACAAACTCCATACCATACAATGCAAAAAAATTGCCTAAAATGGCTAAGTTCAAAAGGCCGTGATTTTGTCAAAATTAATTTTAGCTTCATTAAAAGTCCACATGCACATTTTCAATATGTCCACAACATGTTGCATAGTTTCAAATAGATCCATTGAAAACTGTGGGAGAAGTTGATTACACAATCTCCATACCTTACAATGCAAACATATGCCTAAAATGACTAATTTCAAAAGGCCGTAATTCTGTCAAAATAAATTCTAGCTCCAACAAAAGTCTACATGCACATTTTCAATATGTCCACAACATGTATGCAGGGTTTGAAAACGATCCACTGAAAACTGTGGGGGGAGTTGATTACACAAACTCCATACCCTACAATGCAAACATATGCCAAAAAATGACTAATTTCAAAAGGCAGTAATTCTGTCAAAATTAATTCTAGCTCCATCAAAAATCCACATGCATATTTTCAATATTTCCACAAAATGTATGCAAAGTTTCAAAAAGATCCATTAAAAACTGTGGGAAGAGTTGATTACACAAACTCTATACCATAAAGTGTGACGAAAGGACAGACAGTCGGACGGACGGACAGACAGGCAGGAGCAAATCTTAATGCCCCCTGACTATCGTCACGGGGGCATAAAAAATAAGAAGGAAAATAACTCCAAAATAACTTGCGATAGGGTTGTGGCTTTCTTGCTCTGCACCATCTCTTATTGTCCTCTATTAATGTGTGAAATTTCATGTAATTCTCCTTGGTACTTTTAGAGATATGCTCTGGACAGGCATACAAGTGAGAAAAATTAAGAACGGCAGTAACTCCATGATTACTTATGAACGTGTTACATGGTTCTTGTGCTCTGCACTTTCTTTAACTGCTCACTCCATGTATCAATGTGTCAAGTTTCATTAAGTTCCTTTTATACTTTCATAGATATGCTCCGGAAAAACAAAATATTATAACCACGATGATGAGAGCTAACTTTGTCATTACAGAGTTACGGATTATATGCTCTGCACTTTCCCTCATTGCTGTCTTTCAGTGTGTGAAGTTTCAATTTTCAGAGGTATGCTCCGGACAAAGTGTGACGGACGGACGGACAGGACGGACGGACAGACGAGACGGACGGACAAAGCGGCGACTATATGGTCACCCTTCGGAGAGCATAAGGCGAGAGAGAAGAAGTCACAAACGAATACATACGCCACGGTCCCATGTGCAGATCTCCGTTTCCATTTGCTCAAATTCTGTGGAAGTGGTGTCTTCTAGACCTTCAGTGAGTGTGAAATTTGTCAGTTGGAATTGTAGTTCTAGCGTAGTGATCACTGAAAATACATATAAGAATGTAAATTTCATGTTTACTACGATTTTATGGAACTCACTGAAAAGGCATAGAATAAAGTAAATTTCATGTTTACTACGATTTTATGGAACTCACTGAAAAGGCATAGAATAAAGTAAAATTCATGTTTACTACGATTTTACGCAACCACAGTCAAAACGATGGATGTATGACTTGTGATTTTAAAACAGTATACCAGTTATATCAGGACGATGGAACGGTGATAATGAAAAGCTGTGAGTTATGGAACCCCGTTTATGGTAGGAAAGATTTATAATATTAGGGTAAGCTAGTTGCTAAACCTGAAAGCGAATTCATATTTGGTCGAGAAAAATATCGATTTTGGATCTGAAGTTGTTGCGTCAATTCCGTCTGCAAAGACGGGCATTCATCTGATGATGAGCCGCGACATGACAAAACCAACAAAGTGGCATGTATGCCCAGCGAAGACGTAGATCAGCTTGGGCATCCGCCCAGTCTGATCAGAGTCTTCGCTAGTATCCGCATGAATCTAGCTTAGATCCTTAGTTACCCATTAAACATTCAGCAAAGAGTCTGAGCAGACTAGGTGGATGCCCAGGTTGATCTGAATCTTCGCTGGACACACATGCCATTTAGTTGTTTTCGTCGTGTCGCGACTCATTTGTATTTGTGCACCGAAATCGACAGTGAAAAGGCTCATGTCTCACTGATCATACATGTGTAACACCTTCTTTAAAGGTATACTCCCTCATTTTTTCACCATCTCCAAAATAAACAGCTTTACTAATTTTGTTAGATAGTATATAATCATATTTAAATCCAGTGTTAAAATTCAGAAAAAGCTTTTCAGTTTAATACAGTTTTTAATTACAATAAAGTATCGAGATTAACATGTAAATGAACACAACCGTCAGCCAATAGGAGAGTCGATACCACGCCTTACGGTCATATGACTATACCTAGGTATTTTTCTTATTCGTGCACGCGTTAGTGAGATAAGAGCAAATGAATTATATCCAATGAGGCGATTTCGATAGCGGTCCGGGATTGTAAAAAAATATTTTATTTCTTGATATAAAGTTACTTTTCACAAATATTGGTCTTAATATCTATTGTCAAATGTATAAATGGGCCATTTCGGAGATACTGTGTAAATATTAAATGAAAACGTTTTTGTAATCATAAACAAGGGCGTAACTCTTTAAAGGGAATGATTACTCTTCACGAGAAGCTATTCTGTGATTTTCATTTCTGGGTCTCACTCTGCTAGTCATTGCTTAAGAAGCGTTGGAAATTTTTAGTATAACATCCATTTTCACGGCAATCTAATGACAGTTGCTTACCTGAAATGTCTAAGACACTCAGTAAAAAATTCAAGTGGAAGCCAAAGGAATCGTTCAGTTTAGCTCGGGGGTTTTCAAGTAATTTAGCCGAACGTGCCTTACGTATCTTCGAGTAGGACGAAGAATACCTGAGTATTGAGTAAACTGGTGCCGCTGTTGTCCACCACAGTGTGTGACAACTGGTAAAGACTACTGTTACGACGGCTTTCATTGGATAATGCATTAGCCAATAAACTAGTCCATAACAAATGAAATTCGGCGATGGTTCCAAGACTCCATCACTCCAGATACATCAACATCTATGGGAATGAACTTATCCCTGCATTTTCAGAGAAATTATTATACACATATGTTTATGACCTAAGCTTAAGAAACACTGAAAATGGAAAACACGCCATCATAAAAACAACAGCCCGCGCCATTTAGTTTCTTGGAGTTACCACCCCTGATCTTGTTAATTCTCACTCAAGTCTCAAGGGCAGAATTCTGCCAGTTCGGATTAGTCTTTACCTATCCCTATATACGGTAGCTATAAGGGAAGAGAACCAGTCTGTCTAAGTACTGAGCAGTACCCAGGTATTCCTCGTGCTACTCGAAAATATGTAATATGAAAATAGGCACTGCCTATTGGCAAGCATCGCTGTAGTCCTTATGAAGGGCCGTATATTCTATTCTGTTCTATGTCGATGCAGGATTTTTTTTATGGTAACCCGTCAACGTCGCAGCAATCGGACATCCTCGCCTATGGAACTGACCGAAGTGTTACGATTGCATCACGGCTTATTTTTCAACTTCCGGTCGAACGTTAAAATTATTTACATACAAATATCAGGTTTTGTGAATAAGAATGTGTTTATCTTTGTGTCTACGGAGATTAGCAACCATGAAATCGATCAAACTTCCTGTTTATTCATAATGGCAGCCCCCATATGGAGGTAAATTCCGGTCGAGAAATCGAACGATGGTTTTCTGAAGCAACATATGCAACATCATCTACATTTTCTTTTGACTAATGTCCTACCATAAGAGCTCGCCCTTCGGAGGGCCCGCTCGCGATGCTCTCTATGAATACCTGGGTATTGCTCGGATTAACACAAATAATTATGCAGAAGGTATCCTTTCTGGCTTCAAGGCAATCGTAACACTTCGGCCAATTCCGTATCGTAGATATCGGCGAGGATGTCCGACTGGCTTCAAGGTACAGCAAACGCTTACCTTGATTTGGATTTTCTGTTGTTGTCGTGAAGTTCTGGATGAAAGCTGATACATTCACCATAATCTCTTCGAAATCCGTAATGTATAAAACATAATCGCCCACGTGGCTCCAGTTTCGGCCTAAAATTGGCACCGGTCTGAAGTCCTTCATAACTGTTGTTATTTCTTCTTCGAACATTGGTTCTTTTCCTCGGAAAACTAAGGACACCACTGCTTGTGTATGTCGCTCCGAGGGTGCAGGTGGTCTAAAAATACGTAAGCGTTCTTAGAAAATAAGTAGCCCAAAGGGCAACAATTGCTCACCTGAGAGACACTGTAAACCTATAGGGATATTTAAGATGCTCAAGGGCAGCTAACTCCACAGCCAGTGGTCCAATGAGGCTGAAAATTAAACTCATCCAAAACATTATGTATGCCCTCATTTAATATATGCAAGTTTAAAAAGTATCCGATCAAGAGCACAATAGACAGAGCTGTCAAGGGCAGCTAACTTCGTAGTGGTTGGCCTGATCTGGCCAAAATTTGAACTTGTTTAAGATATTATGCATTTCCTCATTACCTGCAAGTTTGAAAAGGATCGGATCAGTAAAAACCAAGAAAAAGTGGCGACATTGATTTATTGGATGCTCAGGGCAGGTACTCCATAGTCAGTAGTGAGATCTAGCCGAAATGCTAACTAATCCAAGCTTTTATGCATATCCTCATTACCTGCAAGTATGAAGAGGATCCGATGAAAAATGAAAATGTGATGACGCTGTTTTCTCCATTATAACACTATGGAATTTTTTTCAAACGCTCAAGGGCAGCTAACTCCGTAGTCTGTGCTCAAATCTGGCCAAATTTCCAACTCATCCAAGCTCTTATGTATGTCATCATTACCTGCAAGTATGATAAGGATCTAATCAAAAACCTTGATTGCAGCACCATGAAAGTCAAACTTGCTCGAGATATTGTCATGCCCTACATTTGTGTGAAATTATTTTAGAATCCGTTGAGAAATGTAGGTGCTGATCGATGACAAAATTTTTCTAAAAATAGCCACAGTGACCTTGACCTTGGGCACAGCATCCTGAAAGTCAAACTTGCTTGAGATAGAGTCATACCCTACATTTGTGTCAAGTTATTTCAAAATCCATGGAGAAATGAAGGTGCTAGGGCGATGACAAAGTTTTTCTAAAAATAGCCACAGTGACCTTGACCTTGGGCACAGCACCCTGAAAGTCGAACATGCTCGAGATATTGTCATACCCTACATTTGTGTGAATTCATTTTAAAATCCATTGAGAAATGTAGGTGCTAAAGCGCTCACAAAGTTTTTCTAAAAATAGCCACAGTGACTTTGACCTTGGGCGCAGCACCCTGGAAGTCGAACTTGCTTGAGATATTGTCATACCCTACATTTGTGTCAAGTTATTTCAAAATCCATTGAGAAATGTAGGTGCTAGAGCGCTGACAAAGTTTTTCTAAAAATAGCCACAGTGACCTTGACCTTGGGCGCAGCATCCTGAAAGTCAAACTTGCTCGAGATATTGTCATGCCCTTCATTTGTGTGAAGTTATTTTAAAATCTGCTGAGCAATGTAGGTGCTAGAGCGCTGACAAAGTTTTTCTAAAAATAGCCACAGTGACTTTGACCTTGGGCGCAGCATCCTGAAAGTCGAACTTGCTCGAGATATTGTCATGCCCTACATTTGTATGAAGTTATTTTAAAATCCGTTCAGAAATGTAGGCAATAGAGCGATGACAAAGTTTTTCTAAAAATAGCCACAGTGACCTTGACCTTGGGCACAGCACCCTGAAAGTCAAATTTGCTCGAGATATTGTCATGCCCTACATTTGTGTGAATTTATTTTAAAATCCATTGAGAAATGTAGGTGCTAGAGCGCTGACAAAGTTTTTCTAAAAATAGCCACAGTGACCTTGACCTTGGGCGCAGTATCCCGAAAGTCAAACTTGCTCGAGATATTGTCATGCCCTACATTTGTGTGAAGTTATTTAAAAATCTGCTGAGAAATGTAGGTGCTAGAGCGCTGACAAAGTTTTTCTAAAAATAGCCACAGTGACCTTGACCTTGGGCGCAGCATCCTGAAAGTCGAACTTGCTCAAGATATTGTCATGCCCTACATTTGTATGAAGTTATTTTAAAATCCGTTGAGAAATGTAGGCAATAGAGCGATGACAAAGTTTTTCTAAAAATATGTGATGAGGTTGTTTTCTCCATTATAACACCATGGGATTTTTTTCAAACGCTCAAGGGCATCTAACTCCGTAGTCTGTGCTCGAATCCGGCCAAATTTCCAACTCATCCAAGCTCTTATGTATGTCATCATTACCTGCAAGTATGATAAGGATCTAAGCAAAAACAGTCGAGAAAACGTGATGACGCCATTTTCCCCATTATAACCCTATGGGATTTTTTCAAACGCTCAAGGGCAGCTAACTCCGTAGTCTGTGCTCGAATCCGGCCAAATTTCGAACTCATCCAAGCTCTTGTGTATGTCATCATTACCTGCAAGTATGATAAGGATCTAATCAAAAACAGTCGAGAAAATGTGATGACGCCATTTTCCCCATTATAACCCTATGGGGGCTATCTGTTGCCATGGAAACCAGAGTTCTGAGCTGATCGGCACCAAAACCTGATGCAGCCTTTCCCCCACCCAAATGATGCTTCAGATAAAATTTGATTGCGATCGGCCCACTGGACTCTGAGATATTTATGTTTGTAAGTGTTGACGCACCCACCCACCCACCCACGCACCCACGCACGGACGACGGCTCGACTCCCATCCTATAAGCTCACCTCTGAGCCTTTGGCTCAGGTGAGCTAAATAAGTATGGTGGTGGCGATGGCCCAGAAATACGCGAATCTTTCTTCAAAAATGAGTATGGTGGTGAAATTGGCCTGTAGATACGCACATCTTATTTTAAAAAAAAGTACATGTATGGTGGCCATCTTTATCACAGAATAACCATGGTGGTGTAGTGGGCTCAGAAATACGTGACAATGTCTTTGAAAAATAAGTATGACGGTGAGGGTCGCCTGAAAATACGAGAATCTTATTTTCAAAATCTAAGTTCATGTACGACTTAAAAATACAAGAATCTTTCTTAGGAAATAAGTATGATAGTGACGGTGACCTAAAATTCTTAAAATAGTGTAGATGAAGGCAGCTATAACCAGGTCGAGAATCACGTATGCTTAAGCTAATTTGGACTAGTACTCGGACAGAACGTGAAGAGAAAGTGATTTTTATTTCTTGGTCACTTAATCAATTTTCATGCAATGAAGTGCAGACACCTCGTCGTTTCTGCAGCAATGGCTGACCTAAGAACCGTTTCCATGCACAATGTAAAGGGTATCTCAGGCATAGGGACCTCTTAAAATAATATTGTATAACCGGGTCGCACGAGTGAAATATTTTTTGCATCTGACCGACAACCTTTCAACTTCATATTAATCGGTATTTTGTCTTTGAATAAAATTAAAGGTTAACTTCATTAAGGTAGGGCTTCAAACTGAGGAAGAATTTGTTCAAAACAAAAATATAACCGCAAACCGTGATCCACATTGCTGATTGGCCCATATAAAATTGATAGATGTACTGTAACATTGACAATCATGTGCGCAAAGTGAGAAATGCATTTAAGTATTATCACGTGATCTCTACACCTACTATTGATACTGACTAATACTGGCTTATGATTTTGCCATTTTGCATACAGGACTTCAACATAGCATTTTAATTTGTAATTTTTTTAAACCAAAACATTTTTCTGAGCTTTCATTCAGAATTGAGCTGCCTGTGATAATATAATATTCATTAGAATGAAGTAAAACGATTTTATTTTGAAATGGTGAAACGGCGACCATCTAGACTTATTTTGAAACTAGAGTTCTGCTGAAGCCGATGCTTTGGGGCATGACCGGTGTCGCACAATTCATTACTAGTCATGCTCACACTCAATTCAACCGAGTCTGCTATTTTAGTTTCTTTGGTGCATTTTCTTGCTTCCAACGGATCTAAAATCTCACAACTTACCCAAGCACACGACGTCGTAATGACGTTGAAGTTGGCATCAGGGACGCTTAGGGAAATTGTTTACTTTTGCCTCCCAGGCAGAAAATTTTACCAATCTTTTTTATTATTATCATTATTATTATTATTTGTTTTTTGAGGGGGTGGCGGGAATAGCGGGAGTCGGTTTTTTGTTTCCTTTCATAAAGTAGGCACAACTGTGATGCAACAAATACGTAAATACACGTGAAAAACGCAAACGGCCACCACTGGTACGCGGCCATCACTGATCGCCCTTCAGTAGTATTTACATTCTTGATGTATTTACTGAAAACTCTATGTAGATTACATACCAATAATTGCAATGAGCCACGCTACGTCACGTGGCTTTAAATGACGTCAAAATAAACCATGACTCTCTACACTTTGATCGGACGTCAGAGACATCATGACCTCATTGACACAGTTCCGCTGTAAGCCGAAAAAACTGCGTGAAAATGTTTTACTGCTTCAATTTTAGCGCTTATATAAGATTTTTCGCCACGGGTTCGATTGAAACGAATGTAAATATAAGGAGTGAACTTCATTTTTCTGCTGTGCTTTATTTTGAGTCTGAGAATGTGCTCAATTTTTATAACCTCGGGGCCTGGTTACTAGCAAAGTTTAAATGAGCCCCTTCTGGGCTCATTCACTTCTCAAGTGACACAATGTAGTTTACACCTCGATAAACCTCATAAAAGTGAAATTGGTTACTTAAATTAAAAAAAAAATTCAAGCGGTATAACCCATGTTTTTACAATACAATATACCATATGGCATCTCCATGAACACATCAACAAATGGTCCTTGAATTTGTCTTACCTGAATTCTGGTATGAAACAATCCATATACCTCGACTCTACTTCTGCAAATTTGTTTGTATACTGAAATTAAAAATGTAAAAATGTAATCAGTAATTATTTGAGCCGCGACATGAGAAAACCAACAAAGTGGTTGTGCGATCAGCGTAGACTCAGATCAGCCTGGGCATCCGCCCAGTCTGATCAGAGTCTTCGCTGTCCGCATGAAGGGAGCTTAGACCCTCAGCTGCGAAGAGTCTGGTCAGACTGGGTGGATGCCCAGGCTGATCTGAGTCTGCGTTGGGCGCACAACCACATTGTTGGTTTTCTCGCGTCGCGGCTCATATGTACGTACATAAACCTTCTTCACCTTTACCAAAACATATGAGATTAAAAATGAGTATGGCTTTAAAAGTTAACACATTAGTTTAAACTTGTCTGAAAACAGGTTTTTAAACTCCTAGTACAATGTAGTTTGTCTACTGTTCGTTCTAATGCAGGTTTTCTGTTGCGGTACCTCTTGCTAGAAGCGCACCCGTGGCCTAGAGGTTTGCGCTCCCCAGCCCAAAAGTGCCACAGATGAAATATGGACCCAATCATCCCAGTGGCTTCAGAGGAGATTATTTTTTAAGTATTTTTTGCAACTTTTTTTGCATTTTGGTTTTTTGACAACAAATAATACGAGAAGTGGGCCAAAAGATATTGCTGATAGAAGACTTCTCGGGGAATATTTCTTTAAAAAATTGTCAAAGATCGGCAATGGCTTGGTTATCAATTTCCCCATTATAAGTCTATAGGAACTCTAAGTTGGGATGTCTGGCTTTCGTCACCAGATATTGTCAGGGTCACTGATGAGGCTTGAATAGCCGAAACTTCGAAGTATGGCCCATGTTCCGTCTTCTGAATGTGTGCTCTGCTCTTGAAGGAACTCTTTAAGATTTTTATATTCCATAACAACCAAACTAAAGAGCCAATTTTTATAAAAAAAAAACACACAAACTTCAAATCCCTTGCCATAGAACACTACAGATGAAGATGTTGTTTGAAAGTTTTGACAACAGACACACAACTGCCTATCCTTTAAGCTCCCCCGGAGTATTCGGCTCTGGTGAGATAAAAAAAACCGAATTACACCATTCTCACCCATGCTCTAACAGGGGCGTAACTAGGGGCAATTTCATAATACGCAAAACCATGTTTTATTCTCTACTTCTTGAAGGGAAAGCTAGTATTTCAGCCACTTTGGTAACTGATATTGAAATCTTTTCTAATTTATAAATTTTCAGCATGCAAATATGCAGGTGCGTTTTGAAATTTTGTCAATTTTGACAAAATTTCAATACGCACTTGCGTATTTGCCGTATGGGTAGCTACGCCCTTGTCTAAGCACAGATAACCTTGCCCTACTATTATTGAAAATAATAGAACGACTCGGCACTGCAGGTTACCCAGCATTTCGCCAAACCTGAACATCCCACATTCAACTTTAGGTTTAAAACATAAACAAATAATACCTGATCACAAATGCTAGTCTGGATTTTCTGGTACGTCTCTGAAAAGGGGTCGTCTAAATTGTTCTGGGAAAATGGCACACTAAATAAATCTTCAGTGACATTCATAACCCAGCCAGCTGAAAAAGGAGAAAATGCAAATTTTTAAGATGGATGGAAACACTTTCAGGGAAAGCAACTCTTTCATATCATTTTTGCCTCCCTTTTCAAAGGAGTTGGTGTCAACTCTTAAAGGAGAGAATTTGCTCAGATTTTAAAACAAGTAGCCCAAAGGGCAACAATTGCTCACCTGAGAGACATTGTAAACCTGTAGGGATATTTAAGATGCTCAAGGGCAGCTAACTCCACAGACAGTGGTCCAATCAGGCTGAAAATTAAACTCATCCAAAACATTATGTATGCCCTCATTTAATATATGCAAGTTTAAAAAGTATCCGATCAAGAGCACAATAGACAGAGCTGTCATGGGCAGCTAACTTCATAGTGGTTGGCCTGATCTGGCCAAAATTTGAACTTGTTTAAGATATTATGCATTTTCTCATTACCTACAGGTTTGAAAAGGATCAGATCAGTAGAAACCAAGAAAAAGTGGCGACATTGATTTTTTTGGATGCTCAGGGCAGGTACTCCATAGTCAGTGTGGGATCTAGCCGAAATGCTAACTAATCCAAGCTTTTATGCATATCCTCATTACCTGCAAGTATGAAGAGGATCTGATGAAAAATGAAAATGTGATGACGTTGTTTTCTCCATTATAAGACTATGGGATTTTTTTCAAACGCTCAAGGGCAACTAACTCCGTAGTCTGTGCTCGAATCCGGCCAAATTTCGAACTCATCCGAGCTCTTATGTATGTCATCATTACCTGAAAGTATGATAAAGATCTAATCAAAAACCTTGATTGCAGCACCCTGAAAGTCAAAGTTGCTCGAGATATTGTCATGCCCTACATTTGTGTGAATTCATTTTAAAATCCGTTGAGAAATGTAGGTGCTAGAGCGATGACAAAGTTTTTCTAAAAATAGCCAAAGTGACCTTGACCTTGGGCACAGCATCCTGAAAGTCGAACTTGCTTGAGATAATGTCATACCCTACATTTGTGTCAAGTTATTTGAAAATCCATGGAGAAATGAAGGTGTTAGGGCGATGAAAAAGTTTTTCTAAAAATAGCCACAGTGACCTTGACCTTGGGCACAGCACCCTGAAAGTCGAACTTGCTCGAGATATTGTCATGCCCTACATTTGTGTGAATTTATTTTAAAATCCATTGAGAAATGTAGGTGCTAGAGCGCTGAAAAAAGTTTTTCTAAAAATAGCCACAGTGACCTTGACCTTGGGCGCAGCACCATGGAAGTCAAATTTGTTTGAGATATTGTCATGTCCTACATTTGTGTGAAGTTGATTTAAAATCCGTTGAGAAATGTAGGAGCTAGAGCGATGACCAAGTTTTTCTAAAAATAGCCACAGTGACCTTGACCTTAGGTGCAGCACCCTGAAAGTCAAACTTGCTCGAGATATTGTCATGCCCTACATTTGTGTGAAGTTATTTTAAAATCTGCTGAGAAATGTAGGTGCTAGAGCCCTGACAAAGGTTTTCTAAAAATAGCCACAGTGACCTTGACCTTGGGCGCAGCATCCTGAAAGTCGAACTTGCTTGAGATACTGTCATGCCCTACATTTGTGTGAAGTTATTTTAAAATCTGCTGAGAAATGTAGATGCTAGAGCGCTGACAAAGTTTTTCTAAAAATAACCACAGTGACCTTGACCTTGGGCGCAGCATCCTGAAAGTCGAACTTGCTCGAGATATTGTCATGCCCTACATTTGTGTGAAGTTATTTGAAAATCCATTGAGAAATGTAGGCAATAGAGCAATGACAAAGTTTTTCTAAAAATATGTGATGAAATTGTTTTCTCCATTATAAGACTATGGGATTTTTTTCAAATGCTCAAGGGCAGCTAACTCCGTAGACTGTGCTTGAATCCGGCCAAATTTCGAACTCATCAAAGCTCTTATGTATGTCATCAATACCTGCAAGTATGATAAGGATCTAAGCAAAAACAGTTGAGAAAACGTGATGACGCCATTTTCCCCATTATAACCCTATGGGATTTTTTTTAAACGCTCAAGGGCAGCTAACTCCGTAGTCTGTGCTCGAATCCGGCCAAATTTCGAACTCATCCAAGCTCTTATGTATGTCATCATTACCTGCAAGTATGATAAGGATCTAAGCAAAAACAGTTGAGAAAACGTGATGACGCCATTTTCCCCATTATAACCCTATGGGATTTTTTTCAAACGCTCAAGGGCAGCTAACTCCGTAGTCTGTGCTCGAATCCGGCCAAATTTCGAACTCATCCAAGCTCTTGTGTATGTCATCATTACCTGCAAGTATGATAAGGATTTAATCAAAAACAGTTGAGAAAACGTGATGACGCCGTTTTCCCCATTATAACCCTATGGGGGCTATCTGTTGCCATGGAAACCAGAGTTCTGAGCTGATCGGCACCAAAACCTGATGCAGCCTTTCCCCCACCCAAATGATGCTTCAGATAAAATTTGATTGCGATCAGCCCACTGGTCTCTGAGATATTTATGTTTTAAAGTGTTGACGCACCCACGCACCCACCCACGCACCCACGGACGACGGCTCGACTCCCATCCTATAAGCTCACCTCTGAGCCTTCGGCTCAGGTGAGCTAAAAAGTCACTGACTTTCTTCCTTTCTTCTGTATCCCATTTATTGTACTGTGTCTTATCTAATGTGTCTCTAGTTGCTGTACATTTCCAGTATTGTGGAATAAACATTGGTGAAACCAAAGGAGTTGGTATCAACTCTAAAAGAAAAGAATTTGCTCCTTTAGGAGCAAATTCTTTCCCTTTAAGAGTTGGTCCATTTTTGCAAGTCTACATCATCAAGGGAAGCAAGCAGGTAGTCATAAAAGTTGCTTTCCTTTGAAAATAAGGATGAAAAATAAAGGGGTTCACCCATACACCATAAGTCGTAGCTTAAAGGCGAGATAACAGTATGTCTATGTGTTATGAAGCTGCCTTGCCCAAACAACCCAATTATAGCGCATTAGGCCTACTGTTTTTGCTTTTTAATTGAAGGGGCAACCATTTATTTAGCGAGTTGTATTATGCAGACACAATCCATTGCAGGATTTTCCGGCACCACAATGCGGCATTTAAATTGAGCCACGACACCAGAAAACCAACAAAGTGGTTGTGCGCCAAGCGCAGACTCAGATCAGCCTGGGCATCCGCCCAGTTGCAGGTCAATAAAGATGCATTTTACTGAAATAAAGGTCAATAATTAGACTCTTAGCTACACTTTCAGCGCTTAGCGAAGAGTCTGATCATAGAGGGCGGATGCCCAGGCTGATCTGAGTCCGCGCTGGCTACAGAAACACTTTGTTGGTTTTCTCGTGTCGCGGCTCAATTATAAAGTCGCTTGTGTCGTTATCGAAAATCGGATAATTTGGTTTTATACACTCTATGAAACTTACAGCGGTTCTTGAAATAATTTTGTTCCGGATCAAGGGTAAGCAATTTCAATGGTACAGAGAAACGGGAGTTTGAGAGTGATTATGATTTGAGCCGCGACACGAGAAAACCAACAATGTGGTTGTGCGCCCATTGCAGACTCAGACCAGCCTGGGCATTCGCCAAGTCTGATAAGAATATTTGCTTAGCGCTTAAAGGGTAGCTAAGGGTCAAAGCTACCTCCATGCGGACAGCGAAGACTCTGATCAGACTGGGCGGATGCCCAGGCTGATCTGAGTCTGCGCTGGCCGCACAGCCACATTGTTGGTTTTGTCGTGTCGCGGCTCATTTACAGTAGAAATTCAATGGCTTGAACCCTAATGGCTCGTTAGCCCTGTCTGGCTGGAACTCCTTCCTTGGTCCCTATATAAACTAAGCTAAGCGCTTAAAGGAACTCCTTCCTTGGTCCCTATAGAAACTAACCCTGGATGGCTAGAACTACCCTTGGCTGGAACTAATTTTCATGGTCCCAAGCCTGTTCGAGCAATAGAAGATTACATGTATGTAGTAAAGTGATGGCGTTTAAATTGTGAAGGTTGTCGATGATGTTTCATGCAAAAAGGCGCTACATGCTCGCCGATAGGTAGTGCCTAGTTTCATATTATTAACGTACATCAGACGTTAAGTCACGAACATACAATGACGTCAGCGTACAAGTAATATTCACTGACTGGCCGGTGAATATCGCAAAATATTGACCAGCACATGACGTCAAACTAGCCAACGAATTTATGTGTTTTACATCTTGGTCATATAATAAACATGTTAGTTTCCTTACTATATGCGATATTCATATAATCCAGCAGCGAGTCGTAATATACCACCACATCTCCAACGACGTTACCCACGTCATCGCCTACACGGACACGTGGCCTCTCGAAGAATATTGTCCGAGAAATCAAATCTTGTAGAGTTGCCACATCAAGTGTTTCCAGAAACTCGAAGGTGAACGTCACTTGTGGGAATGGTTCCTGGTTACTGAAGTTCATTGTCAAGATAATGATATCGATAAATATTTACAAAGATATATTCAACTTGCCAATCACCCTTTTAAATAGCTTCATATATACACCATTTGTACCGTTATTTATCATGCACCTGCTGCAAAATTCCACTGATAACAAGGGTATGATAACACAATGTAACATCATGTCACTGTAGAACTGCGCTTGCGCGAATGTTATCAGGCCATGTCTTCAGAAGCGATCTCTGAAGACGATTGGCTGTATACTGACGTTGGTCGTGATATCAACGTTCGATTGGTTAATTGACGTCAGCGACTTACGTCATAATGCATTCGCGACGTCAGCAAGTTCGATTAAAACTGCGTTTGCTTATCATTTGTTTGCCGCTCTTAACGCCGTACAATCTTCTAATGATGCATGATATCAAGTTTATCAGGCTCGACCAGAAACACGTCGGACTGGCTCGGCAAGCCTCGCCATTCCTACGCTGTTTCTGGTCTCACCTGATAAACTTGATATCAAAAGATACTAACATGGTATTCTCTATATCTTTAACCGCTTTATGAAGGCGCTTTTGGAAGTTATTGTTTTCTTTTAAGTTTGTCTTATCTGTTTTATTACATTTTTATTGTTTTGGGGGTTGCGGCCCTATCGTTAGGTAAAGGTGAGCAGAACTCAAAGTTGGTGGATGAAATATAAAAAAAAATCTGTCATTCAGGAAGCAGAACGGGACTAGTAATTTATTCTCCGAGCAATGCTCGAATTCACAGTGGTGAGGGACATAATGCTCAAGATTTCACAGTCCTAATCATAAGGCAACGGAGGCCCCGCCTGTCAAGTTTGACCTCATTCAAGCAGTTTCTACCTCAAGTACCAGTACCAAGTTATTAGAATTCATTGCATAATTATGTACAAGGAATGATATTGAACTTTAAATTGCTGTTGCAAAGCAGGGGCCATATTAATAAAACGACTTAAGTGGTTTCTATGCTGTTGCAAGGGCTGAATTTCTATGAAGGAGATTCACTACAACTATGAACTTTGCTGTGGAGGGCAAATTTCATAGTTGTAGGGAATCTCCAACATAGAAATTTAGCCTAAGCAACAGCATAGCAACGACTTAAGGGTTTAATAAATACGGCCCTAGTTTCTTACAGGAATGCCACTCATCATACACTTCAAAATTTACTGTCTTTACCTGACGATTTATAGAGACTGCCATGTTAGAGGCTTTTGGTATCAAGTTTATCAGGCGAGACCAGAAACAGCATAGGAATGGCGAGGCTTTCCGAGCCAGTCCGACGTGTTTCTGGTTGAGCCTGATCAACTTGATATCAAGAGACGCTATCATGGTTTTCGATTTATCATGTACCATTAGAAGATTTTACGGCTTAAAGGCAGTCAAACATCTGAAAAGCAAACGCATTTCGTACGAACTTGCTGACGTCGCAAATGCGTTATGACGAAAGTCGGTTACATCATTTAACCAATCGAACGCTGTTATCATGGCCAACGTCTTCAGAGATCGCTTCTTTAGGCATCGCCTGATAACATTCGGGTAAGCGCAGTTCTAAAGTGACATGGTATCACATCATGTTAACATACGCCTGTAATCAAGTGAGTTTTGCTGCAGATGCATGATAAACTGTTTCCACCCCACTTTAAACGTCCAATAGTTGACTGTAAACAGTTTTAGAATGAATATGGGTTTGAGAAGGTCAAACGTTTCATTGTATGAATTTCCGGTAGCATCTCACCTATTATTCGAGCGGAGCATGGCACAAACTGTTTTCCCTAGTTGATATCGATGGCGTCATAGATATAATACCGTAGCAACTGTAGAATAACTAACTATTATGCTTAGTTCCTTGCCAGAATGGCATCTCGATGACGTCACTTTGACATCAATATGATCTCTTAGTCGCATTGGTAATAGAGAATTACCGTCATCCATGTCTGCTAGAGAAAATACTGCTGTGCATCGAGGTGCAACCAACACCACCCCCGCAACCTGCCCCAGGAGCACAATGAGTGTGTATATTCGGATATTCTTAAGACTCCCTTCTTCATTTACCAATTCCTTGACCTTTCTCCGACTTTTCGAATGCTTTCCGAATTTTCCTGAACGATTACAAAATTCTGTGAAATTTTCCAGACCAGGCCCCGAGGTTATAAAACTTTTTTCATGCTCAACTCAGCTGAGCATGAAATTTTACCTGCTAATAAATAGCAAATTACTGATTTGCACAGTTGTTTTCATGCTCAGTTTAGCGGAGTATGAAATTTTCTCTGCTAATGAATTTGAAAATGCCAACATTAGTTGGCATTTTCATATTTATCAGCAGAGAAAATTCCATGCTCAGCTGAGTTGAGCACGAAAAAAGTTTTATAACCTCGGGGCCAGGTTATAAATTCATTTGCCAAACTTTTTCCCTGGCTGTGGCAACCCTGTTTATGAAATAGAAAGAAACGTACCTGAATGCATCCACGCTGCAGGTATAGTCATTAGCCACCTCTCCTTGTATCAATTCAATAAGCTGTAAAGGAAGAACAATTGACTCTCGTTATCTCAAACACTGATATCTCAAAGTACCTTGTTATATGAAAAATTACAGTTCTGACACATTTCCTTTTTCCTTTAAATACCATCTCCGTTTATCTGAAACTATAGGTATCTCAAGGTAAATTTCTGGGACCAGAAAATTTACTTCGGGATATCAGTAGCTTGAAATAAGCCTCGACTCTGAGATATCGAGAGTTGACAGTACATTCATTTATTATATGACGTCGCATTTGAGAGTGTAATAAAGCCATGCATTAAAAACGACAATAAACTAGTGGTCCCAGGATTAGATATGCAAATTACGTCGCAACGTTATGCATTGACGTCCATACACACATCGTGCTTTTACAATGGAATAGGACAAAAACAAAATTTTCGGTTTTTGTGTAAAAGATCAATGATCAAGAAGTTCAGCATTTTCTAGATCACGATATGATTTTCTTTTCAATGTGTAATAAATACATTTTTATGACGTCATGAAAATGTGAGGGATTGATGTTTTATCATGCAAAATAAATAGCGCTCGATTATTCATAATTTTTGCATTTATTTTGCTCTACGTAAAGATATTGTTATAAATTTCTTACCAAAGTGCGAGCCGTCAAAGGCCTTTAAAAATTTTCCAAATATTTCCGCATTTTGTGTTGATTTAGGGAAATATGACCTTTCATTAGCTACTGAAAATTACTTAATTTCACATAAAAGCTTAGATCGAGATTAAACGTTACCGAAAAAAATATCTGAAACTTGAGATATGATAAGGTAATATGTTTGCAAGTAATTTTGAAAAAACTTAAGTTTCATCGTGTAAATTTTCGACAAAGTAGATTTGTTTAACTATACCCCCTGTCCTGATCATGTCGTTTCTTTCAACGACAATGGAGATCATTCCCAAGACTGTTTTCAAATAATTTTTACTTTTTTTTTAGAAAAAACAAAACATTTATTATTTCTTCTAGAGAATATATCTTCACGAAAAACGAAAAGAAAAAAACTGGATTAATATCTTATTCCATTTTCCAGGTAGGAAGGTTTCAACACGCCTGTGATTCATTTTTCCATGACATTTATTTTGCGTTACGCGAAGTCTCTTTTACTGGACTTTTGCGAACCTCGTACTTCGCGACGTCAATTACTTCCGAAAAGGAAAACAAAAGTAAAAATGAGCCCCTGAGCTGTTTGAAACTGTTCTGTCTAGAAAACGTTAAGTGATACTTCAACAATTCTTTCGGTTTTCATTTTCACAGATTCTCTAAAATAATTCAACATTGTTTTATCGGAATTAATTTATAGGTCGGAAACTGCTCTTAGCGCCCAATTTAGTCTGACGCTAAAACAATCGACTTTTCTGAACAGGAGGTGTAGTTTTAAAAAATCTGCTTTGAGAAATATTTACACGGTTAAATTTTAATATTGTTTCATCAATATTCCCACTTCACATTTCATTAAAACATATCAAAATATGAGATGTATCAGTCCCGGATCCAGACCATCACGTACTGTTGGGTCTCTGGATAACTGGTGGGGCTGGGAGGTGCCGAAATGTGTGTGTGTGGGGGAGGGGGCTAGAAAATATGAAATATTTATGGTTCAATTTCAAGAGAATTTTTACAAAAAAAGTTTCCTTGAAATATATGTTGTGACATCTCATTAGAATCGCCTCCCCGAGGCGATTCTAATGAGATATCGCAATATATATTTTGAATATTTTGATCTAACTAAATTGGATATTTTTTTCTCAAACTGTCATCAGATACTTCTTTTTATCTGGAGGCCTACATATTATACATAACACAGAGGCCGAATGGCGGGGCTGCAGCCCCAAAGCCCACCCCCTGGATCCGGGCTGTGTATTGTTCGAAAACGGTTTTACTCTATTTTACTTTTTAAGTGAAATTATGCTAATATCAACGGCTAACGAAAAATAACTTTTACATCAATACACTCGTAATGCTTAGAGATAGGGCAGAAAGGATAGCACAGCTTTGTTGACCTCTTGATGGCACGTACTTTGGTATGAAATTTATTTCAATATCTCAACGGACTGCAGAGCAATGTATATTAATGCGGTTGTCTCAGAGCTATAAATTTTGGGCGAAAAACGTCAAACCATCACATTTTCACGACGTCATTGGTCATGTTGATATAGGAATTGTTTGTGTCATGCTCAAACGAGAGTCATTTAGTGAGTCTCAAATGGCTTAAGTTTTTGACGATATACTGTTTGACAAGAACACTGATTTTTTTCCCCATTCCACCCTTATGGCGAAAGCGTGACGTTTTAGTGCAAAATTTGCTACTAAAAAGCGATATAAGTGACATATGATAAATAGAATCTTGCATTCGTGTTCCTGTATTATTGAATTTATTAAGCTCGTTTGGGAAGATCGATAAGATTCTCGAAATAGCCTCGCATCTTATCTTTTTCCCCAACTCGCATGAGCACTCATGTAAGATACTCTATTTTCTGAATAAGCATTTTCGGGTAATAGATGCATTGACAGGTACTAGTTAACAATTTTTATAATACCTAATGCATATATGTTCTACCAGTGATTGTGATCCAGGGCGTAAACTCAAAACCTCCATATTTTTGGCTTGCGATGACGGTCGCAAGCCAGTATTCAAGTGGTTTAGTGATACTGAGTTATTTTCGGAAGAGACGATACGTCACGCTTAGTCGGAAAATACCAAGAGAGTCTATTTTTATCCACATCCGATTTACCTCATCTGCTAAAAATAACAGACGGAAAATCTATTTTTGATAGCGCGTGAATTTCGTTTTGATATTTCCGTTAAAAAGCACGTTTTTCTTTCACTTGGCCACATATCTTTTGCTGTTTATAAACTGATTGCATAAAAAATGAAACTCTTAATTAATGCAAAATATTTGGCTTTGCATCCTTAGAAAAATATACCAAAGCCTGGGTAAGAAACAGTGTATATTCGTAGGGCTTAGTTTACAAGCATTAGCTTTTCCAAAAATCATGCAGCGGCGTCGCGAAAAATATGCCTTAGGGCATCGCATAATCTGACTAGTCAAAGCAGCCGGCACACTGTCCAGAGCAGGTGCATTCTTGAGATCTGATCAGTATTTTTCAGCAAATATATTCTTCATGATGCAGACATCTTTCATGCTGAGGATAGACTGATCAGACTGCGCTTATGCCGGAATGGGCTGATCTGTGTGTATGTAAAAAAATAGCGAAGTTCAAATTCATTGTTTTAATTTAGAAACACGTGCTTTTGACGATTTTTTTCCCCTTATCACTCATCACATTTACTGAAAAAAATGTATCCCACATATCCGTGTGTGTGGCTTTTATGTACAACTGACCGTGTTATGTATGTAAAGGCTGGTAATTTAGGTGAGTAATATTAACGCATACACATTGCAACAGGCACAAGTGATATAATGTACGCATTTTTAGCTTCTGATAAATTTCTTATTAGCCATCAACATGTTCATGAATAGCCTGGACCGGAAACCTCTTACAATGATACAGGTACAGAAAAAGGGGACATTTCAGAACCGTTAAAATTTGACTCTCGTTGAGGCCGACTGTTAGGGAATCATTGACAGCTTTATGACAATGGAGTGGTTGGTTGGATGATGCGATAATGCTGGGTATAACTTCCAGTGCCGGGACGTACTACTGATTTGGATTATAGTTGGGCAAGAGCCTACTGTGCTTGCAGTAGGTGCGGGTGGGGGTTGTGTGGACATTTTTCTTGCTTTTATAACACTCTCTTATGTTGCCTTTTTACTTCACCTATACAAATGTACAGAGGAATATTTACACTCGTCGACGATTTCGTTAGATGTATCTATACTGGGCTGACGATGTTCATACATCCATGAACAACACTCATTCATACAATCTTACGCGTAAGGACGTCACGGAAAATTCAAATAGATGATTGGCTGATATAACGTTTGATATACGTCATGTCATAGTGGCAGCTGTTGTACATCATTATAAAACACGTTGGTTTATAACTATTCTTCGTCCTTTCCTCGGTGTTAAATTAGTCAGAACTTCACGAATAAGTAACAAAATTGATGTGAAAACACAGCATAAAATAAAAAGATAAATTTCATTTCCTCGAAAGTTCATGGAAGTATAAACGCAATGGGTTCCATGCTTTGTTGCTCCCAAATGATGTAAAGCAAGTTATTGTCTCGAACAATAGCAGCATGCATTTTCTTCTTAGTGTGTCAAAATTGCCACTGATGCCACTAAAACCAAAAATAAACTTCAGTAAATATAAATTTATTGTCTTCTTTGATGCCAAGTTCAGATATGCCAAAATTGCATCAACATGGGTTTGAAATAGTCTTTCCTAAATTTGATTCAAACTAAGTGACTCAGCAGCCGTAAAGAAAAGACTTGAAATAGGTTCATATGGTAATTTTCCTTGAGACATGCCTAACGGCCAAAACGTTGGAAAACTCTCTCTCTCTCTCTCTCTCTCTCTCTCTCTCTCTCTCTGTGTTTAAATATTTCCTCAATTTGTTTTTCAAATATATTCTACACTTGTTTTTACCTCACACCTATGGATAATGCCACCATTCAAAAAGTTAAGAAATTAAAGACTTTAATAATTAAAAGAAAGCAACAGAAAGTGCACCAACAATTGAGTTCACTTCAATAACAACTCATGAAAATTTCACTGGCTTAGCAAGCCTTCCTTTTAAAAGGAAATTTTATCTGCCACTCGACTTTCTTTACATCTGGTTCTTTCGCAAAGACTCCCGTTATGTGTTAGAAATAGGTAAATGAATTTTCTAATGGTAAGTTTATTAAAGTAATAGTGTTTTAATTTTTCTTCCAGTATAATACATGTATGAGCCGGACATGACAAAACCAACAAAGAGGCATGTGCGCCCAGCAAAGACTCAGATCAGCCTGGGCATCCGCCCAGTCTGATCAAAGTCTATGTAGTCCGCATGAAGCTAGCTTACTAATAGGCTGTTAGTTACCCTTTAAGAGCACAGCTAAGACTCTGGTCAGGCTGAGCGGAAGCCCATGCTGATCTGAGTCTTCTCTTTGCGAACGTGCCACTTTGTGGGTTTGGTCGTGTCGCGGCTCATATGTTCTAGTGACGAGGCCCTCCAATGGGTTAAGGGGAGCTGGGAAGAATAGCTATTTATTTTCAGGGAGCTGGGGAGCACTGACAATTATTTTCAGGGAGCTAGGGAGCAAGGTCTTCATTTTGAGGAGCTTGAGAGCACTCTCATAATGTGATTTTTTTTAATTTGTTGGGGCTTCTGGGGGGCTGCGCACCGCCCCCAGACCCTCCCATTTATACATATCAATAATACCATTTTAATCATTCTTTTTCGCCAAAATCACTTTGGGATGGGCATTCAGACATGCAATTGCATTTTAGATTATATAGTGGCTACACGCGGAAATGACTTCCAAACAATTCTAGGGAGAAGGCTTGAATATTTTTAGGGAGCTGGGGAGCAGATGAATTACTTTTAGGGATTTCCAAAAATAGTAGCGAAATAATTACAGGGAGCAAGAGAAAATATTTTAAGGGAGCTGGGGAGATTTTGGCATTATTTTTAGGGAGCTAGGGAGCACTGACACTCCCCCCGCCCCCGGGAGGGCCTCAGCTATTAAAAGCACACACAGCATCTCTTAATCAAAAAATTAATATTGCAAAAATATGTCACCATTGCCAACTGTTGACGTCATTGTCAGGAGGTGGTGTTCGAATATGTCGCATTATTTCAGAATTCGGTAAAGCAAATGTCAAAATGTAAGCATTTATGTCTATTTGCAACCGGTATATCATATTACGTCATCGCCCAAGCGCGCGCCCGTGGTAGTTTTCAATTTGAGGACAGAAATGTAAACAACGAGGGAAAACTGTACATGCATTTTTATCTAAACTTAAGAAAGGTAGTTCTTCTTTAAATTCCTTATTTATCAAAAAGTGTTTGTATTTTCAATAACAGGTATAACCGGATTGAATGTACCTATTAAGACCTATCACCAGGATAACTAATGTCATGATTATTACACACAGGCTCTTGTCCTATACTTACATCGTTGCAGAAAAGACTTGCATGGTTCATAAACTCAGTAGAAGACGGATTTCCCAATTCAGCAGAGTAGGTCAAGTTCAGTAGGCCATAAGTCATTTGAACAGTCGTCAAGGTTCCAAGAACACCATGAAACAAGACCAAATCTCCAACTTGATATCCTTCGTTACGTCCAAAAGTTACTCTAGGCAAGTCCTTCTCTAGCACGGCGTTGAAATCAGTTTCAATTTGCGTGGCATCTTGTAGTCCGATAAATTGAAGTTGGAAATTTACCATGTACTCGCCGTTGTCATTTACACTTGAAAAGACAAATTCAGAGCTCCATATAAGGTAGCATTTTTATGATAATTGTGATATATTTTTGTCTCATTTTGAAATAAAGAATCCCGTAAGTCATGCCCCCTCATTTGAACCGTCTCGGCGAGACGGTTCTAATCAGCGGTCATAACTTATGTTTAAGGGAGAAAAATGGAAAATTACCGCTACATCATATATGTTACCTCTTTTTACCTTAAAATTCTTTTCTTAATGTTGTCGTCCTCTTCAACTGACGCCAACACTTAAAGAAAAGACTTTGCTCCCCTTGAACCCCATTTTGTAATAGGTCCATTGTCCAGGGACGTAAAAAGGAAGTCACAAAAACTGTTCCCCTTCTAAAATGGCGTATAAACACATAGAGTACCCTTCACTTTAAAAACTGACTGTTTGCACAGCTACACTGAATCGTGTATAAAGTCGCAAAAGAGAAAACCACACGTTCGTGTTTCATAAGTTACTCACATGAGCCCTCACATTTAACGGAGCTGAAAAGGACTGCGTGACAACGCTACGAGTCGACACTAAGCAGTGTGTGGAGTGTGGTCATATCGGTATTTACGTCAAAGCACAATAGGGCATACGTTTAAATAAAACAAGGAAAATTTTATCATTTTAAAGGAAACTGGAAACAAATCCTTCGGGATCCACACCCAGGTATAAGATTGCGATTCAAGAAATGGAATATATTAATAATTTCTGCAAAACAGGTCGGTATACAACTTTTAAACTCAGTCTATTGAAACTTTCAAAGGGTAGTTAACATTTTAATATCATAAATGAAATCAAAGGGTAGTTAACATTTTAATATCATAAATGAAAACCGAACTTTTGCTTCAATGTCGTGTCAACGTACATTACTTTTGCGGTGTATGTCTAAATGCAGGTCTGCAACCCACTTATCAGTGCCAACCTCAGATAAAACTAACATAAACGAATGAAATGACATTAAATTTAATCATGTAAAAATTTCTTTGATTTTGCCCTCATGTTTTACAGTTATATATACAAAAACTGGAACTTGCATAAAATACCCAATGTAATGTTTGTCACCCTTGTATGACCCACATACCATATTTTATGCTGCTTATGCATGCATAACAATTGTTGGTGGCAGTAATTTCTTGATAGTGTAAAGCAGACACCATAATGAAATAGAATACCAAATTTCAAGCATTTTACAACTACTGCAAATATTAAAAATAGCCAAAGATAAAACAACCAATTTGAAATAATGAGGCAAATTTTACCGTGCTCCGCAGCACCGTATTAAGGTTAATATGGCGACCCAAATAGACTACTTTCCGAAGATTGGCTCGTAAATTAAATACATCACTGGATAAATGAAGATGCATTTGTCTTTACTGCAAATTTAATGGGTTTACTGTAAGTAATAAAATTTCTGCAGCAAAAGTCCACGTATTTCATGATCATCCCTCGTACGTACTGCTGAGTCACTTGCGGAAGGTCGTTACAAGAATTGAAACAGAACAGAACGGTGTAATTTTCAAAAACCCAGATATGCATACACATACCTACGCAAGCAAGCTTTCAGAAAGATATAGGAACGGACAAATAAACGGGTGCTTTGTGTTTGATTTAGTGAAGGGTTTATTAGATTGAAATATATAATCGGACTTGTGTCCCGATGTGTGTCGACCCTTGCACGAAAAGCGAACACTAGTCCAGACACTATGCTGCGCACACGCACAGATAAACGCTTGTACAAAGATAAAATTATACAAATTTTTGCGCACAATTACGTACACTCAAAGCCTTTTTGGCTGGCACATCGGAAAAACAAAAGGACTACATGCTTTTCCCAAAAACAAAAGAAGAAGGACTGATGATCACATGCATGTGGTTCTAGCATCTGTTATCCGGCGGTATTTGTTGGACAGATACTCGCATTTCTGTTTCAGCTCTGATTCTGAACCTTACTACTATGATTGGGGAGGGAGTAAATTCCACCATGTAGCTTTCTTCGTGCAATAGTATCACCATTGGAAAATCCACCATAGAGGAAAAACGGCTATTCAAAAACACGTACAGTAGGAGAATTTGCTAGAAAGTCATATTTCCGGGAGGAAACTCTATCATATAGCCATTTTTCTGGTGAGAAATTCTACTATGGAAAATCATTGACATTTTTCAGGTGTGTGTGTGTGTGGGGGGGGGGGGGCTACTCTCTAACAGAAACAACCGAAAAAATCTGAACCTTCTAAAAATATGCGTCATACATATATCAGCCTATAACACGCATGTATTTTCTGAGCTTTACGATTTCAATTTCCCAAACGTTCACTGTTCGAAATATCGATTGGCTGCACGGTTACGCGTCAGTATATAGAAACTTACCTATAGCCTTGAATTGAGCAATTTGCGTAATTGCTAAAAGTTCCTGCATTCTGTTGAATTATCAGCTCAACCTGTTCAATGAAAAAAAATCTTGAAATTGAAATGTGACATACAAGCCTTTTTATCTGATATGCGCAAACAGTTGAAATGACGTAGCATGAACGTCACTGCAACTCGAAGAGTCGAGGCCGTAGCCTTGAAATTTGTAAACTGGCCCCAAGGTTATAAAACTGTTTTCATGCTCAACTCAGCTGAGCATGAAATTTTACCTGCTAATAACTAGCAAATTATTGATAAGTACAGTTGTTTTCTTGCTCAGTTTAGCTGATTATGAAATTTTCTCTGCTTATGAATATGAAAATGCCAACATTAGTTGGCATTTTCATATTTATCAGAAGAGAAAATTTCATAATCAGCTGAGTTGAGCATGATAAAAAATTTATAACCTCGGGGCCAGTTTGCTGGCTCAGGAAAACTGTGTCTGGTATGCAAGAATATAAGAATCCGCGACGAGTGTCCGTGTAAAGGGAAATCTCATCCGAGGGGCATGGTCGAGGATTTACCTATCCTATATGATCTGGCTCATGGTGTATTATTTTTCTACCACTTTTAGCGAACTTTTAACCTCAAATCGGCTTCAGCTTCAAAACTGGAACAGTTCAACTTTTCAACCAATTATCTGAAGTAAATTTAGCGGAGCCAAGTGTGTTTATCAGGTCTTAAAGCGGGTGAAAACACAGTTTGCACCTTGAAAATAGCAGGGGACACAATTTGGTGACTATCTACATGTATCTGCTAGGGGACGAAAGAAAATGCAGCTAAGCTGCTGTCGTCGCACGCTTAAAGTTGCTAGCGACGTTTTATAACCGATCTGCTATCAAACTTTGTTTTAGTTATTTGCGTGTCCTTTCTGTTCATTTAGAATTGAAATGGTCGTCAAAAAAGTCTTATTGCTAGTAGAAGACAGCAGTTGCTAATGAAATACATAATTTTATTCGTCACTCGGAATCACTGTTTGGCATCACGCGACAAGCCTCTTTATGTCTAACAAAGTCCCTCTGACGAATTTGTATTTCCGCGCCTAACACCCATGAAAGTGGCTTAAGGGAAACTAACAAAGTGGCAAGCGTGCACTGCGAAGACTCAGATCAGCCTGGGCATCTGCCCAGTCTGATCAGAGTCTTCGGTGCCCGCATGAAGCTAGCATAGACTCTAAGCTACACTGGAGCGAGTTGATTATACGAGCTTGTCATCCTGTATTAGCCAAATTTTGTCCATAATTTTGGGCTGTTAATTTGTCAAAAATACAGATTCCTCATTACCTGTTTGATAAACCACCAAATCCCTTGCGCAATTACAGAATTTGACCGATAAAATTCCGGATTCGTGACACAAAATGAAAATTTCTACTTTGCGCAGGACAATTCCGGAATTATACCGATTCCTGCGTTGCACAGAACACATACATACACCACAGACACCCCCATTGGTCGAGTCAAGGTACAGGATTCAATAATGCCTCGTATATAACATAACTCGCGTCACGTGACTTTAAAGCCCATTATTTATACTTACATTACTACAAAATGACGTCTGTATGCTCTGAAATTCTGCTGAGGTCGGGTTGGCTAATGCTTGGATAAATGTGAAATTCAACAGCCGTCTATTAAACACGACATCTGTTGTAATATAGTCAGAATGATATACGTTGTTATTTCCTATTTCTATTGCGTAACTCTCGTCTATTACTATTTTCGGTGGGTATTCCCGGATGTACGCTTTGACCTCCTGGCCCGTGGATTCTGCGACTTCACCATTAAAGTGTGCCAGCCAGTTGATAACATCACGTGCATTTGGAGTATCTCCAGACCTGTTGATATTTGAAATGTTATTGACAAATAGCCCATTCCACTAGAAAAAGTCAGAGCTCAAGATAAGAAGGAGTAACAAAGATAATTTTAGAGTATTTAGAGTATTTTTTCTCACTTCTTATTTCTCATATCTTGTGACGGTTCTAATGAGGGGTCACAAGATATGTTTATATGACAAAATATAGAAATTTTCCCTTGATTATCTCTGTTACCCTTTCTGATCTGGAGCACGGAAAAGTGCTTAAGAAGAATGGGCAAACGTTCTAAAAATTGGCAGCAAGACTACATTGTCGCAAACAAACAGCACTTCCTGCACAGATTCGTCACATTTCTCGAGGGGAATCTGGGAAAACTTTCATTCGGCTTGATTCGGCTACTATTCTTTCAAACTTTGCAAACCATCTTTATCCAAAACTAGATAATACCCATACGCCTTTGCGTCAAAAATGAAATCATATCGAGCTTTTATATCAAAAATGTGCAAGAGCATAGGCCTGTAGCAATACATTTTTAAACTAAAAGTATGCGCTCTCAAAAAAAGTATGTAATTAATATTTGTACTCGACACCCCATGCTTCCTGTAAAGATATTCTATCTAAACAAGTTATGATAAGATGCACCCTTTTCAAGAGCTATCGTTTAAAGGCTGAGAGCCAGTTCGATCATGTGAGGAGGTAATCTGTTCATTCGAATGTATAGAGTGTTAAAACAAAGTATGAAGCTCATTTTCAATCGAATGTAAAGGTGGTATCTCAGTAGATACAGCGGTAGCCTGCTGAGCAAGCGGTCCGGGTTTGATTCTTGTTGGAGTCCCACTACACACACACCTTCATTATTACCCTCTCATCATCTTGATATACCTGAAATTCTGCTGAAAAGGACGATTAATCGCAAGAAAATCAATTCATCCACGAAGGAATACGAAGGATGTTCATATAAAACATCAAAGTATACTCACGTATAATTAACCACGGTACAACCTATGTAGCTCTGGAAAAATGGCGTTGTATCCAAAATGAGAGGGATCTGAAAAGTTGATTATTTTTTTTATTAAAGCGTATGGATACACAACTATTTTTTCCGTCATTTTTACAAAGGGGAACAGCTGAAGGATTTCCTGTCCGATTCACTTGAAAAGTCAGCCCTTTCAAAGCAGGGTAAAGGTACCATAAAAAGTTAATGTTCCCGTTCGAAACGAGAGACAAAAAGAGAAACTGCCAGAGTTTCTGTCCCTAAAGTTAATCCACCTTAAACATAGATACTTGAGATGAACACATCCATACATTGAGTGATCGTCATTTATTTAAAGTCTTTGTGTTTGATCGATTTAGCGAATCTAAAACGGGATCACAAGCTGTAATTTTCATAACTATTATCGGCATTCAAGAATAAAACACGACTTTGAAATTTCAGGCGTTAAAGTAAAGGTGACCTTAACTTTAAGGAACGATTGTAATTCCGAGCCCTGATTCCTTATTCTGTTTTTGGAAGAGGAATCCTATAAGCATTTTGCTTTCATTCCAATCCCATTAACTATTTTTTGTGTATATCTTATGTTGCATGTGAGTGAAATTATGAATAAAATATGTTTAAACTAAATGTACTGTAACTTTAGTCACAAATAATGAATGCACAAGAATAAAACTTATATATGTAGTGAAAGCATTATTTTTTGCTTTTATGGAGTTATGAAAAACGTTAGCAAGTTTCATGTCTACGAAAGGCCTTCGGGCTCCCCAGTCATTTAACTAAGCAGTTCTGTTCATGAAAGCCATGGAAGCTAGAAGGGCTGGTCTATATCCTTAAATACCCTAATGTGCTTAAGTATTGGTACACCTAAAACCGTTAATTTTCCATTTGGGCACAAATGGTAAAGTTATGGTTTTAGATGTCCCAATGCTTACGCACATTTTGGTAATAACCAAAAATATGAATAATGATACTTAGAAAAGACCGTAATGATAAAGACCACCTCCCCACAGACATTAAACAATGAGGAAACATGTGGTATGCGTTGCAGCATACCGTATTCTCTGCTTTAATACTAAAGCATTTACTGACAAACATTGCATTAGCTTTGATGTCGTTCGACAAGTAACTTACATCATTGCAAAAAGCGTCCGAATAATCCTGGAAAAGTCGTGATGCACGATTCAACAGCATTACTGACATAAACAAATTGCATTACTTACCTCATTACAGAAAGCGTCCGAATAATCTTGGAACATTTGTGATACAGGATCCAGCAAATCTGCCAGCACCGAAAGGTCGTCCACAAGATCAAACTGTATAGGAAACGTTGAGATGTAGTCAGAGACGTAAATATAGTTGTTACCAATGTTTATTGCATTTTTGTCGTCAACAATTTCTGTGGGCAGAGTCAAAATGTGGTTTTTGACATCATCCCCTGTTGATGCATCAGCAACACCCGAAAAGTCTGCCATCCAGTTGATTTTGCTGTCTCTATAATAAAGTCAAATGAATTTTTGTTAAACTATGGAAAAGCTGTTTTAAGTTATCCTTTAGCTGGTTTATGGTGAAATATGGCTCATCAGCAACCATTATATATGACAGATATGTATAATTTAGAAGCAGCCATTTAGTCTGTATTGTTCTCCTAAACGTAGTCGTTAAATTTTTTATCAAAAGTACTCGTATGGAATTAACTGATGATATTCCGTTAACAAATGCTGATATTTGCATTTGCACTTAAATAACTAGCTCACATTAACATATTTTCTTCGCCTCATAAAACTAAATTGAAATCGGTGTATCGCTTAATTAAAAAAATATTAAAGTTTGCAAGTCTGACACCCTGTATTAAGTGACAAATATAGCGTTAATTTCTTATGAAATGACCACTCGTGTAAGATCCGCTATTTTCTTTCTTTCTTGAAATGTTTCACCGACTGATTTTGGGAACCTCTTTAAAAGCCAAACTGTGTTATACAGTCTTATTCATCTCGGAAGTTATGGGAAAGACAAGGCCTGTGAAACTAATATAATCCCCGACCCCTTTTTTCCGTAGCTTTTCTCTTCCTGCCACTCCTGGCTGGTGGTTCTAATGTTGCTCCACAGCATGTTTACGTAATGTCTGCTCAGTGCCTCCTAGTTTTATCTTCGATTGTCCTTTCTAGCATTGTGATCATCTTGTTAGAAAAGATGGGTGCTTTGCTTTTCGTTATTTCTTTACCCATATACTCTTTACACAAATGACTACGTGTTTGATTTCAGATCGCTTCTGATCTCAGTGATATTACCAAATGACAGTATCCTGTTTTGTTTTATATTTTTCAATGATATAAAGAGATTTCTCGGTGACAACCTATTTTGTTATAAAATGCAAAATTCTTAAAAAAATAAATTACATGTTTTCTATGATTAAGTCAACTTGTTTAATGTTGAGAAGTTTAAACAAGAAAAGAAATAAACAATTTGTTTCAGCTGTTAATGCCGTTTAGATGATTGCTTCATTTTGGAACAGAGATCTATTTGTCTTCTAATGGCGTTATCCATTGTTAGGAGCGGGAAATGTCACATAAGCGATAAATGGGGCTCCTTGTTAGAACAAACAAGCAATTAGTGCCAATGACGGCAACTAATAGCTGATCTTGCCATTAATTAGTATATGAGAAACATAAAACTTTGTTTTCAACATTGAAACATCGAATTTTATATCATCTCATGACAACTGAAAGTGGTATTTTCATTCTTGGCTTCGCTGCTCGAAAAAATACAACTTTCGTTGTTAATTTGGTGAGACAGACTTTTATGTTACACTGAAAAAAAGAGAGAAACATCCTCTATTTAGTAAATAATGATTCAAATCAACTTACGCAAAGCTTGTAACTCTACACTGCCTAAACTTCTGAAATGATCCCGAAGAAGCTAGTATAGCGGATATCTGCAAAATAAGCAACAGACTGGTTAAGGAACTATTATTCGCATTCAGATACCAATCGCTAATAAAATGCTCGGGGGAAACTGTTGTAGGGGACAATTTTATGAACGGCTGGAAAAAGTGTTGTACTACATAGCTTTACACAATTTTCTACGGGAAACTTTATTAGGAGCTGTTCCATATAAATAAAGGACAGCAGACAGATCTTTGCCAGCGTTGAATTGTTTCATCGAAAAACAACTGTAACTAAAAGATGATGTAGGCCTTTAATATACATACTTGTTCCTAAACAAGTTTCATAAAGCTTTTGTTTAGTAACCAAATAAAAGAAGCATCATCTTGATTTTTTGAAACCACAGCGGCAAGTGACTACAACTTAATTGAATTCACATACTGCTTTTTAAACATGGCTTTTGGAGAAACAGGCAATCACCGTAAGGACCGTCTGTCAAAGCAAGAACGACGGCACAAAGGATGACAGTCTCCAGGAATTCCGATATCGTTAAATTTTCTGATACCTTTCTGTCTAGTTATTTCTTGACAATTTTTTTCGTTAAGTTTGGCCATAAGCCACTTATTTCGTTTACTCTTTTTATTATTGTTTGGTAATCACTCGCTGGTGAATGCACAAATAGCCTTGGTTTAAAATTAACTAAATGTCATATTAAGTTTTTTTGTTGTTGAAGACATAGATATTGTTTCCACAGTTTTAAAAAACGAAAGACAATCATCAGCTTAGGTAAGCTTTACAACAAACATTCATCAGCGTTTAGTGGACGTTTTACTATGATAAAGACAAACAAGAATTTCGTAACGATAAGGTGTCGTTTACAATTCATAATCATGGCAGTTTTCTGGATGATTTTTCTGTATTTTAGTTCATCACATTATTATTACTGTATCCAAAGAATTGCAGTTTAGTTCCTTGAATGTATGAGAGCGACAATATCCTACCTAGAAAGCTATTTGAAAGGGCTACTGTACTCTTTTTCAACATGCATTGAAATTACTGGAAATAACTGGTATTGTTTTATCTAAAAGAATGTCGAAAACTGCCAGGAAAAAACCCTAAATGGTTTAAAAGTTATAAGGAATTTAAGTTTAATGAGCTGAAAACATGCAAGGACTCTTATGACGTCATTTGCGTTGTTGGTTGTTGGTTGATTTGATGCTTAACGTCCACGGTAAACAACTAAGGTCATGTCGGGACGGTCAGTTAACCTAACCACACTATTCCTGGGCAGGCTTAGACCTCCTAAGCGGTTAACCAGTACTAAGTGCACATACTTTCGCTAGTAACTGACAACTGCCCTTCTTGAATCAGCGGAAGGAGAAACGGTCATTTGCGTTAATCAAATAATTAAAATTTAAAAGAAAAATATATATATTGTTTTATATTTTTAGACGTTTTTCTCCTACAACAGATTAAGTGTGACATGTTACATCATCTCTTAAACATCATTCAAATATTTTTAATCAGATTATGGTGATTATAACTGGAATCAAAATAACATTATGCAAGCAAAGCCGTAGAAAAGAAAAAGTCGGCAGGGCTTAAAATCTAATTTGCATAAACTTAAATTGTAAATAATTACAGTTTGGGTTAGAATTGTTTGATGGGGTTTTTGGCAATCTGTTTCTCTCATCAATACCTATTAATTAGGAATACTTCTGGAAAAGTGAAGAAAACTGTATAATAACCCTTTAACAGTGAAATAAAAGGCACGTATAATGGTTTTTAATGAATGTCATCTCAAGTAGCAGTGTCTTCTAAGGATAAAGTACACCGTGCCAATATATAAACCTCTAGGTAAGGTATAGTCATCCCTGTTCGCATCAATATTCTATGGTTTTTGAAGACTATATAAGCCGCGACTCGACAAACCCAACCATAACGCATGTGCACCACGCGAAGTATCAGAACAGACTGGGGGAGCTGATCACAGTTTTTTGCTGTGCGCTTACAGGGTAGCTAAGGGTTTAAGCCATCTCCATGCGGAAAGCAAAGACTTTGATCAGACTGGGCGGAGACCTGTGTCGAGTTTGTCGTGTCGCGACTCTTAAAATAAACTTACTGACCCGAATGCTGATATTCATACTCCCGGAAAAGATTTCTTCTTGTGATAAAGGTTAAACGATATTGGTATAAACTATGCTTAATAACTTACATTATTGCAGAAAGCGTCTGAATAATCCTGGAACATTTGTGATGTAGGATTCAACAGATCAAGCATTCCTGAAAGGTCATCCACAATATCAAACTCGATGGGGAACGTTGAGATGTAGTCAGAGACGTAGATATTGTTGTTACCAACGCTTATTACATTTTTATCGTCTACAATTTCTGTGGGCTGGGACAAAATATAGCTCTTGATGGTATCACCTGTTGACACGTCAGCAACGCCATTAACGTCTGCAATCCAGTTGATTTTGTTGCCACTATAATAAAGAAGGAAGTAAGGAAAATATTGTAAAAAATAAGAAAAAGCTGTCTTTTTTTTGTTTTTGGAGTTTTATAATCCCATCTGCAGCAATTCCTATCGAGGAACTATTCCGACCTTACCTAATAAGCAATCTCCTTTGTTTCTTGATCATGCCAATGTAGTCTGTAACCCTCTTCTTACCAAATAATCTCTGTCTGAGTTTGAAACGAATCGAACTATTTAAGTAAGCTATTCTACAGGTTTCACACCGGTTTGATTTTTTTCTGCGCCTCTTATAAATGAAAACCTCTTGCACGCAAAATATACTTCCGAAGTTTAGAAATTTAGCAGACTGATTTTTTGGGGACGGAAATTTTAAGATTTTCCCAAACAGCGCTTTTTCCACAAATAAAAATGACGATTAACAAGAAAATATTAAGGGCAGCAGCGGGCCAGCACCAGAGGAAACGTGCATGTCTATAGAACTGCTACATAAACATAGAAGCACCAGTGTGACATGTACTTCGACATCTTTATTTGCACCGTTGAAAACTAGACCAGATTTCACTTTAACTTGCATTTTTTTACTGAAATGGATTTTTGCAGTTTCCACAAGTATTTTGGCCTTGCACATGCAATTTACTTTAAAATGCATTCTTATTCTTTAATCATCTCTGGCTCCATAAAACAGTAACTTTTGGAGACAAACCACGTGTACGGTTTTATTTTTTGTTCAGTGTATATAATTCTTCGTTCCGTGTGGAGGCCTTTTTCATCAATGAAACATAACATAAATCACAGAAATCAGGAACTATGAAATCAAAATGAGAACAAAACAGATATACTGACAGTGGATCTTTGGAGATTAATTTATATGTAGTCACGATTTGGCCAAACGCACACACAAAAAGCACAACCTAACATAGAATTTAAATTGAGATTGTCTTTTCTATCGAAACGTCATTGGTTTGAACGGCTACAATTCACTGATTAGTTACCATTTGTGCTATCTTATAAAGATCTGTCAATGTTGTATGGCTTTGGGAAATAATATAGTGTACCTAAATTACCAGTTCTTACTTTCCACGTGTGTTAGTTTTATATTGAATGCTTCATCTGTTGTTTCTATCCTTTTCTTATTTGATGTTCGGCGTGGGATGTGCAATTTTATCCCATCGGGGACATTGCGCCGTTTTTACGTCGTTAAGACGTCGATGCGACGCAATCACGGCGCATCGACGTCAGTGCAACGTAGATTGACGTCATGTCCCTGCTAAGATTGAATCAGTTCCTGAGTATTTCAATATTACTTTACATTAAGCATGGTAGTTATATTCTAATCAATAAGATTTAATAGCGCTATAATAAACATATTTCAGATTCCTTTATTAATACAACAACCCTTCCTAACGTTTCAGCATAGGAAGGGTTGTTGTATTATAAGGATTACTATTCTATTTCCTTGTTGGATAAATGTTTACGTATTTCAGATTGTTAAAAGAATTAGAAATGATTATTAAGCCTTCCACGGTACTGTATAGACACGAGGAACGACTTCAATTTTCCCATAGTTAACTTTCCATTTTTCAGTAGCAATATTCCTTTGACACATCGTACTGAGTTTATGTCTTTCAGTCCGCTGTGCTAGAGCTTGTTTCAACTATCAAGACTTTGTTAACAGAGGGAAGCTACTTATCAATAAATTATTGTCACAGGGTTATTTCAGAGCAAACCATGCGTCAACTCCTAAAAAGTTCTAACGGGGGATACCATGACCTCGTTGAGACTTACAATGAACGTATTTCAGACTTGATGGCAACGACCGAAACACAATATGGCTTTCAGTGACTGGACCTTCACTTTCTCTGATTTTTTTCATCAGATACATAGACATGATTGTATTGTACTTCAGGCATACAATGGCAAACAGTAAAAATCCAGATTAGCAGTCTCATCTGGTTTTTCACTGTTTGCCAAGTTATTTTTGTTTTAATTCCAAACAACTGACATATAAAGGAGACAATTTCACTGTCCGAATTTACCTGCTATCCGATTTTACCTGACAACCCTAATGCTCAGACCTTCTCTCTCTGGCGGACAAGGATATTGTTCTTGACAGAGTAAAAGCTGCCAGGTGTTATAAAAAGACAGTACTGTAAAAGAGACTATCTTGTTTTCTGGAGCAATTTTAAAATATACTTACGCAAAACTTGTAACTCTACACTGCCTAAACTTTGGAAACGACCCTGAAGCAAGGAGTAAACCAGATATCTGCAAATAACCAAAAGAATATTCGAGAGGAAGAATGTATGCAAATATGTTCTTCTATCATATGACGTCGCATCTGAGAGTGTAATAAAGACATGCATTAAAAACGACAATCCACTAGTGGATTTTATATGCAAATTACGTCGTAACGTTAATCGTTGACGTCCATAAAAACGTCGAGTTTTCTAAAGGCAAAATCGTGACGTTTTAGTGCAAATATTGCTAATAAAATGCGATTTTAGTGTCATATGATAAATAGAATCTTGCATTCGTGCTCCTGTAAGATCCTCTATATAGTCGTATTCTAAAACTCAGCAGGAACCGATCTATGTCAGCAGGCGAAACGTTTTAGTAAAGATCCGGATGAGCTAGCAGACCTTCAGGCTTCGCAAACTAAATGAATCATGGTTGAAGCTAGGACGAGGACTGGCGTTCTGTAAAACTGGCTAGTCTCCTCAATCCGGCCCAACCCGATTTCAAAGCAGTGGTTCTGGTGTGTTTAATCAATGGAACTGTTGGTTGTGTCCGTCTATCTATACAGCTGTAGCCTTCGAAAACTGGTTACTTTTTCTATTCTCCATCATTCGAATGGATGATTGACGCATGTAAAATATAAAAAGGGTAAAAATAATGTTGTGTGTACATTGTATAGTTATGTTTTGGTACGGCTAACTTTGTGACCACTTACCGGGGAAAGAATTTTCCATTTTGCCACCCGCTCATATCATAGCTCGTATGGTCTTCCTATTTGTGTTGTTACTTCATATCACTATTCCCGTTTGGTGTCATAGGTGGGAGGGGGAATTTTGTTTCAATCAATTCCTTATAGGCCTAAATGTATTTTTGCTAGATGCGCATTTCTTTATTTAATTTCTTCAGTGTCTATAACACAAAAGATTGACAAAACAGGTGATGGAAGGCAACAGCCACCTCTCGCCCAGCTACATTTAGTGACGTACCCCGCGAGGCGAAGCCGTAGTAGACATCAGGTAAGAGAGACGCCTAGGGTAGAATCGGGTAATTTCGGACAGCGGGTAAATTCAGACATACCATTACAAAAAGTGAAAATCCAGATGAGACGGCTCAACATGAGCCGTCTCATATGGGTTTTCACTGTTTACCCAGTTATTTTTGTTTTAATTCCAAACAGCTGACATAAACAGGAACAATGTCACTGTCCGAATTTACCTGCTGTCCAAAGTTACCCTACTCCACCCTATGAATTTTGCACGGTAAAATTATACCTTACCGGCCTCTAAATTCGAAATAAGATGAGGTGTTTCGAATGAGGTCGGTTTCTAGCTTAGCAAACATCGCTAGGATTCCTGTCTCTGTGAAGAAAGTCAGTCGGATATCATCTGGTACTAACGTACTCCTCGAGAAAGAACAGTATCAGATATGAGGTAAGAAACACATACGTATTTACTCGCAAACGCAGCCGCCCATCATCAAAACACCTTATCCCCTGTGGCCCAGATCAGAAGACAAGCAAGACAACTGCATTTTTAACCAGTCCGTTTTAAATAGCCTATATTATGAACGATATGATTTGCAGAAATGAAAGTGCATTCATATACTAGTGATATAATTTAAATAAAAATTTGTTTAAAATAGTATTTGAAAATACATTTTTTTTAAAAACCAAATTGTAAAAAATGTTTTTTTATCCAAATGTTATATATCCCTTTTGGGTTATTATGGTGTGAATGCACCGCCAATATTTCTATTCATGATCTTTCTACCTTGATAGCGATACATATGACATGTATTATAGATTTTCGGGACAGCAACGACAGGAATTAGTAACATATACTTGCTGTTCTGATTGTTTGCTGCTGATCGCAGAGTACCCCATCTTGTAGCGCGGACCAAACGGTCTAATATAAAGCATGTTGCATAACTTACATTACTGCAGAAAAGGTCAGAATAATTCTGGAAAAGTTGTGATGTAGGATTCAACAAATCTGGCAGTCCCGAAAGGTCGTCAACGATATCAAACTCTATGGGGAATGTTGAGATGTAGTCAGAATGGTAGATATAGTTGTTACCAATGCCTATTGCATTTTTATCATCTACAATTTCTGTTGGCTGTGCCAATATGTGGTTCTTTATATCATCACCTGTTGATTCATCAGCAACTCCCGAAAAATCAGCCATCCAGTTGACTTTATTATCCCTACAATGAAGTCAGGAAATGGACAAACTTATTACTTAAGTCGGGAATTATCCAGGAGGGTTTGATTATACAAAATTTGGAAATACAAGCTGTCTGAGGAAAAGACTATTATCAGGAATGCTTTAAGTCTTTAAGAAGATACAGATCCCATATGGGAATAGCTAATACAAAACTTTACGCAAAAAAATAACTGGCAAAAAGCGTTCTTAAAAATGGGCTTTTTTTAAAAGATATTTCACGGAAACTGAGGTATTTTGGCCACATCTCAAGGTCTTTTGACTTGGCAGAGAAGATTCTACGGAGCATCGTGAAAGAAAGGAAAGAAGTCGACAGAAGATATGGGACGACAAAATTAAGGCACCCGAAGACAGATCAAATAAAAATTTAAAGAATTCCATTAAGAACAGAAAATACATTCAAAAGAAGGAACATGTGCCATACTTTGAAGTTCCGACTACTCTAGCCTCATCCATGATCCTGACAATATCTGGTGACGATATCCAGGGAAAATTATAGTCTATATTTTTTAATTTAAAGTCGGAGGGAATTGTAGTAAAGTTATATGTGGTGCCCCAACGACCTTGCGAAGTTATGGTATAGACTAGGCTAGACTGCACTAAAACAATTAAAATAACGTTCTTATTGGAAACACACGCAATTAACTAGAATAACACATCGAAATATGATAGTGATATTCTTATAAGCGATGTGAATAACATAATTAAAGAAGCGAAAGAATAAGAGTCAGACTGTAAAATTAGAACTATAGTTTGTTATAATTGGTAGTACTTGTATATGGATATAACTGAGCATGGTTTGGTAGATATTGTGACATACGCGGATATAGGCTTCATTATCAACGAAGACAAAACTTTCACTTATACTATACCAAGAATTGTATGCATTTTGTTGAATAATATTCAAAATATACTCACGCAAAACTGATAACCCTGCACTGTGCAAACTTCTGAAATGACCCAGAGGCAGCCAGTATACCAGATATCTGTGAAAGAACCAATTAATTGCAACAAAATATATAATATGTATAGGAAATTTACAGATAATTGGCGACTTATATGAAGTTCAATCATAGGGCTCTTGGCTATCTTCAGTTCTGTTATCACATTTGAACCGCAACATGATAAAAACGAACAAAGTGGTATGTGCGCCCAGCGAAGACTCTGATCAACCTGGATATCCGCCCAGTCTGATCGTAGTCTTCGCTGTCAGCATGATGGTAGCTTAGACCCTTAGCTACACTTTAAGCGCACTGTAAAGACTCTGGGCAGACTGGGCGGTTGCCTAGTCTGATCTGAGTCTCTGCAGAATGCACATGCCACTTTGTTTGTTTTGTCTAGTCGCGGCCCATAACTGTTCTTTTCATTGTTTAGTGTCACTGAAGAGGCTTAAATAGACGAAAATATCTCCTAACGTACAACCAAAACCTGCCTTACACCTACCATAAAATAATAAAACTTTTGACGCCTAAACTTATTACCATAAATGTAAAAAAATAAATAAAACAGTTTGATTTTACAATGCAAAATGGCCGGGCCGGGTAGCGCAATCGGTAGGGCACCTGACTCGTAAGTCAGAGGTCCTGGGTTCGAATCCCGGTCTGGCCACATACTTTCGTTTCTCCTTCCGCTGATTCAAGAAGGGCATTTGTCAGTTACTGGCGAAAGTATGTGCACTTAGTACTGGTCAACCGCTTAGGAGGTCTAAGCCTGCCCAGGAATAGTGTGGTTAGGTTAACTGACCATCCCGACATGACCTTAGTTGTTTACCGTGGACGTTAAGCATCAAATCAACCAACCAACCAACAACGCAAAATGCGTCCAAAAGATGCAGATGCAATGGAAAACAGCGTAGACTTTGATCAGACTGCTCCAAAAGGATAGGTCTGGTTTGGGTCAGCACTATTTACTGTCTAAACTGCTCGCTCATCTGTTCCATTGCTCAGAATTCTTACAGTATAAATGTGCTCATTTCTTTAAATGAGCCGCGACATGTGAAAACCAACAATGTGGATGTGCGACCAGCGCAGACTCAGATCAGCCTGAGCATCAGCCCAGTTTAATCAGAATCTTTACTTAGCGCTTAAATGGTAGCTAAGGGTCTAAGCTACCTCCGTGCGAGCAGCGAGGACTCTGATCAGACTGGGCGGATGCCCAGGCTGATCTGAGTCTGCGCTGGGTGCACAACCACATTGTTGGTTTTCTCTTGTCGCGGCTCAAATGGCCAACCTTTATTGGTTTGCTTTTTTAATAAAGCCGCTTTGGTATTGGCTTATATTTCCTTCGGTACTCATTCGCATGACAGATTCGTCATGACGTCCTCACGTTTCTCTTTTAATCTCCAAATTTTAATACATTGTAGTTGCGACATTTAACCAACCCCAGTGATTTATATTTCAAATATGTCATGCAAAAAGCGTATCTCTGGACCAGTCGGCCTTATCGGGACCTACAACGTTTGCTCTCTGTTCTTTTAATTTTCAATATGATAGAGCATAAATAAAACATTTGTATGAATTTTGCAGGTATTAATTTTGCTTTCTACTATTTTGTTGCTTTAAGTGTTAAAAAAACAGCGGATACACCGAAATTATAAGATGTATGGGTACCCCTCCAGGTTTCTTCTTTTTTTTTCGCCAATGTCACAAAAAGTTGACTTTTTTTATTTCCTGGCTACCTTTCTCGATACTGTAAATCTTCGGAAAAATTTTGCCCTAAGGCAAATTCATTTCTTTAATAGTTGACCCACACCCCAACAACAACAAAATTTGGAAGACAGGAAAATGAAAATGGCAAAGTTGCTTTCCTTGAAATTGTAATTATTTACCTTAACCCATTGCATTCTGGATAATTTTTGTCGTCTGCTGAAATTGTCGTCTGCATGAAAAATCAAGAATATTTTGACAAAATTGGTCTAACTAACTCTTGTAGAAATGATGCCTAGGCAGCAAACAGTTTGGATCCCTGATCTGGATCCAAACTAAAGGGGTATCCCAAATGCAATGGGTTCAGTGCATCTGAAAACTTACATCGGTGCAGAAAGCATCCGAATAATTTTGAAACATTTGTGATGCAGGATTCAGCAAATCTGGCAGCTCTGAAAGGTCGTCCACAAGCTCAAACTCTACGGGAAACATTGAGATGACGTCAGAATGGTAGATATAGTTATAACCAACATTTATAACATTTTTATCATCCAGAATTATAGTGGGTTGAGACAAAATGTGGTTTTTGATATCCTCTATCAATGTGTCTGGAGCCACTTTAATAAAATGTGCCACCCAGTTTATCTTGTTAGGCTGAACTCTGAAATTCAAAATTTAAATTTGAGCCGCGACACTACAAAACCAGCAAAGCGGCTGTGCAGCCAGTGCAGACTCAGCTCAACCTGGGCATCCACCCAGTCTAGTCAGAGACTTCGCTGTGCGCTTAAAGGGTAGCTAAGGTCCAAACTAGCTCCATCCGGACAGTGAAGACTCTGATCAGACAGAGCGGATGTCCAGTCTGATCTGAGTATTCGCTGGGCGCAAATTCCACTTTGTTGGTGTCGCGGCTCATTCACAGTTATCATATCGACGTCACTGTTATTCAGTGGAAAGCGTCGTCACAGAAACCGTATGATCACACAAGTAATAACATTTTGGCGCCTACATGTAACATGACGGAAAACTACCGTACAGTGCGTTTTCTTATTAAAATAACGTTTATTTTGAAGGCGATAAAATTCCGTTTAAACGGTCATATTACACTCGTGGTCATTTCATATGTAATGACCATTCTTGTCAGCTTCCATTTTTAAACTCCCTATATAATTAGAAACTGTAACGAATTGCTGATTGTATTAATTCTTTGATATTTTTATATTTACTTTACTACCCGGCTATAGAAAAATGTTGACGGAGTGGCAAACAGCAACGTGTCTTGACCAGACTGCACCAGTCCTGAAGTACAGCGTTAGACACCTGCCACAATATGTATTCTATAGGAACATTGCACAACAGTTAATCAACGTAGCAAAATGTGGTATGTCTTCTCTCTCTCTCTCTCTCTCTCTCTCTCTCTCTCTCTCTCTCTCTCTCTCTCTTTGTAATATTTGTCAACTTGTTTCCTATAATGTACCGACGGGCTGAGGTAAACTAAAAGAAAGCAAGATTAGCGAAACCTATGTAAAATGCATGTGAAGAAGAAAATAATGGAACACACCTCCGCCCGACAGCGTCATATTTTAAAAAATCCAAACGACATGCATATCTTCGGGGAGATATATGTATATGCTAAAAGACAGAAAAGGGTGCAATGGCATGACCTTTTTAATTGGATAATAAAAAGGACACAGTTAAGTCATAAACATGTTAGAATTACGTAAACCATTTTTTTTATTACCCAGCTTTCTTTATGCTGCCTATTTACATGTACATAGATTTGACTATCTACTGTAGTGTTCGTATTCAATGCATGTGACCAGCCAGTAGTTTTGATTATCGCAAGCCAAGTAACGTCACCAATTTAAACATAACGAAAAAACAGCGCAAGAGTTTTTGACTATCGTCCAATTACGCGCTACGTTACGTCAGATGTAACTGGAGCTTTCTTACATAATGGATACATACAGTTGTGCATTCTTTGTTAAGAAATGACCTATTTCATGCCTTCTACCGGCAACAGTCAAATCCTAGGTGCTGTGGACGATCCGATGCACCAGTAGTTAATTTTATCACCCGCCAAAGTGCAGTGTACGACCCGATGGCCGTTCGATCGTCCATTGGGTCGTACACTGCGCTTTGGGATGATAAAATTAACTACTGCCCACAAAGGCATGAAGTAGTTGTATATTGTTGTATTAATTGATCGAACTTCTACAATATCTCTAACAATATGGACCAAAACTCCTCAGATGCCTGACTAAATGAATGAAAAGGTATGAGATTATGTTTTCAACCCCCCTACCCCACAAAAAACAGGTTTCGTCATATTCCCCCACCCCCGCCAAAAAGAATGCATTTTATTTCATTTTATCGTTTTCGTCACAAAGTAATAAATATAAAGGGTCATTATAGTAGCATCAACAATACGACTTGAATTCTTTTCTTCTTTGCCAGGAAACACGCGTATACTAAATTTTAAGGACCCAACACACTCATACACTCACACACAGACACTTACATACACACAGATACACACACATAGATGCCATACTATGCAATGTTAGTATAAAATACCAGATATTCATGCTTTTTTCCTGCTAGGACCATACTTTGTTACTTTTCTGTTTTCAATTTTTCTGTAATATTCATTTCTTGGTTCTTTCGGGAATCCCTTGCTCCCTTGCTTCCAAAAATACATTTGTTTTCATTCTTTATAAAAACATATACTTACTGATAGCTGGTTACATCACAACCATCATAATTTTCAAATTCAATCCCAGGAGCAGAGGACAAAATGGCTGTCATCTAAAAAAAAGGAAGAAAGAGCTGTCATCTAAAAAAGGAAGAAAGAAATTCATAACGCTAATAGTTCATTTTTTAAGATAAACATCTATGAGCTAGTTAGTGTTGAGGTAGTGTCATAAGCTACGTATTGTTAACTTTTTTCTCCTTATTCATAATCATGTTGATTTTTCAACTTGCAACGAGAGATAAGGTTGCATATAAACCCGAAAAAAACTTTATTTTTGACTGACTATTCCAACACGGGTACATTTGTATCCATTCTTTTCCGACATGGTAACATTTGCATTTTCGTTGTTCTCTGTGGGCTATGCTGTCGTATCGTTCACCTGAAAATGTATCAAGTTTATCGTTTTGACAGTGGTAGGTCAAGCCAAATGCAGACTATCACTTTCTAGTCGTAGTTTTTGCTTATCAGAATATATTGTGCCTATACATGCTGCGCAAATCCTGCTACACTTGGCTTTTCATATGGTCAAATATAAGTTTTATGACAATCATGGTGCCTTATAAACCCAAGTGGAAAAAGCTGCATAATTAAGCCAGGTTGGGCACCAGGTAAAATAGGCTTACTGTGGCATTCAGGAGGACGTCAATAATCCAGAGTGGTCCCACTTGTTTAAAGAATATTTACTTGAAACAATCTTTACATGACATCCTGTCTAGTAAGATGGAAAATGCAATTTATCCCTTATTTATGTTAACTACGGCGGTTGGCAGAACTTACATGATCACAGAAAACAGTAGCGTAATCTTGGAAAAGCTGAGTCCCTGTATCCAGCAGATTAGACACGTCATCCACTAGGTCCATTTGTACGGTGAATTCAAACTGCAAAACTAAAATTGAAGTCATCGGGTTACCTAGCGTAATATATAGCTGTATTATAAGCTCAAATTAAGAGGGAGTATTTGGTCATAATTAGCGATACTTTTTGTTAATTCTCCATAAAACCGTATGTTGTGACCCCTCATCTGAACGATGAGGGGTCACAACATTTGGTTTCAATGAGACATAAAAAATAATAATCTCTAACTATCATCAAATACTCTCTCTTATCTAGAGCTCTGATTATGCATGTACTAGTTGTATGTGCACATCTCCACAGTTTGGTTCCCATATTCACAAGGAAGACAACTTTGCTACAGCAGTATTGCTCCCCCTTCTCCAATGAGGGCTGCTCACAAACAGCAAATTCTTGCCTTTGTGAGATAGGGCACACTTTAGGGGTAACTACTAAACCAATTTGAGCCGCGAAACGAGAAAACGAACAAAGTGGTTGTGCGCCCAGCGCAGACTCAGATCAGCCTGGGCATCCGCCCAGTCGGACCAGAGACTTCGCTGTCCGCATGAAGGTAGCTTAGACTCTTAGCTACACTTTAAGCGCTTAGGAAAGACTCTGATCAGACTGGGCGGACACCCAGGCTGATCTGAGTCTGCGCTGGGCGAACCACCACATTGTTGGTTTTCTCGCGTCGCGGCTCAGTTTCAGTTTTGCCCCCCTTTCCGATGGAGGTCATAGAGGATCTTACATGAGTGCTAATGTATAATTGAATTTATTAAACGAGTTGAGGAAAAAGAAAAGATGCGAGGCTATGCCTAGCATCTTATCGTTTTCATCAACGAGTTTAATAAATTCAATAATACAGGAGCACGAATGCAAGATTATTTTTATCATATAACACTAAAATCGCACTTTTAGCAATTTTTGCACTAAAACGTCACGATTTCGCCATTAGAAAACACGACGTTTCATTGACGTTAACGCACAACGTTATGTAATTTGCATATTTAATCCACTTATGAATAACTTTTTTAATGCATGGCTTTATTACACCCTCAGACGCGACGTCATATGATAAAACTCTGAAAAGAATTCGCTCTCTTACTTTTGAAAGGTTTTCTCACCTTTGAATAAAATGCGAGGGAAACATGGAGGTGTGTTCATACCCCTTGATATAGTCCCCTCATAAAAATGGTATGTCACTGTTTCCCCACTCCCTACCCCCAGAGTGATGTGCTTTTATGGTGTAGCAATACACCTTAAAACTGCTGGTCGAAAATACTGCCTATTGTAATGGGGTCTGTAAGCTTCGAACTTAGACAATAATGTAGATTTAAAACAAAACAACAACTGAAAGCAATGAAAACATTCATAATAAGCGAAACAGCAGTTTTGATCTGTTTGTCCTTCCATTGATTGCATCAAGTAAGGTTATAATATATTGTCATTCAACATGCATGTACATGTAACACCGTGACAAATCTGCAATTTTCATTCGTAAAATTGAATATAGTGTTTCTAAGGGGTATAACTCTTAAACGCTCTTTACAGGTATTAAGAAATGAAAAAAAATCAAAGAGAAGCCAAGCTGTCACTGTATTAAACTGTTACAATATCACGCACACACGGTACTTGTCAAAAATATTTGCATCGAAAACACATGAATTGAAATTGATTTAAATCCATTTCATATTTTTCTTAAACCAGAAGTTCTGCTAGGTTTCTTTGGTCCAAACTTATTTATCAGACTTTTTTATTATCTTATGTACCACTAAAGCCAGTTTAAAGAAAATAACTCTAAATCTCAGGAAACTGGCATAATAAGATTTTGATTTACTGTCCGATCATTATTTTCACATTATATATTCTTCATGCGCTATATATAATAGAAACATGTCTAACTAAGTAAGTGGTAACCTTCTACTACAACTACTTATTGCCATCAGATTACCATTGTAGATTTACAAGATTATAACATTACGAGTGTCCATGTAGGATAGGGGAAGCTCACCCGAGGCGATTGAATTTCAACCAGGGACGAGGCTTGCCGAGTCCCTGGTTGAAATTCCGACCCCGAGGGTGAGATATCCCTATCTTACATGGACTAACTCATGATGGATTATTTTCCTCCCACATTTAGCGGATTTCAAACCTTAAGTCGGATGCCGGATAAGGCTTCAAAACAGGAAAATTTTAACTTTTTAACCAGTGATCTAAAGTAAATTTTTAGCATCCCAGTGTATTTATCAGGTCCTTAAAAGGGTGTAAAGATAGTTTTTACCTAAAAAAAAGAAAATACGCGGAAAACACGATATGTTGACTATTTTATCTTCCCGAATGCAAAATAAAATACAACTAAGCCTCTAGCGTCACGCGCATCAAGTTTGCTAGCGACGTTTCATAACCGGTTTAAGTGACGTCATTAAAATTTAGTGACGTCACAAACCTATGATTTGTTATCAGACGTTGTCCGAGATGCTTGTTTGTCCATTTTGTTCATTTAAAATTAAGATGTTAGTCGAAAACTGTAACTGTCTGGTTGCTAATATAAGAAAGATGTTGCTAGGTGTGAGATATAGAGGATCTTACATGAGTGCTCATGTATTATTGAATTTATTAAACGAGCTGGGGAAAATAAGATGCGAGGCTGGGCCGAGCATCTTATCGGTTTTCCCCCAATGAGTTTAATAAATTCAATAATACAGGAGCTAGAATGCAAGATTCTTTTTATCATATGACACTAAAATCGCATTTAATTAGCAAATTTGCTCTAAAACGTCACGATTTAGCCATTAGAAAACCCAACGTTTTTATGAATGTGAACATAACGTTATGACGTAATCTGCATATTTAATCCACTAGTGGATTATCGTTTTTAATGCATGGCTTTATTACATCTACAGATGCGACGTCATATGATAAAGAAGTTTCTTATATGAGCTGAGGGCCTATCTTATATATGCAAAGGTGGGATAAAAACAAAGCAGCGCCTTATATACTCAGCAAAAACAGAAACGACGGTGTTAACTTTTCTGTTTTAACACACTCAGAATCATGCAAAAATTTGTGATTTAAAAATAAACAAATATTCATTCTGCATAGTACAATCGAGAAACAGTCTTCATGTTATTATGCTTTATATTTAAGACAAGTGAAACACAATTAAACTGATCAACGTTCTTACTGGATCCACAATTCTGTCCCGTGAAACCGATGGTACAATTACAGTGGTAGGAGCCGAACTCGTTGACACATGTACCACCATTAAGGCATGGACTATCAAAACACTCGTCAATATCTGTATAAAGAAATAAATACAGCTGACTCTCTCAAACACTGATATCTGAAAATATCCTCTATATCAAAGAATATATTTGAACATATTAAAAACAGACAAATTGGCAAATGTTCAAATATGAATCTGGAAATGATACAATCCATCAATAAGGAATAACACGCGAAAGTCTAGGTTTGTTAACTGATACTTTTTTGATTGAATCATGGCAGGAATTCAACTAAAGTTCCAAATGATAATTTTATAAATACTCCTATTGGAGCAAATTATTTCATTTTTGTCAATTTTGTTTAGCTTTAATTTTTCTTTCTTACCTGTTCCTACAACTTTAAGTAAGGTCCTGCCCATACCCATGAAGGATACGAAGCTGTATTTTAAGCAGGCAGTGACATGAATTTTAAGCAGGCAGTGACATGAAAATTAGAAATAATTAAACCAAGTTTTAAGATTGTGGGTTCTATATACAGTAGAACTTCGATGGCACGAACCCTGATGGCTCGTTCACCCTGCCTGGCTAAAAACTCTTTTCTTGGTCCCAAGAGGTCACTTATATGGAAACAAAACCTGGGTGCCTTGAACTACCCTTGGCTGGAACTAATTTTCGTGGTCCCAAGCCTGTTTGAGCCAATGAAATTCTACTGTAATTAAAAAATGCAAATTCTTTCCTGTTAAAATAGCAAACAAATTCTTTTCAAATTACAGTGATCATCTTTGGAGGCTAAGATGAATGGGTACACATTCAAGGGAAGCAAAGCACCATTTCCATTTTTGCCTCTCTTCTCTTTCTCAGTGGTGGCCAACTCTTAAACAAAAGGATTTGCTCCTCTCGGAGGAAATTCTTTCTAAAAATAACCCCTTTTTAGAAGGTCTTTGTTATCCACGGAAGCAAACAGGGAGTGAAAAGAGGTTATCTTTCTACCTAAATATGACAGAAATACACTGCGGTGTGCCCATACACTTTAAGGGAGACATCTAGTAATGTCTCCTCTTTTCTTACCAATATTACAATGTGTCCCTTGCCAGCCCAATGGACAATCACAGTCATAGTACCCTGGTTGTTCCACACAGGTGGCACCATTCTCACAGGGGTCAGCCAAACATTCTTCGACATCTATTGAAACATAGATGAATAAAATTTGTTTTTCATTTATGGACTGCTTGGAAATTTTAAAATATAATCAACAGAAAACTTAATTAGATTTTAAAAGATGTAATACTTTAGAACCCTGAATGAAAGTAACAGACTCGTTTTATTAAAAAAACAAAACAAAACAGAAAACAGCACTTTATTAGCATTTTCATTCCTATTCCATTAAACAAAAAATGTCTGTCTGTCCGTTAGTAGTACATGTACACACTGTGCTATTTTTACAAACATATTAACTCCCCATGATTGTATTGTGTCAGTTTCTGAGACTTTTCCAACATTGTTTTCAGCGTGTACATCAAGCGTGTATTTTTTCGGGGATCAAGTTAACTAAAGATGAAATCCCTGCTGAACTGCCAACTGATCTTGTTTGTAGAATAGACTGCAAATACTTTTACTTTTGAAAGCAATGCTTCGTCATTCTGAATGAAACTTGAATGTTGCAGCATAACCTTGAAAAACAGAGATAGTTTTCGTGAAACACTAGGCCCCCCATTCATATGCTAGCAACTAAAGGAGTCAAACTTAACAATGTCTAAACCTGAAAAGGGCCATAGCACTGTTAAATTTAATGGAAATTCCTCAGAAGTTGATCAGATTATATACATACTGATTCCGACCGGTATGCAAAATATCAAAAACATAGCTCAAAAGTTCTCTAGATATAGTGTTAAAAGTTTTGTTTTAGCTGATGCCTAAGTCTTAGAGGGAATAGCTTCGCACATTTACGGATTTTGTTTTAAAATCAAGGGCTACTAATATACAAAATTAGCGTATATCCTTAGCATGTTTGCACAAAACAAGTCTTGCAGTAATTTTCTTTTCTATTAACGTAACACTAGTTTATTTCATGGCACACTTTCTTGCATTTAAAGAAGTTTTAAAAACGTTTTGACAAAACTTAAAATTAAAATATTCATTTATTAATTGCAACTGTTAAAATGATAACTAAAGTGATACAAAAACATTGTACATGTACACACTGGTCTGGCATTCAACACAGGTAACGAAGACAACGTACAAGAAACCTGCCTGTTCTGCTCATCAGGATAAGTTTGTTTCGGAAGTATAGTCTCACGGACCATCCGACCCCGACTCTTGAAATAGGACTCAAAAGTTTTACTGATTGATATGCATATTCAAGAAATACTTGAAAACAATTTTTGGGCTACAATGACCAGACTAAGAATTAATTGAAAAACCTTATTCAAGCATTGCATTTATACTAGACGGAATTTCTTCAAAAATCTGGTCTGACTAAGAGGTCTAACGAACTGCCGGGTTCGAAAGAATTCTAGTTTGAAATAAGTGTACGAAGTATGCGAAAAGTATCGAGTTTTATAGTACGTTGTCTTCGCTGCCTGTGTTGAATGCCAAACCCAGACAAGCGTGATATAACTAGTCATCGATGAAGATACTAAGAATTTATAACTGCACGTTTTAATCGGAATCTTTAGTTATATTTCCATAGAATGTCCTCTGACGTCTAGTCCTGCGCTAAGTAAATCTCTTGATATATTTGGGTGAGTTTTAAGAGGAGTGAAAGTTGATAATTAAAGCTCAACTTCCTTTTTGAAGAAAATGACTTTTCCTTACCGGTATTGCAGTCTTGTCCTTGCCAACCTTCAGTACAGTTACATTCATAAGATCCAAAAATATTCATGCAGGTTGCACCATTTTGACAGGGATCGTTGAAACACTCGTCAATATCTGAAGAAGCCAATCAAGTACATATTACAAGTTTTCCAGATTTAAAGAGATTATAGGGTTCATTTGAGGTTTATGTTCCACACTTCTCCATGATAACATATGTGTGAGCGCTCATTGGAACCGTCTGGCCGAGGCCGTTCTAATGAGGGCCACAATGTATTTAATTATCTCTGACTTATCTATAAAAACAAAACAGAAAATTCAAGTTATTGAAAACAAATAGTTTATTTGTTGATACAGTAAAACAGAGAAGAAAATAATGAAAAAAATAAACATTTAGTGCAGCTCCAAATCAGCTTTCATTAAAGACGATTAGTCTTTGTCAAGCACCTTATCTCAAAGTAAAGGTATCATTAAAGCACTGCTAAGCGTCGTATGAGTCGTATCAGTCACCTTAAACGGGTTGTCTGTAAAAATTCATTTAAACAGAGAATGCTATTTCCGACTTTGGACGTTTCTTTCCTACTGAAGAATAACACGACATATTCAAAATGTACATGAGAACACAAACAGCTAGAAGATAAAATGCATTTTAACTCCTGAGCAAAATAACTGATGTACCTAAATCTAATTAATTTATCTTTGAATGATAAAGTTTTAGTAAAATAAGAAGTGGAGTTTTCCTCAGCACTTTTTGACTAGTTCGATCAACACTGATTGCTTCAAGGAATTCATAGGCAAATTACATCAATAAAGAAGACATTCACCTAAAACCGCTAAAACTAGAAAAGTACTCATTCAAATGATAAGGATGGCCATGCCAAGATTCTGATCAGACACAGGTTCTGGGGCGTCTGCACTGGCTCTGCACCGTTTGCTTATATCCCAAGACCAGATTTCCAGTCCACTTAAGATTAGATTCAATTCACTGACTGAAGAGTTTGTACTGTCCAGTTTTCTCTAGCATTTATAAAGAAAAAGCTATAAGGATTTCTTACCTGTTTCACAGTCTTGTCCTTGCAAACCGTCAGTACAGTTGCATTCATAGGATCCAAGATTGTTTAAACAGTTAGCACCATTTTGACAAGGATCATTGGAACACTCGTCAATATCTGTTAAGGCAGCCAGAAAAAAAATTGTTACTCAGATTTCCTATCGCTCATTAATTTCTAAATGACTCTGCATATACTAGTAATTGATTGACAGGAACGATGTTACCACAAGCACATCAAAACAGAAAAAATCTGTAACAAACAATCGGTATATGATTAAACTTAAATGTTTATACTAATTCTTTAGATAAAAGGGTGTGCGTCCTGCTTCAGATGTTTTTCCTTACCACATTAAGCGCCAGAGAAAAAAATAGCTGAATTCACAAACGACGTAGATCCTGACGAGGCGGCTCATGATAAGCCGCCTCATCTAGATTTTTACTGTTTGTCATCTAGTCTTTGAGTTCATAATATGAAATAGATTGGACGAAATATTTGGTGAAATTTTGCAGATGTGAATTTTGTCGTCACTTTTTGGCGCTTAAAAAGTAATAACAGACTTAAAGTAGGTGAGACGGCAACCATCACGAACCGATACAATCAGTTTCAAAATCCTGGGCCAAAAACTAATTAGGTAAACAATAAAAATGGAACACAAGGCAAACAAGACAAGCGAAGAACCAAGAGATCAGTTTATTTTTCATAACAACAAATATTAATAGAAAGCCAAGAAACAATTACAGTAACTGAGACGTCTCATAAAAAAAGAACTGGCTGCTCTATGAGCAATTTTTTAAGAGTAGAAGGGAGACAAAAACAAAAACCCAGAATAGCCTTCCCTGAAGGTGTTCCTATTTACCTTAAAAGTTTGCTAGAGGACTTGAGAGACGCTGCACTCATCAGTAGCTCATAGACACGGACTCAATCAAACCGATTCTGCAATTTTTAAGTTTGGATCATACCTTCTTACGGAGCATCTCATTCAGTGTGTATAATATCCGAACGGTTTAAGGGTATTTTGCAGGGAAATCAATGAAAATATCTCTCTTAAACACTTTAACACCGTGAAATTATAATTTAATATTATTATTTCACACTTACCATTTTCACAATTCTGCCCTTGCCAACCTGCAGTACAGTTACATTCATAGGACCCAGCATTATTCATACACGTAGCTTCGTTCTGACAGGGATCAGTGAAACACTCGTCAATATCTGTAAAAGTGATGTATCAAAATTAAGAATCCGAAATTTCGAGCAGAAATATATGAGCAAACAGTAGATATACAGATCAGTCTGTTACTCAGTCTGATCAAGGTCAGCATTGTTTGCATTTATGACACGGCGAAATGCCAGTTGTTCAGACGATATGAAAAGTGTATTCCACCATTAAAGTGAGATACCTTATACAAAGGACAACTCTTCTCCTTGGTAGAGCAGCGTTCTAAACAGACTCTGGTCTGTGTGTCACTAAGCCGGTATTTGTATACAAAATAACCTGACTGGGCAATTGAGCAAAGGGGCTTCTCTATAACTGAGTCGGGGTAAGGCAAAACCAAGAAAGTGGCATGTGCGCCAAGTGAAGACTCAGATCAGCCTGGGCCTCAGCCCAGACTGATCAGAGTCTTCGCTGTCGGCATGGAGGTAGCTTAGACCCTCAGCTACTTTTTAAGCATACAGCAGAGAATCTGATGAGGCTTAACAAATACTAAGACTGATCTGAGTCTTCGCTAGGCATACATGCAACTTTGTTGATTTTGCCATGACGCGGCTCATATAAATGTTAGAGAAACTAAGAGTTGGTTAATATTCGGTTAACCGGTCGTGTCTTTCGAAATCTTTTGATAATTTGTGTATAAACTTTTCCCCTTTTGGTTTTTAGGCTGGATATGGGATCTGGCAATTTAGCACCTGGCCATTCCTTATCCTTTTTCTTTGTTTTGCAACATATTTTCTAAATAAGACTTGCTACCAACTTTACGGTCTTGTCTTTGCTAGCCTACACTACAGTCCCATTCACAGGATTGAAATCAAGCATATAGGCAACGACTACAAGGTGTGCTTACCAGTTTCACAATTTTGTCCTTGCCAGCCTGCAGTACAGTTGCATTCATAGGATCCAAAATTATTCATACACGTAGCGCCATTTTGACAAGGATCGTTGGAACACTCGTCGATATCTGTATAGACAAAAGAAAATGGTAATGAAGCAAAGTTAGCATTTAATTTGGTCTACAAAGTTAAATTAATTCTGTTTGTTCCCTATAATATTTCTATACTAGCTGTACTTTTAAATAACTGGCTATAATGTTAGTGTATATGTCCATGCTTTAAGGTACCATTATTATTCTCTTATTTCCAAAGTAATAATCTCTGACTTCCATCCTTGGGCACGTTTGGCATAATTTTTTGGGGGTAATCCCGAGAAATTACCAGGCCCCGAGGTTATAAAACGTTTTTCATACTCAACTAAGCTGAGCATGAAATTTAACCTGCTAATAAAAAACATACTGATAAGTACAGTAGCTTTCTTTCTCAATTTAGCTGAGTCTGAAATTTTCTCTGCTTATGAATTAAAAATGCCAACATTAGTGGGCATTTTCATATTTATCAGCAGAGAAAATTTCATGCTCAGCTGATTTGAGCAGGACGAAAGTTTTATAACCTCAGGGCCTGGTTTTGCTCGGGCTACTCGAAGATGTATTCCAGCACCAGGAGGAGTACCTGAATATTGCTCAGGTTTACCCAAGTAAACATGCCGAACGTGCTCATTGAAGAATACTAACGACATCTCAATTATCAAAATTAGCTAGTCTAGACTATAAGAAAGCTGACTTTTGTCTGTATACGTGGGTGCCCGTGTGTTTATTTATTCCTCTCAAGGTTTTTGTTTTAGAAATTTATTAACATGGTGTCCATAACACCTGGCAAGTATGAGATTCAATTACAATTACGGGATTTTTGTCCACTTATTAAACGAAAGTATATGTTGCAACGACGTTGAGTTGATACGTCGGGTTTGAACATTATGCACCTAATGGGTATTCAGCAAAAAAAATTGTCCACTTACCACCACCACATGTATCCCCGGTGTATCCAACAACACACTCGCATTCAAAGGAGCTAAACGTATCTTTGCATGTGGCCCCGTTCAAACATGGGTTTAATAAACATTCGTTTATATCTGAAATTATAGAGGACCAAATAATAATCGAGCCGCGACACGAGGAAACCAACAATGTGGTTGTGTGCCCAGCGCAGACTCAGATCAGCCGGGGCATCCACCCAGTCTGATCAGAGACTTCGCTGTCCGCGTGGAAATAGGTTAGACCCTTAGCTACCCTTTAAGCACTTACCGAAGAGACGGGTCAAACCGGGCGGATGCCCGGGCTGATCTGAGTCAGCGCTGGGCACACATCCACATTGTTGGTTTTGTCATGTCGCGGCTCAATTCCTAAAATAACTACCGTAACTGTCCTATAATGGAGCAGTTTGGTTTCTCAAAGCAGTAATGCGTCAAAAAGATGCAGATGAAATGAAAAGCAGCGTAGCCCTAGATCAGACCGCTCCTTAGGATCTTGAACCCAAGGAGTTGAAAACAGCGATGCGATAGCATGGAATTAGAATTAATATCATTGAGGAGTATAGACATTTGGGTCAAGTCAGGTAAATTTGGACAGCAGGTAATTTTGGATAGTGACATTGTTTCCTTTATATATATCAGTTGTTTGGAATTAAATCAAAATTAACTAGACAAACAGCGAAAATCTTGAAGAGAGGGCTCATTATGAGTCGTCTCATCTAGAGTTTCACTGTTCGCAGTGGTTTGTCAGAAACTACCCGCTGTCCGAAGCTACCCAGTTTGAGTTTAAAAAGAAGCATGAATGCAGTTAAAGCATCGCATGTCAAATATTCAAGTGCTTATAGTCACAACCAGATATAAAGGATTTAAAATGTATGGATTATCCGCCATATTTATATAATAAAACACCTATTTTGACCTCATATTTGTTTTTTCCAGCCGAGACGGCTCTTCTGAAATAGACGCCTCTCTCTCGAGTAAACAAACTCTTTACTTTTAGAGCAGCTTAAAATGAAAAGGGAGAAGTTCTTATTGGAAAGAATAACCAACTCTTGAAGTTCTCGCATTCGCCTTTTAAATCATGTATATCTTACTTACTTCCATCGCAGAGCGGGCCACTGAGTCCTTCAGGACAGTCGCATCTGAACCCCGGAATAAGATTAACACACGTCCCACCATTAGCGCAAGGGTTAAAAGGACTGCACTCGTTTATATCTGAAATATATAACAACATTGTCTAAGACGTGTAATGGCAAATATAGACAACTCGAGAAATACCGACTAAATTTTAAGCCGCGACACGAGAAAACCAACAGCGTGGTTGTGCGCCCAGCGCAGACTCAGATCAGCCTGGGCATCCGCCCAGTCTGATCAGAGACTTCTCTGTCCGCATGAAGCTAGCTTACACTCTCATCCACCCTTTAAGCGCTTAGCGAAGAGTCTGTTCAGACTTGGCGGATGTCCACAATGACCTGAATTTGGGTTGGGCGCAGAACCACTTTGTTGGTTTTCTCGTGTCGAGGCAAAACTATCATCTTCCTCCGGTTAACGCAGGCAAAGGCCGTCTTCTGTCGTTGTCAATTCCGTTCAGCACCGGCAATCATTATGGCGCCTTCTGCCAAATTTAACTTCCGTTAACACCGACGAAAGACGTTTTCTGCCGTTGAAAACTTCGGTTAACACTGGCGATGACCGCTTTCTGCGGTTGCCAACTTCGTTTACTGCCGGCAAATGCAACGACAGTATACGATGTTTGTCTATATCTGACGAATTACCGATTCGCCCTTATTAGCCAATTTGTATCTAAAACTTTTAATAGGTATGCCCTTCATCCATATAGAGTAAGGAAAGTATAATGAAAATGATTTGTAAAGGAATGCAATTATATGGGAAACAACTTATACATGTAACTGATATTAGTTACCTTTATTTTTCATATCCAGAAATTCAGTATTGAAATTTGATTTAAGACACAGTTCTTCTTGTATCAAGTAACTTTACCAAAGTTCTCAGTTATATGTTTAATTTTTATCCCCCGATAAATGTTGCACGTATTAAATCACAGACTCATTTGTTTTCATAAAAATGTTATGGAATTCCATCATCCATTTTAGGCCCAATACCCATAATAGCAGAAACAAGCACACTGCACAGACAAACCAGCGATTGCCTACAAATACTGTCAATGATCGAGAAACAATTCTGTTAGTTCCACTCTGGCTTGAAGAAGGTAAAATGATACTTAACCTAAAGTAGTGTTGTATTTCAGTGACGTTCTGGTCTTGAGATTTTGAACTCATATATATATTTTATCTGAAGTTCTATTACATTACAAACATATCTCCGGAAAACACATTTGTATAACGTACCCGCGCCGCAATCATCGCCTGTAAATCCTAGTACACACTCGCAAGTGTATGATCCATCAGTATTTTTACAAGTGGCTCCATTTAGACACAGGCTATTTAGGCATTCGTTTATATCTGAAAAAAGAAACTAAAGAAAGTTACCATTGTCTCGTGAATGTGTAAGCCATCAGTGTCTTTACAAGTAGTGTGCGTGTACAATAATGGTGACTGTGCAACTCACTTTAAACTATAGGCAGTCAGAGGACACGTATCCAGTTTCTTAATGTCATATTTTCGTATCATTATGCAGTCTATAGAAACCGCCTTTTCCTATTCATTCGATGTCTGTATTTTACTTTTTCTAAGGTTCTATTTGCATTTCCAAAAATACATAAATAATAGATAAATGCATTAATTAATAAAACTAAAGCAAGGAAGATACACGTTCGAACCTCTGACCAAGGACTTTCACTCTTTAATGCTGATACTTTAAGCGAAACTACTGGACCACACTGAAACCTATCGCATATTTTCGGGAGAAGATGTCCATAAGTTGCAAAGCTTGTTATCTAATCCCGCTGTATGTTTATTATGTTACTATATTTGTAGTGATTCATTGAATAAAATATTGATTAAACTAAAATATCGCAGTAATTGTAATGATAATATTTGTAGGTGTTATGAATGTGACGGGTATGGCTACATTTTCCGTAAAAAAAACTGTTCAACATATTTCAAGGTTCAGTCCAGTACTTTAAGTGCATTGACTTGGAAGTATTTAAAATTTGAACTTTAATATTCCGGGTTGACATCAAATCAAATTAAATCTCTAAATACACAATAACTGCAAACTGTCCCCTTTACCAAAAACAAAGAATTTACTACTAAGAACGCCCCGAATTCTAAACCTTTTGACTATTTTCTTTAACTTTCATTTGTAGGAATTAAGCAGTTGTGACAATTTCTCAGTTTACTCGAACAGCGACAGTTTGGTACATACCGTCTACACAGTTGTTGCCTTCATACCCTGCCATACACTCGCAGGTATAGGAGCCGTCATTGTTTATACATGAAGCACCGTTCAGACATGGGTTGTTGAGACATTCATTGATGTCTGAAAATACAAGCATTAATTATAATGAATTAACGGATAATTAAATGAAACATTAAAGACAGTATACCTTAATTATGTTAGTGCGTTTACAATATGTCGATTGTGCCACTCACTATAATTATTGGCTCTCAAAGGACAAATATCCTTTTTTCTAAATATGTCATTAATTTATATTATTATATAGTCTTCAGGATCGCTATTCGGTCTTTGAGAGTATAACCTCATTATTTTTCAATATATGTATTTGATTTACCTATCGTTTTATACCTATTTCAAAAAGCAAATGATAATAAATAATACAGCTTGGAACCACTATGCAATGACTCTTGCTCTTACATACCGATACCGGACCAAACTGAAACGTATCGCAACATCTGTAAATGGTAATATGTGAAAGTGTTATGCAGGTGACAGAAAGAGCCTACTGTGTCCGTGACCAAATGTTCAATTTATTTCAAGGTTCGGTCCAATAACAAAAGTGCAATGGCATGACAGTAATCAAAATTCGATTTGGTTTAAACAATATTTCATTCAATTATCTACATATGGTACATTCAAAGTACAATTTTCATGAAAAGGATTTGGTCGAAAGCTCATAGTTTGTATAGACCATTTCCAAAAATTCAAATTGTAGTATTCTCTTGTTGACATCAAACCTAATCCAATGTCTCAGTGATCAATGAGTGCATACTGTGTCTTTAACAAAAATACAGAATGTTTTATTTAGAACAGCTCGAATCATAAATTGTTCGACAATTTTCTTATGCTTTTATTCGCAAAACTCTAAGCACTTGCGAAAGGGTCTCAATTAACACGTCGTATAGAAACAGTTGGTGCATATCCCCTCCACAGATGCTGCCTATAAACCCTGCTATACAATCACACGAATAGTATTCGGTGTATTTATTTGAATTGCTCAGCATTCTCTTTGTATTTCCAAGAAAAAATAATGATTATAAAGCGAAAGACAACGAAGATACATGAAGTTCAAACTACTGAGCAATGACCTTTACTCTTATATGCCGATACTGTATGCAGACCCACAAGACCTCATTGAAACATCTCGCTTCAATTGTTAATATAATAATATGAAGGTGTAATGACTGTGACTGAAACAGCCTACTGTTTCTATTTCAATGTCGATTCAAATATTAAAAGTGCAATGGCATGACAGTTAACGAAATTAGCTTGCAGTATTTTTTTGACTTGCAGCATTCTTTTATTGACATCAAAACAAAATCCAATTAGCAGTAATCAACAACGGCATACTGTATCCTTTTTATCACAAACAGAAAATGTATCCTTTAGAACATCTCGACTAACAAGTTTTTTCGACAATTTTCTTTAACTTTTATTCGCAGAAGGTAAGTACTTGCGAAATATTTTACACAAACTGAAACATTTTGGTACACACCATCTCCACAGTTGTTGCCTTCATACCCTGCCATACATTCGCACGTATAAGAGCCGTCATTGTTAAGGCATGTAGCACCGTTCAGACATGGGTTGTTGAGACATTCATCGATGTCTGAAAAGACAACAAACGGATAATGAAATAAAATAATTGCATTAATGATATATCTTAATTATGTTAGTGCTTGTACATTATGTATATTGCGCAACTCTCTTTAAATTATAAACTCTTAGGGAACAAATGATTGTGTCTAAGTATCATTTTTGTATTATTTTATTCATTAGGACCGCTTTCCGCACTATGGAAGTTTTATGCAATGACTGAATTTTATTTATCTATAGTTTTATATCTATTTCCAAAAGTAGTATAATATTTCTTTATATCCTCATTTTAAGCTCTTCTTACTAACAATAACCCAATCAACTATATTTCACATTGCTTTTACACCTTTTTATCCTGCACTATCTCACTTTTTTCTTCTCTTACTAACACACCCTGAAAGGTCAAATCCAAATTATACTCGATAGAGCGTTATCGATTATCTGCAGATAGAGAGATAGATAATGATGAAAAATAAATAAAGCTAAGGACAAGGTATTCTCTGGCTGACATACATATTCAATCTAAGCGATCAATGATTGTATACTTAATGACAAAAGTATCGCTCATTTATGATCGTGGTTGCAAAAACGCAAAATTCATTATCTCGAACATCTCGAATTATAAAATCTTTGACCATTTTTTTACTTCTTTTTGCAAAAAGTAAGCACTAGCGAAAAATTCTTAATTTACGCGCAAACTGACAGTTTGCTACGTACCGTCTTCACAGTTGTTGCCTTCATACCCTGCCATACACTCGCAGGTATAAGAGCCGTCATTGTTAAGACATGTAGCAGCGTTAAGACATGGGTTGTTGAGACATTCATTGATGTCTGAAAATGCGAGCATTAATAAGGAATTTATGAGAAAAGAAACAATAACATAAATGACATACGTATCGCTTATTTTTGATTGTGCGTGCGCAATATATTAATTTTGCAACTAACTTTAAATGATAGGCTGTCAGAGGAATAATATCAAATTGTTTCTGAATGTCATATTTTCGTAACATTGTCGAGTCGTCAGGAACAGCTTTTCGTACAAGGAACGTTTGATTTCATTATTTGTTCGATGTATATTAATTGTATTTGCTTCTTTCTACGGCTCTATTTAACTGCCAAAACTATTAAGCTAAAAAAGGAGGATACACGAGTTCGAACCACGGAACAATGACTTTTACCCTAACATGATGATACTATAAGCTGAACTACTGTATCGCAATTGAAACATAACGCAACAATTGTAAAGGATTCTGATGTGGTTCTATGAATCTGACGGAAAGATCAAATTTTCTTGACAAACTGTTCGACCTACTTCACGATTCGGTCCAATATTAAACGTGCAAACAAAATTTCATCTGTAGTATCTAATTGCTGGCATCAAACTAAGTCCAATCTCTCAGTAATCAATAACTGCATACTGTCTTCTTGAACAGAAACATAAAATTTATCATTTATAACATCACGAAGCATCATTTGTCGACTTTTTTTCTTTAATGTTATTCACAGAATGTAAGCATTTGTCAAATGTTATAATGCACACGTAGAGGGATGGTTTGGTACATACCGTCACCACAGTTGTTGCCTTCATATCCTGCCATACAATCGCAGCTATAAGAGCCGTCATTGTTAAGACATGTAGCACCGTTCAGACATGGGTCGTTGAGACATTCATTGATGTCTGAAAATGCACGAATTATTTCAGAATTTACGGGTTAGAAAATAAAATAATCATGACAGTTATGACATAAGTATATCTTAATTATATTAGTACGTGTATAATATGTAGATTGCGCAACTCACTTTCAATTGTAGGCTTCAGAAGACAAGTATCCAAATGTTTCTCAACATTATATTTTCATACCAGGAACCGCTTTTCTTACTATGAAAGTATGATTTCATTATTTTATTGATGTGTGTACTATATTTGTCGAAGGTTCTATTTATATTTCCGAAAAAATATAATGAAGCTAAAGACGAGGAAGATAAACGAGTATTAGCTACTCGTGTTGGACCACTGGTCCATAGAAAACACGCGAAAAAGTTAATGAGAGTAAATGAAGGTGTTATGAATGTCACGGAAAGAGCCTACTGTTTCCGCGACAAGTTGCTTAACATATTTCAAGAGTCGTTCCAATATTCAAAGTGCACCTACATGACAATAAACACAATTTGATATGTAGTATATTCTGGTAGACATAAAACCATATACAAGCTTTCAGTAAAAATAAAAAATTACCGGTAAGATCATCTTGAATAGTAAACTTTTTGACTATTTTCTTTCTCTTTTATGCGAAAAAGTAAACACTTGCGAAATTTCTCAGTTTAAAAGTACAGAGACAGGTTTGTACTTACCGTCACCACAATTCTTGCCTTCATACCCTGCCATACAATCGCAGGTATAAGAGCCGTCATTGTTAAGACATGTAGCAGCGTTAAGACATGGGTTGTTGAGACATTCATTGATGTCTGAAAATGCGAGCATTAATAAGGAATTTATGAGAAAAGAAACAATAACATTAATGACATACGTATCGCTTAAGCCCCAGTCACACACACACATTACGGATAGGGCGGATAGTTGCGGATAAAATCCTCAGTTTATCCGCAGAATTTGTGGGCTTGGCCTAATTTTATTTAATGAATTTACGGATATAGTTACCAATAGATGCGTATGGATACGGATAGGTACGAACTACTAACCTTCCGTTACCTTCTGTAACCTTTAGATGTGGATAAATACCTTCAGATGCGGACCGTTGCGCATGACTAGCGGATAGAAGAATAGAAAAGATGAACTGCGACGTCCACATCTGTGTCTAATCCTTGTATGCTCCAGTCACACACACACATACGGATTGTGCGGATACTACGGATGGCCCGTCCGTATCTATCCGTTATATCCGTAATAGATCCGTATCAGATCCGCAGAGTCCGTAACTGTCCGTATCATATCCGCAGAGTCCGCAGGATCCGCGTCGAAATTTTGAAAAGTTTCAAAATTCGGGCGCGGATGAGTAAACCGTAATGGTGCGTTACTAAACGCATATATCCGCATCTATCCGTATCTAATCCGTGTCGCTTACGTATCTATTCCGCATCTTATCCGTTATTGAACCTATCATTCCGCAGCCCCACTCCTAGTAGAGGACCGATACGGTTTCAAGAGGAATGTTGCCTTTAGTTACGGAGGTTACGGGTCTCGTTCGGCGTACTGTAACGGACTGTTTTCTGCTGTAACGTTTCAATACAAAAAGGTTGCGTTCCAATACTGACAGATACCTACAGGATGGCTTAGAGAGGCGGCTGTACGGCAACAATACCAGTGGGGGGCAAAGAGACAGAGACTGTATCTCAAGCACTACTACAACAGAGAGGCCGGGTCGGTGCCATGGCAGTGGCGTATGGTGCAGTTATGGTGCGATGTTATGTTTCTTATTAGAAACATTGGGATCATCTTTTCATTAATTTGCCAATGGCAAAAGTAGGGCCATCATTTCATAAACTTATTTGACTTTTATCAATTCGAATTAGTTGTCCAATAAAGGGCAATTAATAGTAATTCTTTTATTAATTCCAATTAGTTGTTCAATATAGGACAATGTTAAATGGTGAAATGAAGTAATAAATATCTACTGGTCAGGCTTGAGTAGCCGAAACTTCGCATATGGCCCATGTTCCTTCTTTCGAATGTGTTCTGTGCTCTTGAATGAACTCTTTTAGATTTCTATTTTACTTCAATGCCACTGGTGTCGTGCCGTGCGGCGACCGTAAAGCGTCTCCCCGTTCGTCATCTGTAGTGCATATTATATATAATTTTTCCTTTGAGGTCAAGAAAATATTCTGAGATTTATAGTCTAGATTATTGCTCTTTTTTCCTTTTATGGTACAAATCAGTCTTTGAATTTACTGCTTTATCAAAATTAAAAATTTACATTATGCTTTCTCTGGTTTTCGTAACCAAATCATATCGGGGTCACTGATGCGGTTTGAGTAGCGAATTCTCGAAGTATGGTCCATTCCTGCGAATGTGTGCAGTGTTCTTGAAGGATTAGAATAGTATCTACTGTTACAGTATCAACTGCCGACTGAATATCTATGTCAACCAAGCAGTAAATGGGGACTTTTTTCAAATCAGGGAAGGACTAGGTAGCGACAGGAGAGAGATGGGCTTCGCCTTTCATATGCTGTACCCAAGATACATTGACCCTAACCACCTACCCCCATCCTCCTCCTCCCCCAAGCCATCCACCGGTAATTAGGCTGTAGGAAACCTTTACCTTTACCCAATTTATAGTTTGGATCCAGGTATACAAATTTAAATAAAAATCTAATCCTTCATGAGCACAGAACACTAAACACATTCGAGAGAAGGAGCATGGGCCATACATCGAGGTTCCGATTACTAGAGCCTTATCAATGACCCTGACATGACCCATAACTTCCGTAACTAAAGGTAAAGATCCGTATGAAACCGTGTCAGTCTTCAACTTGGGACTGCGGAATGATGGGTTCAGTTACGGATAAGATACGGAATAGATACGAATGAGACACGGATTAGATACGGATAGATGCAGAAAAATTCGTTCAGTTACGGACTTTTACGGTTTACTCATCCGCGCCCGAATTTTGAACCTTTTCAAATTTCGATGCGGATCCTGCGGACCCTGCGGATATGATACGGACAGTAACGGACTCTGCGGATGCGATACGGATTCATTACGGATTAAATGGATAGATACGGACGGCTATCCGTAGCATCCGCAGAATCCGTATATGTGTGTGTGACTGGGGCATTAGTTTTGATTGTGCGTGCGCAATATGTTAATTTTGCAACTAACTTTAAATGATAGGCTGTCAGAGGAATAATATCAAATTGTTTCTGAATGTCATATTTTCGTAACATTGTCGAGTCGTCAGGAACAGCTTTTCGTACAAGGAACGTTTGATTTCATTATTTGTTCGATGTATATTAATTGTATTTGCTTCTTTCTACGGCTCTATTTAACTGCCAAAACTATTAAGCTAAAAAAGGAGGATACACGAGTTCGAACCACGGAACAATGACTTTTACCCTAACATGATGATACTATAAGCTGAACTACTGTATCGCAATTGAAACATAACGCAACAATTGTAAAGGATTCTGATGTGGTTCTATGAATCTGACGGAAAGATCAAATTTTCTTGACAAACTGTTCGACCTACTTCACGATTCGGTCCAATATTAATATAAACGTGCAAACAAAATTTCATCTGTAGTATCTAATTGCTGGCATCAAACTAAGTCCAATCTCTCAGTAATCAATAACTGCATACTGTCTTCTTGAACAGAAACATAAAATTTATCATTTATAACATCACGAAGCATCATTTGTCGACTTTTTTTCTTTAATGTTATTCACAGAATGTAAGCATTTGTCAAATGTTATAATGCACACGTAGAGGGATGGTTTGGTACATACCGTCACCACAGTTGTTGCCTTCATATCCTGCCATACAATCGCAGGTATAAGAGCCGTCATTGTTAAGACATGTAGCACCGTTCAGACATGGGTCGTTGAGACATTCATTGATGTCTGAAAATGCACGAATTATTTCAGAATTTACGGGTTATAAATTAAATTATCATGACAGTTATGACATAAGTATATCTTAATTATATTAGTACGTGTATAATATGTAGATTGCGCAACTCACTTTCAATTGTAGGCTTCAGAAGACAAGTATCCAAATGTTTCTCAACATTATATTTTCATACCAGGAACCGCTTTTCTTACTATGAAAGTATGATTTCATTATTTAATTGATGTGTGTACTATATTTGTCGAAGGTTCTATTTATATTTCCGAAAAAATATAATGAAGCTAAAGACGAGGAAGATAAACGAGTATTAGCTACTCGTGTTGGACCACTGGTCCATAGAAAACACGCGAAAAAGTTAATGAGAGTAAATGAAGGTGTTATGAATGTCACGGAAAGAGCCTACTGTTTCCGCGACAAGTTGCTTAACATATTTCAAGAGTCGTTCCAATATTCAAAGTGCACCTACATGACAATAAACACAATTTGATATGTAGTATATTCTGGTAGACATAAAACCATATACAAGCTTTCAGTAAAAATCAAAAATTACCGGTAAGATCATCTTGAATAGTAAACTTTTTGACTATTTTCTTTCTCTTTTATGCGAAAAAGTAAACACTTGCGAAATTTCTCAGTTTAAAAGTACAGAGACAGGTTTGTACTTACCGTCACCACAATTCTTGCCTTCATACCCTGCCATACAATCGCAGGTATAAGAGCCGTCATTGTTAAGACATGTAGCAGCGTTAAGACATGGATTGTTGAGACATTCATTGATGTCTGAAAATGCGAGCATCAATAAGGAATTTCCGGTTAATAATGTGAAACAAAGTCGTTAATTACACTAGTATATCATAACTATGTTAGTGCGTGCACAAGTTTTTGACTGCCTAACTGACTTAAAATCATAGGTAGTCAGAGCAAAAGTATACATTGTTTCTTAGTGTCGTATTTCCATTACACTTATCAGTCTATAGGAACTGCATTTCGTACTATGAAGTATGCCTTTACTATTTATTCGATGTATGTATTTCATTTCTCTTCAGTCTTACTTGTATTTACAAAAAAAAAGGTGCCGAAAACAATGAAGATACAAAGAGTTTGACTAATTGAACAATAATTTTTACTCTAACATGCTGATACTTAAAGCGGAACTACAGGACCACATTGAAACGTTATGAAACCTTTGTAAATGAGACAAATTAAAGAGTTATGAATGCGACGTAAATAGCCTCCTTTTTGTGACAAACTTTTCAACCGCTTTCAACGGTTATTACAATATTCAAAGTGACGACGGTTAACAAAATTTGATATGCGCTATTTTCTTCTAGACATCAAACAAAATCCAATCTCTCAGTAATTAATAAGTGCGTCTGTCTCTTTTCTTCGAAAAAAAAAATAAAATTGATCAGTTAGATCATTTTGAGTTGTAAACATCTTGACTATTTCTTTTTCTTTCATGCGAAAAAAGTAAATACTTGCACAATTTGTCAAATTACAAATACAAACAACAGGTTTGTACGTACCGCCTTCACAGTTGTTGCCTTCATACCCTGCCATACACTCGCAGGTATAGGAGCCGGCATTGTTTATACACGTAGCACTGTTCAAACACGGGTTGTTGAGACATTCATTGATGTCTGAAATTGCAAGCATTAATAATAAATGAACGGTGTATAAAATAAAGCAATGACATTGTGACACTAGTATATCATAACTATGTAAGTGCGTGCACATATTTTTAGACTGCCTTACTCACTCACAATCATAGATTGTCGGAGGGAAAGTATCCATATTTTCTTAATGTCATATTTTCATAGCACTTATCAGTCTTTTGGAACTCTTTTAATTTTCGTACTATGAATGTATGACTTTATTATTTATTTGATGTATGTATTTCATTTGTCTACCGTCCTATTTGTATTAAAAATATAATAAGGAAATAACCGGACACAATATAGAAACAAAGAGCTTGACTAATTGAAAAATGATTTTTACTCTAACATGCTGATACTTTAAGCTGAACTACAGTATAATAATGAAATGTTATGAAACCACTGAAAATGATAGCAAATAAAAGAGTTATGAATGCGACGTAAAGAGCCTATTTTTCGCGACAAACTGTTCAACCTATTGCAAGGGTTGTTCCAATAATCCAAGTGACTTGACTCGACAATTAACAAAATTTGATATGCGCTACTCTTTTGAAGACTTCAAAACAAATCCAAGCTCTGAGTAATAAAATAACTGCATAAGTATCCTTCTTCAAAGAAATAAAACATATCAGATTATTTTGAGTCATAACAATTTTAACTATTTTCTTTCTCTTTTTTTGCGAAAAGGAAACCACTTTTTTACAAGAACAGAGTTTACGTGTAAAGAAACGTTATGGTACATACCGTCTCCACAGTTCTTGCCTTCATACCCTGCCAAACAATCGCAGGTATAAGAGCCGTCATTGTTAAGACATGTAGCACCGTTCAGACATGGGCTATTGAGACATTCATTGACGTCTGAAAATGCAAGCATTTCTAATAAATAAACGGTTAATAATATGAACCAATGATATCTATGACAATAGCATATCATAACTATGTAAGTGCGTGCACATTTTTTTAGACTGCCAACTCACTTGAAATTATGAATAGTCGGAGGGAAAGTATCCATTGTTTCTTAATGTTATATTCTCATAACACTTATCAGTCTTTAGGAAATTTCGTACTATGAATGTATGACTTTATTATTATTCGATGTATATATTTCATTTGTCTACCGACCTATTTGTATTTAAAAAAGGTAGAAAAAGAAAATAAACGGAAACAATGAAGATACAAAGAAGTGGACCAATTGAAAAAGGATTTTTACTCCAACATGTTGATACTTTAAGCTGAACTACAGGACAACATTGACTCGCAATGGAACCCATTGTTTCGCGACAAGCTATTAAACCTTGTTCAAGGGCTGTTCCAATAACCAAAGTGACTCGACTCGACCATTTACAAAATTTGATGTGCGCTACTCTCTTGTATACATCAAACCAAATCCAATAGCTGAGTAATAAAATAACTGCATCAGTCTCCTTTTTCAAAAAGATGAAATATCAGTTAGATCATATTAAGTCGTAACAATGTTCACAATTTTCTTTCTCTTTTTTGCGAGAAGGTAAACACTTTTTTTACAAGTACAGAGACAGGTTTGTACTTACCGTCACTACAGTTCTTTCCTTCATACCCTGCCATACAATCGCAGGTATAAGAGCCGTCATTGTTAAAACATGTAGCACCGTTCAGACATGGGCTGTTGAGACATTCATTGATGTCTGAAAATGCAAGCATAAATTATTAACTTTTGGTTAATAAAATGAAACAACGACATTAATGACACTAGTTTATTATAGCTATGTGAGTGCATGCGCATGTTTTAAACTGCCTAACCCACTTTTAATCATAGATTGTCGGCGAGAAAGTATCCATTGTTTCTGAATGTCATATTTGCATAAGACTTATCAGTCTTGAGGAACTGCTTTAAATTTCGTAATGTGGAAGTATAACTTTATTATGTATTCGATGCATGTATTTCATTCGTCTACCGTCATATTTGTATTTAAAAAGGGAAAGGAAAAGAAAATAACCGGAAACAATGAAGATACAAAGAGTGTGACTAATTGAAAAATGTTTTTTACACTAACATGCCGATACTTTAAGCTGAACTACAGGACAACATTGAAACTTTATGAAACCATTGTAAATGACGGTCAATATCATATTATTATTTAAGCTCCAGTAGCCGATATTCGTACATAAAAGTATAACTTCACTGGTGTATTGATGTATGTACTGCATTTTTAGAGTTGTACTTGTATTTCCAAAATATAAATGGATGTGGTGAGGATATCGGGACATCATGACTGAATTTATGAACTTGACATAAGAATGATGATGCATGTTGCATCACAGGTCCGGAAATCACCTTCCACATATTCACACCAGATATATTTTTTCTGAGTAGATCTCGAGATAGGGTGCAAAACTACCATTTTGGTAATGTGGTTCCTGTGTCGTTCATTCCCTTAATGGTATACTGATGAGATGTTGATTAAGTGTAATCTGATTTATTTCACCGATACATCATTTAAACTGAAGATGTTAACGTATCCTTGGTGGTACTTTTTCTAATTCGGAAAAGGAGATAAAAATAGGTGGTCGGTCATAAACTGTGTCTAGTATATAAGCAGTATTTGTATACCTTTTTCACATTGTTTGCCTTCATACCCAATTTTGCAGGTACAGATGTAATCACCCACGGTGTCTTCACAGGTTCCTTCATTTTTGCATGTTGAAAGATCTAAACATTCATCTATGTCTGAAAGCATAATTAGGAACAGTCAAAATGATGTAGAAAACATCAATGGCTTGTAAATGTAGGTTGAGGCAATTTAAGTGAGGCTACTGAATTTTCCAGTCCAGTTCCCTCGCCTTTTGGGTAATTGAACAATTTTTGAAAATGCAGTAATCGTTCTGAAAGATGCAGATGGAATGGCACACAGTATAGACCTGATCTGACGAGTACTTCAGGAGCAGTTTGATATAGGTCCACATTGTTGCCTAAGGTAAGGTGGAAAATTCTCAGGAACTGACATAATTCAATCCCTAAACCAACCCAAGACACCATGCGAGAAAAATAACTACACAAAATTAGTCACCATCAAAGACAAAACCAGCGGCAGCCTTGTAAACAGCCATTTCCCATGAAGGCAGGCTAGCCTGAACATCACAAGCAATACCGGTATATCAATAACAGACATAACAGCTAATAACACATAAAACAACCAAGAAAAACAAAGACAGACAAGCCGCCTTGGGGCGGCCAGTAATGAAATTACTGGGTGGGGAGGCGGGGGGGGGGGGGGAAGGGGACTTAGCCAGTTTGTGGTCGACCAACCCTCATCCTTTGTTCTGCTTTGGTTTATCAGATACTAAGTTGTTCAACCCAACAAAAAAACCATCGCCCATACAACAGTCTTACAAAAAGCACCAATCCCGACACTAAGAAAATATTATACGTAAAACATTAAACATCTATATCTACCTGTTTTCGTTTTCATATTGTCAGGGCTAGCCTAAACATAAAAAACCATATATCAAAACAGTCAAAGCGACAAACAACAGATGTAACAACCAAGAAGAACCAAAACAGAAGTGCCGCCTTGGGACAGCCAGCAAAGAAATACTGAGGGCTTAACCGGTTTGCAATTGAGCCATTGGTCCTGCGTTGGTTCATCAAACACTTAGTTGTTCCGTTTGCGTGGAAGATTCCTTACTCATAATGTTTAATATCTCAGGAACATAGAATCAAAATTTAAACAAAGACAAAACAAACACGAGGACTCACAGAAATAGCAACACTGAAATTCTGGAGCAGAAGAAACCTACCAGTTAAACCACGCTGGGCCCGACCTAAGACGTCCCGGAACGGGTATCAGGCGCCAGCTGTCTGTATCACTATTAAATTAGGTTTAGGTTTGCACCTTATAAAGTCTGAGGGCCGACACACCGTCTTTCAATCGAAGAGGTAACCTTAATTGGTTAAGACTTTAACTGACTAAGACCTATCCGTCCAAATCTTAGAATTTTACGTTTTGTTTGGCAAAGAAGGATCCCTTTGTCTTTCTTTAGTTCCCTTACCTAAAGGATACGACATATACATGTAGAGAATTTTTGTAAAAGAAAGGTTATTTAATTGCTGCCTTAATCTATATCGGTTCAGGCCTTCCTAAAAATATAGAGAAAGATTAAATATTTAGGAATTGGAGAAAGTCAGTAAACGTAAAGTATGTAAGTATTTTAAACAGCAAGAAACCAGTAAAGCTCAGATATGTAGATATATAGCAAAGAGAGGACGCCAGTGTTAGAAAGTGATGTGAAGGAATTGCAACGGCAGAAAACCAGTATAGGTAAGAGATGTAAATATTTTGCAATAGCAGGACACCAGTATGGTCAGATAAAAAGATAATTGTAAAGGGAAGAAATAATGGCAATGGACATGACTCTTTTCAAAGGAAGGAAATCAGTTTGAACTAAGGGAAACTATTATTGTTAAGGGAAGTATGTAAATATTTTTCAAAGTTATCCTACTATTACAGGTAAGAAAAGTAAATCTGCTGCAAAGGGAGGTAACCGATGTCAGCACAGGAAAAAGTTTGCAAGGGGCAGCAAAACGCGCCTCCTTTGCAAATGTTTAAGCTTTCATAACCAACGTTCTCGACTTATAGCTTCTTTTATATAAATCAAAACCGTGCTATTGGAACAACATGATGCATGTGGGTTGCCTAGCAGTTCGATCATCAGTCAAAATGATATCATTGGCCTGCACAGCAACAATTATCAAAATTTAGTGAAGAGGTTTTTGGTAAGTAAGGTACTTTCTACAGATGTTTCTACTTACTAATAGTGCAGGCAGCCCCTTCCCATCCTGTGTTGCAAATACATTGGTATACCCCATTTACTTGTTCACATACACCATTTACACAGGGGATTTGACTGCAGACATCAACATCTGAAGAAGATATAAAAATGTGTTTTTAGTTTTAGATCGAATTCAGGATTTCATCTATTGAAGTGCACTTAAATAGAGGATCTAACATGAGTGGTCATTTCATATAAAATTTATGAAACTAGCTTTCGGCGAGTATCATAACTTTCATATGAAATGACCACGAGTGTAATATTCTGTTTATCATATGACCCTTATAATGGGATTTTACGCCTCCAAACTGAACATTATTTCAATAAGAAAACGCATTGTTGACATGGACGTTGTCAATGAAGTTACGTGTACGCGCCAAAGTATTATTACACGTGTGGTCATACGATTTTTATGACACTATGACACGACGCTATCCACTGTATAACAGCGACGTCATGATAAAGACAAATACTCTCTACTATATAGAACACACCCTCAGTCTTTATTGGTTTTATGACCCTGTTATGTCATTACATATTTGGGAAAGGTATATCCTTTTGATGAAATAGCAGTGTCACTGGACTGTTGCATAATAGGATTATGACACACAATAAACAAGAATATTTGTCCTTAAAGACAAATATTCTTGTTTATTGGTTGAAGTCATTCTATTAATATGCAAGAGTGAAGAGAAACTGCTATTTCATCAAAGGAAATATCCAATCTCACTAGATAATGACCTAACATGGCTATGATAGTTGTGAGCACATCGAATGCTCTGTAAAAAATAAATGACACTAAATATATCTCGGTAATCTCCAAAAATATATCTGTTTGCTCTTATGTCCACTCATTCTGCGCTCTCTCTACTCATTATTGTGTTGTCTTTGTTGGATTTGTTTAAAATCATACCTATGACAACTCTTACAGTACACCATGTTGACTAAAAAACTGGTTCACAGCTACACCAGAGATATGCCGCTTTTACGGTTAAGACTTTTTAGGCATTGTGGTTTATAAATGATTTTGTTTATAATATGTTTACGAAAGATTATTTTTGTAACTCAAAAAAGATCCAATTACTCAACTGACAACCAGTTTGGTGAATCATTTTATATGAAAATAACTTTTCATTAAAGAGATATTATGAATTTAAAAACGTCGAACACGAACGTTCTTGTTCAATTTTTCTTCTCGGTATGGAGCAACCATGTGTCAGATACTTGTAGATAATCATATGATATGCAAAGTAAAACTGAATTTCATTCGTTATTGCGGTGCATTCATTTACATTTTATATAAAGATTATACGAAAGGTATTTTCACTTTTATGCACGTATGGAAGACACTGACAATTAACTTTATTGAAAAAAAATGACCAAAATGGTTTTGAAATCATAAACAGTGACAGAGACAGATTTTAAAAATAATGCCTACATTTGTAGAGACAGCAACTCCACCATTTTCAATTTGGCCTCTGTTCTACATGCGGGTCAATTTAAAAAAAGATAGAGAATTTGCTTTTTACAAAAAAATCCATTCAAGATTAGACCCCTTTTTTGAAAGACTTTTAAAACAGAAAGAAGTCACAAAATTGATTTCACTTAGTAGAAATGACGAAGTAAACATCGAGGTGTTCCCTTATACCTTACACTACGTATAATATACGTACTTGTCTGACATATCTTCCCTGTCCATTCTATCGTACAGTCACAATGATAATCCCCATAGTCGTTGACACAAGTTCCTTGATTCAGACAGAGAGTTGTCTGCGCCTGCTCTACGCATTCGTTGACATCTGTAACGCAAGGAAACATTGAAAAATACAACTATAGCTCCAGAGAGAAATCAGATCAGTCTTGCCTGGAAGCATTTGCCTCCCTCGTAAATGAGACTACTCCATCAGAAAAAAACTATTTCTTGACCCCCTCCCCACCTCCTCTCTTCCCTACCCACACCCATATACCCGACACCAACACCCACCCCTAAAAGAGCTTAAAAAGCAGATGACAATTTTTACGTCTGCTGAATTTCAAGAACAAATCCCATTAAGCTTGAGTAATAAAATTTCATATACTAGATGGCAAAAAGTAATATAAACATATATATCGGGAAGGCATGTCGTTATTATTCAAACCCCAGTGTAATAGTGCACTGAAGGCTTGTATTTTATAGAACGTGATTTCTGACTTTTTATTACGACTATTCCCGCCCCCCCCCCCCCCCCCCCGCCCCCTAAAACCAGCGTTTTAACGAATACTTAGGTAGGGAAATTAGTTCAAGGTAGAAACTGCGCAAGTGAATTGGTCGATGCTGAATTTACAACTCACCATCGTCACATGTGTCTCCTTTAAACTGAGGGGTACAGGTGCAACTGAAGGACCCATCTACATTAGTACAAGTCCCTCCATTTGAACAAACCGCTACTTCTGACTCCGTGCATTCGTCAATATCTATGAACACAAAAAAGTTATAAAAAAACACTTAATGTACATGGCTTAAGATATCAGGATTAATACATAAATACATGTAGAGCGCCCAATGATGAGTTATTGCAGCAAGAGTAGATCTACGACACTGCATTGTGCAGCGTCTGAGCAGGATCTTCAATTTTTGCAAGTACAGTCAAACCTGTCTTTAGAGGTCACCCAGGGGAAGGACAAAAAGTGGCTGCTTAAGACAGGTGACCCCTTAATACAGGTTCATTTGCACTGTATTTTGGTTCAAGGGACCAAGAAAAAGTGGTTGCTTAAGACAGGTGATCCCTTAATAGAGGTGACCACATAAGCAGGTTTGACTGTATACTATTCTTTTCTATTCTATCCCATAACCTCGCAAGGTCGTTAGCTCACCACAGATGACTTCGCAACAATCCCTTCACACCTTGTCCTGTTTTAATCAGACTTAGTTGAGCTGGCAATGCCAATCCCTGTCTACCCTTTTATACGGTCTTCCGAGCTCTTCTTCTGTCTACCTTTTCTTCTTTTTCCTTTCATTATTTCCGGAAGAACCATTTTGGCTATACCAGATGACCTCGAGACATCGCGGCGGCTCGCCGAACCACCTTAGTTTCTGTTTCTTCACCATGATCAGTAGTTCATCATATTCTCCAATGGTTGCTTTGATCTTTTTTCGAACCTCCTCACTGGTAACATGGTCCTTGCACAAATGTTCGGTCCTTGTACAAATGTTCAATAACCTTCGGTTGTACCTCATCTCAAAGGCCTCAGTTCTTTCTCTATCTCTGCTGTCGACGACTACAATTCACAGGCACACAGAAATATGGAAATGACAAGGGGGTGGGGGTATCAATTTCACCACTGAATTTAGAGGTATTTGTTATCTCTAAATTAGCTTCAGCTTGGTAAGAGCTGCTGTGGCTTGTGCAATCATTGAATGAACTACCGGTTTTGAGCAATAATCTGAGACACTTCTCCAAGGTATTTGAAGCTGGCTACAGTACCTAGATTCCCTTCTTTTATCTTGATTTCTCTGGATGCCAGTCGCGCTATTTATCATCAGTTTGGTCTTCCCAGCACTGATTTCCATCTTATACCTTGTGCAGGTTTTGCCGAGACGTTCAATTAGGGCTTCTAGTTCCTGCTTATTCTCCGCTACAGCATAGGTGTCATAGGCAAACCGAAGATTGATTACATTTCTGCCGCCTATGCTAACCTTGCAATCATGTTCTTCCAGAGCAGCAAACCTGATCAGTTCTATAAAAATGTTGAAGAGAGTGGGTGACAGAAGACATCCTTGCGTATCTCCAACAGGTAATGTTGTTCTGAACCATTCTTCTGTGGTGCAATTCAACTTGACTGCACTTGCAGCCTTGTCATAGAGATGCTCACTGGTGTGAACTAGATTAGTACTGATATTGCAATTCCCAATGGTGGCCCATTAGCTGAATACCTTACGCTGTCAAATGCATTTTTTAAAGCATTGAAGACATGGTTCAGATTTTACTGATGCGGGGGGTTCTTTTCAGGCAGGATTCTGACGTTGAAGATCTGTTCTGTTGCTTCTTCCGGGTGCTGAACCCAGCCTGTCTTTCAGCGATTATCTTTTCGACTTGTGGTTAAGAGTTTTCAAGATGACGTTCAGCATGACTTTGCTAAAATGAATGGTAAGGCTGTTGTTTCTGTTATTCTGGCAGAGCTGTAGGTTGCCCTTTGTTATTATTATTATTATTATCATTAATATCAACAAGAACCTATAGAAATAAATAAAAGTATATCAAACCCCCTTGTATTGAAAAATGAACGTTTTTAAAACGTGACGTTGCATTAATTACTTAAGGTAAACTGGTTTTATTTACGGGAAGTACTCTTGTCATTTTTATTTTTGCCTCTCTTCTTAATATGGGCCAATTTGCTCCTCTAGCAGCAAATTCTTTAAGTAAAATGTAGACCGATTTCAGAATGGTTCCATTATCCTGTAAAACAAAAATGAAATTACAAAAATTGTTTTCCTTTCAAAAAATGGTGAAAAAATCCTTGAAGTTTATTCAGTTATTTTAGAATATCTGTATATTTACACTTTCGTTTGAATGAGCTAATTACTCATTGTGATTGCTCCCTGAAATTTTTAGTTCGACTTCACACAATTTTTACCAGCAGGATCTTCAACGTAAAGTAGTTTCTGATAATACCTGTATCGCAATCCTTGCCTTTCCATCCCTCCACACAATCACAGTAATAATCGCCATAAACATTCGAACACGTTGCTCCGTTCATACACGGTGGAGTGAAACTCTCAGTACATTCGTCCACGTCTGTTTAAGAATAAATAAACAAATAAACATCTTCATGAATCTTCACAGAAAACAATAAATTACAGAAAATAGTTGATAAGCACTGTAACATTTTCCATAATCTCGTCATTTCTGCTAAGATATGCATGTCGCCACATGAAATAAACAGAGAGAGAGAGAGAGAGAGAGAGAGAGAGAGAGAGAGAGAGGTAGTCACAGAGAGAAAAAGAGGGGAGAGTAAAACGTTCTACAACATAATCTTCATGCCATCAAGTAGAAGTCACTCAGGAAATCTATGTTTTCTACTCTTGCTGAGGCAAGTTTCCCATTTTCATATTTGCTGTCCTAGGAGTTCTTTTCTTTAAGAGTATTTTCCATTTTGGACGGGCTACATCGTTCAGTAAAGCAAACTGAGCCGCGACACGACAAAACCTACAATGTGGTTGTGCGCCCAGCGCAGACTCAGATCAGCCTGGGCATCCGCCAAGTTCGATCAGACTCTTCGCTTAGCACTTAAATGATAGCTAAGGGTCTAAGCTAGCTCCAAGCGGACAGCGAAGACTCTGATCAGACTGAGTCTACGCTGGGCGCACAACCACTATGTTGGTTTTCACGTGTCGCTGCTCAACAAAAGACAAAAAAATTTAATGCCCTTAAAACCAAAGGGATAGACGTACTGGTAGTCGTTTATCTACCTTAATTGAATATTTACAACTCACAAAAACGTGACCGGATGTATTGGTATGTACAAGAACGAGTAACAGAAACGAAGTATGCCAATACATTCTACGGTATAGCGGGGTTTCAACAAATTTGACGGAATTCCAACCATTACCCTTAAAATCCTTCAGTAACATCTCGTTTCACTGGTCTGAATTCTTTTCTCAATTCTGTTCTCGAGTGCATGTACACAAAAAGATTGATGTAACAAGGAAGAACAACAGTTTAACCTAGGAGACGTTATTCTTTTAGGGAATATATTTTTATAGCTCCTTTCCCCGTACCCTGCAGATTTGAGATGCAAAACGCTTATTGGACAAGCCGTCTTTGTCAAAGATGTAGTTGCTCGTGAAATCTTGAGTGATTAAAAGATAAGGAATCTGGAACCGATTTTGAGTGTTAGTTCCCACCTTCCAAACAGTCGTCTCCCTTGAACTGTGGCAGGCACTGGCAATCAAATGACCCGTCTGTGTTGGTACATGACCCGCCGTTAAAGCAAGCATCGTCTCCAAATACGTCGCATTCATCAAGGTCTGAAGGCAAGACAGATAGAATTTGATTACACCTTCATGACTGAGCCGCGACACGACAAAACCAACAATGTGATTGTGCGCCCAGCGCAGACTCAGATTAGCCTGGGCGTCCGCCCAGTCTGATCAGAGTCTTCACAGTCCGCATGAAGCTAGCTCAGACCCTTAGCTTCACTCGAAGCGCTTAGTAAACAGTCTGATCAGTCTTGGCAGATGCCCAAGCTGATCTGAGTCTGCGATGGGCGCACAACCACATTGTTGGTTTTCTCGCGTCGCGGCTCAATTGTTTTTTATCGCCATTTTAATAAAGGGAAACAGCTTTTGTGAGTTCTCATTTGTTTCCTTTTATGATGTACTTTTCCAAATAGGCTCGACTGTTAAAGGAAAAATTTGGCTCCTACAGGAGCAAAAATTTTTCCTTTAAGGGTTGACCCCATTCAGAAGGGCGGAAAAAATAAAAATGACAGAGTTTTCTTCTCTGAAAGTGAACCCACTCATATTAGCATGCAGTGTAGCTTACTTATTACAGTATCAGTTATAACAGTAATGTCCGTAAAAAAATTGGAAGACGTGGCTTGGCAAACATTGTTAACCCTGATAAGACTTGTCTGATCAAAATCTACACAATTTGGCCCTCTGCAAGCAATCTTTGACACAGACTTGGTGTGAAAACAAATAAAACTTATGATTCATATTTTAGGATAATTAGACTATGGTGTTTAAAGTAATCTCATAGCAAAGTAGATCCAGATCATACGCCGTTTTCGGCGGCGTATTATCAGCTTTGCACTGCTTGCGTTTTTCCTTTTAATGGGACGCTAGGCATGCACTGGCAAATTGAGCTGAGATGACTACTATAAGCTTATAGCTTAATGTCAGATCCTGATACTTGAGATTGTAAATTATATAATGTGAATTGATTAATAAAATATTGTTTAAACCAAATTGAGCTGACTATCATGAATAGTTTCATGGCTTGCGGTGGTCCATTCTTTTCAAATATGAAAGAATAGAAGATCGCAAGTGGTCTATTCTTTTATATTTGAAAAGAAAAGACCATATATTCGAATATAAAGGGTGAGTGTTTTTTTGTTTGTTTGTTTTTCTTAGAAAATTACCTATGTCGCAGTTCTTGCCAATCCACCCATTGGTACAATCACACTGGTAATCACCCGGCTCGTTGGTACACGTACCTCCGTTCTTACACTGTGGTGGTTGGATGTTACATTCGTTTATGTCTAAACCGTAAAAAGAAGTGATACATGTACTAGTCAATGAATTATAATATACTAATAATCATAATACATGTACAACGGTTTGATCGACCGTCTTTACTGGGAATCATTTCACGAGTTGGTTTGATGGCGGCGAAAGTGTACAAACCGTGGTGTAACTATTTTAACCATCATCAATTAACATAAGTGTCGAGGATGCACTTCATGACCTCCCCCCGCCCCCAACCCAACCCCCCCCAAAAAAATGAATATTTGGTGACACAGTTGTCTTTTTCGACTGCAACAGAGTGTAGAAGCATAAGTCCATGGCCACCTTTAGACGTTACACCTCAATAACAAGCTGTAGTAAAATGATTTACTCCACCTTGTACCCAAACCAAACAAAAAGTAAAAAGAAACAAGAAAATAGATAGGTCAGTAGATAAAATTGAATTTCCTGAAAATATGATATAATATGAGTTGAAATAATAATCATAGCCTAGGATTTCTCCAATACATTTGTCTTACAGACAAGATTTATTCATATTCTAGACATATATTTTTATCATTTGGACACCCTTTTGGTATATACTAATCTTTGAATCGACTGCGTATTTGACATTTACAAAATTACAATATGTTTTCTAATGACTCTTGTTGCCAAGCCGTTACAGGGTAGCTGATGGGGCTTAAATAGCCGAAACCACATTGTCTGATCCAACTATTTCTCTATGTTTGTTGTCATTTCTCTAGCTCATTATTTCTTTTTTGGCCCTTCAAGTGTTAAGCACTTCCACCCAATATTCGCATTTTTCTTTTCTTTTTTTCAATAAATCTGTGTTTTATTTACATCCTCATCTTTTTCTACTTTTTTTTTCTTTTTATTTAAGAAATAGATCAGCTCTAGCAGTGAATTATTGGGTAATAATTCACTGTTTGGAGGTCAGTTGTAAAGTAGATCATATCACAAGCGCGGAGCGCGAGTGATATATCTACTTACAACTGATCGACAAACAGTGAATTATTACTCAACAATTCAATGCTAGACCTGAACTATTTCGATTCTAACGCTCAAAAAGGCTGAAATTTTTTTCTTTCCATTCAAACTCTCCCGACCTTCATGCCAGCACGTTCATGCTCCCGCCAATATTCTGAACTGTATCTAACGTAAATGTACGTTATTATAGCGATTTTAAAAAGAAAAAGAGACGTTACACCGTCTAACGTCTCGAAACGTCACAAAATTACGTCAGTAATGCAAGTGACGTCAGCAATTAGATTCACGCGCCTCGAGACAGTGAATTGTTGCAGAATAAAACACGGTAACTTTCCATTGCTTCTATAGGAGTACTGTGTTAGAATTCTTTTTATTTATTTATTTTTGGTAGGGTGCAGGGATTGAGAGGACAGGGGATGTCGAAGTACAGCAATTATATTCTAGACTTTTCATACTAAAGTGTTCTTTTTTTTTGTCTGAAGGATCAACTATGACTGTCGTTCAGGTCAGGTTTTGCTGCATAAAAATTAATCATTAATACACAATGAGACAAGTATCATATGTAGGAAGGACTGCAGTTAGTTTATTATTTGCATATTTTAACATACCAATGTCACAGTCCTTTCCTGTCCATCCAGAAGTGCATTCGCACTCATAATCGCCATCGAGATTTTCACAAGCAGCTCCGTTCTTACATGGTGGATTGATGCGCTGGCATTCATTTTCATCTAATAAAGTAAACATTTCATGTACAGTTATGCGTTTATTTTACTTTATTTTTTATCATTATTTATAGTCTGTCTTATTTTCGTTTAGGGGAGAAACAACTACCAACATCGAAATCTTTCCGTATCTGCCTAGAAAGGGTACCGAGTTGTTTTGGGCATATGTGTATAAAAGTTTGTTTGTGCAAGCGTGTGTTCATGTTCTTGCAAGCTTGAATGTGGGCTTACCTGCATTATTTATTTCTATGTTTGCAAGAATATAAATAGCGAAATGGAGTAAAGATCCCTCTCCACCACAAACTCACAAATTTTTAAGGTTAATTTTCTAGATTAAAGTAAGACTAATGCACCTTTTTATGTATCTGTTTGAATGCTTGTTTGTCCGTCTGTCTGGGAAGAAATAAGAATGAAAAAATGGTTATTTTCCTCTGCAGCTATTGCAAAGCAATCAAAACGGATATGATGCCATCGTCTTCATACTCACGTGAGAAACAGTGTAGAGTAGACGAAACAGTGTAGAGCAAACCCTGATCGGACCCCGCGTTCTCAAATGTTCTGATCTGGTGTGCACTGTTTATCTATGACCTTTTATGGCATGCTAGGTTTTTAGTGATTTATGTAGCTGACTAGTATGAAACCTGTCATTATATTTGAGGAGATCAATTCTATTCAAATTCGAATATAACGAATGAGTATTTATTAAAATATTGAGCCGCGACACGAGAAAACCAACGAACTGGTTGTGCGCCCAGCGCAGATTCAAATCAACCTGGGCATCCGCCCAGTCTGATCAGCTCACTCGCTGTCCGTATGGAGTTATCTTACACCCTTAGCTACCTTTAAGTGCACAGCAAAGACTCTTATAAGACTGGGCGGATGCCCAGGCTGATTCGAGTCTTCGCTGTGCGCCCATACCACTTTGTTGGCTTTCTCCAGTCGCGGCTCATTTAAATTCGAATATAACGGGTTAATATTAATTATGCAAATTACCTATGTCACAGTCCTTGCCAATCCATCCATCAGTACAATCACACTGGTAATCACCCGGCTCGTTGGTACACGCACCTCCGTTCTTACACTGTGGTGGTTGGATGTTACATTCGTTTATGTCTAAACGGTAAAAAGAAGTCAAGCATAAAGTAGTAAATGTAATACTATTGTTTGATTGTCCGTCTGTACAGATTTAACGAGCTGGAATAGCGACTATGAACGTGGACAAACCATGGTATAGCTATCTTATACCACTCTCATCAGTATAGTCTTTGCATTTTACGAACTTCTTTGATTTCTAGCAAAAGTGGTATACCACAGTGATGCTTAGAATTTCTCCGAAAACAAAAGTCTGGTTATATGGTTGTTTTGAAAAAGACTTTATATGAAAAGGGAATTAAACTTGTTCCATATATGTAGCTTTGACATGTAATATCTTAATCATTAGTTGCTGTTAAGTGACTATCTCCACGTTATTCCCCAACGAAATAAAAAAGAGTCAACAAATGAATAAATAAATAAGACAAAAATGTAGCTGCAAATATGATAAATGAGAAATAATATTAAAATGATAATCTTAGCCTTGGAATTTTCCAGATAGTTCTATCTAATAGACACAGTTTGTCCGTCAAGAGACTTGAGCCAGTACACTTTTACCCAGCCACACCCAGAATGTCACTCAAAAGTCAGCTGATAATGACCTTGCAAGGACAGCTTAGCATGTGACATATTTCAAACAAATAGAATAGCACTTATTGAATGTCTTACAATACAATGAGTCCGTGATTTAACCTTACATTTAAACCTGTTGAAAGTAGGCGTGGCTTCGGAGAGGTGAATTTCACATGTTATCATGGTGACACTATGTTTAAATTCATTCTTAAGTATGCTACATTAGCACGAAGGACGGATGAATTCTTAACGCGTCTGAAAAATTACAAAAAATGCTTTGTCGTTGAGAGTTCAATAACTAGACAGCATACAGTGTAGATCCGGTTGAGGGAGCTCATGAGCCGCTTCCTCTGGATCTACGATGCTTGCAAATCTAACTATTTTTATTGTTGGCACATTTAAGTCTTAAACACTTTAAACCAATATTCGCATTTTGCCTCTGTTTCTCTGTATACCCATATTAATTTACTTTCTGATCAAGGATTGTTTTGGGGAGTGAGAGGGGTGGGGATAGGGTCAGGGGATGTAAAAGTAAAGCCCTTTAAGTCTAATATATTCATATTTCAGTTTATATTTCCGACTGAGGGTGAGCAGGTTTTGCTACATAAAAATTTATCATTACACACTGAGACAAGTATCATCTGTTGCACGGATTGTTTTAAGTTGAATGGATGCTCATTTTAACATACCAACGTCACAATCCTTTCCTGTCCATCCGAATGTACATTCGCAATCATAATCGCCATCAAGATTTTCACAAGCAGCTCCGTTTTTACATGGTGGATTGATGCGCTGGCACTCATTTTCATCTGGTGGCAAAAATATCAATAAAGAAAATACCTAACAAAATTTGCATTTGTGTGTTTACTGACTTTCTTTTTATTTATTATTTTCTTTAATTCTATTTTTTTTAGGTTTTCGCTATGCTTTTTATGCTTCTTAATATATAGATATATAAACATTATAGAAACAATTAATTTTGTGCTTAACAAATTAACCCTTTTTGGGGAAAATCATATTTACTCTAGATTTAAAGAGCAGTGAGATAATTCTAAAGATATCGTTATGTAATGAAATTTCAAAGCACGCTGTGTGTATAGTTGCACGTTTATTGGGGGAAGGCTATTACCATAAAATTCCAAAAAAAAAATGCACCTTATTTAATTACTGGAATTGTCCTACAAATGAAGCATTTTGGTTTTACAATGCAGTAATACGTCAAAAATACTTAGATAGAATGGCAAACAGTGTAGATCCTGATCAGACTGCTCATTATTTAACAGTCTCATCTGGATTTGCACTGTTTACTCTGGCCATTATGTCCAAATAATTAGACTTTTAATGGTATACTTATTAAGAATACAACATTCGAAATGCGAACTTACCCACATCACAGTCTTTTCCTGTCCACCCTAAAACGCACGTGCAGTCATAGTCTCCTTCGGCATTCTGACACGTAGCTCCGTTCTTACACCGTGGTGGACTTTCCATACACTCGTCAACGTCTACAAACATGTGATACTAACTAAAGCTTCGTTCACACGAGCAAAGTTTCTTTGTTACAGAAAGCAAACATATTATACTAACTAAAGCTTCGTTTTACAAAGAAACTTAGCAAACATTTTGCATTTACACGAAGCAATTATTTGCCGAAAGAATGTTACCAAGAATCTTTGCAGAATAAAGTTTACTACAGTGTTCACAAGAAAAAAGTTTCTGAATAAGGTTCATGAACAAATTAACTTTAGCGGTTTGATGACACCATTAATGACACATTTTCATTCTTAAATATAGATGATTTAAAAACCTACTGATTTTATTTGAATTGAACAAAAGTTTCTATCGTCGTCCTCATAGCTAATTTTTGTTACATGTACATATTCTGTGGCAAAGTTTCTGTTTACAAGGGCAAAAATTGTTTGTCAAATAACCTTAACACATATGCTCTTAACAAAATCTGCACAAAATTATTTAAAACTAGGCTTTTGCTCTTTGAAAAAAATGTAAGTTGAAGGTGTTTAGTGTTACTGCTGTTCGGGGGATCGTAGTGACGAATTATTGTTAAAGTTAGCTTTTAAAAGACAGTTAACACCAAATGTGCAATTTTGGCTAAATGTTGTCATCCATAAAATAGTGTTGTGGCTGTTTCTTGAAATAAAGTAAAAAATACCATTTGGTTTTCTTTCCAGCCTTTGGGTCAACTTTTGAAAAAAAGATGCGTCTCTTTCCTTTCAGGGTAGACCCCGTTTGGGACAGGCTACGTCCTCTAAAGAAGCTAACCGGAAGTTGGAAAAAGATGTTTCCCTTTGCAGGAATGATGGGGAAATATGAGGTATACCCATACACCTTAAGGCAATTACAGTACCTTGATCACAGTCTTTGCCCATCCAGTATGGGGTACAGTAGCAATCGTAATCTCCGTTACTGTTAGAACACGTAGCTCCATTCTTACATGGTGGTGCCTGTAAATTGCACTCGTTGACATCTGAAAAAGAAGTCACTGGTAATTAAGCAGGAGATGCTTCAAATCAGGGCGCGTTTACACAAGCAAAGTTTCTATGTCACAGAAACTTTAACAAAGAAAGTTTGACAAACATTTTGCATTTACACGGAGCAAATTATTTGTTAAAGAAAATGTGCCATAGAATCTTTGTCACATAAACTTTGGCAATGAAATATTTGCTGCAGTGTTCACACGACCAAATATTATTCGTCCAAGTTACCGCCAGCGATGAAACAAAATCTTTGTCACATTTTCCACGCTTGTAGCAATGTTCTTTGTTACATAATCTTTAGCAAAGTTCTCCGTTTACACGGACAAATTTAATTCATCGAAGTAACTTTACCATATATATTTGTCAAAGAAACATTGTCATATTTTGGCATTTACACGAGCAAATTTTTCTGTGACAAACCTTCTTTGTCATAGAAACTTTGGTCGTGTAAATGCACCCTCATGCATGCAATATAAATCTTTATTAGCTACAGTAACAGTGATATCATAAAACAAGACAGGGCTTTGTAGACATTATATTTTGACACCTAGTCCGTTCAGAGCTGGCCTGCTTAGCTAGCGGTCCTGGTTCGTTTCTAATTTTCTCTATAAACCCTTTGATCTTTATCTTGGCTCGATATGACTTAAATAATATTTAAAGGGTCGTTAAACCACAAAACATCTATCCATTTATAATGGAATCGGTAGATGTTGCCAAATATCGTAATCTGCGTTGCCAACTTCGTCGCTTTTCTAGTACAGCGTATAAATCCCAATAAACGTCCCTGCTTTTATAAACGCCCCCTGCCTCTTTTCAGAAAATAATGTTACATTAACTTGCACGAATTCCCGTTTGCTTCTCTGGATGAGAAAGCTCTTTGAACTGGACTCTGCTCTTAAAGGAGAGTTGACCCACATTGACAGGAGACGCAAAAAATGTAGAATTGCCTTCTTCTGCATGTTTACCCATTCACCTTCATACTGTTTATCAGAGACATTTTGCAAAGGCTGATTTACAACACTTAAGCTCTAAATAACGCCCATCCCCTTTTCGTAAAATGCATGCCTTGTGACGTTTAATAGGATTAATACGGCAAGTCTAAAATCCTAAGGTAAATGGATACTAAACTTTCAGGGAAAGTAGCTTTGGGCCCAGTAAAACCAGTTTAACCCCCCCCCCCCCTCCCCCAGTAGTTATTACTGACCGTCCCAAGGCGGTACTTTCGTTGCGGTTGCAATCGTTTTGTGTTCGGTGCTGTTTAATTTATTGTGTTCTTATTTTAACCCTTCCATAATAGAAATGGAAAATAGGTAAAAATAGTTGTTTGATGTTTTTCGTATGATTTGCTTAGTCAGTTGTTACCCTTCTGTTGGTCTAAAGTATTTAGTTCAGTAAAAATAGCTGAGTTGCCACCTATTTGGGAAAAAGCTGCTGACTCGGCTTATCACTTGTAATTTATTGTTTGTTGGGATGTCTTTGTCAATCTTTCCCTTTGATGTTGGGGATAGGGTCTGGGATCTGATTCAGTCAGTTCCTGAAGTTAGTTACTCTTTAAATTTGCCCTTTTAGTTTGGCCAATTTGCTTAACGGACTCTTAAATGAAAGAATTTGCTCCTAGAGAACTCCAATTAGGAAGGGTTTCGTTGTACACTTAGAGCTTCAAGCAGCAAAACACAATCATAGTTAGTTCCTTTGAGAGAAGTATTGAGGTTTACCCATTCACCATAACATATAAACCATATAAACTGATATGAGCCGTGACACGACAAAGCCAACAAGTTGGCATATGCGCCCAGCGAAGATTCAGATCAGCCTGGGCATCCGCCCAGTCTGATCAGAGTATTTGCTGATCGCTTAAAACGTAGCTAAGGGTCTAAGCTATCTCCATGTCGACAGCGAAGACTCTGGTTAAACTAGGCGAATGCTCAGGCTGATCTGAGTCTTAGCTGGGCGCACAAGCCACTTTGTTAGTTTTGTCAGCTCATATAAACTTACCAGTTTCGCATACCAATCCCGTCCATTCTTTCTGGCATGTACAGTTCCATGATCCAGGATAATTATTACAGATGCCTCCGTTCAGGCAACCAGTGGTCTCACATTCATTTTCGTCTGAAAAATCACAATTTTATATACCGGAGAAATATTGAGAAAATGCACTCCTTATTCCATTACATTCGGGATAACCCTTAAGGGGTATCTGAGCAAACAGTTTGGATCCAGATCAGGCCCCTCAAACGTGGGGCATGATCGGAGATCCAAACTGTTTGCTACCTAGAGATCATTTCTACGACCAATATTGTCGAAATATTCTGATTTTTGATGCAGACGACACTTTTAGCAGGCGTGAAAAAGTACCCAGAATGCAGTGGGTTAAATAATTATTGTAGCTGTTCCAAAACTGAGCTGGCGGTCCCGTATTCGAGAACCGCTGTATGCGGAAATATTTCCAACGTAAACGGGGCTCCATTGCATTTGGCCTTTCATTATCAACCTCCAATTGTCTTGATATGACTGAGTGTTAAAAAGGATCATGTAAGTTTGCAAGTCATCCATCCATCAATCAAACCATCCATCCATGCATCTATCCATCCATCTCACCGTATGATTTTGAATCGTGGGGCTCAAGAGCAGAGTTCATGAAACGAATTTAAACCTTTGACATGAGATGTTGCAGAAGCTTCAAATACATGTAGTCTAAGTCTATGCAACTTAGGAGATGCTTGCAGAAAGATCCAATAACCACTGGGAAACATTGCAAATTCCTGACCAAGGTCTAGAAACCGAACTAAGGTCACATATCAAGTTGTTCTGGTTAAGCAAAAACGATCTTACAGGGTGTCCTGACAGGAAACAGAGAAAAGGGCAGACAGAAGAAGAGATAGGGAGACAACTGTTTTGGGATGGTCTTTGCCAGCACAGCAAGATCAGCTTAAGATAAAATCAGAGAAACTGTTTAAGAGGCATCCCTGATTCTCCCCAACTACATTGCAAGGTTGTGCAAAGTTTTAGGCTAGACTATGTGGCGCTATGTATTTATCAATTGTAAAAGAAAAGAAAAAATATATATAAACATGAAACATTAAACGGTAGAGAAATGGTACCTTCATCACAATACGTCCCTGTCCAACCAATAAAACAATCACAGCGAAACGTGCCTGGCTCCTCCTGACAAAGTCCGTTGTTGTTACATGGGTCAATTACATTATCACATTCTGGAACATCTGCAATTGTTTTAAAGTACAAACATATGAGCCGCGACACGAGAAAACCAACTATGTAGTTTGTGCGGCCAGCGCAGACTCAGATCAACCTGTGCATCCACCCAGTCTAATCAGTCTTCGCTAAGCGCTTAAAGGGTAGCTAAGGGTCTAAGCTAGCTCCATGCGGACAGCGAAGACTCTGATCAGACTGGGCGGATGCCCAGGCCGATCTGAGTAAGCGCTGGGCGCACAACTACATTGCTGGTTTTGTCGTGTCGTGGCTCTTATGATAAGTTCACAGGCATGCCTTTGGTAGTCAATCTAGTAAATGATTATTTGCAGCTAAAAGCTGGCCACTATGGGCTTGTCGTTGATAGTATAGGGGTTTGTTACACTCTTTTCTAAGTTTAAGTAATAGTTTAGTGTATATATAATAAGAATGGCACTACGAAGGAATTTATCAACCCACATTTAAGTTATTGTCCCTGTAAAAGCATTGAACCTGCAACTACATATTAATTTGGCAGAGTTCAAGTGTACATTTGTGCACATAACAGTACCTGCTGGATTTTCAAGGGTCTCATCATAAGAATGCAGAAGCCCAAAACACATAAAAAATGCACAATACCCCAGCAACACGCTAAACCGCGAGGTGCCTTTTACGTGATGCGAATCATATTATAGTCATCCCTATTTACAACGGCACTCATTACAACAGCAAACATTTTAATTTGCACGGAATTATAAATTTTTCTAAATATGCATTCTTTACAACAGCATATTCAGTTTAACGTCAAAATTTTTGGGAACAAATGCCGTCGTTGTAAAGAGGGCCCACTGTACAACATTATTGCTCTTATATTTTATTCAACTTTCTTATTTATAAATATCACTACCATATTTATTGTCGGTTATAAGGCGGGATATTTTCATTCAAAAATCACCCAAAATATATAAATCAGTCTTAGGTAATCCAGCTTAAAAATTGAGCCACGACACCAAGAAAGTGGTCGTGCGCCCAGCGCAAACTCAGATCAGCCTGGGCATCCGCCCAGTCTGATCAGAGTCTTCGCTGTCCGCGTGGAGGTAGCTGAGACCCTTAGCTTTCCTTCAAGCGCTTAGCAAAGACTCTGATCAGACTTGGTGGATGCCCAGGCTGATCTGAATCTGCGCTGGGCGCACAACCACTTTGTTGGTTTTGTCATGTCGCGGCTCAATTATAATATATTTACCATTTACTTACCTTGACTACAATATTCTCCCATCCATCCTTGAGCACAGTTACATTTGAATGACCCAAAGGTGTTCTCACAGACTCCATTGTTCTCGCATGGGCTAGGGTCGCATTCATTTGTGTCTTAAACAGAAAGCAAAAAAACAATGTCAATCCACAAATCTGAGAAAAGATGAGGATTGGTTGGTCGGTTGTTTTGGGTTTAATGGTCCTTTGAGACAGTATTTCAGTCTATATCGGGCCGTCTCCCAAAGAGAGGGAGAAAGAAGAGTGAAATTATAGACGAGAGAAAAAAAGTCCAAACAACCCCCACTCGCAGACATTGTCCTACTACGATTCAAATAAGTAGGAGGCCCCGGTACCAGAAGTTACACGCAGCACCATCGCACCACCCCGCCCCCACGAAAAGATGAGGAACATAGATATTTTGCCGATTAATCATCTAAGGCTTTTCGATGGCATTTAATTTAATACAGTAATTTCTATAAAATTGGAACAGGCTGGTCAGAGCAAGCAGTTCAGATCCACATCTGACTATCAGGATCTACACAGTTTGACATTTAATCTGCATGTTTTTTATGCATTTTTGCATTGTTAAACCAAACTGTTCCATATTTAGGGCGAGTATGGTAATTAATATTCAAGGTGTCCCAATCGTTAGAATTGTTAGGACAATAATTGAGCCGCGACACGACAAAACCAACAAAGTTGTACTTGCGCACAGCAAAGACTCCAATAAGCATGGACAGCCTCCTAGACTGAGCAGAGTCGACACTTGAACTCAAAGGGTAGCTAAGGATCTGAGCTAGCTTCATGCGGACAGCGAAGACTCTGATAAAACAAGGCGGATGCCCAAGCTGAGCTGAGTCTTCGCATGGTGCAATGCCATTTTATTAGTTTTGTCCTGTCAGGGCTCAGTTCTTGGCTCACTACCATTGAAAGCTCTTCAGTGACATTGCATAATATCAACACTCATTGCCATGTGCAGAATTTATGAAAAGAAACAACTATGTGCAGCACTTAAATTATATATATTGTTGGACCTAAAGCCTTTATATGTACCTTTAAACAAAGGCTCATTTATAATTTTATTCAAAACTGAAAGAAGGACTTGGAAAATAGTATATTTCTTAATTCAAATAATTACTTTAAACCTGATTTTGTCTATAAGGAATATTTAGATAAAGTCGTCAATAAACCTTTTAGGCACGGTATTACCAAAAATACGTCTCTCCAGTCATACTCTAAGAATACAGATAGTACGATATGGCAGAAACAGGTTGGATAGGGCAGAAAGATTGTGTTTATTTTGTGAGACAAGACAAGTAGATGACGAATATCATTTTATGTGTGAGTGCCCGATTTTTCGAGATATTCGGACAAAATACATTAAGGCGTATTATATTGTATGAACAACTGTCTATAAACTGTGTGAACTATTGATCACGAAGAGTAACAAAAAATGATTAATCTTGGCAAATATATCAAGGAAGCATTTAACATTAGAAAATTTCCCGAGAACTAACATAATTTTATTAGTCATGGGTAAATCTATATATATGTGGCATATGGCATAAAGTCAGCACTAGTCTATGTGGATACAAATACACAAAGTGCTGACTTTTTGCAGAAATCGTAATATAGATATCAACATATTGCTTTCAGCTGCTTGCACAAGAATTATTATCTAACTAGAAAAAGTGTTTGTAAAACACTATGCCCCCAACTATATGCCTGACCCTAACAAGGTAAGTTAAAAATATGTAGGTCTGCTAATTTTTTATAGTCTATTCATCTATGAATTATCAAGCCTCCAGCAGCTATGGTTCTTGAGTAAAAGATCACCCCTACAATGTTTTGAACAAACAAGAAAAGGGGGCAAAACTCTGTCAATAATAAAACGCAACATAACCATACCCTCATCAGACTGATCAACACATCAAATACTTTCAATATACCATAGAAACTGATGAGGTCTCTATGTCAAACGATTCAAAAGTTGGAAAAATGTCGAAGTTAACATAGGGGCATAATTCAGTCAAATATTTATGAAATCAGCCCAAAATTTAATCAGGTGATCTACACCTTAGCTGCTAGCTGCATGCCAAATATAAGCTTCCTAGCTCCAATGGTTCTCCCAGGATTTTGGGAACAAACGTTCATTTAATTTTTCGAAAAAGGGGCACATAACTCTGTAAATACAACGCTGACATAAACGAAAAAAAAGGGGTCTGATATTTTTTTTGGCCTATTCATCTTTTGAATAATCAAGGCTCCAGCAACTATGGTTCTTGAGAAATAGGCCATCCCTACATTGTTTTATACAAATAAGTAACGGGGCATAACTGTCAGTAATGAATACAATATAACGTAATTGTCATCAAAATGACTGACACATCAAATACTATCTGTATACCAAAAATCAGGTCTCTAGGTCAAACGGTTCAAAAGTTGGAAAAATGCCAAAGTTAACAAAGGTGCATAATTCAGTCAAATATTTACGAAATCTGCCCTACATATATTCAGGTGATCTACACCTTAGCCCCTAGCTGTATGCCAAGTATGAGCATCCTAGCTCCAATGGTTCTCCCAGGATTTTGGGAACAAACGTTCATTTAATTTCTCGTAAAAGGGGCATAACTCTGTAAGTACAAGGCCAACAGAAAGAAAAAAAATACGGGTCTGCTAATTTTTTATGGTCTATTCACCTATGAATTATCAAAATTCCAGCAGCTATGGTTCTTGAGAAATAGACTATCCCTACAATGTTTTGCACAAGAAAAGGGGCATAACGCTCATCAATAATGAATATAACATAAAGTAACCATCATCAAAATGATCGACACATAAAATACTATCTGTATACCAAAAATCAAGTCTTTAGGTCAAACGGTTCAAAAGTTGGAAAAATGCCAAAGTTAACAAAGGGGCATAACTCAGTCAAATATTTACGAAATCAGCCCAAAAGTTAATCAGGTGATCCACACCATAGCCCCTAGCTGTATGCCAAATATGAGCATCCTAGCTCCAATGGTTCTCCCAGAATTTTGGGAACAAACTTTCATTTAATTTTTCAAAAAAGGGCATTACTCTGTAAGTACAAGGCCGACTGAAAAGAAAAAAAATACAGGTCTGCTTATTTTTCATGCTCTATCCACCTTTTAAATATCAAGGCCCCAGCAAATACTGTTCTTGTGAAACAGACCACCCATTATTATGCTTTATACAGGTGAGAAAAGGGAAATAACTCTGTTAATAGTAGATGTATCATAATGCAACCAACATCAGAATGATCAGCACATCAAATACTAGTAGTATACCAAAAATTAGGGTTCTATGTCAAACAGTTCAAAAGTTGGAAAAATGCGAAATTCAACAACGGGGCATAATTCAGTCATTTTTTTACGGAATTCGCCTAAAAGTTAATCAGGTGATGTACACCTTAGCCCCTAGCAGTATGCCAAATCTGAGCATCCTAACTCAAACGGTTTTCCCAGGATTTTGGGAACAAACTTTCATGTATTTTTTCAAAAAAGGGGCATAATTCTGTAAGTACATGGCCAACTGAAAAGAAAAAAAATACCGATCTGCTTATTTTTCATGCACTATCCACCTTTTAAATATCAAGGCCCCAGCAGTTATTGCTCTTGGGAAACAGACCACCCATTAATATGGTTTATACAGGTGAGAAAAGGGAAATAACTCTGTTAATAGTGGATGCATCATAACGCAACCAACATCAGAATGATCAACACATCAAATACTAGTAGTATACCAAAAATTAGGGTTCTATGTCAAACAGTTCAAAAGTTGGAAAAATGCGAAATTCAACAACGGGGCATAATAGTCATTTTTACCAAAAATTAGGGTTCTAGGGCAAACGGTTCAAAAGTTGGAAAAATGCCAAATTCAACAAAGGGACATAATTCAGTCATTTTTTAACGGAATTCGCCCAAAAGTTAATCAGGTGATCTACACCTTAGTCCCTAGCAGTATGCCAAACATGAGCATCCTAACTCAAACGGTTTTCCCAGGATTATGGGAACAAACTTTTGTTAATTTTCTTTGAAAAAGGGGCATAACTCTGCAAGTACAAGGCTGATTGACAAGATAAAAAATACGCCTCCTCTAGTTTTTGATAGTCTACCCCCCTATGAAATATCGAGGCTCCAGCAGTTACAGTTCTTGAGAAAATGAAGCGTTACGTACGGACGGACGGAAAGACGGACGGACGGACGGAAGGACGGACGGACGGTCAGGCCCAAACCAATATGCCCCCTCAACTTCTTCGAAGTTGGGGGCATAAAAACATGGGTTTTTACGGGTCTGAAATTTTAGATTGGTTTATACTAATATTCTAAGCCATCATTTTATATATTATTTGGACCTTTTTTGATACTAATCAGTCTTTGAATCGGCTGTCCAATTGAGATTATGAAATTACAGTATGCTCTTCTCTGGTTTCGTCACCAGATATTGTCAGGGTCACTGAAGAGGCTTTATTAGCCGAAACTACGTAGTCTGGCCCATGTTCCTTCTTATGAATGTATTCTCTGCTCTTGAAGGAACTCTTTCAGATTTTAATTTTACGGGTCTGAGAAAGCTATAAGAAGACAAACCTAGAACAATTAGCCTTACCGTTTTCGCAGTTAGGTCCCTCGAACCCGTCGGGACATGTACAATAATAGGAGCCCATAAGATTATTACAAGTGCCTCCGTTTTCACATACGGGATCAGGTAATTCACATTCATTTACATCTGAAATTAGTCAAATAATATATCGCTAGTTCACATTCATTTAAATTATATAAATCTAGTTCACATTCATCTAAATTAAATAAAGCTAGTTCACATTCATTTCCATCGGAAATTAGTTAATACATTAACCTGATAATAATTGAGCCGCGACACGAGAAAACAAACAATGTGATTGTGCGTCAAGTGCAGACTCAAATCAGCCTGGGCATCCGCCCAGTCTGATCAGACTCTTCGTTAAGCGCTTAAAGGGTAGCTTAGACTCTAAGCTACCTTCGTGCGGACATCGATTATACCTGCGCTTGGCGCACGACCACATTGTTGGTTTTCTCGTGTCGCGGCTCATTTCATTAAGATGCATCACGCTTAAGGTGTATGTGTACACAACCATGTTAATCTGTAGTTTCTTTACAAAAGGGAGACAATAACCACAAGGTATAATCGATTCCGCTAATTTTCGCTTCCTGCAGAGACTGTACATCATATTTGGCTTCCGCCGAGACTGTCCACGATCTCTTGCTTCCTGCCGAGACTTCTGTACATGATAAATGGCTTCCTGCCGAGACTGTCCGCGTGATTCTGCTTCCTGCCGAGGCTCTCGGCAGAAAGCAGAGTCACGCGGACAGTCTCGGCAGGAAGCCATTTTTCGAGGACAGTAGTCCCTGCAGGAAGCAAGAGTTTGCGGACAGTCTCGGCGGAAGCTAAATATGACGGACAGTCTCTGCAGGAAGCGAAAATTAGCGGAATCGACTATACCCTGTGATAACTGCGACTTCTTGTTTCTTTTCCTCAGCGACGAAGCCTTTTCAAAAATGGGTTAATTCTTGAAGAAAGAATTTGCTTTCAGGAGCAAATTTTTTCATTAAGGAGTTGACTCCACAGAGAAGTAAGTCAAAATATAAATGACAGAGTTGTTTCCCCTGAAAGTGTATTCATTAAAATTTATGTAACTGCGAACAAAACAGACTCAAGCCAGTCTGCGAGCCCGTGCAGTATAGCTAGAACCTTCATTTTGTTCCTGTAGCTTCTTCAGGGTCCATACATGGTGTGCGCGAAGAACAAGGGTTCCGATCAGACCGCTAGGATGCGCATGCTTGTTTGAGCTTTTTCTAGTTTTCCATGCGTTAAATATCATTTTTGTGTGTTCCAGCTCAACATCTTGATTACTTGATCACAGAGTATAATTGATTACGCTACTTTTCGCTTCCTGCAGAGACTGTACATCATATTTGGCTTCCGCCGAGACTGTCCGCAAACTCTTGCTTCCTACAGGGAGTACTGTCCTCGTAAAATGCCTTCGTGCCGAGACTGTCCGCGTGATTCTGCTTCCTGCCGAGAGCCTCGGCAGGAAGCAAAATCACGCGGACAGTCTCTGCAGGAAGCCATATACATATACAGAAGTCTCGACAGGAAGCAAGAGATCGCAGACAGTCTCGGCGGAAGCAAAATATGATGTACAGTCTCTGCAGGAAGCGAAAATTAGCGGAGTCGATTATACCCTGTGTTGATTTACATGCTTCTGTCTTTATCATTTAAAATACAACAACAACAAAAATACAAGTACGGGGAATAATATTTTAAAAGAGAGGCTGACTGTAAACATCGAGCATTGGCCCATAATAACGTGGAAAGTCGAAAATAACGGATTTGGCTCAAATTTTGGGAAATTGATATATACCATGCTTGTTTGTATTTCACAAGTTTTTAGAGGTCAACGTTCGGCCGTTTCCATGGTAACCAGGAATCCATTTTGAAAATATCAATATTGAGACATGTATGTAATATTTCCTCGATAAAAATCAAACAACAAATATTATCCCATTCCTATTTGCTTTTATATTTTGAAAATACATACGTATGTAATAAGATAACATGATATGAATGTTTTCTGTCCCTTATTATCAACGGGAGAGCTTTTACTGGAAAAAATCGACCCAATTTTGAGTGAAAAATTGGTGTTCTTTCGCCTGATAACTAAAAATGGCAGTCACGTTTGAAAATAAGGCAATATATGCATGATAGAGTAAGGTTTGAAGTTTAAGAAAGTAAAAAAAATAGGAGTAAACTCGCAAAACTTTAAAAGTTATCCATCTTTGAAATGTGTCGATACTGCAAAATAGTAGGAAGGGAGATAAGTCAAACTGACATTATCTACCTCCCTTGACGATTACAAATCTGCGAACACTACAGGTAGTATCCATGATCTTTAATGATAAAAGATAGTATCTTTGAAAAAATAAGATTACTGTCAACAATGCTCACCATGACCTTTTTTTTTATCTATGAAATAGGTCCATTTACCAAGACTGCAGTTGCAGTTGTATTCGGTACATTTGATGACAAGAGTTGTCCCGAGCAAAACGTCTGCAGAAATCACGGAATAGAAGAACGGAGTAAAACCGTTTTATTTGCAGCAATATTTTTGCCTTGTCTTTATTTTATGTTGAAATAAATAAATTTACTAATGTTTTTTGAATGAATTGCTTCTGTGAAGCAGGTAATACGCAAGAAGAGGCATTTTTCAGGACAGAAAGTGGTGTAGACTAAGGCCTACAGCGTCTATTCACCGAGGGATACTGAAATTTTAAGCAATGTTCTGTTACCTATGATCGTCATACTACATAGAACAGCTAAAAATGGATGGATGAATGACTTTGGATTTTATGTCCTTTTTAACAGTATTTCAGTCATATCAGAACGATCAGGGAATGTGGTTGGGAGGATGGTGGGAAGTGTGTGTGTGTGTGTCGGAGGGGGGAGGAGGGTTGAGTATGAAAAGCTGTGCAGTGGAGCCAAATTTGTGGTTTGAAAGATTGATGCATCAAGCAGATCTCGAACTCTGAACCACTTGATCAGCAGGCCAGGCCTTACCCTACTGTGCTACCCGGGGCTTCTAGAATAGCCAAGAAAGCCGTGTAATTTAGGTAATCCTGATAGGGGTGCCATCTTAAGTATACGAGTACTCATGAGTGATTTATTCATCCCATCTAATTTCATCCACTTTTCTATAGCTTAGCGAGGGAAGCGCCTGCGTGCTAAGCTAGCAGTCCTCGTTCGAATCTCTTTTTTTCAATAACGGGGTGCCATTGCACACAGTCTTTAAAAATCACCCATGCCTCGTTGCATGACATAAGTACTGTTGAAAGGGCCATAAAACTACAAACCTGTCATTAACTCTCTTCGTTTTCCAGTCTGCCATTTAAATGTTAATTTCTGGTGCCATAAAAATGTTTGAAATGTCCATTTTGTTATGAAATTATTATTGGTTGAGCGTGTGATTTTTCGGCTTGTTTCTTACATTTAGCTTTTCTTAACTCACTCCGGCTTCACCGTCGAGATATAAACTACGATTCGCGCTCAACACCATCACCGACAATTCACTGGTAAGAAAAAAAATTGTTCTTAATCGTGTAGTTCTATATCACGTATTTTTCACATTTGTACACACTTTCTCTTCACAAAACGGTGATATTGCTATTGCATATACAGTGGGTGGGGTAGCTAAGCAGCAACTTTAAATCTGTCTATTAGAAAATAATGAAAACCATTAGAGATACGGAAAACAAGTACTGAACTACATTAAAACCATATCGATTCTACTGCAAATTAACAGTTGTATATTAGTTACATGGGTTTAGGGTCATTTTGTGCTGATGTAACACATTTTTATGCATCGTAACAGTAGAAACAATATCAAACACTACATTTCTACGCCGTTATTTGCAAAGATGGGGTAAAAATGCGACTCTTTATTTGTTTAATAAGCAAATTCAAACTGAAAGTGTGGAAATTAGGGTAAAGAAATCTAAAAAAAAGTTGTTTCTGTAAAATTGTAAATGCGACAGGGACACCCTTTGCACGTGCATTTATTCTGTAGTCAGTGAAAGTTTACAACTAATTGCTTTTGCTATGTACCGTACTTATGTTGCTGTTTGAAGACATGTTAATGATATATCAGGTCAGGCTGCCATTTTCAATAACCTCGATTTGAAAAAGAGCTATTTTCACAAATTTTATTTTTTCTCCGACTATATGTACTTCCAGTTGCCATGGCTTCAACAACGTGCAGTAGCCCGTGCTCTGAAGGTGCAGAGACTGACAATTATATTTAGTCCTAAACACCATACCAGTTAACTAGTTGATACTTGCTTAAGGACAGACACGTTTTCCCTTTGAAATTCATAAAAAAATATGTAAAATTTGAGCCGCCTAAAAATGGTTGCCATGGCAACAGTAATTGCTTAGATATCTCGGCCGTTTGACATATTTCACTAATTTTTTCACTAATCTTCATCTTTCGTCGAGAGCTTTAAACCATGACATTTTTAGCAAAATACAAAATTTTGAGTTTCCATCCAATGCTCGATCCTTACAGTCAGCTTCTCTTAATAGCTTTGATGCATGTAGGCAGACGTACTACAACGACAAAAGCAGCTGGCTAAACTTGACATTGGCAAGAGTAATTGGAATGTTTTATTGAAAAACTGAAATGCACGACCGCTGAAAAGTGTTTCACTAGATCAACTCGAACCTGAATACATTCGACTGCATATTAATTTCCTTTTTCTTAGATAAATCGACTGCTTTTTGGACTTTGTAATGCTCCAGGGACTTTTCATTGATTTCGAGAGAATGAGACATTTCTTACTTATGTCAAAAGTACTGATACATGTCTCTACTTTGAAGCATTTGATTCAGCTGTATGCTGTGCTTTTAGTACTGAAACAGCGTCAGTGCTGTTCGACGAAAGCTGTGCTTTTAGTATTGAAACAGCGTCAGTACAAAACTATCTTTTTAAGAACTTGTCGTCTTGGCTGTGACTATGTGACACCGGTTGTTTAAAAGCAGTAACAGCATTTAATTGAAATTTCAAATCAAAGAATAAGCTATCTTACAGTATGTACCAATCAGAAGAGACAAAAAAATTTTTTTTCTCAAAATAGATTTGGATTAAGGTCTAGATTAAGCAAACACTGCCTTCCACAAGCATTTCTTACCATTCTATTTGATGGTCGATTCAGAAAGCTTTGACTGTAGGCTTGATTGATATACTTGCTGTTTCCATTGTATACATACCGTTTTCACATCTTGGGCCGAATCGAGTCGGTGGGCACATGCAATAGCTGTTGCCATTGTCAACTACACAAGTTCCCCCATGAAGACATCTGAGGTTACCACAGGGAGCTGAATCTAAAATAACAGATTATATTAACACGACTCTAAAACAGTTCTGAAGCTACAGTGAGTGTGTTCTATAGAAAGAAAATAAATAGTTACAGCATCATGCTTTAGTCATTTTCACAAGAAATTCCAAAACTGCCGCAAACATGTGAATAAGTCTTGTGTAATTCACCTATAAAATAGTGTATTCTTTTCCATAACAATCCGACGATCTACGACATATGAGCCGCGACACGAGAAAACCAACAATGTGGTTGTGCGCCCAGCGAAGGCTCAGATCAGCCTGGGCATCCGCCCAGTCTGATCAGAGTCTTCGCTGTCCGCATGGAGCTAGCTTAGATCTTTAGCTACCTTTTAGCCCACAGAAAAGACTTTGATCTGACTGAGTGGATACCAAGGCTGATCTGAGTCTGCGTTGGGCGCACAACCACATTCTTGGTTTTCTCGTGTCGCGGCTCAAATGTTTACAAGTGCACCTTTTCAAAGTAGCCCATTTGTGTCTGTTTCTTGTGGCTAAACCCTAAATACAAATTCGTCTGTGTTATAATTATGTAATTCATGTGCTCCCCTCGCTCAAAACTAATTTCAGGGTCGGTGCGATTCTAATTCTTATAAACTTAGATAACACTATATCTTGCTTTATCTTTCAGTAAGTGAAGTATTGTATTACCTGTTTAAAATAGGTCAGGTTTCGGAACGCTGAATTACAAGACGAGTGTGGTCAAATGCCTTTCCAAAAAACAAATGGACAGCAAACGTAATGTTCACATGACTCTAACAGTAAATACTCTATGTGTTTTAAAACAAAATAGTCTTAATATATGATAAGAAAAGTAATGATATATTAAGTCTAAAAATTGCAAAGTACAGGTAGAGGTACCCTGTCGAATCGTTTTATAAACTAAGTCAAATACATGTGATACTTCGAAACAGCAAACTTGGCCTACTCTGACTATACGATCGTAACGTATTTGCTCCATCATTTTACTTGGCTTTGAAGTACTCACATATTTCGCAATCTTTTCCACTCCATTCTTCTGTGCAGTTGCATTCATAATCACCATCTATATTTTTACAGGTCCCACCATTTTTGCATCTAAAAGGGTCTTGTATACACTCATTTATATCTATATAAAAAATGTAAAATGTCGTAATTTTAAAATGTCGAAAATATAAAACTTATAAAGCAAACTGCACTTGCCAATTTGGGCAAGTGCAGTTCAAATTATTGGTTTTACAGTCTCGAGTTGCGCGGTTGGCATTCACAGTTTTACACTCTGGGGAAATGCAGACCACATTATGACATTGGCAGTCGAGACATGCGCAATTCACATGCAATTTACAGTCGGTGCATGCGCAGTTAACATTAAGTTTACAGGCTGGGAATGCGGAGTTTCCATAATAAATTCTACAGTCTGGCTATGCGCAGCTTATAGTCCGTCTTTTACTCTCATTGGCAGTTCTCAAGAAATTTACAGTCGGGGCATGCGAAGTTCAGTTTCAAATTATATTAGTTCCTGCGCATATTTAAGTTCACCTTGAGGTCTGGCACTGCACAGTATGCTAAATAAATGTGACAGGGCTCGAATATTGTCAACTCGAACGGTGCATGCATGGAACGGACTTTTGTTGACGTCTTCAGGAGCATACGCAATCATAAAACGCGCGGAGACCGTTTTTTCACTTGATGGGTTTCATACCGTAATTTTCCGGGTATAAAACGGGTTTGCCCATCTCTAGAATGATCCCAAATATCTAAATGAGCCGCGACACGAGAAAACCAACAATGTGGTCGTCCGCCCAGCGCAGACTCAGATCAGCCTGGGCATTCACCCAGTCTGATCAGACTCTTTGCTAAGCGCTTAAAGGGTAGATGAGGGACTAAGCTACCTTCATGCGGAAAGCGAAGACTCTGATCAGACTGGGCGGATGCCCAGGCTGATCTGAGTCTGCGCTGGACGCACGACCACATTGTTGGTTTTCACACGTCGCGGCTCATATATAGATATCAAAGTCGATTAAAACACTAATTAATATCAAACCGGGTCAAAATGATTAAAAAACGGCGATCTAGAATATAAGTAGTTTGAATCCAGCTAACTTAAATCTAAGTTTGTTTATTATAAGCGAAAGAAAGCATTTTCCTATAAAATTAATAAAAATGAAAAAATTCAATTCCGTAAAATATTCGTATAAATAAATCAACAAAAGCATGTACGGCGTTAAATTTAAGTGTGTTTTACTACAAAAACTATGTTCGAAAGAAAATTGGTTAACACAAAAATAAAATTAACAACAGAAGAAAAAGGGAATATAATAAAACAAATAACTTAGTTTTCTAAATATATTTGAGCCGCGACACGAGAAAACCAACAATGTGGTTGTGCGCCCAGCGCAGACTCAGATCAACCTGGGCATCCGCCCAGTCTGATCAGAGCCTTCGCTGTCCGCATGGAGGTAGCTTGGACCCTTAGCTACCCTTTGAGCACTTAACGAAGAGTCTGATCAAATTTGGCAGATGCCCAGGCTGATCGGAGTCTGCACTGGGCACACAACCACATTGTTGGTTTTGTTGCGTCGCGGCTCATTTCTCACCGTCTGAGCAAAATGGACCGGACCAGCCAGGACGGCAATCACACTGAAAAGATCCGTAGCTGTTGTAGCAAGTTCCATCATTTTCGCAAGGATTTACCGGCTTACATTCGTCTATATCTGAAATCAATGTTGTGACTGGTTTATTTCCAATCAGATAATTTTGCACCCGATCATGCCCATTATAATAAATCAGTTGGGCCCAGTACGGTAAAATTTTATCTATCCAGTGAGTATTTTGCTGAAAATATGCCAAATGTACTCATTTACAGAGAGAGAGAGAGAGAGACAGAGAGAGAGAGACAGAGAGAACAAGAGAGATAGAGAGAGGGAGGGTATATACACGTGTGTATTTAGCTTTTGGTGCTACAGGTCAGCAAATTATGAATGTTAAAATGAGATCATGGGTAATTCTTAGAATGTGCGCTTTTAGAGACAATGGCAAAATCACAGTGATTTATTCTGCAATAAACAAGAATTGTCAGAGTACCTTGTAGCGCACCTTATGTCAGCTTGGCTTTAACTAGGGCATGTTAGATGGGAACAATACAGAAAAAGTGGTTGCAGATATATGAGCCGCGACACGACAAAACCAAAAAAGTGGTTGTACGCCCAGCGCAGACTCAGATCAGCCTGGGCGTCCGCCCAGTCTGATCAGAGTCTCTGCTGTCCGCATGGAGGTAGCTTAGACCCTTAGCTACCCTTTAAGCGCAAAGCGAAGACTCTGATCAGACTGGGGGGATGCCCAGGCCGATCTGAGTCTGCGATGGGCGCACAACCACATTGTTGGTTTTCTCAAGTGGCGGCTCATATGACAAAACAACCAAACCATAAACTGCAAGTCATGCTGACATACAAATACTTTGAGATTGTGTCAAACTAAACTAAAGTCCAAAGTATAATGCAAACCTATGGAATAAGTAATGGAGATATGAGCTAAAAACATGTAAATCCATGAAATATAGTTGTTCACTGTTTTCTGTTGACCGACCCCAGATGTAAGTATTACGAATCTACTCTTTATTGTTACTGAGAAACTGAAAAAATCGCAGTAGTTAAAGCTTTTATTTCTAGGTGCAGAAAAGGTCATATATGGTGTGCTTTATACTGTTCTAAACGTATCTAGTATGGTTTTGCATGTACTTCACATTTCCGTATATTCCAGCCGGTTCCGAATATGTCTAGTATGGATTTTCATGTACGAACATTTTGGTAAACTTATGTATGTAGGAAGCTTCTGGTACTCTTCCGCCCGCCTGGTATATGCTTTTGCACGTGCAAAGCATTTCTGATATGATTTTGCAGTCATTGGTCATTTCAGGTTTAAGTTTGCATAAACTGAACATTTCTGGTATATTTGCGCGCACGTACTGAACATTTCTAGTGTATGTTTAAATGTACTAAGCATTTCTACTATCTGCTTACATGCACTGTACATTTTTGTTTATGTTTGCTTGTACTGATCATTTCTGCCATATGGTTGCATGTACTGAACATTTCTGGCGTATGTTCGCATACACTTAACATTTTTGGTATATGTTTGCAGGTACTGATCATTTATGCTTTCTGTTTTCATGTACTGAACATTTCTGGTATATGTTTGCATTCACTGAATCCTTTTTGTACGCTTTTGCATCTTTAGCATTTACGATGTGCTTTGTATGGAAATTTTCTGGTTTGCCTCTACATATACGAAATATTTATAATGTGCTACTGCATGTATTGACCATTTTTGGTATGTCCTGCATATACTTAACAATAATGGGATGCTTTTTTGCCTGTACATATATGGAATAATTCTGGTAAGTTTATACAAGCAGAGAACGATTCTGGATTATTTTTGCATATGCTAGATATTTCTGTCTTCATTCCATCTGTCTGTTTCCTACTGTAAACCTATTCTTACGTGTTACTATAAAAATTCTAAAAACGGGACACATGAAATAATAACCGTTACCTCTTAAATGGAACTTTTCGATAAGATACTGCGGTAATGTATCCAAAAGGCGCAGAGAGAACGGCAAATAACAGATCAGATTACTCCTAAATCCGAGTATGCAAGGTTTGCTATTACCTATCTATCAAAATATACTCAAAAAAATATTAAAGGGTCAAACTTTTACCCCGCGATTTCTGGAACATTTCAAACATTTGGTAAAATAGTTCATTTCCACCTTCCATTTTATTCATTTTACAAGTTTTATACACATGAAGCTTGAGCTTATAGCCTTTGTCTTGACCAAGGCCAAGCTTTAAGTCAACCTACCCCTAAAATGAAAGTTGTTTGAATTCCCATAGAGAATTGATAGTGTGTCAGTTTGGTCGGGAATAACTTCTAAAATTGCTATGAGCTTTAAACTTCTTATAGCTTGCTGACCTTAAAAATGATTAAACTTGATCACTATCGAGCAATTTTTCAAAAAAATTATGAATTGGCGAAATCGAAAATTTTGGTGAATTTGTTCCCTATGGACTTCAAACAACTCTGATTTTGAGGGTAGTGTGAATTGAAGTCTGGACTTGGTCAAGATATAGGTGATAATTTCAAAACTTGTAAAATGACTGAAATGGAAGGTGGAAATGATTTATTTTACCAAATGTTTGAAATGTTCCAGAAATCGCGGGGTAAAAGTTTGACCCTTTAATATTTTTTTTTTGAGTATAGTTAGAATTTTGTGGCACCATGGTCTATTTGAATAGATTATATACTTACCTGTTCCACATTTCTTTCCAGTAAAACCTGTTACGCACACGCATTTATAGCTGCCGTAGGTATTATTACAGGTAGCACCATTTAGACAGGGAGCTGACTCGCATTCGTTAACGTCTGAAATTACATGAAATACAAAGAGCGCTTTATAAAATTTTGTCCATGAGAGGCAAACACGGGAAAATCAATAAATATCGCCAACCATCGCCAAACATCGAAGTAGTATGTATCTGACATTAAGCATAATGCGTAATTGTACATTCGTTTGACCTGTTTCGACGCACCGCGATTTTAAATCGTGCGTCGCAATAAAAAATCTCAGTATGTATTTGATTTCTCTTTACTAGTAAACAGTTCAAGCTCTCTTCTTTAAAGCATTTTGTGTTTTCGCTCACAAATCATTTAAGAATCCTAGTGAAATTTGACGATAACCAAACGTTATCGTGTGTCCTATTCCGACAGACGATTTCAAAGTCCAGTGCGGTAGTATATTATGCCATACCGTGACAGTGACATCACGGGACTTCCATAGAGTAAATACCACGGGACTTCCATAGAGTAAATACCACGGGACTTCCAAAGAGTAAATACCACGGGACTTCCAAAGAGTAAATACCACGGGACTTCCATAGAGTAAATACCACGGGACTTCCATAGAGTAAATACCACGGGACTTCCAAAGAGTAAATACCACGGGACTTCCATAGAGTAAATACCACGGGACTTCCAAAGAGTAAATACCACGGGACTTCCAAAGAGTAAATACCACGGGACTTCCATAGAGTAAATACCACGGGACTTCCAAAGAGTAAATACCACGGGACTTCCAAAGAGTAAATAAGCCGCGACACAACAAAACCAACAAAGTGGCATGTGCACCCAGTGAAGACTCAGATCAGCCTGGGCATCCGCCCAGTCTGATCAGAGTCTTCGCTGTCCGCATGGAGCTAGCTCAGACCCTTCGTTACCTTTTAAACTCATCGGGAAGACTCAGTCAGACTGGGCAAATGTCCAGGCTGATATGAGTTTTCGCTGGGCGAACATGCCACTTTGTTGGTTTTGTCGTGTCGTGGCTCATTAATTATTTTGTCAGTAACTAGCCTGGTAAAAGATGAAATTATGTAAACATGCATCTGTTGGGTGATTAATGGATAAAACAGTGATAGAAAGTGGCAATGCATGTAATCTATCAGATTCCTGCAGCCTCCTGTTGTTTTATTTGGCCTTTCACTGACATGAAGCACATAAAACATTGCTCTTCAAAATTCGAGCTTATAGGTTTAATTAGCTGCTACACGCCTCTATCTAAAATTAATGCAAGTCATATTAAAACCATCTAATGAACCCCTTTCTTCTGCTCTTTCAACAGCAACTGAAAATCAACAGTAGTCTTACCTACAGAGCAATCATCTCCTTCAAAATTTGCGGGACAAATACAATCGTACCCTCCCTGCTGGTTGATACATTCGCCGTTGGCACAAAGAGGAATACCCAGTAGACACTCATTCACATCTAAATATAAAAAAAATTGAGCCGCGACACGATAAAACCAACAATGTGGTTGTGCGCCCAGAGCAGACTCAGATCAGCCTTAAGATCCGCCCAGTCTGATCAGACTCTTCATTAAGGGCTTAATGGGTGACTAAGGGTCTAAGCTACCTCCATGCGGACAGCAAAGACTCTGATCAGACTGGGCGGATGCCCAGGCTGATCTGAGTCTGCGCTGGCCGCACAACCACTTTGTTGGTTTTCTCATGTCGTGGCTCAAATATAGGGGTTTTCTGAGAAAACTTGCTAGCGAAAGCATTCTGTAAAATTTAGATCATGAAACCGACCGGGTGTACACTCTGTTACACAAAGGTTGGAAATTATAGTCCTGTTTTACTGAGTGGCAAGCAGTTTTGACAAGACCAGGCTGACCCGGCATGCAAATTATCATACTCATTCAGACAGTGTTCTTATTGGGTGTACTTCAACACCAAACCAAAGTGCCAAAGCCCAGGCTTGTCAACTGTCCTAAATCCTTACTGTGACAAAAAAAGTAGACGACAAAATTTACGTCTGCAAAATTTTAACAAAATTGAATTGCCCAAGATTCGTTATATTGAAAACTCAGAAACATGAAGGCAAACAGCTTATCATGGCCACCAAAATCTGGACCAGGAGCTGTATTTATAAAACCACTTAAGTCGTTGCTATGCTGTTGCTATGGCTAATTTTCTATGAAGGAGACTCCCTACAACTATGAAATTTGCTCTGGGGGAACAGTCTGAAAAAGACTGTTTCTCTTGAGCAAATTTCATAGTTGTAGGGAATCTCCTTCATAGAAATTCAGCCTTAGCAACAGCATAGCAACCACTTAAGTCGTGTTATAAATACTGCCCCTGCATTATTTGCAACTTCACCTCGGTTTTAAAGTGTTTATCCACTAACAACTTATATAGTCTACACTGGTCGACTGTCGTCAGTAGTTCATAGGATTCTGAGTAAACTTCTACACAGGGTATAATCGATTCCGCTAATTTTCGCTTCCTGCAGAGACTGTACATCATACTTGGCTTCCGCCAATCTCCGCGATCTCTTGCTTCCTGTCGAGACTTCTGTACATGATAAATGGTTTCCTGCAGAGGGCCTCGGCAGGAAGCAGAATCACGCGGACAGTCTCGGCTGGAAGCCAATTTTCGAGGACAGTAGTCCCTGCAGGAAGCAAGAGTTCGCGGACAGTCTCGGCGGAAGCCAAATATGATGCACAGTCTCTGCAGGATGCGAAAATTAGCGGAATCGATTATACCCTGTGTTATAGGTACACTATCTTACCATTTTCACAGGTGTCGCCTGTCCAAAGTGGTCCGTAAGAATCTGAGTAACAGTTGCAAGAGAAACCACCGTCTTCGTTGATACAAAGACCATGGCCACTACAGGCTTGAGGGTCCTCCTCACACTCGTTCACATCTGAAAGAGATTCACAGATTTGCAAAGGATGTGGAAATGATTTTTTTTATTCTTTGGCTTCAGTTTTAAGAGAAATGCAATACATAAAAGCTAGATCTCTTGAAAAGCATTTCTGGGGCCGGTTGTTCAAAACTAACGATGCCGTTAGGTAACGTTTCGTTAAAATTTCAAACATTAATACCTCGAATATGCCAATATTTTTTGTTGAAAAAATGTGAGAAGCTTTTGCCTTGCAAAAGCTTCTCACAATTTTTCAACAAAAATATCAGTGTATATGGTTATAAAGCCGTGACACACTTAACGAATTGACCTCTTAACGAGCTCATTAGGCTAACGATCTAACGATGCTTTGAACAACTGGGCCCTGGTGTTTAATGTCAACAAGTGAAATCTAAGCGTCTAACCTAATGTATCATTAGTTTTTCAGGCTATTTTGGACCATGTGTTGGAGCCCAAACCATAGCAGAATGCAAGGTTTGTTGACATAATAAAGAAAAAATACAGAAAACTATTTAAAAAATTGCGACAAAATCACGAAGACAACATTCAGAAATTCGATAATTTGACGTTCGCTTAACTTTAACTTTATCGTCTTGGAAAGGCTTTCCAGTAGGCATTTATGGAAATTCATTTATTTTCGTGCAGTCATTTATTGCCTGGGGACAAGGTCGTAAAAAATTCTGAAAACAAAAATTAGCCGCGACACGAGAAAACCAACAATATGGTTGTGCGCCCAGCGCAGACTCAGATCAGCCTGGGCATCCGCCTAGTCCGCTAAAACTGTTCGCTAAGCGCTTAAAGGGTAGCTAAGGGTCTAAGCTACCTCCATGCGGACAGCGAAGACTCTGATCAGACTGGGCGGATGCCCAGGCTGATCTGAGTCTGCGCTGGACGCACAACCACATTGTTGGTTTTGTCGTGTCGCGGCTCAAATATAACAGGAAATGACCACAAAAAGACCCAGGATAACGCTATCGGTTTCTCACTGGCGCGATATGTTACATTACTGCAACCCAGATATTTTTTTTTCGTAAAGTGGTCTACCATCTCATTTGGTTTTCTTTTGGGCTGCTGTATTAACGAAATTGGAATCAGTGATGTCAACCATGTGTGTTGAGATGTTCGTACTTTCAAACCTTTCAAGCATGCATTTAATTAAACCAGAGAAAAATGCAAATCATCAGGCGAAGACAACACGTGTCCCTGAACTTTGCATTGTTTTATTAAGGCTCGATTTTTGTTAGATCCCATTCGGCGTTTCTTGCTTGTTCCGTATACCGAACTAAAGTGACAGTTTATTGTGCAATCTTATGTTCAAAATACTTGTCTATTCTGTAAAATAAAAACCCTAAATACCTTTGCATAGTATATAAAACAAATCTGCCTTAACCCATTCCATTCGGTATAATCCTTTAGGGGTATCCGGGCAAACAGTTTTGATCCAGATCAGGCCCCACAAACGTGGGGCCTGATCTGAGATCCAACCTATTTGCTGCCTAGACAGTTAGTTAGACCAATATTGTGAAAATATTCTTGATTTTTGATGCAGACGACAATTTCAGCAGACGACAAAAAATACCCAGAATGCAATGGGTTAAAAGAGATATCTGGAGGTAAAACCATGATAATATCCATACATGTATTATATATTTTCTTAGGAAATTTTGTCTTTATTTTATATTTCCACACAACATGTGTTTTGCAGAGTAACCACTAGGAGTGCTATTCTTACCTGTTCCACAGAGTGGTCCGGTCCACTGCGGTGGACAGACACATCGTGGTGTGGTATCATCATCTATACAGATACCGCCATTTTGACAGGGGTTCGGCTGACATACGCCAAGGTCTGCAGAACAAACAAAATACACGAGTTGTTAATGCTGTTCTTTCTATTAAAATTTGTTAATGAATTATCGACTGAGTACCGAATATTGCTCTACAAAAAAAAACTACAACAGAAAACAGAAAAAATGGGTTGGTGCGTTGTTCTATTTCTTAAAGCTTGTTAATATATGCATCATTTGAAACCCCAACGTTGCTCCGGTTATATCTCTGATAGAGATATTCTTGATTCGCAAGACTTTGACTTCTACTCTGGCGGTCTAAATGCCTTGTTTCAAATATACTTGGTTATTTCCTGCGTGTGGTTAATGTAATAAAATGTTTACGCGATACTGTACAGAAAGCTAAAGGACAGAACATAAAAGTACATGACCGTATGATTATTTTTATCTGCTTGTTCAGGGCGTAAAACTGGTTTTACATTTGTTACAAATTTTCCAGTAACTGTACTATTCCACCAAACCAGCGTATCCGACGATTTTCCTTTGCGGCCCGCAGAACCCTTGACAGCTTAATTTTATGTAGTCCTTCAAGTTTGTAGTGACATAAATATCTTGTAAATTAAGTTCTTATATGCTATGCCAGGCAGGCTTTTCATTCATTCCGTTTAAGTTGACTGAGCATGCTTCCATTTAGTCCGCCATGTTTACAAATGGCGACAATTTTAGAGACTTCCTGTTGTCTAAACTGGAGAACGAAGTCCTTTCTAAAACGGGGTATGCCCTTAACGCTTTTTTGACCAGCGGACTTGTCTATCCTTATCATTTAGTTGTGTTTCAAGTCTAAAAACGATAATAGGAACGGTTGCTTTCAAAAGTTGATCGTCAGTTGAGAAGGCACGCTAATGAGAAAAAAATGCAGAGTTTCTACCACTGACAGTGTTTCCATTTATCTTACGAGCAAAACTGGGAAAAAATCACTAAGTGAATCAGGGTTCGAGGTTATAAAACTTGAAAATAATCTCAAACTCAAAATAAAGCACACTGATTGGCTGCTTCCGAGGACATGCTCGGAAGAAACCAACCAGTGTGCTTTATTTTGAGTTTGAGATTATTCTCAAGTTTTATAACCTCGAACCCAGCTCTTATCTAACATATTATAACATACACGCTCTTTTTTGCAGGCAATCATGTATCATAAATTTAAAGATGGATATTCTTTTAGAGAAAGTAACTCAGCCATTTTCATTAATGTCACCGTTCTGAATGGAGGTCAACTTTCAAAGGAATGAATTAACTTCTCTAGGGATAAATTCATTTCTTTAAAGTAGATCTCGTTTTGGATGGACTTATTCGTCTAGAATGGCCAACAGGAAGTCACAGAAGTTGTTTTTCTTTGAAAACGGGCGAAAAAGTGAGCCTGGCTCCCAGCGGCCATAGGACGCTAAAACGGCGTCGTATCAACACTGTCTCTGCAACGGCCTAAAACAGCGGCGTATTGACAGCGGCGTAACATCATGCAGCAAGCAGAGTCAACAAGTATCGCATGCCCTCGCTGTTATTCGGTGGCTAACGTCATATCATAAACAGAGCATATTATAATTTTAACTTTTTTCGATATCAAAACTTATCACTCCACGTTTCTCTAGTTAATATAAATAAAGGATAAAAAGAATCGTATCGGCACATATTGCTTGGTAACTGGTTCTGTTACATATTACTTGGTAAATGGTTCTGATACGTATTACTTGGTAACTGGTTCGCAACCTTATGATGCCATCCGTGACAACGTCATTTTTAACTTGAAATTATGTCCATCTAGAACAAGCATATAATTTACAGAATCTTACACTCGTGGTTATTTCATACTTGCCAAAGGTTCGTATGAAATGACCCCACATCAATATATGACTGTTTCAGCGCAGTTCGCCCGCTGGATTAAAATAACAATAGTATACATACATGAAGCGCACACAGGCCCTGACCACAGCGGAGGACAGTCGCAGCTAAAAGTTCCTGGGCCTGTTTTGGTACAACTTCCATCATTCTGGCATGGTGCAGCCTCGCAGACGTCTTTTTCTGTAAATACAGAGATGATATAGTTCGCCCTAACAGTGACAGTAATAAATCGTCAGTCGTAAAGTGGATGACATCGCAAGCGTAGTGTCACAGGGTATAATCGATTCCGCTAATTTTCGCTTCCTGCAGAGACTGTACATTATATTTGGCTTCCGCCGAGACTGTCCGCGACCTCTTGCTTCCTGCCGAGACTTCTGTACATAATAAATGGCTTCCTGCCGAGACTGTCCGCGTGATTCTGCTTCCTGCCGAGGCTCTCGGCAGGAAGCAGAATCACGCGGACAGGCTCGGCAGGAAGCCATTCTTCGAGGGCAGTAGTCTCTGCAGGAAGCAAGAGATCGCGGACAGTCTCGGCGGAAGCCAAATATGACGGACAGTCTCTGCAGGAAGCCAAAATTGGCGGAATCGATTATACCCTGTGGTGTGCTACTTAGATAACTACTCATACAATTAAAAGACAAAGTGTGATTAGTTACTCGACGGTTTTATCTAGCGCACTAATAATCCCACAAACATTGTTTACTGTGACTCGAGTCTATGCATATCTAATCTATGATTTTCTTCCAAACCATAGTCCCGACACCGTCGAACGCCAAGAAAACGTGCGAAGACGTCAAGATTTTGGCAGCCATGTCAGCGATAAGTCTTATGCGCGTCAGAGCCGTGATTTGTTAATGTTTGTCCCCTGCAATTTTCCACTGTCTCCATAAGCATCAGTATTGTTTTATATATCTTCTCTATAAGGAAACTATGGAAGCCCTGGAGGGACTTCTGACTTCATCACTTCACACTTCAGACTTCATCACTTCAGAGTTCATAGTTCATCACTTCGTACTTCACACTTCTGACTTCATGACTTCACACTTCAGACTTCATCACTTCAGAGTTCATACTTCATAACTTCAGAGTTCAGACTTCAAACTTCAGAGTTCAGAGTTCAGACTTCATACTTCAGAGTTCATACTTCAGAGTTCAGACTTCATACTTCAGAGTTCAGACTTCAAACTTCGGACTTCAGAGTTCACACTTCAGAGTTCAGACTTCAAAGTTCACACTTCAGACTTCAGAGTTCAGACTTCAAACTTCAGAGTTCAGAGTTCAGACTTCATACTTCAGAGTTCATATTTCAGAGTTCAGACTTCAAACTTCAGAGTTCAGACTTCAAACTTCAGAGTTCACACTTCAGAGTTCAGACTTCAAAGTTCACACTTCAGAGTTCAGACTTCAAACTTCATACTTCATATGAGGGGTGATAAAAAATACGTGGACTTTGCTGTCGCGGTGAGCATAATGCAGTTATAGTATTTTTCTTAAACCGCGAAAAATTCATTCTTTTTTATCTGCGTTATGTGAAATTTTGATGAAATTTCATTGAACAGTAAGTATTTTTTTTAATTTTATATAAGGTAGGTACTGCTACAGTACAGCGGAGCACCACATTAATGACCTTGACGTTTTGTCTTTTTTTAATATTTCAGTGGTTCTTTTGTTTCTCTGTTTTCATAAACTATCAGCCTCTTTGCAGATTTTTCATAATTATGACCAATTCTAGACACAGCAGCATGCAATACCATTGTTTTGAAGAATTTCATATTGTACTCTCATCGTAGTTCTATTCTATTCTATTATATCCCATAACCTTACTAGATCGTTGGGGCACCACAGATTACTTCGAAACAATCCCTTTCCACCTTGTCCTGTTTTCAGCTGCCCTAGCTGAGCTGGCAAAATCCATCCCTGTCCACTCTTTAATATTGTCTTCCCACCTCTTGTTCTGTCTACCTCTTCTTCTTTTTCCCTTCACTGTGCCTTGTAGAATGGTCTTTGCTAAACCAGAAGACCTTGAGACGTTCATAAATCCAAGCCAAACTTTTGCTTTCAATATCGTGTCAACGTACACTATATTTGCGGTGTATGTCTAAATGCAGGTCTTCAACCCTTTAATCAGTGCCAACATCAGATAAAACTAGCATAAAAGGATCAAATAGCATTAAATTTGAACTGAATGTTCTTCAATTCTTCAATTTTCCCCATTTTTTTACAATTATATACAAAAATTGGATTTGCATGAATACGCGGTATAATGTTTGACGTCATTTCGTCACTCATGTATGGCCCACATAGCATGTTTTAGGCTGCTTATGAAAGCATACCACCTTTTGACGGCAATAATTCCTTGACAGTGAAAGGCGGAAACCATAAACAAATAACATACAAAATATCAAGCAGTTTACTCTACTGCAAATATTAGATATGTCCAAACAATTTGAAATAGGCAAAGTTTTACCGTGCTCCGCAGTAACGTCGTAAGGTTACTATGACGACCCATAAAGACTATTATCCGAATACTGACCGGTAAAATGAATACATCACTGGATAGATGAAAGGCGAATTTGTATTTACTGCAAATATAATGGGTTTACTATTAATGATAAAAATTCTACAGCAAAAGTCCACGTATTTTTTATCATCCCTCGTACTTCAGAGTTCATACTTCAGACTTCACACTTCAGACTGCTGACAAAACAACGTACAAGCATACTATAGCCAAAATGGAGAGTCCCGCACTATTCGAACATCCTAAAAGAATAAGTGCGAAGTGTGAAGTCCGAAGTCTGAACTCTGAAGTCTGAAGTCTGAAGTTTGAAGTCTGAACTCTGAACTGTGAACTCTGAAGTCTGAACTCTGAAGTATGAAGTCTGAACTCTGAAGTTTGAAGTCCGAACTCTGAAGTCTGAACTCTGAAGTCTGAACTCTGAACTCTGAAGTTTGAAGTCTGAACTCTGAAGTCTGAACTCTGAAGTATGAAGTCTGAACTCTGAAGTTTGAACTCTGAAGTATGAAGTCTGAACTCTGAAGTCTGAAGTTATGAAGTATGAACTCTGAAGTGATGAAGTCTGAAATGTGAAGTAATGAAGTCAGAAGTCCCTCCAGGGCTTCCATAGGAAACAGAGCGATTTTAAAAATAATTTTATATTGACAAGCCGTCGCGTATCTGTGAGTAGTTTTATCGTTCGCACATTCATTGGAACTTCTGGCCAGGAGTTCGCATGAATGTGCGCATGATAAAACTATCTGAAATACAATTTTTGCATACTGAAAGATTTCAAACGCTAAGCACCGTTGATTCAAGCCTCCTGATTCTAACTTTGAGTCAGCTAGGGGAGAATCGGGTAACTTCAGACATGGGGGGTAAATTCGGACATACCATTGCAAATAGTGAAAATCCAGATGAGAAGGCTCATAATGGACCAGTTATTTTTGTTTTAGTTCAAAACAACTGACAAATAAGGGAAACAATGTCACCGTCCGAATTTACCCGCTGTCCGATGTTACCCGACCCTCCCCTATAACCTTACCCGTGTTACAGAATTCCCCGGCGTATCCTGAGTGGCACTGACACGAGTAACTTCCGGGATTGTCGACACATACGCCACCTTCTGGTGAGCACAAATGTTCGCCTATCATACATTCATCCACGTCTATAGAAGAAACAAATTACATCTAAAGCAAAAATTCATCAGGGTTTAATACTATATAACCCTGGTTAACTACTGTATGTATATACAAATGATGTAACCAAAAAGAAAAAGGTTCCTAGTGGTCATCGTGGCTATTCAAATTTGTTTAGCCACGATGACCAAGTGGTTTTGGAACGACTCTTTTTCGTTTCGATTATTCTTTTTTTTTCTTTGAGTGGCGCGGTAGTCGAGTGGTTTGAGTGGCTCGGCTATTGTGCAGAAAGTCACCGTGAGGTCGTGAGTTCGCGGCTCACTGTCGCCATACGATGACTGGAAAACTCTCTCTGTCAACCCAGCAGTAAATGGGTACCTTTTTCGAATCAGGGAAGGATAAGGCAGCGAAAGGAGAGGGATGGGCTCCGCCTTTCATCAGCTGTGCCCAAGATACAGTGGGTCTCTAACCCCCACTGCCCCTACGGCTATTAGGCTATGGGAAACCTTTACCTTTACCTTTTATTTCCTTAGAAGTTTGTACTGTCTCATACTCTGTACATATGTATTATCTATCCATCCATTATTAACACATCTCACATATATATGGATCACGTACTGTCTTATATTGCCTTTTCTTCCTGTTTTACGAGAATCTGCATCCCAACCCGCCTCATCTCGCCATCCTTCTTACACGACATGTACTATTTTTGTGTCCATTACCTCACCCCAACGCCCTCTCGACCGTGACTTGCTCAACAAATATGTAATAACGTAAAACCAAAACTTCCCTCTGTATACTTTCTTGTGTGTTATTGTTTTCATAACTACCATGTTCATATTGTGCATATGTTTGTCAAAATCTCATATGTCTGTACAGACTTGAGTGTAATAAAGTATATGTTCGTTCGTTCGTTCGTAACAGCCTTGGAAATATAGTTAACCAGGTGTGCTAAAGGGTTATCGAATATTGTCCCGCTCGAGCTAGGATGTCAATGACCTGACTTAGAGCGTATCCCACCATATGCCGAAGGCGGACAATAGTCTTGTAAAGAATCAATTCAATAAATTTTTTGTCACATAGCCCTGCTTCAAACAGCTTTGCTCGAATTGAAATTATTATCCACATATTGTTTTTTATAATTTCTCTTGGATAACAATATATTAACAATGTGAAAATAATATCATTAAATATATAAATGCGATATAGTTTTACGCTAGTGCCTTATCTGTGCACATGGCCAGCACTGAGTGCACTATTTACAGACTGTTCGGAAACCCTCGGCAACAGACACAGAGAAACTCAAAATGCCATCGTGCTGATATCGGAAAATATCAGCACGCCAACTACTCTGTTTTTAACCTTAAAATTAATCAGAAACATTTAAAGTTATATCATAAAATTAATAAAGTATAATAGCAGGGCCAAAAGAAAGATTAAATAAAAACGAAATACACCTACCAACGGTACAAATTGTCCCCGTCCATCCCGTTGGACAATCGCATGTAAAGGAGGCTATACCATCAATACAGTTTCCGCCATTTTGACAAGGGTTAGGGTCGCAGTCATCTATGTCTGCAGCAAGAAGACGAAAAAATAGGTTTTAGGTTAAAAATTGGAAGATTCATATGTTATTTAATTCATTTTTGTTAGGCTTTGTTTTGTTGAGCTTTGCTCCTACCAAATGCAAATAATCGAATCATCGAATATCGAGTGCCACTGACAATGGCGTAAATACAAACAATGTAAAATAAAACAAAATATGTCGCTGGCCGGGTTTGAACCCTCACGGATGCGGCGACAGCGCCTAGCACTGCAATGTGCGTCAGCTTTAACCATTACGCTACCGAGACGTCCCCAAAAAAGGACGCTCAAATAACGTATATAAAGCTAACTGACGTTGCAGTACACTCCGTATATAGGGGTTTCTACTTATTCTTAACTTCTGTTTTTCTACCGAATTATGATATTTCTCTCATCAATGGAGGCGACATTTGTCTTTTCAACCACAATGGAGACATAATTCGTTGTAAATATTTTATATGTCGCTGGCCGGGTTTGAACCCTCACGGATGCGGCGACAGCGCCTAGCACTGCAATGCGCGTCAGCTTTAACCATTACGCTACCGAGACGTCCCCAAAAAAGGACGCTCAAATAACGTATATAAAGCTAACTGACGTTGCAGTACACTCCGTATATAGGGGTTTCTACTTATTCTTAACTTCTGTTTTTCTACCGAATTATGATATTTCTCTCATCAATGGAGGCGACATTTGTCTTTTCAACCAAAATGGAGACATAATTCGTTGTAAATATTTTATATGTCGCTGGCCGGGTTTGAACCCTCACGGATGCGGCGACAGCGCCTAGCACTGCAATGTGCGTCAGCTTTAACCATTACGCTACCGAGACGTCCCCAAAAAAGGACGCTCGAATAACGTATATAAAGCTAACTGACGTTGCAGTACACTGCATATATTATATACGCAGTGTACTGCAACGTCAGTTAGCATTTGGTTGAAAAGACAATTGTCGCCTCCATTGATGAGAGAAATATCATAATTCGGTAGAAAAACAGAAGTTAAGAATAAGTAGAAACCCCTATATACGGAGTGTACTGCAACGTCAGTTAGCTTTATATACGTTATTTGAGCGTCCTTTTTGGGGGACGTCTCGGTAGCGTAATGGTTAAAGCTGACGCACATTGCAGTGCTAGGCGCTGTCGCCGCATCCGTGAGGGTTCAAACCCGGCCAGCGACATATAAAATATTTACAACGAATAATGTCTCCATTGTGGTTGAAAAGACAAATGTCGCCTCCATTGATGAGAGAAATATCATAATTCGGTAGAAAAACAGAAGTTAAAACAAAATAGTTTCTCTAAAATGTAATCCTGTGAAGCAACCGTCTAACACTTGACCATTGATCACAAAACGTTGTTTGCTATCAGAAAGATAACAATAAAAGCGATTCCCTGTGCGAATCAGTCCCCTCCGTCTTATGTAATAGATATAACCATTCTTTCAGAGATGTATCAGTAGATATCGGTACTGACTGTTAGGTGTACAGGATAATGGACGAGCCCTTCAGGGCGAGTCCCATTATCCTGTACACCTATCAATCAGTACCGATATCTACTGATACATCTCAAAAAGACATGGATATATCTGTTATAGTCCACAGCTTTATTGCACTTTTCACCTAAAAACAAATAATTAAAACAATTAGAAATATATTCTACCTTCTTTATTTATTTTAATTTATCTAATTCAACCTGCCTCACCTTGTCTGGAAAATAGACCTTCCTGTCTGATGCACTAAGGTCGTCCGTTACCTGACCAATCAGAAACGGATTGAGTGATCAAAGGAAATTAAGATCAGAATGTTTGTCCCATTTTAACAGTGTTCACAGAAGAGGTAAGACCAGAAAATTGGGCTGCAGTTTAAACAAATTTTTTGGGTAAGCTCTGCTATTCTTTTTAATCACAAAGAAAATACTTGTTCAGGGTATTCATTAATCTCATTTTGTTTGGGTTATTTCAATCACTTATGTTTAAGTGCTCATTTTTTTCAATTACCAGGTATGCTGTGTATGGTCCATCAGGACCCATAACAGAGGCTTTTTTTCAACTAAAACATACGATGTGCTATTGAAATAACCTCGCTGGCGTGTCATTTTATATGGATTACCAACAAGTTTCAGTGGTTAATTTTAACACTTTTCTACTTTAATACATGTTGTGGGGACTCCTCTAATTGATGAGTAAACACAACATATGTTTTATGCTGTATGGGTACACATCTATGTTTTTCTGCCATTTATGCAAAAGGAACAAATTGCTTCTCTCGATGACGTAGCTCTTCCCAATGGTCTACTCTTAAAGGAAAGAATTTGCTCAAATTCCTGTTTTCGAGAGTTGTCCCCCATTGAGAAGGGAGACAAAAATAAAAATGGCATAGTTGCTTACCCAAACAGTTTACTGTGATCTTAATAAAGTGCTCATATTCCGCACAAAAAGTTGGTAACCATCAATAACCTCTGAGGTGAGTCTAATGCAGTCATATGGTTTAATGGATTATTTTCATATAACATATCTTGTGGAGACTCATTTAAGCGAGGGAATTCAAATGAATACTCTTAACAAATATTTCTATGGCCAAAAGGAAAACAGCAGAGTTAACTGAAACAGAAGTTTGTTTAATTGCAGCTCTGTAATGATTGGTCTATTCAAAACTGTACATGATAACAGTACATGGTAACTATACAGTTATCAGAATTTATCAGTACTGGCAACTTCAAAGAAATGTACTGTCAGCTGTGGATTAAAAATTCAATACCCACCCACACTGCAATCTTTGTCAGAGTAACCTTCCATACACATACAATACCATCCCGGGCTGTTCTCGAAACAACTACCACCGTTTTTGCACGGCTGTCGCAAACAATGCAGTATGTCTGGAAAATATAAGAGGAAAATATAAACAAAACACTGGTTTTGTAACTGAGCAACAAAATTATTTTGCAAAATAATTGTATTCCTGAGTTAAGATATCACTGCCAACTTTTCACGATACTGATATTATTGCAACTTACCATGATTGTTCAGCACGCAACTTTAAGAAAAATGCCAGTGCCGAAACATATTGATAAATGTTAGTCTTCAGTATAGACATCTAAAGAGGGTTTATACAATCCTAACGCAATAAGTGCTGTAGTTTTTGCTCTCAATGCTCTAACAAAGTGTTGTGAATTTACAAACCATTCGCAGATGCTTGTGCATTTAGCACGCCTCAGCTCATAAGCCGACTAATCGCTTAATCATACCTAAAGTCGGCTGTATCACTGTTGACGTAGGCATTATCGTTGGAAAGACCGTCATAGTATCTGTGTAGTTGACGGGAACCAGAGATATATCGCAACTGTTGGGAGCCAGCCAGACTCCGCCCACATTTCGCCCGGGTACACCATTGACAAAGACCTCTGGACTGTGTTCGTAGATTGCCTGGAGAACTTGGTTACCAAGCTCTGACGTCAGAGCTTTGCCAAATAAGTTGTGGAACCGTACTGTTTTTGATGCGACTCTATGTAGAGAAAAAAGCATCTTCGCTAGCCAAGGGTACTCAGTGCATTTTGTTCCTTACGTACGTAAGGAACAAAGTGGTTTTGTTCCTTACGTACGTAAGGAACAAAGTGGACTTAGTACCCTTGGCTTTGCACGTAAGGAACGATGTGGAACACGTAAGGAACAAAGTGGACTGAGTATCCTTGGCTTGCGAAGATGAGATAATAGGTGTAAAAAACTAACATAATATTCTGTTTCCCAGGTTAGCAGGGGTAACGGACATTATTTACGAATAATTTTCAATATTTCTTCATAAAAGACATGTTCTGACCCCTCATTAGAGCCGTCTCCGAGACGGTTCTAATTAGAGATCAGAGTATATGTTCTCTTTGAGAAATAAAAAACGTTCCGAATATTCCTCTCCGCTCCACTTTATCTAGAGCTCTGTTAAATGTAAAAGTAAAATATAGTAAAATCTCGATCAGACTATAAATACACTGGAAAGCTCGTGAGCCACTTGGGGAACGTCGTTAGGAGAATTGAACTGAACTGAACTGTATAAACATGGACGACAGACCCACTCGGTGCCCGGAGGTAAATGTTATGGAGTCATTCCTTTTCAGCGCCCTGTTGACCATCGTTATGTGAACTGTACGGAAATAAAAATGAGCCGCGATGCGAAAAACAACAACAAAGTGGTTGTGCGCCCAGCGCAGACTCAGATCAGCCTGAGCATCCGCCCAATCAATCAGACTCTTTGTTTAGCGCTTTAAGGGTAGCTAAGGGTCTAAGCTACCACCGTGCGGACAGCAAAGACTCTGATCAGACTGGGCGGATGCCCAGGCTTATATGAGTTTGCGCTGGGCGCACAACCACTTTATTGTTTTTCTCGTGTCGCAGCTCATTAATGTTTGACATTACAAATAAATTAATAATTATTTCAAAAGAAGTTTGCATGCATTAATTAGAAATAGGTTCTGAATAAGCAGATAACATACATTACATCAATTTATATCTTAAAAGGCAGAATTTAAGGCAGTTATAAATGATCAAGAATTAGAGCGAATTACATGACATTTTGGAATTTGGAGCCAACTAACGTATACCTAAAAACGAGGAAACATACTCTGCAAAACATCTGGTCATACATGTAGAATTACTGTACAATCTTACTTTAAAGTTAAAGTCACCTTACGCTTGAGGTCTGGAATTTCAAAGTCGTGTATGAAATTTGTATTTTGATAATAAATATGAACTAAACTCATATTCATTATCAAAATACAAATTTGAGACAAGACTTTGAAATTCCAGCAAATAAAGAGTTTCGGCTGCGCTCAAGCGATTAAACAAAAACTAGTTTAAAATATACTAAATGTAGGCTAGTCTTCATTTCACAAAATTACCTCCCTTAAATTTAAGGTAATCTTAACTTTCAGGAATGATTGTAGTCCTGGGGCCGTATTTATAAAATGACTTAAGTCGTTGCTATGCTGTTGCTAAGGCGAAATTTCTATGAAGAAGATTCCTTACAACTATGAAATATGCTCTTGAGGAACAGTCTAAAAGACTGTTCCTCCAGAGCAAATTTCGTAGTTGTAGGGAATCTCCTTCATAGAAATTCAGTCCTAGCAACAGCATAGCAACCACTTAAGTCGTTTTATCAACACGACCCCTGGAACGAGGCTCACAATCATTTCTTAAACTTAAGGACGACCTGAAAGTTAAGGTCTAAAATTTCATGTGTGAATAAGAGCTTACGAAAGCTAAATGTATTTGATTTGTCTTTCGTACAACATTTCTATAACAACTGTCCTTAGGATCATGAATAAACTGCGATTCTCATTATGATTTCAATATGGATTTTCTGAGGGCGATCTTTTCCACCTTAACTTTAAGGTGGTCCTTAACGTTTAGAATGATTGCCAGGTTCACAATTATTCTTAAAGTTAAGGACAAGACGAAAAGTTCACTCTAAAAAAGCATATCTAAATTATGTTCAGAATCACGGTTTTTGCGTGATCCTACCGAGAACTTCATGGAACTGTAATAAGAATGACATGTCAAATAAATTTGTTTTGTACGTTTTATTTACACATACATTTTTCGACCTTGAAGGTCGCCCTTAAATTTAAGAAATGTTTGAAGTTCTGGGCCCTGAACTGCATGATGTCATGTAACTATTAAATAGATCGCTGATCTTCATTCTACTTACTCGAATTTTACAATGTAGCAGGCTATATGAGCGTACGAATCTAAAATATTCGGGAACACATTGGATGTCAGCTGAAACAAAAAGAAAAAAATAAGCCTACGTAGTTTCTAGTATTTCGTCATGTAACCATATGATGTATCTTAAGCAGAAAGAACCACGTCGCCAAGGCGGTTCTAATGCTAAGCAACAAGACAGTTTAGAACATTGTTATGTTGCTAGCTTCTCATTCGTACTACTTTGTCAGGAAAGAGGTAACTTAAATCATGTTCGAACTGGAATAACTCTGATCAGATTGCACGTTCGCTTAGTCTGATCATAGTCTTTCCTTTTCGCATATACAATCTGTAAATCCTGAGGAAATTAAATGTATAAATTATCACTTTGGGCAAATGCTCCTGCTGATTTCAGTTTTAATGTCTGCTCATGGCTTTAGAATTCTACTTACGCTAACCTATAGATGCGATGTATACATATTTACTCTTCTTGTTTATCTTTATAGTACCACGCCGCCTAGGAGAGGACAAATATAGGCCTAGCCTACGTACAATCCTTTGACTCATATAATATATGTTGTCAAGAAATTTCTAAGAAATAAATGGTTTAGGTCCCTTTTCATGAGATGCTACATATCAGTTATTTGCTTTTATGGTGAAAGGAAATAGATAGAAGCGGTTCACAGTTCTGAAACAGCATGTGGACCCACATGCTTTTTCAAACTTATGAAACGCTTTTATCTATTTTCTGCAACTTTTGATGACCACTGAAAGGAAATTAGTTCAGGACCATAGCAAAAAAGGGACCATATCTGACCAATCAATCAATGAAAAACTTACTTTCCTAAAGTTTTTTTTACTTTCTACTTGCCAGAGGAAGCAATATACATGTGAGCCGCAACACGAGAAAACCAACAAAGTGGTTTGTGCCCCCAGCGCAGACTCAGATAAGCTTGGGCAGCCGCCTAGTCTGATCACAGTCTTGGCTGTCCGCACAGGGCTAGCTTAGACTATTAGCTACCCTTTAAGCGCAAAGCGAAGTCTCTGATCAGACTGGGAGGATGCCCAGGCTGATCTGAGTCTGCGCTGAGCGCACATGCCACTTTGTTGGTTTTGTCGTGTCTTGGCTCGTGTACATTTAGTGTTATGACCATATGTGCCGAGAACATTAACCATTATAGCGCTAAAAATGCAAACAATATTTACGTCAGCAAAATTTCAACAAATGTTTCGTCCAAGCTGTATCATATTTAGGAAGACTGGAGGGCAAACAATGTAGATCAGGATGAGCCGCCTCATCCGGATCTACGTTGTTTGCAAATTCAACTTTTTTTCATTTTCGGCGATTAAAGTGAAATTCTTACCGCTGTACAAAAAGCAGTCTGCTGATGTGTGAAGGCAGATGATGACGTAATTTCTAGAACTGGCGGTATATTACTAACAACTTCGCACGTGATCTCCGCCAAGGTTGCGGCTACAAAAGTAAGAAGCAGAGACCAATATTGCCTGCCATTTGGGTAGAGTCTGGTAACTTCGGACAGCGGGTAAATTTGGACATACCGTTGCAAACGGTGAAAATCCAGATGAGACGGCTCATGATGAGCCGTCTCATCAGGATTTTCACTGTTTGCCCAATTAATTTTGTTTAAATGCCAAACAACTGACATATAAAGAAAACAATGTCACTGTCCGAATTAACCTGACTTGACCCTGCCGTAACATTATAAAATTCGGATAATATTATAGTAACCGTAAATGTTTGAACAGTTTTCATGGACGGACACTCGGCGCCAGGTGTGTGCATCTATGGTAACGTACTGCTGAGCTACTTGGGGAACGTCGTTACGAGAACTGAAACAGAACAGAATTGAACAGTTGTTGTTATTTACAATCGCGTGGCAGTAATATGCCTAAGAATGGCAAACAGTGTAGACCCTGTTCCGACCGCTCCTGACTTTTGGAGAAGTCCGATCTGTGCCTGACTTTTTTGTTCAGACCTATCACAAATATTCACATGACGCCGCTTCCTATAGGCTCCAAGGGGAAAAATTAAAGTCTTGTTAGAATTATAGATGTCAAACGAAGCTGGCGACCTCAAAACACGACATTATCGATATTTCATAGATATCTTCCAAAATGTCAATATTTAAAGTTTTCCATCACGCACATTTGTGATGGTCAGCCATTACCTTTTTTTCTATTTAACCCACTAAAACGCCAATTTGACCCACTTTCAATGTTCAATATGACCCGTCTAACTTAAACTTAATATTTGGCCCAGCCCGTAAATACTCTCAGTACAGTCTGTATTTTTTTATTTTTTTTTTTTGTAATTTTATATCTTAGGTCAAAACTAGGTTATTACCGCTGTATTTCCCGGTACAATAAATGTTTACTTTGTATTTTTATAAACCCTACCATCAAAATTGTCTACCATTTTTTTCTTGTAACGGATGCTAATACTGAAAATTTTCAACAAGTTTCTCAGTAGAAAAATGTTATTGTTTTTCTAGCCTTTATTATGGTCAGCAATAACACCAGGCCCAGAGGTTATAAAACTTGAGAATAATCTCAAAATCAAAATAAAGCACACTGACTGGCTACTTCCGAGCACATGCTCGGAAGCATCCATTCAGCGTGCTTTATTTGAGTTTGAGATTATTCTCAAGTTTTATAACCTCGAACCCAGAAGACTCTAATGTTTGGCTTCCTTTCACGCTTCATTCATCAGACATGTGGTGACATTTTGTTGTCAACTTTAAGTATGATATGGCTCTTAATCATTTCAGTTCATCTGCAGCACATCGCAGATGAGCGTGATGGAAATCCATAATGTATTTTCGATTGACCTATAATTGCGTGTATGGGTATGAAAAGAAAAGTTAAAAAATATATGCTCACAGTAAGTGACATAGGGTGTACTTGTCATTGACATGGTCATAGTAGGTGAAGGCTGGAACGTGGTTTCCGTAACTTCAGTGTAGTTGGTCAAAGACGCCGTATAACCTATGAGATCCACTATAAGGTCAAGGTCACCGACTGATATGACTTCATAGCCACCTTTCTGGGAAGCCGGGGCAGAGGTTAGGATAATACGTCGTACTGCGTCACGTAGCATGCTGTTCAGAGCGTGTTGGAACGTGAGGCGAAACTTGAAATGAGTGTTATCTCCGGGCCTGAAAAGTATAAGAATCCGTCATTATTAACTCAGTCAGTTACTGGCGAAAGTATGTGCACTTAGTACTGGTTAACCGCTTAGGAGGTCTAAGCCTGCCCAGGAATAGTGTGGTTAGGTTAACTGACGGTCCCGACATGACCTTAGTTGTTTACCGTGGACGTTAAGCATCAAATCAACCAACCAACCTACTAACTCAGTGTCAGAGTCGAAATTCCATTAGGGATTCGGCAAGACTTGCCGAATCCCTAGTTGAAATTCCAACCCTAAGTGTACGATTTCTTTCCGCCATTGACTTCCTTATACGGTCTATCACTCTCCCCTTTAATTGCTTCCAAATCGTGGAAGTAATTATGTGTATTTGATATGTGTGCTAATCAGATTTTAACAGCTGTTTGCTGGGGAAAGTGAAGAACTGTATAATGGATGATTAACCCACTCTTTTAGTTTTTGACCAGTGGACTTGACCATCCGTATTATTTGTATGAGTCCATTTCTAGTTTAAGGGTTATCTGGTGAATCTTTTAACTTTTATTATAATTTCAATAGAAAATCCTGTAAACAAACAGTGTGGACCCTGATCAGACTCTGCTTTGTGCGGCGTCTGAACTGGGTCTGCACTGTTTGCGTGTGTTCTTAAAACGGGTAACCGGTCTAAAAAAGGGTTAATTGTTCTACCTCTGACTTTTAGCAAAATTTTAATCTGAGGTCGTTTGAAGCGAGGAGACGTAAACATTCAATTTTTTGGGGGGCTTAAAGGCTAAGCAAACAATGCAAACCCAAATGAGCCGCGACACGACAAAACCAACAGTGTGGTTGTGCGCCCAGCGCAGACTTAGATCAGCCTGGGCATTCGCCCAGTCTAATCAGAGTATTCGCTGTCCGCATGGTGGTAGCATAGACTCTTAGCTACCCTTTGAGCATTAAACGAATAGTCTCGTAAAACTTGGCGGATGGCCAGGCTGATCTGAGTTTGCACGTGGCGCAGAACCACATTTTTGGTTTTGTCGCGTCGCGGCTCAAATCAACTTGTCCTAAAAAACAGTCCGATCAGACCCACACTATTTGCCATTGCATCTGCAACGTTTTGTGCTTTCTTCCGATGGGAAACCGAATTGTTCCATATACTGGAATTTATGGTAGTAATTTGAAGTGTTTAAATCATAAGAATTTCACAGTACCAATTAAACTGTAATGAACTTACATGAATTGTAGAATTCTGCATTCAAGGAATTGATTGCTAAGTTCACTCACACCGAAGAAATCATCGATCTGAAATCATGAATAAAATAGAGATAACTGCAGAACTATAAAGTTTTAGATCCGGCACGCTCATGACATCAAATACGACGTCGTTTTGACGTCACTGAGACGTCCTGACGTCGAATGGACATATTAAGGTGAGGTGGGAGTAATTGACAAAACACATGATTTTATTCATACTCCGTCATATTGTACATTTTTAGTCCCTCTTTCAGAAAATGTAATAAAACAGGGGGGTCGCCGATTTCGTTTTCAAGATATCTGACCTCGAAAACGTCAATTTTTCCACTTTTTCGAGCCGACCTTATAATGGCGTTCTATGGAAAACACACTTTTTTGCTCGTCACTCTTGGATAAAAGCATTCATTCTGAGAAAACAAAACACATTTTTTTCTTCAAAAACTAACACCGTGTGGCCCAATGATAGAAGTTTACGTTAAAGCAATAAAAATAGTAGGTCGCCGACTTAACATTCGAGCTAACGCGCACTAAATGCCCAGCTTGCCGTCTCTTTTGACTGAAATGTTAACGTTGTGCATGGTGACGTTAACGTTACTTAGCTTTTCGCGCCACATATCAACTTTCGCTTTTTGTAGGCTACCGGAAAATTTGTCTGGGACTTTCATCACTCATGATTATCATCGTCGGGAAAGTGAAGGATGAAGGCAGATGAAATACTTTTCTCTCAGTCTCTGCATAAGCTGTCTTAACTAAGTAGTTTTTAATTAAAAATCGAAAACATTGTCATTAGGCCTATGCCCTCCCATACAGTTGACGCGCACCCGAGTTGACAAACTCTCAGAAGCAACAACTTTAGGACGGGCTTCCACGTGTTATGACATCTGAACAATTCCCTTGTCCACTTGTCGTTTGAACAGTGTAAGCGAGTCAAGTTTTCTAATTCCTGGCCCGACCCAAGGAAGAACCTATAATATTCTGCACTATAACCTAGCGTTCCAATGACTGGACTTCGGCGACTCTCTCTCTCTCTCTGTAAAAATGATAGGCAGCTTGGATTCACTTTAGTGTCTATGAGATGTTATAAAACGACTCTTTTATATACACTTGAAACAGAAAGACGAAATGAAAGACAGAAAAGTGAAAGAAAGGCAAGGAAAAAGAAACACCACATTGGTTTTTAGCTTATTGACAGAACAGATCGTTGAACTATCGTGTCAACGTCGATAAAAATTCTGACGACATTGCATCGACGTCTGTCGAAACGGCTGTTTAGCATTGTTCAAATGCTAGGGGCAGTCTAAGAAATTTTAATACAACTGAAATTTGGCATAACTCTTGCTGATTAGTATTTAAGTGTGGGTGGTATGAAAACGACTGTCTGTGGCTGCTACCGTGTCAACTGTAAAGTGCGTGGTCGAAGTGTGGACAGTGATCTGACTACTCATTGTACGATTCTGGACTTAATTTCACTAGACTTTGTTGTCGTATGAAAAATTTGTAATAAAATTACTGCAACTCAACAGCTGCGAACTCCGTCTAAACTGTCAGCTATCCCGCAAGTAGTCTTCCGCACGGAAAACTAACTATACTTTTTTCATGATCAGTTCTTCTCTACAGCACTTTCTGTTTACTTTAAATTTCATACTACGCTCAGCCTCCTTGCATTTCGTGAGCAGACCATGTAGTGATCACAGAAGCGGCTAACGTTGACGCCATCTTGTATTTATCAAACGGAGCGTTTGACGTCATTACGTAACGTAGCGACAGAAACTGCCGCACGGCGGCGCTGAATTACTCCCACCTCACCTTAAGGAAGTCATTTCGAGGGAAGGCTTTGACAGACCTGAAGGAAAACTACGTACAGACACTTTAACTACGTCTTTAAGCGTTTTTGGTTACACGAAACAACAATAACAACACTTTATTCATAGAAGATGAAGGTAAAGTGGTGCTATTACAAAAGGTCATTTCAAATGTGTGTGGTGCCTGTTATTGTATATGCATATGTTATAGCAATGACATTCTTTGTCCATTATTGCAACTGTATGTAATTTCAAATGTGCATTTTGTCTCCTATTGATACACGAATATTATTTCAAATGTGTCTGTTGTCTGATATTGCATATACCGTATACGCGGTAATTTTCGCGGGTTCAAATTTTCGCGGTTAAGGGACAAAAACATGAATATTTATTTTCGCGATTTTTAATTTTGGCGGTTAGCAACATGCGCCGCAAAAGGCAAAATGGTTTCGTTTTCATTTGTGTTAGTTCTTTCATTAACCTGCGGCCGCAGGTTAATGAAAGAGCTGGCTCATATGAAAAGTACCAGACTTTACGGAAGCAAACAGAAACAAAATATATGGACGCTGTGTCTACTTTGTAAGAAAAAGGAAATTATTTCGCGATTTTAATATTCGCAGTTTCTAAGTGACCGCGAAATACCTCGAAAAATGGAACGTCGCGAAAATTATCTTGTATACGGTATCATTATGTTGTTTCGAGTGTGTCTACTGTCTGTTATTGGGAAATGGCATATTATTTCAAAAGTGTCCGTTGTTTATTATTGAAGGTGTGTTTTTTTTCAGCTATGTCTTATGTTTGTTCTTGCAAGTGCGTATGTTATTTCAAATGTATCTGTTGTCTGTTATTGCGAATGCGTATGTTGTTTGGTTTTGTTTTAAATGTGTCTTATGTTTGTAAATGCAGCTTAAATTAATGCTGTTTCAAATATCTCAGTTATCTGTTAATGATAAGGGTAAGTTATTTCGAGCGTGTCTTTTAACTTTTGTTGCTAATACGTACATTATTCTAAATGGGACTGATGTCTGTTATAGCAAAAGCGTTGAATTTTGTAGCTTCACTTGTTTCTATTTTCTATTTTGCACATGTGCTTGTTATCTCAAATGTGGATGTATAATTATAGCAAATGTGTCTGCTGCCTGTTTTTAAATGCATCTAATTTCAAACGTGTCCGTAGTCTGTTATTGCAAACGCGTATCTCATCTCATATAAGTCTATTATATATTACTGTCAATGCGGATGCTATATCAAATGTGTCTCTTGCCTGTTATTGCAACTGCGTTTGTTATCTTAAATTTGTCTGCTGTCTGTCTGTTCTTTCAAATGCGCCTGTTATGTGTTACTGCAAACGATGTGTTTTTACAAATGTGCCTGTTGTCTGTTATTTCAAATTCGGATGTATTTGCAAATGAGTCTGTTGTCTGTTCAGGTAAATGCATATGCCCTCGCGAATGTGTATATTGTATGCTATTGCAAACGCGCTTGTAGCAAATGCGTCTTTTGTTTGTTATTTCAAATGTGCTATTATTACAAATGTGGCTGTCGTTTTTTATTGCAAATGTGTGCGTTATCAAAAATTGTAATTTATTATTGCAAATCCATAATGTCATTTCAAATGAGTCATTTGCCTATTACTGCAAATGCGTATGTAATATTAGATTTGTCTGTGATCTGGTATTGCCAATCCGTCTATTCTTTCAAATAGGCATGTTCTGTGTTACTGCAAATATTTTCAAATGTGTCTGAAGTCTGTTATTGCATATGCGTATGTTACTGTAAATTCATATTTTGTATAACTGTCATTGCAAACGTATCTGATTTCTGTAAAATTAATGCAAATGCGTACAGATATTGCAGTTGTATCTGTTGTCTGTTATTGTAAAAATACGCATGTCATTGCAAATGTGCATGACGCTTGAAACTGACAATGCGTATGTTATAATTAATATGTTCAGTGTCTGTAAAATTATGTTATTGGACAGGTGTCTGTTTTTTTTTGTTTTTTTTTTCAAATTAGTCTGTTGTCCGTTATTGAAATTGTGTACGATATTTCAAGCATAAGTATATCTATTTGCAATTTCTTAATATGCTTGTTGTCATATATTGCAAATACAAGCTATCATGATGATAGCGATTTTTATCGAGAAACAGCCCCTTTTTGTTACCCCTGAATATTTGCCCTGTCGAGGGCCCTGAGGGCCCCTCCCTTGCCACGTGTGATCCCAGCTTCCTGATTGGAGGTCGGTTTGCCTCTTTGATGCTGCACAGGGCAACGCGTGGTCTTTCTTTCCAACCTCGTGGCTGAGCAGTCAAGACGCCATTTTCAGTTCCTGTGCTCAAACGTTTTTCAGCTCCTTTTCTCAAACATTTAGTCGAAAATCTGGATTTTGTTGGAGGGATCTTGTCACATAAACCGCGTGAGTAATGGCGTTTTCTTTGCCTAAAGTGCTTTTGATGGGCCATAGTTTTATTGGTCGGTTGCAGCAGGCGTTGTTCTCAGAGAAGCATCCATATTGCATTCCGAATTTTGGTTTGCAGCAATGCAGTGTAAATTTTTTTACGGTCCCGGGATGGACGATCGGGGACAAAGCGGATAAATTTGAGCCTTTGCAGCAAAGAGTGCGACCGGTGTTTCAAAGGGAGCATTTTGATGCGGTAGTGATGCAACTGGGGGACAACGACTGTTGCAATAGTGGGTCGTTTAGTGCATTAGGGTTGGCATCATTGTTGGAAGACTTTGGGCAGTGGTTGGTGAAAGAATGTGGGGTAGAGGTGGTCTATATCTGCCAATTATTTACACGACCACGGCCTAGAAATGTGTCGCCTGCAGTGTATGAGGAGCGGCGACTGAAAGTAAACGAGTATTTGGAGGTCCTGCTGGAAGCCTCGGCCTCCCTAAAATTATGGAAACACCATAGAATTTTTTAAAGTCCGTTCTACATATTTGTGAACGATGGATGCCATCTAAATGAGGTTGGAATGAAGAAATTTTATAAATCCATCAGGCAGGCCATAATTCTGGCGGTTGAAAATGCAAAATGAGTTTTGTGATCCCTGTTGCATTGCAGGCTTAAATTATATTTACCTTTATGAGCTCCTCCCAGGGGGTCTCTACCAAAAAAAAAAAAAAAAAAAAAAAAAAAAAAAAAGTTGAGACATTTAATATTGGTTCCTTATAAAGGACATATTCCCTTGTTTTTCCGGAACCCTGGGTAGAGTTCAGTTTGCTCAGCTGCTTGCGTTTGCTGGCGGCTTTCAAACAAGCTCCTTTTAGCTGAAAGGTAAAGTTGAATTTAAACAAATCCCCCGTTTTCTCTGAACTTTGGGAGGGGGTCATTTTGCTTGAAGCTGCTTGCGTTTGCTGGCAGCACGCAAGACCAGTTGCAGTTGGTCTCCTGGTTTTAGCGGGGTGTTGTGGTGGGCTCTGGTGATATAGCACCTCAAGCTTCAGTAGTGAGGCAGCAAAAAAAAAAAAAAAAAAAAAAAAAAAAAAAAAAAATAATAATAATAAAAAATAATGATAATAGATAAATAAAAAAATAATGATAATAGATAAATAAAATAAAATACTTGTATTGAATAGATCTAGGCTCTAGGCTAGTCTAGAAACATCTTTCTTGCATGCATTTATTAATTTGGAAAGTCTTGAGCAAGACAGTGTGCGAATTGTTAATTTTTTTGAGTCATTACAACACTTATCCCGGCCTTTTGGGTGTACAGTGGCAATATTATCCCTAGTTTGTAGCTAGAGCTACCGTATTTATTTACTAAGTGCCTCCATGACAGAATCATATTATTGTTATATTTATTTATTTTTCTGTTAGGGAGTGGTCTCTCTCTCTCTCTCTGCTGTTGTTTTACTCTGTCAAATGCTACGCATTTGGGAAAGGAGAAACCCCAAACTGGGACACGATTTTAAAGGCTTTTCATCTTAGGGAATAGGTACGGTATAATGCCACTGTACTTATCCCAGTTCATGTATTTGGATATTTAAAGTGATTGATCCTGGATTTCAGGTTATGTCTATCCTGATTGTTAATTTTTGGTGGGCCTCTTTCTTTGTAATGAGCTCTTAAGAGGCTAAATGGTAGATTTCTGATAGTGCTGCATGCACATTCCATCACAGCTAATATTGCATTGAAGTTTTGTTATAATTAAAATTATGAAATCATGTGAGTACTAACAAGTCTATAGAAAGTGACAGTTTCGCTCCAAGCTATGAAATTTTGAAATGAAGGGAGGTAACTTTAACTGGCATAGATGGTTAGATTTCTGGGATCTGTCTTGTGTTAAAATAGCACGGGAACGCTGGTGCAGGATTGACTCCTACAGCTTGCACAATAAGCAGGGCTCGAATTTAACTCCTATGCATATTTCTATAGTTTTGCAGGTGCCCAGACTTGTTTCTCGCAGATAAAATTTTTGAATAGACCTAGCAAATTAAAGGCAAAAACAACCTTCAACATAGAAAATGGGATGTTGAAATTTAGCCTTCAGGGTGCCATCATGACAGGCATTCAGAAACTATTTTCAATTGTTTAGACAATTTGTGTTTATGTCTGGTCAAAATATGTTGAGGTTTAGTGCATCCCTTCATATCTGCATGGAGATGAACGAAATATTAGGGCACTTTTGCTCCTGGAAAAATCGCAAATGCCATGCAAAATCATAAATTTCACATTATTATTTATTTATTTTGATTTCAATATTTTTGCGAGTTAGCAAGGGGTAAATTTCGTGCCCTGGAAATGTGTATGCATGATTGAGTCATGCATGTTTCAAAACAGTTGCGAACAGGTTCTAACAGAGTCGATTAGAAAATTCAAAGTTGATTATGTTTTGCAGGATGGAGCGGGGTCGTACTAAGGCTAGGACAAACCGGATGGCAGTTAGATCTCTGGCGGCTGCAGTTTCCCAAGCAAGGGCTGGAGGGCGCAGAAGCCGTAATTCAGTGATAAGGTGCCGTAGCAATCAAACTGTTCAGTCGGAGGGACAGAATAGGGCTGTGACTGATTCCACTACTAACAGTACGAGTCCTCCTACAGTGGATGTGACGGCATTAGCTTCAGCTCTGGGACAAGCGTTGGCCCCCATGATCACAGCTTCATTGAGTCAAATGGGCTTCAGTTGTGCTAGTGGTGAAATGCTCAATGACAAACACAGTTCTGACAGGGGTCAAGGTCACAGCGAGCATAGTAATAGGGGAGTGAATGATGTGCAACAGAGTGGCGAACATTCAGGCCAACTTGGCCATGAACATTCAAAACAGGGGTCCAGCATCGAGCCAATGGACTTGCATAGTGAACATGATGACCAAGCGCTTCAGCAGTCGAGAGATGTACAAATCGTTTCAGTTCAGGGACATGACAGTCAAACACAGACACAACATAACATACTTCCTAACAATATAGATGACCTACATTTATCTCATTTAGTGGCTGGGTGCCAAGCACAGTCAGGTGCGCAAGCTGTAGGGCTCACCTCATCCTCCAGTTGGGTTGACGGGCCCACATTCGTCCCATCCAAACTGCCGTTGTACGCAATGGTTCCTATGAGGAAAAGAGAGCAGATTTGGCGGGGCGAATTTGTCGAGTTGTCAACCCTGCAGGAGGAGGAGCCAGATGATGTGTTGTTTAATATGAAAACCGGCAAAATCACACCTGCACCATCCAAGAAAAAGTTCCTTACAATAGAGCAGTGGACGGATGCTTTTTCAATTTATGCATCCGTTTACCGCATTAAGTATCCACAGGAGGCTGAAGCTTTGGCTTCCTATATGAGTTTGATACGACGTATTGCGAGCGAGCGTGGAGCATGGTTCAATTATGATAGGCAATTCCGTAAACTAAAGGCAAACTCGGCATCTTTAAAGTATAGATGGGATCAAAGAGAGGATGAACTTTTTTTCTTAGCCTTGAATAAGCGTCAGCTTTTTCGTCCCGAAAGGGGAAATTTCCAAGAAAGGAAATACAAAATTGTGTCATGCTTCAAATACAATAAGGGAAGCAACTGTCCTGGGTGCTCCTACCCCCATAAGTGCGGAGAATGTGGTGGACCACACCCTTTTTTCAGGTGTTGGAATAAAAACAGGAGATTTCAATCAAACAAGTCCCGGGGGGAGGGGAATAATGCCCCAAGTGCCGGTGGCGGACAAAGAGGTCAGGGGGGCCAAACTCAGTCCAACGTGGGAGCGGCTAGACCAAGGCCAAGCAATTAGGAAAAAATTACCTACTCCTGTTATTGTAGAACGCCTAGCAGAGCTTTTAGTTGGCTATCCTAGGGATCAATATGATTATGTCATCGATGGGTTTACAAATGGTTTTCGCATTGGGTTTAATGGTATTCGCTCTCCTCAGTCATGTCGCAATTTGAGGTCAGCTAATCAGCATCCAGACATTGTAACTTCCAAGCTTGAGAAAGAGGTAGCAGAAGGTCGTATTGAGGGTCCATTTAAAGAGGTTCCCTTTGACAACTTAAAAGTATCACCTTTGGGTCTGGTTGAAAAGAAAACTCCGGGGGAATACAGGTTAATTCACCACTTATCATACCCTCGGGGGGCGGGTACATCTGTAAATGCCAATATCCCCAGTGAGTGTGCAACAGTATCCTATGCGGGTATTGATGATGCCGTATCTTTAGTAAAAAAGTTAGGGCGTGGCTGTTTTATGGCAAAAACCGACCTGAGAAATGCATTCAGACTGGTTCCCGTACATCCTCTTGACTATGAACTTCTTGGGATTACATGGCAGGGAAAATTTTATTTTGATCGATGCCTAAGTATGGGCGGCAGTTCCAGTTGTAGGATTTTTGAGGCAGTCAGTTCGGCCCTACACTGGATAGCAGAACACAAATTTGGTTGTTTGATGGTGCATATTTTAGATGATTTCTTTTTCGCTGGTTCAAATTACGAAACATGTCTCGAAGCCCTGTTACAATTTTTGAAGCTCTGTGGGTACTTGGGTTTTCCTATAGCGCAGGACAAAACCTTTTTTCCTAAAACATCAATGGACTTCGTGGGTATTACGTTAGATTCTTGTATTATGGAAGCCAGATTACCTGTGGAGAAAGTCCAAAAGTGCTTGCAGGTCCTTACTGACTTCATCAATAAGAAATCATGTAAACTACGTGACCTGCAGGCGCTTTTGGGCTATCTGAATTTTTGCAGCCTGGTTGTTGTGAGTGGTAGAGCTTTTTTGAGACGCTTATATAATTTGACCATAGGCGTAGACCAGCCATACTACTATGTTCGGCTGGATAATGAGGCTCGAAAGGACCTACAAACATGGTACAAGTTTGTGCAACAATTTAATGGCAAATCTATGTTTATTTCGGACAGAATGGTTTCCAGCGTGGCACTCCATTTATATACAGATGCTGCAAAGTCCTTAGGCTACGGTGCTTTATATGGATCCTCCTGGTTATATGGACTTTTCCCCTGCGAATGGCAGAGTTTTTGCATAACTTTTTTGGAGCTTTACCCAATTGTCCTCGCGGTTCACATATGGGGACACCTTTGGAAGAACCACTGCATAATATTCCATACAGATAATCAGGGATTGGTTTACATTCTCAATTCAAAAACTTCTCGAGATACGAGCATTATGTATTTGGTTAGGGCATTAGTTTTGGTATGCATGAAATATAATATTCTGTTTCAGGCCATGTTTGTAAAAGGATCTGATAATATTTTGGCTGACTGTCTTTCTCGCCAACAGGTAGAGAAGTTCAAGGCATTGAGTCCCAACAGCAACCCACATCCAACGCCAGTGCCACCAAGCTTGGAGCCAGTGGAATTTTGGCGAGCTTTAACATCTTGCTGAGTTCGTCGTTAGCGCCTTCTACTAATAAGATATATGCAAACGCAATCGCTGCTTTCGAAAAATTTATTTCCGATATAATGCAGAGAAGGTGCGTTTTGCCTTGTTCGGTGATAGACGTTGCATTATTTGTAGCAAATTTGCATCATGAGGGTATGGCCCCCAAAACAATTTCCACATATTTATCTGCAATATCTTACGTACATAAAATCAGAGGATTAGATGATCCTACTCAGTCCTTTTTAGTGCGCAAATTAACTGCTGGGGCATACAGACTGCGTCCGACATATGATTTAAGATTACCCATTACCATTCCAATTCTCAATAGACTGATATTTTCTTTACAGCATACCACAGCTAGTAGATATGACTATGTTTTGTTCCGCGCAATGTTCTTATTTGCATTTGAAACATTTGCTCGCATAGGTGAGATCACATCAAATAATTCTCTCGCCTCTGTGGTAAAGTTCTCTGATGTGCGCATGGTTGCGGAACAGGGTAGGCAGCAAGTAGAGGTAACTTTTCATCAGTTCAAGCATAATTTAACAAAAACACCACATAGGATAAGTTTTGGAAGGGGCTCGGCCTGTTGTTCTGCTGCAGGCTCTGTATTTGAATATCTCCAGTTGAGGGGTTCAGCAGAGGGACCATTTTTCTGTACCGTTTCAGGGAAACCTATACCTAGGTACTTTTTTGATCAGCAACTGCACCGATCTCTTAATTTCTGTCGGTTGGATAATGCTAGATACAAGGGTCACAGTTTTCGCATAGGGGCAGCTTCTCATAAGGCCGAGCTGGGCTATTCTGATGCTCTAATAAGGTCGCTTGGACGTTGGAACAGCAATGCATTCAAGAAGTACCTGAGGATGCATTCGGCATAACGTATGATTGTTACTCGAGTAATCGTGGCCTGAAACTTGGAAACACTGGGGGCTTGCGTTTGCTGGCACCCCTTATTTAATTGCTAGATATATGTCCACGCAGGTATGTGCAGGGATACTTGTAATGGGGGTAATAAACATGCAAGGTTTGAGTCTGCCTGCGTTTGCCGACAGCCTCAGAAGTCCAAGCATCTTACATTTTCTGTCATGTATAAAATTTGGTGGATACTGCAGATGAGCTGATTATGGATTAATTAAGGCTGTTTGCGTTTGCTGACAGCCTCTAAAACATTTATGGCCTTCTGTATTAAATTTTTGTAAAGTTGAGGAACCATACTAACGAACACCTTTACCCTGGTTTTGCTGTATTTACATGATGCAAGCACTGGGTGATGATGTGGATGGAGATTTTCATAGTTAAGCAGCTTGCGTTGGCTGGCTGTTATCTGAGGTTCATGCATGTAAATGTGTTATAATATACCATATTATGGTAGTTATCATATACTTTGAATTTCCTCACAAGACGAGTTATGATTGTGTCAAGAATTTGAATATTTACCACTGAGATCAGTATCAGTCTGCTGCTGTTTTTCTTTCTTTCTTGATGGGGCAAACCATGTCGCCCTTTTGCCGAAAATTGAAAGTGAATGTGGAAAGTGCGATGTTTGGCAAAAGGGCGACCTGGTTGTATGGCAGTAGTGTTGCCCCATCTGCTTTCTAGATGAGGTCATAAGATTATTTTATCTTTTGGGAAGTTTATCTTCATTACATGCTATATGAAAATTTACAAGATTCAGAACTATTAATTAGGTTTGTGAAATTTTTCCAATAAATAAAACCCATGGATACAACACAGTTGTATCCACAGCAGCAGCACTGTGTTGGTTATTTTATGTTCATCTAAAAATTAGAGTGTTGCATTTGCATGCAGGGGGTCTGTCATGCGAGGGGGCTTCCCCCTTTTATACTGTAAGTCCTTGCAGATAGTCTATTTTGACTATACGTGTTATACCTTTCACACCCCGGTTTCTAGCAATTTTTCCTGGGAGAGTTTGATTCACACCCCTGGATGCTAATGCTACACTTTTAGAAATGTGACAGTGCGGATCTCACAAGCAGAGGGGATGCTATGCCCCTCTGTAGTGTTTTCTGCTCTTATTATGGTGGCGGAGGTGAGATAAATACAAGCTATCATGATGATAGCGATTTTTATCGAGAAACAGCCCCTTTTTGTTACCCCTGAATATTTGCCCTGTCGAGGGCCCTGAGGGCCCCTCCCTTGCCACGTGTGATCCCAGCTTCCTGATTGGAGGTCGGTTTGCCTCTTTGATGCTGCACAGGGCAACGCGTGGTCTTTCTTTCCAACCTCGTGGCTGAGCAGTCAAGACGCCATTTTCAGTTCCTGTGCTCAAACGTTTCCTCCTCCTCCCTCCTCCTCCTCAATGGTGTGGTAGTGTTGTGGGGCAGGGCAGTAGTGTTGCCCCATCTGCTTTCTAGATGAGGTCATAAGATTATTTTATCTTTTGGGAAGTTTATCTTCATTACATGCTATATGAAAATTTACAAGATTCAGAACTATTAATTAGGTTTGTGAAATTTTTCCAATAAATAAAACCCATGGATACAACACAGTTGTATCCACAGCAGCAGCACTGTGTTGGTTATTTTATGTTCATCTAAAAATTAGAGTGTTGCATTTGCATGCAGGGGGTCTGTCATGCGAGGGGGCTTCCCCCTTTTATACTGTAAGTCCTTGCAGATAGTCTATTTTGACTATACGTGTTATACCTTTCACACCCCGGTTTCTAGCAATTTTTCCTGGGAGAGTTTGATTCACACCCCTGGATGCTAATGCTACACTTTTAGAAATGTGACAGTGCGGATCTCACAAGCAGAGGGGATGCTATGCCCCTCTGTAGTGTTTTCTGCTCTTATTATGGTGGCGGAGGTGAGATAAATATATCTGTTGTCTATTACTGAAAATGTGTATGTTATTTCAATTGTGCATGTTGTCCATAATTGCAGAAGTGTGTGTTATTTAAATGTGTCGCAAATGCGAATGCTATTTAAAATGGATAAATTATCTGTCATTGCACACGTGTATTTGAAATGGGTCTGTTGTCTGTTATTGCAAACGGCGGCAAAAGTGTATGTTACTACGACTGTGTCTGGTGTATAGCATTGCTAACGTTATTATAAACGTGTGATATTTCAACTGTTGCCATATGTGTATGTTATTGCGCTTGTATCTGTTGTGTAACATTGCAAATCCGTATGCCGTCGGTTATAACAGGGAATTGTAAGAGAAGGAATAACAACAGAACCCACTTCAAAAGTACCATCATCGTTACCGACTCTTTATCACCTAATTGCAATAAATTGATAAGTACTTGTGAAAATTGCGCAAGATTACTGTCCAGCCGGTTATCCGATACTGAAACCGTCTAACTGAGCATGCGCAACATTTAATAACTTATGTATATAGAGGATATTTGAATTTTTCAGTGTAAGGTCGATTTTTATTTCACCGAATGAACACCCAAAGCAGTATTTTTACGAGTTGCGAAGCGTTCAGATTGAAATTAAACTCGATCTTACACTGAAATAGTCAAATTTTCTGTTTCTTTAATGCTTTAAAATTGCAACAATTCAGTTAATTCACAACCTTTTTTATAGCCGTTTTGCGTCAAATTGATGTTTCCAACTTGCTTTCTTGGTCGTAAGCAAAGTTTGCAGGTGAAAAATAGATATACAAAGAAATACAAATAATATTTCGTTCCATATTTGACATTTGTGACTTTTTCGTGGGCTTGTGAGAAGTTTGCGCTCTTGTTTCCCTTTCTCAAGGAGGCGATTTCTATAATATGCGCAGCGTATGAGAAAAAGGAAAATGGTGTATGTCCGTAGAAGCCTTCGATCAGCCTCCCATGAGCTATCTAGTCAGAATAGTATGCTTTCCGCCTAGGAAACGCTTGGTCCTCAGCTGCATAACGCGCACAGCGAAGACTGATCTCAGTGACTGGGCCGATGAAAGGGTGATCTTAGTCTTCGCTGGGCGCATGGTCAATTTCTTATTCTCTGAAATTTGGTGTCTTAAGAAGTTAAAATTTGAAATTTACATATTTACGCTTTCAAATTAGTCTTATGGGCTGATATTACGAGAAGTAAAAGACAAACACTATATGGAAATATTTCCAAATTGCAAAACATTGCGCATTGTTCCGCATTTTCGTAAGAATTGACGGACGCCTACGAAATTTCTGGTAAACTATCAAACTGCAGTATTCCTGCTAAACCCTTATGATTTATTTAATTAGTCATTGCTTAGATATTAAACTGACTACTGAAAATCGTTTTAACTTAAGGTCTAACTTATAAATTGCTCACACAGCGCACGGCCCAATCTGATACTATGACCTCATAGGATGACTATGAACTTGAAAATGGCCCAAAATCCAAGAGGTTTATGCATGCCGATGATGTTTTAAAAACGGCCTTTTCTAAGCTCCCTTGTTGATTTTACCTTCAACTTAAGGTCGCCACGGGGGGTCACTTCCATAATAAAGCAGGGTACATATGTGCCGCTGGAATAGCCCTCCTTTTTGATCTCCCAGATACATCAATAGGTATGATTTAATTGGCCAGTATACAGGAAAAGGTCTTTTTTCTCCAGGCTCTATACATAAATAGTTAGCATATCTGATTTTTATTACCAGAGAGAAACAAATATCAATTACCAAATCAACAGGCGCACAAGCTGAAATACTCTCAGCACACTGTCTCAGCATGCATGAGCTCTGAAATATCTTAATGGCTCAATAACTCACAGAATTCTAACCTAATGATCTGATATTATAAACAAATCGCCAAGAATGTTTACACATGATGTTTTGACAGCAGGACTGGTCCATTGCAAAATCATGAGTTCAGAAAATAAAAACAATCATTTGTGAGCATTTTGATTCCTGTTATTTGTTTTTATTCTGAGTCAGTCGCTGCTTTATTTGCAATTCATTTTACAGCAAAATACAGCGACTATGTTATGAAACAAAACTGTGCCAACTCAGGCAGCCGAGGATGGCGGGAGAAATAGCCAAAGGGCTAGGACAAAGATAACATATTTTTCCTAATACAACAAGCAAAAACAATATAATTATATGATTAAGACTCATTTTTTTCCACAGAAATTCGGCTTCCATGAAGCCACTGAATAATTCCTTCTTAAGTATATGAATAGGATTTAATTTTGATAGTGAATACATGAATAGGTATATATTTTGTCATTTGTGTTATACATGAATAGGGCGGGTTTTCAAAGTTTCCGCGGCACATCTATACCCTTTCAGCGGCCAAGTGACCCCCCCGTGAAGGTCGCACCTGACCCTCACCCTAATGCTGATTAAGAGGTCGCTTCTAAAGCCCCGTACCGCTAAGTACTGTGTATGTGTATCCTACCATAAGACATGAATTTTCATTCCTTTTCTTTTTTTCATACCTTGAAATTTGCTTTATTCGATAATGACCGATCATCATTAACTCATCTTTTTTCAATGTTCGCATCGGTGCGCACTCAAGACATTTAGACAGTGATTATCCTTACATGTTTTATTCTCATGTGAACTTGACTTTATTTTCCGGACTTCGCCGGAAGGCCTTTAAAATTCAATATAAAAATTGCGTAAATTCCCTTTTTTACAGGAGACGAAATATTTTGAAACGCTGTAAGTTAACTATTTGTGGTCCGATTTGGGTGATTGAAAAACTGCATGACTCTGCTTTACACGCCACACTTAACTGTGATTACGCGCACTTTACCTAAATTGTTCTAATTTATAAAATTAAGAAAATTAACAGGTGCCTCACTCGATAAATTACTGAGACTGCGATAAGAATCGGCTCTTTGTCTAGGTGTGTCGGTAACGATGATGGGGTACAATGTTATCAAATTGATTAGCACCTCTCCGAGTAGTCCCCATAGAGATTCTACAGGGCTTAATTGGTGCTAATTTGTGCAATCAGTCTGTTGTTATTCCTTCTCTTACAATTCCCTGGTTATAATAACCGTGTGTTACACTGGCGCTCGCGTATTTGTACACATTCAAAACGCGTCGGGGACGCAGTTGATGCGCGCGGGATACGCGGTAATTATAGACGCGAATATTTTGGTAGCCAATGAAAATTCGTTCTCAATTTTGCGTATACCGCGAAGCGACGCGTGCAACGCGCATTTTATGCAAATTTCATGGACCCAATCAAAATTGCGCACACGATACGGGTAGTGACGTAGTCCTTTGCGTCTCAACGCGCGCGTACGGGAACCAATCAAAATCGCGTATTGAATGCGCATTTTAATGAGGTCAACTTTAAGTAAATCATGTGAAAGAAAGAGCCATTAGTCTACATCAAGCTTGATGTCGAATGCTCATTTGGTCTTAATTGAACCATAACGGCATCAATGGAAATATGTTCCGATGCATTCATAACTTCTTAAAAGGCAAAAGAATTCAAGTCAGGGTGGGGAATAAAAACTCTGATCAACATGACTTGAAAATGGCTGTCTCCATGGCAGTGTCCTCAGCCCTATTCCGCTGCTATTCAATGTAATAATAATTACCCTTGATGATGTCCGGGGGGAGGGGGGGGGGGGGGCAAACCTCTCTCAGTTTGCAGATGACAGTGCCATCTGGTCCTCTCCCAAATATTCTCTTGTAAAACTCCAATCAGCCCTCCAGACAATCGAGATATGGCCCAAGCTCTGGGGCTTCAAAATCTCCACTATTAAGACAAAGGCTATGATTTTCACTAAAAAAAGACTTAATATTGAATCACTTCAAAAACTCTCCCTTTTTGGAACAGAAATAGAATTTAGTGACCATATCACCTTCCTGGGTATGATCCTAGATAGCAAACTAACATGGGGTCAGCATATTAAAAATCTGATTAAAAAATGTAATAAAGACCTAAAACTTCATGAGGATGGTTTCAGGCACCTCCTATGAAGCAGATAAAATCCTGTTGACATTATATAAGGCCCTAATCCTCAGTAAAATGGATTATGGTGTGCAAGATTATAACTCGGCACCCAAACATCTACTCTCAAGGCTCAAGACCTCATCCAAAACAACTTAGCACTCAGTATTGCTACGAGGGCAAACCACTCCACCCCAATTAATGCTTTAGAAGTTGAATGTGGAATTAAACTCCTACAGCTGAAGGCGCCGGGCCAGGTAGTGCAATCAATAGGGCACCTGACTCATGTCAGAGGTCTTGGGTTCGAAACCCAGTCTGGCCACATACTTCGTTTCTCCTTCCGCTGATTCAAGAAAGGCAGTTGTCAATTATTGACCACCGGCACTTACAACCATACCAAACCCTCAAAACTGGACGTTTATCCCCTAATAAATGAAGCAGTAACCGAAAAATGGACCAATAGCAACAAGGGCCACACCTTCCATTTCGTCAAACCAAAGGTTAAACATTAATGTGACGTATATAGTCTCAATAGACGTTTCGTCATAGCCTATTCCCGACTAAGGCTAGGACACTGTGGGCAGGGCTGCCTTCACTACGGTAACCAGTCCGCCCTATGCCCCCACTGCAATGATGCAGAAGATCTCAACCATATCTTCTTTGACTGTGTGGCCCCATAACAATCAAAGGCAAGACCATAGAATCCACTATATTCAAGTTAGGCTATCACACAATAGACCTGAGACTGCTCCTGTCTCCCACAAAGAAACATGCAAATACAATACAGAAGGCAGTCTTTGAATACCTGGACAAAACCAATATCATTGCCAGGATATAGATAGATTCCAATAGAATAGGGAAAGAAATACCCAAATTTTCTCTAATTCGAGCCCCTGTTGCTAACCACCTACCAAACCCATTTCCCAAAATCCCTGGATCCACATTAATCCCCTACTAAGTGCAATGCTCGTGACAAAAACTCCCATTACCCAGTAATAAAAGCCCCAAAACCCATCTGTACGACTACAATCTGACTTTCCCTACAGTAGTATTAATAACTTTTGTCTATTGACAATAAAGGCTAAAATTAATGTGTATCCAACCTCCTTAACCTCACACCCAGGCTTAGTTACCTGGAAACTAGATAAACCATTATAAGGTTCAACACTTTTTCTCCCTAGAAACAACCAAAAGAAACTGCCCTCTTTTCCCAACAATCCGCAATAAGAAATAAGCTACAGTCCTCTGGTTTATTAATAATACTCTCCTTTTCTTCCCCACCCCCAAATTAATGTGTATCCAACCTCCTTAATCTCACACCAAGGCTTAGTTACCTGGAAACTAAATAAACCATTATAAGGTTCAACTCATTTGCTCCCTAGAAACAGCAAAAAGAAACCGCCGGCCATTTCGAACAACCCGCAATAAGAAATAAGCTACAGTCCCAGTATCTATTAATAATATTCTCCATTTCCCCTCCAAAAAATAATGTGTATCCAACCTCCTTAATCTCACACCCAGGCTTAGCTACCTGAAAACTAAATAAATCATTATAAGGTTCAACTTATTTGCTCCCTAGAAACAGCCAAAAGAAACAGCCGGCCTTTTCGAACAACCCGCAATAAGAAATAAGCTACTGTCCCCGTATCTAATAATAATATTCTCCATTTCCCCTCCAAAAAATAATGTGTATCCAACCTCCTTAATCTCACACCCAGGCTGAGTTACCTAGAAACCAACTAAACCATTATAAGGTTCATCACATTTGCTCCCTAGAAACAGCCAAAAGAAACTGCCGGCCTTTTCGAACAACCCGCAATAAGAAATAAGCTACTGTCCCCGTATCTATTAATAATATTCTCCATTTCCCCTCCAAAAAATAATGTGTATCCAACCTCCTTAATCTCACACCCAGGCTTAGTTACCTGGAAACTAAATAAATCATTATAAGGTTCAACTCATTTGCTCCCTAGAAACAGCCAAAAGAAACCGCCGGCCTTTTCGAACAACCCGCAATAAGAAATAAGCTACTGTCCCCGTATCTAATAATAATATTCTCCATTTCCCCTCCAAAAAATAATGTGTATCCAACCTCCTTAATCTCACACCCAGCCTGAGTTACCTGGAAACCAACTAAACCATTATAAGGTTCATCACATTTGCTCCCTAGAAACAGCCAAAAGAAACCGCCGGCCTTTTCGAACAACCCCCAATAAGAAATAAGCTACTGTCCCCGTATCTATTAATAATATTCTCCATTTCCCATCCAAAAAATAATGTGTATCCAACCTTCTTAATCTCACACCCTGGCATAGTTACCTGGAAACCAACTGAACCATTATAAGGTTCATCACATTTGCTCCCTAGAAACAGCCAAAAGAAACAGCCGGCCTTTTCGAACAACCCGCAATAAGAAATAAGCTACTGTCCCCGTATCTATTAATAATATTCTCCATTTCCCCTCAAAAAAATAATGTGTATCCAACCTCCTTAATCTCACACCCAGACTTAGTTACCTGGAAACCAACTGAACCATTATAAGGTTTATCACATTTGCTCCCTAGAAACAACCAAAAGAAACCGCTGGCCTTTTCGAACAACCCGCAATAAGAAATAAGCTACTGTCCCCGTATCTATTAATAATATTCTCCATTTCCCTTCCAAAAAATAATGTGTATCCAACCTCCTTAATCTCACACCCAGGCTAAGTTACCTGGAAACCAAATGAACCATTATAAGGTTCATCACATTTGCTCCCTAGAAACAGCAAAAAGAAACTGCCCTCCCCTCCCAACAATCCACAATAAGAAATTAGCTACAGTCCTGTTGTTGACTAATAATATTCTCCATTTCCCAAAATATTAGAAGACTCAAAAAACTCCCATAAAAATACAGGCCCCTAAAACTTTAAATATGCAATATATTTTGGAACCAACTAAACCAAGGTTTAGAACAAACGCTACAGTCCTAGGCCCCAAAAGGAATATTTACCCCACCTACCTTCCTCCCAACAGAATTAAGCCACGGTCCGCTCTGAGACCAACGGGCGTAATTCATGATGTAACCCAGGCAGTCTCAATTACACATGAGGGCCACAAAAACATGAGACAACTGCATCCCAGATCACCCTCAATCTCTTATCCCCCACTGCCCATTGCATTAGTTAATAAGGGAATTTGCTCCCCACCTAAGAATTTGCTCCCCATTTTCCCCCCTAGACCTGCCCTGGGCCCAGCCAGGACAGGGGGCTTGTTCCGACAGAACTAGCAAAGTGAAGTCTGATGGAGGCCTGCAGTTCGGGGAAGATGCATTATGGCCGGAAGTGTTTTTTTTTTCTTGCCGGGGTTCCCGGTTTTCAGTCACCTTGATGATCAGTCAACTCTGGCCCCATATGCAGGAAATTTTTGCAGCATTAAATTCCTTTCTGGAAATCAAGGTTTATCTTGGAATGTACGTATTCTGCATTCAGCCAAAACTACAAGCTACAAATGAAATATTCTTAAACTTTATTTTGTTTATTCTGTGTAGAGGATACCTGTTTCGATTCGGCACAGATTGCTCTGCAATAAGGTAATCCGAAGAGAACCCACTTGTCTGTTCAGACTATACCATTTCCAATTCAATGCAAGTTACTTCGTAGTAAAATAAATGTTTCCAATTGGGTGCAAGTTACTTCGCAGTAAAGTAAATGCAGCCTGCTCAAATGTTAACATGACCTAAACATGCCTGAGTGCAGTTCAAAAATAAATTTTAATGCGGATTTGCTTCGGTTTACTGTTTAGACAGGACTTTTAATCCGAAGTAAAAGTTAATTCGGATTCGATCCAAGGTACTCTGTAGGATTAGTGTACTCCGAATTAGTTTTTAATTCAAATAAGATTTGCTAGTTTAAACAGTTAATTCAAAGCGAATTCGGATTCGATTCGGATTAAAACTTTAGTCAAACAGGGTTATTGAAGGTATAGAAAATTCACACATGCAAATGTTTTTACATTGTCTCAAAGGCAAGGACCAGGGGCGGATCCAGAAATTTTTGGAAGGGGGTTCAAATTAGCTGAGGGGGGTTCGATTTGTGCAGTTTGACCAATTTTTCCTGAAATTCCCCATGAAAATGAAATAATTAAGACTGAAAAGGGGGTTCGTTTGAACCCTCTCTGGATCCGCCACTGAAGGACAATTGCTTATTTGTGGCCTTGGTTGTGGTTCTGTATGCTGCTGCCGGAGATCGACTGTACATCATACTTGGCTTCAGCCGAGACTGTCCGCGATCTCTTGCTTCCTGCAGAGACTTCTGTCCTCGAAAATTGGCTTCCTGCCAAGACTGTCCACATGACTGCTTCCTGCCGAGAGCCTCGGCAGGAAGAATAATCACGTGGACAGTCTCTGCAGGAAGCCATTTATCATGTACAGAAGTCTCGGCAGGAAGCAAGAACTTGCGGACAGTCTCGGCGGAAGCCAAATATGATGTACAGTCTCTGCAGGAAGCGAAAATTAGCGGAATCGATTAAACCCTGTGGTATTGTTCTGTTTGAACATTCAACTCAATATAATAGTCTGGGTCCAAATTTCACTGGTCAGTTTATTCTTAGCGAGGGTTACCGTGTGCCCGGATTTGTCCGTACTGGCCCAGATAAGTTGTGTAATAAGTTGTGACTTTTTTTTGTTTTTTCTGGGCTTAGAAGTTAAGAAAAATAGAAGTCATGTATAGTTTCTAAGCCTAGAAGTTCTATTATAGAGTTAGTCTAAATAGTAGTTAATGAGTCCCATTAAATTCAGAAATCGAGACGTTACGAGTTTTGTAAAAATTGACCCAGATAATGTGGGACTACTTTATGGTTCCCGCCTTCTGCGCATCGCTTCGGTCAGATTCCCGGTAGAGGGATCGGGACAATATGAACTTAATAACTTAATATCAGTGAAGAGTTTTATTGTTTCAAGCTATCTTAAAACTATTTTAAATAGGCCAACGTACAATCTGCGGTTGTACGCGTATTGAACAAGTCATGAATATTCATTTTATCATTATTCGCGTCTCCCGCGTCGAGACGCGTCAGGGCGCGTCTAGACGCGTCTGATGCGCGGTTCTAGGTGATACGCACGCAGCACGCGCATGCAACGCGATACGAACGCGTTTTTGGTGTACAAATACGTGAGCGCCAGTGTATTTCAAATGTGTCTCTTGTCTGTTATTGCAAGTTCATATGTTAAAATTGCAACAGTACTTTTGTCTGTTTTTTTTTGAAAATATGCTTTCCTTTTTCTTTTTTTTTTCTTTTTTCTCACCATATGTTCAAATTTTCCATGGCGGATTCATGTGTAATTGAAACATCAAATGCCTGTCAGTCTTTTAGGTAAAAACAGTATATACTTAACAAAAAAGCAAAACAAAAACGTTAAACTAAAGTTCATAGTATTTTTCAGAAACACTTCATTCATTTTTCAAAATTCAACCAAGACTAAAAACTTGCCGCGCGTATTCTCTATAGTTATAAACAGATACAGATACACCACCAAACAATTTAAGTTTTTTGTAGAGTCTTTGTATCTGGTGATGTCGAGAATTTTCAGCATCAATGTGTGAAATAGGTATTTTTTATTTTCATTGTTCAGTTTATTTTTATTGAATATTGTAGCTAACTTCAGGTGTGCGAGAACATTGACTGTGTAGGCAGTTCTTACAAAGAAACAAAATGTTCTCTTATTTCAATGGAGACATCTCTTAAAGGTATGAATTTGCTCCCTGAAGATGCAGAATCTTTCCTTTGAAAGTAGCTCCCATTTCAAAACAAAGAAGATACCAAAGTTATTTTACTTTGAAATGATGTAAAAAACATGGATGTCTTTATTTTAAATCAGGAAGTTACAAAATTTGTTTTCCTTTGATAAATGGAGAAAAAACGGATGTGCATCCATTCACCTTAATACACTTACATCATCGCAGAACTTGTTCTGTATGCTAAGAAATAAGGTTGAGGTTGTGTCAGTTAGAACAGTATTGTAGGTGAAGTCGTATAGCTCACTGTCAACAAATGCCGTTGTTGAGTCTGAAATATTTGAAAGAAAACCCACAAAAATATGATATTAACATTCTGTGAGATCCTGTCTTGTACTGATGAAAACTGAATCCACTTGGACAAACTATCAAGGACGCCAATTATGGCATCTGCTGTGTTTTTTTACTATCTTTTACGACAATGATTTAGCTTTTATATGAGCTATTGCACGCGATCTGAATGTGCATGTACAAGGTCAATGTCGCAAAAGGTGATTTGCATTTACGGAATTAATTTCGCAGCAGACACAGTAAACGGCAAATGTAGACAGTACACAGTGGACACTGCACAGGGCGCAGTAGAAAGTAAACAATACACAGTACACTGTGAAGATTTAGCACGTCAAGTGTTTAAGTATTTACGCATGCGCAGGACCATTGTGACAATTTGCATACACAATACATGTGCCGCGACACGAGAAAACCCTAATATTTGGCACGTGCGCCCAGCGCAGACTCAGATCAGCCTGGGCATCTGCCCAGTCTGATCAGAGTCTTCGCTGTCTGTATGGAGCAAGCTTAGACCCAAAGCTACCCTTTAAAGGCAAAGCAAAGACTCTGATTAGACTGGACGGATGTCCATGCTGATCTGAGTCTGCGCTGGGCGACGGGCCGCATTGTTGCTTTTGTCGTGTCTCGACTAAGATAGTTTGCAATATGCCATCAACATATGGGGAAAAAAATTTGCATACACGCAGAGATACCGTTGCTGCGGTACTTCATTCCATGTTCCTTACTGTTTTTTATCTTACGGTCCAGGTCTGTGCTTCATTCACTTTTTGTTTGAGTGTTTTCAGCTAGGATGGATCTGTCTGAAAAAGAGCTGGTAATTCGGTTCACCGTGCATGACTTTCGTGAACTGTTTTCAATTTGCATTATACGGTAGAAGGGATGTTGTCATAGGAACCTGAGTTGATTTCCCTGAAGGTGTATCGATTCATCTGAGAAATCATGGCAACCCATTTGGGTGTATCCATAATTCTGGGCAAAGTTTTACTTTTTGTTGAGTTTTCTGGGTATAATTACCGTAAACGATAACAATTGTTGACACACTCGCTGAAACCGTTTGTCCTGGCGTTGGTGTTGGTGTAACATGGTATGATGTCGTAAACACAGTCGGCATGATACTTGGCGTCAAAGAAGGTGTTGACGTCATTGTTGAAGTCATCATTGATGGAAGATATGTGACGTTAATTTTTATCCGTTCGCCAAGAATAACCAAAAGGTCACCAATCTGGTAAACAGCTAAGTTCTCATTTTCAACTGTAACCAAGGTAGCATTGTTTCGAATGATGTCTATGATTTCACGTGATCGCTGCTCTGTAATGACGTCATCGATGCCAAGATGGGTACCAAAGTACGGAAACTCTTCTGGCGTTTGTCTAGGACTACAAAAGAAATGCGTAATATTTATAAGAATATATTAAGAATTTTTATTTGTTTTCAAGTTTACATATGATTGTATTATCTATATATAAATTGCCCTGCAGCTGGTGCAGATGTTGGTCATTCGAAATCGACAATATGTGATGTCGCGTGGTGTTGCTGTTTGTTTTTTTCTGTATTTATTTTTTATTTATTATTTTTAGAAATGACACAAGGCCTCGTCCAAAGCATAAGTAGCGCCGAATTCTTTGCGCGTAAACACAGTGACATCATCATACAACTACTGACGTTTGTTTCGGTGAACGTCAGTTTATACTAACTGTGAATAGGGTTTTCTTTGACAAAGTTAAAATACCATTCCACCTCTTAATACATGTATGCACTGTTCACAAATACAATTTTTGGCATATTGGTTTTTAAATACATAAGTCTCATCCAAAAGACCGGAGAAGCGGGGATCGATCTTGCGATCTCTGGACTGGAAGTCCAGTGTGTTATCCACTACACAACCGCCGTTCCTTAAAAGTTTCGGATAAACAGTTGTTTGGATTGTTAGAACCGTAAGCATTTCGCGACAGCTTTAGTTTCACTAAACTTTACACTGGTGACTTGTCGTGAAAATAAAACTGTCGCAAGTAATTCCTGATTGATGATTTTTGACTCGTTGTCTATGTATACCATATCGATAAGAAGGTTTAATCAACTTTGATTCAACGTCATGACTTTGAACCAAATTTGATTCACTGCTGGTTCAACTTTGCTGCAGGGTACTTACTAGAATCCGTAGAGGCGACAACCGAAGAAATGCCCCATCCAAGAGCTATGCAGCAGTATCCTCTCCAACTGAAATATAAATTCCATATATTTCTTGATCGAATTTGCATTGATTTTATCTATTTTTTTTAAATAAGAAATGAAAAGAAAAAAAGAGAGGCTGCCAGCAATTCGCTGCAACTTTATCATTTGTATTATTTATTGTTTTGGAGTTATAGCATTTATTTGAGGAACGAATTTCATTTTTCTGATGTTTGATCGAAGTATAAAATACATTCAGTCGCGTGCAAAGTAAGTGAACCTCAAATGGGTTCATGTTTACTTTGTTAGTGACCCAATGTTGTCTATACTTCGATAAATACCAGTAAAATTAGTTCATTGCTTATATTTACAATCTTTTCTATCTTTCATCTGACCACAAATTTGCGTAAGGGGCTACAGCTGAAGCAGAGAAGAAAACATGTATACTCATTTTTTTTACTTAAAGCGGAACAGCATCAACAACGTAATAGCAGCGTCATAACGTCGCCTACATCCAATCAAATTCGACTAAAACCGGTAATTAACTTCAAAATAAAGATTCGAACACAATAATTGACGACATACCTGCAAAGAATACACAACTTAAGTGTTCTCTCCACGCAATTGTTGTAGATTCTAATACATTTACAAATACATATGAGCCGCCACACGAGAAAATCAACAATGTGGTTATGCGCCCAGCGCAGACTCAGATCAGCCTGGCCATCCGCCCAGTCTGATCAGAGTTTTCGTTTTGCGCTTAAAGGGTAGCTAAGGGTCTAAGCCAGCTCCATGCGGACAGCGAAGACTCTGATCAGACTGGGCGGAGTCTGATCAGAGTTTTCGTTTTGCGCTTAAAGGGTAGCTAAGGGTCTAAGCCAGCTCCATGCGGACAGCGAAGACTCTGATCAGACTGGGCGGAGGCCCAGGCTGATTTGAGTCTGCGCTGGGCGCACAACCACTTTTTGGGTTTTCTCGTGTCGCGGCTCATATATAACGCGACGTCTGATTGGAAAACGTCAAAATTTGCGGCAGTATATCCTGCAATATACTGTTTGAAGCCCGACGTCATTACGTAACGTCGCTTCTCATTGGCTGACGTCTGGTTTTACGTCTCTGAAAGTGCTTGCTTTTGGTGCAAAGAAGCACACTCTCAAAGGTGAAAATGTGAAAAAAGTGCATTAGAATGGGGATAATTGAATTGAAAATTGTCATTTGGGGAGGTAAATTGTCGGTTCTATGATCGCAAATTCCGTTTTACGAGTCGCCGTAAAACAAAATTTCCGACCATAAAACCGACAATTTACCTCCCTAAAAGACAATTTTGAGTACAGTTATCCCCTAAGTTAACACATTAATCTCAACTCTTTGCACGAAAAGCAGATAGCAGGACTTGACAGCAAATCTTTCAGTAAAAATTATTATTCCAACATATAAAATTACTCTGTTCTAAGTTCGCCACAGCTCAAATGGTTGCAAAACTAACGCAAGCTCAATTCGCAGCCATTTTGGTTTGAGAAAGCTGAGCAGTCCACTTATGATGCCAAATAACATTGTGCTACGCACAGCACAAAGTTCGGTAAATTTAGCGGATGCTTTTTTCGCCATTTTGCATTAAGGGTCTATTCGCGATATTAAAATTCGCGAATCAAATAAAGGTGGCTTGTATAAGTAAATGAGCCGCGACTTTAGAAAATCAACAAAGTGGCATGTGCGCCTAGCGCAGACTCAGATCAGCCTGTGCATCCACGCAGTCTGATCAGAATCTTCCCTGTCCGCATGAGGCTAGCTTAGACTCTTAGCTACCCTCTGAGCGCAAAACAGAGACTCTGATTAGACTGGGCCGACGCTCAGGCTGATCTGAGTCTGCGCTTTGCGCACAACCGTTTTGTTGGTTTTCTCGTGTCGCGGCTCAAATGTTTTAGCCACTTCCGCTTCATGAGTTGTAAATTAGGTTTTTTCCGATGGCAAGAGAGACAGACAAAGACAGACAGAGACTGGGAAATATATAGACAGACAGACAGGTAGATATAGAGAAAAACAGACATTCAGGATTCACTTACATCTTTACAATAATTATGAGCGTAGACTTGGAACACTGGGTCACTTGGATTAGCAAAACTGTCGTTGTATGTAAACCCGTATAAGAAAAGCTGCATATCGATATAGCGCTGGTATCCTGTAAAGGAACGATTTTAAAAATATCACTATCTTTGAATCAGACACAAAGGCGTCTCGAACGAGAACTTAGAGGCGCTCAGCTATAACGCAGAAGGTCGCGGGTTCAAGCTACCCGCAGATCTTACGTCTACAAGACTCTGTCTATCATTCCAGCAGTAAATGGGTACACATTTCGAATCAGGGAAGGTTAAAGACAGCGAAAGAGAAGTGTGCTCGAGATACGGCTGGGCTCTAACACTCACTGCCATTGCAGCTACAAAGGTATGTCGGACGAAGGAAGTCTAAGGTAGAAACATTCAGTGGAAGATGTATTTTACCGTTTTGCATAACCCAAACACTTCCTTAAGAATTGTATTCCAGAACTTTTATAATAAAAGCCACAACCACATTTTATTGAAACAGAAATGTTCGTAAATGCTATATGAGCCGCGACACGAGAAAACCAACAAAGTGGTTGTGCGCCAGGCGCAGACTCAGATCAGATTAGCCTGGGTATCCGCCCAGTCTGATCAGAGTCTTCGCTGTCCACATGAAGGTGGCTTAGACCCTTAGCTACCCTTTAAGCGCACAACAAAGAGTCTGATTAGACTGGGTCGATGCCCAGGCTGATCTGAGTCTGCGCTGGGCGCATTAACACATTGTTGGTTTTCTCGTGTCGCGGCTCAATTATGTATAATAAGGCGTGAATAGGTTCATTTTCATGGGAAGCAACTCTGCCATCTTCGTTTTCCTTCTCTTTCAAATGGGGGAATCATTTCTAAAGGAGCAAGTTCTATTTTGAATCTTCCAGGAATTTGAACAGGAATTCATAAAAGTTGCCTTCCTTGTCCAGAAAATGGCGGAAATTATGAGGGTCTATCCACACAACTAGATGCCTATTTTCGTTTCTTTTATTTCTCCTCCTATAGTACATAGTTTATAATAATGAAGCAAATATGAAGCAACATGGAATTGCCATTGATTCACGATGCTGAATCAGCGTTGATTCAGTGTTGTCTCAACCTGTGTGCCTGCTGAGGAGGAGCTTTCAACTCCAGGCCCAGAGTTTATAAAATTTGAGTACATTCTCAAACTTAAAATAAAGCACACTGATTGGCTGCTTCCGAGCACATGCTCGGAAGCAGCCAATCAATGTGCTTTATTTTGAGTTTGAGATTATACTCAAGTTTATAACCTCGAATCGTGATGTATACTGTTTGCTTACCCAAAATTGTCTGCATATTTCAGGAAATACGGTACTTACCTGGTCCCACTGTTGATGTCGGCGTCGGCTTGATGGTGGACAGCGGGTTTACAGGTATGGGTATTATCACCACGTTTCCATCCCCGCCTGATGGTGTTATGAGAAGAGGTCCAATGATTTTTCTCGACTCTCCATCAATGATGATGACTCTGGCCTTGTCGACGATGATAGTCCTTAAATCACGTTCTACACCGGTAACGTCGTCGTCGGTTAACCATACATGAACGATAACAACGTCGGGAGTAGAACTGTATATAGTAAAAATAAAACGAAACAAAGAACTATGCGAGGGGTGATAAAACAAGTTCCCGATGATGTGCTGTATTCTCTTAATAACTCTTTTACTTTCTTCAATGAAATTTCATCCTAAACAATATTAATGTATTTGTGATATATATCATACAGATCTATTGTCTTATGTTTAATCATTTAGTAGCACGCAAAACTTAAGGTCACGATGGGTGGCGTGACCCGCTCAGCTAACGTTACGTTTCATTTTCATCGTTTCTAACAGCAAAATGTGAACCTTGCTTGGCTATGAAATATTTATAGAAACATTTATTATACCCCGCTTTGAAACAGTGGGGGGGGGGGGGGGGGTATACTGGTTTGCATCTGTCCGTCATTCCGTCCGTAAGTCCGTAACACTTTTTAGTAAAAATTTTCGTAAGCGATTTCTCCAGAATGGTATAAGCTAGAATGTTTATATTTGGTATACTGCTTGACACTGACTTGTTGTATAGTGGGATTGAGATTCAGCCCTCTCCTCTTATTCTTCCCCGTATTTATCCGTTTTTCTTTCTTTCTGATAAAATTTTTCGTAAAAATTTTTTCCACAATGGTATAAGCTAGAAAGTTCATATTTGGCATACAGGTTGATGACCATGTGTTGTATCTTGGGATTGAGAACCAGCCTTCTCCTGCTTATTCTTCCCTTTATTTGTCCAGTTTTCTGTTTATCCGTTTTTCTTTCTTTCTGATAAAAATTTTCGTAAAAGATTTCTCCACAATGCTATAAGCTAGAATGTTCATATTTGGCATACAGGTTGATGACCATGTGTTGTATCGTGGAATTGAGAACCAGCCTTCTCCTGCTTATTCTTCCCTTTATTTGTCCTTTTTTCTTTATTTCCATACTTCAAATAATGAGATTTCTCCACAACCATTCAAGCTAGAATGGTCATATTTGGCATACAGGTTTATGACGGTGTGTTGTGTCGTGGGATTGCAAACCAGCCTTCTCCTGCTTATCCCCTGTATTTGTCCAATTTTCTTACTTTTCATACTTCAAATAATGAATTTTTTGTCAAAGATTTCTCCACAACTGTGCAAGCTAGAGTAGTTATATTTTGTTTGCAGGTTGATGACGATGTACAGGTATTGCATGGTGGGATTGCAAACCAGCCTTCTCCTCTTATTCTTCCCTGTATTTTTCCAATTTTCTTTCTTTCCATACTTTGAATAACAAAATTTTTAGTCAAAGATTTTTGTGCAACCATGCAAGCTAGAGTAGTCATATTTTCTGTGCAGGTTAATGACAACTTATTGTATTGTGGGATTGAGAACCAGCTGTCTCCTGCTTATTCATCCATGTATTTGTCTGGTTTTCTTTCTCTCTTTACACTGAATAATGCAATGTTTCGTAAAAGATTTCACAGTAACCATTCAAGGTACAATGTTCATATTTGGTACACAGATTTATAATGACTTATTCTATCATCTGTATATGTGAAATCATTTTATTCCGTATTACATAGAAAGGGATTTATTGTTATTTGGTATACATGTTGACAATGAGTTCTCTCTCTCTCTCTATACTGTAAAACACTTATATTTGGCGGTCACTTTTATTTGGCGATATTGGCGGAAAAGAAGAAAATCGCCAAATTAAAATGCCGCCAATATAAGCTCATGATACCGAAAGAAGAAAAAATATTATTGAGCACATGATCCTATTTCCTCTACCAAAATATCAAAGCTAATACACATCACATATATAAGCGCAAAAGAAGATGCTTCCCAAACAACAAGAGGGAGGAAACGGAGTATGAAAATGTTCTCACGATACTCATTAGTATTTCAATTAAGTTGATTAAATCAGAAGGAACACAAAATCAGTTTACTTTAAACAATTAACTACCCAAACTGTAACATGACTATAATAATAATTGCTTTTGTTTTAATTTTGTTTCGATGTTTCGTCTTTCGACGAAATGTCGGGCACCCGTTTTAATCACCATGACAATATAGAGCTCAAATAAAGAGCAAAATACGACGTCAGAAGAAATATTTTGTTCTTGAGAATCATAAAACCGCCAAAATAAAAATCCGCCAAAAGGTCCATATTCAAAAACCGCCAAATGTTGCTGCCGCCAAATATAAGTGTTTTACAGTACTTTATGTAACGAAAACAAAACCATTTGATTAAAGCAGTTAAGCGGGGGTATTGTCGGATTCTCCGACAGTTCTAGTTACTTCATCATTTGAATTGACGAGCAATTTTTCTTGTTGTGAAGCGACCAGCTTTTAGTTTCCCATATTCGTCCAAGAATGATAATACAGTTCTGAAAGCTGTGTTCATTTTTTTTCTCATTTCAAGCATAATTTCTGCTGAAAAAATGGACGCGTAGAGGCTGTGATAAAAAGTACCTTTAAACAATATTACCTGAAACCTTTCACTTCACAGCTATGATAGCGGCCAGACAATGAGCTGTTCCTGAAGAGTCGAGCCAACTGAAAGTAAGAATACCATATTCGGTTCCAGAAACACAAAAGCCGTGTCTACTGACAGTGCGAAGCATGGAAGCATATTTTATAAAGTCAACTCCCGACATCTCGAGCACTGATATCCCAAAGTATCTTCTTATATCAAAGAATATATTTCCTATTATTATTTACATTTCAACTCTTGTAATCTCAAACTACTGATATCCCAAAGTATCTTCTTATATCAAAGAATACATTTCCTATTATTATTTACATTTCAATTCCTGTAATCTCAAACTACTGATATCTCAAAGTAAATTTTCTGGTACCAGAAAATTTACTTTGAGATATCAGTAGTTTGGGGTGAAGCTCCCTTTCATAATATCGAGAGTTGACCGTAGTTTGTGCGAACAGAGAAGGCTTAGATTAGCCTGCGCTTCCGTGCAGTCTGATTCGCATATAGCACCTGTGCTTTCTGGTGTATTCATAAAGAAAGGGGACTAGTGAAATCTTTTAACAGTTTGCGCAGCTGCGCCAGCCTGATTTGAGTTCGTATATAATACCCGTGGATTATCGTCCTTTTTGAATTGACGCCACTCACACATATGTCTGGAGCTTCGAAAAGGAGTCTTTGTCATATGCAAACAGCGAATACTTAAATCATTCTGATCATCAATTTAGATTAGACAGAGTATTTGTTCTTCATATTTTAGAATCCCCATTTACAGGCGCCCGGAAACGGCACACATATTTATGAAGTCATTTTACATCGAGTCTAGCAGTCAACTCATCAGGTAAAAAACTGAAAAAAGATGATTAGCTATTCAGATTTAACTGACCAGTTTTCTTTTCCTTTCTTTTCACTAGTGTATATGCGGCAATACAGTACAGAACATGTATAAAGACAATGCGTTACGACAGGTACATGGACTTTTCTAAGACTGAATTGGTCCTTTACTATTACAATGTATCTGTAAATGAAAGGGTAGGGTACTTACATCCGCACAAAATGGCTGCGCTATGTCCTGGAAGACGGTTGAGGTAGGTTGAAGCAGGTCATCACTGTACGTCAGGTTGTACACCCAGATCGTCAAGTTAGCTAGAACACCAACTGCAAAAACAGCAAAAACACAAAAATACAAAGGAAGATATCGTATTTCTTGGTTCATAAGACAAAGGGGTTCTCATCAAAAAACAATTCTACAAATCTAGATTGATTTTAGATGGATATAGATTTTTGGGGTTGTTTTGAAAAAGAAAACAAAAAAGTTATAGCACCATTGCATAAGACTGAGCTAGATATTTTAGGTCAGTCTCGAGAGGGACTAACCATGTTTTATAGCCGAAATAAGAACGGTATTCAAAGGTATGTTTGTCTAATGCAGTTCTTAACCCTTTGGCCGCAGAAAAAATCACCTGAACCTGAAAGGGGATACCTTAGAAGCCATTACATTCATAAAAGTTCACCGACTTTGCAGACTTTTTAGCCCAGCTATAACAAAATTCCGGAAACATGTTCCGGAAGTTATCAAGGTCTCGTGACCTCCATACTTAGAGGTCATGTGATTAACTTGGAACCGTTTAACATACTTAAGGTCACTACTGCCATCTGACCATCATTTTTCCCAACAATAGATTTCCTTCATATTTTGCATCACTCTTTTGTATTATATTACAGGTAAAATAAGGAAATAAAAATGCGATGTTACCGTCTGGTTAAGGAGTCACGCCCCTTATAAATTTCACATGTGTTCTTTTTTTAAGCCAAATCGCCAAAACTCTATGTACTTAGCAAAATCTACTATAACTCCATCAGTAATGTAAATGAAACGTTTTCGTATGTTAGCAAGAAACTGACAGAGACTAATCAAAAATACAAAAACACAATCTTGAAGAATCACAAAGTTTTATTTTCGATATCTCATTTTTAAACTGCAAATATTCACAAAATAACATCAGTTTTCAACAAGCATAAACTGATAATTCAAGTATTTAACATACTTCCCAACAATAGATTTTTCTTATTTTTTTTTACAGAGACATCGCTTTGTACGTTGTATTGTTACAGAATACAAAGACAATCCATTGTTTTGAATGAGAGATATAACCCAATAATTACCCTTTCCCCCAAACAAGACTTAATCATGAAATCTACAATATCTGATCTTTGTAATGATATAAAACTTATACCCCATCTCATATTTTGTTAGAATTGAATTCAATTGGTTTTCAGTTGTTAAATATAAACTATCCAAGTACACAACCAGGCACAAAAGACTAGAATATTCGAAAATCCAGTATCATGTTTCCCCACCCATTCACTCTAATATGGAATCTTTGGAGTAAGCAAGCTCACTAAATGACCAAACTTTTATAATAGACCAAAGCAGTGTTCTATTAAATCATTGCAAGTAAATGCATAGCAACCTGCTCAGTATTTTGTAAAATTTGAGAAAATCAGACAAATACTGTTGCCATAGCAACAAGGTTTTGGGAGCTGAAATGTTGCTTATTCCGTGGCTTTCAGACGGGAACTGCAATGTTTAGATCATATTTATATCAATTATGATTTCAATACTGTGGTGCATACATCTACACATCTTCAATTTCACTAATACAAGTTTTGCACCTGCAACTGCTTTGTACCCTATTGTATCCATGGCAACTGGGTTCTCCCGAGTCAGGTAATTTTTATTTCTTTGATATTGCACATTCTTAAAGCAAGGATATTTTCAAGGTCAACATCTTTGGAATAGTCTGGTAACATGACATTAATTACTGACATAATATTTTCAATAACGTTTCAACTTCGTGGCCCAGTGGTTAGCACTTCCGGCTTCAGATCATTCGGTTACGAGTTCGCGACCCACTGGTGGCAAAATCTTGTTCGAACCTAAACGGTTCTTTGTTGCACAGACCCTTCACGACCACCTTCCCGTAGTCTGATATCTGATATGACTCACTGTTGAAAAGGAAGTCAAATCGCAAAGTCATCGGTCATCACCAGACCTAAAATAATATTTATAGGGTGTAGTATCCTTCAAATATAAGAACCGCAGCAGTTTCCCCTCTCATGGAACCCGTGACTTTTTTTTCAGTCATGGTACATGTATCCTAGAATAAGCTAAGTAAGTATTGCTCAATTTAAGCTAAATACACTTATTCCGTAGCATCAATATGTTTCGAAGAACCCGGCGTATATTTATAGTCTGGCCAACCTTCATGTAACATAAATTTTGGTGATCAGTATAGTTAAAGATGACGTCAGCGAAAATATATATCACGTCACTGAGTGCTAACATTTCATCAGTGGCAATTGTTGTTTACAATCAACACACGTGTAATGTATTTTAAGGACTCGGTTTGGAATAAAAGGGACGAGGTAAATTAGATTTATTTTTTGATTAATGATGTAATATAATTGTGTATGCGAGGGCATGAGATGTTCTAAATTATGCGTCTCCTCGGCCTAATTCATGTTATGTCTCACGGATCAGCTGATAAAGTCACATAATGACATAATATGTATATGTAAAATAGGTTTTACTGTAAGGACAGGCAATTCAACTTTGGAAACATTTTTATTTTGCTTGATGCGCGAATCACTTGGTTTCTAATGTTGTTGAGTCAGTTTCCGTAACGATGGTCTTGAAGAGACCAAATCGTAACGTCGGTAAGCACAATATGTAGCGTGTTCGATTTACTACTCAGTTCTAAGCGTCGGTCGAAAGACCGTAACTGTTAACTAAATAAGACGTGTTTTTCATTTTTATAATAAAAAGAAATAAGAATTACTCTCTGAAATGGCGTAGTGACGACTTTTACAGTCTACTTTTGCCAGAAAGTGTCTTGAAACCGATATTTAATTACTGCTACCGAGGTCGCATTCCCGGTTTCCAAAAACTAATCGAACGTTACCGATTAATTCCCTTAATGAAGAAAGAATTGCGCCTATTAGTGTCGGTAGTGACCTTAAAAGCAAAAACTCAAAAAATAAACAGCACTAAGAGTATGCTTTATAGGAATAAAGTGGTTGCTTGCCTTAGTGTTGGTGTTGTAGCTATACGGAAGATCAAAATGATTCTAGTTCATCAAATGTGTAGCCGCGATTCAAGAATCGATAAAGGTAACCATTGACAATGTGTCAATCGCTAATCCTCCATAAAATAATTATATAATTAACCAATGGCATTTTTTTTCAACCGCTGATCCTCGACTGACTATTTGTTTAAGGTAACCAATGATCTTTTCTTAATCGCTAATCTTCATTTACATAACAGTTTTAGTATGTAACTAATGAGCTTTAGTTCAAGATTATCAATGGCCATTTAGGGGATAACTGTATTCAAAATTGTCATTTCGGGAGGTAAATCGTCGGTTTTATGGTCGGAAATTTCGTTTTACAGCGACGCGCCAGCGGAGCCGTAAAACGGAATTTTCGCCCATAAAATCGACGATTTACCTCCCCAAATGACAATTTTCAATACAGTTATCCCCATTCGAATGCACTTTTCACATTTTCACCTTTAAAAGTGAGCTTCTTTGCACCCATAGCAAACGCTTTCAGCGACGTAAAACCAGACGTCAACCAATGAGAAGCGACGTTACGTAATGACGTCGGGTTTCCGACAGTATATCGCAGGATTTACTATCGCAAATTTTGACGTTATCCAATCAGACGTCGCGTTACATACGTAAGTGCATTAGAATTGTCAGTCTTTTGTTTAAGATTACCAATGACCATTTGTCAACGCTAATCCTCGATTAAATGATTATTTAAGGTAACCAATGACCATTTGTCAATCGCTTTACAGTGAATAAATGATTGTTTAAGGTAGCCAATGAGCATTTTTCAATCGCGTATCTTCAAATAAATAATTGTTTAAGGTGACCAATGACCATTTGTCAATCGCTGATCTTCGAATAAATTTCTGTTTAATGTACCCAATAACCATAAACTTCGAAGTATGGCTCATGTTCCTTCTTTCGAATGTGTTCTCTGCTCTTGAAGGAACTCTTTTAGATTTTAATTTCAATCGCTTATCTTCGAATAAATGTCTGTTGAAGGTAACCAGTGACCATTTGTCAATCGTTGATCCTCAAATAAATAACTGTTGAAGGTAACCAAAGACCATCTGATAACTATTTTCAGAGATGGTATTGTGATATTAACAATTCGAGCCGCCTACAGTCATATTGTATTTTTAAACATAAGTTTGAATCAGAAAAATATCTTACGGTTTTAAATGAAAATAAATATAAAATCGCTCTGTCGCGCTTTAGAACATCGTCACACAATTTGTCCATTGAAACTGGAAGGTATGACAGTACTCCCCGTGACCAGCGAATTTGTAAATCATGTAATATGAATAAGATAGAGGACGAGTACCATTTTCTACTTGTATGCCCTAATTATCGTCAACTTAGAATGAAATATTTTAAACCCTACTTTTGTCATTGGCCGTCTTTATATAAATTCGAAACTCTTATGTCTACAACTTCAAGAAAGAATATATGTAACTTAGCAAAATTTATATACTTTGCCACAACAAATCGTATATCATGAGCTAATAATACTTGTACGTATGTTTCTTGATACTGAAACGTATCTACTCGTTGTACTGAAAGTATCATGTTAACTTAGTATACCTCTGTACCTATCTACCAACCGGGTACATTTTTGCTCTTCTGTAAAAAGTTATACATAATCATTGTTTTTCACTGTATGTTGATGTTTGTATGGCTATAAACATTGTACTATATGTTTTATGCTGAATACACTATTTGTATTGTATTGTATTGTATCTGTCAATCGCTAATCCTAGATTAAATAATTGTTTAAGGTATCCAATTGCTATATCGTGATATGAAATAACCGTCACATATTAATTAGCTGATGTACAGCAATCGTGTATACTAATTTTGAATATTCTACTGGTAAAGAGCATATTTATTCCTACTGTGTATCCTTAAGCTTTGGTTCTCATTTTGGTTACCGATTTACTTGTTTGCTCAAAAGTATTCAAAACAAACCATTTTTTTTGTCAAAGGTATGTTTCAATATATTATTCTTATTTGTGTTAATTTCTGATATTTATAGTATTGATGATATTGATGATGAAAATAACAACCACATACCTGCAGGAGGCGGTTGTGGAGTACTGAAACCCTCTGGAAATACGCTGCTTATATCAACGATAAATTTATCCACCAACAAAGCTTTGTAATCACTGCCTGCAACTCTGGTTGCTTTCTCCTGGATAACTCTTCTCACTTCCTCTCGAATGTCGCTTATGTCGCCTAGAAACAGGAGACGAAAGTATGCACGTGTGGTTCTGAAAAGAAAAACAGCTGTCGTTTCAACAATTTATGTTTGCGCGTGTCTTCAACATATGCTGCACGGTACATGTATCGGCCCTTATTGTTTAATATTTACACTTGCCACTGACTTCCCATAGGTAAACCTTTTAGAGCAACTGGCTTCATTCACCGATGAACGACATTTGATCATGTGACGTTGTCGTCAGGCGACATGTAAGGTAAACAAACGTCTTGATTGGTCCACGTAACGTTCGACTGACGTCATGTTATGGCGATGGCTGTTTAACGTAATGGCTGAATACGTCAATACTATCTTTTCATTGACACATAGTTTGCATATTCTACATTAAATTACCACGAAAACAGCACAGGAAGGGTATAAAATAAAGTGTTAATGTAAGAATAGAAATTTGATTTTTCAGCGTTTCAGAATTTTAGCTCCGCCCACTGGGTTCATTACACGATGAACGCTGAAAAATCGAATTTCAATTCTTAAGTATCGCATATGCAAAAGGGCGATGATTCGTCGATGTGTCAATTATGTTGAGAAACCATGACCAATGCACAAGAAAGATATCGACAAACAGTGGCAGCCAACTACATGTACACCTTCGCTTTCTCCCTAGAGTAGATGTGAACAAACATCATATGTTATACTTTAATATGAAAACTCGATTTATGCATTACAACTATATACACTATAATAACTGCAGTTATTCTAGTTTGACCTAAAAGTGCAATAATACAGAAATTATTTATTCCTTTTATTATTATTATTAAAGCGATTACAAATAATCAACTGTAATTTCAAATAATCATTTGTTGATAGTCCTATTGATATTTATACGTTTGGACATTATACCAATTTCAGTTGAAATGTTATACAACTTTCATCAGCAATATTAATTGTTTCTTTAAACTTAAGCTGAAAACTCTCTCTCTATAAAATTAGGAACATGGGCCAGACTACATAGTTTCGGCTAATAAAGCCTCGTCAGCGACCCTGACAATATCTGGTACGAAACCAGGAAAAAGCATACTGTATTTTTTTAATTTAATTGGGCAGTCGATTCAAATACTGATTAATTTCAAAAGGATCCAAATAATATAAAAGACGATGATCTAGAATAATAGTCTAAATTGATCTCAAATTTTAGATTTCACAGAATCTATCTTCTGATCTCAAAGTATGTAAATGAAATATAATCTGCACTATGGATGATGTACGGGGAGACGTTTTACGGCCTCCACACGGCACAACACCAGCTGCAGTGAGGTAAAATTAAAATCTTGTATAGTCACCCGGAACGAAAGTCACCTTATTTAATTCAGGGAACGGCCAGTCTTTGAAGGCATTTGTTTTAAATATGTTTTAACAATAACAGTGCAACTCCTGATGGTGGATATGAAGAGTAGGTGAATATTCTTTGTTTGTTAACTTTTGGAATATATACATGTACTTGAGCAAGGACGACACATCCAACAAAGTGGCATGTACGCTCAGCTAAGACTAAGATTAGCCTGGGCAACCACTAAATCTGATGAGAGTCTTCGCTGTCGGTATGGTGGTAGCTCAGACCCTTAGCTATCTTGTAAGCGCACAGCAAAGAATCTGATCAGATGGGCGGATGCCAAGGCTGATCTGAGTCTTTGCATGGCGCACATGCCAGTTTGTTGGTGTTGTTTGTCGTGTTGCGGCTTAATTCATTATTATCAAGGAGATATGAAATACACACCTTGCCTTGTTTATGATTCCTGCACATTCACAAGTCTCCGTATTCTCGTCCGGTCTGGAATTCGAAAAGAGTAGAAAATAATGACAAGAAAGAAACATAAAAGAAAGAAACATATTTTTCTGGCAGTAATAGATAATGGCTTCAGTTTGCTGTTTAGGTGGTAAAGAGCCTATTTTCAGAAGGCAATAAAATAATTCAATGTTAAAATATAGGCAATGATAATTAATATAGTCAAATCCCATATTCCGTCCTCAAAACGAAAAGGGAAAGAAACCAAACAGGCAGTCATTAATTTTCCCTTTATGAAAACAGCAGCAACATCTATTTTTACCTATTTTCTATTTTGAATTACACAACAAAATAGAAAACAGAACGGGCAGCTATTTAAATGACCACATTGCTAGATACAAACCTTCTGCTAATGGATAGCCACAATACAGCTATGCCAATTCGACTCATATGTAGGTTGCCAATTCGACTTATATATATAGTAGGTTAAGTTATTGGTAAGAATCAGCTTTGTAAAAGATCAACTGGCAAGTGGACTACCCAAAAAGCTCCTGAAAGTAGCCATTGGCCACTGTCACCAGTTTGAATACACCTTAAAAACCCCAGCCTTATCTGCAGTCTTACATAATGATAACAGATGGTTTACATGGTAGCATACCTCAGTTCTTCAATAGTACATCCTTGGTATCTGTACTTATGTTCGCTGTCTCGAAAGTAGGAATCAAGCTGTAATGAAGAGAAGAAAATAGAGTTCAAAGCAAACTTCGAATTATAACCTCTGTTCCTTCTTTTGAATGTGTTCTCTGCTCCTGAAGGATTAAAATTTGTTAGCTGTATTTTTAAGCAATTTATATTACACCAATATTAAGGAAATATAAAGGGAGGCATGACAAACACTCAATGTCTTACAGCCAGATAGCGGTCTAGGAACGTCTCTGTACGCCATGACGGCTGACCGACGCTGATCTGGCGTTGTTTCTACGTCATGTGCCCACAGGCAGATGCCGCTTTTGTAACGCCTATCTTGGATCTTTTTCTTGTGTCTATCAGTGAATAATAATGGTTAAGTTCTTATCGAAAATAAATCAATCAAAATACATTCCCTCTCTCTCCCCCTCTCTCTTTCTCAATCCCTCTCTCTCTCTCTCTCTCTCTCTCTCTCTGTCTCTCCGTGTGTGTGTGTCTCTCTCTCTCTCTTCTACTTTACTTTTGTCACATATTCATGCAATTTAACTGAAAATCGAATGACAGAAATGTTGATATAATGTTCTGCTGTGAAAATGGACTGTTAGTTTATTTGCACACACACAAAAATCCTCTTTAGTTTGTTTGTTTGCTTTGTATTCTTGTAAAATTATGATACATGCTGTTTTCGTGTTCTCTTGAACTTAAGCAGGTGATAATTTGAGATTAATTTATATTTTTGTTCCCCATCCCCTTTGTTTTCTTAAGATGCAAGAAATATTAACTACATGAACTTGTTGTCATAAGGTGTTGACTTGATTATTTATCTTTTATAAGAAATACATACAGGGAATCTCCTCAGATGCAAATAAATAATAGCATATGAAGCGCATTACATGTAATATGAGTAAGCACATGCAAATACAGCTCAAGGGCATGAACAGGGCCATATCACCCTAAACAATAGTACGATGACAAATAGCATATAAGAATATTTTTAATCCATGAATGTCCTGCGTCGAAAAAAACAGACACAGACAAACAGTGCAGACTCAGATGAGACACCGCAGAACGCGGGGTCTGTTCTGTGTCTAAACATTTTGCGTAGAGTTTACAGTCATTTCTTGTTAAATGATATAAAATAAGTAAACCAGACATTCCTAAAATGATTAATGGACTCATCTAATTTATAAAAATTAGAGAGTCCACAGGTCATAAATGGGTTAACAGTAATATGAGGATTGACTTACCTCTTTGCATAAAGGATTAGACACCGCTAAGAACGCCTCGGAACTATTTTGTGCCATTGAGTCCGTGTAGTTCACATTTAACAGTGGTAGAGATCCGTCCGCTTCTGTGGCAGCTGTAATATTTCAGTTTTTGCATTATACATACATCTTTGCGGCAGAAGAAAATGTAATATGTTAATGCCGTTTTACATTGGTTTACAAATCTGAGAAATTTAAGCAATTCATTAGTTATAATTTTACATGCGTCATCTTCAATCTTCTTTTCTATAAAAAACAATCGCGGTTTAAAATCATATCATTACGTTTTCATAATCAGCTCTTATATAAGATGAATGCTTTTGGGCGAATATAATAAAATGGGACATACAAAAACATAGCTCGACAATCACTGATGGTATTCGGTATTCTGAGTAAATTACTAATCCAGAATCAAACACAGGTGTATGAGACAATATTCGGATCAAGTACGGTTGCTGTAGAGTCTGTTACTAGTAAAGGTTCTGTTATTACGTTTTTCATTGATTGTTTGTTTGTTTTAATTATTCATTTACTCAATATTTTTAAGATGCTTAGTATTTATATTTAGCTGATATTTGTTTATATCTTCTAAAATTGTTGCCCAAAATACTGATTCGATTGATTTATTAAAATCATGTCAAATAAAACCGGCAAATGTGGAGATCTATACACATTAGATAATCGGAAGGACGTATGTTTCTATTTAATTTCTGACTTAGATTCAAGATTTGTTTTTCTCACTGAAAAGAGCTTATCAGAAACGTTACACCCACTGTAAAAAGCTATGAGAAGCCCTAACCTAGTTTCTCAGGCAAATCGCGGGAACAATTACCGTATCATCTCTTAAGGGTCCTGTTGCTCTCACAGTGTTATAAATGCATTTATACGTTAAGCTTATCGTATGATTTCTTGCGAACTTTTCAGTACAGTTCAGTCACTGCAAATGACCTTGGCTAGCCAGCTTTTAACAAAAAACCTCATTAGGCTTCTAATACAATACTATTATTGAATAATTGGGTCATTCAAACATGCGACCAGAATGACCTATATTCGATAAGAATAAATAGATCGTTCATAATACAATGAGCCGGAAAAGATATTTCTAGTTAAACTTCATTTCAAATAAAAAAAAAGTCGGTAAAAGTCATTTAAAAATCTTTTACCCTGCAAGTTAAATGAAACATTAACATATTAATTAACAAGTTGTCATAAAACAGCAGTGTAATACTGCTTATTATAATGATTTATGTTTAGATGCTCACACCACTGGGAGGATGGTGGAAATCTTAAAACCCATATATTGTATAATAACTGAACGGTTGTTAAAATGACGTAAAGCCCGAGCATTTCAGGAGATGAAAATAGTTGTATACTATTTTAACTTGGCTTATTACAACATCATCAATGTTTACTTACTATGTTTAATGGTCTTTGGATCTGAAAGGAAAATGCATAAAAATTAACCCTTTTTTGACTGGTGGACAAATGAGCCGCGACACGACAAAACCAACAATGTGGTTATGCGCCCAGCGCAGATTCAGATCAGCCTGTGCATCCGCTTAGTTTGATCAGACTCTTTGTTAAGTGCGCGAAGGGTAGCTAAGGATCTAAGCTACCTCCATGCGGACAGCGAAGACTCTGATCAGACTGGGCGGATGCCCAGGCTGATCTGAGTCTGCGCTGGGCGCACAGCCACATTGTTGGTTTTGTCGTGTCGCGGCTCAAATCATTTCTTATCATTCAGATGACTAGTCGCATTTCTAGTTTTAGGGGTTTCTGATGGATGTTCTCATTTTTATTGTATTTGTCATAGAAATACCTGAGACCCTATTTAAAGGTATACTCCCTCGTATTTCATTACGAAATAATCACAAAATTAGGAAACTGGTTAGTTGTATGCAACACAATTAAGACTTGTACAAACAATCTTCAGCGAAAACATCTTTGTTACGGAGGCAGAGACGATATATCAGTGCATACTCTTGATGACTATTCACGAAAATTTCGTCGTCACAAATTGACTGACTCCCACGTGGCAATAAAAAGGCGTTTCTGCAAGCACACTTTGAATTTTATGATTGGTGGAGTAAATAACTTAACAATAGCATTAACCTCTAATCCGTGCACGTGAGTTCATTTCTGCCAATAACTGACTGAAGGCGATTAAAGAAGGGTCTTGAAATTATTCGTGATATAACTTTATCCTGATTAACTATGATTGCTGGGCGTATCCAGTCTTAATTTTTGGCGCGAATAGCGGACCGCTATTCCCGCCAATTTATTTATTTTCTTAAATTCTCCTACTTCAAGTGACCATCACAAATCATAAATTAGACATATAAAAGTACTTTTACAAGCGATCATTATCATGCCTAGGATATAGTTTTTCGTAAAAAATTTGAAAGTTAATAGAAATATTGAGGGCGTATATCTTTAAATCGCAGCGTACTACGGCATCTGAGCTGGGTCTCACTGTTTGCATATCTCCCCATAACGGGGCTTCAGTCTTGATGTTCTTTACACATATATACAGAAACTAGTAAGTGGACAAAAGCATTCGTCAGCTTATGAAGTTGTCTTTTACTATTATATATCTGAGTCAATTTTGAAATGAAATATTACTAAAGCAACAAAAGAACACGTAATGACAATGGTACATGCATGACAACATTGCAAACTGACCCTATCAATATTTAAAAGGAGACGTGTTTAGGTATTAAGAAACAAGTTTAAAATGTAACGACTGGTTTAGAAAATTTTAGTCTCAGTGTCACCAATATTAATGTCACCATAAAAGTGCAAGAAAATGCTTGTTCTGAAATTTTTGGTAAAAGAAAATGAAAAAAAAAAATACTGCGAAAGCACAATTCTAGATGGCAAAGCCACGATGTAACACAAAGGAAAAAAAAAGGGAAAAAATCACACACATGTTCATTTGACTTTTGTACATTTGTCCTTATTTGTTGTTTGTTTCTGTCCCACAATGAAGACTGTTGGGGTTAACTTAAATAAAAAGTTTCTAACTTTAAGAATTTTATGAAATGTGTTATTTTCCTATCGCCATCAACTGATAAAGTGTTAAAAAGGAACATGACAAGACTAAAAAGAAGCGGGATTTAGAAAGCAAACATGGTTTAGTTAATCTGGATGTCGGCTAACGAGAAGGGATCTCAGTACTTTTAATGGAAAGCATTTGCTCCGAAAGCAGCATTGTTTCCGTTTAAGAGTTTACCTTAATATAAAAAGAGACCTAAAAGGAAAATGGTAGTGTTGCTTCCCCTTATTATGGGTTTACACGGCGACACATAATGCATATAAACACCCCTTAATCACACGTTTTATGACCCAAATCCGTTCCACGAAACATGTCTAAAGGTGGTTTGCACGGCGATACATGTTGCATGACACGTATTATGCAACCATTTAGGTTATTTTAAGACGATTGGACATGGTGCACACAACAGATTGGCATCATTAAACATATGTTTTTAAGGCGTTTTCAAGAAACACGTGTTGCATGGCTCATGTCATGCAACATGGGGCACCGTATAAACACATCTTAATCGTCCAACCATAGTCTGCTTGGGACAAAAATGGTTGCATGACGATGTGTCATGCAACCATTCTTGGCCGAGCAGGCAATGACTACTAGTCACACATGTCATGCAACCTGTGTTGCCGTGTAAACCCATCTTAAAGTTTATTAATTGATCTTAAATGACAATTCAAGATCCCTATCAAATAACTCACCGTCGTTCCTCAAGAGATAATAGACCATGATTCCAATGCCAATAGCTATGAGCAGGGCGCCGAGTAACAACAGTAGGAATATACAGCAAGTATTCTTTCGACGTCTTCTCGAATCGTGGCTATACTTTGATGATCTGTTAAAAAAAATACTGATAACGGGCCTAGTTATAATTATTAATATCTTACTATTATATAACCTTTCGTTGACTGGGCGGCGCTGTTAGAGGCTTGCCATTCAATGTCAAAATCGAGCAGTTCACATGAAAAATCGGTAAAGTAGCATGCTAATGAGTTGTTACGCATAATTGGCAGATTAAAAATGCCTAGTAAACGCTGTCGGTCATTGCAAATGGTAAACAGTATCCATACAAGCGCACTACGTCGAAACGACGTCGGAGGAACGTCGATGCAACCTTATGAGTTTTTATTGATGTATATATAAGGTTATTTCGATGACATAATGTTGCATCGACGTCGTCACAACGTTATTTAGACGCTGTCTGTATGCTGGGTTGAAAGAAAAAAAAAAAGTATATTGTTGTGCGATCTCCGATCATTCCGTGCCTTTTGTAAAGGTGAGCTTTGTTCTGTCCGAGTGAGCATAAAAATCATAATCGCATTATACCTTTTTAGAAAATATACTCGTCGAGGGTAAGGTCAGAAATATGCACCGCCCAGTCAACGAAAGGAAATCGAGGACTAACAAAAGCGGCAATGTTTAAGGTTTATATACATCGAGTTATCAAGGAACACAGAAAAAAAACAGGCAGTACTAGTGTTTTTGCCATCTTTTCGTCTCCTTCGTCTTCTTATTGGGGTGTATAGAAACAGAAATAGTCTCGCTTTAATCTTTATTGATGTTATTTTAATGTATTGAGGAGTGTCATTATATCATCAGTTGCCTTTAAGACCATTCCTCACCTAAACAGTACCCTGCATTTAATAAAACACTGTCACATAAAGCCACCATCCCAGCAGGCACACAAGATTGAATTAATATTGACTCAACCTTGATTCAACGTCAGGACGTTGAATCAAGATTGGTTCAATACTGATTTAATCTTGTGTGCCTGCTGGGATATGTTCCTGTACATAACATTGTTTTGTGTCCTTCAATAGGGTAGAAACCGAATGACCTAATGAACAAGACACAACTTTCAGGCGGTTGTGATGCATCTTGTATAGATAGGAAAGGCACAAACACACACAACATTCAATAGCAACAATGCAAATATTTAACTACTTAGGAAAGAGTCCACAGCCAATCAGCCAATGCCGAGACAGTAAATACATGTATTATTTGTTATTGTAAAAAAAACTCCTACTGCTGCAATAACATTTTTTTTTCTTTTTTTTTCTTTTTACTTTTGTGGAGAAAAAAGCCCAGACCATACAAAATTATACAGAAAAGGTCATAAACTGTAAGTATCTGGGTTAAATTTGTAACTAGAGGCATACATCTAATTATGCAAGAATAATTTATGTATGGTTCACTTCAATATTTTTATCACCAGTGAATCGTATTCAGTGCTAGTAACAATACACAGTTACTGTGCTGTATACCTTTATAATTCCAACTCAACTTTCTACTGCTAATTTGTTGCAATCTGATTGGTCAGGAGCCACAGAAAACGGCGTTTATACTTCGATAAATTCCCATGATACTTGGACTATTTTCTTTGCGGCAGTTTCTGAATACTTGGTATTCCTCGATTTCCTTTCGTTGACTGGGCGGTGCTTATTTCTGACCTTACCTCCGACAAGTATATTTTCTAAAAAGGTATAATGCGGTAATGATTTTATGCTCACTTGTGCAGAACAAAGCTCACCTTCACAAAATGCACGGAATGTTCGGAGCTCGCACAACAATATTCTTGTTTTTTCTTTCAACCCATCATACAGACAGCGTCTAAACAACGTTTAGACGACGTCGATGCACATTATGACATCGGAACAACCTTGTATACACGTCAATAAAGCGTCATAACGTTGCATTGACGTTCCTCCGACGTCGTTTCGCCGTAGTATGCCTGTATAGAAAGTGTTTATCATTTGCGATGACAAATAGCGTTTACCAGGCATTTTTAATCCGCCAATTATGCGTAACAACTCATGAGCATGCTACTTTACCGATTTTTCATGTGGACTGCTCGATCTTGACATTGAATGGCAAGCCGCTGACAGCACCGCCCAGTCAACGAAAGGAAATCGAGGAATATAGCTGACAATTTCGAGTTGGAATTATAGGTAATGAATTTTTTATTTTTGTGGATTTTATGGATGTGTAAATGCCAGCGAATCACTCAGAAACTTAACATAAAGCCCTTCGAGCTTTATTCAGTTTGTGAGTGATTCGTCGGCGTTTACACATCGATAAAATCCACACAATAAATTCATTCCTATAGTAGCTGAGTGTATTCTATAAAGCATTATGTGTTTCCTGAATTTCATGGCATTTTCTGGTGGCAGCGCTATGGTGCACAGTGATACATTTACATAGGCTTTATATTTGGTAGAATGATAAACTATCGCATTTTGCCTCATACTCTCACAGTTCAGACAGGAACAAGTCCAGTGTACACATGCTAAGGGTCTTTGATATGACCTAAATAGTGGAGCAAATTTGAATGCTTAAGTGGCCTAGAAAAGGAAGATAGTGGTCTACGGAGTGTAACATTTGTTTTTATATATCAAAATGATCTTCTGGGTCTCTAGTTATCAAATTCAGCGTTTGCCACCTTGGCAAACCTTGCATAACTCTGTAGTGCCCAGTTATTTACGTTACCATTTAAATTTTGAATATCAAAAATAATAATTGACGTCAATAAGAAATGTGTTTAAACTATACAAATGTAGCAAATTTAAATATTTTCTGTAAGAACAATTAATATGCTATAGATTAGGCTGCTCAGAAAACAGTTCAGAGCTTTGGTGTTATTACTTTCGTTACAATATATCATGTACCTCTTAAAAATTTAAAATTGGAACTTAAGTTGTTGCATTTTACGAAGACTCTATTACAAAAGGGCCCAAAATGATCATTTTTATTTACTATTCAATTGGCCCCTTTCTGTGCGTTTCTAGCAAAACAAATATGAGACCTCTAGCTTTTATACTTTGTCAACCACGTCCTGTTGAACAGTTATACCTATTCCCTGTTTTTGGCTGATAAGTCAATTTTCGAATAATTGTTCGTACAAAAAATGGCTAATAACCAATTTAAACTTGACAAATTGGGGCCTTTTGCAAAAAGATCATGTTGACCATAATATAACACAATAGCTCAAAAATTGTTTTGACCTTTGAACACATTTTAGCCAGAGTAACGTACTTAACAGATTAAAATGTTTGCATAAAGCATCTATCATTCCCGCCAGAAAAAAACTCTTTTCAACTTCTGACTTTTAAACAATGCAGTTGTGATATATATGTATATTATCTATTGTAAAATGAAATTTTTGCATTGTTTAATAAACTAATCGGGCAGCAAACAATGTTATTTACATGACATGCAAAGATGAGATTGTCCTAAAACTAGAAAAGAAAACCTTCGTGAATTAATTTATACATAGAACACTTTTATTCCCCCCCCCCCCCCCATTAATATCCAAATAACATTAAAAATATCACACCATAAGAAATTTACTAATCAGAACTTACTGTTTTATGCTCAAAAAAAGGTAACGTTTGTAACCATTGTTTGAAAACAATCACTGAGATTATGTGTTGTTACTGAAAAATATGTCTAAACCTCATTAGTTTTGTTAAAAATATTTTTAAAGCGGCACTTAGGACTGGTTTAAACCCACCCTATGTAATTTATCAGTGAAATTTCCACGGCGATGCATCTGTTGCTGTGTAACGATGTTATAGTTTGTGTTGGCCACTTATCTGTAGTGTTCGAAAAATTGATTTGTTTTGTCTGTTTATTCGCCATCATTCTGATGTATGTAAAAAAGAAAGAAAGAAGGTGAAAAATACATTTTGTGTGCCTGGGTATGCTTGATGAAAGCTAACTTGTGGGCATCTGCATAGAATGGGCGCACGTATATTGTGCGACCAACTTGTATGGTTTGAGTACTTGTTGTATGCGCTATATTACTATTTTTAGTTTGGTGTTGTGGGAGGGTTGGGCACTAGTTGGATCAGTTTCTGATCATTGCCCTTTTACACTTCTTTAGCTGTTATGGCCTTTTCCTATAAATGCAATATATGAAACCATAGTTTATTTACTTTTGCCGTATAGAATATATCTAAAACAAAGTAACGAATATAACAGTTTAAAAAGAAAAAGTAATTTTACCCCACTGCTGCTACTGTAAAGTGGCATGTGGCTAAGGTGAAATGCTTCCTTGTACTTCATGTTCTGGTCATTTGGAATCATCTGGGTTCTTTCTGAGTCAGTTTGAAAAAGGGTATAGCTGGTGCTATGTGGCATTGGCAGTGTTGCAACATTACATTCCTTAGTTAAACCGAGGTTGTTGTTATTTTTTGTGATTCATCCCTTGCTTCCAGAGACTCATCCTTCAGAATTTAATTAAGTTTTTATCAGTCTTAGAATTTCAGGTGAAGGGATACAATTTCACGTAAGTTATTCTGCCAATGTTACTTTGGCCTCCTTTCTTAATGGGGAAAACTTTTAAAAAGAATTTGCTGCTGTAAATCATGTTTCCTTTAAGAGTAGACCATTTATTGGAAAGGTTATAGCTTTCTCAGAAGCAAATAGGAAACATCTACTGAAATAAATATTGCTTCTTTCTAACAAACTGCAGTAAAATACTGAGGTGTGTCCTTTCATATTAATACAGTATTATGACAAAGACTTGCCAGAAGATCATGCTGAAGCGAGGAACACACACGAGAAAGAACATAGCAGACTCAGTTTAACTGATTCCTTTCAAAATCAGATGATATTGCCTAGAGGCACGGATAAGATGATTATGACATATTATTATTACTTTAAAATCATTATCAAAATGCCTTTTTAATTGAGTCAATCATAATTCACTTACTTTGACTTCTTGGTTTGGTATTTAAAAAGGTAACGTATACAACATTCAAATGTAAACGATTTGTCAGATTAGATTTATGATTTTAATGATATTTTCTGTTTGATATAATGCAATAAGGTGTCCCTAGCACCGGCTTCAGCTCAACTGACTCATATTGAGCCCAGATGATTCCAAACATAATTTTCAATATGATGAAGTACGAGGAAGCTTTCCAAAGTAGCCCAACGGTACTTTACTGTAGCTGCAGTAGGAAAATATACACATACTTTTTAACCTGTTATGTACGTTACTTTGGTGAAAATATATGCTACAAGGCAACTTTGAGTTTATACATTGTTTTTATAGAAAAGGTAAATTAGAGTAAAGGGGCAATGAGCAGGAATTAATGTTATCTTCGCAACAACCCTACCACGATACCAAACTGGATATAGCTGCATAAAGATATAAGACAAGTAGTAAGAGGATACTAGCAGCTAGCCAGATAAAAATGCAACCCTTTACAAGTTCATGGGTATAAAGCTAGCCTGAAACAAACAACATGAGGCATACAAAATTTTCATCTATTTTCTTTCTTTTTCCATATATGCCAGTTATACACCAGAATGATGGCAAATATACTTATGAAACAAATCGAGTTTTCGAAGACGACAGATAAGTGGACAACACATATGATGACATAGATACACCAGAACTGATGCTCCACCTTGGGGCTGTCATAAATGAGTTACATGAGTGTATTTAAACCGGCCGTTCTAAAAATGTTTTTTACTCAAAATAGCAAAAACTTACGCATATTTGGCAGTAGCAATATTTAATCTCGGGGAGTTTTTTCAAATGTTATAAACGTTACCTTTCTGAATAAAACACTGTACGTTATTACAAGTTATTTGATATTTCATGGTTTTGTTTAAACTTTTATAGTTATTTGGATATTAATGAAAAAAAATCATGTACAGATTAACTTATGAAGGCTTCATTTGAACATCGGTGCAATCTGAGCATTGCATGTCATGTAAATAACACTGTTTTCCGTCAATGTAGGCCTCTACTATGCAAAAAATTCATTTTACGATAAACAATAAACATATTTATTATAACTGCGTTGTTTCAAACTCAGAATTTGAAAAGAGTGTTTTCCTGATGTGAATGACTGACGCTTTACGCAGACATTTTTATCTGTTAAGTACGTTACTCTGGCTAAAATGTGTTGTAAGGTCAAAAAACTTTTTTAAGCTATTGTGTTATATTATGGTTAACATGATCTTTTTGCAAAAGGCCCCAATTTGTCAAGTTTAAATTGGTTATTAGCCATTTATTGTACGAACAATTATACGAAAAATGACTTTTCAGCCAAAAACAGGGAATAGGTGTAACTGTTCATCAGTACGTGGTTGACAAAGTATAAAAGCTAGAGGTCTCATATTTGTTTTGCTAGAAACGCACTAAAAGGGGCCAATTAAATAGTAAGTAAAAATGATCATTTTGGGCCTTTTTGTAAGAGAGTCTTTGTAAAATGCAACAATTTAAGTTCCAATTTTAAATTTTTAAGGTAACGAAAGTAACAACACCAAAGTTCTGAACTGTTTTCTGAGCAGCCTAATTTATAGCATATTAACTGTTCTTACAGAAAATATTTAGATTGGATACATTTATATAGTTTAAACACTTTTCTTATTGACTTCAATAATTACTTCTGATATTCAAAATTTAAAGGGGTAACGTAAATAACAGGCCACTACAGAGTTATGCAAGGTTTGCCAAGGTGGCAAACGCTGAATTTGATAACTAGAGACCCAGACCATCATTTTGATATATAAAAACAAATGTTACACTCCGTAGACCACCCCATTGAAAGATAGCCCATCAAGTTTGCTCCACTAAAAACCGTTATTTGCCAAGACATTCCGTATTTACTACAAACGGATTATGCTCTACCCAGACTTTTTGTTCCACGGCACCTAATGTGGACCAACACCGTTTGCAACTATACCTTTTATGTCGCCAGAGATTCATAGATTAACTTATTTATGTCTGGTGTCCCATAAAAGGAACATTGGCTAACAGTATAGATCCTTATCAGACGCCGCAATATGCGGCGTCTGATATGGATCTATACTGTTAGTATGACATATAAGTATTCAGGACAAAAATGAATAAATAAATAAAATGAAATAAAATCAGACACCGCCTAAACTGAAAATGGAAGTGTCTGACTTTTTAGGTAGACGAGTCTATATTGCATGAATCTGTTAATGAGATGCAAACTGTTTCGCTGTGTTATGTTATTCTTTGACCTCTTTTTTTAGATTTCTATATTCATTATTAATAGTAGTAGTAGTAGTAGTAGTAGTAGTAGTGCTGATGGCGGTGGTAGTGATGGTGGTGGCACTGGTAGAATTCCACAGTCCCTTCCAAGTAACGGACGTGTACAATTTCAAGAAGTCAAAGAATATGTAGGATTTGAAAAACTATTACCATCAAAAGCAGCATTTACTGAATTTTTTAATTGTTACCTCAGTGAGTGGTCCGCACCATAATCATGATTTGCATGATGGCCATAGCCATGATGCTGGTATCCACCTCCTGTATAGCGTAGTGGCATCTGAAAGGGAATATACATTTAAATAACACTAAATGAATAAACTTTCATTTTTGCCCCTTCTAAATTATGTTGCATGTTTTTTTTGTGGTTTTCAAGTGTATTTTGTTTCAAGATGAATCTTCTTGATTATTGGGTACAATATTCTTATGAAGCCAGAGTCTAGTAACAGTGACGTTTCATCAAAGGAAAATATCCCGTCTCTTATTTGGTAATGACAAAACAGGGCCATTAAACAGCAGGAAACGCAGGTTGTGTTCTATACGGGCCGCGACACGAGAAAACCAACAAAGTGGCATGTGCGCCAAGCGAAGACTCAGATCAGCCTGGGCGTCCGCCCAGCCTTATCAGAGTCTTTCTTGCCCGCATGAAGCTACCTTAGACCATTAGCTACCCTTTAAGCGCAAAGCAAAGACTATGATCGGATTGGGCGGATGCCCAGGCTGATCTGTGTCTTCCTTGGGCGCACATGCCACTTTGTTGGTTTTCTCGTGTCGCGGCTCAAATATAGTAATAAGTGAAAGACCCATGAAAACCATTGTAAAAACTGATGTGACTGTTTCTTACACAAAATTTACGTCAATAAAATGATCAAAGCTTCAGATAATATGAACAAACTCTTGAATGTTACACATGAAAAGTTAACCAGAAGGCGCAAGAATTAGGATTCAAATTTTCGGACTGATAAAGGGCTGTAGCTCTGGCAGAAAATCAAACCTTGCATAACTCTGCAGTGGTCAGTTATTTACGTTACCCCGTTAGATTCTAAATAACAAACATATTTATTGAAGTCAATGAGAAATGTGTTAACACAATATGAATGTATCAAATATTAATATTTTCTGCAAGAATGATTAATATGCTATAAATAAGGCTGCTTAGAAAACAGTTCAGAACTTCTGTGCTGTTATTTTCAGTACAATATATTATTTACCCCTCGAAAACTTAAAATTCAACTTAGGTAGTTGCATTTACAAACAGTTTGTCATAAAACAGTCCAAACTTCTTCAATTTTCTAATTGACCCGTTAAATACCTTTTTAACAAAACAAATTTGAGACCCCTAGCTTCTGTACTTTGTCAAATATGTACTGTTGAACATGATTACACCTATTCCCTGTTAATGGCCAAATAGTCATTTTCCCACAATTGTTCGTACAAAAGATGGCTAATAAGTTATTTTAAACTGACAAATTGGCCCTGTTGCAATACGATCATGTAATACATGATATAAAAAAACAGTTCACATTTTTGTTTTGACCTTAGCAATACATATTTTAATCATAGTAACGTACTTAACAGATTAAAATGTTTGAGTAAAGCATAGATCATTCCCACCACGAATATACCTTTTTGAAATTCTGACGTTTAAATAACATAGTTTTGATGAATATAGTTGTTATTTATTGTAAAATGAGAGTTTAATCGCCTACTAAGACAGAAAACAGTGTTATTTACATGACTTGCAAAGCTGATATTGTCCTGATGTTCAAATGAATCATTTGTGCATTAATCTGAACATGGAATATATATATTTTTATTTATAGCAAAAAAACTTTTAAACAAAACCAAAAGCGTCAAACTAGCTAATCATAGCTTACAGTTTTATACTCAGAAAGGTAACGTTTATAACCTCTATTTCCAAACAGTCCCTGAGATTAAATATTACTACTGCCAAATATGCGTAAGCTTTATTTTTTTAGCTGAAATAAAAACATTTGTAAGGCACATTAAACTGACTTTAGGCTACCCGATGTAACTCATCATTGACAGCTCCAAGGCGGAGCATCAGTTGTGGTGTATCGATGTTTTAGTTTGTGTTGTCCTCTTATATGTAATTTTCACAAATCAGTTTAGTTCATCGGCATATTTGCCATCATTCTGCCATATATAGTTATATATAGAGAAAGAGACAAAAAATGGGTGAAAATAGGCATTTGTGTGGCTATTTTTGTTTACTTAAGGCTAGCTTTGTGATCATTTGCATGAAATGGGCTGGATGTTCATTTGGCTAGATCGTCTGACTGCTTGTCTTATATCTTTATGCTGCTATTTTCAATTTGGTATGGCGAGTGGCTTGTTTCACAGAAAGAATCAATTCCTGATTGCTGCCTCTTTACACTACTTTGTCTGTTTTGACATTTTCCTATTTAAAAGCAATATATAAAACCAACGTTTATGTTTTTTGCCGAAAAGCATACATTTCGTCGAAGTTACGTACATAACAGGTTAAAAGGTATGAGTTATTTTATTCTACTGCAGCAAGTGTAAATTTTCATGTGCTTGCCATGAAAAATTCCGTCGTACCTCATTTTACTGAAAATTATGTTTGGGATAATCTAGGCTCATTCTGAGTCGGTTTGAAAAAGGAATTTAGCTGAAGCTGGTGCTAGGGGGCATTGGCATTGTTGCAACACTTCATTGCTGGGCATACACCCAGCTTAACCAAGGATGCTAGTTTTGTTTTCTCTGATGCATTCCTTGCTTCTAGAGAATCTTCCTTCAGAAATTTGTCAAGCTTTTATCATTCCACCAGACTTTAAGGTGAATGGATACTGTGTGAAATGAAATAACAATGACTATCTTGCCCCCCCTCCCCCTGTCTAATGGGGCTAACATTTTTACTTTTTTACTTCAAAATCATCATTAAAATGACATTTAAATCGAATCAATGATAATCACTGACTTTGACTCCTTGGTTAGGTGGTCAAAAAGGTAACGTATACAGCATGCAGCAGTAAACAAGCTGTCAGATTATCCTTTTACTGTTAAGAAGTTTTCAAGGTAGAGTAACAAGGTGCAAAAGGTAACCGCCTTTAAGTATAACGCAAATGTTGAAAGCAAACATTCAGGTACCGAAGGTTAACCTAAAAGCAGTATCGCCATATATCTCTGAAGTTATTTAATATTTGATACAATTGATTTCAATAATTAAAGTCCCAAAGAAAGGGATAAGACAGTAACATAATTACCCACAAATTTTTTTTCTATATAATGCATAGTTTGTATTAGTGTAATGCCTGTTTTAGATGTTTTACTTAAAGGCGGTTATTTTCTGCACCCGGAAAATTAATATGATTGGTTGACTGGTTGCTTTACGTCCACGGTAAACATCTATGGTCATTTCGGGACGGTCAGTTGACCTAACCACACTATTCTTGGGCAGACTTAGACCTCCTAAGCGGTTAACCAGTACTAAGTGCACCTAATTTCGGCAGTAACGGACAACTGCCCTTCCTGAATCAGCGGAAGGAGAAACGAAAGTATGTGGCAAGACCGGGTATCGAACCCAGGACCTCTGACTTATTAGTCAGGTACCCTACCGATTGCGCTACGCGGTCCGGCTGAAAATTAATATTAAACTTGTTCACAGTAAAAGGGTCCGTCCAAGAACTGATGAACTTATAATGCTATCTCTTACTACATCACAACAAACAGAACAGATGATTTCATAAAGAATCATAATTGTAATCTGACAAATCATTTACGTTTGAATGTTGTATACGTTACCCTTTAAATACCAAAAACAAGGAGTCAAAGTAAGTGATTTATCATTGACTAAATTAAAAGGTTATTTTGAAGATGATTTTTAAAAAATAACAATATGTCATTATCAGAGTACCCGCGCATGATCTTGAAAGGAATCAATTAACCGAGTCTGCTATGTTCTTTCTCGTGTGTGTTCCTTGCCTCCGCATGATCTTCTAGTATATTTTGGAAATAATACTGTATAATTGTAAATGGACATACCTCAGCGTTATTCTGCAATTTGTTATGCTTTTGTAATTGCTTCCTATTTACTTCCGTGGATGATGTTACCCTTCCAAAATTGTCTACTCTTAAAGGAAATACTTTTCTCCTACAGTAGCCAATTCTTTCCTTTTAGAGTTTACTCCCATTTAGAAGAAAGGCTAAAGTAAAATTTGAAGAATTTTCACATAATAGTGTATCTAGGCACCTTAAAAACTCCTGAACTGATTACCTGGATACAAGGAATGGATCACACACAAAAAATAAAACAAAACAACAACCTCGGTCTAACTAAGTTTATGCCCAGGAACGTAATGTTGCAACACTTCCAATGCAACCCAGCACCAGCTTCAGCTAATTTCCTTTAATCCAAATCGGCTCGGAATGAGTCCAGATAATCCCAAATGACCAGATAATACTTAATTTCTATTTAAATGAAGTATAAGGAAGCGTTTCGCGGTAGTGACATGGCAATTTACACCAGGCGCAGTGGAGTAAAATAACTCTTACCGTTTAACCTGTTATATACGTTACTTTGGTTTGAATATATTCTGTAGGGCCAAAATATTTTAACTACGGTTTTCTATTTTGCTTTTATAGAAAACGGTCAAAACAGATAAAAACAATTTAAATGGGCTCCGATCAGGAATTTATTCCACTAGTGCCACATTTTTCCCGAAACACCAAACTGAAAATAGTTACATAAAATAGTAATAAGACATGTACTTAAACGAAACTAAAGTGTGGCCAAATAAACATTCAGTCCATTCCGTGCAGATGACCACAAAGCTAGCCTTAATCAAACGTACCTAGGGAAACAAAGTGTCTATATTCACCGATTTTCTTTTTGTTTCTATATACATCAGACTGACAGCCAATAAATAGACAAAACAAATCAGTTTTTTGAAGGCTAGTGGTAAGTGGACAACACAAACTATAACATCAATAGACCGCCGTGGAAATGTCACTTACAAATTACATGGGTGGGTTTAAACCAGTCGAACGTGTCGTTTTGAAAATATTTTAACTCAAACTGATAAGGCTTAGGCATATTTGTCTGTAGCAGCAGTTAATCACAGGGATTGTTTTCAAATAACGGTTACAAACGTTACCTTTCGGACTACAGAACTGTATGTTATGATCTGTTATTTTGCTATAATGGATTTTTTAAATGTGTGTTTCGGATATTAATCGAAACAATGGAAACAATAACAGTGTTCCATGTACAGGGTAATTCACGAAGGCTTATTTCTAATTGTAGGACAATCTCACATTCGTATGTCATGTAAATAACACTCATCAGTTTGCTGCCCGAGTGGCCAACTTCACCACGCAAAAATTTAGTTTAACGATACATAAAACACATAGTTATCACAATTCGGCTGTCTAAAAGTCAGAACTTTAAAAGAGTGTTTTCCTGGCCAGAAGGATAGACACTTGATGCAAATATGAAAAATCTGTTACGTATGTTACTTTGGTTAAACTATGGGTTGTTAGGTCAAATATGATTTTTAAACATATTCTTTGTATCATGTTTAACATGAGCTTATTGCAACAGACGCAATTTGTCAGTTTTAAATAGTTTTAAATAGCTTCTTAGCCGTCTTTTGTACGAATAATTGTGTGAAAATGACTTTTCAGCCTCCATTAGGAAATAGGTGTTACCACGTTCTACAGTACATGGTTGACAAAGCATAAAAGCTAGAGGTCTCAAATTTGTTTTGCTAGAAACTTATTGAAAGTTGCAAGTAAGACAATCAGCAAAATCGAACATTTTGGGCTATTTTGGTCTCAGAGTTTCCGTAAAATGCAACAATTTAAGTTAGTATTTTAAATTTTCAAGGGGTACATTATATATTGTCACGAAAATAACAGCATAAAAGTTCTAAATTGTTTTCAAAGTAGCTTAACTTATAGTTAATAAATCATTCTTTCAAGAAGTGTGGACATTTGATGCATTTATGATGTAAAAGCATACTTCCTAATGACTTCAATAAATATTATTGATATTCAAAATTGAATGGGGTAACGTAAATAACTGTCCACTACAGAGTTATGTAAGGTTTGCCATGGTGGCAAACGCTGAATTTTAAAACTACAGACCAAGGCGGTCATTTTGATATATCAAAACAAATGTTACACTTCGTAGACCACTACCTCCCTTTTCTAGGCCACTTACGCAATCATATTTGCTCCACTAACTGCATGAGAAGTTTTGGCCAAAATACGTGAGCCGCGACGTGACAAAACCAACAATGTGGTCGTGCGTCCAGCGCAGACTCAGATCAGCCTGGGCATCCGCCCAGTCTGATCAGAGTCTTCGCTTCCCGCATGAAGGTAGCTTAGTCCCTCAGCTACCCTTTAACCGCTTAGCAAAGAGTCTGATCAGACTGGGTGAATGCCCAGGCTGATCTGAGTCTGCGCTGGGCGGACGACCACATTGTTGGTTTTCTCGTGTCGCGGCTCAGTCGTATCTCACATTGACTTCCGTGGACTAGTGGTTTAGACACTCAAATATTAGGCTCCCACCGCTGTGGATTCGAGCCTTGCTCGGTGCACGAAAGAAAGCAGCCACGTTCGACTTGCAGAAAGCCAGGTGGTTCACCCGAATTTAAAAACATTTCATGAGGTCAGTTTCATGAAGAAATATTGTCCTTTTCCGAATGCATTTGGTGCATGTAGTCTCTGAACATAAAGAGATATTTTGGTATATCGAACAGATAACTGTCCGAATAAGTGCTGTTTGATCAATAAGTAACGTGTCGGATGACGTAACGTATTAATCATAATAAACGCCCCTGTCTCCTCCACGAAAACAATGTAATATTAACTTGAATGAAATCCTGTTTGCTTTGCTGGATGAGGTAGCTCTTTTAAATAAGTTTTATTATTGATTTGAACAAAGTTCTTGACGCATAATTTGATGTTAGTCAAAAAATAATCTGTAGGCCCCCTGTATGTTCTTTGTCTATATTAATGATATTATTGAAGCCCTAAACTGCAATGTAAGGCTTTCTGCTGATGCAACCAGTTTATATATGAGCCGCGACACGAGAAAACCAACAATGTGGTTGTGCAGCCAGTGCAGACTCAGATCAGCATTGGCATCAAACAAGTCCGATCAGACTCTTCGCTAAGCGCTCAAAGCGTAGCTAAGAATCTAAGCTACCTCCATGCGAACAGCGAAAACTCTGATCAGACTGGGCGGAAGCCCAGGCTGATCTGAGTCTTAGCTGGGCGCACAACCACATTGTTGGTTTCCTCGTGTTGCGGCTCATATTATTGTTGAGAATCCAATTAGAGCCGCCAATATTCTCATCTCTAATCTTATAAGTACGCATGCGTGGTCTGAGCAATGGTTAGTGAACTTTAACCCATCTAAAACCGAGTCAATTTTTTTCCTCAAGAAAACCTAATTCATCCTCAGTTAGCAAGGAATAAAAAAATAAAAAAAACTAATTCAGTTTATATATTATCGTTGAGAATCCAGTTAGAGCCGCCAATATTCTCACTTCTACTCTTATAAGCACGCATGCGTGGTCTGAGCAATGGTTAGTGAACTTTAACCCATCTAAAACCGAGTCGATGATTTTTCTCAAGAAAACTTAATTCATCCTCAGTTAGCAATGAATAAAAAAATAAAAACCTAATTCATCCTCAGTTAGCAATGAATAATATTCCTTTAACTGAGGTAACTGATCACCGCCATTTAGGGATTAAACTTTTAAAATACTTGTAGTTGGACTACTCATACTGTAAAAATTAGAACTGTACCTTGGCAACGTATCGATATCTTAACGGCTTTTAAAGGACTTCTTCGATTAAGGCGAGGATTTTCCCCATTAGACCGGCGCGACAGGTCCGAATTTTCAAAAGTATAAAGTGTGCAAATTTTTCTTAGCGGAGCTTCCACAAATATGTAAGCCGTATGAAATCAGATAATTTGTGATTCAGACCCAAAGACATGGGGAGATAATCCAGTCTGACCCTACCTACCCTTAATTCAAGGTTTTCGCATACCTCAATTTTTGAGGTAATATAAATATTGAAATCAGTCATTCATTCCATTTATTTTTGTCATAAATGCATGCTAAATACATGCATATCACAATACAAAGCAATGATTTTCTTCTTGTTACGCCTGGCTGGCATTTAAACATGCAAAACCACAGTTATACTTCCGGTCAAAGCGGCCAAAAGAGAACGCTTCACTATAACTAAAATACAAGTACTTTTCCCCCCGTGACCCAGCATTTCCTTCATGCAGCAGACTTATTCGATGTAAGTACGCAATATATATGAGTGGGAAGCTGGGTCACGGGGGGGGAACGATACTCAATAAGCCAGAGAAGAAGAATGGTCAACAGTAGCACTGTGATCTTCAAGGGTTATATTGTGTACCATGACCTTGAAATGAGGTCAAGGTCACATACATATAGTCAAAATTATCCAGTGTTGTCTGTTATGTAAGTAATGTAAGTCAAAAAAAGGTGAAATGTATACAATAAATCATTATTTCAACGATCAGTTTGAGGATAATTTACAATTTATCTCAACAATGACGTCAACGTCAACGTAAGTTTAACGTACTTTACATAGACACAAACACTTGAAAATTCATAAGTCATGCAAGTTACAAGTCATAGTCATAAATGCAAAGCAAAAGTCAGTTATACGTATAACTTTTAAATCATGGGGAAAATTCACGCCTTAAGCATAGAAGTCCTTTAAACTTGATTGAAAGTCTTCAGAACGCATGTTTATTTCATTTATTAAACAGGGGCAGTATTCATAAAGCCACTTAAGTCGTTGCTATGCGGTTGCTAAGGCTAAATATCTATAAAGGAGATTCTCTACAACTATGAAATTTGATCTGGAGGAACAGTCTTTGTAAGACTGTTCCTCCAGAGCAAATTGCATAGTTGTACGGAATTTCCTTCAAAGAAATGTAGCCTTAGCAAACAGCATAGCAACCACTTAAGTCGTTTTATGAATACGGCCCCAGATTTTTAAATATAGTGGGGCAGTTTGGGATAATTCCAGTAATGAGGATCAAAAATTACTTGAAACTGTACAAAATAAGACTATGAGAAGTATAATTGGAGCTACTAAATTATGCAGCGTCTCCAAACTTTATGAAGAAACTGGTTTCACTACATTATCTAAGCGCCGTGAGCTTTAGAAACTTACTGTATTTTACAAAATGATGAACGGTCTAGCCCCTGATTACTTTAATCATTTTGTACCACCACTGGTCAAAGATACTTCACGATACCCGCTTCGTAACTCTAATAACCGCAACATTGTCCATTCCAACTCTTTTATATTACGAGGGGTGATCATTAAATAATGGAAACTAGCATTTATTTCATTAGCTATGTGTCAAAGCAGTTTTCCAGATATATAAAACCTAAAAAAAAAAGAATATTACATACAATTAAGTTCTAAAGTACTGTTTAGGAATATCGTTGCCATGGCAACGATGTCTTAAACTTATAAGGGTCAAGTCTCTAAAATTTTGCATATTTCCATGTATATTTGCTGCTGATAAGTGACAAAGAATGGATAAAAGTTTGTGATTATGTAATGGTTTGATGCAAGTCTCAGCTACTAAAACAAATATATAGATATTCATGACTTGGTCTCAAACCTGGCAGAAATACAGACTGTGAAAGACTTTTGAACGAGCGAAATTTGACTTTTTTCGCCAAATTTAAGCCGGAGGGACCAGAATTATGACGTCATTGCACTTTAACAAGCAGCGGATTTTTGGGAGAATTGTTTAGCAGAAAGAACCAAAATTATCTTGTACTTGATAACCGATCAATTAACTTTAGCATAATACTGGAAATAACGAAATAAAATGTCAAACTCCTTAAAATTCAATTATTTTAACCCGTTCCTTAGGTTTAATTCATGCCATCAGAACCTTTTTATCAACAATCAGCATATATTGTGTGTTTCTAAAGCAAAACCCTAACTTTAACGGAAGGTGTTCCTTAATTTTCAATATCTCGTTACATATCGTACATAATAAGCATAATACAAGCACCAATTAACCAAAATAACGTCGAAAAAATTCACACGCGGTACCTGACATGATGTTGCTATGGCAACACGTGAAAAGATACTTATTTCTGAATAAAAGCAACTAATCTACAAAGGTGTTTCCACTATTTAATGATCACCCCACATATAATTTATTCCTTCCCTCAAAGATAAGATCATGGATTAATCTCCCTTCGTTAATACGAAATAGCACATCACTGAATGATTTCAAGAAAAACAAATTTAAACACCAATTTATTATCTTTTGGCGATAGACATGCTCAGATATATCATGCAAGAACAAGACTGTCCCAGAGTGTAGCTCTTTAGGATCTCACCTTTACAATAAAAACTTGGTCGGTAGTCCATTATGTTCTTGTGGTGAAGTTGAGACAACTAAGCGTTCCTTTGAATGCCCTAACTATCATCAAATCCGTGACCAAACACTGGTTGTGGTCTTGCACTTTCCTATTAAAACTTTACCCTGCGGAGACCAAAGTCTTTCTTTTGACCAGAATGAAAGTATTTTTAAACCAGTTCAGGATGTTATCATTCTTTTCCATCGATTAACAGCTCCAGCCTAACTTCATATGTACTAGTATCTTTAGCTTCATGTATATCAGTCCCCTTTCTATCCATGGGTAGGTAGTAGTGTAGTTAACAACTAGCTAGACTACCAAATCTAGGAATCGCAGCTTCAATACCCTCTTTTATAAGACTTAAATCGAGGTCCCATCCCCGTATTACATGTGTTGGTGGGTCGTAAACCCGAGTCGAAATCCATATTGTCATTATCTGCTGTTTGAGTGTACATACTCAGCGTGTGCACGGTGTTGGGTCGGGTTAAATCAACCTTAATTCAACTTTATGACGTTGAATCAGGGTTGATTCAATATTTGATTCGGCGTTGTGTGACCGGTTGGTGTAGTCATTGGAGGGGGAAGGGGGGGGGGAGACGGGGAAACATGATGGGATGGCGATTCGGGACACAGGCTCTTTATGCATATCTATATCTATCATTCATTCATTTATTTTTATGTATCAATATATTTTCTGTGTTAGAATTATTTTCAATTACTCCCTCGATTTTGCTCTCAAACAGATGATTTTTCATCAATACTGTTGTTTCAATACTGAAGTGTCATGTACGTATATGATACTATTTAATCTTAGTTTAACGTCTGTTTGTACTTTAAAACAGTATTTCCAAATGTTGTCTCTTAAAAACTCATTCTTTTAGTGTAATTGTTCTGTACTCGGGAGAAGATGTCTATAAGTTGCAAAGCTTATTAAAAAATCCCGCTGTATGTCTATTGTGTTATTACATTTTAAAAATTTACTGCATAATATATTGTTTAAACTAAATAATCTGCAACTATATACGGATATATACAGTGAATATACCCCCGCATTCTGTAAAAATAAACAAAACCACAAGCCGAAAATCAAGAGGTCGGCTTTTCAGTGTACAAAAATTAAAAATAAAAGCATCGCAAATGACTGCGTGATACCCCGCCACTGCAAACTAATTTCACACGTTTTTTTCCTGATTTATTTATTTAAAACATGTACACAGACCCGACCAGTATGCGAACACTACCAGTACGCGGACACCTGTGTTTTTCGTCAAATAAATGCTACGATCCCATTTGAATTTAACTCACTTTTTAACATTATTTCAAGGTGCCCTTCCTTAATCTTTTTGTCATTCACTTTAATAATAATAATAATGATTATTTGTGAACAACATACGACATATCATCACATATTAAAATACAGTTCTCACGATATCTTCATTAAAATAAGTTGATAAGTTGACATAGTATTTCTGCACCCTGAGTTTTAAAAGTTCCTCCTCAACCAACTAAAGTTTATCACAGTATTAACACCCTATCACAGATATATAATATAAACACTCAATCAAAACTAGACAGCATAGGTGATTGGGAAGGAGCCCTCTTGCTTTAGTTGATGTAACTGAAAACATGCATATACTCTGGAGAGATCCTTCAGTGAAACAATTTTGTAGTGTGATATAATGTCATATGTGAGCACAGGATAACCCATAAAGTTTGAAACAAACTTATTTCCAATGGGGTCCCTGTCACTGTGATGATTCGAGATCAGGGGTCCCAGACAAGCCGTCAAGTACTGTGGTTTGTCTGGAAACCTTGTCCTCCTTCACACAGCTGAAAATATAAAATTAAAATATATATTATGACAACTCTCTGCAATCAACATGACAACACAAGTTTGAAACGAGGGTCCTTGCGGCCATACAAAGCCAAATGGCAAGGACCCTTTTTGCAAAACAGGAAAATAAATTGTTCCCAAAGGTTTTCAAAACAATCAGCACTATAATATGCATTAATCAAACTGGTTTGGGTGCAAGTATCATGCTCAATCGCCGCATACAAGCACCCGCCCCTAGCACCTAAAAGTACACATACGAATACAAGTGTGTTATCGCAGTTTAATTATAATCACAGTTTTTGATAATGAGAACTGACCTATTAATGTATTTACAATATGAGCAACACTTGTGACTAGACTTGAAAAATAAAGTATAATAAATTCTATTGAACCCCGCAAATATCCTGTGAGGAAAAATCCCCCTAATAATATGCAAAAGAACTATTTTCTTTGTTCAAGCCATTTTCAGACAGAAATAGTTTAACTGGCTTTTTGAATTCGTTAATCCTTTGACATCCTTTTACTGAGTCGGGCAATCCATTCCAATCTTTGATAGCATTATAATAAAAAGAAGTGCCTTCGATTCCCTTGATCCTAGTTATGCAAAAGGTATATTAACTAGATCCATGCAAATCGCAAACTCATTAAGTAAGAAGGACTGATTTCATGAAATATTTTGAATGCATGGTTCAAACGTAACTGTGATACCCTAGTTTGAATATTTATCAAATTTAGACTTGCAAATACATGTGAATTAACACTAAACCTGGGAGTTTCTTGCTGGATAAATCCCACTACCTTATTTTGCGCAACTTGTAGTCTACTTCTAAGTTTTTGTTCAAACCAGCGTACCAAGCAGAACATCCATAATCAAAGTGACAAGATAAGTACAGAACGCGAAGTTTGCCAAGTTGTTTTAGTTTAAACATTTACTCTGTCTATCCAGAAACTTCAATCTAGAGTTTACTTTCTAAATAATTCCGTGCACAATATCTTCCACAGATAAAACATTGTCTATTGGTATGCCCAAATATTTGACTTTTACCTGAGAAGGTATACAATGTTCCCCACAATAGACATTAAAAGAATTAATACGTTTGATTTTTCTTTTATATTTAGACAACATAGTTTCGACTTTGCAGGGCTATTACAGATGGGTATAACAATCGGTGCTTCAGTTTGGCTGCGACAATTACACGAACAGGCAAAGCAAACAGCCATGTGTCAATATGAAATCAGAACAATTCTCTACGATGTTTATACATTTTTATTAACTACATGCATCAAAAATTTTATTAGTATTGCAGCGTATAAATGCCATCTCAGATTCTAAGGTGTCCGCGTACTGGTATGATAAGCCTGTTTCTAAACAGGTGTTCCTTTTGTCTATATTTAGCACAATGATTTTTCTGAAATTGCATGCCCCTCTGGTAGCCTGGAACGAGTTGGACTCTCATATATCAGGTGAAACACCCTTAAAAGTGTCCGCGTACTGGTCGGGTCGCTATATGTGGGCAAGGGACAGAGATAACCCCCTAGCAGCCTAATTTTGATAATCTCAAGAGGCTTTCATTACTTCTATCATTAGTTGCAAGTTTCAGAAAAATCTATTTAAATCATAATTCTATATAGATTTGTTCATCCTTTAATACATCTAAATGGCCCAAGGGCATGGGCATGTTATCCACGTGGAGTAAATTTTGAGCAGCACAGGAGGCATTTATTACTCTGATCACTTGCTGTAAATTTCAGAAAAAACGCTTTGAACTCTGATTTTAAATAGACTTTTTTCATGATTTTATACATGTATATAGCCCCAGAGCAGGGACAGACAATCCATGACGACAAAATTTTTGTGGTCACACAAAGCTGTTGTTGTTTCGATCGTTTGTATGCATGTAGACCACGATATTCTTTATAAATAAGGAACTAGATGCCAAAAATATTTACACATTGACAAGTGCCATAACTCTGTCAGAAATTATCGACACTCCCAAGCAAGACATCTCGGTACAAATGCATATGCAATATTTAAAACAAGAGGGCCATGAGGTCCTGAATCGCTCACCTGAGCAATTGGCAAAGTGGTTTTTTCTTATGTCTGAAATTGTCGCAATATGAGTCTTGGGTCAAAAGTCAAAGAATGACCATGACCTCTTGTACTCATAAATCTTCATGTACTCATTAAGACAACCATATATATCATTTTAGACCAAAATCATCAAGACTTTAAATTAAATTTTATCTTCTAGCATTTTCCCATATTTGACCATGCCGCAAAAAGGTCAAAGTAAACCCAAGGTCATCATTTGAACAGTCTTGGTAGCACTCTAGTACTCCATGCTACTAACCAAGTTTCAAGGCCATAGGCGTTTTGGTTCTAGAGAAGAAAAATATTAAAGGTTTGCACCATAAATGGGTATGGCGGCCATGTTGGTCATGTGACCTGGACCGTTTGAACAAATTTGTGTTCAATCAGTCCCTGGAGGCTCTATGTGTAAATGTGTTTGAGCTTTCTAAAAGGATAAACAATAAATTAACAGTCATTTTAAATAATAAATGGAATGGGTCATTTTAAGCAGGCATATTGCTTTAAGTTGAATGGTCCAGTGCGAGGGGATAGTATCGCTTGCAATGCCTTGTTCTTGCGTTAAATCGATATGATTTGGTCATTGGCAATAATGTTGCTGTATTATGTCTTGTGAACACCATAGAAGCTACAGTTTTCAAGCTAAACTGACCAAACTTACAAAGTATGTTCATTACTACAAGATCTCGGTCAAAGATAATGGGCTAAGCTATTAACACCTGAGGTATTGCCCCGTAAATAGTCAAAAATGCTTGATAGTGTATAAACACAATTGACGCTTTAGTTTTTTTAGCAATTATGACCAAATTAACAGAGTATTTTAATGGCTACAAGATTTTTGCAGGTTTGCAGGTTTGATAATGGTCAATCGTATAGTTAGCACCAGAGTTATTGTCCCTTACTTTAAGAAAATATATTTCAGAAACAACTACCATATCATGACTAAATAACCTGGCTTCAAGGTTATAAAACTTTTTTCATGTACAACTCAGCTGAGCATGAAATTTATCTGCTAATACATGTAATTAGCAAATTACTGATAGGTACAGCCGTTTTCTTGCTCAGTTTAGCTAAGCATGAAATTCTCTGCTTATGAATATGAAAATGCCAACATAAGTTGGCATTTTCATATTTATCTGCAGAGAAAAATGAAAGTTTCTCTGGCCATGAATATGAAAATGCCAATTTTCATATTCATAAACAGAGAAAAATTCATGCTCAGCTGAGTTGCGCATAAAAAAAGTTTTATAACCTTGGGACCTGAACTCAGAGAGCTCATGGTTGGGCTGTTGCTACCACTTAAGGGCCATTCGTCATCCATCTACCCCACCCATCTGTCTAGCCATTAGTCCGTCCATGTTTCATCAAATAGCTGTTTCTCTGAGACTAACCCATTGCAAATAAAGCATTTAGAGCAAGACATTGACAGAGCAATAGCTAAATTGATTATTGTCCAAAATTCAAGACAGTCGCCCTCACCAAATATGATGAAATCTTCTCCAGAACATCTGGCTAATTTGACCGATATTGTGCAGAAAGCACACAGAGCATCTCCTTATGCAAAACAGCTCATATTATTGCTTTTGGATTATAAATTGGGGGCGAAATCTTAGTAAGCTTTTAACTCATATACCCATTGAACCGTGTTGTTTATCTTTAATTGTATCATTTAGTTTATGAGGCCGGGCTACGTAGCGAAGTCGATAGCGCGTCTGACTCAAAAGCTAGAGGTCTCAAATTCGATGCCTGGTCTGGCCACTTACTTTCGTTTCCTCTTACGCTGATTCAAGAAGGGCAGTTGTCAGTTACTGGCAAAAGTATGTGCACTTGTCACTGTTTAACCGCTTAGGAGATCTTAGCCTGCCCAGGCATAGTGTGGTTAGGCTAACTGATCGTCCCGACATGATCATAGCTGTTTACCGTGGACGTAGACAAGAGGGACGACTTCAACTTTCCCATAGTTAACTTTCCATTTCTGAGTAGTAATATCCCTTCGGCACCTGCATACGGAGTTTATGTTTCTCAACTAGTCCGCTATGCTAGGGCCTGTTTCAAATATCAAGACTTTGTTGAAAGAGGGAAGCTACTCACTCAGAAACTTTATGGGAGACACCATGACCTTGTTGATCCCTACAATGTGGCCGTTTCTAAGCTAATCTCCGATTTGATGGCCTCAGCCGAAGCTTAGTTAAGCTTTCAAATACCGGACTTTCATTTTCACTGACTTTTTCCACAGATACATAGATATGGCGGGTGTATTATAATAGGCAGGTGATGCTTACTATCCCGCGGGCACCTGATCACACCTCTGTTTTGGGGTCCATGTCTGTGTATCTAAAATATTCCGGAATTGTCTATGTTTAAATGACCTACGAGTTCGGACTTATGATTTGGGTACCTTGACCACTATCATCAACTAAACAAAACCAACGATTCATTTATGAGGTTTGTATCTACAAGTTATTGGTAATTTTGGATGCTGTGGTACGTTTTGTAAGGCAACATGAAAATTGAAAAATGATGTAGATTTCACAAGCAAAAGATAGAAAAAGAAATAATTTGATGCCATTAACATTGTCATTCATTTATTTTTATTTTTCGTTTCATATATTTTTTTAGTTTATTTATTTATTTACATTTTATTAAAACTTGTTTATAGTGCTAATGTTATTATTTCAATTGTCCCGCTTTTCTTCGCAGTGACGTAATATTTAACATACCTTGTGTTTTGGATGACTTTCCAGTATCAACAAGTATAAATGTTTCTGGCAAAATAAACTGACTTTGTCTGTATAACGGACGATGGACGACGACGGACGACAAAGCCTTCCCATCTTATAAGCTCCCCCGGAGCCGTAGGCTTAGGTGAGCTAAAAAAAAAACACGCTAAAACAGACAACGCTCGTTTCGCACCTACTGCAAGCACAGCCGGGCCTTGCTCAACTATTCATTGCCCTGTTATTAGGTTTCTACCACAGAGTAAATCCTACAAAAATGCACAGATGGACTGGCAACTGTGTATACCCTGATCAGACCGGTTCCTAAGGAGCAGTTTGATTTTTGTTTCCTCTATTTGTACAGACCTATCTGCCCGAAAACTTATAATCTTTACGGTAGACATTGTTAGTGTATAGTATATCTGTACAACTTCACAGTTTGCCGATTCCATCACGAACAATAACTCTGTTTTGATTTAACAAATAAAAAAAAGTTATTCATGGTGCTTCAACCTTAATATCAATGTACTAATTGAACTTGCATTTAAATGTCCGGACACCGGGGGCGAACGAAATATACATGAGTGCCAGGTCAATACTAATCAACAATATTACAGTATGACGGCTCTAAACTGTAGCATCGTTTGTGATCATACACAATATAGCATTTTAGACCACTACATGTAGATCTTGAGAAAAACACATTGTAGCATGGTCATGCTTGCGTAAACACTGCAGCCTCTGTCATGTTCAACCCTTCTGTTGTAACCCTTCTGTTGGTCTAAACTATTTAGTTCAGTAAAGATAGCTGAGTTGCCACCTATTTGGGAAAGAGCTGCTGACTCGGCTTATCACTTGCAATTTATTGTTTGTTGGGATGTCTTTGTCAATCTTTCCATTTGATGTTGGGGATAGGGTCTGGGATCTGATTCAGTCAGTTACTGAAGTGTAGTTACTGTTTAAATTTTCATTAGACGGTAAATAGCAATTTTGCCCATATAAGGGGCAAAAGCTCTAGTGTTATTGAATCAACCTGGCCCATTATTAAACTTGATCGAGATCGTGTGGCCATATATATACTGTTAAAGTATGGTCATGATTGCTTGAAAGCAAGCTGTAACCTCTATCGTGTTCACAATGTAAGTAGTGGACGGGCGGACGACGATAGACGGTTACAGAAAACAATAGCTCACCTAGAGTACTATGAGTTAAATTAAAATCTAAAAAAGTTCCTTCAAGAGCAGAGAATACATACAGAAGTAGAAACATGGGCCAGACTACGTAGTTTCGGCTAATAAAGCCGCGTCAGTGACCCTGACAATATCTGGTGACGAAACCAGAAAAAAGCATACTGTAATTTTTTAATTTTAATTGGGCAGTCGATTCAAAGACGATTAATTCAAAAGGATCTAAATAGTATAAAAGACGATGATCTAGAATAATAGTCTACATCGATCTCAGATTTTAGATTTCTCAGAATCTATCCTCTGATCTCAAAGGATGTAAATAAAATATAATCTGCACTATGGAAACCTGTCTCCACATCCAAATAAACCGTTAATACCTAGCAGAATTTTCTGCCTCATAGTTTCGACAGACCCATTTCAAACAAAACTGTTTTTTGCAGTTCTGGTCTAAATGCCAAGAATCCTTTAACTGAATGATAGACAGATAATTTCAACAGATTCATATCTTCTTTGAAATTTGAATCTTACACCCCAGAGAGGCGCCGTGGTCGAGCGGTTAGAGACGCTTGGTTATCGAGCAGAAAGTTTCCGTAAAAATCGTGAGATCGTGACTGGGTTTCGCCATCCGACGACTGGAAAGCTCTTTCTGTCAACCTAGCAATAAATTGGTACCACCAGCTTCGAGTCAAAAACGGAAAAGGCAGTGAAAAGACAGGGACGGGCCCTGCCTTTCAAATGCTGTGCCAAAGACACAGTGGGCCTCTGACCCCGACTGCCCCTACGGCTATTAGGCTATGAGAAACCTTTAACCCCATGTTACATGTACAGTTACAAATTTCTTGAATCAAATACGGGTTAATTTACGTTCATTCAAATTATTTGACAGTGTAACATTCCAACAAAATTATCTTATTTGCATTTTAAGGAAGACAAAATAAGAAAAGAAACATTGGATGGCGATAGAACAGGTCCAACTTTTTCCCCAAATATTTTTGACACGTGGCTGATAGGGATGCAGTTTACGACCTGCATCTGCATAGCGCGTGGTAAACAGGGAATTTTTCTCAATGGGGGTTATGAATATGGTAGTTTTTATAGCAAAAAAAACAACATTTCTGATATTTACAAAAACGCTTTGTTTTAAGCCAGTCATAGTTATGATATTTAAAGCATTTCAGCTTTTACGATGAATAATGATGTACCCACAAAGTTTGATGCTAAACATCTGACAGTGTTACATGACTATTGAATCAAACATTTTAATTGGACAACAATAAAGAAAGAAAATTTGACCAAAAAAGCAACACAGTGTAACATTATTGTTTTATCAAACATTTTCTTGACAAGGATTATAAATCATGAACATTTTATACAAGAAGTTTGATAGTGTAACATTGCGTTTACCTTTACCTTTATCTTACACCTGTAACAACAAAATATTAACCTAAGTCAACCTCAAAAGAGACGAGTAAAGTTTGTTGTCTTTTATAAGGTATAATGCTGATATCAGTAATTATATCAGTTATTATATCACATGGCTTATCGTCTACAGCTGTAGTGGACCGCATGAGACAACTCTTTATATTCAATATTTTTCCAGAAACCATGCACATGGTCTTAGGTACAAACCTGCTCAAAACGGTACTCTTGCTACACTTTATCCATACGAAGACTGCTTCATTCACTTATATCATCTTCCTTGATGGGTAATAAATGTAAATGGGTACACCACAATCTTTCGCACATGTTTACAAAGTGGAATATCTTTCGTGATGTTCTGTTTCCTTCCACGCTAGATTAAACCCTTCCGAAAAGGGGTCTACTCTTTAACGAAAGCATTATCCCCTTCTTTAACTATAAAAATGACAAAGTTACTGTCACTGAAAGTATACATAGAGAATACCATGTTAGTGTCTTTTGATATCAAGTTTTTCAGGCGAGACTAGAAACAGCGTAGGAATGGCGAGGCTTGCCGAGCCAGTCCGACGTGTTTCTGGTCGAGCCTGATAAACTTGATATCAAAAGACACTTACATGGTTTTATATTTATCATGCATCAATAGAAGATTTTACGGCGTAAAGAGCGGCACACAAATGATAAGCAAACGCAGTTTTGTTCGAACTTGCTGACGTCGCGAATGCCCTATGACGTAAGTCGGTGGCGTCAATTAACCAATCGAACGTTGATATCACGGCCAACGTCAGTACACAACCAATCGTCTTCCGAGATCGCTTCTAAAGACATGACCTGATAACATTTGCGCAAGCGCAGTTCTACAGTGACATGATATCACATTGTGTTATCATACACCTGTTATCAGTGGAATATTGCAGCAGGTGCATGATAAATAGAAAACAAAGTTTCTCAGTTAGCCGTTGACAAAATGGCTGCAAAATTTAAAATGTCTCCTCTCAAAACAAAGATAATATGTCGAACGACTTTATAACATCGTGAAATATGCATCTGAGTCCGTGCGATTTACAGAACAATTAGGCACGGTTACTCCAATGTATAGTAAATGGGGGATCGGTTGGATGGTTCTTTTGGATTCAACGGCTCTTTGAGACAGTATTTCAGTCTATATCGAGCCGTCTCCGGGAGACAGGAAGAAAGGAAACAAGTATGATCGGCAAGAGAAAAATTACCCCAAACCGCACCTACTGCAAGCGCAGTAGGCCCTTGCCCTACTATCTTCCAAAATTAGTAAGACGCTCTGCCACTGAAAGTTAACCATAGCCATCAACAGACCCGATCACTTCCGTAAATGGGACAAACTGCATATTCAAAGAAAACATATTCAAAGAAAACAAAATCTAAGATGCCCCTCTGTTCTTCCATATCCTTTTTTATTATGTGATAATAATCATCATGTTAAATGGCCGAAAACAGCGAAAACGTAATCTGTTATCGGATCTCTAGCCTGTCCTCGTAGGAATGACAAGAGACCCGGTACCAGATGTTAAGACTTGGAAGCTAGAGGTCTGGTACCGGATCTCCAGCCACCTAGTCTAGAGGTCCGGTACTGGAGCGATATCCACTTGGTACGACACGGCATTATCTCGCGGTGTTAAATCTTCAACTTTAGTATTTTATGCCATGTTACGTCAGGAAAATCGGTATAGGTCACGATGAGTGTAATATTAACTAACCGGTTCCTATCGCAAAACGTTGCTGACTGGTGCATGACATAGAATCAGCCAATGAAATTATGTATTGAATTGTGGTCATTATGATAAACTACATTATGTCGCGTGAAAAGTGAACCCCGAAAGCGTTTATGTGAACTTTGCTAGCGACCCAATGTAGTTAATACTTCGATAAACACCGACAAAAAATAAGTACGTTCTTTTTCTAGCTATTATTTGACCACAAATTTGCGTTAAGGGCTACGGTTGAAGTAGAAAAACATGTATACGCAGTATTTCTACTGAAAGCGGAACAGCGTCAACGACGTAACAACAACTTCATAACGTCGCATAAGTCCAATCAGATTGGAGAACCATAGTTTATTATGACGTCACTTAACGTCATGTAACGTCGCGTGACCCGATGAAGTTATTGAAGTTTAAACTAAATAACGTTCTAATGGTTTACCACATGGCTTTTCAATAAATACACGGATAATGTAAACATTTATTGAAAAACATCAGATGCGTTTGCAAGCACAACTGCGTTCGTTTTGTTTTTGTTTTGTTTTGTGTGTGTGTGTGTGTGTGTGTGTGTGTGTGTGTGTGTGTGTCATTCTACAAAAGTAGAGGAATTCTTGTCCCTTACCTAAATATTTATTTATCTTTTTTCCAGTTCAAGTATCTTGCCTTTGGTACTATGTTTTAATTAAAGTGGCCGATTATCTAACATTTACGATAATGACTGGGCTAGTTAATACAGTTGTTCATATTTTTTTTAAATAAAATAAGATTATCCCCCTTATATTTGCTTGTCCCACTGCAAATAGTGAAGGTTGAACTTCAGTTTGACAAAAAGTGCTAGTATAAACAAAACAAACAGAGGCATGACGAAAGTCTTTGATAGAAACCTACCAATGACACAAGCGTCGTTTACCCTTTGGTTTTGGTTTGAAGCCGTATCTTGTTTGTTTTGGTGTGTCCCGCAGTTCGTGTCATACTCTGTTACCGCAGTTGCAGTTGTAGTTTAGACAGAGTTACTACCCATGAAAATGACCTTGCTCTGGACTTTTGTGAGGTAAGGAGCGCAAATTTTATAAAAACATTAAATTATTTTATGCATAGTTTGCTTAGAGGTAAATATGAAACAATTGTCTAAATTAAGCAGTGGGTAAGACAAGTAATCTGTCAACTCTGTTACCCATATTTCTATAAAAATAGAAAACAAAATACAAACACCGAAAAAGTATGATGGACATCAATATAATTGTGTAAACATTTTCAAGTTTTTGCCTCCAGAAAGCAAAATAAATGTGAGTTTGCATACTTTATGTCATCACTGTTACTGTCATTCATGCTACTGTCATTCCTGTTACCCACCAAAAGTAAATAGAATGACACTTTAAATATAATGAAATATGTAAAATATGAAAGATGGTTGTGTTTGAAAGTTATAATTCTTTCAACTAGCCTTATTTGAATAATACGTGTCTTCTACAGAACAGTTTAAGCGGCATATAATAGCCTGTTGTTGGCCGTGGTAACAGGAATAACAATATCCACAGAATAAGTAACAGGACCTATTTATCTGTGCAACCTGATAATGTGTGCAAAAGCTGGAATAAAAATTGCTAGGTCGCTCTACTTTATGCATTTAAGTATGTTCGAACCTAATTACATTTTAATAACAATGTTTTTTTTTTTTGTTTTTTTTTTCTAACATCAACAAAGCCTGCATTTTGGGATTCTTAATTGTGAGAAACAACATTAAGAAGGTATCTGCTAATTTTTGGGAAGATCTGTTGTATTTTCAACATTTTTTGCAAAATTTTGTCTTTGCCTCAAATCAGTGATTATCACCACCTTAACGGTGAACTGAACAGTCTCTTTGAGCCTTTAAGAGCTCATTTTATCCAAAACGTATTCACCAGATTTCCACTTCACTGTTAGTCAGATTACAAATTTAAAGAGTAACTACACTTCAGGAACTGACTGAATCAGATCCCAAACCCTATCCCCAACATCAAAGGGAAAGACTGACAAAGACATCCCAACAAACAATAAATTACAAATGATAAGCCGAGTCAGCAGCTCTTTCCCAAATAGGTGGCAACTCAGCTATCTTTATTGAACTAAATAAGTTACTTTTGGTATTTTAAACATCCTCCAGTTTAGCTTCATTCTTGTTACTAAATATCCTTCATGTTGTCATTCATGTTACTGAAGAAAATTATTTTCGTCATTCCTGTTACCAAATGTCATTCCTGTTACCAGTCAACTTTTGCTCAATATATACATTGTAAACTAATCCAATGTTCTGCTCTTGCATTTATTTATCAGTTTGAAAGTGGATGCCTGCAGCTACCTATTGCAGAAAATGAAGATACGCATCCTACAATTTCTCGAAATAGATTTGATAGCATTTGTCCTAAAACATTCTGTTTCAGTAAAACAACAAGTTATTGATTATATTATGAGTAAAAAATATTTTTACTCATAACAAGTTTGCAAACTTGGAGGTCTAATAAGGAGTTTTTTAATATGAAGAAAGAAAATAACTACGATATTGAATTTATTTAGGAAATAAGGTTTCTTGTTATGGTAACAGGAATGCCATTTTAAACCAGGGCAGCTATCAAAATAAGCCAACATTTATTATTATGCAAATTCTCTTGTCTAAATGAATGGTTTATTGTTGGCAAATGTTCAGAGTTGAGATTGAAATAAAACAAATCAAAATTAGTTGTGTTATATTTTGCAAAACAAAAAAGCCCAAATTCCTTCATTTTTGTGGAATGACTCGTGTGTGTTTCCTTCAGTATGATTTACATAATCATACTTACAAAAATGTCCTTCTTAAACTGGAATACTGTGACGGAATATACGGAATTATAAACGTATCCATACCAATTTTAGTGCTTCGACGAACGCGCGTTTCTGTATTTAACTTCTTCAGTGTCGCTAAACCCCAAAAGTTTGAAAAAAAAGAGATGATGGGAAAGTCTCGGCAGGCAACGAGCATCCCTCTCCGAGCCACACTTACTGTCGCATTCCGCGGGACACATTAGCTGCAGACACCAGGTAAGAGGGGCCTATGTATTAACTCGCGAGCGCAGGCGTCCCCCATCGAGCCACGTCAACCCCTGTGTTTCGATAAAAGCGACAGACAAGGGCATCAAGAAGATGTCCGATGCAGCAAGAAAAACAGCTCAAAAGTATGCTAAGATTCTTGTCGCTATTACAAGTTTGTCTTAAAAGGTAAAGGTTTCCCATAGCCTAATAGCAGTAAGGGCAGTGGGGGTTAGAGACCCACTGTATCTTGGGCACAGCTGATGAAAGGCGGAGCCCATCCCTCTCCTTTCGCTGCCTTGTCCTTCCCTAATTCGAAAGAGGTACCCATTTACTGCTGGGTTGACAGAGAGAGTTTTCCAGTCATCGGATGGCGACGGTGAGCCGCGAACTCACGACCTTCCTGTGACTTTCTGCATAATAACCGAGCCACTCTAACCACTCGGCTACCGCGCCTCTCTTTTAGTTTCTCTTAGTTTTAGAATATGATTTAGAAATTTTACCAGATATAAATCAAATGGAACAAGGTTACTTAAAATCAGTATTTAAGTAGTGACCCCAATGCTAGAGAACCAGAATCAACACTGAAACACTAGCTAGGGTGGCGATATCCTCGAAATCGCATTTACCAAGGCAACCAAACAAATAATACACCCACCTGACACCTGACATTTTCACAGCCACACCCACCTAAAACCTAATGTTTACACGGCCACCAAACTATCACTTAACTATCCAGCTCTCGAAAGGTCCTACAAGAAAGAAGTAATTTCCAGCTGTATTTCTGTATAAATTCAATTAACCTTTCGCGAAATCCAAGAACAAACATTCGATTGAGTTTTGTTCTGAACAGATTATAAGATGGTATAAAATAACTGGGACAAAAACCATCCTGGAGCCATTCCATTAACCTTATTAAGCACAACTGGAGACAATATATCAGTTGTTCTGGTCGCCATAGAGATTGGCCAGTTTCTTCAATCATCCAAAACATCAATGTCTTCATTATGTAGGAAGACAGAAAATCCTCATCTGGAAACATCGGCTCTATAAATTCCTTTACAATAATCTTCAAAGCAATGAAGCAGCTACGTTGACAATCATTAAATGACAGAGCAAGTTTCTTCTCTGCTCCTGAAAACGAAAGTCTCCACTCTAAATTCGCTTCCGGTGTTAGAGTTATCTTTGATGGGGCTGGCACAACGTCAAAGCCGGCTGTAACTATCTCCTGAATCATTTCTTCAGTCGGCCAATTGTGACGTCGTGATCTCCTTCTCCATTTATTGGCGGATGAAGAGCAAGTTTCTTCTCTGCTCCTGAAAACGAAAGTCTCCACTCTAAATCCGCTTCCGGTGTTAGAGTTATCTTTGATGGAATTGGCACAACGTCAAAGCCGGCTGTAACTATCTCCTGAATCATTTCTTCAGTCGGCCAATTGTGACGTCGTGATCTCCATTTATTGGCGGATGAAGGCCAAGAATCTGGGCATGTAAAACAACAAACAACGTCGATCTCAAAAACGCCAAAGTAGGTTAGTTTAAAAGCTGGTCCATTTGGAGACAATTTTGGTAATAAAACATGCAATGGTTTAGACACAGTTATACCAGATTTATGTAAATGCTCTGCAATAACCGAACTCGAAATGTAAGTATATCGATCATCATGCTGTACTTGACCTGTCACAAAATCAACCTGTTTGTCCAAATTCGATTTGCACGCATGATTTGTATGGCCATCTACTGTCTTAGCCCTGCATCTAGCAAGTATTTCTTCATCGTCATCATTCTTTGATATTGTATTAGATTCGGTATCACATACCCGGAGCCTACAACACCCAGGAGGAATGCGTTCATCGATAAACACAACACTCCCATATTTCTGCCAGGGAGGAATCTTATCGGGAGCAGAATAAGCTTCGTTTACAACCTGTTTAAAATCTATATCGGAGGAACCTATGCACGTCTTTTCAGAAAAACTTCCCACGATTTCAGCCAAGTGCTGCGATAAAAGTTTTCTAGAAATCTCATCTTTCACGAACAATTTTAAAATGCGCTTATGCATAATTGAGCTGTAAAAGAAATGGTATGAAAGAATGCATTGTAGCTTTAATGGTACTTTCGATGATTCTCGTTCGATGATCTTATTTATTAATCCAGACCATTTCTGAGAATTAAATTGCTGAAGGTTTCGGTAAGATGCACATTTGTCCCCTTTGCTGCAGTTTATTGACAGTACTTTCGAGGGTGCAGAGCCCATGTCCGATATCCACTTTTAAATTAGCTTTTGTGTTGTTGTTTTTTTTTTGTTTCATTCATGCTTTTGGTACCATTCTTTATTCCTGTAGTAAATCTTGGCGATGACGCCTTGTCCTACTATCTGACTATTACAATACACTTCCAAAGATATTCTAAATTTCAATATAAGAAACATGTCGGAATAATGATTTCCATCCGAATCGATGTAAATTTCTATCAATACGAAACTGGTATTCATGTTCAGCGTTGCAGATTAAGTTTCCTTGTATATTCATGCGTTAAACGCCATTCAAATTTGTATACACTGTTAAAAGCCGTAAGAGAAGTCATAAGCTTCTTGAATAAGTGAAAGTGAAATCCTTTACCAATATAAGATGAGCCGCGACACGAGAAAACCAACAAAGTAGTTGTGCGCCCGGCGCAGACTCAGATCGGCCTGGGCATCCGCCCAGTCCACTCAGGCTCTTTGCTAAGCGCTTAAAAGGTAGCTAAGGTTCCAAGCTACCTTCATGCGGACAGCTGATCAGACTGGGCGGATGGCCAGGCTGATCTGAGTCTGCGCTGGGCGCACAACCACTTTGTTGGTTTTCTCGTATCGCGGCTCAAATAATCTTAAAACACAGAATTTGCTCTCTTAGAGCAGATTTTATCCTTTAACAGAAATGCGCTGTCAGAAGGGAGACAAACACTTTTAGATCATTAGATTAGGGTGATCTCTCTTGACAGTGTATTCATATAAAGCCTTTATAAAACCATATATATGTATACATTTAAGAAGTGCAAAGAAAGGAAGGTGCTAAGTGTATAAGTCGACACCTCCAGTGAGCTGACTACGTTTAAATAACATTGGATCAATGTTGATTTGAACCGGTATGACGTTTTTCTGATGCGTTCCTTTCTTCCAGAGGAATTTCCTTCAGTATTTGGTTTATGTTTACATAACCATAGATTTAGTTATTCCCCACTATAATAAGATTAAAGTGATATGGTCCGCAATTTTATCCGTTATTTGCAATTTTTAACCATTTTTAAACCCTTTGTAAAAGCAGGGTCATCCTAAATCTGTTCACAACAGCTGAAAACTGCATGGAAAACTGAATATCCTTTATGGCGTTTTGCCACTTGCCAGTAATTTTGTAGGTCCTGTTAAAAATTCTAGCCACTTCTTCGTTTATCTAGATGCTTTTGTTTCGAATGCAATAGTTGCTAAGGTTATTGGTCTTATGAGTTTTATCACAGTCTGGGCTGAACTGTTACTTTCTTTAAAAAAAAAAAAAAACACAGTTATTCTAGAAACAAAAACAAAAAAAAAAAGATTAAATTTCACAGACCTTGTCACTCTAAAGTAGAAATTCATATATAAAATTGAGCCGCGACGCGAGAAATCCAACAAAGTGGTTGTGCGCCCTTCGCAGTTTCATATCAGGCCGGGCATCCACCCAGTCAGATCAGACTTTTCGCTAAGCGCTTAAAGGATAGCTAAGCGACTAGGCTTCCTTCATGCGGACAGCGAAGACTCTGATCAGACTGGGCGGATGCCCAGGCTGATCTGAGTCTGCGCTGGCCGCACAACCACTTTGTTGGTTTTGTCGTATCGCAGCTCAAATGTCTGATAACAGCATGTAAAACGTACATCAGTATTCGGGTTGCATGTTTCCTTACATAAACCCAAATAGAAATGTCTGTTATCACGACAGCCAAAGTTGTACCTTCTCGATACAAACCTTATTAGTTAATTGATACGATTTAAAACAAAATGAAAACCTGTCTCAGTGAGTACTTAAGTTTAAAGCTTACTGATATTTCCCCAAATTATTATCCGAAAGCAAAAGCATGAGCTGTTTTGCATAAGAAGATGCCCTGTATGCTCTCTGCACAATATCTGTCAAATCGGTTCAGTTGTTTTACAGAAAAGGGTGTTTGAATCATTTTATTATATTTGGGGATGGCAACTATCTGAGCACATTTTGGTTTGACACTTTAAACAGCTTGAAGTAGATGTGATTTAACTTTTATTTCATCTAATCGCAATCAATGGTTACACAGTATGTCATACCTTGTGTTAAGAGCTTGGGCAGGTGCGTTATTGGTGATGCCAGATCATCAACAGGATTATTACCTCTTACGTAGTAAAAATGTTAAATATACATGTAGTTCTGTGAACACGACAGATGCTATTGTTTTCGAGCAATAATGACCAAACTTAATTATTTTTATGGCCATAAGATCTTGGTCAAGCACAATAATAGGCTAAGTTGGACCATGAAAACCAAAGTTACAGAGTTATTGCCTTAACATAGTCAAAATTGCTGTTGTATTATGCCTTGTGAATACCATGGAGGCAACAGTCTTTAAACATTCAAAACTAATCTTACACATTATGTTTAAGGCTACAAGATCTGAGTCATGTTTATCTGAGTCAAGTTTGATATTTGGCCGAGCTGGAGCTTTCGCACCAGAGTTATTGCCCCTTGAATGCTGAAAATTGTTATATAGGGTATGAACGCAATAGCAGATATTACTTTGGAGCCATTATGACCAACTTTCGAGCGTATCTTAACGGCTGCAAAATTTTCGCCGGTTTTGATAATGGGACAATTTAGATTGCTAACACCAGAGTTATTATCTTTTACTTAAAGAACAAGAAAACGATATGCCAGACACAAGTGCTATGTAATGATCAGCTGACTTGATTTTTTGTGCACCTGGCAATTATCTTATTTCACCTGAGCTCAGACTGCCCATGGTTGAATTGTCATTATCAGTCAAGGTCCATTCGTCAGCAATCTTTCCATCCATCCATCCACCCATCTGTCCAGCTATTTGACCATCTACAGTCAACTCCCGATCTCTCGAACACTGATATCTCAAAGAATCTTCTTATATCCAAGAATCGATTCCCTATTTTTATTTAATTTCAACTAATGTTATCTCAAACTACTGATATCTCAAAGTAAATTTTCTGGTACCAGAAAATTTACTTTGAGATATCGGTAGTTTGGTCTGAAGTTCGACTTCGAGATATCGAGAGTTGACTGTATATAAACATCAAATAAAGTTTCTCTGAGACTTATGAATTTACCTTAACCCATCGCATATAAAGCCTTTTGGGCAAAACAATGACAGCCCAATAGCTAAAAACTGTGTCCATTTACGTTTGAGCAAATCCATTTGCTCAAACTGGTTCTATGCTTTTGGATAAGAATAAAAATGTTCGGACACAGATTTTATCATAGAGGTGTTATCCAAAATTCGGATAAACAAAACTTATAATAAAATGGGCGATCATTAACATAGAATTTTTATCCAAAATTTGGATAAAACTACATGCTTTATGGCATAAAGTAATTGTGTCTAACCACTGACACATTACGTGAATGAAATCCTTGTTCGAAAATCGACTGTGAAAGCCGTGAAGGCTTTATCCAAAATTTGGATAAAACCTTGCAGAACAGACACTACCTAAACTTTCATTGATTGTATCGATTTCTCACCAGACTATTGCTATAGCTTGCCGTTATCCAAATTTTGGATAAATATCAAACCAGCGGGGACGAAGAAACACCCTGTCTTGACCTACACTGCACCCAAACACAGAACCTAAAGTTTCATCCAAAATTTGGATTAATTATTGTGCAAGGAAAGCAATACACCAATTATTCAGTAATGTATTTATTTTATCCAAAATTTGGATAAAATCAAACTAGCCTGGAGAAATGATATTCCTGCCTTGAAATACTCTGTACCAAAGCACAGCCGTCAGTCTTATCCAAAATTTGGATAAATCACCTTACAAATCATTTGTTGAAAATTCGCATCGGTTATCATAGCAGTTTTATCAAAATTTAGCTACCTCAATGCTTTTTGCCACAACTGTCATCAACATGACTGTATCAAAGCACAGACGCATAACACGGACAAGACTGTTGTACGAAAAATTACTGCTAGAGGCTTATTCTTATTATAGTTTAGGTAGTCAATTACAAACTGAATGGATACTCTAATGGAAATTATTATCACACAACAGTTTCTTTTCTGTATGAGTTCTTTGTTTAGAGTTGTTTGGCATGAATATAGTGACTTATAATGGGAATATACAATGAGTGCATTGTAAATAACTTAGGATTATCAGTAAATGCAGTAATAACAAAATGATTTCTTCTGCATAAGACATACTTTGGTAGTCATAACGGTAGCTCGATTTAAACCATTCTCTTTTGACAGTGCTAGAAGAAAACTCTCCTTTTTTAAATCCCATCCTTAGTATTTGTGCCTAGATTTCTCTACAGATATTGTTAGAATGTGTCCTTAAAATTCATAGCTGCATCCAAGATTTCGTAGCATATTTTTGGAGTTCGGGTGCATTAATTCAGAATCCTGGCACTGTTGTTTCCTTTCGTCGTTCTGTCGTGCAATCTGAAATAACAAAATATACAATTTTGTAAAAATGATACTTGGTCTTTTATATTTTTTAGACCTTTCAGCTGTGCATAATATTTAATCCTAAAGTAATAACCGACAGCGCTTTGTATTTTTCAGTGTCTTACAGTTTTAACTACATTTCTTTTTATTCTACTTACTTGTCTCAAGTTTCAATGCCAAGGGCGGGACTGTTTTGTTTTTAAGGTGGTGATTTTGGGTATATACAAAAATCTGAATAAAACCATAAAAAATTAACATATCTCCCTGAAATTAGCAGGTTTCTTATTTTTGTTGTTCTCTACAGTGTAGAATACAAAATAGAGGGTCAAGCTATTTAAAAAAGTGTTTTTACATAGAAAGATCAAAGGGTAATTTTCTGCGCAGAAATCTAAAAACTGAAATTCATTGTTGAAATTTTACTTAGCTCTGAAGGTAGTTTAATGCATTAAAAAGAACGTCCTAGCAATTATTTGTTCCAGCTCTGTCTCAAAATGTTAGCTAGACCAGATAAAAACAGTAACTTTTCTCAAATGTCTGACCATGTATATAGTACATGTATAATGGTTGCAATCATTAAATACAGGTAGGGCAGTTATACGTGTATCATTCCTACTGATTTGGATGACAGTAGGGCAAGGGCCAACTTTGCTTACAGTAGGTGGGGGTTGTTTGGACATTTTTTCTCTTATCTATCATTTCTGTCTTTCTCCCTCTCTTCGGGAGACGGCGCGATACAGACTGAAATACTGTCTCAAAAGGCCGTTAAACCCAAAACAACCAAACCAGTGCCTGTATCATACTCACAGTATAAATATACATTACAATGACCAAGACAGGTGTGTTATTGAAATTATTCAACCTTGAAAATAGACTCTACTGTGTATTTTAGACAAATATTTGGACACAGGCTACATCTGTATTTATCTGCACAGCCTGATAATGTGCCAAAAAATTGGAAAAAATAATTGTTAGGATGCTCTTTATAATGCATTAATTTGTGTTCAGACCTAATTTCATTTTGAATAACGATGGTCATTTTTTAGATTTTTGCGCACAAAATTACCATTTTGTCTTTTCTTATATAAATCCTTTTTAACTTCAACAAGTCCTGCATTTTGGGATCCTGAATTGTGAGAATCAACATAAAGAGGACATCTGCTAAGTTTTGTGATGATCTGTTGTATTTTCAGCATTTTATGCAGATTTATGTCTTTGCCCCAAATCAGTGATAATCACCACCTTAATAAACATATTTAAGTTAAGAGTTAAGGGTATTCAAGTTTTACAAGGATGGCATGCCAGTTAGCATAACCTTCATGAGCTGAAATTCGGTAGTCATTGTGTTCATTATCAAAATTATTTAGACAAACTGCTGTTCGGTTAATTTCGCAAATGTTTCTGCTGAATTATTTTAGCTTCTCGAAGACTTTAGACGGACAATGGGCGGACTAAAACATAATTTGTTGTCACTATCATACGAGATGACAGAAAATGTAACGATCGTGACATACTATAGGACAAATAAATTTTCCTGTCCAAGCAGTTTATATGAAGAACTGTTGAAAATAAATATTATTACCAGTCACCGAAATAGACATAGCATAATAAATCAAATGAACCTATTTCTAATGACAATAGAAAGAAGGTTCCAAAAGTTAAGCGTTTATATTCACAAAAGCGTTTAAACTAACACAAAACATTATGAAAAATTGTAAGATGGTCTGGAATTCCACATGCATAGGAAGGATAGCTCTTGCAGTATCTTACTCTTTCTTTAATATATGTCTTGTGTAGGAAGTATAAAAAGGCTGCACATTTAAAAGTACAGATATATGGTATTACCTAAATATATACTTTATATTATTGCTTATTGCATCATAGCATTATCTACATAGTTTAACTATCACAATTGATGCATTAGAGGATGGTCGGGTCGGGCGATGGTGCTGGGTATAACTTCCAGTGCCGCGGCGTCCTACTTATTTGGATAAAAGTAGTGCATGGTCCTATTGTGCTTGCTGTAGGTGCGGATGTGGAATATTTTGACATTTTTTTCTCGCCTATCTCCCTCTCTTTAGGAGACGGCCTGATATAGACTGAAATACTGTCTCAAGGGGCCGTTAAATCCAAGACAACCAACCAACCAAGCACTCATTATGCAGGCATGCTATGGGGAGTGGCTGCGTATTTCACTGTATTTCCTCATTAATGCATTTAAAAACAGGCAAGCAATAAAATTGAAGAATCTGCATGTCTTGCGTGTTTGTGACAGAGCTTTGCATACTACAATTAACTGCAACAAAGGATTGAATTTTTCGCACAAAGTGAATCAACTGTAAAGATATGCAATAGAAAGAACGACCATAAAGGCCCAATATCTGAAATGATCATTTATTTTGAAACTTTTTAACTGACGTGTTTTCTTCAGATAAACACCCTGTAATCGAAAACCTGACATGCTGAAAACAAAATTTGGGCGTTAATTTCAGGGTCCAAGAAAGTACAGAATTTTATTGACTTATTTTGGACACAGAATCATGTCGGATCGTCTTGTTGGAAAACTCATGTTAAATAATTTCCGTAGATTTTACCTGACAACGAGCTGCCAGTCCATTCCCGTTATTTCAACGGGCATCTGCCTGTAGAACATTTTTTTGAAATCACGATATAGTAGAGTTACGTAAACTGACCGTACTTGAGAATACTTTGATAGTGTCGAAGCACTATATGACCAAAACAATACCTGTCTTATTATACTCTACTCTGCGCAATGATTCCTGCGCCTGTTTACGGGCGCCCGTAAAAATATCGGGTAAAGGTCTGGCAGCTGGTTGCCAGGTATTCTATCATAAAATCGACGGATTTTTTTTACAGTGCACCATAGTTATCTGGTCAAACTTACAATAAATGATTTTTTTACAGTTTCTATGGCCTTTGCAAACTAACTATTATTCGGGCTGTGGGAAGCAGCAATCAAAGATTTTTCATATAAGATACATATTTAAAAATAAATATTTAAGTTCTGAATTGTTAGATCCTTTGGGAGCAAGGAATACACCAAAGAATGAAAATAGCAGACTCGGTTTAATTGAATCTTTCAAGACCAGTAATGCAATATGCAACACTGGCCTGGCCCTGGCTGAAGCAGAACTCTAGTTTCAAAATGACTTAATATGAACTCAATATTCCCAAAGGGCCAGAAAAAAAATAATCTGCACTATGATGATGTACGGGGAGACGTATAAGGCCGACACAAAAGAAAAATAAAACATGGGTCCAATTTTTTCAAGGTCTGTCTACAATATATTCATCCTAGCATCAGTGGTTTTCCTAGGATATTTTTGGGAACAAACTATCAAATATTATGTTCAAGGAAATGAGGTTAACTCTGTAAGTGCAAGGCCGATAGACATGAAAATTTACACGTCCACTAGTTTTTCAATGAAATATCAATGCCTCAGCAGTTACGATTTTTGCAAGTTAGTAATATTATTTACGGATGTATAGGCAGCTAAGCCAAAACGAAGCTGGGGACATTAAAAGGAAGACGATGTCTGGGGAATACTGTGTCTCGCCTGGAGTGCATTCAATTTGTCACAAACTGGAGCCAAACCAGAAAACGCGACTCAAAGTTTATGCCGCCGTCGACGACACCAGAAAACTGATAACTATGGTTCGTTTCTGCTAGTTGTAGGCGAGAAAAAAGCCGAACATAAGCAATACGCCTTAGGAATTTAGTTTACAAAGTATTTTTTATTACGTAATACCTATCATACCCATAACACTCGAATACAAACAGACCGTTTCAGGACCAGTCCTGACACGCCCGACTCCAAGCCGCTAAAATGGCTATATTTGTAACCATGCAAGAATTCGAGAAAAACTCACTAACATAAACCTTTTAATATGTCTGCTTCAAAAGCTTGAAATATTTATAGATAATAGTGTTTAGAATTTGGAATAACAATCATTTTAAAGCCATATCGTAACAATTAGAAATGACGTATTTTATGACGTTACTTAGATAAGATGAAGGACGATATCGCATACGCTTTGTTAAGACATGAGTAGCATCGCATATTTGCTTTCCTACTGACAGTTGATTATTTTCGCTGGTTTAAATGAAATGTTTTTCTTTGCTTCCTTCAGATTAGAATAAGGGAGTTTCTGTGAAGCGCTACTGATTCAAATGACGTCAACGTTAATCCGTTTCTATCAGAATACAAAGGGTAAACTACCGATACAAAACAAAACAGATAGTAGCGAGGTGAGAATACAATAATCTGGCCGAAAAGTATACAAGAAAAATGTAACTGCTAATAACGGAGAAATGTGGCTTTACCGCCTATAAAGTATACATCCGTAAAGAAATAATGTGCATATAAGATTGCAGAAATGTTTATGTTTTTCAATTGTAAGAAATGTTTCACGTATTAATTAAGATACACAGCTTTTTGTGCAAAGCAGCATTCGATTGAAAGTATCAATGTAATCACAATGCATATCATGTACGACGCAATGAACGAAGAAATGGATATGCATGAATTCATTTACATATTGTTATAGAGTTTATCACTACAAGTTATACTGCAAACTTTACAAAGGAATTTTTTGATATTATATCTATACTAATTTCAATAAATGTAACTAGCATTTTTAGGTTTTATAAAAAATAGAATAATGGTTACAAATATATGTAAATCTTCTAACATTTCGATCGAAAAAAGAAAAAAGAAATAACCACGGCTAAAACCTTGCAAGGATTTCTTTACAAATACCAACAGATTCAGATAACAAAACAGACAAACAATTTTAAGTTTATTTTAGATTCTTTGCATCCCATGATTTTTTAGCGTTAATGTATATAACGTTTCTCTTTCTTTCTTTTTTTTTTTGTTCTTCAGTATATATGTATGTATAAAAAAATAGAAAAGATAAAATAAATTCACAGTTCTTAGCTTCTCACAAATACTGTGGGCCAATTGGTCAGCATCTTTAGATGCTAAAACCACTCAGGGAAGTCGAACTTTGTTACAGACTAATGCTTTATGGCCCTCGAGAATTCAATTGGCCGTCAGTATACTTTGATCTCTGAGGCCAATCAGATGAAAATAAATATGAAAGGTCTGAAATGGCCTCGGTCGTTAATCTTAGTCCAAGATTCCGTCAAGAATAAAGCCATAAACATGTCAGTAATAATTAAAATTGGTTTTTAGCCACTGTTAATAGCAACAGAATTTGAAGGCTCATCAATTATGAAAACATGGAGCAGCAAAAGCCTGTCTGAAATTTGGAGGAAATGCCATAGCCTGGCCAAAACATATTGTGCCAGTGAAACAGTAAATACCCAGATCAGTGTATCGGATCACTCTTTCGTATCTATTGACACTTTTTGGGCTACTGAGTGAAAGAGGCGAACAGGTCAGTTTGTAAATATGTGAAAATTGATAGCACAAGTTTTACCCACACATAAATGGGACAAAGGCAAACAGTGCAAACCCAGATTATTAATTATTCATTTAACAATCAGTTATATGTTCGAAATCATCTGTCAAAGTTTTGAGAAAATGTCTGTTTTAATAAAACAAAATATCGTCAACCCGAAATGCAAATTGTTTATATCGTAACGGCCAATAAAATATTGGTTTTGACTTCTGTATATGATGTGGTCATATAGAGGACATGAACAGACTCGGTGCCAAGAGATGCACCCACTGAGCCTCCTGGGAAACATCGTTATGAAAATTAGGCAGGAAAAAAAAAGCATTTTGCTGATTTGTGAACAGTATCCTGACGCTAGTGCAAATTAATTCTTTTAAAGGACAAGGTGCACTAGGGGCGGTTTTTGGCCTATCCTTCGATTTTGGTAAAAAAATCATTATTTCTTATACAGAGTCTAACTTGACGAAAATCGAATGAATTGAGAACATATCTTATTCCTTCTTCCAGACAGAACGATTTTAGTACGTCAGGGGTTCAAAGATTTTCGTTGACGTTTCTGCCGCTTAACGTCGCGACGTCGCGCCAATCATAACGTTATTCCGTGTCTTGCTGCCCTTAGTACGTATACTATTAAACTTTTGGAAACACATATACGCGGTTACAGCATACAAGAAAGGTTTGCCGTCTTAAAAATCACGAAATAGACGAATATTGAAACTGTTCCTATAGCACACAGCTACAATGCAAAGAGCTAGTAGCGCTGACTTCCTGTGCTAGCGTAACCGGGTTCGAAACCCATTACCGGAGGAAATTTGGAATTTTTCACACTGTAAACGGGTTACATTGCACACATTGGACATATCGCACCAGTTCTCGATATTATTACTTATTTTTAATATTTGTTTGACAGTTCTTTCAAGAACATTTCACCCATGTCATGCCGATCATTAATCAAAGGTGGGCGAAACCCGGACCTCCCCGAGAAAACATCCTGACCTTCCATAAGCTGAACTTGACCTTCTCACTTGTGCGCCAGTCGAGGTTCGAACTAACAGTTTTGAAAGACGTGATGTTTAAGAGCCAGCGCTCTTATACATCAGGCGACGGAGGCTTGTGCCTCGATACGACCGAAATTGTTGAAATTGTTGAACTGAATATTATACATCCAACAGCTGAAGAATAAGGCAAACGTATAAAAGTAAATAAGATGGGGGACGGAAAAAGGTAAAATGATTAAAAATGAAAACAACAACAACGAAATAATAATAATAATAATAATAATCTTGTTTTTAGCATCTATCCCATTCTGATGTCTGATATAAACAAGAAAAATCTTAAAACAAAAAAGATAATGGGCGCAGATTAAATGGAAGTGTGTTTTGTAATATGTCTCTAGGTGAAGAGTTGACAATAACTTTCATAAATATGTCTCAAGTCAGCTGGGTCGCTAGGCACCCGCAACCGTAATTTTGACACTGGGTAGCGACAGATTCAGCTGTTCTTTTTGGAATTTCAAAATCGACCGCGGTCAATCTTGAGAGTAACCTGATTCCAAAACAGTTACCAACATGATTCAATGTTTGGTGTGTATTAAACCGAAAGTGGAAATCGAAAGTAGATCTACACTGAATGAAGAATGTTTGCAATATCTGTGTCAGTTTTCTATAAATTTTCCATTGTAGATTTACAAACAAGAGAACTATTCTGAATCAACATTTGGCAGAGTGCTACTATTCACGCAGTAAAAAAAAAAAACAACGCGAAAACAAAGATTAAATATTCATTGACCTTTGATATTATTTTGACATAAGCGTTATTTGACCAATGACGCAGTTTAACTTATACGTGCCTCTGCGCAAAGGAAAACATAAGTTCGAATAATCACAACAGCAGCTTGATCAGGAGCTACACTGTGTCATCAGATAATTGGCAAACATTGCGGACCCGGCTCAGGCAGCTTCTTCCGGGTATCTAGAGCAAATAAAGTACAAAAGTTTTCTCAACTTGGTCGTTTCTCACACAAGGTTGGACAGCATGGGCAGATAGTTTGCAAAAATTGCAGACCCGGATCAGAGCAGCTTGATCATATTCCACATTGTCTGCCTATAACTTTTGTCCGAATATCAAGTGCTTAAAATTATGGGATACACAATAAGAAGGTATACAACTTGGACTTAGTATAAAGTTCGCTGCAATCAGTGGGTAAACATTGACGCTGATCACACTGGTATAAAAATATGCATTAATTAAAAAAAAGTGCATTTTCAGAGAGAGAGAGAGAGAGAGAGAGAGAGAGAGAGAGAGAGAGAAATGACGAACGCTGTTGATAATATTTCTTAAGCTTATTCCTCTAGCAAAACACAATTATAACATTTGAGCAAAGTTAAACGTAGTCAGCCGGCACGCCTTTTGCCATTGTATATGCATTTGTCAAATCTCATCCGTAGGTTTACAAAGACATGTTTCATATTTAAAATCAATCATATGCATATTTCATGAAACCAAAAGTACATGTAGAAACGATAATAATAAGGTTGATGTTGCAAAGATTCTTTGACGCACATTTCTCTGACAGGTATAATTTTGCTTCGTGTGAAGGCAAAATGCTTGCAAAAGTAACTACAGTTATGACTTCCGCCACTAAATCTATGTAAGCTAACATTCAAATAAGATGGCATTTGCGACTAGTGCAAACTCATATCAGTTTGCGCATCCATGTAGTCTGACCAACCGTTTGCCGTTCCCGTGCACTGGTTTCTTTTTCAAAACTAGTAAATAAATAATAAAGCATAAAAAAAAAAATCCTCACTGCATGTCAAAGAGAAAAGACCCTGATCAGCTTGCACATTCGAGCATGTTGACCAGTACCTTCCGTATTTCATATATGGTTTTTCAATGACAAGAAAGTATTCTAATTCCTTTGCGCAAATACACGGGCTCATTTCTGTGTATACATATTTTAAGGTCCAAACTCGCGCAATTGGCCTAAACTTTTAAAAATTTGAACAATCTAACCTTTAAAGCCGATGTCCATGGATATTGAAAGATGAATACCCCCCCCCCCTCTCTCTCTCTCTCTCTCTCTCTCTCTCACACACACACACTGTAAAACAAATACTGTAGATATTACGGTAGAATAACTGGAAACCAGCTGCCAGTCATTTTCCCGTTATTTTTACGGGCGTTTGCCTGTAAGACATTGTTGGAAATCACGAAATGGAAGTTTTATAATAACTGGACGCTCTCGAAAATTACTTTATATTGTTGAAGGGCTATCTCACCAAAGCGACACTTACTCTATTCTGTCCCACTCTGCTTGATGATTCCTGCACTTTTTACGGGCGCCCGTAAAAATAACGGTAAAATGACTGGCAGCTGGTTGCCAGCCATTTTACCGTAAAATCTAAGGATTCTTTTTACAGTGCACACACACACACACACACACACACACACATTCCTCAAAACACTTAAATTACTGGCATTTGCACGCACGCGCTTATCACCGGTGTACTCATCAATGCATTCTGGTCACGATATACTTAGCCATAGAACACATAGAACTTCGATGAATTGCGAGAAAGCGTATTATAGCGAAAAAAACTGGCTTTCTTCAAGACAATATCCAGCCATCTATAATGTTCCTAACTTCCATGGGACAATTAGGTCAGCATGGTATAATCAGGGTCTACCTTGTTTGCCACTTGTACCAAATTCTCACTTTTGGAAAAAAGTAGATCCGAGATTAGAATAATTACAACACATATCTGAGTGTCCAAATTTTTAGGGCCTAATCCAAAATACTAATATATAAACTGAAGATAATGTATCGACAGTTCCTATGATCCAATGCCAATTAACTTACTATAAGTAATTTCGAATAACTAATGAAATGCAACATAAATGGCCATAAATATCTCCCAAATCATGTGTAAAATTCCACAGTCAGTACAGTCATTAGCTTTGAAAAGGATGCTGTAACCTGTTGATGAGCATGTAACTGCAGAGGTTATCTGTAATCCCCTGTGTCCAAAGGCTAATAAAACTTAATTTATGTCAGGTTTTATAGCCTTAAGCCTCGTTTACACGATATGTTTTCCACATAAGTTTTATGTGCACATATGGAAAACATATCGTCTAAACAGAGTTATGCACTGCTTATTCTTCCCACATGTGGAAAGCACAAGGAATAGAACATGTTCTATCCTTATGCTTTTTTCCATAAGCTTTTGACCAATGAGAAGAGAGTTCACTGAGGTTAATTGCTTTTGCACTGAGGTTAATTGCTTTTGCAACCTCAGTAGGTATTTCAAATACCAAAATTTTGATATCAGGGGTATTAGAATGTATATTTCTTGAATATTACATGCATTTTACAAAGGGGAACAACTTTTATGACTTCCTGTCTGCTTCCCTGAGCGTTGTAGGGTCTGTACTCTTATATGTTGCTTTTGCTCATAAGCATAAGTAATGAATCACACACAAATTGGAATCATCAGCATGTCCTCAGTCTACATTTTTGTAACATAAAAGATGATAAAATTATGCAGACATTTCCAGGTAAATGGCGGGAAAGCCTGAGAACATATGTGTTCTCTGCATATCGTATAAACACAAAACCATATGTGCTATTTTCCATATATTCTTTTTGCCACATGTGCAAAAACATATCGTGTAAACGAGGCTTTAGCTCTGAAGTATCTTAGAGGAAGAAACGGTTGCCAATTCCTCCCTTTAAGTGGCAAAAGTAACGTTTCTGGGGGTTGTAAACTGACACATGATGCATGACATGTCCTTGTTTGCTCTTTGCACATTGCTGTTGTTGTCGTAGTTGTTTCAACGAATTCTTCTGATATGATGATACTAGTAATCAAGCAACGAAACTGAAGTTCAATGCACATGTTTTCATAGCTTTTTGCGTTATTTGAACCAATTATTGCTCAAAATGGTAGAAACAAACGGTCAAAGCTGCAATTTTACAGCAGATACACACAGGAAATTCGTAAAATTAAACAATGATGGCATGCGTGTACCAAGTATTACTTTTGTCAGTCTGTCGGTTACTTTGCTGCGCAGATCACTACAAAAAATTGAGTTGGTACAGCTATGCCATCATATTTTTATTTTGCAAAACGTACCTTAATTAAGCCATTTTCAGAAATCCGCAAAACGGCATATTTTACATTGTAAAATGACGTCACGTAACGTCATCACGTCATTTTCGTGTGCGCACGCGATAGTCCTTATGTTGTTAAGTTCAGCGACGGTGATGGTAATTTGCTGTGTCGATTTTCATTTTCCTCGAAATTTTAGGCCGCTAGCAGTACACTAGCGCACCTTGTCCTTTGAGTAAATTGATAATCGCCGCGAGTTCATATATTTTTTAGGGGTGGTTGGGTGGTGCGATGATGCTGGGTATAACTTCCAGTGCCGGGGCGTTCTACTGATTTGGATATCCAACTAGTAGGATAAGGGCCTACTGTGCTTGCAGTAGGTGCGGGTGGGGGTTGTTTGGACATTTTTTCTCGTCTCTCATTTCTCCCGTCTTTCTCCCTCTCTTTGGGAGACGGCGCTATATAGACTCAAATACTGTCTCAAAGGACCGTTAAACCCAAAACAACCAACCAACCAACCATCATCTATCTTGGCCTAAAGAGTATTTTCTTCGTAACAATTTTTAGATGCTAAATTGTATAATTTTGAAAGTATGGTGTAAATATTTCAAAGAAGTATTATTTATTTTTATCTATTTTTATTGTTATCATTATCATTACTGATAGTAAGCAATTCGGCTGACAATTATTTGATGCTGGTACATATTTACACACAAAACAGTGAGATAACAGAATACTGAAATGCAGCAATTATCCCACTGGGCACACACGTTGAATCACCACTGAATATTCAACACCATGACATTGAGTCAACGTTGACTCAGTGTTGATTCAACGTTGTGCCTGCTGGAATGAGTCTCTTCTTACAGTAATACTCTGTTGTATTGAATTGATCACATCAAAAGAATAATGGGAGCAAACAGTGTAGACCAGATGGTACGTATCAAGAAAGAGAAGTCTGACTATAGTTTGCACTTCTTGCTAGTTCGACAGTGACTTTTGACAAATTATTTGAAAGTTACTGTTACTGTATATTAATCGTGTTCAAATATTGAGACAATTATTCACATGACTAGTCTGTGCCAGAATTTAGGGGAATTATAGTATATTTTAGACTGCAGTTTTTAAATTGTCCATCCTTTCAGCCAATCAGAAGCAATTTTGAGAGCTGACTATGTTGTGAAGAGGCCCTCTTAATGACTTAGACAAAAACTCTTAGCCATTAAGGAAAGTTCTTAAGACATAAATCAGCAATAAAGCTTCTGATTGACTGAAAGTAATAAAACTTTCCCCTCCACCTGTCTGAGAAAATGGACCTTGTAATCTTAATGTCCATTGAATTATATATGGTCTGCTATTTCTTTTTCTATTAAATCACAAGGTAATTAGCAGAAAAAGACCCCTGACAGATCAATAGAAATGGGGAGCAAATACAAAGCATAAAAGCATACAGTTTCAACAACACCTTTAATACAATAAATAAACAATATTAGAACTTTTTTTTCATATATAAAATATCTAACAGCACGAAAAAAAAAAGTTTTATCTGTGTGAAAAAGCAGAGAGTTTTAAACAGCCTGCAGGCAATTACTAAACGCATGCAGTCTGATCTATGTCTTTTAGGTCATATGTTCCTATCCAGTACAATTATGTTTGCTTGTGCATTCCTTCATTTTCTTTTCAAATTTCTAGTATTATCTTTTAATCACCTTTTACTAGAATAATTTTCTTCACACTAGAATGGTCACTAATTAACACAAGTGTCATCTGAAACTCCACAAGAATACGAATTCTCTTTAGCCCGTCCACTTTGTTAAAGGCCCTATTGCTCTATCAGCATGAAACATTTTATCATTAGGTATTGCTGCAAGTTTCTCACTATAGTTTCGTCATTGTGAATGATCGTGATTCGCCAGCTTTAAACAAATAAAACACCCTTGAGTTTCACATAAAAAGTGTTTGAAAACTTATTTGGATCATTTTAGTTGCCAACTAAAATGACCTACTTTCGATTTCAACAAGTTGAATAAAATGGTAAAAATACAATGTACAAGCGTACCGCCCGAGGCACTATTACGCCAATGTTTATATAGCATTGCTAGACGGGAAACCAGACCAGGTAATTTTATTTTTGGAGAGAATTGTTATTTTTCAAAAACTTGTTTTCTCTCCTTTTTGCCAGTTATATGTCTCGATATATGCACGTCAATCCACATTTTAATACCAAAAGCGAAGGCTGAACCACTTTTTACAATGATTTGAGTTTAGACGTTTTTACCTCTGATAGGACTATGGATACTTTAAATGTATTCCAACATATTTTGAGGCTAGCTCCTTCATATGTGTATCCAAACTTATAATTTATTTATTTATTTATTATTTATTTATTTATTAATTATTATTATACCCCGCCACACCTTGATGGGGTATTATGATAAACCGTTCGGTGTCTGTCCGTCCGTCCGTCTGTCCGTCCGTCCGTCCGTGCTCACCATTTCCGATCGATAACTTGAGTATTTATTTACGGATTTTTTTTCAAATTTTGCATACATATTGTTATCGGCGATGAGTGGTATGGGATTGTTAATGGGCAAAATCCGTCCATTTTTAACAGAGTTACTGCCCTTGTTCATATTGGAAAAATGGTTTCTGGCCTGTAGTTCTTTACTGTTTACGATATCTGAATGAAACTTCATAGAAATGTTGAACATCAAAGACTATATATTGTGACTAAAGACCGTAACTCTGACCTTTCCAGTTCGTGAGTTATCCGCCCATGATAGGTCTGAAAAATGGTTTTTGACCTGTAGTTCCTTTACTTTAAGGAAGATTTGAATGAAACTTCACAGATTTGTTGAACATCAAAGGTTACATATTGTGACTAACAATCGTCACTCTGACCTTTCCAGTTTGTGTGTTATTTGCCCTTGACAGGTCTGAAAAGTTGTTTTTGACCTGTAGTTCCTTTACTATAAGGAATATTTGAATGAAACTTCACATATATTTTGAACGTCAAAGGTTACATATTGTGACTAAAATCGTCACTCTGACCTTTCCAGTTTGTGAGTTATTTGCCCTTGATTTATCTGAAAAATGGTTTTTGACCTGTTATTCCTTTACTATATGGAATATCTGAATGAAACTTCACAGATATGTTAAACATCAAAAGTTACATATTGTGATTAAGGACCGTCACTCTTATCATTCCAGTTTGTGAGTAATCTGCCCTTGATAGGACTGAAAAATGTTTTTTGTCATGTAGTTCCTTTACTATATGGAACATCTAAATGAAACTTCACAGATATGTTGAACATCAAAGGTTACATATTGTGACTAAGAACCGTCACTCTGTTCTTTCCATTTCGTGAGTTATCCGCCCTTGACAGGTCTAAAAAATGGTTTTTGACCTGTAGTTCCTTTACTATAAGGAATATCTGAATGAAACTTCACAGATATGTTGAACATCAAAGGTTACATATTGTGACTAAAAACCGTCACTCTGTTCTTTCCATTTCGTGAGTTATCCGCCCTTGACAGGTCTGAAAAATGGTTTTTGATCTGTAGTTCCTTTACTATAAGGAATATATGAATGAACTTCACAGATATGTTGAACACCAAAGGTTACGTTTTGTGACTAAGAACCGTCACTCTTACTTTTCCAGTTCATCAGTTATCTGCTCTTGATTGATCTGACAAATAGTTTCGACCTGTTGTTCCTTTTCTATTTTGAATATCTGAATGAAACTTCACTGATATATTGAACATCAAAGGTTACATACTGTGACTAAGGGCGGTCACTCTAACCTTTCCATTTCATTAGTTGTTTGCCCTTGATAGCTCTGAAACATGGTCTATGACATGTTGTTCCTTTTCTGTATGGAATATCTAAATGATACTTCACAGATATGTTTAACATCAAAGCTTACATATTGTGAATAAGGACGGTCACTCTAATCTTTCCAGTTCATGGGTTATTTACCTTTGATAGTTCCTATACTATATGGAATATCTGAATGAAGATACGTTTAACACCATAGAATAAGAAACGGAGTTTCTCAGCTCAAAGAAATGCTTTAAGTTACTATGTCCAGCAGTGGCGGGGTATCTTGCAGTGCCTGCAGTGCTTGTATCTTGTTATCATTATTATTATTATTGTAACATGGGCCGACCTGCAAATTATTATTATTATCATTATTATTATTTTGAGACTCAAAACAGCAGTATGATCTACACTTCAAAAAAAAATAAAACGTGAATGAATAAATAGAGCAGGTACAATAAAGATTTTTGTGAAAAAGAGCATTGATCTTTGATGTAGTCTCTAGGGACAAGCAATGGAGCCAGTAATGGACATTTTTCAAGAAAACTGACAGCAGTCTAAGCCGGTTAGAAGTCATTAAGTAATTTCTAAATTGTAAAGAAATTTCTTAATAACTTATAACCTATACGAAAAGATGGATTTTGAGTATGACTTTTCAATGACATTCATAAGTTCAACTGCTGGTACATTTTACATCATCTAAAGCATGTGGTCTGCTAGAAATATAAGACATTAAATATGCTGATTTGATTAGTTCTGAAGTGCTTTTAATCACCCTCTAACAAGACTCCTCCATATATTATAATATGCCTGTAAGAACAGGTAATTTCATTCAGTGGGCTACCAATTTCACAGGTTTTTAATTTCATCTTTGATGTAACCGTATGATCTGGAGAAATCCTATCAGTGCATAAGTGGCCCCGTAGAGTGCAAATGGCCGTGTGCTTCAAAACGCATCAGGGGAAAAATATATATCACCGAAATATCAAACTGCCATTGATTACCTTCCGCTTATTGCATAAGCGAACATCAGAGACATATTGATGTTCGCTGGTCTTTACTATGTTAATAAGGATCTATATTCATAAGGATCTATAGACTGCTGGCCTAAACAGAGGTTGTGCAACGTTGAAACGCACTTTCTTTCGTCGCATTGATCACTCATATGTTTTGGCATTTTGAATTTCTTTCTCAATGTGAAAATGTATATGTTTACCGTGATCTTACGTCCTCTATATTTTTAACGCAAACTGACTTACGCAGCGGCATAGGCTAACATGAGTCTTCTCTTATCGCACACAACTGGTATAAGGGTACTAAAATTATGGAGCGGGCCAGGGTTATACAGATACGGAGCAGAGACACCAACTGCAGCTCAAACTTCCAAAGGGAAATAACTTGGAAAGTGTGAATGCAAGAGTTGCCATTCATGTACGAGAAAGATTATGACCTGTTCTGCATATCTGTGAAGTATCATAAAACTATTTCAAAGGGTATTCAACTTATAGAGTGGACACCTAAAACCATCAAGGAGAATAACTCAAAAAGTAAGAAAGCAAGAGTTGTCATTCTTGTTCGCGACATAGTCGTCATGCTTAGTTCTACATATCTGATAGGTATCATGAAAATATTTTAAAGAGTATTCAAGTTATAGAGCGGACACGGAATCACACATAAAACCATAGAGGGGGAATAACTTTGAAAGTAAGAAAGCAAGAGCTGTTATTCTTGGTGGCGACACATCGTCATGGCCTGTTCTACATATCTATGACGTATCATGAAACTATTTCATTATGTATTAATGTTATAGAGCGGGCGCGAGATCACACCTAAAACCACCAAGGGCAAATAGCTCAAAAAGTTATAAAGCAAGAGTTGTCATTCTTGTTCGTTACACATCGTCATGACTTGTTCTACATATCTGTGAAGTATCATGAAAATAGTTTTAAAGGTATTAAAGTTATAAAGAGGACACGAAATCACACCTTAAACCATCAAGGGGAAATAACTCAAAAAGTTAGAAAGCAAAAGTTGTCACTCTTGTTCGCGAAACAGTATTATGACCTGTTCTACATAACTGTGAAGTATCATGTAAATATTTCACAGCGTTGTCAAGTTTCAGAGGGGACACGAATCTGCCAAAAAAATCACCAAAGTTATAATTCTTGTTCGCGACACATCGTCATGACATGTTCTACATAAATTTGAAGTATCATGAAAATATTCCAAAGGGTGTTCAAGACTTTGAGCGGACAAGAAAATGTTTACGGATGGAAGGAGGGACGCCGGGCTCATCGCTTTATCCCCGGAACCTTTCGGTTGGGAGATAAAACGCGAGTATCAAGTTAACAAATTTACTTGTTTGTTGATAAAATTGACACCCAGCCCTCCTAGGAGGGCATGCTATAAAACATGAGGCGGAATCTTGGAGACTAGTTTTTATCTTGAATTTTTGCGCGTACATGGCTAAACAAATAGTGTAGACAGAACCCTATCAGGAGCAGCCTGTTCAGGGTCTACACCATTTGCCTTTCCGCATGGACAGAATAGGAACATTACCCCACACAGTGCCGCGTGAATCTTAAGAGATGTTGCTCATGGTGTCCCAATTTTAAGGTATTTACAGTGCGCAACATTACTAAAATTAAGCATATAATCTGCATCCCCAGAGAGCAATATTGCAAGTACATGCTGCTAGCTGACAGGTTATGTTAACACATTCACGTGTCGAAACTAATTCCAGAGACAAATGAATTGATATTTTTTTGGCGAAATAGTTTAAAATAGGAACGGCATCTTACAGCATATGCATATTAAATGCTTAATATTTTTGATGGCATTGCTTATCTGCGCATTGTGTTTTAAATGTTAGTGAATGGGGAAAAAGCAGTGACAGATGTAAGCCTTTTCAAGCCTAAAATGGGACAGCCAACTTTACAACCTTGCGTTCAATGTGTTCTTGTTGTGGTCGAACAGAAACAGTAAAACATTTTCTGTATGATTGTCCAAGTTATCTGCAACTACGAAACCAAGTATTATGCTATGCTGATGGTACATTTTTGTCGAGAAGCGGTTCAGACACTTGGTTGAACGGAAATGAATTGGAACATCTGTTGTTTTTCTTTTCTCTCTCTCTATCTCTCTCTCTCTCTTACGAAGCTTATATCTTATATATGGTTCGATTCATTCATATTAAGTAGGAAACGATGTTTATAAGCTTGCTAGCTTGTTATCGAATCATTTCATATTATTCTTGTATGTATTGATTGTGTATCTTTACATGTTGAATAAAATACTGTTTAAACTTACAACCTCGCGTATTTTTTTCCAAAAAATGATTTTCTCGAAAATGTTGTAACAAATCACCTGTGTGAACATGTCTTTATTGCAACTTAAATTCGTTGCGTTTGGGAAATGAAACAGACAACGTGCCATGAGTAAATCGCTATGATTTAGACATTAGTGCTATGTAATCACATATTCAGTACATAAAGTACGAAGCATAACCAGACCCCTGCGATTGTTATAATTGTTAATCGCTGTAACGTTCGCATGAATCCTCCATACTATGTTCATTTGGGACCCAGTAAAATGAAGTTTAAAAAGAGTCTAAAAATAAAGTGTAAATATGTGAAAGGGAGTTTTTCGATATTTCAGCGTTCGTCGTGTGATGAAGCCAGTGGGCGGAGCTAAAGTATCGGAAGCATACCTAAGCAAATGTGTTAGGGTTTCACTCACCTTAATTATTTTCTGTGAAAAATTGCTCATTAAGCCTCTCGCCAAGAAAAAATATTGCGTATACCGTATACTTATTGGTTCTTTTTCGGTTTAGTTTAAAGCCCAGTTTCATGTAGGCCATACAATGAATATTAGGGTTTGGCTTAATAGAAATTACTGGGCTCTCTCTGTCAAAGAGATTAATAGGGTTCACCAGGTCAGTAGCATGGCTACTGTTTAAATCCCATGACTTGGTCAAAGGTAAACATTCAAACTGTCTTTTTTTTCTTCTTGGCTAGCTAAAAATCTGCACAATACATTTTAACTTCAGGGTATTGAAAGCATCCGTAAGAACAGTTAAATCAGTGACTATGTAGAAGAAGAATAATTCAACTTCCACTGAAATTATTTTGAAAAAATAATGGTTTAATGTTTCAGTGAAAAAAGATGTATCCAAATCTGAAATGATTTTGAATTAACCACGATTGATAGTTTTAGGGCGGAGCCTGCTTTTTATACTGTGGCCTTAGGTGTTAACAATGTTTTATTTCAATTACAACACATACTGTAACATGAATTCGATGGGGTAAGACAGCAATCTAGAGCTCCCAAACAGGTTCAATCTTTTGACCGCCCCATTTAAGAGTTATTTACAGAAAGGGAGTTAAAAATAGTCGATTAATAAGTTTTACACGGATTCATTTTGTTCACCTTTTATCTATTCATTATTATTTTTTGCCCTCTCTGCACCAATTACCAGCAGTCTTTAAATAAGTGAATAAGCATACTAGAACGACGAATAACGCTTTTCTCGCCTGAATTCCAAACCATAACCAAATGACTATATTAGCTATATTTTGATAAGTCCATGCATTAACGTGTAATTATAAGGGGCATTCGTTTTCTGCACACTGCTAAAAATCGTGGTTACTTATTTGAACAGACTCGTTGAGACTGTTCTAATTCCTTTTACATGTAGCGAGCAGAAACAAGTAAAATTTTATAAAATATCATCTACAAGCGTCGTAACAAAAGCATGCTAGCACAATCATGAGTTTTTCATCGTTTATGCACAAATAAAGGGGAAAAACGACAAAGAACAGAAAAGCACATTGTGTTACTTACCATCTGTGAAGTTTACATGGGCGATATAGTATGAGACACGAAATCATCATTCACTGCGTCACAAATCTTCATCGCAATCCAGTATCACACGTAGGACAATATCACTTCTGCAGCTTGGATTTTCTATGCATTTACCTATAAAAATAACAGACAAAGGGTTATAAGGGGCACACATCTACTCACAGTTCAAAAATATTTATTGTGGTAACTCATTTTAACCGTCTCAGTGAGGCTGTTCTAATCAGACAAACAATATTCTACATTTTGCACACAGAAACAAGTAGCGCGAAGAATTCTAGCACAATAATGATAGTGTATTCAACGTTTAAATACGAAAGAAATAATACAAATAAACATTGGGTTACTTACCATACGAGACGATGACATGAGCGACACGATGTTATTAACAGTTTTAATTGTTTTATCATAATAATCTAGTTAACTATACAAAAAGATGTTTTTCTCAGACAATATTTCTCAAAATAATTCAAAACACTGACACGATTTTTCAATTTGGCCGCTTGATGCGCCAACCATTGATTGCGCATGTTTATAAACGGTGCATGCGCAGCAGAAAAGGAATTTCAAATTTCACAGCAGGTGCCGAAAACTTGTATTTCACTGTGGGTAATAATATAACTTGTGGAAATTTAGTGATAGGTAACTATTTTGTTTGCTTACGTAATTATAAAATAGAGAATAGAATTGAAAATTTAAATTTTGAAAATTTCTTGCGCTTTTTAGCTCACCTAAGCCATATAGGCTCAGGGTGAGCTATTGTGATCAGTCGGTGTCCGTCGTGCGTCAATTTGCTTTAAATGACAACTTCTCTGGAACCACTAGGCCTAGGGCTTTGATATTTGGTATGAAGCATTGTCTAGTAAACCTCTACCAAGTTTTGTTCAAACACTGGCCCTGTGGTCCAAAGGGGCCCTGGGGGGTCTTGGGTTCGAAATTCAAATATACTTAAAAATCTTCTTCTGAAGAACCACTTTGTGCAGGTGCTTGAAATTCTGTATGTAGTATTGCCTAGTGGTCTTTTACCAAGTTTGTTCAAATGATGGCCCCAGGGTCTAAAATGGTCAAGGCCCAGGGGGCCATGGGATTGAACCATAGAAATACATAGAAAAATATTAAAAAATCTTCTTGTTCAGAACCATTTGGTTTAGTTGCTTGAAATGTTGTATGTAGCATTGCCTAATAATCTTATACCAAGCTTGTTCAAATAATGGCGCCAGGGTCCAAAATGGCCTAATGGCAGGGCGTCCAAGGTTTGAACCGTAGACAAATATTCAAAAATCTTCTTCAGAGCCGCAAGGCTCAGATGCTTGAAATTCGGTATGTAGCATTGCCTAATAGTCCTTTACCAAGTTTGTTCTTATGGTGACCCAGGGTCCAAAATAGCCCCGCGGCAGGGAGTCCTAAGTTTGAACCATATAAATACATAGAAAAGTATGAAAAAAACCTTCTTTTTCAGAACCACTTGGCTCAGATGCTTGAAATTTGGTACTAAGCACTGCCTAGTAGTCCTTTACCAAGTTTGTTCAAATGATGACCCCAGGATATAAATGGCCCCATCCCAGGGGTCATGAGATTGAACCATAGAAATACATAGAAAAAATATTAAAAAATCTTCACTTTCAGAAACACTTGGCTCAGATGCTTGAAATTTGGTTTGTAGCATTGCCTTGTAGTCGTTTATCCACTTGATACAAATGATGGCCCCAGGGTTCAAAATTGCCTCGCGGTAGGGAGTCGTGTGTTTGAAACATAGAAAAACATAGAAAAATATTCAAAAATCTTCTTCTTCAGAACCACATGGCTCAGATGCTTGAAATTTAGTATGTATCATTGTCTAGTGGTCCTTTACCTAGTTTGTTCAAATGATGGCCCAGGGTCAAAACGGCCACGTCCGAGGGGGTCATGGGTTTGAACCATAGCAATACATAGGAAAATATTCAAAAACCCTTTTCAGAACCTTTTGGAAATGGTTGCAAACTATCAGGTTTGTTCAAATGATGACCCTTGTTCGACCTTTAACCTTTTTGCTAAGGTGAGCGATTTAGGGCCTCTTGGTCCTCTTGTTTTAAATAGTAAAGTGAAGTACTTATTCCGACAGCAAGTATAAAATGTTAGAGTATATTTGGTCAATGTGCTATTACCAAATATGAGCCACGACATGACAAAACCAAGAGGTGGCATGTGGGCCCAGCAAAATCTCAGATCAGCCTTGGTTTCCGTCCAGTGTGATCAGAATCTTTCTGTCCCCATGACGCTAGGACTTTGAGATCATAGGCCTGGGCAAGAGTATTGCTGAAAGAAATTTTGGACCTATATCTATCATCATACCAAATAGGAAACAGATCCATCAAATAATTTAGACAATATAAGCTCTTAAAACTTTAAGCGTAAATGCGTACGCCGCCGCCGACTCCGACGCTGACGCCGATGCCGACGCCGGGGGCTGTGCAATAGCTCTTCCTGGACTTCGTCCAGGCGAGCTAAAAACCCATGACCGGCAACACGCATAAGCATACCAAACAATCCGCCTACATTTGTTATACCTCGTTCTTATTTTGGTTCTTATTCTAACACAGTGCGCCTATGGAAGCAATGGAAAGTTTCTGTGCTTTATTCTGCAACGATTTACTGTTTCGGAGCACGTGGGTCTAACTACTGACGTCACTAGCGATACTGACGTAATTTTGTGACGTTTTGAGACGTTAGACGGTGTTATGTCTCTTTTTCTTTCTAAATTCACCTTAAAAATGTACATTTATCTTAGGTACAGTGAAGAAAATTGGCGGGAGCATTAACGCGCTGGCAAGAAGGTTTAGAGAATTTGAATGAAAAGAATACTTTGCAGCGTTTTTTAGTGTTAAAATCGAGATAGTTCAGCTCTAGGATTGAATTGTTGTGTAATAATTCACTGTTTGTCGGTCTGTTGTAAATAGATATATCATTCGTGCTCCGCTCTCGTGATATGCTCAACTTCACTACTGACCTCCAAACAGTGCATTATTACTCAACAATTGACTGCCAGAGCTGATCTGTTTCTTAGTTAAATTCCCTTATTACGTTTATTTTTATCATTAATCATGATATGATCTTTTTACATTCATAATACAAAACTGTGCGTGTCTAGGATAGCTTGTGCATATGCGCAATCTGTTTGAGGCATCACAGTTCGTCCAACAAAGAACAATACAACTCGGTCTTCACGTGCGCAAGTTGATTGCGAATAGGATGGTGTACGACAAACAGTTCGCAAACGATATTGTCTTGCAAGAACTTAACACAATATTAATGGAGGAAAAGAACGATTTTCCACAAAATAATTCATGTTATTTCAAGCCGCTTATGCAAGGCCTGAATTGGAAAGTTGCCCATGCAAAATTTGTGGTTTAGCAACTCTCAAGAGTTTTGTGATAACTTCATCACCATTATTTTTTTTCTTTCTTTTTTTACTTCAAAACAAAAAGTGTGCACGATGCGTTTTACATGCATGCGAGTCAAATAGCATCGACATATTTTGGTTATTTATTTGCAAAAGCTTTATCGGTGGGAATGGAATTACGCTTGTAATAATACATGAGTCGGCAATTGACAAAGCCAGATATGACATTTAAACTTGACCCAGACTGACACACAATTGACCGGTAAAAGTGTTGAAAAGCATGAACATCTGGAATCTGCCAGATTTAAAGATAAGTTTTATGTCCCAAGACGTAGTTAGCTATAGGAAGGCGATTTGTTTTATCTTAAGGTGAGTGGGTACAATTTCAGGGATTGAAACTCTGGCACTTTTGTTTTTGTCTCCCTTTTCAATAGGGTTCAACTCTTATAGTCTTAGAGAAGATTTCCTTTAAGAGTAGACTCCATTTTGGAAGAGTTACGTCATTCAAAGGAAGTCTGATAAAATACCTCTACAAAGCAAAGACATATGTTTTCTATATGCAGTCTCTTTCCATCTCTCTCTCTCTCTCTCTCTGGAAAGACGAATCATTCCATTTGGCTGAGCGAAATTCTCTCTCTCTCTCTCTCTCTCTCTCTCTCTCTCTCCGTGGAAAGAAAAAAACAAGGATCATTCCATTAGCCTGAGCGAAATTGTGCAGCATATGGCAATAGGATATATGGGTTGTGATTTCGGAACTGGGCAGATGCGCAAGTTTATCTTGATTTTCAGTATGAGCTACGTCCGGGGAATATCTCTCGAGACATAAAATGTGCGCATGCCCAGACCATCGTCAGCATATGCGCACCTGTCAGGCTTCTGCGTGCGTGCGCTCATTTATTTCATTTGTGTGCATCATGTACATGCATCATTTTAGTTGCACAGTTTGCTTATGTTTCGTAATGTAGTATACTTTTTTAATTTATGTTTGCAAGAGGGCCTCAAGGAAGATTGGCTATGCCAATTGAGCTACCCTCTTAAAATAAAGCCATTACTTACTTACTTACTTCTGCAGTTTGCTCTGGCAGAAAGGAGGCGGATCTTACTGATCAATTAACTGTGACCAATGGAACTGATTTACTTTTAATACTGCGAAATCATTTTGGACGGATTGATATATTGAAAATACGTTAAACTTTGTATATGCTAACTTTGCCACGTGCTTAGTTGCGGATTCTGTCTGAAGTTTTCTTTGAGTACAATTTACCTTTGCGGACAGGAGAAATTATTGCCTTAGCAGGGCTGTAAAATCATTAGTATCAGACAAGGAGCTAGTCTACATACCAGACTGCGCATGTACGCAATCTATCCTGGGCAGACGCCGGCTTTAAAACATTAAAACGGTCTTGAGTTAATCATTATGAAATAGATTTCAATGACCTATTTTCGATTTCACTAACTTTATGACATGGTAAAACTATAATGTACATGAAGACAAATACAAGGTGAACGCGTTAAATAGATGGTAATAAAATGATTTTATTGTTTCTCTGATGCGTAGTTGCATTGCTGAACGGGAAGCCAGTAATGAAAAGAAATCAAATCAGTATCAAATGATCTTCATTCGTAATATGATAGTTTTGTAGAGTTCTGTATATAAATTTTAATCACTTCTTTACTCCATACTGTCTATAACTGCTTTCTTTTTATATTACTCGCCTTTAATTACTTGAAACTCGCTTTAGAGAGTTCGATACTATAAAATGTAAATAAATAACGACTGCTGGACGTTTTGGTAAGACAATTGTTGAAAGACTTGAAAACAGAACAATCTTCCTTTTTGTTGCCCCAAAGAGGGACTGGCTTTGAGGGACTTGCGCAAAGCGAAGGTAGAGCCTGGAAAAGTGTCTTTAAAGCAAAATGGTGTAAAATTAGGCCCTGCATAATGCGTTTATGATGATACGGATTAAATTATATAATCGTACAAACACAACTTTGTTTCTCTAGAAAAGTTTTCATATGTGTTATAAGAAAATTATCTCTTATCAAAGTTAAAACATGGTACAGATCTTTCGTACCCTGCAAACGTCTAACATGCAATTAATTACCAAGAGACAGATTACTCAATGATAAAAATCACGAATAATTTGCTAAATAGCCACATTTTGGATGGCATGCCATTAAATGGGCGTGTAATAGGTCTTTCTAGGTCCAACCAATGGAATAATTCGCTAATTTCCATGTCTTTGTTTTTAGTCTGTCAATGAACCGCCTATAACAACATAGATTGTAAAATTATAGCATTTTAAACGACTCTGAAGTGTAACTGACGCTGAACAGTGCAGCTGAAAGCGTGCTCTGGTATTCCGTATATTTGGTACCAAAAATTTTAATAAACATTGGGACACCAAAACTAATTAACAAAAATTACTCGAAAAAAATGGAAAGTTATATTTTAAAATGCTGCAATGCGCCCTACAGATGCGAGTGGAATGGAAAAACAGCGTTGATTGTGATCAGACTTCCCCTTGCAAGGGTACCGTAAGATGTTGCGTAGCGCATATATTGTAAAACTATGAAAATTCATATTTTGTGCGATTGTTTTTGAGCGTACATATGGCATATGTTCGATTTATTTTTATGTACATTTAAAGTGACCCGGTTTTTTTTAAGATACCCAGAAACCGGGGTTCGTTCTTGCGTTTCGTTTTCGGTAGGGTAGGCTACAGGATTGGGCTTCATTCTTTTCATTCCGTTATACCATAAAAATTCTATGTATTGGGATAGATAGGTCCGAGCGGACAGTGCAGACTCGTATCAGGCTGTCCTAGAGGAGCAGTCTGATCAGGGTCTACATTGTTTGCTATTCCGTCTGAATCTTTTGGCTACCGCTTTGTAAAACCAGGCTGTTCTGTGTTTAGGAGAGTTGCGGTGATTATTTTTGGGTGTCCCAATATTTAGAATTTTACGGTAGTACTGATTGCTGTCAGTGCTTTTTCTTTTCTTGACAGGAGTGATTGTGATGAGGCCTGTAACAGTAAATGTTTGGTTTCGCTGACCAGTGTCTGTTGTATATTTGTATTTGATATATCTTTTGATTTGTACATATTTTGTTAAGTGGGCCTCAGATAAGAGTAGCTTGTAGCTAATTGTGTCACCCACTGAAAATAAAGTCTTTATTATCAGTTATTAATATTATTATTATTTATCTTTTCAATGTTATGCACCAATGGGTTTAGTACAGTTTCGGTCCTTAAGCTAAAATGTTAAATACATACTTTTAAGGCTATTCTTGTGCGTTCCAACACTAGGCGTTCGTTTTGAAAATCTTGACGAAAATGTGTGGTTGAAACGGAAAAAGTACATACAAAAACTGCCAAAGTTCACGAAACACACGCACGGTAAATCAAACCAGGCATGTGGTCATTCAGAAACCCTTACAACCTATGTCACCAGAACGTAACGTATTTTCAAAAGAACTTCATTTCGTATGATCCAGTGCTTGTACTTGTGTTTAGTTTTGATATGATCTGCCATTTTGATTTCTTGCCATGACTATATATACTTACTCAGATGTGTACGTGCCCGGATGTAGGCCGAAATTCCGGATAAAACTTTTGTATTCTTCTTTCTTGTACTTTTCATATTCTCAAAACGAAAGAAAAAAAAACACACTCACACACTCGGAACACCTAATTAATTAAAAGCAGAGCAATCCGACTACATGTCGGCATACAAAATTGTGTTCATTTTGCGGAACAGAATAGAAAAGAACAAAAGCTCATCTATGTAGGTAAACATGCCAGGTTACACATAGATGATATATGATATTTAAACAAGTGGCATGTAATATTTAAGAGAAAAAAGGAACTTTTCAGTCTATCACACAAAAACTGTCAGCTGATTGGCCAATAATTCCAGCTGCGCATCTCCAGATGCAGGAAATCAAAACCTGTTGAAAACATATAATGGTATATGGTCCTGGAGAATTCAATTGGCAAAAAGAACTCCTTTGATGTCTTTGACAAATTAAAGTGAAAATTATTTTGCGGTGTAGACCTTAATGCATAAATATGCCGAAAACAGTGCGTTCAGCTCATTAATGATACATAGAATTGACGAAAAAAATAAATATAAAAATAAAAAATAAACCAGCATACTGGGAACTCGATACTCGCTTTTTACAAGTCGAACCTCGCTTTTTATAACTCGATACTTGCCTTTGATAACTCGCGACTCCCTTTTTATTACTCGATACTGTAAAAAAGAAATCCTCCTGCGGTCGATTGGTTAGAGTAACTCGGTTATGCTGCAGAAAGTCGCCGTAAGGTCACAAGATCGCGCCCGCGTTTCGACGACTGGGAAATCTCTCACTGTCAATCCAGCAATAAATGGGTATCTCTTTCGAATCAGGGAAGGATAAGGCAGCGAAAGGAGAGTGATGGGCTCCGCCTTTCATCTGTTGTGCCCAAGATACAGTGAGTCTCTAACCCCCACTGCCCCATTAGGCTATGGGGAACCTTTACCTTTTTATCTTCACCATGCATAGACCTTGCTGAACATTAAATTGTTAACACAAGTAAAGGCTGCTGGGGAAAGAAAACACAAAAATCAAAACAAAACACATTTATTACCTATCAGTCACTTGAAGGGAGTCAAACGCCCATTGCCGAGCTATAAGATGAATTAAAATGTTGGGAGTTGACTTGTATTTTGCTAAAAATCAAAACTTTACAAATAAATATATGTTGTGAGATATCATGTAAATTACCTCCTGCCATTCTCTTGAGTTCCGACTGTATAAAAATATAAATTGGGAGGCCTAAAGCCCCAAATTACCAATGTATGATACTAAATGTCGGGAGATAGATGCCTTAGCGGTCAGTGTCAACCCATATCAGACTGCATCTGAAATAAACAGTCTTATCAAGAACTTCATTGTTTGTCTTTTCCAACTATTCAAATCAGCTTAAGGTGTATGGGTATAGCTCCGTGTTTTTCTGTACTTTTTACAAAGAGAAACAACTTCCATTACATCATGTTTGCTTCCCTGAATGACATAACTCCTCAAATATGGAGTCTACTCCTAAAAGTAAGAGTTTAATTTGCAGGAGCAAATTATTCCTGCAAATTATTCCTTTTAAGAGTTGAACCCTATTGAGAAGGGAGACAAAATCGAAAATGGAGAAGTCTCAATCCCTGAAAGTGTACCCACTCACCTTAATATAAAACAAATAGATTTCCAACATATAACTTTGTCTCGGGGCATAAGACTCATTTTCTCTGATATGCACTCTTAAAGCTGGCAGATTCCAGTTGTTCTGATAATGCCCATGCTTTTCAATACCCTTACAGATCAATTGTGTGTCAAGCTGACACGTCATATCTGGTATCTTATAGCTGATATTGTGATGTCGCTTTTTGTAAATTTTCCCTTGTATCCTTACTAGCTTCTTTCGCAAAACTTATCAAAAGGCTGGTAGCATGTTAAAGACGTTATTGTTCACCTGCGCTTATTATGTTATCTAGATAAAACATTGCATATCTGTCCTTAATTTCAAAATGATTGGTAAAGCATTGTTCTAAATATGAGAACATCTGTAAACATAATATGAAATAGGCGCCACCTAAATTGCAACCAACCTACATTATGACTCCAGTAAAGAACTGAAACAAGAAAATTCTATCACAGCTGCATGGATAGCTCCTTTTGTTTTGAGATTGATTAATTAATTGATTGATTGATTGATTGATTGATTGATTGATTGATTGATTTTACCATTTTCGGTCGACATCTGAACAACACTTCGTATCACGAGATATTAAATAAATGATAATGAAATGAGAATAAAAAAGTACGCCTATGCAAGAGAGAGAACAGGGGACAGGTGTTTTGAAGAGACAGACAGACAGAGAGAGAATGGTACCACTGGCAACCGTAAAACCCTGCACAGTATCGGCAGCCAATGGTGCCATTTGCAACGTTGGCACCACTGGCAAAATTGCCAATGTCACCACTGGCAGTTCTTTGGTAGAGCCAATGGCACCAATTGTACCATTGGTAGAGCTGATGGCGCCTATAGCACCTATGCAGAGCCAATATTTTTCTGTGCTAAGAAATGTTTAGTTTTTCTACTTTTCTTTCATTATTGTGGGGAAAAATTCTCTTGTGTCAACTCGAGTGTTTATTATGGGTTCAATAAATTGCCATATTGAATGACGCAAATTTCCCGCCATGGTAATTTTTCCCACGCCCTAAGTTGTCTGCCGTATTGGCAGCCAATGGTCGGCAATGCTGGTTTCAATGGTAGAGTCAATAGTGCCAATATTGAAACTCAGAGCGTCATTGGCATGTCAATAGTGACACGGACAAAACCCCGAACGCAACCAGTGTGTTGGTTTTGACGTCACACATAAAAGATGCAACGTCACACTGGTGCTTCATCCAATCGATTACTAGATTATTTATATAACTGAGGGAAAACCGATAGGCCTAGTGGAGGTCATAAGCTGTATTGCATCTCTCCGTCAGCCTTTGTCGTTTCTAGACAGTTGTAAAGCTTGCTAGCTACATCACGTGTGCACCTCCTGCTGCCGACCTAGAAATATAATGCGTGTCACCAATAAACTGATGCCGAGAAGCCGCAGTCAAAAGGTAAGGGTTGTTTTTTTCTTCGAGCTGTACGGCCTTCTAGCCGAATATTCTGACGGCCATCATAGGATATTTTTTTTTTTTTGGAATTCACACGCGTGTTGCCAGGGAAGTGGCGGCGGAAGTTCAGGAATTTATTTTCGTCCAATAAAAATGCCAGCGTCTCGTTTCTCCATGAAGGAAAAACGCCGACCGAAAATTTATTGACACAAAAATTTCGAAGCCTTAGTGGTACGGGACAGAATAGAATAGAACAGAAATACGCCTTAATCATAAAGCAACCAACACTCGTTTTTTGCCGCCTTCGGCGGTAAACAACTCGTTGCTTGGTTGCTATAAGTACCACAAAGTAACAAAATGTAACAAATTCATGCAAAAACTGCCATATTCTATATAGCGAGTACACTCATTTGACCGATTCCGGTGGATTCACCTATTCCGGTGTATCCTGTTTCTTTCTCTGCAACGAAACAAGCTAGAAGCGAAATGATTTTTAGGTAATTACTTTCAATATTTATTTGTCAAACCCACATATAGTAAGGATCTCATTTATCAATCAAAGATACGGAAAACTGAGTTTAAAAGTGGCTGGTAATGCATATTTAACAAGAAAAATGACAGATGTTTTCAGGCCAACTGTGAAAATATGGTCGGACAATATTTGTGTAAACAAATATGTCGTAAACCTATATGTCTGTCGATTGCTCATTTTACTAGCTATCTAAACCGATAAATATCAAAACGAAATAAAATCAGTTACTTCGGTTTATTGAAATTTTAATTTATTAGCTCATTTAGCCTATTCCGGCGGATAGTATATTTGGGGAATGTCTCTGAGTTCTAAAATCCATATTAGTGCTGCATTCACGTCATGCAATTTGAATATGCAAGTAAAACTCCATAAGGCTTTATTTTGAATTGTCATTTATCATAGAATCCTGGATAAAAATATCAAACATTGTACTTACGAGCACTGAATCACCGTGTGCAAAATCAGATGTTTTAAATAGTCAATTATGTCAAATAAACATTTGTTTGCATAAAATCATCTTTCACCGAGCTAGTAATAATCCGACAGTTAACTTTTGGGGCGCCCCTCGGCGGTTCTTTCGATGTATTGTAAAAAATTTACAGATCCACCGGAATAAAAGAAGGTGCGTCGAAATAGGATAAAAGACAACGTCTGGTTGTCGTCAGATTTACCTATCTTCCTCAAATAGTTTGTGAACCCAAACAAAGTGCCTCAAACAGGAGGCTTTTATTTATTTGATGACACAAAAAAATTAAAAAATGACAGTGTATTTAGACTGTAGCGCACGGTCGACTAAAACATGCGTCGGAATAGGTCAAATGACTGTATGTATCATTCAGTATCATATATTAATGTATTTATTTATTGATTTATTTCCGTAAATAATTCTCCAAAGGGATAAAGAATAGTAATCATTAATACAACAACCCTTCCTAACGTTTCGGCGTATTGCCTTTATCAAAGAAACGAAATTTTTCGCGATAATTACATTTTGCCCTATTGCCGTAACTTGTTTACGCTATGCGACGTTGTGAAAATTTTGCCGCGGCGTCCCGTCGTAACGTCACGTCACATTGTAGGCGCTACAAATAAGGGCGCGAAATCGGACACACAACTCTATGAATCTCACCATGCCTTTTCCTGGAGGCGTTTTGCCGTAAATTTTGTGTATTATGTGCAATGTGACGTAACGTTGCGACGGAACGTCGCGGCAAAATTTTTACAACGTCGCATAGCGTAAACAAGTTACGGCAATAGGGCAAAATGTAATTATCGTGAAAAATTTTGTTTCTTTGATAAAGGCAATACGCCGAAACGTTAGGAAGGGTTGTTGTATTAATGACATTTATTTATTATTATTATTATTTTACAAATCTTGCAAGCATTTTTCTTACAACCGTCTTTGTGTTAAGCTATCAGACATCCTTTCCTCAACAGGATCATTTTAAATCGTGGGTCTTGGACACGTAGCCGTATGACCACTTTATGGGGCTGAACCGCTTTTTGTTGAAAATGTACTGCTCTGCAATTGATTTTCTGTATATAAAATATCAATACAGCCATAGCACTTATTGCATTACTGATTTACTAGGAAAAGAAAGTAGCTGACACCAAACAGTCTAGTGGGTGAGTCCTTTTGGTTGCTAAGTACCTGTCATGTAGCCTCTGAAACCTGATCAGTCTGCATGAGCAGTGTATAATTATCTAAGTTTGTTCAAACTCAGTGCCTTTCTCTAGAAAACTCTAGAAAATGTAGGTTGGAGATATAAAAATTACGTCTGTCAGCCATGAAATATTGGATTCGTTGAAAGTGGACAGCAAGACTTACTTCTTTAGAATTTATTTTGAAGGCGGTCGGACTACTAAACCCTCGATGATGCAGGTTGTCGCGGAAGAACTTCCAGTGAAGCAGGTGTACCCCTCTACTGCCCCGAGGCAGCTTGTTTGTCACGGTGTTCGACCTGCGACAGCAGACCGCTGGTTCATGAAACCTAAGGAAGATGCGACTTAGTCTTTTGCGGTTCTGTCTATATACTGAATAAATCTGCAATGTTCTCCTTCCACATGAAATACAGACTCCGAACTTTACACGGGCACGGAAGTTCGTGAATGGCGGAAAGTAAGACGCTCATATCAAACTCCACAAGGTTTATGGGAGTTTGTTGAACGTTTGTCCATCTCCGGATGTCTCGTATTTAGTCTTGGTAACAATTAACTCCTCTTGTGACATGCAGGTGGTGAACCTCTATAGGCTGGAATTCCTCAGATACAGGGGACTAAATATATCATTACTGTCTCGATATCAATTTCAAAGAAAAGCAGTGTAGGGGTCCGGTACCGGATCCCTAGCCTGCCAGTCTCGGCGCCCGGTACCGGACCCGGAGCCTGGCCTGTTAAGAATGGCTCGGGGCCCTGTAATATGTTAATCACTGTACATTAGCGGTTGTTACTTTAAATAGTTAAACATATTTTATTCACAGTTTCTCTTACGTGCAACGGACGGGCGAACGTACGGACGGCCAATGGGAAACACAATACCTCGCCACTGTTCAACAAATAGACTGACAAATAAACAAATATATTAAAATATAAAATATGATAAATAAATAACTAAAATAAAATAAGAACAATATTATTATTTACAGTACCAACAATTACTGTGATCCGGCTTTGTAATTCATTTCAGTTTTGGTCAGTTTGAGGGCTGGATTTGGATTTTGATTGTTTCAGTTCCTGGTCTTTGCATACTTTTTACTTTGAGTATGACCTTTGGTCATACCGTAATACCGCTTATACAAATGGCGATATACGGAGAAAAGATCATAATCTAATAGGAATTTAACGATTACTGTGTATTTCCATTTGAGACATATATTACCCATATTGAGACATGCTGGACCCGGAGACAATCCTCGTATGAGCGCCTAGGAGTCCGGTACCGGACTCCGAGACTCAGATTCTGAAAGAAAATTTATAAATAACATAAACATATATTATACAGTCATTAACACGTATGTTTTGTCATTTCAGATCACACAACACAACAAAAAAAAAAAAAAAAAAAAAAAAAAAACGCTGCATTCTAATGTAATGTGATTCAACTTACAAAACTGTATGTAATGGACTTTTGCATGCATTTATAACGTATTCTAAGGACTCAGTCAAAAAATTTTTGTAGAGAAATCTAGATACAAATACTTTGAATGATGAATATAGAATTTATTTCATATGCACGTTTACGGTCTAAATCCCATTTCCGTTCTCTGAAATGCATGTCTTATGTATGTCTTATGCATACATACTTATTCTTTATTATCTAACTGCGTCATTAATCAGTTACAATGTACTCACTATAATAAAGATGAAACATAAGTCGCCATTTTTTGCGAGCAACTTTTCGAATAGCATCTAAATCGAAACAAAGAAAAAATAAATATGAATAAATAAAAATAAAATAATAACACAAAAAAAGATCAAACACCTTTTTGATAAAAATATTTTGCTGAAACACTTAGAAACAGTTGTTTTCTGACAGTTATACTAATTGATTAAATGACAAAATTAGAATAAGTTAAGTGTACGAAGACGTTATTTTTTTTTCAAATAAGATTCTTATACATTTTATTCGTCTGTATTTCGACATAGTTTAGTTCATGATTTTTTGGGCAATAACCATAATGTGGTTTCTCCGAATTATGGATAAAACTTCGATGACATTCACTGCGTATTTTTACTAAAGGTTTTATCCAAATTTTGGATAAAACTTACAACTGTGTTTTGGAACAGCGTATTTTAAGGCAGGGATTTTGATTTTCTCAGCTAGTTTGGTTTTATCCAAATTTTGGATAAAATATTTCTGCGTCTTCGTTGTACTGCATTTCCTGCTTATCCAAATTTTGGATAAGAAGTTTTGGCCGTGTGTTTTCATATAGTGTGGAGCAAGACAGGGTGTTTGTTTATCCCAGCTAGTTTGGTTTTATCCAAATTTTGGATAAAATTATTTCTGCGTATTCGTTGTACTGCATTTCCTGCTTATCCAAATTTTGGATAAAAATTTTGGCCGTGTGTTTTTATATTGTGTGGGGCAAGACAGGATGTTTGTTTATCCCAGCTGGTTTGGTTTTATCCAAATTTTGGATAAAATAAAATTTAATGTATTTCAGTCTGTGTATTCGCTGCATTGTATTGCCTGCACAGTCGCTTATCCAAATTTTGGATAAAATTTTCGGCCATGTATTTTCATACAGTATAAGGCATAGGCATGGTGTTTTCTTATCCCAGGCTGTTTGGTTTATCCAAATTTTGGATAAAAATGGATTAGATCTAATTCTAATTATTACTCATCAGTTAACTAAAGTACAGTGTAGAGCCATTTATCCAAATTTTGAACCAACAAATGTCTTATCCAAAATCATAGAGCCAGTTTGAGCAAATGGATTTGCTCAAACGTAAATGGACACAGTTTAAAGTGGTTGCTGTGCAAAATTCAAGATAGTTGCCATCCCCAGATATAGTATAAATCATTCAAACACCCTTTAATCTAAACAACTAAACCGATTTGATGGATATTGTGCAGAGAGCATAAGGGCATCTTCTAATGCAAAACAGCACATGCTATTGCTTTCGGATAATAATTTTGGGGGGCAATATCAGTAAACTTTAAACGTACTCATTGAGGCGTTTTTCTTTTCTTTCTTTTTAAATCCTATCAATTAATTAATGAGGCTTGTATCGAGAAGGTACAACTTTAGATGTCCATATTACAGATATTTCTATTTGGGTTTTATGTAAGGAAACATGTAACACGAATACTAATGTAGGTTTCACATGCAAAAGGTAAAAAAGACATCATTTGATATCATTATTATTATTCATTTATTTTATTCGTTTTATGTTTTTTACCCAAGCTGATTATATAATGCTAAACTTTCCAGCTCTTTTGGACAGTCACACTACATTTGAGCCGCGACACGTGAAAACCAACAACGTGGTTGTGCGCCCAGTGCAGACTCAGATCAGCCTAGGCATCCCCTCAGTCCGCTCAGACTCTTTGCTAAGCGCTTAAAGGGTAGCTAAGGGTCTAAGCTACCTCCATGCGGACAGCGAAGACTCTGATCAGACTGGGCGGATGCCCAGGCTGATCTGAGTCTGCGCTGGGCGCACAACCACATTGTTGGTTTTGTCGCGACGCGGCTCATTTATATTTCTGAAAAAGATATGACATACCTCGTGTTTCTAAGACTTTCCAGTATTAACAGGCAAAGTTATTGATAGCATAATGATCATACATCATATTTTGTTTTACTTTAAACCTTCTCTATGACTAACTTTGGTCATTGTTCGATGAACTAATATGAGTAGGAATATGTAAGTCAAGATTTAACCGATTTTAATTTTTGTGGCAAAACAATTCGATCGGACAGGGGTACAATCGGTTATTAGTAACAGAAATATGCGACGCATCACGAGTAAAGGCTTTCCACATCATAAATGAGCCGCGACACGACAAAACCAACAAAGTGGCATGTGCGCTCAGCGAAGAATCAAATCAGCCTGGGCAGCTGCCCAGTCTACACAGAGTCTTCGCTGGTGTGCTTTAAGGCTAGCCAAGGCTGTATGCTAACTCCATTCGGACAGCGAGACTCTGATCAGACCGGGCGGATGCCCGGGCTGATCTGAGTCTTCGCTGGGCGCACATGCCTCTTTGTTGGTTTTGTCGCGTTGCGGCTCATATAAGACCTCTTCTTGTTTTGTTGTGTTTTGTCCAGCCATGCTTGTTGAGGAAGGCTGCAGTCCCTGGACACAAAACCATGTGAGCCGCGATACGAGAAAACCAACAATGTGGTTGTGCGCCCAGCGCAGACTCAGATCAGCCTGAGCATCCACCCAGTCTGTTCCGCCTCTTCGCTAAGCGCTTAAAGGGTTGCTAAGGGTCTAAGCTACCTTCATGCGGACAGCGAAGACTCTGATCAGACTGGGCGGATGCCTAGGCTGATCTGAGTCTGCGCTGGGCGCAAAGCCACATTGTTGGTTTTGTCGTGTCGCGGCTCATTTCATTTATTAAACAGATTTTTTAATATAGTGGGGCTCTTTGGGATAAATCCAGTAATGAGGACCAAAAATTACTTGAAACTGTACAAAATAAGACTATGAGAAGTTTAATTGGAGCTACTAAATTATGCAGCGTCTCCAAACTTTATGAAGAAACTGGTTTCACTACATTAGCTATGCGCCGTGAGCTTTAGAAACATACTGTATTTCGTGCACCTGGCAATTATTTAAGTTCACCTGAGCTCAGAGTGCTCATGGTTGAATTGTCATTAACAGTCAAGGTCCATTCGTCAGCAATCCACCCATCCACCCATTTGTCCAGCCATTTGTCCATCTACATGTATATTTTCATCAAATAAATGTTAGTCTGAGACTTATTAATTTACCTTAACCCATTGAATATAAAGCCTTTTGGGCAAAACAATGACAGCAAAATAGCTTAAGTGGTTGCTGTGCAAAATTCAAGATAGTTGCCATCCCCAGATATAATGAAAATTATTCAAACACCCTTTAATCTAAAACAACTAAACCGGTTTGATGGATATTGTGCAGAGAGCATGCAGGGCATCTTCTAATGCAAAACAGCTCATGCTATTGCTTTCGGATAATAATTTGGGGGCAATATCAGTAAACTTTAAGTACTCATTGAGCCGTGTTTCTTTTCTTTCTTTTTAAATCGTATCAATTAATTAATGAGGCTTGTATCGAGAAAATACAACTTTAGATGTCCATATTACAAATATTTCTATTTGGGTTTTATGTAAGGAAATATGCAACACGAATACTAATGTAGGTTTCACATGCAAAAGGTAAAAAAAAGACATCATTTGATATCATTATTATTATTCATTTATTTTATTCGTTTTATGTTTTTACCCAAGCTGATTATATAATGCTAAACTTTCCCGCTCTTTTGGACAGTCACACTACATTTGAGCCGCGACACGACAAAGCCAACAATGTGGTTGTGCGCCCAGCGCAGACTCAGATCAGCCTGGGCATCCACCCAGTCTGATCAGAGTCTTCGATATCCGCATGAATGTAGCTTCGACTCTAAGCTACCCTTTAAGTGCTTAGCGAAGAGTCTGACTAGACTTGGCGGATGCCAAGGCTGATCTGAGTCTGCGCTGGGCGCACAACCACATTGTTGGTTTTCTCGTGTCGCGGTTCATTTATATTTCTGAAAAAGATATGACATACCTCGTGTTTCTAAGACTTTCCAGTATTAACAGGCAAAGTTATTGATAGCATAATGATCATACATCACATTTTTTACTTTAAACCTTCTCTATGACTAACTTTGGTCATTGTTCGATGAACTAATATGAGTGGGTATATGTTAGTCAAGATTTAACCGATTTTAATTTTTGTGGCAAAACACATCGATCGGACACTGGTACAGTCGGGTATTACTAACAGAAATATGCGACGCACCACGAGTAAAGGCCTCTCATATCATATGAGCCGCGACACGACAAAACAAACAAAGTTACATGTGCGCCAAGTTGAAGTCTCAAATCAGCCCGGGCAGCCGCCCAGTCTACTTAGAGTCTTCGCAGTCTGCTCTAAGGCTAGCTAAGGTTCTACGCTAGCTCCCTTCGGAGAGCGAAGAATCTGATCAGACTGGGCGGATGTCCAGGCTGATCTGAGTCTTCGCTGGGCGCACATGCCTCTTTGTTCGTTTTGTCATGCTGCGGCTCAAAAAAGACCTCTTCTTGCTTGTTGTGTTTTGTCCAGCCATGCTTGATGAGGAAGGATGCAGTCCCTGGACACAAAACAATGTCAGGTACATTGTATCGTTGTGTGTTGTGTTTAGCGTGCACATGTATAATTTTGCTGGTCTGAAAGGGCGGACGCCACAGCCGACGTTCAGCCACCCTGTAATCACTGACCACCCTGATTCAACTTATTCCAGCTCAGGGCACACTCGGTGCGGAGTTCCTTGGCCCTGTTGTTCAAAGCATCGTGAGCCCAACGAGCTCGTTAAGGGATAGGCCGGCAACCCGACCGTAGGTATACAGACATGCAGAAGTGTTCTCGCGTAAGGGTCATACTAAACACCGAAGAGAATGGCACACCCGAACGGTTCCGGGGTTAGTTAAGGGGTGTTGTGTCTTTATAGACAAATACTCTGCTACTTTTTGTTGAAAAATTATTGGTGTATTTGAGATAGTAATGTTTGAAATTTTAACGTCTCGTTAACTAAGTTAGTTTTGAACAACCGGGCCCAGGTCTACATCTACTCGAATGAAAAACAAATGAGCCGCGACACGACAAAACCAACAATGTGGTTGTGCGCCCAGCGCAGACTCAGATCAGCCTGGGCATCCGCCCAGTCTGATCAGAGTCTTCGCTGTCCGCATGGAGGTAGCTTAGATCCTTCGCTTCTCTTTGAGCACTTAACGAAAAGTCTGATCAAACTGGGCGGATGCCCAGGCTGATCTGAGTCTGCGCTGGGCGCAAAACCACATTGTTGGTTTTGTCGTGTCGCGGCTCATATGTTCAAATGACCTGGCTCAACTTTTAATCGGATGTGAGTAATAAATGAATTGTTTCTAAAATGTTTTGTACTGAAGCAATGGAATGAAACTCATAGCTGCGTCTTCATCACTAAAGATCATTCACTGGTGCCGTGCCATGTTAAGGTAGACATATAACATACATGAACAGTGGGGGTTCTGATCAGTCTGGACATTTGCGCTCTCTGGTGAGCTTCTTTGATTTCCCTGCTATACATTCCCCAGGAGCCATAGATTGATCTTGCGAACAGGAAATACTCTGATCAGTCTGCGCAAATGCGCAAACTGGTCAGAGTCTTGCCCGTTCGCACGTTTTATGCACATTCTTTTCACGTTTCAGTTGGATAAAAATGATGATTTATTTATCCGATGGCAAAATATATATTTTGAATCAATTTGGGCGTGAAGCGTACTTATAAAACACTTAGAAAGACAAAAAGTCACTTTACTTATTGCCTGCAGACTGCAGTTAAGATAGTCACGGTGAATGAATTTCATCACACCTTTTATTTTTGCTTGATTCTTTTTATTATTATCCTTCAATCTACCGCTGAAAATAAATTGACGTTCCGATGAGTATTACATTAAAAATTATAAAAATGAAATCTACCATTCTTGAGACTCAAAATTGATAAATTGATATCGCCGACGAAAAAAGTGTTTGTTTATAATAAGGGTGTCTTCTTAAGTTTGTATGCTCTACCATATAATATATCTAAATATAATTAATAATATATAGTAAATAATATGAGCCGCGACACGACAAAACCAACAATATGGTTGTGCGCCCATCGCAGACTCAGATCAGCCTGGGCATCCGCCCAGTCTGATCAGAGTCTTCGCTGTCCGCATGGAGGTAGCTTAGAACCTCAGTTACCCTTTAAGCGCTTAACGAAGAGTCTAATCGGACTGGGCGAATGTCCAGGCTGATTTGCGTCTGCGCTGGGCGCACAACCACTTTGTTGGTTTTGTCGTGTCGCGGCTCAGTTATAATCTAATCACTATTAATCAGAATGCTTCAGCTTCATTGATGACCCTTTTCAAGTTCTTTTTTATTTAAAAGCAATAAGAGTTACTTTGTTTATTTACGGGAAGATAAGACACAAACAGGCATTTTTATCTGTTACTGACAAGCACTGAAAGGCATACTGTAAAATATGGTATGGTATGATGGACTGGTATGTGGTATGGTATGAAAAACCTGATACCATACCACAAACCATACCAAAATTATTAGTGACCTGTAGTTTTATCTAGATCTGTAGTCTCTGAAAGTCAATAGCCGACAGACCTTGACATAAGGATTATACCCATCATCATCATCAAATGCATTGTCAACAATGTTAACAAGATCACCTCTATATAGGCGTTATACCCATCATTATCGAATGCATGACAAGAATGTTAACAAGATCACCTAGAGAGGTGATCTTGTTAACATTGTTGTCATGCATTTGATAATGATGGGTATAATGCCCAAATAATACTTTTGGTGTGGCCGTTTGGTATGGTATGGTATGGGATTTTCATACCATACCACATACCAATCCATCATACCACACCATATTTTACAGTATGCCGCACTGAAGTGGTTAATCTCGACACTGGCTGGGAAGTTTTAAGTCAGACTGGGAATGCTACTGTTGGAATATGTTAAACCGGGTTGATTTTAGTTTCAATGTACATTATGTTCCTGTAAAAACTCTAGAAATCGTCATTTCACATAAAATTCTACATTGACAAGTATGATGGATTAAGTCGTTATTATGAACACAAAATCCTTTGTGGAATTTTCTATCATGATTTGCTGAGGAAATACAGAGAATACCATGTTAGTGTCTTTTGATAGCAAGTTCATCAGGCGAGACCAGAAACAGCGTAAGAATGACGAGGCTTGCCGAGCCAGTCCGATGTGTTTCTGGTCGAGCCTGATGAACTTGATATTAAAAAACAATTACATGCTTTTCTATTCACCATGTATCATTAGAAGATTTTACGGCGTAAAAAGCGGCAAACAAATGATAAGCAAACGTAGTTTTTTTCGAACTTGCTGACGTTGCGAATGCGTTATGACGTAAGTCGGTGACGTCAGTTAACCAATCGAACGTTGATATCACGGCCAACGTCAGTATGTAGCCTGTCGTCTTCAGAGATCGCTTCTAAAGGCATCACCTGATAACATTGGCGGAAGCGCAGTTCTAAAGTGACATGATATCACATCATGTTATCATACCCCAGATATCAGGTGAATTTCGCAGCAGATGCATGATAAAAACAAACAAAGAGGTCTCAGTTGTTCAAGGCATCGTTAGCTGAACGAAATCGTTAGTCAAGAATTCGTTAAGTCTTACAGTAGAGTGTTGGAAACGGCCAGTGGCCGGGTGGCAAGATGCGCCTAATTTTTGTCGGGGGCCACCAGAAATCTCCAAAATACAATTTTACGTGGTCCAAATGTATTTTTCTGGCAATGGTAAATGAATGGCATCTTTAGCTAGTCAACATTTTGGGCCACTAAAATTTTGAGCAGTGAAGAATTTGGGCCACCATGTTAATCTTGGGAGTTTCCAGCACTGCCTGACAAAGTACTTACAAAATCAATAGCGGTAGGGGAGAGTCGGGTAACTTCGGACAGGCGGGTAGATTCGGACATACAATTGCAAACAGTGAAAATCCAGATGAGACGGCTCATAATGAGCCATCTCACCAGGATTCTCTCTGTTTGGCCAGTGAAGTTTTGTTTTAGTTCCAAACAACTGACATATAAAGGAAACAATGTCAGTGTTCAAATTTACCCACTTTCCGAAGTTACCCGACTCTCCCCTAAATATTGTGACGAGATTTTGCACTTTTCACATTTTTTCTGGAAAAAATGGCTGTGTTTTGATGTACAATAGACCTACGTTTCGTTAACGACGTTGTTAGGTTTGAACAATTGAGTCCTGCTGTATAAGCCTTCGCGTGATTGTTTCATTGTAAAATATCCTGCCAAACCAGATATTACAGCCTGTATCGTCCTTGAAAAAGATGCAAAGGTCCTCAAAGCTTCAAAAATTAAATCGCTGCTTGTTTGGTAAAAACAATCCCGAAGGGTTCAAGAGGTAGCATGTGGACAAGAAATCGTGTTGCTAAGGTCCACAAAATCTAGTCAACTGCAAAGATAAGCAAGAAAAGTTTCTGGAACTGACACAATTCAATCCTAGATCCTACCCAAGACACCAGGTGGGAAAGAGACAAACAAAATTAGTCACCACCAAAAACATCAACATGTAGATGGTCAACGGGCTCGCCTAAACAGCACAAACAATATATCAGTAACATACATTGCAACAAACAACACTTAAATCAAAGCATAACCCAGAGCTAAATACCGAAGATCCCGAACTTGACATTCTATACAGTTGCAGTTTCGTTATTAGCTGAGCCACAACATTTACATCTATGGAAAGATCTGGCAGAAAGGTCCTGGTATTAACCCCGAACAAAAATGAACTATGATTTCAGACGGAGAAATCAATATGATCAGGTTCAGTGCAGCATCCGCACAGTCTAATCAGGTCTGTGCTATAAAATGCATGGCTAGCGATGGCAAAGATACTCGTAAGATTGCAGTGTTTTTCGTGATGGTTGATGTCTTTAAAATTGCTCGCATATTTTGTATTATGTTCTAGGTCTCAACTGCACGTTTGGCTATTCTTCGCTGTGGCAACAAGCAAAGCGAATACTGCATTGTTTGGTACAATAAAGCTGTACATGTAAAAAAAAAATAGGGTCAAGTCAGGTAAATTCGGACAGCAGGTTAATTCGGACAGTGACAGTGTTTCCTTTGTATGTCAGTTGTTTGAAATTAAGATAAAATTAACTGGGCAAACAGTGAAAAACCTGACAAGCCGTATCATCTGGATTTTCACTGTTTGCAATGGTATGTCCGAGTTACCCGACTCTACCCAAATCGCAATACATGTTGCTTTGTATGCAGACAGGAATGACACAGGGCGCTGTTTCAAGACCATTATTCTGTTTTTCTGATGGATTGGTTTCATCAGCATAATCTTGTTGTATCCCCATTGTTACGGAGCAGGAAGAAATCTAGAATTAATCTGTGTAACTATTTATATACCGTCAACTCTCGATATCTCGAAGTCTAATTTCAGCCCAAACTACCGATATCTAGAAATAAATTTTCTGGTACCAGGAAATTTACTTTGAGATATCAGTAGTTTGAGATAACAGGAGCTGAAATGTAAATATAATAGGAAATATATTCTTTGATATAAGAAGATATTTTGAGATATCAATGTTCGAGATATCGGGAGTTGACTGTTAATTTAACAGGCACAAAAGCACACAAAATGAAGAACACGGTTTTAAGAAACAAGAAATAAAACTCTATTCTTAACATTCTACTGTGCGACAAAATTGAAGAGAAGGCCACTTACCCCATTCAGACCGCCATAGTGCCAGTAATCTTTAGGGACCACGTCTTCGTTCATGCCATCCACCCATTCTGGTGTCCCTTTCTTTGTCATCCTTACAATATAAGAACTATTCTCTCTATTTTCTGGCAGCTTCTTAATATATCATTGTGTGTTAATGTAACACTTCACTAATTGGTCAGCCTTGGTCTTGACGAGTACTAAGCTGAATCACGATTACCTATTTCTAGTTTATAATATGTAACTGTATTGCTGAAAATAATATCATTTTTGGTTTAATAGAAAGTGAAATCTTTAGAAATAGTTTAAAAATATGAAAAAATAAAATATGGTATCAGGTGTATTGTATTTTTTTATACAAATGTGATTGATTTATATAAGTCAAGTTTCTAGGTTGTGAAATGTAATGACGCAGTTGCTAGATGGAGGCGCTTGACTCAGTAGAAGTCTCGAACTTAAATCCAACCAGACCCCCATGCGTTGTGACCTTTAGCAAGTGGCATATTCAGAGCCCTGATTTGTATGAACATGTATATAAAAAGAAGTCTGAAAAAGTCACAATACAAGCTCTACAAAGCGACTTTAAATTAAGAATATCACTATTATTGCTATAAACCCTATTTCGGCATCATGTTAAAACTCAGACACTGCTACGAACCGATATGCAGGTATGGAGCATACAAAATCACTAGGTTTATATTTACACTTAAAAGAAATTAAAAAGAAAAAAAAATGTAATCCTTAGAAAGTAATTTCATTTAGTTTTCTTCCTTAAAGCGATTTTGTTTAAAACCTTAAGAATTGTAATGCTATAAGAAAACCATTCCGTTTCAACTAAATTCCTACTAAAAATGAACACTTTGTCCACGAAATAAGCGAAAGCTTCGAAAATAAACTGAATCTGAAGAATCTGTTTACCCCAAGTCCTCTTGAAAAATATGAAACAAAGGCTTAATAGTAATGAAATAAATATATGGTAATTTTATGTAAGCCGACGGTATCTTTTAAAGTATATGGCTACATCTACATTATTTCCTCCATTTTCACAAAGCGGAATAATTTTCGCGGCATCTTATTTGCTTTCCTGGATTACCTAGCCCTTCCAAAATGGGGTCTACTCTTAAAGGAAAAACTTGCTCCTATAGGAGCAAGTTCTTTATTTTGCGAGCTGACCCCTTTTGAGAAGGGAGGCAAAATAGAGCTGGAAGAGTTGCCTCCCCTGATAGAGTATCTATGCACCTTAATGCGAGTTGCTGCTGGGCAGGGACGATTTTAGTAGTGATGCTTTTAGATAAATACATGACTTACGAAAGGGCAAAATTAAATTGCGACTTTTGCGTCTTCATCGGTTGAGATTTTTGCCTTTGGTAGAAATGCTTCAGTTAACCTGGTACTTTTATATAAACATCACCTTTTGTTTTGTTTTCTTTTGTTTCTTTCGTTCCCCTTTGCAGTCATATGTTTAGGAACATAATAAGTGTTTGTCCCGAGTTTCATTTCAGTTAAGTTTTCATGTTAGCCTTGTAAACTCTCTCCCTCTCTCTCTCTCTCTCTCTCTCTCTCTCTCTCTCTCTCTCTCTGCTTTTTATTATTATTTTTTATCTCTGTATCTTTTCCTCTCTAAATCTCTGTCCGTCTGTTTTTTGTATCATTTTCTTCTGTATAACGGTAGTATGGCTATATACAATTTAGCACAGTAACTTTGAAATGCGTAAATGGAAACGTGCTTCGACTGCAAGGACATCCTAAAAAAAAGACTTGCCTATCTTCAAATAAGGCATTTTTCCTATTCAAATTATAACACTCAAAGAACAGTTGCAAAGAAAATGTATTTATGCTTTGTGTGATTACCCTGTGACGTGACTTAAAAGGTGTACAGTACCTTTCCTCAAACTAAAAAAAAAAAAGGAAGGAAAATGACCGAGCGTGACAGTATGAAGACGAATACAAAAAGCTAAAACTTTATGATTAGTTGCAGAGACAGAATGGACAGGCAGATATAAAGACGAGAGGACGTACAGATGTACTATATGGGCAAACCGGCAAGTATATGCACTGCCGAAACGTTTTTCCCGGGGATGGGGGTGGGACCGGTATCAAGTGATTAAAGTCAAGTAACCAAATTAGAGGAGGGTTGGCTGGTTGTTTGGGGCTTAACGGCCCTTTGAGACAATATTTCAATCTATATCGAGCCGTCTCCCAGAGCGAGGGACAAAAAAGAGGTATGATAGGCGAGAGAAAAATATCCAAACAACCTCCGACCGCACCTACTGCAATCACAGAAGGCCCTTGCCCTAATATATATTATCTAAATTAATAGGACGTCCTGGCATTGAAAGTTTCCCAGCATCGTCGCCCAACCCGAACACCCTGAGAGGAGGAAATGGAAGAGGTCTTACCGAGAGATTTTCAAAAAGACAAGTGACCAAATTAGTGGGGTTGAAGCATTACCGAGTGATTAAGGCAAATAAACCAGATTATGATAATTTTTCATCTGATTTCGACAGTTACTTGCGCATAAAATATTCCACTTGTAAACGTATCCAGAATTCTTTGCAAAGTTAACATTATTATTGTCCCCCGCCTTTTCGAAGAAAAGCGGAGGGACATAGTTTTCGACTTTCCGTCCTTCCGTCCTTCCGAGTTTCCGTCCCCCTAAAGTAGTAGGTACCTTGTGTGCGCAACTCCTTCTACAGTTTTATGCCGATTCTTTCTAAACTTTACAGCTGTTTTCGTCATGGTCTGAAGATATGCATGTGGTTTGGATATAATCCTGAGATTATTTTTGTCACTTTTTCCACAAGTTGAACTTAGTCATTTTTTAGGCGTTTTTACTATCAAAGTGACTAGATAGTGGGTACCTTGTGTGCACAACTCCGCCAACAGTTTTATGCCGATGCCTTTGAAACTTCACAGGTGTTTTGGTCATGGTCTGAAGATATGCATGTGGTTAGGATATAATCCTCTCATTATTTTTTGTCACTAATTCCAGAAGTTGGACTTTGTCATTTTTAGGCGTTTTACTATCATAGTGACTAGATAGTGGGTACCTCGTGTGCGCAACTCCTCCTACAGTTTTATGCCGAATCCTTTGAAACTTCACAGGTGTTTTGGTCATGGTCTGAAAATATGCATGTGGTTAGGATATAATCCTCTCATTATTTTTTGTCACTAATTCCAGAAGTTGGACTTTGTCATTTTTAGGCGTTTTACTATCATAGTGACTAGATAGTGGGTACCTCGTGTGTGCAACTCCTCCTACAGTTTTATGCCGAATCCTTTGAAACTTCACAGGTGCTTTGATCATGGTCTGAAGATATGCACGTGGTTTGGATATAATCCTGTCATTATTTTTTATTACGTTTTGCACATTTTTAACTTAGCCGCTTTCCAGCTCAAATACTAAGTGTATATACAGTGGAGACCTAGTTTCCAAGGCGGGGGACATAAATTCGTGGAATTTGCTTGTTTATAATGATTTTAAAGGCATGTACAAGCTTTCAAGCTTTGTTTCATTAATTGACACTGTCCTTGGATGTTTTATATCTACCTAGATTATCAGGGTAAGGTCAAGGTGGGGGCTACGGCTAAGGTCTCATCTATTATATTCTTTTAGGTATATAACACCCAGCCCCGCTCCACTGCTTCTACGCCTATGAAGTTTTATTCACACATGTTATCCAGCATCCTCCCCCCTCCCAAGCCCCATTTCTGCCCCTAGGGAATTTTGTCCGGCTAGAAAAATATTATCATATGGCGTCGCTGTTATTCATTCGATAATTTCGTGTCATAAAAATCGTACGACCACACGTGTAATAACAATTTTGCGCGTGCATGTTTCGTCAATGACAACGTCCGTGTCAACAATGCGTTTTCTTATAGAAATAATGTTCATTTTTAATGCGAAAAAAATCCCATTTTATGGGTCATATGATAAACAGAATCTTACACTCGTGGTCATTTCATATGAAATTTATGAAACTCGCCGAAGGCTCGTTTCATAAATTTCATATGAAATGACAACTCGTGTTAGATCCTCTTTGTACGCTTATCAAATAAAATTTGTGGAAAGCAAGTGTTTTCTGAAGGTCATCTAACACGGGGGTAAAACCAATTTGCCTGCCTGTGCCTTCGACCGAGTCAGTCTATTACCATACACGCAAAAGTGGCTGTCGACCGAGACAATCGACAACAGTATCAGCTCGGTAGACAGCCATTAACAATAGTACCATTTACCGTTTTGGTAATGCTTACGATCGTATTCTCGGTCGAGAGCCTCTTTGTATAGTACAGTCTCGGTCGAAAGCACAGGTAGCCAAATTGGTATTACCCACATGTCTAATCTAACTATACAGTACTGGCGACATAAAGTATCTATATATGAGCTGCTGCTGGCTTGCAAACATGTTACTGCGCTTCAATCCACTACTGCAACATGTCGTTGTTGGAGCAGGTTCAGAAACGTTCCAGACAGACAATCAAAGTCATTTCTTCATAGACGTCGGCTCAGTTCATCGTAGTCACAAAATTTATCTTAATCTGTACCTGTCAGCTACATTATAAACGACTTCCGCAGCGGTCACTTTGTTAACGCGAGGTTTACAGAGTACAGCGAGGCTCTGACGGCACAAATCTAGTTACCGCGAGTGTAACTGCGCGGTTTTAATAACGTTATAATTGAATCAAAAGAAATCAGTTTTTCGGCGGAATATTTTCACTCACAGTTGACTGTAACAAATTGCCATCGCCTTCAGAAGGACGTTGGTTGCAGTTTATATTTGATTTGTAGTATTTCTGCACAGAGCTAAAAAAAAAAAAAAAAACATACTCAAAATCTCTAATTTAGAGGGTGTATATGTTGTCCTAATGAATTTTTATTTTTATACATCTCGACGGAAACGGCAAACAACTCATACATAGCTTTTTAGTGTTGAGTAAATGTACTTTTTGGAAAAGGATTTTTAAACTTGAATATCTATACCTTCACAGAAATATTTCATTCTTTTCGTTAGCAGATCAGAATAATTACTAAATACTTTCCCTATGTCATAACTGCCAGTCCCTGTTTCTGAAGTTCGCGTGAGCTTTCAATGCAATCGATGTAAAATAAATTTGAGCCGCGACTTGAGAAAACCAACAATGTGGTTGTGCGCCCAACATAGACTCAGATCAGCCTGTGCAGTCGCCCAATTCGATCAGACTCTTTTTGAAATGCTCAAAAGATAGCTAAGGGTCTAAGCTACCTCCATGCGGACAGCGAAGACTCTGATGCCCAGGCTGATCTGAGTCTGCGCTGGGCGCACAACCACATTGTTGGTTTTCTCGTGTCGCGGCTTATATCATATATCCGGTATTATTTCTGAAGTTGGAGTCAGTAACTGCAAACCATGAAGGATATTGAAGACACCATTAATAATGAAGACCATGGAAAACACGAGAGAAAAATACACTGGTTCCAAATCTAGCAAAGATAGTATAGCGAAACACAGTCGAAATAAATAACCATAGCCCTTATTACCCAGCCTATCTGCAAGAAAATGCAATAGATTGTCATGGTTGTGTTTTAAACTTGAAAATGAATTTCTTTAATTGTTTGCTGAATACGTAATGTTTGCAATTGAGTGACAAAATGCAATTCTCAATAATTTTGAGATATACTCAAATGTTGACCATCATAGTTTTCTTGTTATGGACGATCATACATACACTGTAAAATCATTTTTGTAGATTTTACGGTAGAATACCTGGCAACCAGCTGCCAGTCTATTTCCCGTTATTTTTACGGGCGCCGGTAAACATCGGCAGGCATCATCACGCAGAGTAGAGATGAATAAGACAGGTATTGCTTTGATCATATAGCCCTTCAAGATTTTAAATATATTTTCTAGTTCGGTCATTTAAGATAACTCTACCATATCGTGATTTAAAAAAAAAATGTTCTACAGGCAAATGCCTGTAAAAATAACAAGAAATAGACTGACAGATGGTTTCCCGGTTTCTACCTTAGAATCTACGGAAATTTTGACAGTGTACAAGCGGTAGACTAGTACATGTCACTATCAGTTTCATCTGAATATCTGCAATTGTTACAAATGAAGGTAATAAGAACTAATAAACAAAAAGCGGCATAATCATTTAACAAAGCATTGTATAGTTTTTAGCTCACATGAGCCAGCGGCTCCGGGGGAGCTTATAGTATCGGCATGCTCCGTCGTCCGTCGTCATTCGTCCGTCGTCCGTCCGTCCACAATTTCAAACGACTTCTCTGAAACCACTAAGGCGATTGTAACCAAATTTCATATGTAGCCTCCTGGGGTCTTAGGAACGAAAAGTTGTTCAAACGGTCCTGGTCACATGACCAACATGCCCATATATAGTAAAAACCTAAAATAAATCTTCTTCTCCAGAACCAAAAGGCCGATGCCCTTGAAACTTGGTATGTAGCATTGGGTACGCCAGTACTACCAATATCTTTTGTACGGTAAGGTCAAATTTGCTTCCTTGTGCTTTATATGGCAAAATGCTCCAATATAAGATATCTTGGAAACTGTTGAAGATTTTGGGAAAAAATCAGTTTCTACAGTCATCTTAATGAGTGCATGAAGGTTTATGAGTACAAGAGGTCAAGGTCATTCTTTGACCTTTGACCCAGAACTCTCATATTTTGACAATTTCAAACAATCTCCTCAAAAGACACTGCGCCAATTGAAAATAAATTTCATATAGAGCCTCCAGGGGTTGAGGGAACAAAAATTTATTCATACGGTCCAGGTCACATTACCTACATGGCAGCCACATATGGTAAAAAACTTTAAAATTTCTTTCTCTCCAGAACCAATTGACCAATGGCCTTGAAACTTGGTATGTAGCATTGGGTACTCAAGTACTATCAAGATTGTTCAAATAATGACCTTGGGTTGACCTTGACCTTTTTTACACGAAGGTCAAACATGGGAAAATGCTAGGACATAAGATTTCATGGAAAGTTTTGAAGATTAAGGCCTAAAAATTGGTGTATGAAGTACCCTAAATAAGTACATGAAGATTTATGAGTACAAGAGGTCAAGGTCATTCTTTGACCTTTGACCTAGAACTCCCATATTTTGACAATTTCAAACAATCTTCTCAAAAACCACTTGACCAATTGTAACCAAATTCCATATAGAGCCTGAAAATTTATACAAATGGGTCACATGACCAACATGGCCGCCACGCCCTTATATGGTAAAAACTTTTAAAAATCTTCTTTTCCAGAACCAATTGACCGATGACCTTGAAACTTGGTATGTAGCATTTGGTACTCCAGTTCTATCAAGAGAGTTCAAAATGATGACCTTGGATTGACCACCTTGACCATTTTACGGCAAGGTCAAATATGGGAAAATGCTAGAACATAAGATTTAATGGAAAGTTTCGAAGATTTAGGCCTAAAAATTGGTAAATACAGTCATCTAGATTCATGAGTACATGAGGTCAAGGTCGTTCTTTGTCCTTTGACCTCGAATTCATATAGTTAGACAATTTCAAGCTTCTTCTTAAAAGCCACCGAGCCAATTGTAACCAAATATCTTATAGAGCCTTCAGGGACTCAGGGAATGAAAATTTCTTCAAATGGTCTGGGTCACATGATCAACATGGCCGCCATGTCCATATATGGTAAAAAACCTTTAAAAATCTTCTTCTCCAGAACCAATTGACCGATGGCCTTGAAACTTGGTATGTAGCATTGAGTACTCCAATACTATAGAATTTTTTTTAAATTATGACCTTGGGTTGACCTTGACCTTTTTTACGGCAAGGTCAAATATGGAAAAATGCTAAAACATAAGATTTCATGGGAAGTTTTAAAGATTTTGGCCTAAAAATTGGTATATACAGTCGTCTAAATGAGGTCATGAAGATTTATGAGTACCAGAGGTCAAGGTCATTCTTTGACATTTGACCCAGATCTCTCATTATTTGACATTTTCAAACATTTCCTCAAAAGCTATAGGGCCTGTTGTAAACACATTTCTTATAGAGTCTCCAGGGGTTGATTGAACAAAAATTTGTTCAAACAGTCCAGGTCACATGACCAACATGACCGCCATACCCATTTATTGTATAAACCTTAAATATTTTTCTTCTCCAGAACCAACGTACCTGTGGCCTTGAAACTTGGTATGTAGCATGGAGTAATAGAGTACTACTAACACTGATCAAATTATGACCTTGGGTTTACCTTGACCTTTTTTTGCAGCATGGTCAAATATGGGAAAATGCTAGAACATAAGATTTCATGGCAAGTTTTGAAGATTATGGCCTAAAAATGGTATATATGGTTGTCTTAATGAGTACATGAAGATTTATGAGTACAAGAGGTCATGGTCAGTCTTTGACGTTTGACCTAATACTCATATTTTGACAATTTCTGAAATAAGAATAAAGCCACTTTGCCAATTGCTCAGGTGAGCAATTCAGGGCCTCATGGCCCTCTTGTTGATATCAGTTTTGTCACTGATTATTCTTAAAAGTGCGTTTTACTTGTTTATGTAAACTTATTAAGAACGTAAACACATTAGAATCTTCAAAATATCAAAAATCGCCAAAGCCTCAGGCCCATATTTAGTCACTGGGTGGTGTACCACACCAGGGAGTGATTATCAGACTTACATCTTTATTGGGAAAGATTATCTAATGGTGTGTCACGATCCACATTAGTAATTTAAATGTTGTTTTTTTAGTATCCCATTAACATTATAAATTTTGAGACAAACCGTGCAGACCCAGATCAGATTGCACAGGAGCAGTCTGGTCAGGGACTATACTGTTTGTCGTTTCATCTGCATCCTATTGACGCATCACTGTTTTGTACAACCAAACCATACCATTTTTATGACAATGACTTCAGGTGTCCGAATCTAATTTGTGGTACAAAAATGAAAATAAATACATTGATTGATTTGATGCTTAACGTCCTCGGTAAACAGCTATGGTCATGTCGGGACGGTCAGTTAACCTAACCACAGGTTAGGGCAGGTTTAGACCTCCTAAGCGGTTAACCAGTACTAAGTGCACATACATTCGCCAGTAACTGACAACTGCCCTTCTTGAATCAGCGGTAGGAGAAACGAAAGTGTGTGGCCAGACCTGGTTTCGAACCCAGGACCTCTGACTTATGAGCCAGGTGCCCTAAAATAAACTAAAAATATCCATGATTATCGAAAATTCAAACAGGTCTGACGGTTATTCAAAGCTCTGCGAGTGATTTTTTTCAGCTCTTCACAAATTATCAGGATAATTTTCGCCACTTTGACACAATTGACTGAGCAGTCTTATGGTTTTACAGTCCGGTGTATCGAAGTAAAGTGACCCCCTTAGAATAACGACCCCCCGGTCATTATTCTTCAGAAAAAGTGACTCCTTTTCTAAAAAAAATACTGACCCCCTTTAAAAAATAATGACCCCCTGATGAAATCTATAAAATAGTGACCCCCGGTCATTTTCCTTTTAAGAATAGTGACCGCCCACCCCAACCTCCGTCATAATATTATGAATCCCCATGAAGCAATGGCGTCTTCATATATGCTTATGACATATAGGATTTGTGTCCTGTCAGTTACAACTCTCTTGTTTGATGATGGATTTTAAAATAACTTGGCATTAATTTCAAAATGATGTGTCGCGCGCAAGTCCTAGGTTCCTAACTCGGAAGTCAAGATCACAGAGATCATTTAAAGATAATGGTGTCCAGCCATATGACTCTGGCAAAAGAATGTCGTGTCTGACCTGTCACTTTGTCATTTGTGAGTAGACTCACAAATAAGTGGAAGCAAATGTTAGCCACATAGAGCCAATGTATCGCGTGCAAGATATAGGTCCCCACCTCAAAAATAAAAGTCAATGTCACAAATTAAGACGACAATGTGTTCAGTTTGACTTATGGCGTTAATATACTATAAGATTTTAATATTAACATGTAGACTTATGCACTATAAAGAGGTTTTGCTGTTGAGTCTGCAAAATTATCACGTCTGCACACTTACGCTCACTGCCTTTCTCAAGAGGGGTACATGGCATTTTGAGTCTTCCAAGTGTATTTTTCGATTTGTCTTATTTACTGAATTTATTTTCGTTTAATATGCTTACAATGAAGAGAGTACAACAGCTGATCATAGTATGCAATAATTTGTAGATGAATAGTATGCTAGCTTTAGTCTAAGATGCAGAGGGTCTAATTTTCCCAACCATTTTTCAGTTTTTTAGCTGTATACTATCTCCTCCTCCTCTTTGCCTAAGCATGTCACTCACATATAATGCATATATTAAAATCCTACGCATTCATGCAAAGTGGCTTGCTGAGGCACGGGGGTTTGGAGACAGTATCTCTATAAAACTTTGCTTAGTTTCAATGTCATTCAGTTATTAAAAAACACAAAAAATCTAAGTCTATCTGCTTGAAAATGATACAAAATGCTATACCAAACAAAAAAAAAAGAAACGCACACAGTGAGATTTTCCCATTTAATTTACCTTTAATAGCATGATTTGAAAATGTCTAAAAATCCGTATTTCTGATCAAATCTTGCTAAGACTTCATAATGGCGTAGATGAGTATCTGTACCTTCCATATGCATAAAAATACGCATTAATGAAATCGCTGACAATGGCTTCTTATTGAAGACTGTGACATTGAAAACTGACCACTGCCTTGTTCAGAGACGCGTCACAAAGTACTGAAAAGACACAATTAAATGAAGTTTTCGGGTTGAACTGTCCGATTGTCTGCCTATTACACTGTATGAATTATTGTTTTAAATTATTTGTTATTCCCAAGAAAATACCAAAATATTACTGTGTGCGTTTCTTTTTTTGTTTGATATATCTATAGGCAATTCAGAGCAACACCTTTTGAAAGGATACTTTGAAGTACACCGAAAGTTCATTTTTGACCAATTTATAAGCAATTTCTTCACATATCGTCATTTCACTTCGCGTAGAGGTGTCATAATATTGTGACCAAGGTACTTTTCTTTAAAAGAATAATGGCCGGGGATCAATTTTCCTAAAACAAGTGACGGTGGTCGTTATTCTAGGCGGTCACACTTCTTCGTGAGGAGTAGGAGTGTTTTAACTTCGCGTGGGAAGGGTGTGTAACTGTAAAGGGTGGGGGTTGGGGTCATAATATTTTAATGTTATGACCGGGAAGTCAAAATATTATGACCGGGGGTCACTATTCTTTAAAGAATAATGACCGGAGTCCTGGGTCGTTATTCTATGGGGAACTCAAAGAATAACGACCCCCGGTCATTATTCTATAGAAAAAGTGAATCCGTTTCTTAAACATACTGACTCACGTTCACCCCCCTCGATGATAGATATAAAATTTTAATCCCCACCTAATCGACCATTAATCGACTATGAATTATTGCAAGTTTTATTATTGGTAATACTTGCTGATGTTGTTGGGAACTGTGTGTGTGTGTGTGTGTGTGTGTGTGTGTGTGTGTGTGTGTGTGTGCGTTTGGGTTTAGAGGGGGGTGTATTATAATATTATAATTTTATGACCACAGATTCATTATATTATGACGGGGCAGGGGGTCAATAATTCTTTAAAAAATAATGTCCGGGGAGTCTTTTTTCCCATAGAATAACGACCCCCTTGTCATTTGTCTATAGAAAAATGAATAGAATACCGACCCCCTTGTCATTTGTCTATAGAAAAATGACTGAATTTCTAAAAGATACTGATACCCGTTAACTCCTCAATGATAGCTATAAAATGATAATCTCCACCTAATCAAGAACTAACTGACTACTTTCTCCTGCAAGTTTATTATTAGTTATACTTGCTGATGGTGTTGTTGCTACTGCAGCTGCTTCGGCTATCGCAGCAGTAGTAGTGCTTACAAATTTCATAAAGAATTTTTTTTTTCGTGCTACTCAAGGAAATTTGACAAAATTTCAACCCGGATAAGGACCAGACACATTTCATTTTGATTAGTTTGTAAAATAGTATCATTCTACACAAGGTACTTTTCTTTAGAAACTAACAAACAAACTAACGCACCCCTCCAACCCTCCTACCCCCCCCCCCCCCCCCCCACACACACATCCTTCCTACGCAAAGTTAAACCGCTTCTCACGAAGAACTGTGAGCGCCTAGAATAACGATCCCAGTCACTTTATGTTTTTTAATTTGACTCCGGTGATTACTTCCTAAAGAAAAGAACCTTGACTAGAATGATACTTATTTACACCAATCGAAATGCTCCTTTTCTGGTTTGAAGATTTCGTCAAATTTCCTTTAGTAGCACGAAAGCCAATTTTCTTCAAGAAATTGTCAGCACTACTACTGCTACGATAGCAGCAGCAGCTGTAGTAGCAACAACAACCTCAACAAGTATTACCAATAATAAACCTTGCAGGAGTTCAGTTAGTGGTCGATTAGGTGGGGATTAATATTGTATAGTTATCATCGAGGGGGATAACGGGAGTCATAATCTTTTAGAACGGTGTCATTTAAATTTTTCTATATAGAATAATGACCGGGAGATCGTTATTCTATGGATTCCTATAGATTAACGACCCCCGGTTATTATTCTTTAAAGAATAGCGACCTCTTCATAATATTATGACTCCGCGGTCATAACATAATAACATTATGACCCCCCCCCCCCCTCAACCCAACAAACACACAACATGAACAAGTATTACCAATAATAAACTTGCAGAAGTTAATATACAGTTAGTGGTGAATTAGGTAGGGATTAATATTTTATAGCTATTATCGAGGGGGTTAACGGGAGTCAAAATCTTTTAGAACGGTGTCATTTAATTTTTTCTATAGAATAATGACCGCGAGATCGTTATTCTATGGATTCCTATAAATTAACGACCCCTGGTTATTATTCTTTAAAGAATGGCTACCTCTTCATAATATTATGACTCCGCGGTCATAACATAATAACATTATGACCCTCCCCCCCCCCCCCCCCCCCCCCCACACACACACTCAACCCAACAAACACACAACATGAACAAGTATTACCAATAATAAAACTTGCAGAAGTTAATATTCAGTTAGTGGTGGATTAGATAGGGATTAATATTTTATAGCCATCATCGAGGGGGTTAACGGGAATCAGTATGTTTTAGAAATGGAGTCACTTTTTCTATAGAATAATGACCGGGGGTCGTTATTTTATGGGGATTACAATTCTTCGCGAGGGGTCGATTTATTTCGTGTGTGGGGTTCATAATATTATGACCGGGGAGTCATGATACTATGACCGGGGAGTTACTATTCTTTAAAAAATAATGACCGGGGGTCGATATTCTATGGGGGTCACTTTACTTCGTTACACCGGCAATCAAAGTTTCAGACCGTCAAATTTCAGTGATTTAGAAGAACAAAGGGAAAATAAGTAAAATACACATTAAACTCATCCAACCTGATCGTGCAGCGGAGCCTGACGATACCAGATGCCGCTATGTTATCACCCTGTAGAAAGATATAGACAGGGATCCACGACCCTTAAGCCATCGGCTAGAAATAAACGGGCCGAATGTGAATATATATCAATGGAAGAAAATAATCTAAGACGCTTTATACGATTTTCAGATTTATTGTAACAAATTTTAATATGTTTCAGATACCGACAGCTACATTCAGACAAGATATGCAAGATCCCGAAAAAAGAAGCTACATTTGTAAATAAAACTTTTATTCAGTCTTCTCTTCAAAGGTACAGCATCTAAAGTATGTCGTTTTACTACTGGCTTGATACATGTCATTTCAGTGAGCAGCTTTAGGAGTTCTGCACACGTGTCTTGGTTCTTGCTTTATCATGCTATTACATATTTCAGTCGTACATGTATCAAATAGTACCCAATTTTAAACTAATTATGTGAGCCGCGACACTAGAAAACCAACAAAGTGGCATGTGAGCACAGCGAAAATTCAGATCAGCCTGAGCATCCGCAAGTTTGATCAGAGACTTCGCTGTCCGCTTAAAATGGTAGCTAAGGGTCAAAGCTACCTCCCTGCGGACATCAAAGACACTGATCAGACTAGGCGGATGCCCAGGCTGATATGAGTCTTTGTTGGGTGCACATGACACTTTGTTGGTTTTCTAGTGTCGCGGCTCATATCAAGACATCAGGCATTCTTATATTCGCCGAAAGATATCTGCCGGTCGCTAATTATCTTTGGCTGATATATTAATCCTAATCTAAGATTTCAAGTATATAATTGTATATACACAGCTATACAAAGTCATATAATACATACATTTGAAGTAGATTATTACATACATATTTACACTATGTATAGAATGGCTGCAACATTTCGCAAAATACTGGTACCAATATCACTGCTGACAAGCATCTGTTTTAGACACAGAGAATATCAGTGGATGAAGTGTTCTTGTCTGCTTTCCTGGTATGTGCGGTGCCTAAACTGATATACACGCACGTATGTCAGCGATACTGCAAATATCAACTGTTTGCCAAACTACGAAATTGAATGAACAGTTTTTTCTAACATTTACAACTCTTCAATGTCATGATAATTTAAAAATATATTCTCTTTTTGATATGTCTTTATGCAGAACCGACCCTACATGCGATAAAATTTCTAAATACAGGATAATTAGCAGTTAGTACACTGTAAAACAAATCCGTAGATATTACGTTAGAATACCTGGCAACCAGCTGCCGGTCCATTTCCCGTTATTTTTACGGGCGTTGGCCTGTATAACATTGTTGGAAATTACGACATGGTAGTGTTACTAGTATGTTTACTGGCCGCGCTCGAAAATACCTTTCGACCAAAGCAACACCTGTTCTATTCTATCCTACTATGCTTGATAATCCTTGCATTTTTTTACGGGCGCTCGAAAAAATAACGGGATATGTACTGGCAGCTGGTTGCCAGTTATTCTATCGTAAAATCTACGGAAATTTTTAGAGTGTAGTTGTTGTATCTGAAAATGCCTTTAGGAGGGGGCAGATATTGTACTTTTAGTTTAATTCGTGTTTAGTCTAAAAGTGTTGATATCAAGCAAACATTGAGTGACATTAGGGAGGAAAATGGAAATAACTCATTCAGAAGGAATGTACGGAAGGGTATTTCAATATTGTTGCTCTGTCTATTCCTCTTAAAATACAATCTGTTCTTCAGTGTAAAACTGTTTATATAAGCAAACGCTGTTTTCTGTTTATTGCATGTATTTTCAATGCTAGGATTTTTTAATGAAGGCTTGTATGAACAATGAAAAAAAATACATCAGAAAACTTCGCGCTTCGGCCTACCTATAAGTCAATGAAATGGTTGCGTCATCGTATAACAGTCGAACATAAAGTTGATAAAATAAAGGTTTAGTGCTAAATTCAGTTAAGAACGGATTTTTTTAAACTTAAATGAAGTGACGAGAAAAGGAAATCCTCACCAAAGTTACTGACTTCTAAGCGGACAAGGGTTTTGAAAGCAAAAAACTGAAGAGCTATTTCACACAGTTATTAAGTATACGTAAATATCATTTCTAAGGAGTTGAACGAAAGTTCTCTCATAATTAGTATAAAAATCTATTGCTCAATATATACATAAATACACACGATATATATGTATCACATCTAATTGTAGCCACATTTCTATTCCAGCTTTTAAATTTGTATGTTAGTAGCCAAAGAACTGCCCAAGTAAAGGTGTTTGGAATCCAACAGAGCCTTTTTGTCTTGTCCTGTTCAAGATTATACATTTGGAGCAAGTGCCTGTATACTACTTAGTTATCTTCCGTGAAATCAGCCAAAAGTTCATGGTTTATCTGCTGCTCTAACTGTTTGCATAAGCTCTCCAATTTCATGACGGACCACACTGTTAGAATATACCCAGCTAAAACAGGTTGAGCTTGAAAATAGAACCGATATTAACTGTCTTAACTTACGTTCTTCTTTCATGACTTGCCGTTTTGGTGCTAGAACGGATGCGATAAGACCAAAAAAGTCAAGCCTTAGAGGTTTTCATTGCACACAGATTGGAGAAGCATTAGTGGGTTAAGATTTAAGTAATGTATTCAATAATTTGAGTTCAAATATAGAGCCCTATGACCAGCCCTGTTCAAGACTTAGCATTTGAATATAGAGCCCAATGTACGTCCTGTTCAAACTTTTGAATGTAAATATAGTGCCTTGATTATAGTGCCCTATTTATTGCCATTGCTCTGCCCTATTTAAGAATATGTTATGACTAGTATAAGACTTTAGAAAAAGAAAACAAGATCATACATATAGCTATATACATATAAACTATATTAATAAGTTAAAACAAATAATAGTTATATATACTGCTTAAAATATTCAAGGAGGCCCGTATATAATTTCCACAAGTCTCTAAATAAAACTCGCCATCCATCGTCAAAACTAATATAAAACTATTTGTAGACATTGATACCTTACTTATTTATAAGTTCTGATGGTGAAGGGTTTGTATAGAGACTTATGGAAATTGTGTTACTTTGAATATTTTGAGCAGGGTAATTTGAATTTGTTACATAGAAGATCTAACCCTCGTGGGCATTTCATATGAAATTTATGAAAGGAGGCTTCGGCGAGTTTCATAAATTTCAAATGAAATGATCACGAGTGTAAGATCCTGTTTATCATATGACCCTTTAAAATGGGATTTTATTGCCTTCAAATGAACTTTTTTTTCAATAAGGAAACGCATAGCTAACAAAGTCGTCGTCAATGCCGTTACATGTACTCACCAAAATGCTATTACACGTGTGGTCATACGATTTTTATGACGCGACGTTATCCACTAAATAACAGCGATGTCAAGTGATAAAAATAAATATACATACAAAACAAACTTGTAAAACCAACAGAGTTTGGTTTTCTAACACGGGTTTTAAAAACTTTATCATAGGTGTTTAAAACCGATGTTAGAAAGCCATAAACCTATGACAGTCGTTTTCAAACATAGAACTGACAAATCTAGGCTTGTAGACTTATTGTGCAGTTGGCTTGCCATGAAAAAGTAAAGAAGCATATAGGCCTACATAAATTGACAGCATTTACAAAAGACACGAATAGTAAACAGAACGAACAGCTTTCTCAGACATGTCGTAATTCAGCTATATCTGAATACATATTCTTAGGAACAACATAATTAATACATAACATAATGCTAAAATGAAATGCAAAAATTAAAGAAATGCAAAACATATCCATAAAAACATTTCAGTACTTGTGCCAAGGGCTTTATTTTGCTCTGCTCCACAGCATAAAGCAGAAACTGCTGGTTCAGTACACAAATTACGAACTTTTCATTGAATAATATTTACACTTGCCACTGACTCGCCATGGGTAAACCTTTTAGAGCAACTAGCTTCATACATCGATGAACGTCAGTTGATCATGTGACCTTGTTTTCAAGCGACGTGAAAGGTCTTAATTGGTCAATGTAACGTTCGACTGACGCAACATCCTGGCGACGGCTGTTAAACATAATGGGCGAATGCGTCGTTACTATTTCTTTTCGAGCCATATTCTGCATATTTTCTGCTAAATTACTGCAAAAACGGCACAGTTCTGACTTAAAATAAAGTCTAGATACAAGAATAGAAATTGGATGCATTTATCGTATGGAGAAGCCAGTGGCCGTCGCTAAATCCTCACACGATGAACGCTGAAAAATCAAATTTCAATTCTTAAGTCAAGATTGATGTTTAAGTGTCTAGTTTAATTTATTCTCTAAAATTGTCGAACTATAATAGTTTTGAGGTATGTACATTTATCGCGCTGTTACATTTATACGCGTTAAATATTGGACAAATAGTTGTTATTTTTTACATTGGCTTGTCTCCCTTTAGCCTTAAAATATAAAATCTAACCAGGAGTTTGAGGCGTTAAGGTTTATTGCAGTCCTCTGATGGTGTAAGCGGAGGTTATTAACATCAACCGGGGGCCAACGACAAACGCTGAATACCGAAACTTTAGTGACTGAATGTTACTTTACACTCCATAAACTGATTGCAAACTATTTTCTACAAAATTATTGTGTCTTTCTGTTTATATATCGAGCACAAATCAGATATAAACGTGTGCATTAAATGTGAATTTCACCGCCAGTCAAAGTGAACAATATCTGTCTTTGTTTTTTTCAACTTCATTTCTCTTTCTTTCTGTCTTTCGTCCTTTTTTTTTTAATTCAAAAGGTTAACCGACTATTTCTTGCAGTTTTACACGATAAATGAAGAAACAAAAAATTAGAAAGGATAAACCTGGATCACAGTCAGGGCTTTAATACTCGACAGGAAAGAAAATCGGGCCTTGGAACATGAACTTCATCGTAAGCAGTTTTCGAATGTTGAAGAACACATCGGTAAAGTAGCAACTCAATACAATTAAATCAACGCTTTATGATAAAACGTCTATTAAGACTTTATCACGATTCATTAGCACATTTAACTCATTTACAACGTTTGCTTAGCAAACAAATTAAAGATTCAATTGAATAAAAGATTCAACAAAAAAACACAGACAATAAAACACTTCACTTCAATGCCTTAAGATTCTAAAGGTAGTTTCTTTAACATGTTATTCCTATTATTGTATCATTATTTTTTTTCTTTTCTAACCTAGGTTCTACTCACAGGTGTACACGTTTGGCATAGTTTTTCTTATTAAAAATAAATACAGCAAACAAACCCGACGAATGTTGTCCTCCGTCTTTAAACACCAAAAGATACACAATGAAAATAGACACAGTTCTGCGGTGAGCATATCCAAATCGCGTTCAGTCTTTCAGACCATAACAAAAAGACATGAGCTGCGACACGACAAAACCAACAATGTAGTTGTGCGCCCAGCGCAGACTCAGATCAGCCTGGGCATCCGCCCAGTCTGATCAGAGTCTTCGCTGTCCGCATGGAGCTAGCTTAGACCCTTAGCTACCCTTTAAGCGCTTAGCAAAGAGTCTCCTCAGACTGGTTTGATTCCAAGGCTGATCTGAGTCTGCACTGGGCGGACAACCACATTGTTGGTTTTGTCGTGTCGCGGCTCACGTGCTAGTATAAATGTCTACACACAATTTATCAACTTAAATGCTAAAACAGCTCGAAAAATGGCTAAGTTTTAAATTGGTTTGAGGTTTAGATCCAGGGCCCGTATTCATGAAACGAGTTAAGTGGTTGCTATGCTGTTGCTAAGGCTAAATTTCTTTGAAGGAGATTCCCTACAACTATGAAATTTGCTCTGGAGGAACAGTCTTACAAAGACTGTTCCTCCAGACCAAATTTCATAGTTGTATGGAATCTCCTTTATAGATATTTAGCCTTAGCAACCGCATAGCAACGACTTAAATGGCTTTATGAATACGGCCCCTGACCGCATGCAAATTATGACAAAAACATTTGCAAATTTCAGTAAGAGAAGCGGCACAAACAACGTACTGCCAGTTGACTTTGATGGTACTGGATCCAATAAATAAAATGCCTGAGTTCAACTCGTGTCAGCAGTAAAAGTTAAAAGTAACAAAACATAACTTGAGAAATCGTCTCCTCAAACAACAACAAAAGCACCTGCATTGGTATAGGCCTACAAGGTGCACAATGTCAAAGCGCTTGTACACTACGGAATCTCAAAAACAAATCAAATTTAAAACATGAAAATGATATAAAATTAGATTTAACAAAGCGAATGCAAAGTGGCTAAAAGATTGGTACAAAACCCTATGAGTGGTTCGCACAAAAGGGCAAGGAGGAGAATCGCGGACACTCGAAAACCATGTCCTCTCCCAAAAGTGTACGAGTAAGTGTCTTTTTAGATACTGTATAAAGTCTGAAGTATAAACTATTATAAACGTGCACAAATTTCTGCAAGACACTTTTATATATAAAACAAGGACCTCAGACTTACTATTGATACCTCTTGCCCTTTTGTTTCTACAAACTTACTGACCAAATGTTTCTTGCATGTTAACAATGATATATTGGCAAGGATATATCTATCTTCTACAACAGTGATCATTCTGTGTAAGCACTTTGAGAAAACCGAGAATTTGCTAAGATAAGGTAGATTTTAGGTGAATGGATGCACTCTCAGAGGAATCAATCTGCCATTTTCGTTTTGCAAAATCCTTCTAAAATGTGGTCTGCTAATATTTCTAGGTACATGTAACATCAACATCCCTTGAATATGCATCCATACACCTAAATAATAATAAAAAAACTGGGGCCGTATTCATAAAGCGACTTAAGTGGTTGCTATGCGGTTGCTAAGGCTAAATATCTGTAAAGGAGATTCCCTACAACTATGAAATTTGCATTGGAGGAACAGTCTTTTTAGACTGTTCCTCCAGAGCAAATTTCATAGTTGTAGGGAATCTCCTTCAAAGAAATTTAGCCTTAGCAACAGCATAGCAACGACTTAAGTCGTTTTATGAATACGGCCCCAGTACACGTGAAGCCCGACCTATCACCATGTGCAGTCATCCGTGCAGTTCCAGCAGCCTTCGCTATTCACTGTGGGTTAGCTGGTACGAAGATGCCCTGTAAGTATTGGTATTGGGGCTATCACCGAACTTAATTCACGTTTATGCCTGCAGCACAGACAGAATTTAGTGATTTTGTTGCGTTATTCTTGTCTCTTATGGTACCATGTCTCATTCTGGCATTCTACGGTATTTTGTGCCTTGAGTTATTAATAATTATCTATATTTGAATCAAAATGGCGAACAATGAAAGCGCAGTTAGTTGAGGGATAGAATGAATGAACATTTCCTAGATCGTGTGGACAGTGCTGACTGGTACAGCCAACTTTCTTTTATACATTCCTTGGTCTGAGAGACGCTCTGTATATTCTTAATCGCAGCATATTCTGAAACACTGACTGAAGGGCTGTCAAACCCAATACAACCACACCAACGGAACCACTGTTCGCTATACAGATTCCTGAGAGGATCCATAGATAGTTTAGGTGAACAGATAAGATTCTGACCAGACCGCGCGGATGTCAAGTCTATTGTCTAATGACGTAAGCACACTTTCCCATAGCATTTTTCACATTTAGGTTCACGTAATACATGGTCCACTGGGCTCAATCATATGTGCTCCAAAGTGCGCAAAGTCTTTTCTATTGTCATAGAAAACATTTGGATTGTTCTCCTCATTGGGTGGTTTGGAAACATAAATGATGTCATTTTCTTGCAGACTGTAAGTCCCTGACACTTCCAAAACATCCACTGGGCATCCTTGATGTCCGTGGTGGCGACATCGACTGAAATGTATTAACATGATATTATTGCATAGATCTCGGTGTCGCTTTTAATAGGCATGTTTTAACGAATACAAAACCATGTATCACAGGGTATAATCGATTCCGCCAATTTTCGCTTCTTGCAGAGACTGTGCGTCATATTTGGCTTCCGCCGAGACTGTCCGCGAACTCTTGCTTCCTGCAGAGACTACTGTCCTCGTAAAATGGCTTCCTGCCAAGACTGTCCGCGTGATTCTGCTTCCTGCCGAGAGCCTCGGCAGGAAGCAGAATCACGCGGACAGTCTCTGCAGGAAGCCATTTATCATGTACAGAAGTCTCGGCAGGAAGCAAGAGTTCGCGGACAGTCTCGGCGGAAGCCAAATATGACGTACAGTCTCTGCAGGAAGCGAAAATTGGCGGAATCGATTATACCCTGAGTATAATTTCTCACATAGCGACTTTCGTATGCAAGTTGTAGGGCAATACTCCGACAGTACAGAAACGATCGGAAAGAATGCATAAATTTTGCAGTTATCCATAGAAGACTTTAACAGAAGAGGTATACAAATTCGGATATTGTAAAAATGGAAGTGCACACGACATCGACTGAAAACTTTGATGAACAAGATTATGACCTGTGAACTGCTGCTAAAGGTGAAAAATGACGGTAGCTGACCATGGCCTGAAACGATGATTTTTATAGACATGCATAGTGCGTGTAGGAATCAGCAAGGTAATGGCCATGAGGCCGAAAATAGTGCGCCAACATTTTCATTATTTTTTTATTATTATTATTTCCTTCTTTTTTAGCATTGTAGTTCCATTTATACAATAATAGCAATCAAACATTTTTCCGAAAGCATTAACGTCTGCAAGGTCCCGAGGGAGATGTTCGGCCTCGGTTTTCAACATCTCCCTCGGGACCTTGCAAATGTAAGTGCATGAAATAGAGGATCTTACATGAGTGCTCATGTATTATTGAATTTATTAAACGAGTTGGGGAAAACGATAAGATGCAAGGCTCTGCCGAGCATCTTATCATTTTCACCAACGACTTTAATAAATTCAATAATACAGGAGCACGAATGCAAGATTCTATTTATCATATGACACTAAGATCGCATTTTATTAGCAAATTTTGCACTAAAACGTCACGATTTCACCATTAGAAAACGCAACGTTTTTATGGACGTCAACGCACAATGTTAGGACGTAATTTGCATATTTAATCCACTAGTGGATTATCATTTTTAATGCTATAATGTTATTAATTAAGTGATTTCGTATTGGCCCAGTTACAGGTCCAAGGTTAGCTGTATTGGCCCGAGGCCGAAGGCCGAGGGCCAATACAGCTGACCGAGGACCTGTAACTGGGCCAATGCGAAATCACTTGATTAATGACATTTTTATTAATTAACTTTTAGCTGACGGTCAAAACCGTCACAGTTATTCGACCTTGTGAGGCGCCTTAATATGAGGAAACTCTCATTAGCTCTGTCAGATAAAAATTCTAACAGTCTGCACAATTACACAGTTAACTGGCCGCCGCCATTGATGTTTACGCCGCTGTCATCCTGCCAGGAGAGCGCCCTCGCGTGACCAGAACTTTTAACCAATCGGATGCGTAGATTTCCGTATAGGTCCAAGGTTTTAATCAATATGACACGAGGTCAACCGTATAGGTAGGAGGTCAAGCTGTATTAAGCGGAGGTCATACTGTATGACTAGAGAAACGTCACCAGTATGATACAGACCGATTTCCCAGTAAAAGTGCTATATATTACTTGGTTAATTAATAAATGGCTTTATTACACTCTCAGAAGCGACGTCATATGATAAATCATAATAATCTGAAAAAGTATTAAAATAAAACGACTGAAGCATGTTGAATTCCAAGCACGTGCAATTGCTTTCTCCAAAAAGTTCAATATTATTGGAAAGGTCCCTCAGGACCTTTCTACAGTGTTGAAACTAAATTGAAGCGTTTTTGCTCCAGTGAAGGCTACTTCCATATTTTTATCCCGCTGATCATTATATGTGCGGCCAAGGTTTTAAAACCCGTCTAAAATCACAAAGAATATTTCAGTATTCGCAACTTACAAAGACACTGTCTGCAAAGATGTCGTATATGGACAAAAGACGCTGTTCCAATAGATGTCGAAAGCGGTCATATGAATTCCGCAAAACTGCGCCACGAGGTAAAACAATGTGTCGGCATTGGATGACTTGCATTTTTTTTCCGACTCTTTCAACAATATTTTAACCATGGAAGAATGATAATGAAAGTTGTGTGCAGTGGAACCCCGTTTACGGTTGAAAAAAAATGCAGGATTTGCCTGACTTCTATAAAAAGGCCAGCACTTTTACCCACTGAGCTACTGGGACCCCACAAACCACAAGATAAGCATAAGGAAGAAGTACAGGATAATTGGTTATCTACAAATTGTTGACATTTAGTGACTGAGTTATATTGGAGTCTGACTCTTGTTTTTGTGGTAACGGATCATTTAGGCTGGGCCATTGTGCCTTGATTTAAGAGTTGCCATTTTATAGGTAGCACTTAAGTTTTTTTCGACATTAATTGTGAAATCTGGTTGACTTCATTGCATGTTCACGTATTTTCTATATTTGGTTCAAATTAACCAAGGAATGCCATAAGACAAGGCTTTTAGATAGACTAATTTGATGCAGAGCTCTATATTTAAACAAAATTTGTATCGGTTATTAGGAGATATCTAGTTATTAGTCAGTTCCTAAATCTCTGTTTTTCATTGGTCACAATGCACCACACCCCAACGTCTGGTACCCTGTCCAGAATAGTACAGTTGTTCTATAACGGAAATCTTCGATAAACGTCGGGAACCAAGATACACACTAAGGAAGTATTTACCGGAAATATTTCTGTTTCTCATTGGTCACTATGCTACCACCTCCCCGCCCCCCCCTCCCCCCCCCCCCAAAAAAAAAATGCGGCGCATAGAATAACCGAAACGCACGAAACACTAGATCGAACCTGAATTTACCGAAACGCACTTAAAATATTACTGTTTCTTTGCCTCTAGGGCAGAATGTGCGGTTCGTGCATAGCTGCAATAGCTGGTTTGTCCCTTAATCTGTCCGGAACCACTGATAAATCATCAATATATCCATATTAATTCTCGCGGCCTTAGCCCACATTGGCCACTAAATGTCACAGGGGAAGACAGAATCGGGGTCAGAACGTAGGGTTTCTCACTTACTGTGCGAACATAGTTTTGTAGTTATTGTTGAGTTGTGGTTTACCGTCCCAGTAAACAATCTTACAGTCATGTCGATACGGTGCCTATAAATTTGTAGGACTTTTACCCGACCTGAGATGAATGACACGCAAAACTAAACAGGTAAATTTCCAGAACTGACACAATTCAACCCCAGGGGCCGTATTCATAAAACAACTTAAGTGGTTGCTATGCTGTTGCTAAGGCTGATTGTTTATGAAGGAGATTCCCTACAACTATGAAATTTGCTCTGGAGGAACAGTCTTACAAAGACTGTTCCTCCAGAGCAAATTTCATAGTTGTAGGGAATCTCCTTTATAGATATTTAGCCTTAGCAACCGCATAGCAACGACTTAAGTGGCTTTATGAATACGGCCCCAGATCCCACCCGGGACACCATGCTGTGTGGAAAAAAAACAGAACACAAATTAGTTACGCCAAAGACATCATCAGCGGCAGGCATGTGAACAGACATTTCCCATGAAGACAGTCATCGGGCTAGCCTTAACATCACAAACAATAAATCAGTAACAACCATAGCAACACACAGAACTTAAAACAACCAAGAATAAGCAAAACAGAAATGCTGCCTTGGGACGGTCAGTAATGAAATTACTGGGGTGTGGGAGTGTGGGTGGGGCTTAACCGGTTTGCGGTCGCGACCAACCCTCCCACTTTTGGTTACAGGTACCAGCAAGTCCTGTTACACCTACTAGCAGTTGTGCCGCAGAGGCACCAGAGAGCACATCTACCATGCGGGCCCCGATGGGCGTGGGCCAACCAAACGAGCTACTGAGCCACATTGTCAGCTTTTGAAATACATCATGCCTCCAAAAGGAAAGTCGCAGTATATTAGTGAATACATACGAGCCGCGACGCGAGAAAACCAACAATGTGGTCGTGCGTCCAGCGCAGACTCAGATCAGCCTGGCATCCGCCCAGTCTGATCAGAGTCTTCGCTGTCCGCATAAAGGTAGCTTAGTCCCTTGGCTACCCTTTTAGTGCTTAGCAAAGAGTCTAATCAGACTGGGCGGATGCCCAGGCTGATCCGAGTCTGCGCTGGGCGCACAACCACATTGTTGGTTTTCTCGTGTCGCGGCTCATACATATTCGACTGGTTTTGCTTTAGGTGACTCAGACTTTACATTTATTAGAAGGGGGTCGAAGTTAGGGTCCCACTCTGCCTCACACTGCCAATCCTTACGGTACATTTAGCATAGTCTCACTCCAAGACCTTTGTACGCTTCCTTTTAATTTGTCTATAGGTTAAGATCCTTATCGACACACAGTGTATGAAAGACGTATAGGTTTTGAAGGAAGAAACACTTTGGGCAGTTTAATAGAGCCCGTGTTTATGGTTCGAATTTTATCTAGGATAGAGAGTTAGCTTGCAAATGCATTAACTTTGAGGGCGCTTTCTGTAAGTCCTCAATTTGAAAAATACAGGCACATATCTATGTGCGATAAAAATATCTTCCGCATGAAAGACTAAATAAAGGTGAAAATAAACATGTATGCGGTCATCACACCAAACACATTACCTATTATCCTGAGTAATGAAAGTGGTCTCGAGTACTTTTACGGCTCCATTTCTCCGTCCTCGACTGTCCAGTTTAAGACTCAGCCCCACTGCCGGGTTATTAACTCTGTAAGGACAGTTATAAGTAATCTTCCAGTTGGAGGTACATGGCCGTACTTGCTCCCTTATTTGAGCCGCAACACGACAAACCCAACAAAGTGGCATGTGCTCAAGCGAAGACTCAGATCTGCCTGGGCGTCCGCACTTAATGGATAGCTAAGGATCTAACCTTGCGAAGACTCTGATCAGACTAGGCGGATGCCAAGGCTGATCTGCATCTTTGCTGGGCGCACATGAAACTTTGTTGGTTTTGTCACGTCGCGGCTCATTTCTCAAAAACAGCTGACTTTTGTGACTTCTTCTTTGCTTCCATGAGTGAAATAGAGTTAAAACTCTTCAAGATTATATTTGCTCTTCTATGAGAATTGTTTTGCCTTTTTTAAAGCCCTGTATACATGGGCCGTTTTATGTGTATTTATTTGTATATATGCAAATTTGCTTACGTTTGCAGATTGGCGCATAAGTACGCTTTTACACATGTGAGTAAACTTTACTCAATGCAATTTTTTTTCTCACAAGTGCAAGTATCTGTTTGCATAACTGCAGGTTGCACTCATGTGCAAATCTGGTCAGGTATACGGAAAATAGAATTTGCTTATATGAGTATTTTTGGCAACATTTGCATGTTAACATTGATTTGATGTTCTTTCGACATGCATTTCTTTTGTAGGCCGATAACCGATCTTACCGTTTCGCCTGTGTTATTATTATAATACTTTTTTTATAACAGTCTAGTGCTTTTTAGTTTTTTAAATTTGCTTACGTAATTATTTTTTGTTTCATATTTACTTACTATACGACAATCAGAAATTGTTTCAAGGTTTATTTATTTGATTGATTTAAATTAACTTCCGATCGCATTTCAATAATGTTCAAAGCATTTATCAGCGTTTAGGAAATAATCATATAATGACACAAAATTCCCCTTAAAAGATACAAATTTTGCAGGCAGCATTCTAAAAAGTCGTTTTATACATCAAAACTTTGATCAAACAAATTTTGTATCCTTAGGAGGGAGTTTCTGTGTCTGACATTGGGAGCGGGCGAGTAATGGTGGTGATACGATGCGTGTAGAAAAAAATTACCATGTAACAAATTCAATATTATACAATTATTGACCTTTGTTGAGGTGAATATGCAGTTTTATTGACCTGCAAACATCATATTGACCGACGCGAAGCGGAGGTCAATATGTTATGTTTGCAGGTCAATAAAACTGCATATTCACCGAAATAAAGGTCAACAATTGTTTTATTATATGATAATTCTAAATACAGTTTCCTTTAATATTTATGATGGTACTACAAGGTATTATCTCGCGACGTTACGCCATTAACATCAACGTACATCAGACGTTACGTCACGAAAATACAATGACGTCAGCGTAAAAGTAATATTCACTGACTGGCCGGTGAATATCGCAAAATATTGACCGGCACGTGACGTCAAATTAGCCAATGAAATTGCGTGTTACATCTTAGTCATATAATAAATAAGTTTACCATATGACGTCTGATCTGAGAGTGTAATAAAGCCATGCATTAAAAACGATAATCCACTAGTATATTAAATATGCAAATTACGTCGTAACGTTATACGTTGACGTCCATTAAAACGTCGCGTTTTCTAATGGCAAAATTGTGACGTTTTAGTGAAAATTTTGCTAATAAAATGCGATTTTAGTGTCATATGATAAATAGAATCTTGCATTCATGCTCCTGTATTATTGAATTTATTAAACTCGTTGAGGAAAACGATAAGATGCTCGGCAAAGCCTCGCATCTTATCTTTTTCCCCAACTCGTTTAATAAATTCAATAATACACGAGCACTCATGTAAGATCCTCTATATATAAGTGTATGCGAGTTTGAACAAATTATGGCATTGTGAAATGCATTGTAGACACTAATCAGCTTCTAAACTGTAGATAATTGAGCCGCGACACGAGAAAACCAACAATGTGGTCGTGCGTCCTGCACAGACTCAGATCAGCCTGGGCGTCCACCAGGTCGGATAAGAATCTTTGCTTAGCGCTTAGAGGGTAGCTAAGGGTCTACGCTACCTGCATGCGGACGGCGAAGACTCTGATCAGACTGGGCGGATGCCCAGGCTGATCTGAGTCTGCGCTGGGCGCACAACCACATTGTTGGTTTTGTCGTGTCGCGGCTCATATAACAAAGTCCATTTAAGATTACACATGTTTTATTACTAAACTGCCTATAAATGAATACTTCTGCACAATAAAACGCCCAATTTTCCATTCTGACTTTTTATATTTCCGACTTCATACGTTCTTTTTTATCTCAAAACATTTTAGCCTTACATATCAGTAAGTGGAAGTTGACTCCACATTATTTTGTCAAATTCTCTATCCGAAAACAAAGCAATATTTTCGAAAACTTAGAGAATTTTTTGCATAAATACGCCTTGGTCTTTTTGAACATTTTTGAGCATGTGTACCTTTATCAAAGAACACTTTTGCAAACGGTAAGGAAAATTTGCAGATAACCAAATGTATATACGTATGCAAGTGTTTCCATGTCCACGGAGATTTAGAGATGACACCTACTGCTAAAGAGGGACAGAGAATTGGTTCTTCTTAAAGTAACCTAGTAACTTTTTACCATTGTGATAATCAAAAAGCAAACGCGCAGGCTAACTAAACTGAAGATGTTCTTTACCGCTTATATGTGATAGCAAAATAAGATCAGGGGCCGTATTCATAAAACGACTTAAGTGGTTGCTATGCTGTTGCTAAGGTTGAATTTCTATGAAGGAGATTCCCTACAACAATGAAATTTGCTCTGGAGGAACAGTCTTATAAGACTGTTCCTCCAAAGCCAATTTCATTGTTGTAGGGAATCTTGCAATGAAATTTGCTCTGGAGGAACAGTCTTATAAGACTGTTCCTCCAGAGCAAATTTCATTGTTGTAGGGAATCTTCTTCATAGAAACTGAGCCTTAGCAACAGCATAGCAACGACTTTAGTGGTTTATGAATACGGCCCCAGGTTTTACACGAAACATAATATTGTAGCTATTTTAGGTCCAGTTTGTACATGTATATAAGGTGGTCAATTTAGTCACTCCGCTCATCCTTGATAATCGGCTGAATATTCTTAAAATAGGCTAATGCCATTATCCCTGTCCCATCTTTATGTGTTTTTTTTTTTTTTTTTCAAGAGGATTCTAAACTGAACTGGCATTATAAAGTTTAGATGCATTCAGAATTCTCAATGTTTTCTCATTGTTTCAAAAACAGGCGGTTTAAAAATAACTGGCAAAACCTATTTACTTGGAAGCAATGCTTTTAATGGTGTTACTATCGTTTGATTCTTCCCGAACAATTCTGAAAGTTTCATTATTACTCCCCTCCACCTCTCTCTCTCTCTCTCTCTCTCTCTCTCTCTCTCTCTCTCTCTCTCTCTCTCTCTCTCTCAATTTGGTCAAACTACATGAAAAAATTCATTACCTTCTCGAATCGCTTCTCCCTCTGACGTGCACTTTAGCAAATACCTCATATGTTCCGGTTTTTTGTATCTGTATACCATCCAAAAACGGTGTCCCAACACAGTGGGTTTGTAAGATGGTAAATGACTGTTCATTAACACCTTTATTTTGCCATTGGAAAATACCACTTTCTGAAAAAATCGAAATATATGTTTTTTAAAAACTATAAATATAATAAAGATAAAATATAATGAGCTTGAAATATGGCGTTCGCATTACAATTCAGAGGGAAGTAGATATTTAGAATCAGAGGACCAAAGGTCCTGTTGCTCACCCGCGACCTTACTGTCAACAGACACAATTATTTGTTACAAATTTAAAACAGTGGGTTCAAAGGAGTGCATATTTTAATTCTAAAATCTTTGTGACCTTGAACAGAGTCCAATAAAATGACCTTGACCTTTGGTGACTTTATGTCTTCAAGTGTTCATTTAGTTAACCGTATTTATTATAAAAATAGAAAATAGGTAAAAATAGTTGTTAAATGTTTTTCATATAATTTGCTTAGTCTGTTGTAACCGTTCTGTTGGTCTAAATTATTTAGTTCAGTAAAGATAGCTGAGTTGCCACCTATATGGGAAAGAGCTGCTGACTCGGCTTATCATCTTGTAATTTATTGTTTGTTGGGATGTCTTTGTCAATCTTTCCCTTTGATGTTGGGGATAGGGTTTGGGTTCTGATTCAGTCAGTTCCTGAAGTGTAGTTACTCTTTGAATTTCCAATTACGTATTATATCAAAGCTTGAAAAGTTTTATGTAAAATCCACTGTATAACAATTTCCCATATAATAGTATTCAGAATTATTATTCGAAAAACAGTTGTAGTGCCCGAGTCCCATATGTTACGTACAACGTTTCAAGTTCATTGGCCCCCTCTGTGACTTTGAACAAAGGTCATAGAATAATGACCTTTCTTTCTTTCTATGTATACTGCTACACCCTCTAATCAGAGTATTATGAGCAGGTGTACTTTTGTACACTCCGGTGTTGCAGGATGAAAGCCTACACATAGCCGTGTAGCTATAATAGTAGAGATCTTTAATATGCACAGGGGATGACTCTCCCTGCACAGAGGGCCTCCAGTTAATGTCCCGATCCGAAGGACGGTACACTTGTTAACATCATCCCTGCAAATGATGTTAGAAAAACGCGTTCGGACATAGAAAGACTTCGCTGCAGGTGAGGATCGAACCCATGACCTCTGGCTTCAGAGTCAAGTGCACTAACCACTGAGCCACCGGGCTTCTGAACCTTATTTCTTTATCTGCTCATGTGGGTATCTATGTATACCAAATATTATACATTCGACTTAAATAGTTTCTGAGAAATCCATTGTTAAAGCATTTTCCTATAAAAAAGCATAACGTACCAAAGCTGACCTAGCCATCATTTTGATCGAGGTTAACCTATGGTCATTATTCGGACAGATCATTATGGCTCCAGTCACTATTGCTGCATCCAAAGATTCAAGGTCACTTACGTACCAAAGTTGACTTTGCCATATACTAAGTCAATGTCATCATTTGAAAAACTTTTTAGGGCCCTAAGTCTCCAATGTTACATACTTGTATAAGGTTACAAGGTCACTGGCCTAAACGTTCAGGAGAAGATTTAGTATATGAGCACGGCAGCCATGTCGGTCTTGTGACCAAGACCATCTGAACAACCTTTTTACACCCTATCTCATGGAGGCTCTACATGTAATATGGCTTCAATTGCCCCGGTGGCTTCAAGGGAGATGTTTGAAAATGTGACAGGGGCCAGAATTTCAGTGACCTTGAGCGAAGGCCAGAGAAGGCAAGACCTTTAGCAGCATGACATTTTGATCTGCTAGTTTACTTAAGTAAAAAGATAGGCAATGGTCAGGAATCAATACATAGAGGATCTTACATGAGTGCTCATGTATTATTGAATTTATTAAACGAGTTGGGGAAAAAGATAAGATGCGAGGCTTTGCCGAGCATCTTATCGTTTTCCCCAACGAGTTTAATAAATTCAATAATACAGGAGCACGAATGCAAGATTCTATTTATCATATGACACTAAAGTCGCATTTTATTAGCAAAATTTGCACTAAAACGTCACGATTTCGCCATTAGAAAACGCGACGTTTTTATGGACGTCAACGTATAATGTTACGACGTAATTTGCATATTTAATCCACTAGTGGATTATCGTTTTTAATGCATGGCTTTATTACACTCTCAGATGCGACGTCATATGATAAAATAAAATCCCACATCCCGCTCTCAAAACCAATAGGGAAAGAAGCACACACACACACACACACGGAAAAGGTGACACAAGTCACCGTCATCATTTGAACAAGTTATAATAATTGACTTGAATCTCCAATGCTACATACAATGCTTCAAAGTCATTGGCTTTTCGGTTCTGGAGAATAAGATTTTTGAAGGGTTTTAACCTTATATGGGAAAGGCGGTCATTTCGGTAATGTGGTCAAGATCATCTGAACAAACTGTTATGCCCATGTCCGAGGAAGGCTGAATATAAAATATAGATTAAATTGGTTCAGTGGCTTTTGAAGAGATGTTTGAAAATGTTGACGGACAACAAACTCTCAGTGACCTTGAACAAAAATCAAATATTGACCTCGACCTTTAGCAACGTTTGTATCTAGTCATTTAGTTAATATTATACTTTAGACTTATATAGCTTCTGAGATATCCACTGTTTAAGCATTCTTTCCATTTAAAAGCATAACGCACCAAAGTTGACCTTACAATAAATTAGGACAGGGTCAACCTACTGTCATAATTTGAACAAATTATAATGCGCTCATTTACACAATGCTACAAACGAAGTCTCAAGATCATTGCCCTTTCGGTTCTTGAGAAGAATATTTTGAAGGGTTTTTACCTTGCGTGTGCGTTCGGCCATCTTGGTCCTGTGGCACAGATCCGCGAACAAACTTTCGAGTACCCAACCCAGGCTAGCTCCATGTGAAATAGGGCTTCAATCGGCCCAAGGGTTTAAGAAGGGAAGATGTTTGAAAACGTTGACGAGGGACGTCGGACGACGGACGGCCGACGGATGCCTGGCTATACTATGATTAAGTCTATACTGGTAAAGCTTAAAGAGTTCCTTCAAGGGCAGAGAACATATTCAAGAGAAGGAAATTGGGCCATACTTCAAAGTTGCGGCTTCTCAAGTCATGTGGTTTACCTAAATTTCACCTCTTTATGTTAACCAAGGCGAAAATTGGGCAAGTCTGAAAAAATATGTTAATAGAGGAGTCGTGCGAAAAATCAAACATGCGGATTTCACCTGAATTTCACTTTTTTTTTATTAATTTCGGCGAGGAATTGGCAAATCTGAAAAAATTGATTTATAGTCTACACGACGGGAGCCTGGCAGCCATCACACTCTTTCCCTATCATCATGGATATCTACACACAATCTGGACTAATCTAATGAAAAGAACATGGGTCCAATGAACCAGTTGCCAATTTGTGTCACCTGTTACCCACTGTCGCCTCGCTCTTCTATAGAATTGCGTCAAACCTAGCCTCATTACGAGCATGGAATCGCACAATTTAGCTGTGTAAAGACTGTTTGTAACCGTTTTCCCTTAAATCGGCCGATTAATCCATTTTAATGGACAAAATTGCGCATCCTGACAGTGTTATTTTGATAACCCAGTAGCTTGAGATGAGAAACAATCGTCCGTATGGACAGGTCAAGTCGATCGCAAGTTTTAAATCAGATTGAACATGCATTACAGATGTCGTCACACACCAGGGGCCGTATTCATAAAACGACTTAAGGGTAAATTTATATGTTGGAGATTCCCTATAACAATGAAATTTGCTCTGGAGGAACAGTCTTACCAAGACTGTTCCTCCAGAGCAAATTTCATAGTTGTAGGGAATCTCCTTTATCGAAATTCAGCCTTAGCAACATCATAGCAACGGCTTAAGTCGTTTTATGAATACGGCCCCATTTCTATTCATCAGAGACTTCAGAAACCTCCTGGATAGCTAATTCAGACCCTTCATGAAAAATGGCAAACGAGTCCCCAAAGGAGCCTCCAGCGCTTTACTGAAAGCATACCGAGTAGCAGTCATGCAGTTATTCAGACTCCCAGAGATGTCGATCAGCACTGGAAATGCTTATGCATGGATAAAGACAATAACCATTGACTCTCAATTTTGTGGCGGTGCCTATTTTCACTTCAATTTTTGGGGTATATTTGTTCATTTCTTTCTACTGATGTGTCACGTGATCCGATTCCAATATTTTTCATGCAGTCCTGTGCCGCTTTAACAGATGTATTGAATTAAAGAAAAAATCTTTGGATAATTTATTTTTCATGATTTAAGCTTCAGTCAATGTTTGATCCCTAACTTTTTGCCCAGTATACGTTATTCGGCATATGTCTTGTTAACTGTGTGACTAATTGCGACCCACAAAACACTAATCAGCGCCCACGTCTACAAGAAGTATGGAGCAAGCAGATAATTGAGCCGCGACACGAGAAAACCCACAAAGTGGCATATGCGCGTAGCGAAGACTCCGATCAGCCCTGGGTATCCGCCCAGTCTGAGCAGAGTCTTTTTTGTCCGCATGGAGCTAGCTTAGACCCTTAGCTACCCTTTAATCGCATAGCAAAGACTCTGATCAGACTGGGCTGACGCCCATGCTGATCTGTGTCCTCGCTGGGCGCAAAGGCCACTTTGTTGGTTTTGTCGTGTCGCTGTCCATTTAGTGATGGTCATAGGGCTTTAAGCTGTTTCCGGCTAATTGTCTAGGATAACCTTTAACCCTGTGGACCATACCATTTAAAAATGTACCATACGAACAGTTTGAAAATATTCTTACAATGCAGCTTTCTTAGTGCTGGACCCTGGCACTATCTGATAAGCCTACGTGGACCCTGTTGGTATATGCTGTAATATATTCTGTTTTTTATGCCCCTTGACGATAGTCAGGGGGCATTAAGATTTGCTCCTGTCTGTCAGTCCGTCCGTCTGTCTGTGCGACCGTCTGTCCGTCCGTTCGACACACTTGATGGCACAGAGTTTGTGTGATCAACTCCTCTCACAAATTTTAAATAGAACCTTTACATCTTGAATACATGCTGTGAACATATTGAAGGTGTGCATGTGAGTTTTTGTTGGAGCTAGACTTTATTTTGACAGAATAACAACGTTTTTTAACTTAGTCAGTTTATACAAATTTTTGCATTGTAGGGTATGGAAATAGTGTAATCAACACTACCCTCACCCCCTCCCCTCCCACCCCGCTCCTTCTTTAAAGTTTCGATTGTATATTTTTCAATCTTTTCATACATATTGAAGATCTGCATGTTGGTTTTTGTTGGAGATAGCTTTAAGTGTGACAGAATTACGGCCTTTTATCTTAGTCATTTTGGCATAGGTTTGCATAGTAGGGTAAGTACTTTGTGTAATTAACTCCTCCCACAATTTTCAGGGGCTAGTTTTAGAAATTGTATACTTTTTGTGGACATAATGAAGATATGCATGTTGGTTTTTGATACAAAAAATGTTTTGACGGAATTATGGCCTTATAAACTTAGTCATTTTTGGCTGCATTTTTGCATTATCGGATAAGAAGTTTGTGAAAGGTTTTCAGCGGATTCATTGTAGATAGTGTACATATGCGCTTAAAAGGTTCTAAGGGATGTACACATGTCCTGTGATAGGCGCTGCACGAGGGCATCAATAAGTGTCTTACAGACACAACTTTTTTTTTCGTTTGCGCTCTACTTGGGCCGCGCCATGCGAAAATTAACGTTTATCAAAAATAGTATAGACTAAACTAGTCTGTAAATTCGTGCACTGTAGCTAGAGCCTTTCTTTTGTTCTTGTAGATTTCGCAGGGTCCCTAAATGTATTTTCTGTGTCTTTGCTGTTATGAAATGAGCCGCGACACGAGAAAACCAACAATGTGGTTGAGCGCCCAGCGCAGACTCAGATCAGCCTAAGCATCCGCCCAGTCTGATCAGAGTCATCGCTGTCCGCATGGAGATTGCTAAGACCCTTAGCTACCATTTGAGCACTTAACAGAGAGTCTGATCAAACTTGGCGGATGCCCAGGCTGATCTGAGTCTGCGCCGGGCGCATAACCACATTGTTGGTTTTATCGTGTTGCGGCTCAAATGTGTTAAGCGTTCTATTTATCCCATTTATGGCTGGTGCCCCATAAGAAAAAGAACATTGGCAAAGAGCGCAGACCTAGATCAGAGGCAACAGTACGCGGCGTCTGATTAGGATCTACATTAATTGCATAACGTTTTTACAGCAATTTCTATAATAAATGATAAAAGATAAGGAAAACAGACACCCCTGAAACGCTGAATGGACGCGGCCAAATTATAAGGATACAAGGATCCACTAGGCATAAATGGGTTAGTTGTTGCAACATAAAACAATTCAGCCTTGAAACGACAAAACAAACAAAGCGGAATTTGCGCTCAGCGAAGGCTCAGATCAGCCTGGGCATCACCTCAGTCTGATCAGTCTTTGCTGTGCGTTTTATGATACAGTACAGCTAAGGGTCTAGCTCCATTCGGACAGGGAAGGCTCTGATCAGACTGGGCTGATGCCCAGGCTTATCTGAGTCTTAGCTGGGCGCACAGGCCACTTTGTTGGTTTTGTCGTGTCCCGACTGAAATGATTACCCAGAGCCCTAGATAAGAGGGAGTATTTGGGGATAATTAGGGATAATTTTTGTTAGTTCTGGATAAAAACATATGTTGTGACCCCTCATCTGAACCGTCTCGACGAGACGGTTCAGATGAGGGGTCACAACATATGGTTTTAATGAGAAATAAAGAAAATTATCCCTCATTAATCATCAAATACCCCTCTTATCTAGGGCTCTGATTACCTGAGCTTTTCTCTCTTATGGAGGCATTATGTCCATGTAAAAAGAAGTGTGGAACCTCACACTGCTCATCTGTAAAACATGTAAACAATGTTTCAAAAGACGGCTGCCCATAAGGCCCTGTCTCTTATTTTGAATTTCCATAAATGATTACTAAAGCTATAGAGAGAATTTTATTTTAAACACGTAACGGCATTGCAATGGAAATATACACAAGACAGTGTCACATTGAAGAAGATAGCCATATTAAAGGGTAAATGTAGACGTTTCCCATAGCCTTACAATGTTTATTGTGTTGCTCATTAAGCTTTTTAACCAGAGTAATTATTTTATGCTAAGCCTGGGATAACTGTCAATTTGTTTTTCTTTTTTTCTTTTCGTTTTGCAAACATCTAAATACATGTACACCTAAGTCAGTGGGAAAGTAGTCTTGTGGAATAACTTTGACTGCTTTGACAGTATATTACTCTTTATTGAATTGTTTGTATAAAACTCTTAACGGGATGAATTTGCTGCGGATGTAGCAAATTCTTTTTTTTTTCAAAATGAAACCCTTTTGAGGAGAATCGCAAAACAAAACAGACAGAGTTGCCTCCCCTTAAGGTGTAACTTTCAACTTAAGGGCTTCTAATTCACTGTTATGTGTTTCTCTCTAACATCAACGACCAACAATCAAATTCAGAGAAATTGACTTACTATTTCTTCTCCTTCTTGAACCCGGCTTTTCCTGAAAAATAAAGAGAATAAAATTTTATATAACCGAAATGTATTGCTTCGTTGTTGCATCTCATACCCGTTGGTTTATGCCGTAAGCAGTATCATTGTCGCTCATAACCTTTGATTAATGCCGTAAGTGTTGTACTTTACCTCATACTTTTTGGTTAATGCCTTAAGCAGTGCTATTGTAGTTCATACCCTTTGATTTATCTCGTAAGCAGTGTTGTTGTATCTTTTACCTTTAATTAATCTCGTAAGCAGTTTTATTGTATCTTATACCTGTTGACTAATGCCGTAAGCAGTGTTATTGTATTTCATACCCGTTGATTAATATTGTACGCGGTGTTATTGTATCTCATACCCATTGATTAATGTCGTAAGCAGTGTTATTGTATCTCATACCCGTGGATTAATGCAGCTGAGTTGCCACCTATTTGGGAAAGAGCTGCTGACTCGGCTTATCACTTGTAATTTATTGTTTGTTGGGATGTCTTTGCCAATCTTTCCCTTTGATGTTGGAGATACGGTTTGGGATCTAATTCAGTCAGTTCCTGAAGTGTAGTTACTTTTTAAATTATTGTATCTCATACCCGTTGATTAATCCGTAAGTAATGTTTTTGTATCCCATACCCGTTGATTAATGCCTTAAGCAGTGTTATTGTATCTCATACCCGTTGATTAATGCCTTAAGCAGTGTTATTGTATCCCATACCCGTTGATTAATGCCTTAAGCAGTGTTATTGTAGCTCATACCCATTGATTAATCCGTAAGCAATCTTTTTGTATCTCATACACGTTTATTAATGCCGTTAGCAGTGTTATTGTATCTCATACCCGTTGATTAATGCCGTACGCAGTTTTATTGTATCTCATCCCCGTTGATAATGCCGTTAGCAGTGTTATTGTATCTCAAACATGTTGATTGATGTCGTAAGCAGTGTTATTGTTGCTCATACCCTTTGATCAATCTCTTCAGTAACGTTATTGCCTTTCATACTGGTTGACTAATGCTCCAACAAGTAGTTTTTGAAGTTATTACTCTCATTGCCAGTGAACACTGCTGATAGTGCATTGTACATTCTTACAAGTACACTTCCCACAGAAGTGGTTTATGCCATAAGCAGTATAATTGTAATTCATACCCTTTGATTAATGCCGTAAGTGATGTGCTTATACCTCATACTCTTTGGCAATATTTGTCGACTGCCACGTGCTTCCATTGAACATCAGCTGGCAGTGTGTGAACTGACCATAAAATCAAATGGAAGCCATATTTGATTCGATGCTGTAAAACAAATTTACATTAAGTACAGTTTGCGAGATCCCTGTAGTTAACTGGAGGATACATCATCTAAATTCAAGTGGAAAAGAATAGTGAACGCCCATGTCAATGTGTACTGGGAAAACAGAATAAAGGCTAGTGCAGTGTTGTACTCAAGTTTGAGACTTCTGAACGAAAGCGCCTTCAAGTGTGATGTTAGACACCAATTAATTTTACATTTTAGACGGTTTCTATACTCAGAGGCAATAAAAGTATACATTTTTTTGTAATACCGGGTCTCGATTAAATTGTTTCGTGGAAATATTACTTATGAAATTTTGGCAAACGTCCAGCGCTGCAAAATACAAATTGTTTTGCAGTCATTGATAATGGAGTTAAGGTCCTCAGTTCAATTTCAGCACTTCCAATCAATCTCGCTTTGCACATGGCAAATGGCATTTTTCACTTCACGAATGTCTAGTGCTAATGTCCGTGAGTAAAACCACATCGTCCTTTGATCTGAAACTCCCACCAAACAGCTTCAACAATAATTAGAAATGCTACAGGTCTAAAATTATCTCCCTTCGGATTAAAATTATAGAGAATTAAATATTTATCTCTCTTTTACTTGGTGTTAGAAGTTTTCGCCTGAAATTTCGGGAAATTGTTGCTTGACTCTTTTTTGTGCACCCTTAAATGGAACCTGATAGACTTGTTTATTTGAAAACAAAACGCAAATGATCTTCCCATAAGAACTCAATCCAAATTCAATTCATGTTACCTGAAGACTCAAAAAGCATCATTTCTTGGTTAGAAAATTTGAAACTTTACCCCAGTTTTCGTTTGCGAGTGCGATATATCCTTACAAACTTTTCATCCTTTTTCAAAGTAATGCATAAGATGCATTAACTTAATCTCTATTGTCCAGAGAGTTTGTTTAAAGGGAGCTACTCAAGGGACAATGTTGACTTATGGCTGTATTCTAAGACCTCACTCACCTGTGAGTGACTCAACTTTGTAGCCAGGGGGAGGATTATCCCATTGAAATTTGAGCAATATTCAGGATTAACTCAATGAGTGTAGCTGGAGTGACATTCTAGAATACAGGCGTTAGTCCTTGTCTTTGTCTGTTTAAAACGATTTCATTTCCTTATCCTTAGACCGATTATACTGAAAATTGTGGCAAATTATGTAAAAATAGTTGTATTTATCAAGAGAGCCCAGGTATTATGCAGATAAATAGAAATCTAGAAAAAATCAAGACTACAACACCTGTATACTTTCTTCTGCCTCTAAGTATATTCACACTTTAATACGTTTAGAATAAAAGTAAAAAGTATGCAAAGACCAGGAACTGAAACAATCAAAATCCAAATCCAGCCCTCAAACCATAGTTGGAAACAACTAAGATTACAAATAATCAAGATACAGAGAACATATGGCCAACCGAGTGAGCAGCTTGTTCCCAAAAGGTGGCCACTCAGCAACCCAAACCGAACCAAAAATAATAAGAACATACATAAGGTAAAACATCACAGAAACTCTGACACCAAAAACAGGCAACAGAGAACCACAACAGAACTACCGCCTTGGAACGGTCAGTAATGAATTACTGGGGGGCTTAAATCGATTTTACAGGCCCAACCTCACCCTCAGTTTCTGAAGTGGTACAAAACATTTAGTTGGTTGTTCGGTTCGCATGATAACCCTCTAACTCGTCAATGAATCATCACGGTAAACACATAAATCAAATTTCAACACCATGAAGAAGCAAAGACGAGGACTCAACAGATACAACGGGCCGTCTGACAGGTGGAGATCCCTGTCCTGCCAAACAACCCCACTGGAAATCTGAAGCAAAAGAAGGTCACCAGTTGAGCCCCGGTGGACCAAGCAACAGACAAAGGCTCCGGTCCCAACCAACTAAAATATATAGCTTTAGGTCGGGGCCATCATAGAGTCTGACGACCGATCCCCCGGTGTGCAATTAAAGAGTGCAGCAAAGTTATCAACCGTGATTGGGTTAATCACTAAGCATGCAGACTGTCGCATAACATTTAAATTATAGCCAATACCTTTGTGACGTATTATTATTTTTCGGAATTGATCCGAAAAATCAGTCCTACCCTTAATCTTTTTGAATTTGTATACTAAGTCACCATAAAATTCTGGTTCCGATAGGCCTTGGTGTAAAAGAAATTTTAATCCGACATCAAATTTTGAAACCAATTCATGGTGTCTGCGATAGAATTTAGAAAAAGCCTTTCTAAGCTTATGATAGAATAAAATAAAAAACCTACTGGTGTGTGGGAGAGGCTTTCTCGATATATATATATACTCTTTTTTCTTTATCTCTCTCTGGTGCATCGGGACCAATGATAACAGATTATTTGTCTCACAGTGAAGAGCGTAAAACAGCCTTCGGCAGTGAAATTCTATACTTTGCAATTTTGTTCATTAGTTACAGCACTATAGTCTGGTATAAGCTGCAGGGAGCTTTCAGAAATAATTATCAGCGGGTACATACCAGCACAGATACATACAAAGCTATCTACAATAGGATTTCTAGCACCAGCCAAAGCGGGACAATGAAGGAGCAAATGTCCAACAGATTCATCTTCATGATGACAAAGTAAACACGTCGGGTTGATCTGATGTGGTTGGACGATGCTCCATTAACTTGAAGTATGTCCAAGTGACCGACTTAACCCTTCTATAATAAAAATAGAAAATAGGTAAAAATAATTGTTAAATGTTTTCGTATAATTTGCTTTGTCTGCTGTAACCCTTCTGTTGGTCTAAATTATTTAGTTCAATAAAGATAGCTGAGTTGCCATCTATTTGGGAAAAAGCTGCTGACTCGGCTTTTCAATTGTAATTTATTGTTTGTTGGGATGTCTTTGTCAATCTTTCCCTTTGATGTTTGGGATAGGGTTTGGGATCTGATTCAGTCAGTTCCTAAAGTGTAGTTACTCTTTAAGTAAACGAGGAACCTCTCTGACATGTCCAAGGCAGCAACTTAAGTTTGGTACAGATACGAGGAATCTCTCTGATATTTACCGGCGATGTAATTAAGGGTGGGAGGATTGTGGCGGGAATCAAACATTTTAAATCCACTGTTTTACTCCAACTGGAGGTATGCAGAGACAGAGCAGACTGCCTACACAACAACGACAATGTCGTACAACAGTGTTATTACATCTCATACCCACTGACCAAATGCCGTGAGCAGTGTTTTGCATCTTATACCCCTTAATAGGCTGTTTGCTGTCTATAAAACAGGACATTTTTTAGATTTTCTCATTTAAATGATTTTCTTTCTCCATTGGTATTTTCTAATACATAACTAGAAAATGACTTCCGGAATTTTATCATGCAATTTTCTTGCTTTTGTCTATTAAATCTACTACAAAATTTTAAGCTTAAGTGAATGAGAGTACAGTAATTTAACGAAACAGCAACAACTCCTGTCCATTTATGCATTACAATCAAGAAGATCAACAGTTATAAAGGTGTCACTGAATGTAGCTACAATGCTCTTATTTGTATGCAAATTACCTAACAATAGACATAGGTAAATGTGACCACTCGTAAGGATGTTACATTGAGAGATTCACTCCCTTGTAAAATTCAGTCAAAATAATAACTAAAAACAGGCATTTTTCAAAAGAAACTTTTTTTGGTTCAAAATAATTTTTTCAATAAAATTATAGATAAGTTATGTATAATATAGACATTTAAGATGCACTTTACTTCCTAGTGATATGTGTTGTAGTTTTAGAGATACTTGGCAAAATGGCCTGTTTAATAGACAGCAAAAAGCCTATACAAGTGTCGTACAGCAGTGTTATTGCATCGCATACAGGTTGAACAATGACGTGAGAAGTGTCGTAATGTGATTATATAAATTTATACGATCACACGTTGCATACCATTTAGTTTGGTCGCAAAACATTGCAAAGCCCGACTCTCCCACTCACTGTCATTTCCATTTAAAATAATGTTGTTTGTTTTTTCTTTTAAAGATACTGCCCGTTTTCTAAAAACCAAAGAAAAACAATACTACGATAAACACTCCCCTGTTTCATATGACATCAAAGACTTATTTCGTATATGCCATATCAAATGGTCCATCTTCTGCAGGCAACATTTAATTGGCAATATCAAGTAGCCGTATGCAACATTTTAACAAAACACACAGGCACACAAATATTCTATATAATTTATTTATGTTAACATACATGTACTATAATACTTTTTTTCCTTTCGTTATTTAATACAACATATACATTGTATCAAAATGTGCATTTTCTCTTGATAGGTAATTTAAAAAAAATGTAAATATAGTCTGTCTTCTTACTATGCCAATGTAATTCTTTTGTTAGATGACATCTTGGTTGTACTATGTTATAGCATATGCACGCTTCATTTTGTTGTGAGATAATCATCCATATAATGTATGGCTTTGTCATTTATAAAGCCTGTTTTACAGTGCTCTAGATAAGACAATCCAGTGATTTTTAACGTATGTCTCCATAAAAATTTATATTACATTCTTAAAGAAGCAAAACAAGGATTTCTTATCAATATAAATATACTATTTCTCAGTCAAGTACGAGGATTTATTTCCTCTAGAGAAAAAATCTCTGTAGATTGGTTGCCTTCCCCATAATATTAAGAGATTGGTTTTTAATGCCCGGCCGGATACCGGCATTTAGAACTACTTTCCCAAGTTTGTCTTTGCACTGCAGTTGCAGCTATTGAAATACCGTCAGTTGCTTTTTATGACCTTGAGAAAACAACAGATACTGAAGGTAAAAACGTCAAACCTATAATAATTTTTGGTGTGTATTTCCAAGGGCGTAGCTACCTATACGGCAAATACGCAAGTGCGTATTGAAATTTGTCAAAATTGACAAAATTTCAAAACGCACCTGCATATTTGCATGCTGAAAATTTATAAATTAGACAAGATTACCAAAGTGGCTGAAATACTAGCTTTCCCTTCAAGAAGTAAAGAATAAAACATGGTTGTGCGTATTATGAAATTGCCCCTAGTTACGCCCCTGATTTCGGGTGGACATTTACAATTTTACGAAATGTCCATTTTATGTGGAATTGCATTGCCTAATATCACACACGCTCCACAATCTGTAATAAGAAACGTTTCATTCAGATCTAGCCATGGATCGTCAGGACCAGTGGCTGTACTGAGAATGTTTGTAGTAGCGTGTTGCAGGTTTCGTAGGTCTTTAAAGTATTCTTAGTATAACAAACCGTGACCCTTTCAAAAAAGCAAAATGGTGGTCAAAACAAGTCATATTCGCGCGATTGTCTACGGACTTTCCAACGGACCCTTGAAAAGATAAAAACAGCTGGACATGTTCGTTAAATGTAAGACATACGAATGTAATATACAGTTTACTGAATCGTCCAACTTAAGATAAAGATCCGATCAAGATACTCGTCCTTCGGACTCGGTTCTTTATCGCATCTTTAAACCTCCCTCGCCTCGGTTTATAAATTCCATATCTTAAATGGGACGATTAATAAGCTCTATGTTATCGCCCCTCATTGGAACCGAGATGGTAGTCACAACAGATGTTTTCGGTGTTTATCTCAGAATTATCCTCAAAAGCCACCTTAGCTGGAGATATGTATAGTAGTCATGCATTGGACTACGGTGCAGGGCCGAGCCCCGCTCCATAAACTTGTAAGAGAGGACTTGAAAGTCCACATAACATTTATGTTTATGGTTCACACATTACTTAAAAGTACAGCTGTCCACCAAAATTAAGTACAGTTGTCTAACATAACCCTTCATAAAACATGACATAATTTTTTCATCAATGAGGACATTTGAAAGAATTTCCATTTGAATACAGTCTATTTCACATTGAGCCGCAACACGACAAAAACAACGAAGTGACATGTGCGCCACGCGATGACTCAGATCAGCCTGGGAATCCGCATGGATGTAGCTTAAACCATTTTTTTACCCTGAAAATGCACAGCAAAGACTCTAATCAGACTGGGCGGATGCCAAGGCTGATCTGAGTTTTCGCTGGGCGCACATGTTACTTATTGATTTGATCGTGTCGCGGCTCATTTTTTATTATATCATATTTTTACTGCAGACTGAAATGCTTATCTACAGCTTTTTCCAAAAGATTTATTATTTTAAATGCTGTTTTGCAAAGTTAACAACATACCTGTTCAACAAAAATAGTACCATTTAAGTGCATTACTGTTAATGCTTCAGTTTATATATGTGCGAGTATAAAATAAGATTTTATGTCAGTATCTGAGTAAGCTCTAGTTACATGGTTGTTTTTTTTTTTGATTGACATTGATCACTTTTAATATTGTTAAAAAGATAGGCTGGTGTAGTCTTCGGTTAGTTTCGTAAATACAAGGTATTATGCGCTTAGAAGGTGTCTATAGCATTTACAGTAGCCACCAATAGTTTAAGCTTTAGATATAGGCGGTGTCAATAATAAAAAAGCTTAAAATCAAAAAGATAAATAATTTGCATTCTGGGTATTTTTGTCATCTGCTGAAATTGTCGTCTGCATCAAAAATCAAGAATATTTTGACAATATTGGTTAACTTACTCTTGTAGAAACGATGTCTTGGCTGCAAACAGTTTCGATCTCAGATCAGGCCTCACGTTTGTGGGGCCTGATCTGGATCCAAACTGTTTGCCCAGATACCCCTAAAGGAGTATCTCGAATGGAATGGGTTAATGGTTTATTTGTGTCATACACTTATGTCTCTGTAAACATCCGACAAATTTGAAGGCAAACCTTTATCCCCGTCGGGGTAGCAACAGGTTTCTGACTCAGTAGTGTATAAGCTCTAAACAAACCATAAGGCAAATCATCTTGAATTAAGATTTTACTCTCTTAAAACCTATATCTACCAAGACGAACCGAAGACCAACGTTTCACATTTATACTATCGAAACATAATTAAAATCTTAAAAAGTTCCTTCAAGAGCAGAGAATACATTCAGAAGTAGGAACATGGGCCAGACTACGTAGTTTCGGCTAATAAAGCCTCGTCAGTGACCCTGACAATATCTGGTCACGAAACCAGAAAAAAGCATACTGTAATTTCTTAATTTTAATTGGACAGTCGATTCAAAGACTGATTAGTTTCAAAAGGATCCAAATACTATAAAAGACGATGATCTAGAATAATAGTCTAAATCGATCTCAAATTTTAGATTTCTAAGAATCTATCCTCTGATCTCAAAGGATGTAAACACAATATAATCTGCACTATGGATGATGTACGGGGAGACGTTTTACGGCCGCCACACGGCACAACACCAGCTGCAGTGAGGTAAAATTAAATCTTAAAAAGTTCCTTCAAGAGCAGAGAATACATACAGAAGTAGGAACAAGACTGTTAATCATACAAAATAGCAACCTGTTTCATTACTACTCATATGATTTATGAAATATGACTGCTTTGAAAAAAGTAAGCCGATGCAAAAATTCTTTTGAGTAGTACGTATATAATGCATCGATCTGAGTAAAAGTAAAAAGTATGCAAAGACCAGGAACTGAAACAATCCAAATCCAAATCCAGCCCTCAAACCATAGTTTAAAATTTTATTTTCAATATTACTTTTGAATATGTACTGCCTCCTTTGAAATAATAAAAATAGGCTGACTGCCTTCTTTGAAATAATAAAAATAGATTGTCTGCCATCTTGAAAAAATCACTGCAATAATAAAAAAACTTACATATCTTTAAGTTCTCTGAGGTAATAAAAGAAATACTTCCTTCTTTTGAAATAATAAAAAGGTTTTATGGCCTTCTTTGAAATAATAAAAATATATCAGGGTATGTATAGCTGGAATAATTAGCATAATGGCTGGCTTTTGATCACAAGGTCGCGAGTTCGAGTCCTGTTGTAGGCGATATTTTGTCTAAACCTAAATAGTGATTCAGTGCAAAAAAAACTCTTCAGAATTGCCCATCCTGATATGACTGAAAAGTAAAAAGACAGGCAATGGTCAAGAATCAATGCAATCAAATCCCACACCCCGCTCTCAAAACCAATAGGGAAAGAAACACGCACACACGGAAAAATTGTCACAAGTTCACGAAACACCGCGCGGTAAACCGAATGAGCAGCTCTTTCTCAAACAGGTGGTCATTCAGCTACCCTGATTATAAACAGCATCAACGTCTATTTTATCTATTTTATTTTATCTTACAAAACAAAACAAAACAACAGGCAGATTGGGTAGCAAAACAGGTGACAAAACCGCAAAAAACATAGACAAGCGGATATAGTACAATGAAACATCAATGAACCACAACAGAAGTACCGCCTTGGAACGGTCAGCAAAAAGTTACTGGGGGCTTAAACATGTTTTACTGGATCTAAACCTCGCCCTCTGCTTCTGCAGTGGTTCGAAACATTTAGTTAGCTGTTTAGTCCTCATAAGGTTTCCTAACCCATCAAAGAAACAACATCGGAAACAAACACATCACGTATAAAACCTATGATGAATCAGAGATGAGGACTCGACGGAAATTACCTATTGCGACACCAGGAGATCCCTGGGAAGTGAAACAACACCACTTAAATACTGGAGCAAAGGAAAACCATCAGTTAGACCCCGAATACCCAAGCAACAGACAAGGCAAACTCCGGCCCAACCATCTAAATTAAGTAGCTTTATGTCGGGTCCATCATGGAGTCTAATACCTGACCAACCGGCGTGCAATGAAAGAGGGAAGCAAAGTTTTTAACGATAATTGGGTTAATCACTAAACATGCAGACTGTAGCATTACATTTATGTTATATCCAGCGCGTATGTAACGAACGACAATTTTTCTGAACTAGACAGAAAAATCGGAGCTACCTACAATGCTTTTGAATTTATAAACTAAGTCACAATAAAATTTTTGTGCCGATAGGCCTTGTTGCAAAAGACTTTTGAATCCAACCTTAAAATTAGAAATCAATTCGTAGTGTCGGCGATAGAATTTTGAAAAAGCTTTTCGAAATTTATGATACCGATAGCCCTGTTTATTACGGGCATTGAAGTCAGTCATATGACTAGACACTAGCAAACCGAATAAGTTGCGGAATGTAAACCCCTTAAGAGGTAAAATGGGGAACATCACCATCCAAAAATGGAAAATTCACTGTGTCAAATCAAAGTTATCGCGTTTGTCTTAAATTTTGGTTGAAACAAATCCTTTTGAAATAGATAAATGTAAATCCAAATTGGGGCTTCAGTATCGGTTGCATTAGCTTTGTTTAACTGCAGCTCAGCTGGATAATTTCTATTCACCATGCCTTCAAAGTAAGGATTGTCAATTTTTAATAGATCATCTGGATTATCTAGATGTAGAATTAAAAGCCTCAATAATTTCAGATTGTTTATAATTAGAATATCATTAGAAAGAGTAGCCATGAAATCTCTTTCATAGCAAGTACTGTTGAAAAGGACGTTAAACTGTAAAACCACCCATACATACATTTCAGAAATGAATGTTTGCAGATATCTTTAAATGATGGTGCAAAAGTAACGCTCACAATATTTTATGGTTCGATTAAAAATGCTCGAAAACAACAAATAACATCCTGTTACCAAGAAAAGGCGAGAAGGTTGAAACTTTAACTAACACAATACAATTTTTGATTATTCATTTTTTTTCACCCGGAACTCATCGTTATTTTCCGAGTAATTTCAAATAAAAAAGTACTCGAATGCCGGAAGTGTTGTGTCTAAGAAACGTGTTTATTGTGCTACAGACAAAAGTACAAAAAAAGAGAAAATGTATGCTTCTTCCTAAATCGGGGGCAGCATTTTTGAATTGAAAAAAAATGTAGCATCTAAGTGTCTTAAAGAACAAATGATTTGTTTGTTTGAAAAGCCATCTTACGGCAGATTCGAACAGGAAAAACACAGATCGCATATCTGCGCAGTCTGACCAGCCTTTCCTGCCCGCATCAACAACAAATACTTGGGATTTAGAATAAAACAGACACCAGGCCAAGCAGATGAGAAGGCTGATTTATAAGTCGCGACACGACAAACAAACCAATAAAGTGGCATGTGCGCCCAGCAAAAACTAAAATCAGCCTGGGCATCCGTCCAGTGTGATATTAGTTTTCGCTGTCCACAAGGGGCTAGCTTAGACCTTGAACTACTCCTAAGTGCACATCAAAGACTCTGATCAGGCTGGGCGAATGCCTTGGCACATGCACCACTTTGTTGGCTTTGTCGAGTCCAGGCTCTTTCGTATCAACAGTGCAAACATGGTTTCAGGCCCCTACCACACGACGCCAATCATATATAGATGAATAACCTAGAAAGGCCATGATCACATTGCACAGCTCAACCAAGCCAAAACAAGAAGAAGAAATAATAGGCACAAACAGAATTGCTGTAACAATAGTTAGACTGATACACACTCTTACAAAGAACTACAGCTGAAGATACACATTCGAAGGAATTGCAAGTGAAATGTATCCATACGACAAGGATGACCAGGTCTAGTGCCTTGAGTAGAATAGCGTTAGTGCCTTGAGTTGAATAGCGCATTGATTAAGGTAGTGGCATATGTCGGATAAAAAGGTTTATTCTCTAAGACTTTAATTATAGGATCAGGCTTGTCTGTTGCTTGGTTTTTCTTTTGCTCCGGTATTTCAGTGGTGTTGTGTGACTTCAAAGGGGTCTCCTGGTGTCGCAATACGTTTTTTCCGTTGAGTTCTCATCTCTGATTCATCATAGGCCTTATCCGTAATTTCTGTGTTGTTTCTGGTGATGATTCATTAATGAGTCAAGAAACCTTAATGCGAACCAAACAGCTAATTTAATGTTTCAAACCACTGCAGAAGCAGAGGGCGTGGTTTGGGCTCAGTAAACTAGTTTTATACTCCACCCCACCCCAAGTAACTTATTACTGACCGTTCCAAGGCGGTACTTTTGTTGTGGTTCCTCATTGTTGTTCTTGTGTCTTAGTTTATTTGTTTGAAGTCTGCTAGCAGTGTGGCCACCTGGTAATCCCGCAGCTGCCCGCTTTGCCTCCTGTTTTGTTTTATGATTAAAGATAGAAAATAGGTAAAAATAATTGTTAAATGTTTTTCGTATAGTTTGTTCAGTCTGTTGTGTGGAATTATAAGCTTTTATTTTAGATAAACCAAGGGCGAGGTTTGGATCCGGTGAAACTAGTTTACACCCCCCCCCTCCCTCCCAGTTATATTTTGCTGACCGTTCCAAGGCGGTACTTCTGTTGCGGTTTCTTGATGTTATATTGTGCTGTGTCCGCTTGTCTATGGTCTCTGGCGGTTTGGTAACCTGTATTGCTGCCCCATCTGCCTTCTGTTTTTTGTTTGGTAATTAAAATAAAAAAATAAGTAAAATAAATGTTGATGCTGTTATTTATGATAGCTGAATGACCATCTGTTTGGGAAAGAGCTGCTCATTCGGTTTACCATGCGTGTTTTTCGTGAACTTGCGTCAATTTCTGTGTGTATGTGCTTCTTGCCCTACTGGTTTTGAGAGCGCAATGTGGTACGTGATTGTATCAATGTCTGATCGTTGCCTATCGATTTACTTTGTATAATATAAAGGGAAAATGAAAGGAACATGAAAAAAAGGTCAAAGTGACTTATATATATTCTGCACTCAAGCCTCTGACACAAATATGACACGAACATATACTCAGAGGCTAAAGAAAGTATACACTTTTTGAACGTTCATATTTTATTTATTTTCCATAGTTCAGGTCTGAAATTCTGCTTGATTTATTTTCACTCATTGCTTATTAATGTGGTGTAGTAAAATTACTGATTGAAACGCTTGACTTAACGTACATGCCGGTTTTGCACGTTTTCCACGTGCAGCAAAACGGACAATACGATTTTGCTGTAAATCCGCATTTGAAATTTCGGGTGTTTTTCTGAATGAACCACAACAATTGCGTTGCATTTGAACGATGAAATTGTCCCCTGTGGCAAGCGTGATTCATATACGCAGAGGCAAAAGAAATGACACATTTTTAAATGTCCGTATTTTTCTTATTATTCACTGGTCAGGTCTAAAATTCTGCCCGATGTATCTTGCCTTAACGTTCAATAATGTAATATTGTAAAATTACTAAATGTCTCGCTTGACTTGCGACACTACATGTACATGTTGGTTTTGCCCTTTTTGCACGTGCACCACATTAAAAGATACATTTTTGCCGCAAAATCATTATTTGCACTTACGGCCGTCTCCCTGAACAAACAAGAGTGTATGCGTTTCATTTACATCACGACAATGCTTTTTGTGCTAAAAGAAGTCATAACAAGTTGACCACCTAATGCGGTTCATAGCTGGCTGACGAAAATACACTGGAGTCACGACTGATTGGCGATTGGCGATGAAGTGTATACTTTCTTTATGCCTCTGGCTACATTTTCCACTGCGGGTATGATTTCTGTCTGCCACAGAGAGCCGTGTTATCATGTAAATGAAACGCAAACGTTGTGGCTTGTTAAGGAAAACAACCGAAATTTCATATACAGAATTACAGCAAACTCGTATTGTCCAGTTTTCTGCACGTGGAAAATTTTCGAAATCCGTACGTAAGTTCAGTGCAGCTTGTCAAGCGATTCAATCAGTAATTTGACTATACCACATTAAAGGCCACATTGCTCTATCAACATGAACCATTTTATCATGAGGTATCGCTGCAAACTTCTCACTACAGTATCGCCATTGATTATTATCGTGATTGGCCGGCTTTGAAAAATCAAAACGTCCTTGAGTTTACCATAAAATAGATTTTAAAAAATAACTAGGTCATTTTAGTTGCCAACTAAAATGACCTACTTTCGATTTCACAAGCTCTATTTCATGGTAAAAACACAAGGTACAGGAGATAAAAATACAAGGTACAGGCGTTTAACAGTTGATAAAAATACAATGTACAAAAATGTTAAGCAAGGATCCCATTGACTGTGTCGCGGTTGCATATTTCATTGTTTAACGGGGAACCAGAGACGAAAACCGTATTGGTATGGAGAGACTTATCATTTTTCCCAAAATTCCTGGTTCCTTCATTTTTGCCCAGTTATATGATACAAAAAACACATCAACCGACATATATTCATTAATTCTGAAAGCTGTACAGGTTTCATAATGATTTGTATTTTGACGATTTTTACCATTGGTAGGATTATGGAGACTTTAATGTACCTCGAGTAAAAATAATTACGCAAAATTTCAAGCCTGGGGTAAGAGAAATGAGTAAAATATATGCATTCAAAAAGTGTATACTTTCATTTGCCTCTCAGTATATTTTCATTAAGACATTTTCATATAGATTAAGTGCTCATTGTGGCCTTAACCTTTATGTTATTGACATGTTCCGTGTGCGAAACAAATGGTCTTGCCAAATAGTTTGGATATTCGACATTGCAGAACACAGTTTTAGGCCTGATATGAACAGGTCTGCACTGTAGCCTATGCACAAAGTTTAAGACTGTGGTCTTGACCTTTGAGTTAGCGTCATGGTTTTTTCCATTGTCTTGTCATAATAATTATTTATGTCCAGTAATTTTGTAACCCCCTCATGAAGGACAAAGGAATGGGCCGGACACGAACATGTTTCGCTATAGCCTATGCACAAAATTAAAGTGCCCAGTGCGACATTGACCTTCGAGCAAGCGACATGGTTCTTGCATGCAACATATTGTCTGGTCATGATGATTATGAACAGAAATACTTTCGGAATTCCTTCATGCAGGACAAAGGTATGAGCTGGACACGAACATGTTTCACTTTAGCCTTCGCACAAAGGTTACGTGTCCAGTGTTACATTGACCTTTCAGCTAGCGACAAAGTTATTGCACGTAGCACATTGTCTTTCATGCTAATCATTTGTGTTCAAATAATCGTTAAACCCCGCTTCTAGTCCATGCGTCAGACCCTGAATTTTAGTTGATCGGTACTCCTAGAGGGATAAGGTCTAACAACACTTTTTGATTTGTTAAACAAATGAAGTTAATGTTCAAGCATGATAGCCGTCACAAAACGGTAGCTTATGCTCTGAAACTAGAAATGTATCCGCATGACACAGATGTCCCCGCCTAGTGCCTTTAGTAAGATTACACCTTGATTAAGGCACTGGGACTTGTAGGATAGCTAGGTCCACAGAGGTAGACTTATATAAATGGGGAACCATGAAATTTAGGTAAAAGAGTCATATATTTATTCTGTAGTCAAACCTGGGACACGAGAATGGCATAAAGATGTTTTCATTACTTAAGAGTGCACACAGCTTAAGAGTGCACTGTGACCTTGAACTTTAAAAATTTAAGGTAGTGACAATTCTTGCGCGCAAAAAAATCGTCTTGCCAAATAGTTTTGAAGTCCCACCATGCATGACAAATATATGGGCCAGAAATGCATAGGATTTTACTGTAACCTATGCACATAGTTTCAGTGCAGACTTTGACCTTGACCTTTGAGCTACCAACATTATTCTTAAAGGCGACACATTATCTTGTCATGATAATTACCTATGCCTTATAACTTTTAAATCAATGCAGGCAGGACAGAGTTATGGGCCAAACATGAAACTGTTTACTCTATAGCCTATACCAAAAGTTTATGTGCGCAGTCTAACTTTGACTTCTGAGCTAGTGACATGGTTCTTGCACGTGACACATTATCTGGTCTTGATGCTCATTTGTGCCTGATAATTTGAAATCCCGCCATGCAGGACAAATTTACGGGCCGACACGAACATATTTCACTAGCCTATGCACAAAGTTTAAGTGTGCAGTGTGACCTTGATCTTCAAGCTAGCAGCATGACTCTTGCACACGACACATTGTCTTGCAAAGATAATTATTTTTGCCAAATAATTTTGAAATCCCACCATGCAGGATAAAGTAATTGGCCGGACACAAACATGTTTTCACTATAGCCTATGTACAAAGTTAAAGCATGCAGTGTGACCTTGACATTTAAGCTAGCGACAAAATTCTTGCACGTGACACATTGTCTTGTCACGATAATCAGTTATGCCAGATAATTTTTAAATTCCTCAATGCAGCAAGAATTTATGGCGCGGACACGATTCCTGTGACAGACAAACATTCACACACATACACAAACACACACAGAGGGTAAACTCTATATGCCTTTCCGCCATTTCATGGCAGGGGCATAAAAAGTTCATTCTTCTTCTAATAAGCCGGACACGATTCTGGAATACACAAACACTCACACGGATAATTCAAACGCTATATGCCCTTCCGCCATTTTATGGCGAGGGCATAAAATATAAACACTCAAACCTGCTTATGTTGTCATCTGTATTAAGGACCAGAATGCAGCAGTGAAAATGAACTTGTATTAATAGGTCACCTGTCTTAAGCAGCTATTCAGGCTGGTTCCCTTAGGTGACTTTTAGACAGGTTAGACTGTATATGACAGCTCTGAAACTCCAAACTGACTATCAGCCATCGGTTTACGACTCTATATTGCAAAAGATGAGGATGTTAAAATATTGCTCATGGAGTGTGGATACTTATAACAGGAATCAGTTTTAAAGCCCGTGCTATGGGATATTGGCAGTGTTGCAATATTACATAACTGCACATGGACAACATCAGTTAAACATAGTCTGGTATTTTCTTTCCTCTGATGCATTCCAAGCCCCAGAGGATCTTGCTTCAGACTTTTAAATTCGGTATATGTACAGTTATTGTAAGTGATATTTTATCTTTTGTACTTGTCTGTATTTAATTGTTCATTTGAGTAACTTAACGTACAATCTGTACATTCAAATAGTAACACATCTTGTTGTGGATACATTCTTTTATAATCTAAGTTTTTCTTTCAAGACCCTGGCTGGCTGACCGATATATTTTAAGTTGGTTAATACTGTCCGTACTACATGAACTCCAATTTAACAGCACCAGGTCACAATATGTAGTTTTCTGTCATAGGTTAACAGTGGCCATAAAGATTTATTTATATCATATTTAAGGCCCCTATATAGGATTTTTTTTATACATAATCACTTCAGTGTTAAGACGTGAATATAAATCATGTTTATTTCCTTTTTATTTTTTTGTAATTTCTTTAATTTGTTTTTAAAAATGAAATAGCATAACGAATCGATGTGTGTCACTTATTTTTTAAGAAACTCATAAAATAACATTTCTTTAATGGCTGCTTTGATTTAAAACAGACTCATCTGCGCAACAGACAATATAAGAAATGTTTTTTGACAAAAACAGATGTCCCCCACCTGCGCTTTCCCAGCAGTATCATTTATCCTAAACGCTGTCAAGTTAAGACCTCCTGTGACCTCGAAATAGAGTCAATGTCACCTTCTGCGACCTTGAAAAAGAGGTAAAGGTCACCAGAATTTAATCACTGCTTTTCCATCTCCCAGTGATGTATTTGTGACATTTTAGTTCAAATCCATCCATTCATTCAGGAGATATGGTGCAGACAAGCCATTTTTCAACATTCTTTGACCTCCTGTGACCTTGAATATAGGGTCAAGGTCACCAAAATATAATAAGTTATTTTTGCATTTCCCAATTATATATCTGTATAAGTTTGGTTCAAATCCGTCCATCCATTCAGGAGATATGGTGCAGTCAAGCCATTTTTTAACATTCTTTGACCTCCTGTGAACTTGAAAATGGGGTCGAGGTCACCAAAATATAATGTTATTTGCCATTTCCTAGTAATATATCTGTGCAAGTTTGGTTCAAATCCATCCATCTATTCAGGAGATATAGTGCAGACAAGGCATTTTTCAACACTCTTTGACCTCCTGTGACCTTGAAAATGGGGTCAAGGTCACCAAAATCAAATCAGTTCCTGGCCATGTCCCAATGATATATCTATGTCAGTTTGGTAAAATCCATCAATTCCTTCAAGAGATATGGTGCAGACAAGCGATTTTTCATCATTCTCTGACCTCCTGTGACCTTGAAAATAAGGTCAAGCTCACCAAAATCTGATCAGTTTTTCCCCTCACCCAGTGATGTATCTGTGCAAGTTTGATCAAAACCCATGCATCCCTTTAGGAGATAGAGTGCAGACAAGACGCTACGCCGACGCCGACGGGATCCACACCAAAGACAATATGTCCCCCTCCCCCTCCCCCACCCCCCATGGTGGGGGACATAATGATAAAACCCACATAAAATCTATGAATGCCTATGGAAACAAAGAGGGCATACAACAAAGACTCTCCTCTTTAAATTAGAGAGAACACGGACGGACTCGTTGCCAGAATGTGCATTTTATGAATTCGTTCTGTTGAACCCCCTAGGGCCGTATTTATAAACCGACTTAAGTCGTTGCTATGCTGTTGCTAAGGCTACATTTCTATAAAGGAGATTCCCTTCAACTATGAAATTTGCTATGGATGAACAGTCTTTATAGACTGTTCCTCCTGAGCAAATTTCATAGTTGTAGCGAATCTCCTTCATAGAAATTCAGCCCTAGCAACGGCAAAGCAACGACTTAGGTCCTTTTATAAATAAGGCCCCTGGGCATTGTTATGAGAAATCGGCAAATTTACAAGAACGGTAATCGGAATCTCGGTCTTATTTAGCTCAATGAGTTTTTATTTAGTTGTTATAATTTCATTTACATATTTTATCACCTTTTTTTTTTTTTTTTTTTTTTTTTTTTGCTTTGTCAAACTTTCCGTCTTGCAAAAAATAGTTTCATAAACATTTGAATTTTCGGCCTGTTATCTCTAAACTCGGAGCATGTAAAAATCTGGTAAAGTCTCCTAGATAATGTATTTTCGTTATTTGCGCACAGTAATGAAGAAATGTACCAATTTTTCGCTCTCTCTCTTTTCTTTGTTTTCAATGAAAGCGTTGTAGCAATCGTACGTTTACAGGATATATACTTATATATTTATCCTGTATCAAGATTTACATGAAAACATGTTTTCCAGTAATTATCTTGATATTATTTAAAAACAAACTAATAAAATGCAGAAAACACTCATTTGCGTTGTTGCAAAATAGTCCAATCAGCCTACAGTTTGACCTCAAACTAATTGCAACAGAAATTTTCTTTTTTGCATTTGATAGCTTAATGCATATATAATAACATACTAAAAGTCTTAGAAAATCTTATGTGGGGAAGTTAATTAGATTTTAAGTTTAATTATGCAAAAATCCTGTTTCACTTGCGCAGCAACTATGTGCCACCATACATGACTCATTCTCAGACTCTGCAGGCGTTTACCTTTATAAACAATGATTGACCCAATAAAAAAGTGTGAAATACTCAAAAGAAATGAGGTAAGTGAATATTTATACTACCATTGTGCTTATTGTTTCAAAAACTATTAATCTTGAGCTTTACTGAATGCCTGGTGATGTCTTTGGAAGTATTTCTGAAAGAAATTACAGACCGTAATCTGTTGCTGTGTCCCTGGAAAAATACTTTAATGCTCACTCATATTTCAATTCTGTTACATAAAATCAAAATTATCAAACAAATTTCTGTTTCTTCTAAACATATATTCTCAGCTGCCTAGCCTTTTCAATATATTAGTTTATAAATCTTAATTATATCATGTTTCCTGTCAGTCATAAGGTTTTTTTCCCATGATACAAAATTTTCTTTGTCTGGAATGGAATCTGTCTAAAATAAAAAAAGTATGGAAGCAAATTGTTGCCATCAGAACGTCCTAAGTTTGCTGAAAATCACAGAATTTCTGCTGTATTCTTGTGTTTAGCTGATTTAAATGCTGCAAAGGAGTAGTAGTAGTGTATGTTTATCAGTTTAAAAAAAAAAACGGAAAAAACAACCAAAAAACAGCAGTTGGGCTAAAAAGTTGCATACACAAATATAACAAATTTGAACAAATTCTCCTATTCCCATTATAGTGTCAGCCCATTTTTTCACTTCAGTGTATCAGATGAGTGTTGCATCATATGCAAGCTTCCAGTAGACGATGAAAACTTGGTTGTAGGCCTACGGGAAAAGGGAAGTAATGGTATCAATGAAGCAAGCAAGGCCTGAGGTGATGACATTTGTACAAAGCCCGGTGACAGAGTTCACAAAGAATGCCGTCGTTTGTACTGCAATCCCCAGCAGATTCAGAAGGCACAGAAATCATCAGAAAGAATGCAGGCTAGCTCCCCTTTACTTAGATCTGGGAAAACCAATTTCCAGTTAACCACACACTGTCTGTTTTGTGGCCAAGCAGCTAAATATGAAAACAGAAAGAGAGGCTATGACGTTTTTCCTGTTCGAACACTAGAATTTGGTCAAGTAATTGAACAAATCTGTGATAAAAGAAATGACCAGTGGGCTGAACAAGTTAAACTCAGGTTGAAAAGTGTGCATGACTTGCCGGCAGCAGATGCACTGTATCATCAAACATGCAGTGTTAATTTCAGAACTGGGAAACAGTTACCTATGACATTTCAAACAGACAATGTGACACCGAATAAGAAATCCTATGGCCGTCCCTTAAATGTTGATCAGACAACAGCATTTACACACATTGCACAATATCTGAAAGAAAATGACGATGAACAAATAACAGTCACTGATTTAGTAAACAAAATGAAAGAGTGTTGTGGAGATCTTGCTTACTCGCAGATATACATGAATAAAAAGTTACAAGAACACTTTGGCTCGTCTATAATAATTACAGAAATAAACGGAAAACATAATGTATTGACCTTTAGAAACACTGCAGCTTCTATTTTGCAGACCTTTTACAAGCGACCAAAGACAGAAGATCCCTCCGCCGAGAAAATGGAAATAATAAAAACGGCTGCAAAATTCCTGTTAAGCGACATCAAGTCAATAAATGCACCTAAAAAGAACTATCCTGAGCCATCAAAATTATTGTCACAAGAAGACAATGTAGAATACATTCCAGAGTCCTTATATTTGTTTTTATTCAGTGAAACCAATGCTGACATAAAGATTGCTTCTATTGGACAAGCCATCATACAAGCTGCACGACCAAGGGTTCTCATTGCGCCACTTCAAATTGGGCTTGCCATTCAGATGCATCACCACTTCGCTTCAAAGTTTTTGATTGATACCCTCAATAAGTTAGGGTTTAGCTCCTCCTACACTGAAGTTCAGAGATTTGAGGTTAGTGCTGCAGCATGACAAGGCAACAGTATTCCTACATTAGCACAAGGTCAGTTTGCTCAGTTTGTGGCTGATAATGTTGACCACAACATCAGGACTCTTGACGGCCACAACACTTTTCACGGTATGGGTATTATAGGGTGCATCACACCGGGAACAAACAACAGTGTCACTGTTCCAAGAATAGCCGCAACAACACAGGATCTTGTTGAAATAGGAAATATAAGCATTCAATATTATCAACAGGAACACAATTTCATGACCTCATTGAATTTCGAAAATTTGCCAGTTTTTGATAGTCACGACTCTACAGAACATGTGGACTTATTGTCAAAAATCATTTGGCCACTAAAAGCCCCAAGGCCTGGCTGGTCTGGAATAATGCAAATGGTACAGAAAGGGACTTATCCAGGAAAATCAACTGTATACTTTCTCCCGATGATTGATCTAAACCCAGGAGACATGTCATGCATATATTCAACCCTTCATTACGTGTGTGTGTGGTCAAGCCAGGCAACAAAATACTAAGCCAGTGTTAACATTTGATCAACCACTCTTCTGGAAAGCTCTGACTATTATTACCAATGAAGCACAAAATAGTGACTTGAAATTGATAGTGTTGCGTTTAGGTGGGTTCCATATTGAGATGAGCTACCTCGGGTGTATTGGACGCCTGATGGAAGGCTCTGGACTTAATGAACTTTTGGAAGTAGTTTATGCTTCCAACACGGTATCTCATATGTTGACTGGTAAGGCTGTATCTCGAGCATTGAGGGGACATTTTCTTGTTGATGACAGCTTAAATGCCATGCTCCTTGCCAGGCTGTTTGACATTCAACTGCCAATCTTACTGCAAGAAAAAGACCTGGATTCAGCAGAAAACACTTCTGATTTGAGCCCTGAAGAACTTCCTGAAGTACCACATTCAGACGAATCTACATCAGCACAAATAGAGGACAGGATAGACCGTGTAGAAGATAAACCCCACACTGTAATTGAGACACTTATGCTTAATGACACTTTGAAAGAAGCATGTGATTTATATGTAAAAAATTAATGAGCGGAGAAATTGATGTGGAAGCAGTTTGTGAAAACCCTGTTTTAGAGACTCTTGAGGGAACACTTCTAAATGAGAAAAGAGCCTTGTTAAAATATCGGACTGCAAAATTGTGGCTTCAGTACATGACAATGATTGACCTTTTACGTAAGTTTCTTAAAGCAGAGCGTACTGGTAACTGGCAGCTACACCTTCAATCAGTGAAAGAAATGCTTCCCTATTTTGCCGCAGCTGGTCACAATTTGTATGTCAAATCAGCCTACAAGTATCTGCAGATGATGGGAAAACTGAAGCATGAACATCCTGATATCTATCAATTATTCAATGACGGTTATCATGTGATTAGAAGGAGTGATCGTTACTGGGCTGGTCTGTCATCTGATTTAATAATTGAACAGGTTCTGATGAAAAGCATCAAGTCTACTGGTGGTTTGACACGTGGGCATGGAATGTCAGAATCACAAAGAACACAGTGGCTCCTCTCGATGCCAGCATGTACTGATATCAACAATTCCATGCAAAAGTTTACAACTGTAGATTATAACACAAGCGATCAACATGTAGAATCTGGCCTGTCAAGAAAAGAAAGAGACCAAAAGGACCATCTGAAATTTTTGTCATTCCTTCAAGAGAGAAGCCCATTTGTTGAAGAAGTTTCCTTGAGAAATATTGAAACTGGTGTAGAAGGAGATCCTTCAGTTAATGTTGATATAGCTAAGGAAGTTGGTGATCGAGTTATTGAATCAATGGTTGGAAAATCTGTGACAGAGTACAGTTTTAAAAAGTCTGAACAAGCTGTGACCTTAAATGCCAAAAATTCTTTAAAAAATGGCGGAGAAGCTATTCACGTTGATCCTCAGCTTCTGTTCCAGAGACTCATAGCTGCTGCTGATAGACTCGTCGAAAATCAGGCTGAAATCTTTTCTTATGAGTTATGTAGCTATCCTGCCTCTCTCTTCGAAGCATCTGGTCTTCTTAGACAAGCAGATAAGCCATCTCTGGCCTCTGCTATCTGGTCCCTTGGTGTATGTGGTGTTCAAGAAACTCTCACTGAACCTTTACAGTACGTTTTAGATGGCGGCTCATTAATACAGCGGTTACCCTGGGCACGCGGAGCAACATTTTCAGCTATATGCAATATGTATGTTGACTACGTCAGTCGTAGATATCAAAATGCTGTAGTTGTTTTTGATGGGTATTCCGCAGGGCCCTCTACAAAAGATTGTACCCACCTTAGGCGTACACATGGCTTGTCTAGTGCCAAGGTAATGTTTACTGGCAACACTCCTTGTAAGTCTAAAAAGGAACAGTTTCTTGCAAATACTGAAAACAAGCAATCTTTTATCTACATGCTCAGTCAGCACCTACAGGAGAAAGGTTTTCAGGCAGTTCATGCAGTCAGCGATGCCGACACACAAATAGTGAAAACTGCAGTAGAGTTTGCTAGTGTTTGTAATACCATTGTCGTAGGGGGGGATACTGACCTGTTAGTTCTCTTGCTATATCACTCAGAGCTAAACAGCAACAGAATTTGTTTCATGTCTGGTGCAAACAAACCAAATGTTAAGGTTGTGAAGAAATGGGATATACTACAAACCAAGCGATTGTTAGGCCAGGATATTTGTAGTATGCTTCCGTTTATTCACGCAATCACTGGATGCGACACAACATCACGTGTTTTTGGCATAGGAAAAGGCATGGCTTTGAAAAAAATGATTAGTGACAATTACTTGAAAGAACAAGCTGTAAAATTTACTGATGTAGCATCTAAAACCGAGATTATCAAAGCAGGAGAAGAAACTCTTCTCTGTTTATACAATGGTGCACCATACGAAGGACTTGATCACCTCAGATTCAGGAAGTTCGCTAACAAAGTTATGACAAGCACAACATCTATTCAAGTCCATGCCTTGCCACCAACAAGTGCTGCTGCTAGTTATCACAGCATGCGAACATATCTACAAGTCCAAGAATGGACTGGAAACATCATGAATCTGAATCCATTAGAATGGGGATGGAAACAAGCTGACAGCCTACTGTTACCCATTCAGACCCATCTACAACCAGCACCAGAAGATCTCCTGAAAATCATAAGATGCAGCTGCAAATCTAACTGTGAATCCAAACGTTGTTCTTGTCGGAAACATGGACTTGAATGCTCACCAGGCTGCGGCGAATGCCAAGGAAAAAGCTGTTTGAACGCTCAAACTATAACAGAATTGGACCTTATTGATGATACTTAGTTTCAATACATGTAAGAAACAATCTTATTTTGAGAGGCATCGGCATAATATGCATACAGAACTAAAATCTCATGAAATGTCTCTCCTTTGAAACTTGGGAAAGATTATGCCTGCAAAATAAGGTTGTTTCACTCCGGTTCAATTCTCAGTTTGTCTGCAACTATCTTTTCTGTTACTCAAATAACTGAGTGTAAGTTAGCACATTCACTGACACATATAAAACGAGACGACTTGACTGTAAAGTTTGAAGTTATAATAACAATAATAATTATTATTATTATTATTACTATTATTATTATTATTATTATTTGGCTAATTCATTTTCAAAATATTTCAGTAGTTATATTTATTTTAAGTATCTAAACATATTTATAAAGCAATAAATGCAGAAATTCGGGAAGCAACAATTAATAAACTAAAACTGTTTTAGTGCAATAACAGATTTTACATGCTTTTTTCATAAAAACACGAAATTATGTAATACTAAATTTTGTCACTTTCCCCATTTCCGACTGACTAAGACTTTTTGCATGTTGTATGTATAGTATAACAGTTGACAAATCAGGTGTTAAAGTTTCTGGTGCAGTTAGTTTGAGGTTAAGCCTTTATCTTGCTTAGACTGACTGGAGTAAAAGAGAACAGATAGTTCCTTTAGACAATTCACATACTTAGTCTTACTACTTCTAACTACTAGCTGTTTCAATGAACATTTATCTGTTATCACATTGATCTGATTTTTGGGGTTTTTTTTCTCTCTTCATCATAGTTTTCAGTTCTCTTCTTGTGTGTTTGGTGGGTCGTTCTCTCTGACTGTGGCCTTTCATTAAAATCAAGAAATTGCAGTATGCTTTTTTTTCTGGTTTAGTCACCAGATATTGTCAGGGTCAATGACGACGCTTTATAAGCCGAAACTATGTAGTCTGGCCCATGTTCCTACTTCTGTATGAAATATCTGCTCTTGAAGGAACTTTTTAAGATTCTAAATTTTTCATAACTACCGTCATCGAGATCTTTCTTTTGTATCGTGTATTCGTCTATTCGAAAGCCACTACAATGATATAAGTGCTACTAGCAATAGCTGGAAACACGGGTCAGAAATATTTTTCAATCGTTAGATTATTAAACTATCTGAGATTTTCTCATCAATAACTATTTTATACAAACATACAGCAATGCATATTTTATCTACACAAATAATAAGTTGTGTGCCTGAAATTTATTTTCACAGTCCACACCCTGCCAAAAAAAAGTATACATGAAGGCAATGGAAAGTTGTCACAGAATTACCATATTCAATTTTATATGAAAATACACAAAGCTATCGAAACAAATGAATCTTCGATCATTGTTTGTAATATACATAAATATCTGGCATTTTAAAAAGACTTTAACGTCTGCCCTTACATTATCCATAGTGCAAATACATTTTTATTTTTGTCTTTGGAGATCAGATAAAATATCCTGAGGAATCAGCAATTTTAATTGGTTTAGAGTCTTATTCTAGATCATCGTTTTTTTAATCATTTAACACATTTTGATACTAACCAGTCTTAAAATTGACTTCCTTATTAAAATTAAGAAATTACAAGATGATTTTCTCTGGCTTTCATCATCAGATATTGTCAATGCTACTGTTGAAGATTGAGTAGCGGCCAAAACTACGAAGTATGTCCCATGTTCCTACTTATAGAAGTGTTCTCTGCTCTTTGAGGAACTATTTAAGATTTTAGTTTAAATCGACTGCAACTGGTGCTGTGCCGTGTGGCGATCTTAAAACATCTCCCCGTACACCATCTATATTGTAGATTACATATGAGCCGCGACACGTGAAAACCAACAATGTGGTTGTGCGCCCAGCGCAGACTCCTATCAGCCTGGGCATCCGCCCAGTCCGATCAGACTCTTCGCTAAGGGCTTAAAGGGTAGCTAAGGGACTAAGCTACCTTCATGCGGCCAGCGAAGACTCTGATCAGACTGGGCGGATGCCCAGGCTGATCCGAGTCTGTGCTGGGCGCACAACCACTTTGTTGGTTTTCTCACGTCGCGGCTCATATTATTTCTGTACGTTGGGATCAAAGTATATATTCTGAGAAATCAGAATTTTTTTATTGTTCAGACTCTTATTCTAGATCATCGCTTTTTAATCATCTGGACCGTTTTTGATACTAATCAGTCTTTGAATCGACTGCCTTATGAAAATTAAACTTTACATAATGCTTTTCTCTGGCTTTCGTCCCCAGATATTGTCAGGGCCACTGATGGGCTTGAGTAGCCGAAACTTCGAAGTATTGCCCAAGTTCTTACTTTTTAGATATGTTCCCTGCCCTTGGAGGAATGTTTTAGTTCTTTAATTGTTTAATTTAGAAATAAAACTTAATTTTCTTACCAGTTTTCTAACTCCCTGTTTATTGTCTAAAAAAGTCCGTATTGAACTTATCAAAAACGCTATAATCCCAGTATTTTGTTTTCAGATTGTATTAGGTAAACAAAACGTTTCCAAGAATATATAATGCGTTCTATTAATGAGTCCACATATTTGCGATTTCCTAAAAATTTGTATGCATTCTAAATTTAATGTTTCCCAGACCAGGGACTTAAGGCTACAAGTAAACATTAAAAAATTACATTGAATATTAAATATTTCAAATTTCAAACTATAGATATCATAAACTTCGAAAAGTATTTTCAAAATTCTTTCGCCGACACTATGAATTGGTTTCTAAATTCAATGTCGGATTATAAAGTCTTTTGAAACAGGGCCTATCGGAACCAGAATTTTATGGTGACTTAGTCTATTAATTCAAAAAAATTGTAGGTAAGTCTGATTTTTCTGATCAGTTCAAAAAAACTATCGTTTGTTACAAGCGTATTGGATATAATATAAATGTAATGCTACAGTCTGCATGTTTAGTGATTAACCCAATTATCGTTAAAAACTTTGCTTCCCTCTTTAATTGCATGCCGGTTGGTCAGGCATCAGACTCATTGATGGGCTCGGCATAAAGCTACTTAATTAAGTTGAATGGGGCCGGAGTTTGCCTTGTCCTTTCCTTGGTTATTCGGGGTTCAACTCATAGTTTTCTTTTGCTCCGGTATTTCATTGGTGTTGTCTGACTTCCCAGGGTCTCCTGGTGCCGCAATACGTTCTTTCCGTTGAATCCTCATCTCTGATTCATAGGCCTTATCCGTAATTTGTATGTTTCCGGTGATGATTCATTGATGAGTTAGGAACACTTCATGCGGCCCAAAATGCTAACTTAATGTTTCAAACCACTGCAGAAGCAGAGGGTGAGGTTTGGGCCAAGTAAAACTAGTTTAAGCCCCCTCCCCCCGCAGTAACCTTTTGCTGACCGTTCCAAGGCGGTACTTCTGTTGCGGTTCTTTGATGTTATATTGTGCTGTGTGCGCTTATCTATGATCTCTGGCGGTTTGGTCACCTGTATTCCTGCCCAATCTGCCGCCTGTTTTGTTTTGTAATTAAAATTAAAAAAAAAATGGTAAAAATAGATGTTGATGCTGTTATTGGGGTAGCTGAATGACCATCTGTTTGGGAAAGAGCTGCTAATTCGTTTTATTATGTGTGTCTTTCGTAAACTTGTGTCAATTTCTGTGTGTATGTGCTTCTTTCTCTATTGATTTTGAGAGCGGAATACGGGATTTGATTGTATTAATTGCTGATTCTTGCCTATCTTTTTACTTTTCATGTTTTCATGGCCTGTCTAAGACATGTTTTCTTTATTAACACTTTTTTTAAACCACTATTTAAGAAACCTGCTTCGTCACCAGATATTGTTAGGGTCACTGAAGAGGCTTTATGCCGAAACTACGTAGTCTGGCCCAGGTTCCTTCTTCTGAATATATTCTCTGCTCTTGAAGGCACTGTTTAAGATTTTAATTATCCAAAACTTTTCAAGGTTTAGACTCCTCTGCAGCCACCGCTGTCCCAAATTATTTCCTCTCGATCAAACTTTCCAGAAAAATAACATCCGGCGAAAATCTTTAAAAGACGATTTGCTGAAATATTTTGCAGACTTTTTTTTTTACTTTGAATACAAATTCTACTCACTGGGCGAAAAATGTTGTATTCTTTTAGATCCAGAAAAGGGGTCAAGAATTTAGATTACCGTAATGTTTTACTACTCCTGGCAACACCGTTTCACAGTTTTTCATTTCAAACAAATCTTCGGGTACTAAATGTCCTGTCTTTGTTAAACATTTTTTAAGAAAGCACCAAACTTGCGGGATTTTTTTATTTTGAATGCGGTCTCTACTCTTGAAGGAAATCTTTAAGATTTTAATTTTACTTCATTGCAGCTGGTGTTGTGCGTGAAGCGGCCGTAAAACGTCTCCAGTACATCATCCATAGTGCAGACTATATTTTATTTTCGTTCTTTGAGATCAAGGTATATATTCTGAGAAATCTCAAATTTTAAATTGGTCTAGAGTCTTATTCTAGATCATCGTCTTTTATATTATTTGGACCCTCTTTGATTCTAATCAGTCTCTGATTTGACTGCCCAATTAAAATTAAGAAATTACAGTATGTTTTTCTCTGGTTTCTTCACCAGATATTGTCAGGGTCACTGATGAGGCTTTATACTCAAAACTACGTAGTCTGGCCCATGTTCCTTTTTTGAATGTGATCTCTACTCTTGAAGGAACTCTTTAAGATTTTAATTGAATAACAAAAATGGCAAAAGTAAATTGATAGAGAGCAAATGTACATTTTGCTCCGCATTAATATATTTTCGCGAGTTTCGAGAACTTAAATATCCGCAAGTTTGATGCCTTCATGAAAAAAATTTAAGATAACAAATTTACGACTTCTAGTACAGCGCACTTGTTCGTACTCGTACTGAAAAAAAAATCTCAACCTTTATCATTCTTATACGTTCGGTTGTCTTAAAATCTTTTTAAGAATTAAAACATTAACAAATATAATACACATTACCACTATTAAGAGACTTATAAGAGAATTAAACTATACATATATTACGTATCATAATATACAACATGAATTAGTGTGAATACATTGTTTATCAGTCCCCTATCACATATTTGCTTGATTTGTATATGTTGTAACAGATGGGCCAGTTGGCCTAGTGTTGAATAATAAATTCCTGAAATTCCATGACTGTGTGGTTAACTAATAAATATATCATTGGATTAATTTCTGAAATTTGTTTGATTTTTAGAACTATTTTGGAATAATTTCTTCAATGTATCAAAGAAATCATTTAGAAATTAATGACATTTGCCAACCCGATTTCTATGAAAAAGTCTACTGTGTTTGATCCTCTTAAACTGATTAATACGTTTTATAAGAGTTGACTATTGAAATAGTCATTAAATGTGTCATACTTACTATTGCCGGCTATCGTTGCGGTGAATTATAGAGGAAAGAAGCCGATCAGCAGCAACTTTCTTAGGTCTGAATATTTTCCGATTTTAATGTTACGTTTTCTCTATATGTGTTATATCCATATTGTTTCTTTTGAAGCATTCATGAACACGACGTTAGTACTGATTGTTCTAAGACATCCATGATTATAGGTTTTTGCATCATTCTGCTTGCTTTATTTCCTCAAATAATCAGTAAACATAATCAGAATTCCTGTTACTATCATTAATGCATGAATTTCAACGATGCAATTTTTTGAATAAATATAAAGCAGACTGTTGTTCAAAGACGAAATTTAAAACTGTATTCTATTTCTAGGAAATGTTTGTCATCTTCTGGTGTTTTCCCAGAATCATATACAAAGTGTATTACATATGTGGTTATTATACGAGTAGAAATGAGGCTTATCTTAGAAAAAACAATTTGCCTATTACGTTGAGATGTGTGAAACAAACACACATAGACCTTAAATTTGAACTATTTGGTCGTTTTATGCTCTTTGGAAACGGAACTTTGATACAAATTTAATGCAAAATCACTGAATTTATTTTACTTTGGCTTTTGAATTTTCATATCTGCATTTATATTAACAATTATTGACTTTGAACAATTTGTATTAAATCTAGATAACCAAATTCAGCTAGCCTGGTTAAGATATATATTATTCTAAGTTACCAATTCGGTGTTTGGCAATAATACACTTTATATTTGCTTCATCTGTAGGGTATATTGTCAATCAGAAAAGTTATGCTACATGTACATAGACACACATATAAAGCATAGGCGACACAACATATTTTAAGGTAAAAATTAACAAATTTTCTCGACATAAATATATTTTAAGTGTAAAGATGCTTTCTCAAAATAAAAAAAAATGAAGATGTAAGCTATAATGTTGATATAAATCCCTATTGCGGACGGAGTTATTTCTAAATATCTCAATAAAACTATGGTCATCTCAATGTAATTTGCATCTAATTAGCTCCGAGGTCATTTTCAGTAGTTATTAATTGCAAATCTCATAGAATGAAAAATCATTATTTCTTATACTTTTTTATGCTAACAGAAAAATGCTTTTTGCATATTCTTATTCTTGTTTTTGCCTAAAACAATGTCGCTATACTTTTTCTGTTCTTTTTTATGATGCATAGTTCACAGCATTATGATGAAACAGTGCCCTTTTGTAGATAAGCTGGATATATTCAAATGCTAAGAACTGGATGTATTAAAAAAATTCTAAGACACAGTTTCATAAAAATGCATGCTAGTTCGATATAGACATGAAGAACTGTGCGTACGCGTCATCAGTATAATTTCTCAGAAGTCGCTCGTAGGCATTTCATGTAATTCTAATTTAAAAAAAAATAACATACAGGGGGTTCAATACCATATATTTTATGACATAATTAAACACCTATCTTGATGCAATCTACTTTCATTTCTATTTTCTGATGTCATTACAGTTGGTTGAGACTTCGAAAACACGAAAGTTTTGATACATGTATATGATCAATAAGTTGAGTTTTACGAGGGAAGTCAAAACGTTCCAAAGATATCGTCGTTTTGTAAGCAACTAAAAATCTTACAAGAATCTTATAAGCATAAACTGTAACATTCTCATGACTGACAAAACAACTAAATTTTAGTATTTTCAGAGTTTTTTTTTTACATTTTCTTAGCTTCCATGGTAACAAGGGCTGCATGAAAAGGTTGCATTTTGGAGAGGGATACTCGTTGTCTGCCGAGTCCTGCCCATCATCTCTTGTCTTTCCTAATTTTGGGGTTTAGCGACTGAAGAAGTCAAATACAGAAATGCGCGTCTGTCGCACTAAAATTGGTATGGATATATTAGAAATAGTTGTTTATTAAATTGTACTTAGGGAACAAATAGGCAAAGCCAAATGAAACTTATGATGCTATATATTTAAAGATTAGCAATAATTTTCGACTGACGCCATGATGGTCACCTTAGCAGTAACGCTCGTCATGTAAATTGCGGATATGTCAGCACGATGTAGGCGCACTAAAGCTCGTACTTTGGCGGAGCAAGATGCATTGAAGACGTTAAATCAGATAGAAGCTGCTTATTGAAAGATTCATTTATCCAAAAATAATGTTTTTGACTCCCCTTGTATATTTAGGGGATAACTGTATTGAAAATTTTCATTTGGGGAGGTAAATCATCGGTTTTATTGTCGGAAATTTCGTTTTACGGCGACGCGCCAGCGGAGCCGTAAAACGAAATTTGCGACCATAAAACCGATGATTTACCTCCCCAAATGACAATTTTCAATACAGTTATCCCCATTCTAATGCACTTTTCCACATTTTCACCTTTCAAATGTACTAGTTTGCACCCATTTCAAGCATCGTCAGCAACGTAAAACCAAACGTCAGCCAATGAGAAGCGACAATACTTAATGACGTCGGGTTTGCGCCAGTATATCGCAGAATATACTGTCGCAAATTTTTGACGTTATCCAGTCAGACGTCGCGTTATATTTGTAAGTGCATTAGAAGTATTTGTATATACTCTACAGGAACTCTACCGTAGCTATATTGCGCTTTACCGCTACATGTAACCAAGACCTACAGTATGCTTTATAAGAAAGATTAAACTGTATATTACTGTAGTGGTCGAACAAATGAAAACATACACAGGAATAGGACAAAACTTAAACGTGTCATACAACACAAATACGAAAAGCAAGCTAACTTTTCCCTACATGTCTCGAGTGTATACTGCTATTAATTTCCCTTGACAATTTAAACACCTGGATTAGTTTTATGGAAGTTCACTATATAAAACTGAGAGATTCACTTAGACAAATTGTGTGTATAGGAGTTTTTGTTTGTTTTTTTTATGATGAAATAAACAATATTTAATATTTGTATTTCTAGATAAAAGCTTGCTTAAATTTGTATGTTACCTAATATTTTAAATGCGTACTGCGACGAAATCAGACAAGTCGTCGCGTCGGTGCAGTTTGATAAGCTTCCGCATATGGATTCTGCGTTATCTATATAGCAAGCATACATGAGTACAGGTCATATAAGAATTGCACGGTTGCAATGCTGCGTCATCCAGCATTACAACGCAAAATCTGATTTGAATTTGTCTTTTGAGGAATTGATGTTGGGAACAGCAAATTCTTTGACCTGACTGTACTAATGTTTAGACTGATCTGTGTCTTCATCTTTTGCATTTGCAAAAAAATAGAATGACTTTTCGGGGTTGCGAATCACATGTTTAAATAATGTAATAAAATGTGAATAATTTACCTTCTTTGTGAGACAGTCTCTCTGCAGATTCAGCTTGTCTGTTTCTCGTGTTTCAAGCAAGTCTTTGATAATGTTTTCGAGGTATATACGTGTGTCTAGCAAGTCTTTAATATTGCCTTTGAGGTGTGAAATGTCATTTTTACTGTCTTGCATTTGAAGAAAAAGAACGATTTGCGAAGTGAATGCAGCCAGGAAAAGCACTAAAAACACTAAATAAATCCATGTTTGATTATGGCTACAAAACCTGCTCTCCCCGGAATCCTGCTTACTCGCTCGAGTGTCAGACGCAAATGGAATTTCCCCTGCATTACGTTCCGGGTTTTTAAGCACTGTTATGCATTCCATTTTAGAAAGGAATTTTTCGGGAAATACCCGTTAAATTAAGAGTTTCACATGCCAGATATGTACTGAGTCATACACCGCACTATCGCCGAATGTTTGTAAATAAACGGGTATTATGCTATATGTTAACCTTGCTTCAGGTTTTAGTCAATAAAGGCGGGGCGAAGCGTTCTTTCTTATTATCTTATCTTTTGTAGAATTTAAAGGCTATTGTTAAGGAATTCTTGGAAGAATCATTATTTTGTGTTTCAAATATGAAAAAGACATATTCAGACTGTGTGATTTATCGAGCTAAACAAAATTTGGCTAAAAGCACGTGGAGATAGTTTTTTTTCATAGAAAATTCAAAACTTGATTATATCATATTGCTAGCGTGCTAAAACACATCTAACACATTGCTGAATAAATAGTTCTGTTTCATTTTTTAAACTTAGTAAAGAAAACAATAAATATATACAATAAAAAAACATTTTAGTCTAGTGATTCAGCACACACGACCTCTTTTACAAAAAGGAAAATATATCAGTCTTATTCATCTGAAGCTTGTTTAAAATACCCAATTCAGAAAATATATTACTGTCCATCCAAAGGCAGTGCCACTGAGCACACAACATTAAATCAACATTGAACAACCTCAGCTAACGCCATGACGTTGAATCAAGGTTGACTCAATGTTGAATTGATTGCAGTAGCTCCCGAGTATTGTTACTGTGACTTAGAAAAGATCAGCCTCATGAAAATCTAGTTTTATGTCTTTTGACGTCTGATAAAGGTCTACACTATTGCTCAGATGCCACCTTCTGCGGCCTCTGATATGGGTCTACACTGTTTGACAATGCCCCTTTTATGGGCACTAGGAATAAACGGGTTGTTGATACATGAATATAAAACAAATTAAGGCCAGGTGGCTCAAAGGTGGCAGCGCAAACAAGCTACCCACGTAACATAACAGATGGCAAAGTAGGAAGTTAGATATACAACAGGCAACCACAAAGCTGAAAAAAAAAAAAATCAAACAGGATCAGTGAGCCACGGCACGAGAAAACCAACAAAGTTGTTCTGTGCACAGCGCAGACCTAGATCAGCCTGGGCGTACGCCCAGTCTAAGCAGACTCTTCGCAAAGTGCTTAAAAGATAGCTAAGGGTCGAAGCTACCTCCATGCGGACAGCGAAGACTCTTTTCAGACTGGGCGGATGCCCAGACTGATCTGAGTCTGCGCTGAGCGCACGACCACTTTTTTTATTTTCTCGTGTCGCGGCTCATATTTATTCTTATTTTGACCTGCGTTAAAACGGAAAGTAGTGTAAATTACTGGTAATGGTGGACCGGGGTCGGGGGTGGTCTTAATCTAGATTCTACACGCGTGAATTAAATTTCCTTCTGATGTAACTCATAAACGGGAGTAAATTTTCGGTCTGCATAGCACTCTCCAAACATATCAGTGAGGCATAAGGGTGAAATATATAAAATCATCTGACTTTCTTCAAGGTAATACATTATCAAAATATCATTTTAGCTTGCACAATCATGTATTCTTATCATAGGCTTTCATTTCCGCATCGATATCTAATATAGTCTATGCGATATATGCTTCACATTATGGAGACTTAGTGTACAAATCAGATAGATTACTCGTCAACCTTATTTTTGGAACCATTTAAAAGATTATTATTTGATACAAAAATAAGGTTACAAAATTAATGGTTTATCGCATACTGCATGCATGGTGGTTATCCCAATTCGGGCTGACAGCTTTGCTTCCCTCTTCAATTGTACGTAGTGTGTTGGGCCTCAGGCTAAACATGCCGAGTAATGCGACAAAACCAACAAAGTGGCCAGTGCGCCAAGCAAAGATCAGATCAGCCTAGGCATTTGCCTAGTCTGATCGGAGTCTTTGCTGTGCGATTTAAAGGTTAGCCTAGGGTCTAAGCCGTCAGCGAAGACTTTTATTAGACTAGATGGATGCTTTTCTTGCTAGGCGCCCATGCCTCTTTGTTGGTTCTCTGGTGTCGTGGCTAAAATGTATAAGGTCGGGTTCATCGTGTTCTAACTAGGTGGTTTCTTACGTCCGGGCTTCGGATTGCAGAGAATCCTTAACTTTGCTTCATTATAGTTTTCTGATGATTCTATGTGTTTGACTATGATATCTCAATGATTACTTAGAAGGCCTCCGCGCTGATCGAATTCCTGCTTGTTTGAGCTGCATCTGAAGGGAGTTTAAGTTGTGCTGGCGGAAACCTCTGACAAGGACCTTGGTTTTTTTGTATTTCTCGCATTGTGGTCACCCACCTCTTTTGCCGTGCACTTACTTCTTGTTTTTGTTGTTGTTTTTTGTTTGTTTTTATTTTGTTTTTGTTGTTGTTTTTGTTGTTCAGCTAAATGATACTGCTCACAAAAAGTAGGGGATATTATGACATAGAAATCAGTATAAAAATTAATAATAATGGCTGGGTTAGATTATTATTGTATATTGATAGAGCACTATTCAAGTGACAATATTGAGCTAAAGCAGAAACAAGACTATGTGGTCTACACCTCAATTTCGCATCGGCGAAAAACAATCTTTTCAACCCTCGGATTCTATGAACATTAAAATTCTTCATAATTTTCCAAACTGAAAACATCCACTTTGGTAGGCTTTTTGCATTATTTTAAGTGTAGGGGAACTCGCAAATGTCACCATCGCCGAGACAATTCACCACACAATGTTATCGTTTACGCCTACCATTTAATCATGTGATGGGTTCCACCCTCTATTCTTTAGGGAGAGCGAAAGTGTTTTCTAGCGCAGCTACAGATTTCGGGCCTAGCACTAATCAGGTATATACGTGGAATATCTGGATCATACTGTATCTTGTAAACTCAGGCATTAAGGCGTCTGTCTTAATAAAGTTTCCATGAAAATGACAAGTCATTGCTGTGCTGGATTCGTTCGAAATTTGGGTGTCGACCCATTGTCTACTTCCAATTTACTGTAGGTCACGTGACCAACTTAAACGTATCAATATTCATATTGAAGGTCTCTTATGAATTATAACAGATTAATATTCGTCTACTTATTTTTCTTAATTCTGTTTTCTTAAATATCAACATATCCCTTACTTATTTTGAGCAGTATATAGATCATCTTTATATCATTTTATGTTGTGTGTAAATTTATTGTATGGCTTTTGATGTTTGTTGCATTGGAGTGTTCTACTGTTCCTCGGTGTTGGACGGGATCTCATCAAACACGAACCATTCTGTTTTGTTGTCCATTGCTTGGTTATTCGGGGTTCAACTGATGTGTTTCTTAAGCCCCGTATTTCAGTGGTGTTGTTTGACACCCCAGGGATCTTCAGGCGTCTTAAAACGTTGTTTCTCTTGAGTTCTCATCTCTGATTCATCATTGGTCTTATCTGTGATTTATGTGTGTCCTGTCAGTATTTATTGATGGGTTAGAAAATTTGCATGCAGACTAAATAGCTTACTTAATATTAGAACCACCGCCAAATCAGAGGGTGAGGGTTGATCCAGTAAAACATGTCAAAGCCCCCACTAATCTATAACTGACCGTTCAAGTGTAGTACTTCTGTCGTGGTGCTTTAGTGTTACATGGTGTTATATCCGCTTGTCTATGGTCTTAGCAGTCTGGTCACCTTAATAGCTACCCTTCTGCTTTTGTTTTGTTTCGTTTAATAATCTAAACTAAAACAAATAGGTAAAAATAGATGTTGCTGCTGTTTGCGTTCTTGTAATTTTGGTTTCTTGTGTGTTTCTTTCAAGGTATATTTTTACATTTATGAATGCAGTATCTGCTTTGCAAAGGTCTGTTTGTCATTATAAAGTCATCGTTTAATGATCCAAAGTAGCATTTTAGTATGGATAGACGCGTCTAAAACAAGTTCATTTTGAACAAGTCAGATTTGTCCCCGCCATACGCGTTTGCCTCTGAAAATATAGGCTTCTTTAGATTTTCTATGACTCGTCCAATTTCAGACGTTAATGCGCACACGTCTGCTACTTTGGCACATAAACAATAAAACTGAAGAGAGCAAACGCTAATTTTAAAAATTTATACACGTATTCAGAAATGACAGTACTTTTGGAAGCCAAACAAAAATAAGAATGAAGGTTTTAAACCTTCATTTTACCGAGGGTAGGAAGTAGCTGATTAATAAGCCACCAGCATAAACGTTTCTTATTTCATATCACAACCAATGTCAATAAAAAAAGCAATGGAATAAGAAATTGCATACAATTACATATAATACGAAAATATAAATAGCAACAATATTCCTTGTACTGTACAAAGTATATAATTTACCCTAAAAGACCACTAAACTGCATTTAAACAAACGAATCAGGCAACAGTGCCTAATCGAATAAGTCCAAAGTAAGAATGCGACTTCGAATAGTTTGCACCAGTATTATCAGACTCCTCACGCACGAACAATTTATCATTTTTCTCAAGCATAACAATTTTAACAGTACAGCAGGAGTCACTTTCAGAAACACCTTTTACATTCAAGTGTCTCTTACACACAGCCAATGTCGAAACATTACCGTCAGTTTTCTTAACAAGTATCTTATATCCACGTTTATTGTCTCCAACAAGTGTTACCTAGAAAAAAAGAAAGATTGTTACCAGCAAAATAAATCTGGATTTCGTCGCATTCACTCCTCTTGCATGAAAGTCTTACAGTTAGTATTCAATTTTCTGATAAATCCGCTAAAGTCGGTTACTGAATTCGAAAGTTTGGGTGAGACATTTGCTAATAAAATTCGATTTTTATATGTTACAGTACACAGAATCTTGTATTTCTGAATACATTAAACGAAGCTGGGTGGGGCTGAGACATCAGAGGCTTGCTTTTCTTTCCACCGAGCTTGTAATAAATTCAATAATACATGAATACTCGTGTAGCTGTAAGTTTATTTGTGACATGAATTTTACGCGTTGAGTTGCATCAGTTTTCATAGCAAACGTCCCATCTTACATTTCAAAGGGAGACAATTGTGTCATCTAAATTTGTTCAAATGTTAAATCTGATCTCAACAAAGGCTAATATTAGATATATGTGCATGTATCGTAATAGAAGGTATGATTAGCTATCGACGGCGATATTTTAGGTTCATATATTTTGACTCATGGCCTTTTACTTCGCAAGTATGTATATATACCTGATGATATTTGGAGCAGTGCACAAACAGTCGTTTTACAATTATTTTTGTAATTTACTAAATGTTAGAAGCAAATTTTATCATCAAAAATTCTTTCCGAAAAGTCTTTATTGTTTTAAGAAAACGAAAATTATTTTACCTGAGCATAAATCAAGTAAATTCCGGACTTTTTGACAGAGACGAAGCCTGTTGTGCCTATGCGTGTGTAATGAAAAGCTGATTTGGCTAATGGGTAACGTGTATGCCACAAGGATGGGGTCCATAAGCCTTTGCTATCTATAAAAAAACAAAACGCTATTATAACATTCTGCCGAGTTCTGGTTAAACACAAGTGTTTTTTTTAATTACTTTATCTGTTTCGGTGCTGCGCTTCACTTAATTTAACACAATAAATGTTCAGCTTAGGCACTTTATAAAACGAAAGGTAAAATAGAATCAAGGCTTTTTTTTTAATGATATAATATAAGAAGCTATTGAGTGTCATATAATGTTTTTCTTCAAAATCTTGATATGATTATTATGTAATTCTATTAGTTTAATCCGAATAGCGACGAGTAAGTGCTTCATTCGTTATTCTGAGGGTTATGTTGTTCAGTTCTGTAAGAATATTTACCATGTTTGTCCGAACTACTATGTACACCACTAGATCCTTCGAACTGAATTGCTGGGAGGCAATTCTGAAATACAAGACATTATAAAGTGTTCACGAGTCTTGTAGAAACTGGTAAAAGACTGATGGCGCACAGTAAATATAACTACAGTGTCGCGACAAGTACTTTTTTCTGTAAAAGACAATAGTCTGCCTAAAACAAGTCAGCTGTTTATATGCAAATCAATTTTGGGTAATTGTTTTATCCAAACAGTGCCGGGACAGTCTGTTTCAAACCTGTCAGATGTTTATATACAAATTAATTTTAGGGAATTAAAGCATAACAACCGAAGAAAGAAAATTTGGAATATCTAGTAACTGTAAAATATATTAACTCTATCATTTAATTACCTTACGCTTAATATATATATATACTGATAGTAAGTAACCGTTTTATCTATTTCTCTTAAAATTGTCTCAGTACGTTAAACTGAGACTGAAATGTCATTGCAATAAAAATCTTAATGGGAGCAGGCTTTAATAGTTTGATCGTTTTTGGCTTGTGGCTGGTCTGAAGCCGCTGCCTTCTGCCTACTGTCGTCATTCCCGGTACATAGAAAGTCCTTGTAAAGGCCATTTACTGACGAGTCCATGTGAAATGTGTATGCGTCAGAAAATCTAGATAAAGATTTTCTTCAAATTCGCCGTCATTCTTGAAAAAAATTTTTGAGAATAAGGAGGGCCTTCATTAGAACTGCGGCGGACCACGATCCTGCTAAATGTATGTTCGCGCTTAGTTCTACTTGTACCTTGACGCTTGTGTCACAAACATTAGTACAGACGATTATTGGTTGGTTGGTTGGTTTGGGTGTAACAGCCATTTGAGACAGTATTTCAGTCTGTATCGTGCCGTTTCCACAGAGAGGGAGAAAGAAGAGAGAAATGATAGACGAGAGAAAAAATGTCGAAACCACCCTCACCCACACCTACTGGAAGCACAGTAGGCTCTTGCCCTACTTTTATCCAAATCAGTGGGACGTCCCGGCACTCGAAGTTACACCCAGCATCATAGCACCACCCATTCACTCCGAGTACATAAGATAAGATTGTGTTATAAATGGTTTAGACCAATAAGAGTATCATATAATAGTTAAAACTTGCAGATATTATGTATATGTACATACATAAGGTAAGCAGTTTTGGGCGATTAAAGTTCTCCGGTCCGGACTACTACCTTTTTGTCACTGAATCATATTTCATTGCCCAACAACCAAGCAATTGTTCAGGCTACAAGTCCCACAACTTTAAAAGCCTTCCTTTAAACTGTTGTTAACGTGAGGAAACAACTAAAATTCATAAATGCACGTACATTATCAAATTATATATATTTAGGGCAACAGAGGTCTTTCTGTATTTATCTATTTAATTACGTTTTTTTTTTTCTTTTTTTAATTTTCGCTTATCCCTTAAATTTTGAAAATGTAGGGCGATATGCAGGTATTGTCAAGCAATGGATATCCATTTCCAAGCGCAAACATACCGACGCCATCGAGTTATGAAGCTTGCGTATCATTAAAACTCGCAAGTGCAGTTTCTCCCGCCGCACACTCCCATCCTCCTATAAGCATTTTTATATCCAGCAAAAATGTATCTAGCAAGTATCTCTCAACTGCAACTCTTCCTGAATAACTTCACTTCTGTATTTGATTTCTTTGATTTGATTTGCTGGTCATTCAAATCATCTTTGATGGGGCACAGAATAGAAATGTTTCCAGCAAGATAATTGTACAATTGAAAAGAACACCCTACCTAAGAAACCAAAAGATGAAAAAAGGAAAAAGTTTCATGACAAAACTAATAAAAGGTCATCGGCCAAGTGTCACCCGACGTTTAAAATGTGACACAAACATGTAGCCCTTTATTCAGTTTCGAGTAAACAGCAAATATGTATATTACAGAACCTGGTAAGCAAATAATATCTGAAGCATAAGCAAACACATATACCAAATAACTGAGCCGCTATGAGGTTATGAAATACTGAAGTTTAGAAATGGGCATTTATGTGTAAAATTTGATGACTGAAACTTTTGGCCCTTACAGAAGACTGTATACCCAATAACAAAATATCAAGGACCAAACTCCTGCCAATATGAATCTGATGAAAAATGAACAATGCATAAATGAAAATTCAACCAATTAATACGAATAGTTCTTGAGTTATCCTTTTACTTTTAAGTCAGTGTCTATTATCTATGGAAGGGAAATATATCTGTCACTAATCAGTTTAGCACATCCTCACAATAATCAGAATAATCAATTCACCAAATACATGTGGTAATAGCATACCAAATTTCAGCTCTCTGGGTCAAAGGTTCAAAGGTTGGAAAAATGCCAAAACTGACAAAGGGTCATGACTTTGTAAAAAATAAAACAACTGAAACTCCAAAATAACATAGACATCTTCAGATCATGCTAAACCATTCTGCAAAATTGCAAGTCAATCGAATGCAAGATGTTTAAGCAGTTGCGGGGACAATGTCTGAGTCAACAAGGGCTGTAACTCCATCAAAATGGCCGAAACAAAAATCAAAAACCACATGCACATCTTCATATCATAAGAATACAATCTGTAAAATTTCAAGTCAATCTGATGAAAGACATAGGAGGAGCTGCAGGGACAAGATTTCGACGGATGGATGGACGGACGGACGGACGCACATACGGACGCACAGGGTCATTTCTATAACCCCGCCCCCCCCTCCGCCTACGTCGGGTGACAAATATCAGACCACTTAGGGGCATGGGCAATTAGTTTTTTTCATGCACTACCTCTGCTGCAGTTTTAACTACTTTATCACATAATGTTTGGCCTGTACTAGGGCATCATTTTTCATCATTGAGATAATGCAGTCAAACAAATAAAAACCCTATATAAATGTCATCCTAAAGTCAAAGTAAGCAAAAGTAAAAGAAAATCTCTGGGTCTTTTTCAGACTGTTCCTCCAGAGCAAATTTCATAGTTGTAGGGAACCGCCTCTATATAAAATCAGCCTCAGCAACAGCATAGCAACCACTCAAGTCATTTTATAAATACGGCCCCTGGTGATATCACAACGGGCCCAGCCAAAACCATCGGTGATCAGGCACCACTAATCTTTTGAAACAAACTTGGCTACAGCCGAGCAATTAAAGAGAGAAGCCATAATGCCAGCTATGACGGGTTAACCACCATACATTCAATCTACCGCATAATATGCACGTTTAGCATATTCATACAAAGCGTGAAATAGTCCCTTGGCAACCATCTTAGGGATTTCTCGTGGGATGTAGATTTGCAGACTGAATTTAGAGACATGGCCCTTTAGACTTGAACATTTTTATCGTGAAATATTTTATCCTGGGTATGTAACATAGGCTGTACACATCTATATTAACTTATGAACCTCATTTATCTCATATGTTGAATAGAATTTCTCAGAAGTATGGATTGTTATGGCGGCATAATGTTCAGTGTAAATGAAATTAAAACAAAGGGAACAATAAGCTTAAAGGCAAATTTGGTATGTCTATGGTAATCAGAGTCTCAGTTGTACTGAGCCTTTCGTACAGCATCAATGTCATTAGCAAAGCTTTAAATGCCCCCTCCTTCCCCCTGCCCGCCCCCATTAGCACCAGATCGAAGCGATCATAATTACCACATTAAATACAGCAGTGATCGACACAGCAAGTGAGATATTTGGGAAGGAACGTCGAAGGAAAAAGCCTTGGATCACCAGAGACGCTCTCAACCTCTGTAACGACAGGAGGGATTTCAAGAAGAGGTTTGAAGCAGAAGAAGCGAAAGAGTACAGGGAAGCTAACAAGAGGGTTGTGAAGGTCCTGGGGAAAGATAGGAAGACTGGATAAGTACTCTGTGCAAGGAGGTCAATACCTGCCTGAACGAAAGCAACAGCAAGAGCATATAAGCTGATGAAGCATCTAGCTTCAGAGAAACAGGATAGATGCACAACTATCCAGGACAATTCAGGTAAATGTCTAGCAGAAGAACAAGAGATTTTACGCTGATGGACAAACTGTTGCTAAGAGCGATATAATGATTAGCGGTTTGGCGACAATGCAATCCTGGATTGCAACTAGCTTAAAAAAGAGATCCGCAACCAATCCTTTTTGAAAAAGTTGAGTTGTGGCAGCACTGAAAACGAAGAAGTACGCCACAGCTGATAGCATACCAGCAGAACTTGTCAGCTGGCAGGGAGACCATAATCGATGATTTAACAGAGATTTGCAACAAGCTCTGGAAATCTATCGGTCTCAACAGGCATCCGAGCAAAATTCTTGTTGAATGTCACCTTGAACAGGCTTAAACCCCATGCTGAAGAGAGAGTATTCGAAGAACAGACTGGTTTCAGAACAGGAAACAACACCACAGAACAGATCTTCGACCTCAGAATCCTGTTTAAAAAGGACCTTTAACATCAGCAAACTCTGTACAATACCTTCATCGATTTCAAAAACGTATTTGACAGGATATGGCAAGCAGCCTTATGGGCCATCATGCGAAAGTACAATATCAATATACATATCTCGGTCTGGCCATTGAGCACCTCAATGTCAAGGCTATAATTGCAGTTTAGATGAATGGCAGCATGAGAGAATAGTTCAGAATTACACTTCTCTAACATTTCTTAAAAGGATTTTATCCGATTCTCTGAAAGAAAATGCTGGAAAGCCCTGTATAGCCGATACAGCTATTACAAATCTGCAGTTTGCCGATGATATTGACGCTCTTGCTGAGGAAGAGCAGGAACTACAAGCCCTATAGTTGAGAGTCTCGACAAAACCTCCAAAAAGGTATAAAATGGAGATAAGTGCTGAGAAGACCAAACTGCTGACCAACAGCGACAAAGTCACCCAGAAAGAGACCAATGCACAAGAACAGACGATTGGAACAGTAACATGCGTCCAATACCTTGGAGCAGTTGTCTCACATGATGGCTCGTAACCGGAGGTTCTTTCAAGAATTGCACAAGCCACTGCAGCTCTGACAAAGCTGAAGCGACTTTGGAGAGATAGCAACATAGCGCGTGGATCAAGGATGAAACTGATGCGCTTCTTTGTCATTTGTCATATTACAAAATACCTTTCAGGCATGGACCTTGACGGCCGAGTAAGAGTAAAAAGCAGCCCTTGTAGTTGAGATGCTACCGAAGGACTATCGTAACAATCATGCGCTAATGAGGAAATTACCTAGGTATCATCACGTGATCGCAAAACCTAAGATTGCTTTTTCCTACTGGTTTATGATTTTGCTTTTTGCGTATATGATAATGGCAAGTATTTTATTTTGGAATGGTGAAATGCTGAGGGAGTGTATCTTGAAGAAAATTATATTCTCTAAAAACAGTTGCTTGACAGATTCAACAAGAGGTTAATTATACTTTTCAATAGCTCTCTTATTATGTCGAAAGAAATTACACATCAAGCCTAATACATGTATATATGATTCTCTTTTTTACGGTTTATAGCAGTATATCAATGTAAGTTCCTAAGTCCCTTCTTAGCTTCCATATCATTTGAACCATATGTTCTAAAAGTAAACATAACCTCATGCATATGCATATCTGACCCAAAAGCGGAAGTGAAAGACTGGATTGGTTATTAAGTCCAACCAACCACAGCGTACTAAAAGCAGTTTAAACTGTTAACCTACTATTACGTATGTCCTACTTAATATCAACCCGACCACCGCCCTAAAATAAAATGAAAACTAAATAAATATTAAAATTCATTGAATAGAAAACATGACCGCATTCGTCAAGCCACTTTCGACACCGTAAAAAATTACTTAATTTCCATTGGTTCATCAAATACGAATCAGACTCAGATGAAGTTTATGAATTATCAGGTACGGTATTCATCCAAGAAATGACTTATTTTAAGACAAAATATATAGCAAAAATCTTTTAAGAAATGTCAAAATTGAAAGCGCACATTGACTCATTTTGATCAGATTCTGCTAAAGCGTTTTACTTTGAAAATTTTAATTTTTCGAATATCCATTGTTTCATTTAAATGTAGTCACGTTGGATACATATCTGAATAGATAAATTAAATACGCTGAATTTTTAAAGACAGAAGAATCCTTTAGAGAAAGGATTTAGACCTACTGATTTTACGGCAATACACAAAATATTTATTTCCTGGTCGGCATGTTAATTTATATCATAGTGCAGAAGGCCAGAAAACTCGATACATTTTAGCCGGCAATGATAATTATCAACCAAATACAGAACTATAATGCAGAACTTTTGAAAAATATCTTTATCATATGACGTCGCATCTGAGAGTGTAATAAAGCCATGCATTAAAAACGATAATCCACTAGTGGATTAAATATGCAAATTACGTCGTAACATTATGCGTTGACGTTCATAAAATGTCGCGTTTTCTAATGACGAAATCGTGCCGTTTTAGTGCAAAAATTAGGTAATAAAATGCGATTTTAGTGTCATATGATAAATCGAATCTTGCATTCGTGCTCATGTATTATTGAATTTATTAAACTCGTTGGGGACACTCATGTAAGATCCTCTATTTATACCATTTCTGGACACTCAGCATTATATAGACTCAGCAAAAATGGAAACTTGACGGTTAACGACTTATCATTTTTGGCAAAAACTCTGATTCACATGAAAATTTTGTGATAAAAATTTGAATGAATATTCATTTGGCTCCATTCTGAATTTCATTGCACTTGGATAATTTGGTAAAGCTAAAACCTTGATCCAGAAAGACCAAGAATCAAACTGAAATTTTTAAAGTTTAAAGAAATGTCAGGTTGTTAAGAAATGCAATAATAAAATCATAAAATCAGGCTTTCGTTGGAATTGTACGAATTTTTAATCCTGTAAAAAGCAGTAGACAGAAATGTTAACGCAGCATTTATTTCAGCAGAGGCGTTGACGCTGATCCTGGAAGTACGTAAAATAAACATAATGCAAGTCAAAGTTCTGTGTTAGGAGCTTTTTTCATGCATAGATTTATTACCTCTGCTGTCAGAAATACGTCTAGTCTGTACAAACCGGTTTCGGAGGCTGAAACCTATCTAGCGACAATACTAGAACGTCCAGCCCTCTGAGCGACATTAACGTCAGTTTACGAATCTTAATTTCTTAATTTCATTATTTCCTTCAATTTTAAAGAAACATCTATTATGATTGTAATGCGAAAATTAAACATGTCTTAACTTTCTTTGGCTATTAATATGGAGTCTCTACAAATCAAATTGTCAGCAATGTTTTTTATGCACAATAAAATATGAGCACGTTCCAAAAAGGTAACACATGCAATTGAAGCATGTATCAGTTTTACAAGTGCAGTCATGTGGAAAATTAATGCATGCAATGTACATATGCAACAGCAATATATTGACATACACCATGTGTGGGATTGCTCAAAACTCAAGAAATAAAAATTGTCATTTTTTTTCTTTGAGTAAGTATAGTACAAAAAACAGGAAGTGTTTTACTCTAGTTTTTGACATTTCGTAATTCCAAAGATTTTGGAAAGTCATATTGGTTAAATAACACATAAGTAATACATAAAATACCCAAATAATAAGAGTAATACGCATATCAGTATCATGTCAATATTGACAAAACTATAATAACACATAAAAGAAATATATAATCAGTGAACAACGGAAAAAGAGTATGTGGTATGATATTTTAGGCTTAACATTTATGCAAATATTGACAAATAAATATTTTCTTGAAAAAGCTGAATAAGTGTTCTTGTATTAAGACGTGGAATTCTAAACCATTTTATCATATGACGTCGCATCTGAGAGTGTAATAAAGCCATGCATTAAATGCGATAATCCACTAGTGGATTAAATATGCAAATTACGTCGTAACGTTATACGTTGACGTCCATAAAACGTCGCGTTTTCTAATGGCGAAATCGTGACGTTTTAGTGCAAATTCTGCTGATAAAATGCGATTTTAGTCTCATATGATAAATAGAATCTTGCATTCGTGCTCCTGTATTATTGAATTTATTAAACTCGTTGGGGAAAACCGATAAGATGCTCGGCAAAGCCTCGCATCTTATCTTTTTCCCCAACTCGTTTAATAAATTCAATAATACATGAGCACTCATGTAAGATCCTCTATATAAAAATGGATACTTTTGATTTTTAGTAAACTGAACAACGTAAGTTATAGGACTTGTGGAAAAAGAGATAAAAAGTAAGTTATAGGACTTGTGGAAAAAGAGATAAAAATGGAAACATGTGTCTAATGCATTGGCTAGCTTTTTTACACAGTATGCCCATTGGTTTGTAAATGTCGCTGTAGGAATCCACCCTTATTGAAGAGCGAAATAAAATTCTAAACATTTAAAGAAATCAAATGATCGAATAGATGTGATTGACTGCATTGTGATTAAAAACATTCCCAGAAGTAATGCATCTTTGGTGAAGGTCACTCTGTTATCTGATTACGTTTTCAACATTTCAACAATGTCTGCATGAACGGTAATTATTCTAACATATAATTATTCAATAGGACATTTTACCCTTAATGTGTTGTTTGATATGGTTTCGCATTCCGGAACTTCTTCTAGCTGATGGCCTTTGACAAAGAGAAACTGGAAAACAAACATTCACCAGAAATTTATAGCGAAATAGCAAGGAAAAATCATCTTTAACAAGCTTTTACTACAACCGATTTTCATTTTTTCTTGCTCGTTTTTTATATTTCATGTTTGCTAAGAACTTTGCCGTCAACATCGCTTTTGTATGACACCCGATAACGCGAAAAAAAAATGAAAAATGTTAAAAAGTTATTGCGAAATCATTTAAATTAAGTGTAACTGAGGGTTTTATCCCATGTCTCAGGTTAATGTATATGAAAAATAATGGACACGTTTTAGAAGATCTATCTTTCATACCCCGCAACACAATAATTTTATACTATGCCGCTCGTCACTAATATGTTTGTCCAGACATTCATCCGTCCGCTAATTTGCATTTGGTTTCCAGTCGATAAATATAAGTTTTGGGGACAGATTTTCTTCAAACATGACTAGTATTTTGGTCCTTGGAGTTTATTTTGTTGGGATCAGTATGCACAGATTTCGATAAATTTATGCAGAGCTGTTGCACTTGTGAATGCTCAGACAATCATGTATGACCGGTAGCTCTTTACTATTTGGTGTTTATTTATGAAGCTTCACAAAAATGATTGAACCGATATTCTTTGTTACGCTTTTGTCTCCGAAAACCTGTGCTATATACATGTACATTAATATAAATTAACTCTTTAAAGTAAAATCTATATTGACAGAATTACCTTGAAACTTACACTAAATGATAGAAGGAATTATTAAAATGATTAAGATGTTTTCAGGACGTGTCTGCCTTTGTCTTGCCAATGAGAGTAATTTCGATTATAACAGAGTTTTACTTTGACACATGAGCCGCAACACGACAAAACTAACAATGTGGTTGTGCGGACTCAGATCAACCTGTGGGCATCCGCCGAGTTTGACCAGACTCTTCGTTAAGTGCTCAAAGGGTAGCTAAGGGTCTAAGTTACCTCCATGCGGACAGGGAAGACTCTGATCAGACTGGGCGGATGCCCAGGTTGATCTGAGTTTGCGCTGGGCGCACAACCACATTGTTGGTTTTCTCACGTCGTGGCTCAAATGATTAAGATGTTTTAGGACGTGTCTGCCTTTGTCCCGCCAATGGGAGTAATTTCGATTATAACAGAGTTTTACTTTGACACATGAGCCGCAATACGACAAAACTAACAATGTGGTTGTGCGGCCAGCGCAGACTCAGATCAACCTGGGCATCCGCCGAGTTTGACCAGACTCTTCGTTAAGTGCTCAAAGGGTAGCTAAGGGTCTAAGTTACCTCCATGCGGACAGGGAAGACTCTGATCAGACTGGGCGGATGCCCAGGTTGATCTGAGTTTGCGCTGGGCGCATAACCACATTGTTGGTTTTCTCGTGTCGCGGCTCACAATTATTGTCAGGTTAAGAGAAAAAAAAACTTACAATTCTCATTTCATAGTTTATGCAGGTATAATGACCTAAACCAGAGACACACAACGCTCACTTAAGAAACTACTTAATAATTACTTTTAATGTTTTGTTGTACTTGGTTTAAACATATTTATTTCGCTTTTCAAATGACATTCATATATACATACATGTACAAATAACATATGAGTTGTACTAGAAGAAATGCATCCTTTCAAGTCTGATTTTAGAATACATTTGACATGACTTTAATTTTAAACGTCTACAGAGCCGCGGTGCAGGGGTAGACAATCCCCGTGTCAGGATTTTGCTCACCACAGAATACTTTATCACTTAAATCATATTTGTTAGTGTAGCAAAATTACCTTTCAACTATTTCATAAAGAGTTTTTTTTTTTATGATATTATACGTGTATATATACCGATGTATCCCCTGCCGTAGGACATATAAATGTAAGCCATCACGAGAACTACTTAAATTTTTTCTTGAAAGTAAACAATGAAAGGGTGAAGTGATGAAGAAAAGTAAGAAAAAAATGATAAAAATAAAACAATTTAAAGCAGGTTTGAAATAAAGTGCAACCCAAATTTAAAAAAAAAGCAATCACAAAAGACAGTAATAAATTACTTTTTTTTTAAAAAAAAGAAAGAAATATACTTTAGGCAAAACGGAATAGGTTTTTGTGATGGGTTATAAGGCAGTTGTTTTTTGTTTTAATGTCCCTGCCATTTTCAGCTGGGCCGGAGGCATATAATATTACCGCTGTCCGTAAGAACGCCCGTCCATGCTTCCAATCCGTATGTACAAAAAATGGTTTCCTTTTGTTATCTTTTGAACAGATCAGTGTATTGGATTCATTTAATATGCATAGAAATATAATTATAAAATAAAGGTCCAGTTCAATTTAGGGTAAAATCTGTCAATTATTATGGGAGTTATGGCCCTTTTTCAACTTCATTTAACGCGAAAAATAAGTTCCATTCATTATCTTTTGAAAAGATTTGTTTATATGGTTCATATTTTATACGTTGGCATATAATCATAAAATATAGGTTCAGTTCGATTAAAGATAAAATCCACTGATTCCATGGGAATTATGACCTTTTTTTCATTTTTTTTTGTATGAAAATTGGGTTCCGATCGTTATCTTCTGAAACGGTTGATGTATTTGATTTATATTTTGTACACAGGTATATAATCATTAAATATAGGTCAAGTTCGATTTTGGGTAAATTCCACCAATTAAAATGGCAGTTAAGGCCCTTTTCAACTTCATTTTGTGCTAAATACATAGATTTGATCATTTTTGATGCGCTGATATGGGATTTATTACCCTTTTTCAACTTCATTTTGTACCATAAATGGGTTACATTCGTTATCTTTTGAAAAGATAAATTTATTGGAATAATATTTTATACACAGGTATGTAATCATATATAGGGCAAGTTCGATAAAAATTAAATTCATCAGTTATTATGACAATTATGGCCCTTTTTTGGCAAACTTCTTGATTCCGACTATGTCTTTTGAAAAGTTACTTGTTTCCGGTCTATATCTCTTGGAAAATAGCTTTGCATGGAATTCATTTATGTATGGTAGGAAACAGAAGTGTTCCCCCTCTCACACTAAACGCACCGTTACACTCTGCTCTGGATCCACTCATGATTCATCTGCCAAAGGACTTCAACAGACCATATCTATGCATACTAGTTTTTTTAATATTATACGAGTCTGCCTCTGTGAACGTAGTTATCCTACAAGTGATAGTACCTTAAACAAGTCGTCATTTTACTCAAGGCACTAGGCGGGGACATCCGTGTCTTATGGACACATTTCTAGTATTTATTTAAGTTTGTTTATATTTGTCGAATGTCTTAGGCAAAACCGTAGACTACTGGTAGTAGCATTTGAACTTTGGCGTTTCAAAAACTTGTCTGTATGCAATCCGAATGTAATTTGTTTTATTTTTTCCGGCCAGAATGCCCGGTCTTTCAGCAAATGCGTGACTAGTCTGTACATGGTCCCAATATGCGCAGTTTTTACTCTGTAAGAAAATGCGGCATATACATGAAACTGTTAACCTGATTCTGTGTTATATCGCGGTACAGTGCAGAAATGTAATTGTTACGATGAAATTTAAGCTGTCATAATAATTTGGGTTAAATATTGTATTAGTTTGACAATATACTGTCCTTAAACGGTCTAACCTTGACAACCTTTCGCTGACCTAATGATTAAACTAACCGAGCCCGGACACACTATAAAGAATTATTCTAGCATGCCAAGGCCGGCTGTGCATACAATATTCGAACCGAAACAACTGACTTAGAAAAGAGACTATGTTCTTGCCTGGCTGAGCAAGTTCACTAGCCATTTATTCTAGCCTGCCAATGCCGGATGTGCATGCAATATTCGAACCGAAACAGCTGACTTTGAAAAGAGACTATGATCTTGCCTGGCTGAGCAAGTTCACTGGCTGGCCACGATATATACAATATAGTCATTTTTTAACACTTTCCCTGGGTGTGGCTTACCATTTTTTCTCTTTAAGAATTTCATAGGGGTGAAAAAAAATCAAGATTACAGTCTTCATGTAGAATATCATATCGCTGACATACGGCTGACATGTTTATAGTTTCGGTTTATTTTATTTAAATTCTTGAAGTTTCTGAGTCAGTTTGAAAATAGAGCTCCGCTGAAGCCGGTGCTAGAGGCGTGGGCAGTGTTGCAACATTATACCGAATACGCAGTAATTTCGCGGGTTCAAATTTTCGCGGGTAATGATAAAAAAAACGTAAACATTAATTTTCGCGATTTTTAATTTTCGCGGTTAGCAACATGCACGAAACCTAATCTACTTCTTTTTTATTTGAGCCAGTTCGTTCATTAACCTGCGGCAGGGCCGCCGCAGGTTAATGAAAGAAATGACTCAAGTGAAAAAGTACCAGAAATTACCGAAGCAAACAGAAACAAAATATTTGAACACTGTATCTATCCGCTGAAGCCGGTGCTAGAGGCGCGGGCAATTACCCAAAATATTAACATATTGCATTAACAAAATATTTGAACACTGTGTCTACAGAAGATACTTTGTAAGAAACAGGAAATTATTTCGCGATTTTAATATTCGCGGTTTCGAAGTGACAGCGTAATACCGCGAAAAATGGAACACCTCGAAAATTATCTTGTATACGGTATTACTGCACATAAATAGACTCAGTAAAATTGAGTTTGCTATTTTCTTTTCTTTGATGTGTTCCTTGCTTCATAAGGATCTTCATTCGGAAGTTATTATTCCATATGTATTCTGTAGCGGTGTAAGTCATTTTTTATATATATATTCGGAAAATGACAGTAGAAACTTGAACTTTTGATCTTTTAAAGATAAAACCGCAAAATTATTTATTCATGTGCATACAAAGTAAATAATGTCCTAACAATACTATATCATGTTTGGAAATTTTATGAGATATTTGAATATCAGTGGGTCAAAGGACGCCGTACTCATTCGTTGTTGTGAATTCTAATATGTGGTATGGCAATGGATATATAAAATGCATTCTATAAGACAAGTTACATCTTCTTAATTTCATAAATGGTATCTTAAAAATATATGTTTTTCTTGTTGAGTTTGCTTGTTGAGTTTGCATCATGATTGAATTTATATTTAAAGGTTTTTATAACTTGGAAACCTCACTTTTCATTCATTAAGTAAAATACTTGTAGCTATGAATTTCACTGGATGGCAGTATGTGCTTATTTTGAACTTAAAGAGGTTGTTTAAGTTCAAAATAAGCACATACTGCCATCCAGTCAAATTCCATTACAACAATAGATGCGTTTGGCATAGATGCAGTTAAAACTAGAGTAAGCTTAATAAGCGCATGTTAGCATGCAATAAACTAAAGCAAGCTTTCACACTGTAAATAAAAAACTTGATGCAAAGACATTACCTTGCATTTCTTCTTGCGCCTTCTCTCTTTAGCCCTCTTGTTTCTTATCAAAATCTCTTCTAAGAAGTTACTTTTTTCACCAAAAGGTTTAGCATGATTTTGATCGTAAGTAAAGTCTGTTCCCAACTCTTCGGCATGCTCTTCAACATTGTTCTGTGGAAAGCCATTGCTATTTTCATCATAGTAAATCTGTAAACAATAGGAAGTTGTTAAACATATAAAGAAGCTAATTCTTCAGTCTTCGCTAGCCGCATGGAGCTATGTTAGACCCTTAGCTACCTTTAAGCGCACAGTGGGGACTTTGATCAGACCGGGTGGCTGCCCAGGCTGATGTGAGTCTTTGCTGGGCGCATATGCCACTTTAGTGGTTTTGTCGTGTCGCGGCTCATATGTACATTACCACGCGCGTATTATCACACATACATTTAGGCCTTTATGTAGCCCCTTATTTGTAAGGGAGATAATCGGTAGCCCAGCCGCAGGTAAATAACGTTGGATTCAATCTTGATTCAGTGTTGTGTTCTTCCCTATTGGAGTTTAGCAAGTTAAACAAATTTTGCTACACTATACATAAATGTCACATTACGACATATATTTTACTGTTAGCCCAAACATTAAAAACAATTCTTGCAGGGCTGAGGAGGCCAGCGTGTAAATTGAAAATATCTCGTGCAGGATATGGATATGGGATGTGGATTGGGCCGTTTTTTCGGCGCTTTGAGGGCTATCTCAGCGCACTCTTCATTCTGTAACATAAGCTGGCAATCCAATACCAATCAGCGTAATACTTACAACTGGATCATAGTAATACTAGTAAGGATAAATTATGCTTTATTTGCTATAAAATGTGAATAATGCAAATGTTTGATTTCATTAGATTTGAATTTTATTTATTTTTTTACCTTTTTTTCAATTTCGCTTATAAGATTCTGATCATTGTTTCATGCATTGAGAAAAGCCTGGGCCTATACACATTTCAATAGTTGATTTATCGAAAAAAATCTGCAAATGAGCCCCAACACGACAAATTTTCAAAGTGGCACGTGCGCCACGCGAAGACTCAAATCAGCCTGTCTTTAAGATATGCGCTTAAAGAGTAGCTAAGGGTCAAAGCTAGCTTCATGCAGACAGCGAAGACTCCGATCAGATTGGGCAGATGCCAAGGCTGATCTGAGTCTTCGCTGGGCGCACATGCCACATAATTGGTTTTGTCGTGTGCGGCTCCAATAGAGTTCAAAGATTTTCACACCATATACAGTCTCTGAATATTTAACGATCATAATTATTTTTAGAGTTTCGCAAAATAAATCTATCGCAAAATTGAACTTTGGGGAATGTGTTCCAAGTAACAGTGCAAAAAGGATAAAATGAGCCGCGACGCGAGAAAACCAATATAGTGGTGGTGCGCCCAGCGCAGACTCAGATCAGCCTGGGCATCCGCCAAGTCTGATCAGACTCTTTGCTAAGCATTTAAAGGGTAGCTTAGAGTCTAAGCTACCTTCATGCGGACAGAAAAAGATTCTGATAAGCGTTTAAAGGGTAGCTTAGAGTCTCAGCTACCTTCATGCGGACAGCGAAGATTCTGATCTAAGCTACCCTTTAAATGCTTAGCGAAGAGTCTGATCAGACTGAGCGGATGCCCAGGCTGATCTGAGTCTGCGCTGGGCGCACAACCACATTGTTGGTTTTCTCGTGTCGCGGCTCAAATGATAAAGTGCGGTTACCATTTCTTTGGCTGCTTTCAACCGTCTGTCCATTTGTTTGTATTTTTGCTTCATCGAAAACATGTCATTTTGCATGCCTTTCATTCTATGCAGCGCTTGTTCATAATTTGCACCAAGTTGTTGCAAGACGCAATTAATATAAATAGTTACACACACAAGAAAGATACAAAGCACAAAGTTGATAAAGATAAAGTATTTATTCATTTCCCTTGTCTTCCTATAACGTATTGTCTTGTCGGGGTACTCTCTGAGTCTCTGACAATAACATTTAGCTGTATCATCAGCTTTTTCCTCCATAGTTATCGACAGTTTTATATGATTCCAAAAGGGAGAATAAGGCAATCTCTTAATATTTCATTTCATTTGTTGCAGTAGCTGCTATGTGTCATTTGCTCTCTTTTCTATCAAAAGTTGTATTTTTTAAGCATGCAAATTAAGTCTTAATGTGGGAATTTGAAAAACGACGATACATAATATAATATCGAAGACTAAATTTTTACCCACAGTATACCGTTTGTATACAGGTGTATGTATAAACATCCAATATCTTGAATTTATTGCAAACTAAAAATTAGCGCATTCCAATCAATTTACACACTTAGAATGAATGCAATAGTGAAGATAATAGTAATGCAAATATCCAAGCAACATCTAAAAGAATTATTGCATTATCCACATGAAACTGTGCACATTTGCAGAAGTCCCAGCGCTCAAAGGGTATTCCCCTCTTAGTACGCCGCCATTTGTATTTATATACCCGGATGGTTTATCGGAAATATAAAGTATAAGATTTCACGTGAGAAAGTAGCTGCAAGTGATAGTCCGCCATTCATGGAAATTAGTAATTTGCATAAATAGGCAGAAATGCATATGAAAAAAGTTGAAAAATATACTATAGTAAAGTTAAACCCAAATGGAAATGACAAAAACGTAGATGCACAGATGATATTTTCTAACAGAAGGCCTATCAATATGGCTTTATGACCATTTCAGACAAAAGAATGAGATGTTAATAAAATCAATGCAAAACATGTCACTTTGTCTTAAAAGCCTACATGTAGAGAGTGCGATGGAAGGGTCGTGAAACCTAAGAGATATTAAGAGTTTGACAACCATAAGCTCTTATTCTTACCAAGTTCCATCCATTCCAGTTCCAGTAAAATTTCATCTGTTTAGCTGAAACGATAAATTGGCCTAAATTTTGGCTGTACCATTGTCAGAAACATACTTATTACAGCTAATATAATCAGAAACATGACTTAAAAGGATAAGTATAAGCGACAAAAGGCTGTGGATGTGCTGAAATAACGCGTTGCTTGCAGCTTATTTACATTTTGCTGACAATAACTGCGCCACATTGTGCGTGAAATACCTTAGAGAAGTGCTGACGTTTTGATAGCTGTAACTGAAACACAGCACACAATGGTGCAGCGTCTTGTACCTTTGTTGTAATTGTGTGTTGCAGTAACCCTTTGCACTTTATTTTCTTTTTACCTTAATAACAAACGTCAATTTCGCAGTTAAGAAATATGATGCTGCTTTTTGTCTTTCAACAAAGCTAATTGTACGATGAAGTGGGTGGTGTCGATTATTTTCATGACGATTATGAATGCAAATCGTGCACAAATTAAAAATGGTGCCGCTTAACGTAAAGGGCCTCAACTGAAACGAATTGTACGCTGACGTACCATTGTGCAACCTATTGTCTACTGTTGACGAAAACTGAAGCTTATATATGCTAAGTAACATGGTGGTATTTATGATGTAACATATTCGTGTCTGTAGAGCATAAAAGGAGCAAACAGTGCGGAATTAGACAAGACGCCAGAAGTATAGAGTCTGATTAGAGTGTACACTATTTGCCTCAAATATTGAATCTTTTAACGATACATTTATCAAAATTCAAATAAGCCTTATACCCCTGTAGAGGAGAGTCGGGTAACTTCGGACAGCGGGTAAATTCGGACAGTGACATTGTTTCTTTTATATGTCAGTTGTTTGGAACTGAAACCAAAATAACTGACCGAACAGTGAAAATCCTGATGAGAAGGCTCAAGATGAGCCGTCTCATCTGGATTTTCGCTGTTTGCAATGGTATGTCCGAATTTACCCCCATGTCCGAAGTTACCCGACTCTACCCTAATTGGAAATGGACCTGCCTAAAGAGCCAGGTAAAACAGCCCACTCGTAATTCATGGATTACGATGGCAGTTACTGAAGTATTCTATCGTACGCTTAAAGATTTACTCCCTTTATAATAATAACAAAAATGACTTGATGAAATATTTCATGCAATACCTCCGACATGGTCTAACTATACATTTGAAATAGAGTTTAGATAATAATATTTGATAAAAGTGACTTTAAACAAAAAATAAGATAAATTTTTATACAATCGCGGACCGCGGTTGAAATGGCATTATTGGACAAAAATAATTTATTCATACGTCACAATCACGTGCACGAATAAGAAAAGTACCTCTACATGATCACATGACACACATGGTCAAAATAGATATTCTTATAGGCCGTGAGGAAATAGGTAATTTGCATTTTGATTTGAAGATTATTTTTCGTTCCACATTTATCGAATAAACATGCATTTTCTCAAAACTTTTACGGCTAATTATGAGACTATTACTTATTATCTAACGAAATTTTGTTAAAATATTTGTTTCTGAAAACATGAAATAAACGAGTGAGACCATTTTTAAGTAACAGGGCGCAGCTTACTGTCGTTGTTGTTTTTAAGTTGCACTTTAACGTCACAGTAAACAATATTTCAGTTATTTTGTGAACTTGCTTCGAATTTGTAGGACTTTTAAACGACAGTAGATAACATTCAGGGGTCATATCTATAAAACGACTTAAATTGTTGCTATGCTGTTGCTAAGGCATAATTTTTATAAAGGAGATTCCCTACAACTATGAAATTTGCTCTGGAGGAACAGTCTTACAAAGATTCCCTACAACTATGAAATTTGCTCTGGAGGAACAGTCTTACAAAGACTGTTCCTCCAGAGCAAATTTCATAGTTGTAGGGAATCTCCTTTATAGAAATTCAGCCTTAGCAACAGCATAGCAACGACTTAAGTTGTTTTATAAATATGGCCCCAGGTCATGCTACAGCTACTAGCAGCTCTGCCGCAGAGATACCAGGTAGCCCATCTATTTCGCGGGCCCCAATATGCGAGGACCTAGCGTACTGTCTTTTTTTGGTGCCGGGGCGAGGGCCCAGCATACTGTCTTTTTTGGTGCCGATTACTGTACCCAATTGGTTTAAACAATATTTAATTTCCTGATTCAAATGTAGAATTATAAGAATATATTGTTAAGTGTAATAATTTGAGAGTAAGCTAGAAGCTTAAAGTGGTCATATCCTAGACTGAAGCCTTCACAATGGTTACATTACATAACTCAAGTGCACATACATCTTCAGTTATTGTGCACTCGAGTTGCGTAATGAAACTATTGTGCTTTTAACAACAATGACTGACACTAATTGCTCTCTGTATTTTTATTACAGTAGCGTAAGTTAATTATGCTCTGAATTTATGTGAATGCACCATTTTGTTTTTCAGCTGACAAAATTGATGCTGATTGTTAGCTGAAGTAACACATCTAGTTTATTCTCTTGTTTATGGCAATAACTGAGGCTTACTGTGCGTTGAAGTGACATGCTGCAGTCTATTATCCTTTTTAAAGAAAAAATGTAACATACCAAGAAATGGTGTAATGCAGCTTATTGTTTTGAAGACGAATAGATCAACAACAAAATTAACTTAATGCCTTTCTATGATCACAAATGATGCTAAGTGCTGAAGTCACGCGATGCAGCTTGCTTCTTTTTGATGACAATAACAAAAGCATATTCCTCACTGACATCACGTTGCGAAGCTTGTTGTCGTTTTGATGGCAAGAATTGAGACTTATTGTGGGCTGTAGTGATATGGTACAATTCATTGTACTTTTCTAACATAAATAATTGGTAGTAATAGTAAAATCGGGCAACCTATTGTCTCTTCGTGACAATAAATAAAGCTAACTGTGCATTGACAGCGCATGGTGTCTTTTATTGCATTTTACTATTTCAGTACAATTTAAGCGCTCCAGTCGCTGTCGTCAAAGACAGCGACTGGAGCTTACTTTGTGCTGAAGTAGTGAACTAAAGCTTATTTTAAGGTGATTTATGGTAAATGCAAAAATCTGCATAAAACCATATAAAATAACGTATCTCCCTGAACGTTAGCAAACTTTTTATTTTTGTTGTTCTCTGCAGTTTAGAGTATAAAAATAGAGGTACATGCTGCTTAAAAGAAGTTTTTTTATAAGGAAAGATCAAAGGGTAGTTTTCTGCGCAGAAATCTAGAAAAGAACATCATTATTGACATTCTACGTAGCGCTGATGGTACGTTATTGCATTATGAAGAGCGCCTAGCAATTATTTGTTCCAACCCTTTCTCAAATTGTAAGGTAGACCACACGAAAACACTAGCCTTTTATTGCATATTCAACCATGTACAAGGGGCATGTAAACTGGGTGCATTCATTAAACATAGGGTAGGCAAGCACAACTATTTAACACCTACATTATAAATAATACATTACTGATACTATAACAAGTGTGTAAATCAAATTGTTCAACCTTATTAAAATACTATCGCCTGTGTATGACAATAAAACTGGACACCGGCTACGTCCTTTCTAAATTTGCTCAGCCGGATAATGTGTGAAAGAGTTGGGAAAAATAAGTTCAAGGACTCTTCATAATGTAACAAGGTAACCTCAGCACTAAGTAAATTTTCAATAACGATATTCGTTTTTTTTTTTTTTGTTTTTTTTTTGTTTTTTGTTGTTTTTGTTTTTTTTGTTGTTGTTGTTTTGTTGTTGTTTTTTCAGATTTTGGCGCACAGAATTACTCTTTGATCTTTCCTAATAAACCACTTTTTAACATCAACAAAACCTGCATTTTTGGATTCTAAATTATGAGAAACAACATAAAGAAGGCATCTGCTAAGGTTTGGGAAGATCAGTTGTATTTTCAGCGTCTTATGCAGACTTGTGTCTTTGCCCCAAATCAGTGATTATCACCACCTTAAGTACAGCTGAAACGTTTTGATAACAAAACATAAATTGAGCTTTCTGTGGGTTGGCATAATGCGGCGCAGGTATGACAATAACTGAGGCCAGTAAACAAGGCCTTGAAGTAACAACGTGTAACAGCTTCTGTTTTGGTACTTCTGTTTTGGTTCTTCTGGGTATTTTATATGTTGTTTGTTGCTATGTCTGTTATTGATATTTTGTTTGTGATGTTAAATCTAGCCCGGTAACCACCTACATGGGTAATGGCTGTTCACATGGCTGCCGCTGATGATGCTGTCTTTGGTGGTGACTGATTGTGTGATGTCTTTTTCCCACATAGTGTCTTGGTCGGGATCTGGGATTGAATTGTGTCAGTTCCTTACAATTTTCCTATTTACTTTTTTGGTCAGTTTGATGATATAACTGAAATATATTTTGCGTTGATGGACGATGATCAGCTGTCAGTTTGATTGCATTTTCAACAGTTAGAGCTGAAATAAAATTGTGTCTGACTCATGTATGAGCTCAGTCTTCGCCTATGCATTCTATCTATATCATAAGTTCAATATAAGTCTGCGATACAACAGTCTAAAACGGCGAGTATTGGTTTTAAAAAACTCTGCCTTATTCCTCGAGTTAAAATGATTTTTAACATTTAGCCGATAGTGTAAAAGACCAACAAATGACAGCTGTCAATTTCAATATCAGGGCGGCGCTTTTCCGCAGCTCAGCACAATTGCACGTAATGTTTTCTACTTTCTTTCCTAGAAACCAGCCTAATTTGCATAAAGCTAAAGCCTGCGTAAATTTTGTAAGGCGACAACACGGAGACATAATAATAAATTGCTTGTTTTGACTGAATATGTAAACACTGAGAATTCGGAACAATATCAGATGTTTATAAAATACATATGAAGGACAGTTTTCAACCTTGAGTCCTAATCTGGCAAAGGTTAATCATTTTGAAACGCATTATAAGAAAACAGTGTCATATATCTATCTTCCAGACATAATCAGTGTTTATTTTTTTTTTTTTCATTGCTTTTTTTTGTTGTTGTTTTAGGGGGGGGGGTTGCAACAAGAGCTCCGACTCCATTCGAAATTATCTAAAATAGTGTTGCTTTTATCAAACAGTAGTCAATAAAATGACTTCTCAAAAATAAATAGATGCCGTGTGATACCAAGAGGATGAGAATACAAATTAAGACGTAAAGGCCCTATCTTCCCAACGGGATGATCACAACACTATAAGTCTAAATTAGACATTATAGATTACAATGCATATATTTCATGCAAATACAAAAGTACGTGTTTAAACCAACAATATTAAACGAAAACGGGAAGATAATGCTCCTGAGACGAAGATGTAAGGCGTTTTTTCGATTATCTTCAGTAACACAGGCTATGTTTTCAAAATGAATTATCTCCCTTGCCACGGATTTGCTTTCAGGCGTTATTTATTGTGATGAGCGGTCCGAACATTCTTGGACTTCACAGCTTTAGGTCTGTATTACTATTTTGACTTCAAAACACATTATATTTGGGAAATATTCTATTCAAGAGCTAAAACCACCATAGATATCCTGCAAATACACGCACTGGTAATCAAGAAAAGCTTTAAAGGGTGGTTTTTGAGCGCACGTCACTACGGCTCTCTCAAGTCGACCCAAATATCAAAAGTACCGCCTGTTTAAATCTGAACAGAAAGAAAACTTTATTTGATTGCACCGGCATTTTGGTTTTAATTTCTGCTTTTTTTCGCGACAAGACGAACGGAAAAACGAATAAAAACAAATTAAGGACAATAAACACCGTAATAGTCATTAAAACCTATAAGGAAAATGGGTTCACAATAACTTTTAACTGAAAAAATCTCTGGAGTCTTACATCGTTATTACAAAAAGAAATGCAATACTGTCATGTTCTAGCAGAGGTCTATAAGCATTAACACTGTCATTTATGCAGTATGCTTAATCGGTTTTCGCCGTTTTTTTTTTTTTTTTTTTTTGCTAATAACAATTTTAAAAGGCAATACGAAAGACAAAAATACTCATACATTTAGATAACTATTAACTCTTTCGGCGCCAAAGTCGCAAAAATGCGACTTTGCAAACAGCGTATATCCAGATCAGCCGGCTCTTAAAAGAGCCGTCTGATCAGGATCTACACTGTTTGCCATTCATTTATGAACTTAAAAAGCCTGATTTTATGAAAAATGTCTTTTTTTTTTGTTAAAATTTCCAATTACGAATCTGTCGTCTGATGATATTAGCAGACGAAAATTTGTCGTCTGAAAAATTTGGCGCCGAAAGAGTTAAGTATGGTGCACGCAAGTCCCCGTACTATCTTGAATAAACTTAATGGGGCCACGAGTACTCGACCGTCAGTGCGTGATACTATCCTTGACATGGTTAGAACTTTTGTTTGTAGTCGCCTAGGACTATTTTTGTTTAATTATTTCATGGAAATTAAGTTTTCTATGACCGACTGATATCATTTAGTCCATCAGGCGTCCTAGATTCAGACCATTAGTCCCTTTTATAGTTACAATAACAAGTATATATAGATTTCTTCTAATTTCTATGTAGATTTTGAAGAATAAGACCAAAGCTTCACCGAATTTTCTTCGGTTAAAAGGTCAACGATTTACTTTGAGTACGATCTAAAGTTCATTTCGTTACGGGTGTCTGTGTTGTAAATGAACTGTTATTACACAATATTCCGACAAATCTTTCGAATACTTACACTAAGTACAAAAAAGTAGTGTGTCACGATGAAGTACCAAACATGCGTTATGTATTGAAATGTTTTAGTACGAAGTATGTACATGTAACTACTGCATTATGCAATAGCTCACATTTTTATGTTGTGCAGACGAGAATATCTATAAGAAAACAACAATTGTCTGTGTATAGCATGCCGTACGAAAATATGATAATATTGTTCCGTGTTTATTGACATGTTTAGATATCTTATTATCAAATATACATGCAAACTGCGCAGTTTTATACACTGCATGGCTGTACGGGTGATGCATGCTTGGGTAGTCCTTTTAATTTTGCTTCAGTAAACTTGAAAGCATACTTACGTATACCGATGAAATAAACAGTACCCTCATGAAACACTTGTGCTAACATGACACCCTTGCTGAGTACAGTTTCTTGTCTAGCTTCAAGAATAACAACTTCATAGACAAAAGCATAGTTTATATAAGAGTTTGCTCCCTTGTTCTACCCGTCTAAAATTTCATTATTTATTTATCGTTTCGGTTGGGCTTACGAAAAAACATCATGCATCGGTTGGTAAATACTTCCCCTTAAGTAGATTTATTAGGGGGGAGGTACAACACTCTCCGTTTAAATAATCTAACGAACATTACTTTAATACATATGACTTTCTTTAAGATTTTAGACCCATATGCGGTAAGTAATGCCAACGGCTGACAAATTTCGTATTCTGCCATTTTCAACTTTATCTAACACCAGTTCTTCGATGTTAACCCTTAAAGCGCCAAAAAAAGCAAACGACAAAATTTACGTCTGCAAATTTAAAAAAAATGTTTGTTTGATTATTATTATTATTATTATTATTATTGAGAACTCAATTACTAGATCGCAAACAGTATAGATCCATACGACATGACTCATTTGGATCTACGATGCTTGCAAAGTCATCTAGTCTTTTCTTTTAGTTTTGGCGCTTTAAAGGCAAATAGTGTCGAGTCGGTTAACTTCGGACAGTGGGTAAATTCGGACATACCATTGCACACAGTGAAAATCCAGATGAGAAGTCTCCTCAGGATTTTCACAGTTTGACCAGTTATTTGTGTTTTAAGCCCAAACAAATGACATATAAAGGAAACACTGTCACTGTCCGAATTTACCTGCAGTCCGAATGGACCTAACTTGACCCTATATCTGTTTATTGTGGGGCGGGGTCATATTATTATTACGTAACAGTCCAGTAAAGCTGTTATTTCATCAAAGGAAATATCCCATCTCACATAGGTAATTACATAACACGGCAACACAATAGCTTTCAAAACACACTCAATTCCATATAGCGAAGAATAAATGCCTTTTACTGTTAACGACTGAATACATTTACCTTGCTTATGTACCTTATGTTTCTTCTTGAGGTCATTCATCATGCTTTCTTTCAGTTTATGCTAGAATAGTGTGGCCCTGAAGAAGAAAATACAATAATGCAAGGACGAGAGAAAACTTAATGTAAAAGACACTATCGCGTTTTGTTTATTTATTTGTTTTATCTTATTTAATATTGTGGAATGCAGGAAAAACACATGCCATGAAAAGAGGAGAAAAATCTAAGGAGTCAGCTCGGTTCATATTGTAATAACTGGTGTATGTGTAATTCAACGGAGGTTTAGTTTTTTCATCAGTTAAGTCCTGTTTATTGTCTATTGCGCCTTGACAGTGAAAATACTTGATTGATTTAAAAAATACAAGTCTGTCTGGCTAATATACAAGCAACAAGCTCATGCATCTGCCGAAAGGTTATCTCCCTTTGACAATGCGTGTAAATCCAGTATGCGACAGGTGTAATGCTCTAGATTTAAACCAAGGTCAAACTGCTGATAGGGACAGCCTAAAAATCATGAGTGCGTAAATAAAGATAGTTTTGAGATAACTCAAATCGTTTATGAAATAAACATTGTCTTAGCCTTAAAATCGGGTTTCTTGCCTATCCAATAAAATATGAGCCGCGATACGAAAAAACAAACAATGTGATGGTACGCAAAGCACCGACTCACATCGACCTGGGCGTGCTTCCAGACTGATCAGACTTTTTCCTAATCGCTTAAAGGGTAGCTAAGGGTCTAAGCTACCTCCATGCGGCCTGTGAAGACTCTGATTAGACTGGGCGGATGCCCAGGCTGATCTGAGTCTCCGCTAGGCACAATCACTTGGTTTGTTTTCTCGTGTCGCGGCTCAATATATTATGAAGACGCCCAGGGAATGCCAAGTAGTGCTACTACCGACCGTTCCAATGCGGATCTTCTCTTGTGCTTCATCTTGAATAGACTGACCGTTCTGTACAGTCATTGAAATTTGTTTCGGCTTTGCTATCTTGAAACGTACATGTGTTTTCTATCTGAACTGCAAATAATGAAAAAGTCTAATTTTTGGACTCTTGAAACAGTCTCTTTTTACGAAGATCGCATTGATAATTGATACTGACCTAGTTCTGACTTTTATTATTATTATTATTTATTTATTTATTTATTTATTTTTAGAGTTGATTGCTTGCAGAGTATGATGCTCGTCTGGAAATAAGATATGAGCCGCGACACGACAAAATCAACATAGTGGCTTTGCGCCCAGCAAAGACATAAATGAGTGTGGGCATCCGCCCAGTCTGATCAGTGTCTTTGCTGTTCACATAAGGCTAGCTTAGACACTAAACTATCTTTATGCGCACAGCGTAGACTCTGATTAGACTGCGCGGGTGCCCAGGCTGATTTGAGTCTTCGCTGGGCGCATATGGCACTTTGTTGGTTTTGTCGTGTCGCAGCTCAAGTGTACTTACCCAGCAACAGCAACAGTTACACTAAACAGCTCTCCATTTCAAGACAACCAAAGTAGAAGTAAAGAACTGAAAAGTATGCATACCACACAATTAACAGAGAATAGAATCATTAAAGAATAAATTATAGGTTTTGAGAAAACCACAGTAAGAATTTCAAGTATCATCTCACTTATAATTCGAGAGAGACTGGCATACAATATATGCCATACTCCTATACCCATCATTTCATACATCTGTTACCATAGCAACTGTGGAATTACCGACTCTTGTGCTTAACACCTTGTCAAAATGACGTTTTGCTGACGTCACATTGCCATCAATATAAGCTCCTAGTTGCTATGGTAACAGATCTATGGCGGCATTGGTATAGGAGCATGGCATGCAATTTATGTCATGCTCCACCAATTTTTCAATGACATTACAAACTGAAATTTCATCAGAAAATTCAGATTTTCTCGAACAAATTATTATTCTCTACTCATTTAATTCCTTCTATATATAATCCAATAATCAAACAGAGTGTCTATAGCCGGTCAGTATCGAGCTATATTTTCAAGGTATATTAGTATATTTCCATATTTTCCTCAATTTTTACAACAGGAGACAACTTTATAACTTCATGTTTGTTTTTTTTGGACGACGTAGCCCTTTTGAATAGGGATCAACTCTTAAAGGAAAGAATTTTTCTCCTAGAGAAGCTAGATCTTTGCTTCAAGTATTTCCCCCATTTAGGAAGGAAGGAGAACTGAAAATTTTTGAAATGCCCCCCCCCCCCCCCCCCCCCCCCTGCACCTATTTATCTTAAGCAGTCTGATCCTCTATCCAATGACATCTATATTTTGCTTTAATGCATGTGAAATGGATTGATGGATCACTCAAAATAAATATAAGAAATGTAGGTTTGGTCTTCGGAGACATTATATACTATCCAAAAGTTCTAACCGGCCACTTAGTTTTTATCATTTTCCTGAATGGTATTGAAATCTCACAATTCAGTTTGCAGCCACAGATAGGCGAATGTGTCGGTAAACCATACCACTGAAAGGTTAAGGCACAGATGCATACGGTTACTCCCATTTTCAAATAAACTAGAATTTGCACTGAGTGGTGGGGTAAGTTTTAACATTTTGACCCAAAGCGACCACTGTCATGCAGGAAGAATCTTTATTTCTGCAAAAACTTTCTGCTCAACCACTTTATTGGTTTTCTCGTGTCGCGGTTCAATAAATAAACTGTCTAGGAAAGGTTTGGGTAAATATCTAGTTCTGTAATTATTGTAATAACAAATCCAAAGATTCCATGGGAGGCTTTTACAGCTTCAACAGAAATGTTGACACAGAAAGCTTGCACATCCCTCACGCCACAAACTTGGACCATCAACGTAATAAAGTCTCCTCGTACTTTAATAAAGAAAAGTTAATACAGTCTGGTCCTTTTGGAGCATTGAGTGTATCTAGAGTCATTTTGAGCGATAGATTTCTGCTAAATATAGGGTGTGACCAGAGTCAAATATTTCATTACCGGTCAAGAACACATTAAATATAACAGGCATGTTAGTTCTTTTCTTAAGTGTGTTCCTTTCTTTTAGGGGATCTACATTTTCAGAATTCGTAGTTATCTATTATCAGTAAAACGAGTTTAACAGTCACAAGAATCAACTCTTTATCGTACGGGATGACATATACGGCCTACACACACTCCTAAAATGTAAAGATGCAGCTCCGTGGTTTCCGCCAGCCGTTTTTCTAAATAAAGGCTACGTGTTTACTTTCCTGTATGACTAAAATTAAACCCTTCCGAAAATGGGATCAAGCCTTTAAAGAACGAATTTTTTCTTAGGGTAACAAGTTCTGTACTCTAATGGTTGACCCTCATTCAGAAGGGAGGCACACTAAAAAGGAATACCTACTACCTGAAAGTGTAACCAATCATCTTTACGACAGTTGTTGTGAACTCTATCTAATCAATCTGAAAAAAAATAATAAAGTATCCTGTAATAGTAAATATAATATCTAAATTTTACAAAATAGCAGTCTCGGTTTTTGAAGCCACTAAAACTTTAAGCATCTCCATATACCCCTTTTCACTGTAGATACCCCTGATAGGCCATGATCACAAACTACAACCAATAAAAGACACCGAAACAAAAACGTCGAAACGCAAATGATAATACGGAACAGCTCCTATTCAATACAGATACACTGAGTCCAACAGAGAGAAACAGTACACCAATTATAAACAAGACAATAATTGAAACAACACTACACACATAAGCATTAAGTCACAGGTTGTGTTATTTTTATTATTTAGAATATCATACAGACACCTTTGTGAAGACAAATACAGCCAAATACAGTTACAATCCCACTTTCGAGAAGCGTTGGCAGTTATGCCCCAGTCACACACACACATTACGGATTGGGCGGATAGTTGCGGTCTTTAAATCCACACAATTTGTGGGCGTGGTCTCTCTCCATATCGAATCCGTATCGTATCCGTATGGTATCCGCAAGGTCCGCAGGATATGCCACCAAATTTTGAAAATTTTAAATATTCAGGCGCGGACGAGTTAAACATAATGATTCGTAATTGAAGGCATTTATCCGCATTTATTCGTATCTTATCCGTATCTAATCCGTATCTCGACCTATCGTTCCGCGGTCCATCCAAAATTTGTGGACAAATACGGTTTCATGCGGATTGTTACGGTTCGTTACGGGTCTCGTTCTGCGTATTGTTACGGATAAATGCCCCTGTCTGATTAGCTGTTCGCAATTATCCTCACCAATACGTATCTGTCAGTATTGAAGTGTAAGTTATCCGTATAGAAACGTATCTGAAGGTAAAAGTCCGTAAAAAAAAATCCGAACGAGACCCGTAACTAACCGTAATTGAAGGTAGCGATCTGCGCGAAACCGTATCAGTCCACAGCTTGGGGTTGGGTTGCGGAATGATAGCTTTATATACGGATTAGATACGGATTAGATACGGATAAATGCGAATGAATGCCTTCAGTTACCTTTTGTTACGCATCAATACGGTTTACTCGTCCGCGCCTGAATTTTGAAAATTTTCAAAATTTGGAATCGGATCCTGCGGACCGTACGGATACGATACGGACAGTTTCAGACTCTGCGATTGCGATACGGACCTTTACGAATAACACCGGACAGATACGGATCGGCCATCCGCTGATGCGATACGGACCATTACGAATAAAACCGGACATATACGAACGGGCCATCCGTAGCATCAACAACACCTTTCCGCATCTAGAAGTAACACAAGGTAATGGAAGGTAAGTAGTACGTATACATTCGTATCATCTCTCATCGTATTGATTCAAAGGGAAACTACCTGACCGCAGACATCCGCATTTATCCTTAATCAGACGTATCTATAGGTAACTGTATCCGTAAATTAATCAAGAAAATAAGCCACGCCTACAAATTCTGCGGATTATTGTGGATTTTTATCCACAACTATCCGCCCAGTCCGTAATGTGTGTGTGTGACTGGGGCATTAGATATGAAGACCAAGAAAAAGGAAAGCTACTAATGGAAGTCTTCAATGTACCAAATTTAAGTTCTGCCTTGTGATAAAACACCAAAAAGAGTATTCAACAAAGAAGAATTATTGAAATTTTACTTTTCGAGTTTCATTTAGTGGTGAAGCTTGTTGTAAGAGCTGCCATACAGCGATTTATGAATAATTTTGGCTCTTTTCACTAGTTTCATTATCCGACAAACGTTGAAAGTAAAATGTCGGTTCTTATTTTTACACAGTGCCGTAACCGTAGCAGGATGCCAATCGAAAGTTATGACGTCTAATTAAATCGCTCAATAAACACAAAATTAGTTACATGTAGCGTCATGACACGCGGACAACTATCCCTCGTAGGCAGGGGAGTTGCTCCGTAATGGTTCATTTAAAGAAAGTCATATTAAAGTATGAAGCTCTAGTGCTGTAGCCCTTTTACAAATAAAACGTTTGAATGAAAATATATTGACAATTTATATAGTTTAATATAATACCAAGATGAAAGAATTTTCTTTTCCATATACGCAACTTTTCTATATGACGAAAGGGTAAACTTGAAATAAGAGGGCCATGATGCCCTGAATCGCTCACCTAAGCAATTGGCAAAGTGTTTTTTTCTTATGTCTGAAATTGTCAAAATATGAGTCTTGGGTAAAAAGTCAAAGAATGACCATGACCTCTTCTACTCATAAATCTTTATGTATTCATTAAGACAACCATATTAGGCCATGAGCCAGAAATGGTTTACCTCCCCCCCCAGGGGGAATTTTGTAGACCATACTTTTCTTAAAGCCCAGCATCTTAGAAGTATTTTGCAGCATGTTAGCCCTCTGGCGAGTGGGGCGTTAAGCTGTAACAGCCTGTTACAAACGTTACCCATTAAAAAATAAACATAAAATAAAAATGATCAAAAATTATAAAAAAAATAGAAGTCACTTTCCTATGTTTAAAGTTATAGTAGAGTCTAATAGAACAATTCAGTAGCTAACAGTTATGATGTTTGACAGGTCACTTTAGCCTACATGGTGTCATATACGTGACATTTGTCTTTACACTCCATTAAAATTGCTATTTCCATCCATAATACTTTCTTTTTGTAAGTTACTCCTTTATTATTAGACCATATGTTTGTTACTGTATTAAAGACAATTTATTGATCTTTTCAGATCTGCAAAAATTATTATCCTATCTTGTATACTTTGGGAGAAATAGGATGTTTAACACAGTACCCCCTTATAAATGTTCTATATTACAATTATCACTTTCTGTATAATTCAAGTGCTTGAACTACACTGTATTAACTAAAAAACAACAGCAAAAGGTAATATTGAATATGCCAGCCTATCTAAACAGTAAGGAACAGTTCCACAATATTTTGAACGCATTTTAGTGGGCCATAATGATCGATTATATACTTTACCGAGGGCTATTTTTGTTTAACTCATATAATTTGACAATAAAATCATTTTATTTTCGTTGGTAGCAGTTTCTTCATAAAAGAATCTTTTAATATAAAAGAAAAAATGCATTCTGGTTTATTTTCTATGATAAGTCATTACTAGTAGTAACGTAAATAACATTAACATTTAAAATATTTCATATTTTTTTAAAATACCTTTAATCAGTTTTTTCCCACTGTCACATAAAAAACAATAACATATATAAGTCTGGGTGTTCTTATGATATATTGTGTACCTGGACCTAGCAACACTCCTCTCAGTTATTACTTTTAGGGACTCATAAGGTGTGTTTTATACGTGATTAAACACAGTATACTACAAATTGTAATGTTAAGGGCATTGACATATTCTGCACATGTAATATGTTTTTCTTTTTGCTGGCAACTTTGTCATTATATCAAAAATAAAAGTATTTCATAATTGCACTGCCCAGTTTGTTTCTTTCACAATTTGTACATTTCAGTTCTAAAGACAGTAACATACGTGAAATTTTGTTATATATACAACTTAAAAAAAATAAACAAAATACCACATCAGAAAAGATAAAAAAAAAAGATAAAGCCTCGGCTAAGCCAGCATAGATTTTGCATATAAGACTCGAATAAAATGATATACAATCAGTTTGATAACATTAAAAGCTAAGTGCTTTTGACGTGTTTAGTATAAAATTAAGAAATAATCAGTAATTAACAATGCAAATGGAGTACCACTTTGTTTATTGACAGGATTTGGTATAGTTTGTATGTGCACACTAAAAGAACTATAAAGCAGAACAGTAAACCTGAAGTTTGAAGACTTAAGCCAAATACAGTTCTGCATCAAAGCTAATGTTGATATTTGCCGGCAGTGTATACTTACTTTTGTAAGACTATCGTATATTTTACGTTACCAAGGGAAACAACATTGCTGAGTTACAGTTCAGAAACAAACTTTTGAAAATAATTGATGGTAGTGTCAATACATTGCTTTATTTAGTTCATGAAACTAACAATAATTTGTCAACCAGGAGTTTGGGAGAAAAGTATCAGAAACATTTAATACAGAAAAGAGACACTGGCAGGTTACTAACATACTGTAGCAATCTATAAATGCTTTGTTAAAGATGATCTATATTTCTATGCTTTTGTTTCTTTCTCTTTAAAGTCTAACTACTTTCGATCATCTCTTAAAGAATCTAATTATATTTAACCATCTATTAAAGCATCTATTCACCAAAGAACATAAAGATACGTTTAGTTGGACAAAAATGTGATTTTCCAGGGACAGTGTTCCAGTAGCTCTGCACACATAATGAAATGGCAAATGAAAATGACAGAATATATTAATGTTGGTCCTCGCTGTTTAGATATCTATGAGAAAATCTTAGTTGTTCTCCTTCAGAATGTATTCGCCTATACTGTAGTTATGCTTTGCAGTATAATACTGAGAAAAAAAAAGAAAGACCGAACAAGTAACGTATACAACGTATTCATTGTGAGTTTATGGATTCTTCATTTCCGATATCCTAAACTAGCTATACAGTATTTCTAAAGAGCAAATAATCAAACAATAGAAATAGTGCATACCTATACATGCCAAAGAAGGGTTAACCTAAATAATTTACTGCATTTGATCTAATAATTTACTGCATTTGATCTCTGTGACCCTGTATTACCATATTGTTTACTTTTACGCAATAAATATGGTTGAAAACTGCTTATTTATGATATCTTACTGCTTAACTTATAACCTTTGTCCAAATACGTTAAATACTGTTAGGGAATACAGCATTTTGACAATATCCAAACAACAATTTTAGTTGCTTACATATTGAAAAATTGTCTGACTGAAATTTGTATTTCGTAACACCTTATGTCCTTGATAGTAACAACAAGTGGGAATAAAACCATGGGGTTTGCAAAATTACCTGACCAATTAAATATTTGTAACAACATAATGAAAAATAGAACTCCTGAACAAGCTGATGACAGAATGATGTATGCGTTATAAAGTATGTCACTTTTTATCAGCCTTAAATTTTCACATTGTTGATAGTTTGAATTGTATTTGATGACCGGGAGCTGCATAAACAGATCACGTAGATCACAAATTAACATGTAAATAATGATCCCGGGAGCCACACATATTTGCTAACCTATGTAAAGCAGTTACTGTGCAAAGAGGCTCGTGGCTGACGATTCGACTGACAGCATAGCAAAAATGGTGTTTAATCCTGTTGGGAGAGTTGGTACTGCTTTTGATTGCCTAGGCTAGCAGTCACAGTTGCATATTTGTATGTAGGGTAATTGAATGTCTCAGCCAACAGCACTGGTAGCGAAATTGGTTTTATCCCCATCATGACGAGAACCTAAATATTAATCAGTTGCAGCATATATCAACTCTTATTTATTTCAGTCTATGCATAAAATTAAAAAAAATCATTTTATGAAGTCACTTTTAAATGAAACTGAATTGAAAGCAAGGTCGAACTGCTTCAGCTATAACAATCTACGTGCGTCCTGCTGAGTTCTTGTGTATTTCAAAGAGCTAAATTGCCATCTGACTACCAGTGGTAAGCTAATACTACAGCATCAAATAATTCATATTGCCCGGGAACTAAATTTTTGATAACAGATGACTCACAAATCTTATCCCCTGACATATTACAATTATGTAACGTAACGTTACTGTTAGATTGCTTTTTAAATATACACTATCCGATGTTTTTTTTATACTTGAGGACACATAACATTGGCGTTTCTTCATATTTACATATACAACAGTGTCTACTTAAGACATAATACATATAACATTAAAAATGAAATGCAGGTGATGTTGGCTTTCTTAGCTTTTCTCGTCATTTGGTAGGTTAAATTCTTCAAAAATAAGATGCTAACTGCTGCCTAACTTATCTAAGCTGGGCATGAATCAAAGAAGATTGATGGAGCACGTATAAATTTCAGTCTACCAATTCAGCGATTTAGTCTGGTTGTTTTTTTCCTGAATTTTTGTTGTGGTTATATACGTTACATATTTATCATGACTGCTGACGAGTTTTGTAAGACTTTAGTTTGTTTGTTTTTTATACTAGACTATTGAAACAGTCATACATATGACAATTCCTTTTCTCTACACTTCAGTTCTTACAATTTGCTCCTTATGTTGCATGTATTTAGACACTAAAGGGGAAAAACGTCAAATACAATGTAAGCTACGTTATACGGGTAAGTCAACTTATCCTTGACAATGTCAATTACCTTGAAACAGCTATTTATGTACTAGCAGACAAAACCCAACCTTATTTAGAGCAAATACTAACACGTGTATACCAATTTGTATTTTCTATTATAACGCGAATATGTAAATTTGGGTAGTGTAATTAACATTGACGTTACACGTTAACGCCCCAACGTACAGAGGGCTAACATGTGTCATTTTGTTTCGTATATAATGTAGTTTCAGAAAATCATAGTGTCCAAAATTCCCCCTGGGGGGGGGAGGGGGGTCTATGGTCAGCTCAAGGTCTATATGTACCATTTTTAGGCCAAAATCTTCAAAACTTTCCATGAAATCTTATGTTCTAGCATTTCCCCATATTTGACTATGCCGCAAAAAAGGTCAAGGTAAACCCATGGTCATCATTTAAACAGTCTTTGTAGCACTCTAGTATTCCATGCTACTTACCAAGTTTCAAGGCCATTGGTGTATTGGTTCTGGCGAAGAAACATATTAGAGTTTCATTCCATATATGGGTATGGCGGCCATGTTGGTCATGTGACCTGGACCGTTTGAACAATTTTTTGTTCTATCAACCCCTGGAGGCTCTATATGAAATGTGTTTACAATTAGCCCTTTGGCTTTTGAGGGAATGTTTGAAAATGTTAAAATATGAGAGATCTAGGTCAAAGATCAAAGAATGACCTTGACCTCTAGTACTCATAAATCTACATGATCTCATTAAGACGACTGTATGAATCGGCTTTGAGACCAAAATTTTCAAAACTTCCCATGAAATCTTATGTTCTAGCATTTCCCATATTTGACCTTGCCGTAAAAAGGTCAAGGTCAACCCAATGTCATAATTTGAACAATCTTGATAGTACTTGAGTACTCAATGCTACATACCAAGTTTCAAGGCCATCGGTCAATTGGTTGTGGAGGAGAAGATTTTTAAAGATTTTTACCATCTATGGGCATGGCAGCCATGTTGATCATGTGACCCAGACCATTTGAAGAAATTTTCCTTCCCTCAACCCGTGAAAACTCTATATGTTTTTGGTTACAATTTGCTCAGTGGCTTTTAAGAAGAAATTTGAAATTGTCAAACTATGAGAATTCAGGGTCAAAGGTCAAAGAACGACCTTGACCGCTTGTACTCATAAATCTCCATGTACTCATTAAGATGCCTGTATTTGCCAATTTTTATGCCTAAATCTTCAAAACTTTCCATAAAATCTTATGTTCTAGCATTTTCCCATATTTGACCTTGCCGTAAAATAGTCAAGGTCAACCCAAGGTCATTATTTTGAAAATTCTTGATAGTACTGGAGTACCCAATGCTACATACCAAGTTTCAAGGCCATCGGTAATTGGTTCTAAAGAAGTTTTTTTTTAGTTTTTTTACGATATATTGGCGTGGTGGCCATATTGGCCATGTGACTGGGACCGTTTGAACAAATTTTCATTTACTCAACCCCTGGAGGGTTTATATGAAATTTGGTTACAATTGGCTCATTGGTTTTTGAGGAGATTGTTTGAAATTGTCAAAATATGAGAGTTCTGGGTCAAAGGTCAAAGAATGACCTTGACCTCTTGTACTCACATATCTTCATGTACTTATTGAGATGACTTCATATACCAATTTTAGGCCTTAATTTTCAAAACTTTCCAAGAAATCATATGTTCTAGCATTTTCCATATTTGACACTGCCGTAAAAAATGTCAAGGTCAACCCAAGGTCATAATTTGAACAATATTGCTAGTACTTGAGTACCCAATGCTACATACCAAGTTTCAAGGACATCAGTCAATTAGCCGGGCCGTGTAGCGCACTCGATAGGGCAACTGACTCATAAGTCAGAGGTCCTGGGTTCGATAACCGATCTGGCCACATACTTTCGTGTTTCCTTCCCCTAATTCAAGAAGGGCAGTTGTCAGTTACTGGCGGAAGTATGTGTACGTAGTACTGGTTAACCGCTTAGGAGGTCTATGCCTTAAGATGATCGTAGATACCAATTTTTAGCCTAAAATCTTCAACAGTTTCCAAGATATCTTATGTTCTAGCAGTTTGCCATAGCAAAGCACATGAAAGCAAACTTGACCTTACCGTAAAAAGGTCAAGGTCAACCCAAGGTCATTATTTGAACAATCTTCGTAGTACTTGCGTTTCAATGCTACATACCAAGTTTCAAGGCCATCGGCCTATTGGTTCCGCAGAAAAAGATTTTTCAAGGTTTTTGTCATATATGGACATGGCGGCCATGTTGGTCATGAGACTAGGTCCGTTTGAACAATTTTCGTTCCTAAGACCCAGGAAGGCTACATATGAAATTTGGTTACAATCGGCCCAGTGGTCTCAGAGGAGAAGTCATTTGAAATTGTTGACGGACGACGACGTCGGCTCTGGTCAGCTAAAAAGATAAAGTCTGATCTGTATTTCAAAGAACAACCGAAACCAAATTTCTCTCTCTCGACAAAATTGTACAATCTATTAGCATATGCACTCTCCATCCAAAGAATAACGAAATCTATATTTTAAGCCTGCCCGGACAAGCATTTTAAATATATACTTAGCCTAATAGACGACACAAACAAGTGCTTAGAATAGACTATCTTTCTTTCACATCCGACGCTGATATTCCTGCCTAAGACTCCTGCTGGCACGAAGACTGTTATTAAAGCATGGTTCAGCATTATCACAGTGAAAAGAATTCTGACGGTGTTTTTGTAAAGCAAAGCCTCTTACAGTATCTGCTTTGAAGCTCGTGTCCACCGTAGCATCGGATGTTATAATCCGGAAATCTTGATTTGATAAGACTGTCAGCACATTGTCTCAGAAACAGGGTTAAGCTACAATATGGACAAAAGTTTACACTAATACCAACGACGGCGCCAGACTGAGCGTGACATTAAATTCTGATCTCAGTGAAAACGAAAATGCTCCCACGAGTCTCTTTTAGATGTTGAAAAGTGAGCCGGGTCACTTTTCAGTGGAAGATGTATCCAATTTAACTTTGAAAAATTATCCCAAGTATTAACTTATTACCCACCCACACGTGAAAAACTGATCTTCGTGAAAAATCTAATGAACATATTTTATCATCGAACACAGACTCAGGTGATTGGACCAGATTTCAACAGTGAAACTGAGCACTGTATCAAGGATTCTTTTAAGAGCGTGAATTATAACCAGAAAATGAAAGTATACGATTCATAAAAATAGCCGGAATCCTGAGTCTTAAGCCTGAGGTATTGTTAACAGACACTTCAATAAGACATTAGTGCACACGATCGTTTGGTGATGCTTATAGCAGGAAGACACATTTTTCAGGTACATTAGTAATCATGTGTTTCAATTATTTTATTGGCGACAACATATATGGCACATGTAATGAATTGTGGTTGTTGTACTTCCTCTTCGTTAGAACAGGTTGTAGTTTTTCCATTTATGAATGCGATGGACCTTTTCTACATCAACCTTTTATATACATGTAAATTTCTCTGTCTCTCTGTGGTTCAACACGCTTACTTGCAGAGCTTACGAGTGTTTGGTTTGAGATATTTCTTGTTAGCCGACATCACACTTAAACCATTGAATTCAAAATTTGCGCTTGTGATGAAGCTTACAGAAGAAAGACACCTAGCTCGGGCACTCTAAATTTAGAATCTTAACTTTCTTCCATTGATGATAATCAAACATTCACTCAAATGGTGTTCGTTGAAATTTCCTTTCGTAAGGGCGGTTGTTGTTCTCCACGTTAAAAAAGCGATAATAAAAGCGTTCCTGCTGCAACTCTGTCTCTCCTCCTCTCTCATTCTCTCTCTCTCTCTCTCTCTCTCTCTCTCTCTCTCTCTCTCTCTCTCTCTCTCTCACACACACACACAAACACACACACACAAACACACACGCAATTATCAGGAGCAGATACAATCAGATCTCAAATCTCGCCCTTAAACCAAAAGAGAAGTATATTAATAAATTGACATTGGTTCACGAAAGGCACGTACGGTTAAACGACCGAATAGGACTTCTACAGACAGTCATTTACCTACCTAACTTAAATGAGCCGCGACACGAGAAAACCAACAATGTGGTTGTGCGCCCAGCGCAGACTCAGATCAGCCTGGGCATCCGCCCAGTCTGATCAGAGTCTTCGCTGTCCGTATGGAGGTAGCTTAGACCCTTAGCTACCCATTGAGCGCTTAGCGAAGAGTCTGATCAGACTGGGTGGATGCTCAGGTTGATCTGAGTCTGCGCTGGGCGCACAACCACATTGTTGGTTTTCTCACGTCGCGGCTCAAATATACTATTGCTACTCACATAATAGATGCACGAAAGCATTATTCGTGCAACAAGAAACAAGTACCTGTGAGGAACCACACGTTTCTGAAAGGGGGGTTTTAACCAATTTCACGGGATCGAACTTCGCCCTTAACTTCTGTAATGGCTTACAACAATTAGGTAATTGTTTGGTTACCGTGAAAGATTTCTAACTCATGAATGAATCGTTGTGGGAAACATATATTTCAAAAATAAAAGTATGACAAAGCAAATATGAGGGCTCGACAGAAATATCATTTTGAGTCACCTGGATAACCCTTGGGTGTCAAACAACACCAGAGAAACACTGGAGTAAAAGAAAACTACTAGCTGAATCCAGTTGGGCAAAGAAATAGACAATCGATGCCAAAAACAAGTCCATCGAAAGAAAGGTATCAGACTTTCAAAGGAATACAAAACCTTGGACAGTTTATGATCTTCAATCCGGTAAAGTATCAAAGGACAGAAATGTTGAAAAGCGATTGTAAATATCCTCTGAAAATAGGAAAAATAGTCAAACCCTTTTAGGGCCACCAAACGATACATGCACAAGAGCTCTTATACATGTATACAAAGTAAAATGAAAAATGATACCATGATGAAAAGCTAAGTAAGATCCTTGTGGCCGCCGCTAAAAGCTCCTCTCTTCGCCAATATAGTGCAGACAAGATATTCTCTCGTCCTTTGGCTTCATCCCGAGTCAGTTTAGAGATAGATAGACTTCCATTTAAGACGAGGCTTGTGGCGTGGGAAGTGCTATCACATTGCACTCCAGTATATGAGCAGGCTCAGTTAAAGCGAATCTACTAGTTTTGTTTCCCGTATGCGTTCCTTCAGAAGTTATAATGTTATAATGCCTAGGTCTCGCTCTCTCTATTCGCAGGCAGGCAAAAATGACTAAACCAAGTATTACGAAATAAAAAGCATGCTCTGCATGAAAAAGAGAATCATAATTGGATCTGCTAGTTTGACAGAAAGATCCGTCCTCGTAATAGCTGTTTGAGTGAATTTTCTGTCACCCATTTTTACTATGCAATACCTACCGAGAAACTATGTTCTTTACCTGTATTGGTAACCATTTAAAATTTCTTACTACCTATTTATGGAGTTCATTGTAAGGTTATTGCATACCTGCACTCCACTGGAAAGACTTCTGTAATTCCTACCGGTGACCTGCAAACCACTGAAATCACTTTTGCATTCATGCGTGTCGACCTTTGATCCTTTGGAGACACTTTTGCATTCATGCTTGCTGACGTGTGCAGTCCACTGGAAACACGTCTGCATCCACGGATGCTGAAGATGAATTGTAATCAACTACTTGTACTGAAAGAAATATAAAAATGCTACATGCCTAGAGATTGTTTTCTGTGGAGAATGATCATAACATATAAATATAATAAACTGATAACAATATAATAAACTGATAACAATCCTCTGTTTTACTATACAGACACTTGATGGTCCAAGACATCGCTGATGTATATAGAGAAAATGTTCAGAATTTTGTTTTTATTTCCGGCTTTAATTTCTCTGTAAATTGTGGCACGGTGGGTTGGGGACTATCCCATTGTACACCTTATAAACATATATGCATTCAACAAATATGATGAGCATGGTATATGTAACCAAACCAATTTCAATTCCGTGCTGATTCCACGAAATGGCCCTTAATCAACACTGACACGTTGTACTTTCAACGCCTTGTGTTTTCTGTAATTCCTGAATTTGTTGTTATCTAATGAGAACTACGCGTAATAACAATTCAAAAGAAGTCGCCACTGATTTAGTTTCTACTGTTTGTGTAACTATCGAAATTCGGTCGTCGCTTGTCAACAGGGCAAGCCAATAATCTGACATCTCTGCTATTCATGTGCAGAATGTTTATTACGTATGCGAGGTTTTAACGTTTCTGAATTCATTGTGGACAATGAACATATATACATGTAAGAGAAATATCAGTTCTGGTTTTATGTCATGGACCATACTGTTATAAACCAGCAAAATCTACCTTTCTGATTGCGTGCCTAGAATGATTACTGTATAGTTGCACCATTTGTATGAGATATTCAACCATTTATTAAAACTCACCATTAAATACCATTTGTATACTGGTTGCTTGTCCAACCTTGTTCTGAAATAGTAAAATATATTTATTAATTTAATTCTTGAATCTTATATCTTATTTTCATATTGAACATCGATTAAAAGAGCTCTAACGGTATCTATGCAATGCTGCGGTCCCTCATGATTACATGTTGTTATGTCCGCTTGTCCAAGGTCTTAAGCAATATGGTCATCTAATAAGCTCCTTTTCTGATTTTTGTTATGTTTTGTTTCTAACTAAAAATCGGAAATAGTTAAAATACTGAGATGTTGGTGCTTTTTTCAATAAGGGTAGATAAAAACTGTTTTGGAAAGAGCTGTTCATTCGGTTTACCATGTATGTCTTTTGTGAACTTTTGTCAATTTGAGTGTGTGCTTATTTCCCTGTTGGGTTTAAAGCCCCAGTCACACACACACATTACGGATAGGGCGGATAGTTGCGGATAAAATCCTCAGTTTATCTGCAGAATTTGTGGGCGCGGCCTAATTTTGTTTAATGAATTTACGGATATAGTTACCAATAGATGCGTATGGATACGGATAGGTACGAACTACTAACCTTCCGTTACCTTCTGTAACCTTTAGATGCGGATAAATACCTTCAGATGCGGACTGTTGCGCATGCCTAGCGGATAGAAGACTAGAAAAGATTAACTGCGACGTACACATCTGTGTCTACTTCTTGTTGCTCCAGTCACACACACACATACGGATTGTACGGATACTACGGATGGCCCGTCCGTATATATCCGTTTTATCCGTAATGGATCCGTATTAGATCCGCAGAGTCCGTAACTGTCCGTATCATATCCGCAGAGTCCGCAGGATCCGCGTCGAAATTTTGAAAAGTTTCAAAATTCGGGCGCGGATGAGTAAACCGTAAAAGTCCGTAACTGAACGCATTTATCTGCATCTATCCGTATCTAATCCGTGTCGCATACGTATCTATTCCGTATCTTATCCGTTATTGAACCTATCATTCCGCAGTCCCACTCCAAGTTGAGGACCGATACGGTTTCAAGCGGATCGTTACCTTTCGTTACGGAAGTTACGGGTCTCGTTCGGCGTACTGTAACGGACTGTTTTCTACAGTAACGTTTCAATACAAAAAGGTTGCGTTCCAATACTGACAGATACCTACAGGATGGTTTGGAGAGGCGGCTGTACGGCAACAACACCAGCAGGGGGGGGGGGGGGGGGCAAAGAGACAGAGACTGTATCTCAAGGACTACTACAACAGAGAGGCCGGGTCGGTGCAATGGCAGTGACGTATGGTGCAGTTATGGTGCGATGTTATGTTTCTTATTTGTAACAGCCTAGTGGGGTCATCTTTTCATGAACATGCCTATAGCAAAAGTAGGGCCATCATTCCATAATCTTATTTGACTTTTATCAATTTGAATTAGTTGTCCAATATAGGACAAAGTAATTACAATTAGTTGTCCAATATAGGACAAAGGTTAATGGTGATATGAAGCAATAAAGATCTACTGGTCAGGCTTGAGTAGCCAAAACTTCGAAGATGGCCCATGTTCCTTCTTTCGAATGTGTTCTGTGCTCTTGAATGAACTCTTTCACATTGTCGAGAGCCGCACTTAATCAAATATACTTTGCATACGTGAGACCTATCTTGGAATATTCATCTATAGTTTGGGATGGTTGTACTATCCAAGATTTCAATGCTCTCGAGAAACTCCAAAATGAAGCAGCTAGAATAGTTACCGGCCTTACCCGCTCAGTTTCTTTAGACAATTTATATCAAGAGTGTGGGTGGGCCCCACTTTCAGAAAGAAGAAAATTTCAAAAATTATGTTTTATGTACAAATGTAATAATAACTTGGTTCCTGATTATATATCTGATCTTATCCCACCATTAGTTCGTGATGTTTCTGTTTATCCCCTTAGAAATGCAAATGATTTTATGACTATCAGAACTCGTACTGAAACTTTCCGGAAAAGTTGTATCCCTTCTTCCATTGCATTGTGGAATAGCTTAGACAGTTCTGTAAGAGAGATTGGCTCCTTTGAAGGATTTAGAAACTCCTTGAAAACAACATTGTTCCCCAAAATAACTACCTCTTCAAGTAAGGTAAATAGATATCTATCAGTGATCCACTGCAGAATTCGTAACTGTTGTAGTAATCTAAATTATGATTTATTTCGAAATCATCTAAAAGTGTCACCACTTTGTTCTTGTAATACCGATAATGAAACAGCCACCCATTACTTTTTTGAGTGTCCGCTTTTCGATAATCAGCGACTCATTCTCTTCAGAAGAACAAGACATTATCACCCTCTTAGTTTAAACGCACTTCTATATGGAAAAGATAACCTTAATAATTCTGATAATAACACGTTGATGTTAGAGACCCTAAGTTATATAAAAAACACGGGGCGTTTTAGATAATGTGATACCCCTTTCAGATGCACGTTTTCTTTCCGAGCTGACGAAGGAGGCGGAACCAAGCATGTACTAAACCAACATGAAGCCGAATAATGTGGTGATGACGGCCTGTTTGCGTATATTATTAGTATAACTATTCACAGCGGGCACCTGGGGTCGAGATGGCGTCGAACTGACGTCGATGCGGCGTCATTACGTCGAAACGGCGTCAATGCGACGTCTTTTAGATGTTATGGGCCTGCTGGGTTATTATTATGGGCTATTATTACTACTATCGATTGTATTGTGGCAGAGCAGTGGCGTTACCCCTAGAGCCTAGTTGTGTTGTTTGCTTCCCGGTGGTGGCAGTGACTTCCTGAACAGGAGGAGAGTTATCCCTAGGTTGTTCGGCCTCATGTTTTAATAATCATCATTATTATCTTCTTATTATTGTTTTTATTATTATTATTATTATTTATTATTATTATTATTATCATTATTCTTTTTTTTTTCTTATACTTTTTTTTGTTTACTCATCTACATATTCTCTGTTTATTTTATTATGGTGTAGCCTAGTTGACGATTTGTATATACTGTTCTAAGGGAAGGGCTGTAAATAATGTTGGTAGAACTTGTAGCCCAACCCTATTGTTAGTTCTAAGACAATAAAATATGTTTAAACTAACTCTTTTAGATTTCTATTTTACTTCAGTGTCACTGGTTTCGTGCCGTGCGGCGACCGTAAAACGTCTTCCCGTACGTCACCTATAGTGCAATCTATATATATTTTTTTCCTTTGAGATCAAGAAAATATTCTGAGATATCAGAAATTTTCGTTTGGTTTAAATTTATAATCTAGATTATTGCATTTTTTCCTTTTAGATCTTTTATGGTACTAATAAGTCTTTGAATTTACTGCCTTATCAAAATTAAGAAATTACACTGTGCTTTCTCTGGTTTTCGTAACCAAATCATATCGGGGTCACTGATGCGGTTTGAGTAGCCGAATTTTCAAAGTATGGTCCATGTACCTTCCTTCGAATGTGTGCAGTGTTCTTGAAGGATTAGAATAGTATCTACTTTATCAACTGCCGACTGAATATCTATGTCAACCAAGCAGTAAATGGGTACCTTTTTCAAATCAGGGAAGGACAAGGCAGCGAAAGGGGAGAGATGGGCTTCGCCGTTCATATGCTATGCCCAAGATACATTGACCCTAACCACCTACTCCCACCCCTCCTCCCCCAAGCCACCGCCCCTACGGTCATTAGGCTATAGGAAACCTTTACCTTTACCCAATTTATAGTTTGAATCCAGGTATACAAATTTAAATTAAAATCTAATCCTTCATGAGCACAGAACACTAAACACATTCGAAAGAAGGAGAATGTGCCATACTTCGAGGTTACGATTTTTAGAGCCTCATAAATGACCCTGACATGACCCATTACTTCCGTAACTAGAGGTAAAGCTCCGTATGAAACCGTATCAGTCCTCAACTTGGGACTGCGGAATGATGGGTTCAGTTACGGATAAGATACGGAATAGATACGGATGAGAAACGGATTAGATACGGATAGATGCAGATAAATGAGTTCAGTTACGGACTTTTACGGTTTACTCATCCGCGCCCGAATTTTGAACCTTTTCAAAATTTCGACGCGGCTCCTGCGGACCCTGCGGATATGATACGAACAGTAACGGACTCTGCGGATGCGATACGGATCCATTACGGATTAAATGGATAGATACGAATAGATTCGGACGGGCCATCCGTAGTATCCGCAGAGTCCGTATATGTGTGTGTGACTGGGGCATAAGGGCATGATATAGGATTTGATTGAATGAATTCCTGATCATTGCCTATCTTTTTTACCTTGCCCTTTTTCAACACATTATTACTTCTTCGTCTGGAAGTTAGTGGCGAAGTATTGCAAACAACAACTAGATTTATGTACTAAAACAGTCTCTGACATTGATTTTAAAACCAATTCCTGTCTACAGACTAACACTTGCTGATTTTATAGGGTTGTTTAAGTAAAATTCTCGGTCAAACAAAATATTCTATTGTTTTTCTCATGTATTGAATTTTAATTTGTTAAAGGTGGAAAAACCACACAAAATCACACAGCTAAACCCACGCAAAATAAGCCACGGCACAACGCCAGCTGCAGCGAAGTTAAATTGAAACATTAAAGAGTTCCTTCAAAAGCAAAGAACTCATTCAAAGAAGAAACATGGGTCATACTTCGAGGTTTTGTCTATTCAAGCCTCCTTAGTGACCCTGGCAATATCTGGCGACGAACCCTAGAGATAAGCATACTTTAATTTCTAAATTTTAATAAAGCAGTCGATAAAAGACTGATTAGTATCGAAAAGGGTCCGAGTGATTAAAAACCACTGGTCTAGAATAAAAGTGTTAACTTTTCAATTATTTTTAATTTCTCAGAATTTATCCTCTGGTGTCGAAGGGCAAAAGTAAAATATAATCTGTATTGTGGATGATGTAGGGGGAGACGTTCTACGGCCGCCATACGGCGCAATACCAGCTGCAGCGAAGTCAAATTGAAATCTAATAAAGTTTTTTCAAAAGTAGAGAACACATTCAAAGAAGGAACATGTCTAAAATTCAAAGTTTCGGCTGTTCAAGCCTCCTCAGTGACACTGGCAATATCTTGCGGCGAAAGCCAGAGAAAAGCATACTGTAATTTATAAATTTTAATAAGACAGTCGATAAAAGATTGATTAGTATCGAAATGGGTCCGACTGATTAGAAACCGATTTTGTTTGAATTGCAGCTTTTTAATGACTGGTCAAAAATGTACCAGATAAATGTACATGATAATAGTACAAGATAACCGAAAGTTATCAAATATTCCGGTACTGACCCCTACAAAGAAAAGCTTGCTGCTTAATCCCAATAAATTCATGCATTGTTTTTATTATATTGCATTTAACATTAGAAGGGATAAGCTAAATAAGATAATGTAAAGTGATTTGTAATATTTCTGTATTGATAAACTCTGTCGCGTGATTTCAACGGTATGTACATTATCATTATGACCGTGAATAATGCTGATCGGAATATGGGATGGGTCATACTTTAGCCGATTTTTGTTGAGTCTTCTGGGCGGGAAAGTTATCTAGATGAGATTTTATTATAAAGTTTAATTGGGGAAAAAACTATTTCGAACCAAAGTAAAAAGATAGGCAATGATCAGGAATTAATACAATCAAATCCCACATTCCGCTCTAAAAACCAATAAGGAAAGAAGCACACACACGGAAAAATTGACACAAGCTCACGAAAGACACGCACGGTAAACCGAATGAGCACCTCTTTCCAAAACAGGTGGTCATTCAGTTAATCAAAACCTTTTTATCTATTTTATTTTTAACTTGAAAAACAAAACAAATGGCAGATTGGGTAGCAAAACAGGTGACCAAACCACCAAAGAACATAGACAGGCGGACATAGCACAATGTAACATCAAGAAACCACAATAGCAGTTCCACCTTGGAACGGTCAGCAAAAGGTTACTGGGGGGGGGCTTAAACATGTTTTACTGGTATCAATCCTCGCCCTCTGCTTCTGCAGTGGTTCGAAACATTTAGTAAGCTGTTTGGTCCGCATGAAGGTTTCCTAACCCATCAATGAAACATCATCGGAAACAAACAAATCACGTATAAGACCTATGATGAATCAGAAATGAGGAATAGACGGAAATAACGTATTGCAACACAAGGAGACCCCTGGGATGTCAAACAACAACACTGAAATGCTGGAGCAAATAAAAACCATCAGTTACACCCCGAATAACAAAGCAACAGACAAGTATGATTAAAGTGGAATAAAGTTTTAAAAAATATGAATAATGAGGGTTTTTGAAGATGTCAAACCGATTTGGAAAAAAAACAGATATATAAACGTCATTGATATTATTGTATATGAGACACGTAGGCTTCTGTTAGCAAAGCTGTGTGTTTATGTATAATGTCGTTTTCGTAGGATTGGTTTTCCTCTTTGATAGATGGGGAATAATTTGTCGGTGTTTAGTGGTATTGGATCTAAGGTATTATTTTGTACGAGTCACTATACGCGTATTGCGTTCGAGTGCAGGCAGATCTGATAAGCTTCGGTTCTGATGTGGGCTGTGTCGGTCATTTTTCCGGGAGGTAATTGTGTGTTCTATGCAGGTCCAAACGGGCACGGTTAGGTTTGTATCTTATATACCTTATATACCTGTATTCACTCGAACGAATGAGGCGTGTAGGATAGAACAGGACGGGATACTTTATTTTTTATGTGAATATGTGAACAGTTAATTGAGTTTAGCGCACTCGATCTATATTCTCTTCACTGTAAGTCTACGGGACCTTTTATGTTGCTTTGGTAACCACAGTTTTAAACCAATCTGTTCCAAAACTATATTCACTCAATCTCCTACCCCAACAATAAAATATGCTTAAGATAAGCCAACTGGTTAAGGAGATATTCATGTTTAAACTTGCGGACGATGCACGACGGACGAGAGACAAAGCCCATACTAAACGCCCTTCTTGTCAGCTAAATTGTCCTCAAAAATTCTAAAGATATGCTGTCAATTAGAATCTCCAACACACTTATGACAGCTGATATATCGTAGAGTAATACTCAATTGATCAGTGTTGTCATTCACAGTGTATTTTTAGGAATAAGCCAAAATGGCATGCATAAATCCAGCGGTTTCCATTTCATCGAATAAACAATGGTTGATTTTTGCCATTCTTTAAATCGATGATCTTGTAATCATAAGGTTTTAAAGATACGACGTATATGTCTTGCTGAATACTGGCAGATATGAGTTAAAATCAAATGGCACAAATTTTGCTAAAATACTCAATTTCTTTTATGCAAACGTTTTGTCGTCGAGGCCAAAGTTGATCGCGCCCTGACAACATTTCACAGTGAATCAGGATAGGCATTGTCGCAAACACTTGAAATGATAAAAGTCATATGACCGTTCTAAGCCGGTACTTCTGTTGCGATTCCTTGACGTTATATTGTGCTGTGTCCGCTTGTCTATGGTCTCTTGCGGTTTGGTCGCCTGTATTGCTAAGTAAAAATAGATGTTGATGCTGTTATTGGGGTAGCTAAATGACCATCTGCCTGAGAAAGAGCTGCTCATTCGGGTTACTGTGCGTGTCTTTCGTGAACTTGTGTCAATTTCTGTGTATGTGCTTCTTTCCCTATCGGTTTTGAGAGCGGAATGTGGGATCTAATTGTATAAATCCTGATCATTGCTTTCCTTTTTACTTTGAATATCGCTCGTGTTCGTCTTGAATGACTTGTTCAAGTATAGAAGAGAAGAGGTCAACAACCTTTTTCAGGTCTGTTTGCAAAAAGAAACTGTGAATTGGTAAATAAATTTGTTCGCTGTTCTAGGACTGACCCTGTCATAAAAACAATGCACCGGAAACCTGGAAGCAACATATAATAGTGAGGTGGTCTTAATATCAAATATAAAACAAGAAGGGAAATAACATTTGGGACCGGCAAAAACCGGTCTTTTTATCGAAGTAGTCTTAATTTCGAGTGGTCTTTTTTATCGTACATGCTGGAAAACGACGTGACTGATATCCGGACAATCAAACCCTCTGCATATTCCTAAAGATACTGTGCCTATAAACTCTCCTGCAGCAAAATCAGCTTCAAATGAATGGTTTCAGGAGCTGCAAAGCCCCTGTAGCTCAGCAGGTGAAGCGCTGGTCTGCTTAGCTAGCGATCCAGATTAGATTTCTGCTAGTGGCGAATATCAGTTCAACTGTAAATCGGGTTCCATTGCACACAACCTTACATTATCACCTTCCCATTGGAAAGGACGTTAATTCTCGGCATCCACTGATCCATCCACCAGGAATAGCAAGCAACTGCCTAGTTCCTTGTTTCTACAGCTTGTGGTATGATGACAGTTTCCAGCTGCGAATCGGCGGACACACAGGAAAATTGATTGTCATGGGCAAAGTCCAGAAGAACTTTGACACGCTTTCAAACGTTGTGTGCCAGAAGTTGCTTGTATATCCGCTGACGTGTTTTATACGTGTAAGAAGCTTCATAATCAAAACCAGTGACTCTTTTGAGCAAATATACTCTTCGCCAAAAAAGAATTGCATACTTTTCTAGCAAGTATAAATAAAAACAATTAAACTTTTACTTTCAGTAAGAAGATAAATACATTCTATCACCAATTTCAATGATTAAGCACTGTAAATGTACAAATTATGACTTGTTTTTAGTAAGAACGGTGTAGAGTAAGCGCAGAAGTAAAGGTAAAAATGCGATTTTCTAATAAAAGCATATTTGCTTTATACTGTTTATAAAAAACAGTAGCCTTGTATTCGCCAGAAAATGTTATACTGCCTCCTAAATGACCGATTAAGCATAACATAGTCATATTGAATTGTTTAGTTGTTAGTAATATACTGTCTTAAAGGCTTCATGCTACATTGAGTTCTCGAAAAAAATGCTTAGTAACGGGATTGTGTCAGTTTCCTTTATCAGAAGGGCTATTTGATATCTCGTTCGAATCGAAGATAACATGGACCAGAAAATAGTTAATCATATTAATGTGAGCTTATCCCCTAGCAAATTCTGTCAAATGGCCGCGTTAAAATCAGATCTCCTATAATAATCTTATTCTATTTGCTTTTTTATGATGCTAAACTTTTGGCGAGGAGTATATATTAATTTTTTACAGATCTTCCTTGGTCGGTCTCAGTTGCAGTTGTGGACTTTTTGCAGCAACAATAAAGCAATGTAGCATTGAAAGAAAAAACCTTCTTGATAAAGACTTTCATTAGCCGAAACGTTGAGAGGCTTGTGAGGAATAAACTGAGAAAATAAATAGATAATATCAGAGCCGCACATATTCTGAAAACCTCGTCCTAGCACTGGTTATAATGTGGTCATTATTGTAAATCGCAATATGCACTGTTTTTGATATTCTATTTTCGATTCAATTCGATATCAATACTCATTCTAAATTGTGTGATACGTTGCTAGTCCAACTGCTTATTTTAACACATTTACGACCCTATAATGACCCCTTTCTCGTAATAAGAACACTTAAAATAAAATAAGGGGAATATACATGTCAAAAGTATGCCCTCTTACTCAAAAACGTTGTGTCATCTATTCATTAAGTTAAAAACGATACAATGAATCAGCTCCCTTCTTCATAAGTCTAAATATAAGGAACCTTCAAAGTTGAAACTGATGTACAACTCTGCAAAATATTTATTTTAACCTAAATATTCGGAAAGTAGCCTGCGTTATTATGCCTCCGTGTTGACATTTGGATTTGCGCAGTTACTTACCCGATTTTCTTTATGACCTTGCACAACCTAGGGTAACTTTTATGAATGAACGCAAAGACGTGACATTAACCAGGCTGTACAATGTATGATCATAATACTATAAACAACTTAACTATGAAATACTCGATTTTTGAGACGGAAACAACAATCAATCAATCAATAAACAACACATTAAGATAACTTAAATATATGGTTCACTGACATAAGGCCAAAAAAATAACAGACTCTGCATGTCATGTCATCAAAAACAGGAATGAAGTTTGCAAACCAAACCTACAAACTCAAAGGACAGCTATGATCGTAGAAATAAGAATTGAATTAATCTTCATTCTGTAACAAAAGGTGAACAACAATATACTTCAATAGAAAAAACAATCAGTGAGTGATCCAATTAAAACGAATGTTATTCGAAAACTAACTCAGAGGATATTAAAAACAGTTTCGGCTATTTTCCAGCACTTTTTAAATGACGGATATATTTTCAGGAAGTTCTCATATCTAGAAGATTTGGTAGCTTTTACCTTTTCTGCGTTTCGGATTTATTTTTACAAATAGATCATTTAGTTCTGTGAGATCTCTTTTGAAAAATAATTTGAATCGTGCTGTGGCTTTTAAAAGTCTGTTCTCGCCAGAGACAAACTGTCAGAGAAAAACTAAAGATACTGTCCGTATCTAGATTTTTTTGATTATTATCCTAATATGTGCTTGTAAGATTCATTCTCATGTGTCGTGAAGGATCCTTTACCAAGCCTACATGTAATAACAAAATAAATTCTGGTAAAAAAAACCAAAGCAATGAGTTGGTTCGTATGCAGTAATAAAATGTTGCAACACTGCGCAGGCTTTAACAGATCTCCAACTTTAAACTGACTCAGAATGAGCCATATTAACCCAAAAGCCAGTAAAAATACAATATACACTATGATGAAAAGACTAAATTTTGATATTTAACAAACAGTCTGAATTAACTGAAAAAAATATAGATTTCCATGGTATCAGTGAAACCTACATTTGTCATTTATAAAGAGAAAAAGGAAAGATGATTGACTGTTAGAGTAAGACGAAAACAATAATATGTTTTAGTAAGAAATAATAACTATAAAAGGTGTCTGTTATAAAGCAATTTAATTTGACTGTCTGTCCCTATTTTGATTGAATTAACCTAATATCTTTCGAATTCTATACAATCTTGCAAATTTCACGAAGCTGAAATTGAAAGCCGAAAGTTTCTATGGATATAAGTTTGTTTGTTTTTAATACGTTTTATATGCACGAATCCTTACTGCGTCCTTAGTAATTAAAACCAATTAGAACCTACAGTTAAAAGCTGGTTTTAAAGCCTCAATAGATATAAACATTTTAAATTTTATGCTTCCATAGGAAAAACTACATTTGTAACTATATTTTGAGCTCATTTAAATGCCTAGTATTTTTTTTAATTTACGAATATTGTGTATATCATACATATTAGTTAAGCGAAGGTTGCGAAGGTTTTATGCAAAAATTTCGAAATAGACATATTTACAAAGTCTGTCATCATTTTATTTAAACCTAAATGTGTATGTTTTCTTTAAATCCAGAAGGAAACGATGACTATTTCTCAAAGCAAATCTATTGACTTCATTAACTTACTTCGAACCTAGCTGCGAAGATAAAGCAAATGTTATTTATCTTTTACGAGAAAGAGAGAGAGAGAGAGAGAAAGAGAGAGAACCATTATTTTCATATTAAATATATAAATAGTTTTCTCTCTTTCGTAAAAGATGGAATAACATTTGCTCGGCATAAAAACTGAGTACAAGTTTATTGATTAGTAAACGGATTTCTTTCTGAATCTCAATTAGCTGGCTTACACTTGCAATAACGATTAAAGTCTACAAGTCTCAGAAAACTTTAATAAAGCCACTTACCAACTTTACGTAAGAAAGGTAACTTTTTCTACATAGTATGTGTTCTTCTTCAAATATAAGTGATAAATGAATTTTAGCTGGCCTGTTAGTTTCTCTTAATTCCATCCTTTGAACTCGCCGGGAAAAGAAAAGAAAAAAGGCTACATTTATTAAATCTACAGTTTCACGAAGATTTGATGCTGTGTAAATTTAAAATTTGTATGCATTTTTCATGAAAACTTTTGATACAGAGCCAGAATTCTAAAACAAATCAAGAATATAATTGAAAAAGACTTTATTGCATTTTGTCATTCTGATATAGATGTTTCATTTATTTGTAAAACATGCTTTATGATAGCTGCTCTTCGATGAGACCCATGTTTTTTACTTTACTTTTCATCAACATTTTTTAAGTAAGACCTATATTAAAGTCATTTATGTACTACTTACAGGACATGACTGTTATATTTTAAAACCCTTAATAAAGATGAACCGCATCTAAATTTTATTGACCAGATAAGAACCCATTTTAAATTTTCTGACCTGTTGACTTCACAGTTTTCCGACCTATTGGCCTATAAATATTGGGGAAAACCCAAATCTCAAAGTAATGAGTAACCGTAGAAAGATGTCACTTGCCTTGTAGGTATAGCAGAATAATAAAATTAGCATGACGAGATTTATTAACTTAAACTTTTTTTCTCAGTTTTTGAATTTTTGTGCTACTGATTGTTGCACAAACAAAGTTCCTGTTTTGTGCTTAGTCACCAAACCTTATTGTGTTTTATATTTTAATCGTTACTTAACAAAGTATATATGATACTGCACCCAGTTGGTACTCTTACTGAATTAAAAAATCTGAAATTTTTACCCAAAAACATATAGCCATGACCACACGAAACGAACCAAACTGTTTGCAAAACGGTTTAAATATCAGGGATTCATTAGCTCGACTGTACGAAAGTACAGAGAGCTATTGTCGTCACTTGGGCGTCACGTCGGCGTTGGCGTGGGCGTCACACTTCAAAGTTAAATTTCTTTATGCGATGGGCAAGGCACTGCAGGCGAGCTATCCTGTACGGGGACAGGTCTTGTTTTTAAATTACAATCAATTTGAAAAAAAAAATGAAACAAATAACTGAAGTATACAATATGCTTTTGAAAATAAATCCGTTATAGAAATACAGTTTGCATATTATATTCCTAAAGTAACATTAGGGATTAATTGAACAGCTGAGAAGAAGAAAATACATGTAGTGCTTTAAAAATATAAATTGTTTATACAAACTGATGGAAAATACGTATATGAATTCATGTTCAAGTGAAAGTAAAATTGCGAGTGAAGATATCCAGGAACGGTCACAATCACAGACTATTATTTTCCAAATATTTGATATTTTATTAGCTTTCCTTTTTATTTATTTATTTTTTAAGCATTATAATATTATTATTTGTATTTTAGTGGCTTCATAGCTTTCTGTACAATAGGAATTCCATTTTATGTCGTTGATTTATTTATTCAGCGTATTTGATAATAATGCATACTCTTTAAGTAATAAAACAATAAAAGATATACAACGGGAAAACCAAAATAAATACATTTTTACCTCTGTTTGGTTCGAGACTGAAGTATTTCCAAAACATTTTTCTTGTTCATCTATTCGGCATAAAGCGGATACGTTGGTTTTGTCGCAGACAAGTAGCCCAGACAAGCGGAAATTTTATCTGCCTATTTATATACTTATATTTATATCACGTGACTGAAACTCTGGGTATCGATAGCATATGAAAGCGGAAATTAATAAAAATCTTCCTCAGACAATCCATAGCACCAAAGACCACTGGAATTCCAGAACTTATTTTAGCAACCTAATTCGGTTTTCTTTTTATAAGGCATGCATACCACTGAATTAATTGAGTTGAACTTTTGTTGAACCTGCATTTATTGATACATTTGAGCCAAGTTATGCAAATATTATGCAGGCTTTGTCGTAAGAAAAGTGGCCGTATAACCTGCGCAAAAAAAGAAACAAAAAAATTCTCTAATTAACCTTCGCATCTGCACAGGCTGCTGCTGCGTATCATTATGCGAAATTGTTGATCTAGATCTTAATTATTCTGATCGGACTACGCGGATGCTCGCAAACACGATGGTGAAAAAGTTTTCGCCGTGGTGCTGTTTATAATTTCCGTGCTGAAATGTGGCTTTAGATGTAGATGTAGGTGCATGTACCTGGGAAGGACCACAGTCACAAACCAAGACAAGAAGATTACTAAACCAAAGTCGCATTTGTCATTCTTCCTAAAATACCAGTAACATCATCCATTAGAATATTTTCCAATATAATGTCAGGTATGAAAAAATTCATGAATCAAGCATTCAACCTACTCTCTTAATTCAGCTCGTGAAAATAATAAAATTAAATGTCACGCTTCAGAATGATTCAAACTTTTATTTCTACGTACATTGGAGTTAATAAATATGCTGAGAGGCGCAATAACATGCGCATCATGCACAGCAAAAAGTACACGCTTAGACTTACCCTCGCACGATAAAGTGTATCCGAATAAGGATTCCAAAGACGATTCTGACGCACTTAACTCATGGTTCACCAAAATAAAAAATGTTTCGCTTTCAAATTCTAAATAAAACAAGATATCTGAAAATCATTTTCTATACAATTTCAAAAAGAAAAGTAGCGACAATGCATGACATTAAAACCGAAGCATCAACTGTTTTTCGCATCTTACTGTAAAGCGTATGTACACTGTATGTTCATTTGTATAGTTTATCTTTATCTATTAAATGGCACTGAAGATGCTTTGGGTGCTGTACTATTTTCGTGTTGCCCTTACTGGATAACACATTCCTTCTTATTTTACTTTCTTTGTACCAATTTGTTTTATAAAGTTATCGTACTTTCGGAAAATATCAAAACTTTTTGATTATAAAAAATTACAAATGAAGCCTTTTTTAATCAGTTGCGTCTACTAAATTATTAAAACAAAAAGAATAAATAAATAAGTTTAAAATTTGTTTTATTGAGAAAGAAGGGAAAGAATATTTATTTCTGTCAGTATATCGACGCTCAAGAAAACTTACCACCATAGTAGGCAATCGGCATATAAATGTACATATTTTGCCTCGTATGTATGTCAAAATGATCTGATCGAAATTTCAACCTGAATTTAGCATATCAGTATCTTTTTGTTTATGCCTCGTGTTGGTTAGGTCGCCCTGAGGCGAGCTAACGGGGTCTAAAGACCTGATTTTTTTGTTGTTCACTGGAGGATCACGTGATGCGATTAGCCGATGAGAAACGGCAAAAATTCAGCACTTCTCAATGAAACGCAACACAGGGGATAAAAAATTCTATTTCCTGGGACCGCGTTTTTTAAATTTAGAGGACACCGTACTTCATGTCTGCTTCTCTTGCAGACGACGGAAATAAAAAGTATTCCGCATGAATTTGAAAGATGCGACATATATTACAAGACTTACATCTATGTAACACAGCTGTCGGTATTTATTTAAGACTGGAAAAACCCCACTTATGGAACCGATTCATGGTTACCGTAAAAATGTAATAATTCGTATATGTAGCATCATTTGTAAATACTTTCTTTAATAATATGATATGTGTGTGCCGATAACTGTCTGTGAACATGCAAATTCAGTTTCTAGTTTCCACCATCTAAAATCTAACCAATAAAAACAACCAAAGAGCACAGTCTTCCCAGCTGCTCCTCCATCGATAATGATTGTGACATCAGCCCTTTTGTCCTTAGTTCAAAGTATATGGGTTCATACGACAAAAAAAGAAATACAGAAAGAAAAAGCCTTGATATTTCTGATTATTTCAATTTCTTTACATGATTGGAACAAAGCCATTTTTTTCTATTTATTTATTGTTTACGTATATTCGTGAATAATTTCTTGAGAAACACGAATCTAGAACATGAAACATCAACGAACAGTTTTTTGTTGTTGTTTTTTTTTTTTTTTGTTTTTTTTTTTTTTTTTGTTTGTTGTTGTTGTTGTTGTTTTCCCTTTGTTGCTGTATAAATGCAAGATTGTAAGACTGAGTCATAGCAGTGTCTTATGTTTCAAAGTTGTAGTTCACCAACTTCAACCCTTGTTATTCCAGTTGGAAACGGAAATATGAGAATTAGTTCTGTGTTGCTTATTTAACAGTGAATATAATCGAATTCCACTGATGTAAGACTTCATCAAGTTTGGTTGCTTCAAAAGTACAGATAATCAGATGTTTCCAAACTTTATCAGTTACACATCTTAACTGCTCTGTTTTCATTGCAAAAAGAATTTTATTTGACTTGAACTTGCTGTTTTTATATCACAGTTATTGAATGAATTTCATTGCAAACTGTCATACTTGTAGTTGTCATAAAATCATCTCTTGCCACAAGAGCGTATTCAAAGATCACATAGAGCATAAGATTTATCTGAAAAGTATTTTGCTTTTGGCGTAATGTGTTTGTACTTTATTCAAAATAAAATAATTTCCCATTATACAAGACTTTTTGTTTTTTATTTGCCCAACCTAATATACTTACTATATCCTAGACAAAACTGAAAGGAATCACTGCTGACTGAGGACAGATGCAATTGACCAAAACCAATCTCAGAAATGTCATTCTCAAGTTCCTATGGGTTGAAACATATAATTATTGACCATACAAAGTAGTCAGTAGTTAAATGCCTTCCTGACCAAAAATCTTGATGAGCATGTATGATGCTTTCTGCTGTCGTTTTCCCCCATTACCAGCTATATCACCTACCTACATTAAGAAATCAGACTTTTAGCTCACCTGAACCAAAGGCGCTGGAGAAGCTTTCAGGATGGCAGGCTCTGTTCCATCCGTCGTCAGCATTTTTTAACTCAAATATATATTTGCAGCCTACAGGTAGATGTCAACCAATTATAATGTAATATACCGGTATTTGAGCTACAATTAGACTTACAAGACCTTACCCATTTGATGATTTTTAAAAGCAGCCAACTTGTTCTAAGATAGTTTTCTCCAATCATATTGTCTTTCAGACTTTTCGCCTCCAAATGTTTAAGTACGAGAGGGAGTCAAAATATCGTAGAGCAGGTTATTTAGTCAAGCGTAACACAAATTGTTTTACATAACCAGCCAACGCATCTCACTAGTTTAGGCATACCAGTTTTACTTGGCACAACATATGAGCCTCGACGCGAGAAAACCAACAAAGTGGATGTGCGCCCAGCGCAGACTCAGATCAGCCTGGGCATCCGCCTAGTCTGAGCAGAGCCTTCCCTAAGCGCTTAAAGGGTAGCTAAGGGTCTAAGCTACCTCCATGCGGACAGCGAAGACTCTGATCAGACTGGGCGGATGCCCAGGCTGATCTGAGTCTGCGCTGGGCGCACAACCACATTGTTGGTTTTCTCGCGTCGCGGCTCATATTTCTTTGATCCTCAGAGATACTCAAAATTGATAACCATCAAGCAATTATGGCAAACTAAAACTTTGAGTTAAGGGCACAAGTCACGAATTGCACAAGCTGCTATTCGCGAATGTAAAAAAAATCTTTAAGAGGTTCCTTCAAGAGCAGAGAACACATTCACAAAAAGGAGTATGGGTCATACTTCGAAGTTTCGGCTATCCAAGCCTCATCAGTGACCCTGATAATATCTGGCGACGCAAACCAGAGAAAAGCAAACCTGTAATTTCTTGATTTTAATAAGGCAGTCGATTCAAAGACTTATAAGTATTAAAAGCGGGGTGTAAATGAAAATAAAAAGCGAGTGTCTAGAACAAGTCTAAACCAATAAAAAAAATTCTAAAACTTCAGAATATATCCTCTGATCTCAATGAACAAAAATAAAATATAATTTGCACTATAGATGATTTATGGGGAGACAGCACGGCACAACACCAGCTGCAGAGAAGCCAAATAAATATCTTAATAAGTAAGTTCAAAAATCTTAATCAACCACCCTGCAGTCAAGACCTGACTCCCAGTGATCATTACCTGTTCGGATGTTAAAATCCGAGTTGTGTGAAACCAGATTCCCTGATGATGATGAGCTCAAGGCTGCCACAGAGGCATCGCTTGAGGACAAAACTGAAGACTTCTATTTCAAAAGTATAGACAATCTGAAGGAAAAAAGACAATCTGAAGGGCTAGGTGCGTTTAGGTAAATGAAGGCTATATTGAAAATATAATACTAAAATGCACGGTCTACTACTGCAATTTATACCTTGTTCTTTGAACTTTTGACTTACCCTCGTACTTCACGAATTTCAATGGGTTTCGAATGATCTTTTTTTTCAAAATGGTATTGCATAGATAAGGAAGGAGACGGTAGCATTGTGTATGCTGATATTCGGAACCACTGCCTTGTCCTCATATTGAAAAGCACGACAGCTTTACCATACAGCTGTTTTAGAGCACGGGCTATGCTTTCATTGATGCAATAAATTCTCATTTGGATCCAGACTGCTGCATACCACATCTTAGCAAAAGCCTTGTCGATAGCATAGTTACATGATAAACATAAAATTAAAACATTGCATGCAATATACAAATATTTACTGTGTCGGCATTAGCTATGTTGTGATGTCCACCAGAGAATATCAGTATTGACCGGAGAGATAATGGTGGTATTCTGTGGTTGAAAATACATCATGTCGAATTACCCTTAATTCATTAAATATTTTGTATATATGATCAAACAAACTATATTGTCTTCTATATGGGCAATTGCTATTCGTATTCAGACGAAGGAATACACTAAAACGCGTGTGAACGTCAGCACCTCTGTTTCATCGCCTTAATGACGTCACGTTTATATACGAAATGTTTGACGTCAGGAATAAAGCCGTTACATTTCTCGGAATCATAATAAGATGAAATGGCAGTCCCAAATAAGTTGTGAAAATTTCCAGAAAAATTAAATTTAGAAAGCTTGTCACATGTATAAAATAGAAGAGAACTTATAAATGACGTTCTGTACCGATGAAAGACAATTTATTTATAGATAACAGAATAAATTAATTTCTTTGAGATGATCCGTTCTTTCAGTTAAGACTAAACAGCCTTTCATAACATAGCCTTTTGCAAAGGGAGTGCATAATGAAGTATAGACAGACAGACAGACAAAATCGTTTATAGAACCATCTCCAAATTCAACCATACTTAATACTAGTATTTGACATACCAAATTATGTGACGAAAGAATTTGCACCTATGCTAATAGCAAACGACTTAATAGCCTAAGGTCAAAAGAACCTATGACATATCAACCAGCATATCTGCTCGATTCCATCAGTCTTCTTTGTTCAAATCAGTCGTCTATGGATGCAGATGAATCTGTTCGGTGGAAATGTGACTGTGCAGTTGCTCTATCTCATATTATTATTCTTACTACTTACGGCCGATGTTCATATAGTAACTTAAAAGAACTTAAAAAGTCATGTGATTTATTACTATGACACTGTTCGGTAAAGGTTGTGGGTGCCGTGCAAAAACATGACATGTGCAATTACCCAGGCAGTGAATTAAAAATATTTACCGTAAATATATGACACATCTAACATGCTTTAACTGGCCCTTTTAGTTACACTCTTGGACAGATCTATCTGTCCTATTACAAAACAAGTTTAATAAAATATTGCCTAACAGTTCAAATGGTGAGCAATGTGGTCCGTTTGATATGGATATACACTGTTCACCAAGTAGTTACTGTCGGAATACTGAGGATGAATACAGTATTAACTGCGATGAGGAAAGAAACGTAAGGAAGTTAATTTTACTTTCCATATAGTTGCCGAATGAGCCGTATTAAAATTATATGTATTTCTGTCTTCATTCGAGACGCCTACTCAGCACAAATTTTGACCTGGTTGTGTAGGGGGAATACCCGATCAAACTAAACATAGTGCGTGGACTTTCGATCGCCAATTCACGTCTACTAGGTATTTGAATTCAGGTAAATATAAAAAGGTACGCATGGACTTTCGGTCTAAAAATAATATACTAATGTCATGTAAATAAAGTTATAGGCCGTTTGCTGTCTATAAAACAGGTCATTTTGCTAAATATCTCTAAAACTACCACAGTGATCACTGTGAAGTAAAGCACATCTTTAATGTCTATCTTACACATAACTAATCTATAATTTTCCTCAAAATTATATTTTCAAACTAAAAAGTTTCTTTTGAAAACTGCCCATTTTTAGAGGATATTTTCGATGTATTTTACGAGGGAGCAAGTTTATTTATGTAACAGCCTTTGAATGGTCAATATTTACCTATGTCAATTGTTAGTTACTTCAAAAGAGTTACTCAGTGGCACCTGTATACCTGTTAATCTTTTCATCTGAGTAAAAATGAAATTCACATATTTATTGGTAGGGAAGAGAATTGATTGGTGATGAATAGGATTAATTATTTTATAGAAACATTTCTTGTTTGTGATGCATATATGGGCATTGCGTATAGCTATTACATTAAGGTATTGTACTCCCCTTTACTTAAGTTGAAAATTTTGTAAATTTTTGTAAAGGATTAAATAGACAAAAGCAAAAAAAATGACAAGATAAAATTCTGAAAGTCAGTTTCCTGTTATTTATTATATACCTATCAATGATACACCCTTTGAACTGCCTATTTTCTGGCCATCTGATACAGGGAGCCGTATCAAACTGACGTTTTCTGAATCCGTATCACTATCCTTTAAAACGAGGCTATTTCTGAGTTCCAGCTTCGGGCGCGTCATTTGTTAACGTGAATCGTAGAAACGAGAACCAGAGAAACGGGACTGGTGACGTAACGTCAACAAACACGTCTAATGGCGCGCTACGACAGCTCAGTCGGTAGCGTTTGTCTCACAACTAGCTTCAAATCTCTGCCGCGCCGGTTCGAATCCGGGTCGATGCAATAGCGCTGGCAAGTATGAACAGTTGACTGTTCTATAAGGTATATAATAAACAAATTATTATAACAGTAACTTGATCTGGCGTACTGTATCACGTCTTGTGGATGAGCTCATACCATCGGATCACCCTCGACGCAAGCGTCTCGGGTGATCCGATGGTATGAGCTCATCCACTCGACGTGATACATTACGCCAGATCAAGTTACTATTATAATAATGTGTATGTATTAGTTTTACAATACTAGTGGAGAAACAAAATCAATTTTATCACCAGTAATAAAAGAGAAAATCTGCAAAATGACCTGTTTTATAGACAGCAAATGGCCTATACACTAAATTACAAAACTGTAGCATTTTGTCAGCTTTAAATGTTGCATAGGAAGTTCTTGTGCTTTCAGTTGCATACAGCGAAGACGCAGGTCAGAGGTGGGGAATGCGCCGTCTGATGACGATTATGTTCCATTCATTTTCTTCTTTTGATGTCTTTGAAGCAAGATGCTTTTTATGTGTCTGTATTTTTCCAAAACAAGTAGACTTTAGATCCAACATTGAAATGGCATTGAACTGTATGTTTCGTTCATATGTTATTTTCAGTGTTCTTCGAGAAATTAAACTGTCGTGATTTTTGCAATACATTTCCACACTCACATACAGCACATTCTTTGTGCAAGATCGCTGAGGCTGTGCGCCTCTTCTCATCTTATTTCTGCTAGATTGTTTTGGGAAACTGCCAATGACATTCAGCAAGTTATCTCCATATGAAACTGCTTTCTGCGGTCCGCAAGGAATCTGCAGTCAACGGGCGTTTCCATTTCTAAATCGTATTTTAATTAAATCTTTCCATCTTTCTTTTTTATCTGCCATTTTATCCGGGTCAGTGTCTCGCAGGCACACAGTAAAGAAGAGTTGACAAATGAGCACATCAGCTTCTACTATACTGTGAAGCTAATGTGAGTTACATGTTTTTCCAAGCTGCTTCCAACTCAACGAGGCTGCTGATTTCGCATTTATTTAAATAATCCAAAGCCGGGTACCTTCATGAGAGGTATTTGAGACTATTCATTATGTTTAGCCGCATTCCTTCACTTTGTCTTCGATTGAAAGGCATTGCATGGGGTCTCTCGGAAGCGATTGTCATTTTAAATCTTGGCATGATGGAAACAAACTACGAACTAAAATACTTTTGTTTCTGTTTCTTACTTTTTTACATGGCTACAACTGGGGGCAAAGAGGTTGCCATGTGACGCTGCTCAATGTAAACCCAACGCTTTATGCAATTAAAATCTTAAAAAGTTCCAAGAGCAGAAAATACATACAGAAGTATGAACATGGGCCAGACTACGTAGTTTCGGCTAATAAAGCCTCGTCAGTGACCCTGACAATATCTGGTGATCAAACCAGAAAAAAAGCATACTGTAATTTCTTAATTTTATAACCCGGTATACTACGGTAAGCGTTGCAATGCTTACTCTTAACCATGCTCAGGTTACACTTAGAGGCCATCATATCGATCCGCAAAATAACATCATTAACCGATACTGTAGTCCAACCGATACTGTAGCCCTTGTGCAAGCAATATTTTGGCCGCAATCAAATGATATTTTACTTTCACGTGCATAAACTATGTGAGCTATAGATGCTATATCGGCAGCCACTCACCACGAATCATTCATAATTTGGGCATAGCTGTCTTGGAGTGTCTGAGTTGATGCGTAGTCGTGTAAAATGGCAATGTTCAGGTCCAGGGGCCGTATTCATAAAACGACTTAAGTGGTTGCTATGCTGTTGCTAAGGCTAAATTTCTTTGAAGGAGATTCCCTACAACTATGAAATTTGGTCTGGAGGAACAGTCTTACAAAGACTGTTCCTCCAGACCAAATTTCATAGTTGTAGGGAATCTTCCCTACAACTATGAAATTTGGTCTGGAGGAACAGTCTTACAAAGACTGTTCCTCCAGACCAAATTTCATAGTTGTAGGGAATCTCCTTTATAGATATTTAGCCTTAGCAACCGCATAGCAACGACTTAAGTGGCTTTATGAATACGGCCCCTGATACTATTTAACTTCACATTCTATCTTTGACACCAAACGGAAAGTGGTATATAATATAAATAACAAAGCTTAAAAATAAGACAGTATTGGACGAATACAGAATGAGCAATTCTTTCCAGACTAGTTTTGTAACCACCTACCTGGGAACAACACAGAAATACATTAAGCACATAAAACATCTATTATTTAACTTTTACATGAGTAAAACATACTTCAGAATGAAAACGATCAAAGAAATATAGCAAACGATTAATTAAAGGCCACAGATGAGCGGACACAACAAACAACAATATACATAAGCTAGACCACAATAGAAGCACAACTCTGGACAATCATCAATAAATTACTGTGGTCTTAAACCGGCTACACTCCTCAACCTCTCCCTACGGACCCGGAAAACGTTAATGCATTGAAAAAAATGTTTGATCGCTGTAATTGCATGAGTTTAAGGAAATATTCGTTAAAAATTAGTGAAAGTATGGCACTATATTTTGTCACCGTTTGCGAGTCAACGCGTGAGTGTACCTTTAAATAATTATTCGCCTTCCGTGGCCAAGCGATGTATAAGACCAGCTAATGCAAGAGCGATTAACGGATCTAGCTGCACGTGACGGAATACTTTAGTTGCCCTGGAACGAGTACATCAAAAGTCACGAAGCAAAGTTTTAACAGCACATGAATTGTCTTGATAATACATGATTTTGTGGCCTTTAAAAAATGCCTGTTAATAGCGTGTGACACAGATATTTCTGCACTTAATTGCTTTAGACATAATACTTTCTACAAAAGTAGTGAAGAGGTTTGGTAAGAGAACACAATTTTTTTTGTCTAAAGAGAGGTTAAGGCTAAACTAGCTGGATAGGTTCTCTTCAATGAGCAGACAGTACTCCAAGGCCAAATCCGCCTATAAAGTTATGCGGCTTTTATTAACTGCTGCACATGTGTAACCTGATACTCACACTAGACTTCATTTTGAGATGTCGTTTTGTTGGACATATTTCCAAAGGAGTAGGTGGCTACGACCACTGACTAGTCATTCAGAGACACCGGCCATAATTGCGCATCTACGTTTCCGAAAAAGGCGTTAAAATTCATAGAACAATGTTAAGCTCGATTTTTCTGTGTTACCCATCTAAGCTCGATTTCTCTGCGTTACCCATCGGACAGGGTTTTACTTATTTTTTTTTTTTTGCGTACATAATCACCTATCTACAGGGAAGATCTGGGTCATACTGACACAGAAGTATATTCAGGAATATTCACTCTCAGGATGGAATGTATGTTCTATGCATATGTTCTCAACATTTGTTTTTGCAATCATAAAAATATATATAAATAAAGTTTGACATGAATTCTAATTAAAGCCCCTTTTTTAATTCCTTATACCGTATATTGATCTTTACATATTCGGGGATATTCTTGCTCATGAAGCCTGTAATTTGTATTCCCTCTATGCATACATCCCAGGCCGGACGGACGCACGGCGCCGGGTGTGTGCAACTATGGTTACGTACCGTTGAGCCACTTGGGTAACGTCGATACGAGAATTGAACAGAACAGAACAGAACATCCCAGGCCCGGATCCAGACAACCACATACTGGTGGGGCTTTGGATAACTGGTGGGGCTGGGAGGTACCGAGATGTATTTGGGAAGGGGGTGGGAGGGGGACGGGGAGTTGGGCCACCACATACTGGTGGGGCTCTGGATAACTGGTGGGGCTGGGAGGTACCGAGATGTATTTGGGAAAGGGGTGGGACGGGAACGGGGAGGGGGAGGGGCCACCACATACTGGTGGGGCACTGGATAACTGGTGGGGCTGGGATGCACCGAGATGTATTTGGGAAAGGGGTGGGGGCGGGGGAGTGGGGCTTGAAAAAATATGACAGAACTAGGGATCAGTTTAATGAGAATTTTCGATAATATCTTTTTTTGCCTTGAAATATATGTTGTGACATCTCATTAGAATCGCCTCGGCGAGGCGATTCTAATGATAAGTCACAACATATATTTTAATCTAACCAGGCCTATGTGGTGGGGCTGAAGCCCAAAAGCCCACCCCCTGGATCCGGGGCAGCATCCTTCATCTGCACATGCTATTTTAAAAGTGAATGGTTCTAATGAATATTTAGTAACTGAGAAACATGCATCTCAACAATGAAGTCAAAATATTCTTAAGGACTTTTCACATCAACCGGATAGTCGTACGATTTCGCAGGACCGGGGTGCCATAGACAGATCGCAGACAAACGCAGGGTGTTTGCAGCTTGAACAAAATCACATAAATATCACAGGATAGCCATGCAGCGGCGTTGCAAATTTGCAAGACTGCGCAAGGCTAAGGACTTCTATGCTTAAGGCGTGAATTTTCCCTATGATTAAAAAGTTATACGGATCACTGACTTCTGCTTTGCATTTATGACTATGACATGTAACTTGCCTGCCAAATGAATTTTCAACTGTTTGTGTCTATGTAAAGTACGTTAAACATATGTTGCCGTTGACGTCATTGTTGAGATAAATTGTAAATTATCCTTAAACTGATCGTTGAAATAATGATTTATTGTATACATTTCACCCTTTTTTGACTTAAATTACTTAGTAATACATAACAGACAACACTGGATAGTTTTGACTATATGTATGTGACCTTGACCTCATTTCAAGGTCATGGTACACAATATAATCCTTGAAGGTCACAGTGCTACTGTTGACCATTCTTCTTCTTTGGCTTACTGAGTATCGTCCCCCCCCCCCCCCCCCGTGACCCAGCTTCCCACTCATATATATTGCGTACTTGCATCGCATAAGTCTGCTGCATGAAGGAAATGCTGGGTCACGGGGGGGGGAAGGTACTTGTACTTTAATTATACTGAAGCGTTCTATTTTGGCCGTTTTGACCGGAAGTGTAACTATGGTTTTGCATGTTTAAATGCCAGTCAGGCGTAACAAGAAGAAAACCATTGCTTTGTATTGTGATATGCGTGTATTTAGCATGCATTTATGATAAAAATGTATGGAATGAATGACTGCTTTCAATACTTTTATTACCTCAAAAGATGAGGTATGCCAAAACCTTGAATTTAGGGTAGATAGGGTCAGAATGGATTATCTCCCCATGTCTTTGGGTCTGAATCACAAATGATCTGATTTCATACGGTTTACATATTTGTAGAAGCTCGGCTAAGAAAAATTTGCACACTTTATACTTTTGAAAATTCGGACCTGTCGCGCCGGTCTAATGGGGAAAATCCTCGCCTTAATCATAGAAGTCCTTTAGGAATTCGCATATAGTTCTTATGACCACTCTATATGACACACAAAATATTGCAAGGTTGCCACAAAAAAGCATGACGATGTCTGTGCGACCATCGTACAAATTCGCCCCGAGTGAGGATATAAATGCAAGGGCAAGGATCAACAGCCGTTAGTGTTCATCGCTGTCCTTCCACAGCATGCTGCCATACTAAGAAGAATGCCTCTTGGTGAAGAGGAGCGTCATGAAGCAATTTTGCGCTGGCTCCTCGACAGCAGCAACTGCAGGGTTCTTCCCCTTTCCCTTGTATTTATGCTTGCTGACATGATGTTGTCTGACTGAAACCTCGACAGTTTTTGTGTGATTGTCAGTGTGGGTCTGCCTAATAGGAGAGGGAAGTCGCGCTGCAGTCGCGCAGCAGCTGCAGAGCAAGCTTACTGAAACCGCGCGGCTGCTCTGCGTATTTCTGCGGTTGTCGTACGTTTCGCAGACGCCTTGCGACAAGACGAAAGGCTACCGCAAAGTGTTTGCTTGACTGACTCGCGGCACTTCGTAAGACAAAGGTAAGAATTGATTGACAAAGTTCGAAATCGTACGTCCGTTTTTTTCTTTTGTTTTTGTTTTTCACGGCGGCTCTCGAGGCTGCCTCGCAATCTCCGAAAATTGCCCGAAATTCGCAAAGAAAATGTACATGTCGAACATTCTGTTTGCGATGTCGTGACAAGCTTGCAACCTTACACGTTTGTACGAAGGTTTTGATGCTGCCGCACGAAACCCAGCGGTATACTTCTAAAAAGTGATCAGCTGCCGCAAGGATGTTGTGAAACAGGCTTTACCAAGGAATGTAAAGAATTAATCTTCTTAGGGCATTTCACCAGGCTTCTTCGGATATATATCGTACAATTAAAAAGACACTGATTCACACTGATATAATTGCTATCATACATTATTTTTCCTATTATGCGGATATCGATACGTTATCCAACAGTGTAGACCATACCAGATTTTTCCAACAGATCAATTTTATCAGGGTCTGCATTATTTCTTAGCACCTCAATGTAACCTTCATTGAAAGTACTAAACAATCATCTTCAATCTCAGTTTGGAATAGCCCCTAACAGAAACGACTGAGATACGAATATTAACGTAAATATGGTTTGAATGAATAAATTTAACAATATGGGTATTCCCCATAATCCACCCGGTCAATAGCCAACAACCGGAGATAGTGAAATGCTTATTCAGCTTTTTTTCCGAAAGCGTTGTGAAGATTAACTATTATAACAGATCCCTCATGAAATATCACCTCAAAAGAATAACCACTTCCCTGTTATGACTACCTTTGCCATTTTTCACAGGACATTTACCCTTTGCAGTAAAACCACTCTGTAACAATATTCTCCCTACAATAGTATAGTGCTGTTGAAACGTTGTACTTTAAGAGGCAAATGAAGACTAATACACCCTAAAACAAGATATCAAGACCAGCAAAACACCACAGCCTAGTCATAATACCTGGAATTAAGTACAAACACAAAAGCAAAGTAGAACTACACCAAAATAATCGCTTTTAAACGGTCAATGGTAGGATAGGATGGGTCACAATCAACAAATAACTGAATAACCCAGACACGGTTGACAACAATACCGTTGCCGGCAAGTGTTTTCCTTTTACTCCTCAGATTGTTATCGAGTACTAAACTTTGTTGCATTACTTTACTTTTTATGCTTAAAAGAAGTGAGTACACATTCGAACGAAGCAACTGGACCTGTTACACGTTTGCTTCCCTTCTTAATGGGGTCACATCTTGATGGAAATAAGTTTGGAAGAGTGCGTCATCCAGGAAAGGACACAGGATGACAAAAAACTGTTTCTCTTCGTAAATGTGTCGGCAAAACATTAATATAGTATTTGACTTACACCTAAAGAAGCCTAAATGCAGACCAATTTCGTTAAGACATGAAAATATACATGAGGCTAGATAGTGTGGCAACATGATGGCGGTTGGTGATTGCAGCATCGCTGAACAAATGCGGCAGCGTCCATCAAAACTGTACCAAACAGTATACTGGCACGCTTCATGGGAAAGTAAATGCCAACAGGATAATATATTCTAAAACTAGAATTAAAGCCCTACAAAAGAATATCAGTCACAAACCACAGCCCAAACAGGAAGGCAACAGACTCTAGAATTGGATAGGTGTAATCACGTTTGCAATGACAAAAGATGACGGACAGACAGAAATTAGAATACTATAGGCTCAAACTACTTTACAAATTCGTCTTTATTTCGATTCAGCTACTACTCGGTCTGACTGGGGCTCCCTACTGCATTAGTGAGACGCCACAGTAAAACAAACAAAGCTGAATCCTATAGCAAAACGAAATAGAATCAGTGACAATCAAAAGCATAGAAGGACCAGAGGCATAGATGGACAGAGGCATATAAAGAAACACACATTCATATAACAGCTAAGAAATCTAAATTTGCAAACTTCCAAATGGCACAAAATAGGCATCGAAATCAAATCGCACATACATTTTATATTTGTATTCACCGCATTAATATAAACACGAATAAATTATAATGAAACATTCTGATATTATTAAATCAAATGTCATGGACTCATATATCTTAAAGTCTCCATAGTTCTATCAGCGGTTAAAACGCCTAAACTCAAATCATTGTAAAAAAACAGTTCAACCTTCACGGTTGGTAATGAAATGTGGGTTGGTGTGCATTTATTGAGTTATATAACTGGCAAAGAGTAGAGAAAACAAGTTTTTGAAAAATAACAAATCACTCCACAAAATGCAATTTCCTGTTCTGGTTTCCCGTCTAGCAACGCTATATAAACATAGGCGGGATAGTGATTGGGACGCCACGCCTGTGCATTGTATTTTTACCATTTTATGAAATCGAAAGTAGGTCATTTTAGTTTCCAACCAAAATGACCCAAATAAGAATTCAAATTCTTTTTATGTGGAACTCGAGGGTGTTTTATTTTTTTAAAGCTGGCTAATCAATGTCATTTACAAGTACGAAACTATAGTGAGAAGCTTGCAGTGATACCTCATGATAAATTTTTTTCATGCCGATAGAGCAATGGGGCCTTTAACAGTAAAATACAGTATGAATTAAACAGAACTTTTGCATTTCTGAAAACTAAGTATGCATTTAGTAGAGCTATTGCAACACTAGAAACTAATTACAGACAAGTCAGACGGACATTTATCAACCTATATTTTTAAAAGAGGTAATTCGCAAATATATCAAACATTTGCATAAACCGTCACAAACAGTACTATAAATAATACTGCCAGAGACATGTTAGCCTGTCTTTATTCAGTGCAACTAAAATTAATGTGTAAATCTGTTTTGTTTTGTTGTTGTTTTTTCCAGTAAATAACACTAAGAAGTCGAGTAGAAACCAGAACCTTTATAAATCCTGCCAAGTATGATACTGATATATTTTGTGATAAATAGGAAGGATTCTTTTTTTTGAAAATATGACACCTGGTCGAGCTAAGATTCCTATTTACTATTGTTTATTTTATTTATTTGATGTTTTTTTATTATTATTACTTTTTTTAATTTATTTGTATTTTGTTTTTTTGGCTTTTTTAGCTTTTTACATATTTTTTTTTCTTTTCTGCTTTTTTCGGTGTTTTTTATTTATTTATTTTTTTTTTTTTTAGTCATGGAAGTTTCAGAATAGACTTACCATAAATAAATGCATTATTCCATCATATCCTAGTAATGGAGGAAATTATTCCAACATTTCAGTTTTGCACCAAACGCAAAACAGATTGAAAACGGGGAATAATATAAATATTTAATGGCCCAGAGCATAGAATAAGATAAAGTTTGGAAAGCGGAAATATTTGCTGAATCAACTTCCTCAGGTTAGCCAATCAGCGATCGAAGGGAAATCAGACTTTGAGCGGCAGACTGTGACAAATAGGAAAACCCACAAGGTATAATTAGAGTGGGAAATCCGTATCTACTAATTTGCATACCGGGTAAAAATGTCAAACGTATCCTTAAAGTATCCAATTGATCTAGGTAATATTTTAGTAATTTGATTCGCAAAAGCAAAAAGGAAATTCGCTCACAAAATTACTTTAACAGTCTTGTAGAATGTGCGATAAGCAGAATTTCTTTACATGCTCATCGTATGCTTTTGACATGGTTTGTACATGATATAAGAATGATAGCGGGTGATATTGGTCAAATAGTTATCAATAACACTCAGGGATCATATGGGCCGCGACACGACAAAACCAACAATGTGGTTGTGCGCCCAGCGCAGACTCAGATCAGCCTGGGCGTCCGCCCAGTCTGATCAGAGTCTTCGCTGTCCGCATTGAGGTAGCTTAGACCCTAAGCTACCTTTTGAGCTCTTAATAAAGAGTCTGAGTAAACTTGGCGGATGCCCAGGCAGATCTGAGTCTACCCTGGGCGCACAACCACATTGTTGGTTTTCTCGTGTCGCGGCTCATATATGATTTTCATGCATTAATATTTTCCGCCTGCCGAGGAAGTTGTTTGAACACGAGGGTTTAGCCGCGTTTGAGGGACCCGGCAAAAGTTAATGCTTTAGACAAAAAACCATGATCGCTGTTCTTCCATTTTATAGAATGTTTCCGTTTGAAACTTATCGCAAATGCCTGAAAAAAATCTGTATAGTAACGCCATTCCGCGAAAAATTAAAAGGAATTGGCGCTAATAAAATCGAAAACATGATGCCCATTGCATGGCGCCCACGAAACGTCAAATATTGTCATGGACAGAATACTAAATAATCAAGCCTGTAACAATGTTCAAAAGGTACGAGCACTCCAAGATTTGAACATGGCAATTTCCTCTATTCGACCGTGGCATCAACCAGATAAGTGCATAGGTGCTTATGCAAGAATCCCCTACTAGCTTATGATTTAATAGTCTTCTTCTATTCTCTTTTCATCTGCTATAAACGTTTCCTTTTATAATATGAGCCGCGACACGAGAAAACCAACAAAGTGGTTGTGCGCCCAGCGCAGACTCAGATCAGCCTGGGCATCCGCCCAGTCTGATCAGAATCTTCTCTGTTCGCATGTGGGTAGCTTAGACCCTTAGCTACCTTTTAAGGGCCAGCGATGAGCAGAGTTATGGACCGGACACAATTTCCATACTTAAAATTACAAAGGGGCATAATTCCGTAAAAAATGAAGGTGGAGTTATGGTTCTTTTTCTCTGCACATTGTCTGATGATGCTTTATATCTGTACAAAGTTTCGAGAAAATATATCAAATGGTTTCAGAGCTATGGACCGGACACAATTTTTATACTTAAAATTACAAAGGGGCATAATTCCATAAAAATGTAGGTGGATATACGTGTTTTGTGCTCTGCACATTGTCTAATGTTGCTTTATAATTGTACCAAGTTTCGAGAAAATATCTCAAACGGTTTTAGAGTTATGGACCGGACACAATTTCCATACTTGAACTTACAAAGGGGAATGATTCCGTTAAAAATGAAGGTAGAGTTATGGTTCTTGTTCTCTGCACATTGTCTGACGATGCATTATTTTTGTACAAAGTTTCGAGAAAACATTTCTCAAGCCGTTGTACAGTTATTGCCCGGACACGAAAAGCTGACGAACAAATTACAAAGGGGCATAATTATGTCGATAATGTAGATGGAGTTATGGTTCTTGTTTTCTGCACATTGTCTGATGGTGCTTTATATTTGTACAAAGTTTCGAGAAAATATCTCAAGGGGTTTCAGAGTTATGGCCCGTACACAAAAAGCTGACGGACGGAGAGTCGGACGGACGAACAGACGGACGGACAAGGTGATTACTATAGGGCCTCCGCAGACTTCGTCTGGCGGGGCTCTAATTAAGAAATTACAGTATGCTTTTTTCTGTTTCGTCACCAGATATTGCCAGGGTCACTGACGAGGTTTTATTAGCCGAAATACGTAGTCTGGCCCATGTTCCTACTTCTGTATGTATTCTCTGCTCTTAGAGGAACTTTTTAAGATTTTAATTTTACCTCACTGCAGCTTGTGTTGTGTCGTGTGGCGGCCGTAAAACGTCACCCCGTACATCATCCGTAGTGCAGATTATATTTTATTTACATCCTTTGAGATCATAGGATAGATTCTGAGAAATCTTAAATTTGAGATCGACATAGACTATTATTCTACATCATCGTTTTTTATATTATATGGATCTTATTTGAATCAGTCCTTGAATCGACTGCCCAATTGAAATTTAGAAATTACAGTATGCTTTTTTCTGGTATTCGTCACCAGATATTGTCAGGGTCACTGACGAGGCTTTATTAGCCGAAACTACGTAGTCTGGTCCATGTTCCTACTTCCGTATGTATTCTCTGCTCTTGAAGGAACTTTTTAAGATTTTAATATACCTCTATGCAGCTGGTGTTGTGCCATGTGGCGGCCATAAAACGTCTCCCCGTACATCATCCATTGTGCAGATTATGCATCATTTACATCCTTTGAGATCAGAGGATAGATTCTGAGAAATCTAAAATTTGAGATCGATTTAGACTATTATTCTATATCATCGTCTTTTATATTATTTAGTCTTTGAATCGACTGCCCAATTAAAATTAAGAAATTACAGTAGGATTTTTTTCTGGCTTCGTCACCAGATATTGTCAGGGACCCTGACGAGGTTTTATTAGCCGAAATTACGTAGTCTGGTCCATGTTCCTACTTCTGTATGTATTCTCTGCTCTTGAAGGAAGTATTTACGATTTTAATTCTAATATTATGTGTCTTTTCATGCGACAGAAACACGAGGGCTGCTTATTTTGTGTCACAAATACAGTCACAAAGTCCACAAAGTAATTATTAGTATTTCTGAAAAATAGAACAAAAGACATCTTGGGCAACCTTCTGCAAGGACATCTTTGACGATATCACAAGTATCTCTTCCTTGCACCTACACTATCAATACTAAACAAAGTTTATGCCTAATATCCTCCCGTCTCATCATCTTCTGTGTGCCATGCATTTTTGATCTTCGTTGGCCAGAGTATCGTCTCGGTAACGCCTGATAAAATTGAGATGTGAAAGTAGCACTTCAACTCAACTCGTTGCGTGCCGTCTTGAATTGTGGTTTCAGTGATAGATGCTCAGGATCCTTCGATAGCATTTCATCTCCAAGGCAGAACTCATCTCTCTTGTTCGGGTAACAAGCATACTAGAATCTGGAAATGATCACGGAGTTCATTCGTTTAACAAGGAGCTGAAAGTTTGCTTAAAGTTTTTTGGGGTTTTTTGCAGTTTTGAGAAAAATAAAATTCTGAAAACGAAATATAACACGACTTCATCCAACATCACGACCTCATCAAATGTCCATAACCATGGAAATACATAAAAATGTAGATGAATTGTGTAACGGTTTACCAAAAACAGTTAAATCATACATTATTTCCATATGCATAATCAATTAAAATGTCGTTCATTTATTTATGGTCAACTCTGAGAAGCTTTTAAGGCATAAAAATAAAAAGGCTACATTTGTCAGCAAAACAAATTTTTAATATTTTAGTGAATAGAAAGGATATCTTTACTAAGTTAACTGCTAACTTTAGGACATTAAATACATTTTTGTAAATAAATAAATATTGATTCATTATTTGCAAACTGATTCTCAGTCCAGGTGCGCACAAAACATTACCAGGCCTGCGAGCAGGCTGAATTTTTTGGCCGTTCTTATATAAGCTCTTTCGGGTTATAGAAATATCTTCTCAAACGTCGGTTTCAAATTCTGACGCTAGTGCTGAAATATTAGATCCTGTAGAATATGATATCTTTTCTAAATCAGGCTCAGCTTTGTTTTCTTTACTAACTTATTTCTGTATAAGCTGTATCAAAGTCTTCAGATATGTTTAATATTTGTATATTTTATAGAAATTTGAAAATCACAAGCAAAGTTAACATTCTTATCCAGGATGGCAAGGTAAATGGATACACCCAATCTTTTCTGTTATTTTTTACAAAGGGAAACAACTTTTGTTACTTCCCGTTTGCATCCCTTTAGGACGAAGCCCTTCAGCAAGGATGTCTACTCTTATTGGAAGAAATTTGCTCCTGCAGGAGCAATTTTTTTCCTTTTAAAGTTGACCCCTATTTAGAGGGGATTCATAAGCAAAAATGACAGAGTTGCTTAACCTGAACGTATATCCATTCTCCTTGACAGCTGCAAGCCTTTGTTCGAGCAGTATCATTTTAACACAACTGCGCCAAAATAGTTGCTTCCCTTCTGCAGATCAAGCATTGACTCTTTACTGAAGTCCTTTATGAGAAACTGGTCTTTCTTTTCCACTGAAAACAAAGCCATAATTCCACATGTCTTGAAGCGAGAAGACTTGTTGCTGTCTTGGTAGCCTTCGTGGCACATAATTCTCTGGACTTCCTCTTCATTTCGTGTCTGTGTGACTGTTACACTCCGGCCATCACCGTTATCTAGCGTCAGAAGCTGCAAACAAAGTAATTATTTTTACATTTTTGGCAATGAGTTTACTGTCGTTTAAGAATGTTTCGCTTATTTCAAGCCGATCTTTCATCAAAAATGTGCAAAAACTCGAGTGCAATGGTCTAAATCGACTGATTCCCGTTCACAGAGACTGGCTTTCTCGCAAGCAGCCCAAACCAAGCTCGAACCATAGCAGTAACAGTTCTGTGGTTAAGAGTTAGCAATTTTGACCATTAGAACACATTATATCAGTATTTGATGTGATCGCCAACAAATTGAATCTGTTCATGAGAGTAGGTGCTTACAATGCTTGCGAGAAGGCAAAGATCACATCAGTTATTTTTAGTGCTCGTCATTCTCTGAATCTGTAGAGTGTACATGTTTAATGTACGCTGTAAGCGTTTTCTTATGTGTCACGAGAAAATGGTAATGATTATTTCAAAACAGAATACTATTTCTCGATATAGAAAGATAGTAGGTAGGAACGTCGACATTATGCGATAAACAACAGGCTTTGCCATTAACTCAGTGATTACTATTCCATGTGTGTCAAAATGTAAGATTTGAAAACAATGAGAAGGGAAATTCCCAGGAAATGACACAAAACAATCCCAGATCCCACCAAAGACACCATGTGGGAAAAAGACAGCACAAGAGTAGTCACAAACAAAGACATCACCAGCGGCGGCCATGTGAACAGCTATTTTCAATGTAGATGGTCAACGGGTCATATCAATAACAGACATAGCAACAAACAAAACATAAAACGACGAAGAGCCGCCGCCTTGGGACGACCAGTAAAAAAATTACTGTGGGGCTTAAAAAGTTTGTGGTCGACCAACCCTCGCCGTTGGTTCCGCCTTGGTGCATCAGACACTTAGTTGTTCAATCCTACCTAAAAACAATCATCATCGATACAACAAACCAACAAAAACATCATTTTTGACAATAACGGCAAATTATACGATATAGAGGATCTTACACGAGTGCTAATGTATTATTGAATTTATTAAACGAGTTGGGGAAAAAGATAAGAAGCGATGCTATGCCGAGCATCTTATCGGTTTTCCCCAACGAGTTTAATAAATTCAATAATACAGGAGCACGAAAGCAAGATTCTGTTTATCATATGACACTAAAATCGCATTTCATTAGCAAATTTTGCACTAAAACGTCACGATTTCGCCATCAGAAAACGTGACGTTTTTGTGGACGTAAAGGGCATAACGTTAGGACGTATTTTGCATATTTAATCCACTAGTGGATTATCGTTTTTAGTGCATGGCTTTCTTACACTCATATGCGACGTCATATGATAAAAACATTTAACAAACATTTTTACCTTTTAAGCCTTCTTTAACACATACCTGGCCATAGACAAGATATATGCCCTTATGCACAGCTTCAAAAACACCATTTTCCAGCTGCTTAAATGGAGACTTCTTGCCATTTACCCACGAGGCCTCGGTAAATATTTTCAACGTATCATCTGAGAGGAAGAAAAAGATGACAAAAGTACAAGTTTTACATGGATTATTCCCAGTTTCGAGTTATAGTTGATAATTACTCATGTAACGCGGGAATTCTTTGATGCGGCTTAAATACAGGAAAGATTTGGAATTGTAATTTCATTCTCTGAATGCATACACAACTAGATGGAAGGATGCCGAAAAGGAATCAGTGCCGCGGGAGCAAATTATTATTAAACAATTCATGCCTAGCGTCCAATAAGATGAACTTTAAAAACCAACGTACACGCAGGGAGTAGCGCCTGATAAAAAAAAATGGACAAGTCAGAAGTATGAGACAGAAAAAACTACGATGTAGTTTCATGTACATGTATAGATAATTGAATAATAAATTTTATTAACAGACGGTAATACACATTTAGTTAAAAGCACTTGCGTGTGTAGCTGGCACTTTTTTTACTTTTTCGAATACTTACTGTGTGGAGTAAATTTTCCGTTTCGACACAGTTTCCCGTCTAACTTTTCAATGTCTGCACAGGTATCTAGACGAAAAATATATATATATATATATTATAAGCTAAACACGCAACACAGAACCAAATAAATACGTATTACTTTTAATAAGATGGAATAGAACATGCAGACATGTAATTCAAACCACCAAGCAAGTCTTCTATGAACTGTCTAGTTTCCAAATTCTTGCAGTCAAATCTAAATATTTGGATTGAATCTAGATATAATCATAAAGTCTTTCCAAATGTTTGGAGCCAATATATCTCCTTTTGTCAATTTGCCTAGCTATTTTAAGTTTTTCTCATTATTTTGGCACAATAACGTGTCAACTTATCGCAAAGCGATTTTTTAGATTAAGAAAAGCAAAAGGATTGGCAATGATCAGGAACTAATACAATCAGACCCCATATCCCACCCGCAAAACCAAAAAGGGAAAGAAGTTTTTACATAAATTGCCAACATTTCACAAAAGACATGCGAGAAAGACTTGCATGAGCTCGGAAGCAGCCAGTCAGTGTGCCTTATTTTGAGTTTGAGAATGTACTCAAGTTTTATAACCTCGGGGCTAGAACTTGTAACAGGCACATATTTTAAATCTATGTTCTTTTTCTTTTCTTTTTTCTTCTTTTTTTAATACAAAATAAAACAGAGAGCAAAGTGGGTAAATATAAAGATGACACTATTGCTAGAAGACTGAAGACAAGCGACATAAGTAACCTTGGGGAACCACGACGAAAGAACTGCCTTGGAACGGTCAGTTATAGATTACTGGGTACGAAACCCCTGAAAGGACATTTCCTTTCCGATATTTATCAGAATAAAAATTGAAACAAGAAAATTAAAATGGAAATCCAAACAACAAATATCTCATTTAAACGACTTATTAAGTCGTTTAAACGATATATTAAGTCGTTTAAACGAGATACATGTTGTCTTGATTTCCGTTCTAATTTTCCTGTTTCGATTTCTATTCCGATATTTATCGGAATGGAAAGTAGATACTAAGTCGTTTAAACAACATCTGTTTGTTTCAATTTCTTTTCTGTTTTTCTTGAGCTAATTTCATTTCTGGTTTTCTTGTTTTAATTTTAATTCTAGTTTATATCGTTTAAACGATATATTATGTCGTTTAAATTTGATAAGTCGTTTAAACGAGATATTTGTTGTTTTGATTTCCGTTCTAATTTTCTTGTTTCAATTTCTTTTCTGATAAATATCGGAAAGGAAATGTCCCTTTAGGGGTTCCGTAAATGGGGACTTGAACTAGTTTTACTGAATTCAAACCTTCACCCTTAGCTTCTGCAATGGTTTGAACCATTTGGTCAGCTGTTTGGTCTGTGTAAAGGTTTAACTGCCCATCAATAAATCATCATAGGAAACGATAATAATCAAAAATAAAAACTATGATAAATCAGAGAAACAACATTATGCGACACCTTGATATCCCTTGGGTGTCAAACAAAACCACTGCAATACTGGAGCAAAAGAAAAAGAAAAACACCAGTTGAAACACGAACGGCCTAGCAACAGACATATGAGTATACAAATTCAGACAGAAAATACGCGGACAGTTAACATGTTTACCTATTATTTTGCTATCTACATATCCTGGAACCCGTTTGTTTATGAAATGTGCAGTGAATTCGGCTTTATAGTGGGTTGCTCTCGTTCTGGTTTTCCCCTGCAAATATTATACAAAAAAACGAAATAAAATGTCAACTCATAGACTCTACAACGACATTTTCTCTCTACTACGTATTTATATATAAATGTTAATCATATTGAAATATCAACGGTGGATAGATTAAGGCCACTGTACTTGTCCCCCTTCTTTATACAGGTAATTCAACTTCCTGGATACATATATGTTAAACTCAAAATAATCTTGTAGATCTTGATACAAATTTGATATGATATTGTCTCACATATGAGGCATTTTTGCAACTTTCATACATGATACAAATAATACAGCCATCAAAGAATTAATGAAATGTTATTGTGTTTCTTAGTAGCTGAAATGAAAAGCTAAACTAACCAGTAAAAGATGACCAAACAACAAACACTCTCCATTTTGAAATGGAGAGGGGACGGACAGACAGACTCGATGTCCTGAGTGTGCAACCATAGAATCGCTCATCTAAGCTTCCTGAGGGACATCGTTATGAGAACTGGAAAAAAAAGATTGAAGGTCTAATCGTTTCTATTTTCATAAAGATAAAAAAACATATGATACCATGTAGTATAGGTTCTAAGGGGAGAAATATCAAGAAAGTAAATATGCACTTACTTTCCTGTCTTTCTTATCTGAAAGAGAAATAAATAAACCAACAACATACAGTAATACATAGCTTTCTAACGCATCTACTCCTGAACGACACATTGAGATATCTTAATAAAAGGAGATTTTTGAACAGACTTGCGACGCGCACATGTGGTTTGATCATACAGAAATACGCATATTTCATACGACGAGTTTAACCACGACACCACTCAATATATCAGGAAAGCATGCAAATGGTAATGGGCCAAAGGATCAGGTACGATTTTGGCCAAATATTGCCTCACTTAATGTTTTCAAATAAATTTTTGCTTTAAGTTGTATATGACAAGATTTGATACGTAACATCAATTCGTTTTTTGAGTATGAGAAATTGTGTGATTTGTCTTGACATTCATTTAGAGATATTGCCATTATTTATATAAATAAGACAGCCATTGCATATTTCGAAACTACATTTTGATGGATGCCAGAAACTCATGATGACCTCATAAATTAGCGTGATATAAAAAAAGGATATACATAACGCCGTGTTAAGTACCCCCATCCACTCAAATATGTGGGCCTTGTGCTAGAAACAATAATTTGGACAGATCGCACTACGTTTATTACCATGTTATCCTATATATGACAGGAGATAAAGGCATTTTGATACTGGCAGAGCTTGCAAGCATGTGCGTAGCTTAAATGTCATACCGCATAATGTTTTACTCTAAAATATATAATTATGAATAAAGATCATAATCACAATGCCAAACCCAACAATGAAACCAAATAAAGTAGAAAAAAGACAGGCAAATGACAAAATCGAACCGTGCGGCTTCGTAAACAAACACACTAGGAGCAGCACAGAGGATTTCTACACTAATCCAACAAGCTTCAAAAGCCCTACAATGATACGTAAACACATAGAGCATCTATTTTACTTATTTTCTGCTTCAAACCACAAACAACTCAGAAAAAAACTAGATAGCAATATGGGTGACCTCCATTCAAGAAATACAACAAACGTGGTCACTATCAGAAGTTTCCGCCCTGGAAGGGACCCTTTTGATTCAACTTCAAAGGCACGTATGTGTTCGGTCTGCGTAGGGACAGCCAAACTCATCAGTGAGACACATACTAAAAAATAAGGAAAATATGATGAAACAGATAAGACTGTTTAGTGTTCCGAAGCAAAAGAAAAAGTAAATCCGAACTAAATTTTTATTTCAAACTGACGTGTTATGCTATAAATAGGTATTTTTAAAACAACATGAAAATTATTTTTACTTTCTCTGGACATTTTCGATAAACAATAATTTCAAATTCAAAAAGCTGGGAACAATATTTACCTCTCAAATCGTCCCTCGATGAAAGTCATTTTGCATGTTTTTTTCATTCAGTATAACTGGTAATTATTGAGAATTTTAATCACATTTTTGGCAGCATAATTCATGTCAAACTAATGCAATTGTCTTATGTTCTTGGAATTTTTATTATTGAACAGAAGGTCAACGGCTTCGACACGATTGTTCCAGTTGAATGAATTATCTTGATGAAACCAACGTCAAAATTTATGCAAAATTAAGAGAAAAATAAGCTGAGATATATGGACAAAAACCTGAAGAATGACGATTTATATAAAGCTAATTACTTTTTCAATGACAGAGACAATACATAATAATATGTGATACCGCCTTTATTTTGAATAAAAATACTGTGTTCTGAACCATAGCTAGGATTTCAACTTTTTACCAGATTCAAAGTAAAATGTTCGATTTTCAGCAGGATAACCATTGAATGAAAAGTGTTGATCACAGATATATAAACAAACTATACAGTTGCAACCTTAAATAATTTATATGCAAAACTGTGTCAGAAGACAAGATTGCTCTTGTTGAATATTCGCTCACCATGCCCAAATTTTGCAGTGCCGTAAATGTATGACTTTTACCGTTAAAGCTAAAACCAACTTTTAATTTCTTTAAAATCTTAATATACCTACATGTACATAAAGACTTGAATGATGAATTACACAAAACAAAATTGATCGCCATGCTTTCGTTTAATTACAAATCTATCTTTTTGCGACTAAAGACTCCTTTGTCCCATAAATTGGCATTACTTATTGAAAATGCTAGCAAAAGTATACCAGTCAATATATGTTTTGTTATCTTTTTACTTTATGTAATCTGCAAATGATTCTTGAAAATCCGTGGTTAATGGATTGTAAAATGCAATTCCCAACAATTTCTCTCAATATTATTTTATGTCCTTCGAATATAATATAACGGTTTATATATATTTATTTATTATGTTCCCTGAAATGATAAGTTAATGGGCAAAAGATTAGTTAACAATTGAATAATGCATTCTCTATAACAAAAATGATACCTGAATGACGTCGTGAATTTTTCTTTTCTTTTTTCTTCGGATTGGATCTTTTGATTCGTTCGTATACCTGAAAAAACGCCCCATAAATGCATGAATGTGTTAAGTAGTAGACGCATTTATGAGAATAAATCAAATGAGAAAATGTTAATAATAAGAATTTGTAAGTGGACATTGTCTAGAGATCGAAAGTAGTATTATGCACATAAATTTCTCTGATAGCTGAAAAAGTAAGACCATACATATCAGTAAACGTGTTATGCTCATTTTAACTGTTGTTAAAAATTGGTTTCCTTTCATTTGTTTATACTCTATAGACAAACTTAACAAGCAAAAACAGACAATATTGTTCATTTTACTTTTTAAAGATACAAATATACATAATTTACAGAATTCTTATAATGGTACTCCTTTAACAGAAAGGTTCGAAAAATGAATAAGGAAAAAAAAAGAATAACATTGAGGATTCATTTTATAAATAGTGTAGTGAAATAGGCAAAAAAGCGTCAAACCGGTATACTAAAGTTAATGCTCACTTATGGCATGTTGAATGTAAGTAAGTTATTTTTCCCTTTTACTGATTTATTAATTAATTCATTTATTTATTTGTTTATCCTCATTTTCTATTTTCGAAAAGAGCAAAACTAGCTTTGAAGAGTTCTTCTGCATTGTTATATTTCTTCTCTTTTAAATCTTCAAAATCTTTCTTTTTCCTCTTTAAAATCTTTAAAATCTCGTAATAAATTAACACCTATCATGTAGCCTTAAGCTGGCGGGTTGGATATACATGATAACTATACCAAGACCAGATTTCTTTTTTCTCAGAAGTGCACTTTCACTTCAACAAACTGAAAGTAAGCCATGTATTTTCAGGAGGCCCATGAAGGATCTGGAGTGACATAAATTATATTTTGCAGCCAAACACCATAAATGGTTATAAGAAAATCAATAGAGGTAAAAATAAAATTCGATCATAATGAGTAAATTTGATTCAAACTTAAAAGGACTAACTAGCAATTAACATGTATAAATACCCTTTATACATATTAAACTTAATTATTATAAAGTCTTGAGTATTTAACCATATTATTACATCACTACTAAGATGCTAATGTAAAAATCTTAGAAGAAATGAAAAAATAAAAACCTTTGAGACAATTACTTGTCTATATGGGATATGATTTGAAGGTGAATATGCTCGAATATAAACCTAACAGAGCCTCATTTATAATACACAGATCTAGGTCATAGCTTTAATCAACATTCTATAGTATACAAAACAACACTTACTAATTTAACAATCGCAGTTCTTGAAATAGTTAACAGTGTCGAAACCATTTTGATAGTTTATTCCTGTAAATAGCATGATCAGTTAACTTGTCAAATATCTAACTAAGTTTCATTTATTTATTTATTTATTTATTTATTCATTCATTCATTCATTCATTCAAAAAAAAGCTTATACCATGTAACAGCCTTCCTGCATCTTATAAACAGTCTTTTACAACGTTTTCGATTTTAAGAAAAACACCAATTATTTTTTTTGACGTGTGCATGTTTGCATTTGACATGCACCTATGCAACATATAAATTTAATAGCCTTACCAAGAGTTTCTCTTCTTGACTGATCTCTTGAAGACTTTGGGGTACTGTTCTGGACGGATTTATAGTCTGTTCATTTTCGTACCCATCGTTTGTTCCTGTCTTGTCTTTATCACAACAGGAAGTTTGTATAATCCAGGTACAATACACGCAACATGAAAACGCGAAAATGCAAGTGAAAATGCACACAGCAGTCGTAATTCGTTGTTGCAAGAGACAGCCCCTACAATGGTCCCTGCCCTCGGGACGCATCAAAAGTGCTTCATCATTCATGTCTGCTTTTAAGCATTTTCATTTAATCCGTGTATTCAAACCCGCCACGAAAGATTTTGTATCGGTGCACATGATATTTATTTTTAAATGTATATATCTATAAAAAGTGTATGTATTTTTAACCATATACCTGGTTCTTGGAAAGAAGATATACATATGCATATAACTAGAATAGTTATATTATTAGTATTACTATATATATATATAAGTTAATTTGATTACTGACTGCAAATTTCTTAATTGAAAATAAGGTGTATACTGGAGCGTGATACTAACACAGACTGCTTTAAAGTCTCCATAGTGGTAAAAGTCATCAAAGTACAAATCATTATGAAACCTGTTCAGCCTTCAGAATTAATGAAAATATTTCGGTTGGTGTGCTTTTTTGTATCATATAACTGGCAAAAAAGAAGGAACAAGGTATTTTGAAAAAAATGATAAGTCTGTCCATAAAAATACGGTTTCCGTCACTGGTTCCCCGCTAAGCAATTAAAAGATGCAACCGCGGCACAATCAATGGGATCCTAGCCTAACATTTTTGTACATTGTATTTTTATCAACTAATAAACGCCTGTACCTTGTATTTTTGTCTCTTGTACCTTGTGTTTTTACCATGAAATAAAGCTTGTGATATCGAAAGTAGGTCATTTTGGTTGGCAACTAAAATGACCTAGTTATTTTTTCAAATCTATTTTATGGTGAACTCAAGGACGTTTTGATATTTCAAAGACGGCCAATCACGATAATAATCAACGGCGAAACTGTAGTGAGAAGTTTGCAGCGATACCTCACGCTAAAATATTTCATGCTGATAGAGCTATGGGGCCTTAAGCCACATTAAGTACCGATAAATCTCTATGTTTTATGTGATTTTACAAATGGAACAAAACTTTTGTGATTTCCTCTTTGAGTCCTGGAATAACGATCGAAGTTTTTCATCGATGAAATCTACTCTAAGACTCAAAAAGGAAATTCCTCTTTTAAAAGTGATTTCTTTACTTTTAGAGCTGATTCCTATTTAGAAGGAATACAATCATAAGAAGAGCTGCTTCCTTTCTAAATGTATTTTGGAGTTAACTAGTGTCCAGCTCATGGGGATTCATCTGTTGGACTTCTTTTGCGCCAGTGTATCTGTGTTGTGCTTGCTGTTAAGTGCGTTTCATGTTTCCTCTTACAATTTAATCTTGATTTGCATGTTTCTGTTTTGATCCACTGATGCATTAGTAGTCAGTTCTTCATACAAACCAAATAATTTATGAGCCGCGACACGACAAAACCAACAAGTGGTTGTGCGGCCAGCGCAGGCTCAGATCAGCCTAGGCATCCGCCCAGTCTGATCAGAGTCTTTGCTGTCCGCATGGACTTAGCTTAGTCCCTTAGCTACGCGTTAAGCGCAGAGTGAAGCCTTTGAGTAGATGGGGCGAATGAAGCCTCTGAGTAGATGGGGCGGAGGCTCAGGCTAATCTGAGTCTGCGCTGGGCGCACAACCACTATGTTGATTTTTTTTTCGTGTTGAGGCTCATATGCTTATGAACCACATCAGAATCCAGAGCCACGGTTATGTGCATGTAACGCCGCTGCTTCTGTTGTGGCTCACTATAACTGTCTGTGTTTGTAGGGTTTCTTTCTGTCTTTGACATTTTCTACAATATTAAGGATGGGCTCACAGCCAGCTGATTTTATTTTGAGATCAGAGAATATAATCTGAGAAATCTGAACTTTTAGATTGGTTTAAATTCTTATTCTAGATCATCGTCTTTTATATCATTTGGACCTTTTTTTATACTAACCAGTCTTTAAATCGACTGTCGAATTAAGATTAAGAAATTACAGTATGCTTTTGTCTGGTTCCGTCACCAGATATTGTCAGGGTCACTGACGAGGCTTTATTAGCCGAAACTACGTAGTCTGGTCCATGCTCCTTCTTTTGGATGTGTTCTCTGCTCTTTAAAGATCTCTTTTAAGATTTTAACTTGAAAGACCTGACCTCCTGACCTTTTGTGTATGGGCAAGATTTGGAATTCGACTGTACTGTTGCATTTCGTGATCATTTTCTTCTCATCTGTTTTTCTTAAGCCAGGCCCCGAGGTTATAAAACTTTTTTCATGCTCAACACAGCTGAGCATGAAATTTTACCTGCTAATAAATAGCAAATTACTGATAGGTACAATTTTTTTCTTGCTCAATTTGGCTGAGTATGACCTTTACTCTGCTGCTAAATATGAAAATGCCAATATTGTTGGCATTTTCATATTTATCAGCAGTAAAAATTTCATGCTCAGCTGAGCTGAGCACGAAAAACGTTTTGGTTCGAACAATATTTTATTCTCAAGAAAATACAAATATATATATAAATACAATATACAATGGCACAGGATCTGACAGTAAGCAAAATGCATTAATATAAGCCACCTCTGTACATATATATAAGCCATCTCCGAAAAACGTTTTATTACCTCGGGGCCTGATTTGTGTGCTGGTGGGTTGAAAACCGTCATATATGGAGAATAAGGGAGATATTATGACTTTCTAAGATTCGAAACACATATAATAAAGTCTCATGTGTAGTTTGACTCTTAATATAAATGATAACCTAAAAACACCTTTTCAGCATTCTTTATTTATTTTGTTTTATTTTTTAACAATTATGCAAAAGAAACTCTAACAATTCAAACTACTAAGCACTATGTAATTTAATGTCATTTCAAGTCATCATCATAGGAAGTGTATACATTTGAATCCTAAGGAGTTCCTGTAAGAGCAGAGAACACATTCAGAGGAAGGAAAATGGGCCAGATTACGCAGTTTCGGCTCATAAGACTACGTAGTTCCAGCAGTAACTGCTAATTTATGCGATGAAAAAATCTCAGTGTTGCCAGTCAGTGCGTGTATGTGTTTGCAAAGGCTACTACCAGTTGATGATAATCTCCGTCAACTGTTTATGCCATAAGATGGCAGTGGCTAATAACAGGGATTATTCAGAACTACCATTGACTGGTATCACTCAGATTTGTAAAATTCATCAGTGCTAACAATAAGCTATGTATGCTGAAACTAAACAATGACAGAAAGTGGCTCTCCACTGTGAACATATCTAAAATCAGAAAGTGTGAGGCAATAATCAAGAAAACATAATTATATGTAAAAGAGTTTATCTGACATATAGGCGTACAACATACAAAAATACAAGTATAAATAGGACAAGACAATAAATATTCAAGCAAAACAAAAACAAATAGAAAATGAACATCAGCCATTTTTATCATTCTGAGATCTTTAAGTGAGACAACCAGATATAAGGTAAAATTAAACTGCACATCTCTAGAACAGCCAGTGCTAATGCACAGACTGGTCACGACAGGAGCAGGTTGTGAGGGCATATTTTTGCGGAATATGTATTGTCTAAAAGATTACTGCTGGTCTAATTTCTTCCTAGTTTTCTTTCTAAATATTTGATGCATTTTTTAAACATTCAAACAATTTCACTCCATGGATGCATTTATCCCAAAGAAGATGTAATTTCTGTCTAGTTTTAGCATTAATAATACATTTGAGCCGCGACACGACAAAACCAACAATGTGGTTGTGCGCTTAGCGCAGACTCAGAACAGCCTGGGCATCCGCCCAGTCTGATCAAAGCCTTCGCTGTCCGCATGGAGGTAGCTTAGTCCCTTAGCTACCGTTCAAGCGCTTAGGGAAGACTCTGATCAGACTAGGCTGATGTCCAGGCTGATCTGAGTCTGTGCTGGGCATACAACCACATTGTTGGTTTTGTCGTGTCGCGGCTCATTTATTGCTTTCAACCAAAACCAAGCATAAAATTATTTGAAACGTCGTTATCACGCTTTCAAAGACCATTTTACTAATCTTACGTTACTAGTTAATACATTACTTTCTACTCTCTCTCTCTCTATCTATCTCTCTCTCACCCTCTCTCTCTCTCTCTCTCTCTCTCTCTCTCTCTCTCTCTCATTTATGCATCATTCATAAATTCATTCCAAGCAAAAAACCATTCTAGTCAAACTGATATTGGTCAATCAATTAATTGCAACATAAAGCATGAAACTTTTCAGCTAATATACCGATCTGGACACACTTTTGAAACAGCGTCTACATGACTTTGAAGTCACGACTGTATGGAACGCATTCAGGGGTTTGTGTGGAGGTGGAGGTGGTAACTCTTTCCTTTTCATTTTCCGCCCTTCTAAGCTGGTATCGTCTCCTCCGGGAAAGAATCTGCTCTCCTGGAAGGAAGTACCGGAAAAAATGTAACCCAAGGGCGTTTGAAAGGATGGACACAAATGCAGACTTATAAACAATATAACCACACACAACAATAAGCACCAAAATGTAGTACTCCAAATTAGGAAACATTCGAGTGGCTTTCTTACGAGTTCGAAACCTATTGCGAACTTGTCATAGCATTTATGGGGGTATAGGTGAAGTGTTTGTTTGGATATGCTGTCCGGCAACATCTGACTTCATCTTTGTTTTTGTCAAGGTAATAGCTCATTATTTGTGTTTCAATACTTTATGCTCATTGAGCTCTGTATCACTTTCTTGTTCACAATCTTTCCGATTCTTGAATGAAACCGCAAAGATTTACACTTAGAGCAGGTTTTCCATCACTAAATTTCAGTCAGGAAATATCGAAACTAAAATGGTGGTGTATGCTGCAAGAATTTCGAATAAAATTTTAAGGCAGCGTTTTTTACTTTGTTGTTTCCATCAAAGGGCTGGAAAGTGGTGCATACCTCAACTAGCTATTCGAAAAGGCAATAAGATATTAACCCTTACATAAACTATCAGCATCACTATTTTTCCGCGCAGCGTATCAAAATAAAAGCCCAGAGATCCCCCACCCTGCTTTAAAAATGCAAAAATACATTATTGGAATCTATACTTAAAACTCCATGACACATTTCCCATATGGCAGCATTTTGCAACTAAAACAATCAAGTTTATTGGCTTTCTCTGATAAGATATTCCAACTTCAACTTATATTGCTTTCAGCCTTTCGTAAGTTGCACAGCCCCAAAATACGTGGAGCCCTGACTCAGATCCAGTGCTGATCCCTCGTAATTGCTGTATATCTCCAAGTTATCGCCCTTCTCGACCTTTAAAAGGCCAACAATGCTGCAAGACTGGTTCACGTTCTCTCCGAACACATCATCATCAGGGATGCCCTGTTTACACTGCAAGTGTTGGACTGTTTTTTGAAGAGCCTCTGGTTCCTGGGTGTTTCTATTCTGGAAAATGCTGACACCGTTTGTGGGCCGATTAGTGCTAAACGAAACCTGAAAGTTACGAAAGTAGCTTGAAGGTGATTCTATATTTCGTATGCGGAGATAAATTCTTTATAATGTACTTTATCTATCAAAATACTATTATTAATTTAAATCTGCTGACAAGTTTTCGAACCAATATACCGGTACATGCATGTGCATATTACAATAACGGATATATCTGAGCTATTGAGATGCAAATTGATAAATTATTCATGGTTTCACCATTTTTTTTTACATCAGGACCTTTTTGAATCCTAAGATTTCCTTCAGAAACTGAAAGTTTGTCAAGTACGTAAAAACAAAATTTAAATGATTAAATGAACATACTTATTGCATGAGGAGTAAATTCAAAGAATGTCTCTGAAACATTAAATACTTACTTGTGCAAACACAAGCATGATACCACTGCTCTTCACCGTGAAACTGGAAGAGTCTTCATTGTGTTCTAAAGGAGATTTCTTGGACGAAACTCCAGGAGTGCCGTGAAATATATTGAGAGGAGCAGCTGGGTCTACATTAAAAAGATAATGAAATATTTGCTTACAAAATACATATTTCCTTGAAGTAAATGAACACACTTTCAGGAAATGTGTCCCTTGGGTCAAAACAAAATAAAGGCAACTATCTTATATCACAGCTGATAGCCTTCAAAACGGACCAATGATCACTGACATCATGATAAGGAGTAAATTAAATGAGACATAATTGGTATCTATACCTTGTCAGTTTCCTCACATGTAGAAATACCAGGCTCAATAGAATTATTGGAACATTCCCTCAAGGTAAATAGCCTTCAGTGGAGTAATAATTATAAGGTGTACACGAAAAATTCGTCATGTTTCTTGAGTCTTGTTTATTCGCTGACTTAATCCTATTACGCACAATGCAGTAAATGTGTTTGTTTTTTTTATTTTTTATTTTATTTTTTGTTGTTGTTGATTTTTCTTACAAAGAAATTATCCGTCTCTCGTAGTGTCTGTACACTGTGTGCTCTAAATAGTCCGGAATATATCTTTAAGTAAAACAATACTTACCATTTGGAATGTATAATCTATTGCGACACAGATCACCTTGCATCTTTTCTATGTATGTACAGTCTTCTGTGGCAAAATAAAGGATGAAAAGTATACAATGATTTAATGATAAAATATCTATCTGGCTATCTAATTCTTCACAGAGCATTTATGTATCATACACAAATAATTATTGTAAAATACATAACAACTATTTTGTGCATTATAGTAGATACTAGCGAGAACCTGATCATACCTCTACATTAGGGCTCATATCTGTGCATCTATAGATTTCGTTTTTGTAAATGTATCTATGTTTTGTAAGTTCGGACTTTCTATTTTTATACTTGAACTACTTCTATTTTTATTAAGAAACATAAATGCGCTAAACAGCAATAACCAGTAGAGCAATAATGCATAATGAAACATTATTGTTGTGTACAATGTTTCTTTAGCCCATCCGATACGCTATGATACGTTATGATACGTTAATGCTTCATTGGTCATTGCTGTTTAGAGAACTTATTATAATAAGAAATATTTTTGTGTACTGCATAATGAAACATTATGCAGTACACAAAAACTATTTTTTAATATGCATAAGTTCTCTGAAACAGCAATGACCAATAGAACATTAACGTATCATTAATGAAACACTGTACACAACAATTATTTATTAACGTTACATCAATGCTCTGTAAGGCAGTAACGTATCATAATGAATACTTGTACAGTACACAAAAAATATTTATTAGTGATGCACTAATGCTCTATAGGGCATTTATGTTCCAGTAATGAACAATTCTGCTAAATATGTGGATAAATGTATTGCCGTTTGGCTGGGCTTTTTTTTCAACACAGTACATACAGTACATACATTCGCAACACAGAAACGATAAAGCATGAACCGCTTAAGCGGAATTTTATTATCCAAATGTCTATGAATTAGCCCAATGATTCCAAACCAAAACTAGAAAATATATAGTGCAGTATGGTGAATACGGGGCAGCTTTTTATTCCTAGAGAATTATCATCTTGGCTGCAGCTGGTGTTAAATGCCATTTAACACCATCTGCAGTGAAGATGATAAATTACTCTGGATGCAAGAAATGCATAAGAGGAACGAAAAAAGCAGATTCGGTTAAACTGAGTCTGTTCATGCATTAGTGTGTAATGTTGCAACACTTCCGGTGCCCCCTAGCACTGGCCTCATTGGAACTCTATCTTCAATCTGGCTTGGAATGAGCCCATTGATCCTACAGAACCAGAAAGTATAAAGTCTGCACTTTTATGAAAAGTGGACTGACTTGTATCTGCATATGTACGTAAAAGTTTCTGCATAGGTACTTTAACAGAGTGTATGTAACATTTTTCAGCCTTTTTCTTTTCTTACTTTCACCTATGTTTTTTCTTTCATTACAATAGTTTTATTATATATATCAACTTCTCATTTAAACTAAATAACTTTTAAGCAGCGATATGATCAGGGATACTGTGCGGCATGTCTGAAAACATTTTTTACTGAAAACGTAGCATTGAAGAGTGCGGCTGTTACCTGTGTTTTGCAGCTTGTCGTAGAGTGGGAGATTTTCGATGATAAATTCATCAGAGACTGTGGCTTCGTACTGGGCGGCAAGTGGAATGAACTGGGAAAAAGAAAGACTAGTTTGCTAAATAATGACAGACATTGCAATCGATATATGCTTTGACGAAGTCTACTCACACGTACATACATCGGAGTTCAAGCAAGTCCCACAAGATCAGAATGATCGTTCAATTCAAACACTTTTCTTCATTAGTTGTACTCAGATTCGCGTGTGCGAAGCTATTGGCCCTTACAGACAATAATTCTAATGTATTAGGTTTTATAATCCTATTATGCAACAGTCCAGTGACACGGCTTTTCATCAATGACAAAACAGGGTCATTTTAAAGTGGTGCCACTTTTTGGCTTACTGTGTATCCCTTTAAGTATACTCCATAAAATATTAAAGTGTCAAACTTTTACCCTACGATATCTGGAACATTTCAAACATTTGGTAAAATAAATCATTTCTACCTTCCATTTCATTCATTTTGCAAGTTTTGAACACATGAAGTTTGAAACTATAGCCTTTATATTGACCAAGTCCAGACTTCAAATCACGCTACCCTCAAAATCAAAGCTGTCAGAAGTCCATTAGTAGCTAAATCACCAAAATTTTCAATTTTGCCAATTCATAACTTTTTTTAAAAATTCCTCGATAGTCATCAAATTTAATCATTTTTAAGGTCAGCAAGCTGTAAGAAGTTTAAAACTCATAGCAATTTTTAGCTCGCCTGAACGAAAGTTCAGGAAGAGCTATTGTTGTCACCACGGCGTCGGCGTCAGCGTCAGCGTCCGCGTCCGCGTCCGCGTCAGCGTCCGCGTCAGCGTCGGCGTCCGGATTTGATGTTTTGGTTAAAGTTTTTTAAAGACCTATATCTCCTTAACCCATGGATGGATTCTTTTGATTCTTGCACTGTAGTTAGATATTGGTCTAAGGTTTAACAGGATACCACCCCCACTCCACTCCGTGACCTTGATGTCAAGGTCATGGACTTAGAAAATTGGTAGTTTTTTTGGACTGGATGTTTTGGTTAAAGTTTTATAAAGCCCAATATCTCCTTAACCCCTGGATGGATTCCTTTGATACTTGCACTAAAGTTAGATATTGGTCTAAAGTTTTCGAACGTACTAACCCCACCCCCCTCTGTGACCTTGATGTCAAGGTCATGGACTTAGAATATTGTCTTTTTATTGATTGGATGTTATGGTTAAAGTTTTTTAAAGACACATATCTCCTGAACCCATAGATGAATTCTTTTTATATTTGCACTGTAGTTAGAGCTACAGAGTACATGTACTACCCCAACCCCGCTCAGTGATCTTGATGTCAAGGTCAGGGATTTAAGAAATTTTTGTCTTTTTTAAAGTTTTGTAATTGCATACTGATTCATAATGCTTTGCAGAGATTTGGTTTATACTTGAACTGATGTTAGACTCTTTTTTGAGTTTTTACAAAACACCTTATACTTACCCCACTGGACGACCTTGAAGTCAAGGTCATCGACTTAGAATTTTGTCTTAAAGATTTTGGTTAAAGTTTTATATTTATGAAGACATAATTTCACAGTGGCACGATGATGGACTCAGTTGATACTAATACTTGGACTGATGTTAAATAATGGTTCAGGATTTTGATACATCCTAGCCCCTCCCCTCCCCTCCCACCTACCCGTCAGTTTTTTTTTTTTTTTTTTTACCTCAAGCTCATGGACTTTGAAATTTCATTTCATTTTTTATTTTAATTTTATTTTAAGACTTATTTCTGAGATAGCTTTTGATTATAAATGTGTTTTCATTATGGACATGCTTGCATGAAGTTTTATGCATAGCAGTCCACAAAGCCCCCCCCCCAACCCCCCACCACCACCCCCTACCCGTCAGTTTTTTTTTTTTTTTTTTACCTCAAGCTCATGGACTTTGAAATTTCATTTCATTTTTTTTATTTTTAATTTTATTTTAAGACTTATTTCTGAGAGATAGCTTTTGTTTATAAACGTGTTTTCATTATGGACATGCTTGCATGAAGTTTTATGCATAGCAGTCCACACCACCATAGCGGCTGTGTGATGGGCAAGCACCAATTCAGGCGAGCTATGCTGTCAGGCGACAGCTCTTGTTAGAAGTTATGCCCGACCAAACTGACACACTATCAATTCTCTATGGGAATTCAAACCACTTTCATTTTAGGGATAGTTTGACATAAAGCTTGGATTTTGGTCAAGACAAAGGTATAGGTTCAAGCTTCATGTGTATGAAACTTGCAAAATGAATAAAATGGAAGGTAGAAATGATTTATTTTACCAAATGTTTGAAATGTTAAAGAACTTGCAGGGTAAAAGTTTGACCCTTTAATATTTTTTTCTAGTATATATAACTGTACTATAAACTTTCTGTGTGATTTAAAAACGCTAATTCATTTTAGGAGCAAAATAAATCTTTGTGTGTTTGCATTGCAAAAAATCGTCTCAAAATTTGAGGCTGCGATTGATGGGCTTTTTTATTCAAAAAAAAAAGAAAGAAAAGTAAAAAATACGTTTCACCTACCGGTTTTCTTGTCTTCTTCTCTTTTCGACAGCCTGCAATATCCAGCAAGCATAGATTTGGTCATTCTGTACACGCATTTAACATTTTAGGTACCAGAGACGGAAATAGCAGAATTTACAAACAGTGAAGATCCTGATGAGGCGGCTCATAATGATCCGCCTCATCTAGATCTACAGTGTATGCCCTATAGTCTTTGAATTCTCAATATGACACAACTTGGATAAGGCATTGGTTTTTAAATTTGCAGACGTAAAATTTTGTCGTCTGCTTTTTTGGCGCTTAAAGAGTTAAAAGAGGGTTGATTGCAGAGCTACTGATAGTCAACTGAATGTGTCTGCTTTTCTGAATCTTATCAAATCTTATTCTGTTTTCCTACATATTTTTTGTTCCTTTTGTTTTTCACCCATTAATTTCATTGAATAAAATGCTGGCTTTGACAAAGTTATTTCGTCGACTCCAGGTTGTTTAAACATTTTTGTAAAAGGGGGCGGTCACCTTTAGTGAAATGTTGTTACCTTATAGCAATGAAGAATTTATTATATACTAATAAATTACTTATTATTATTATTTATTAATAATATTTGTACAGTACTGTATTCGCAAAGCTTTCTTATGCAGTCGGCTTGTAAACGCAACAGCTAACTTGCATGTTAGTAAGCTCTAAACAGGTGGACTACTGAAAGCAATGACTAAATTAAAAAAGGGAACAAACGATAGTTTCGGTTCCGGGTATGTGCAATACCCAACTGCATGTAGTCTCGAATTTTAAATCTCGTCTGCGACCCTTAGTTTTGTTCCGTCAATGAAGGCCAGCGATGTTAAACGAAAGAAAGAAACTGTGGTTTTAAAATTTGGAAGGGGACATTACAGTACGTAATTTTCATGAAAGGCTCCCACAGTTTAACTGTTTCCATTCGATGACGTAGATGGGATGTGGAACTTGATTAAATCAGTTTCTGATCACATTGCCCTTTTAACTACCCTACGGAGAAATAAAGGAAACATGTGTTTTGTTAGCCCATTTATACCTGATTGACACTTCTGGCTTTATAAATTGGATGAGTCCATTGTCAAATATGACGTGTCTAGTTTAGCTTATTCTTTGTCATGTTTCTTTAATTTTAAAGAGAAATACCCATTTGTCTTATGCAAATGGTGCGGACCCTGATCAGACGCCGCGGTTTGCGGCGTCTGATCTGGGGCTGCACTGTTTGCCAATGTCCCTGTTATGGGACACTGTGTATAAATTGGTTAAGGCGGTCAGATGTCCCGACATATATGACACAGAGAAATAATTTAAAACTAAAACGATATGAATAAAATGAGACAAAATTATATAATTCTCTGATTACCTTTTCCTTTGCATTGCTTTCCTCTTCCTGGTTTCTTTGACCTTCGTTTTGATTTTCCTCTGAAATCATCTTCCTCCTTCTTCCCTTTTGTTTTAGGCAAAGCTCGTCGATTGCGGAACGTAATTATTTCCTGCAATGTGAATACAATAAAATTATTGGGTAATAAAAAGGAAGAGTTTCAGCTCGAAACAAATTTAGATTTAACAAGGAAATTCAGCTCCTGGTCCCAAAAATCATTGGATCATATTATTATATTGTAAACACTTGTAATCTAACTGTTGCTCTTGTTTGTTTCTGTTTGTGTGTGTGGTTTTGTGTGTGTGTGTTTTTTTCTTTGTTTGCTTTAAAAATTATTATCTATTCCTAAAAAGTATTTTTTCCCCAATAAAATGTAGTTTACATTAAATTTCATATTAATATGGACTGTAGAATAGTTTTTATTTTGTATTTTCTTATTTATGTTTTCATTATTATTATCATTATTATTATTAATAATTATTATTATTATTATTTATAGTTATTATTATTATTGCCTAAACGAAACCATTACGGCTATGCTTTACATACGCTTTTGCGAATGCCCTCTAAAGGTGAATAAATAGTCACACAGTTTTAAAGTTTCAAGGAATCATTCCTTCAGTATAAAGTCTTAGATTTATTTAATTATTGTGTGTGTGTGTGTGTGTGTGTGTGTGTGTGTGTGTGTGTGTGTGTGTGTGCTCTCGTTGCCTGATGTATATTATTTCAGTAACAATAATACATTTAAAACAATAAAAATAAGAACCAAAAATAAAAATCGAAAACACTGAAACAAATGAACGAAATTCTAGCCGGTTGAAAGGATGTAAATTTAAATATTGCTTTCTTGTCTCCTATATCGAAACTGGCCCCGAGGTAATAAAACTTTTTTTCATGCTCAACTCAGCTGAGCATGAAATTTAAAATGCCCATTAATATAAAAATACCAAGAAATGCAGCATTTTTCAGGCTCAGATAAGCAAAGAAGGTTATTTTTTCTACTCATAAATATTAAAATGCCAACAATTGTTGGCATTTTAAAATTTATGAGCAGAAAAAATTTCATGCTCAGCTGAGTTGAGCATGAAAAAAGTTTTATAACCTCGGGGCCTGTTTTCGCTCCTTATCACAGTCAGTATGCATGAGTATTTTATGAAGCTTCAGTAGATCGTTATGTTGTTGTTTTTTTTGTTTTTTTGTTTTTTTGTTTTTGTTTTTTTGTTTTTGTTTTTGTTCTTGTTTAATTCATAGTTTCAACAAATATGGCTGATTTTGAGGCTAATGATAGCTTTCAAAAATTAAACGATTTCTTAGCAAAATTTTGACCTTTAAGAAACCAAAAAAAGTAAGTGTATATCTCTTTTCCTCAGTTATTTTTATTTTGTCCCTTTCATTTTATTTTTGCTATTTTTTTCATACTACTTGTTTATTCTGGTTAATTTAAACAAAAATATCCCCATTACTAAAACATGTTTATGCAAAATAAAAGATGTATGTAACTAGTCATTATTAGCAGCAATGATACAAATATTATTGTTATCGTTATTGTTTATTATTATTAGATATAGTTTTATTGATATTACTAATATTTCTATGGAAACTGAAAGGGAACGAAAGTTACTTTAAAATAGTTTTAAACCCCTCGATGACTAGTGTCCCATAAATTGGACATAGCCAAACAGTGCACACCTAGATAAGACGCCGCAATACACGGCGTCCGATCAGGGTCTACACGATTTGCATAAAATTTACAGCCGTTTCTATCAAAACTATAGAAAAATAACTAAAATTAAAATCTTAAAAAGTTCCTTCAAGAGCAGAGAATACGTACAGAAGTAGGAACATGGGCCAGACTACGTAGTTTCGGCTAATAAAGCCTCGTCAGTGACCCTGACAATATCTGGCGACGAAACCAGAAAAAAGTAAACCAGACATCCCTAAAATGACGAATGAATTCACATCCAATTTATAAAGATAGAAGAATACACTGGGCATAAATGGGTTCAATACTAAAGCACAGAAATCAGCGTAGAAGCGCTGATTACTTGGTTGGGGACAGCTTATCTACCAGTAACGAAACTGGCACAATGGTTCTGATACTAATAATAAATGTACCTACGACAATTTTATTCTATAAATGTTCTATGACGTCGAGGGAACATTGATATTTTTCTCTAAGAGCATTGCATTGGGATTAAAATCTTTACCTCGTCATCAAGGCTATCACCTCCAGATGATTCTAAATAGTCATCAGAGGTGTTATCTTGGTCTTCTTCGACGTAATCTTCGCCGTCTTGGTCATCATTTACGTAATCACTGTCATCAAAGCTGTAATCACTGTAGTCTTGGTCCTCATCAATACCTTCCACAGTTTCTGTTTCTTTTGTCAGGTCGGCATTGTAAAAGGCATCATCTTCAACTGACGTATCGGCTGAATAATCTGTATCTTCGAAATCAAACTCCGGCTCAACGAGTGTATTTGAGGCGTCCTCTTCAACGCTGTTTTGAGTTGACTTGTCTTGAAATCTTCCTTTCTTTTTCATGAATAATTTATTGCTGGTCAACTCGCTGTGCACTGGAGACTTCAAATTTCTATCGGAGTGTACATCAATAGCACTCATAGCTCTCTGAACTTCACCTACAGCCCAGTTACAATATACAATGCAAACTATTGCTGCTATGCAGGAAACAATACATAAAAATGTGTTTATTGTTATTGTTAAATAATCTGCTCTTCGTCTACGTTTTCTTCTGAAAGATCCATCAATAGGGAGTTCTAGCTCATCTGCTTGTAGTAAAACGCGCTTTGAACCGTTTTCTTCCATCTTTAAAAAGATGTTTTTATTTACAAATATATTCAAAGAAACTTTCAAATATATTTTTTGTATTGTTTCCGCGCAAAATTCTTTTAAATGTATTTAATTATTTTTACTGAGCCGAATTAAGTAAGATTATCAATTTACAGCAATATTTATTTTATAGTGTTGATTGTTTTTCACTGCTTGAAACACTATGTCGCATTATTTTTGTCTAAATTAAAAACATGATAATGCAGATGATGCATCTATTCTTAGTGTACACAGCGAAATAAATTTTGGTATGACTTCAATTCGATTTTTATATGGCTATCTAAGGAAAGTCCTTCGGACAGTTCCAAAAATTGTCCTAAAACGTAATGATGGGCAATTGGTTATTTTTGTTTATTTACGGATTGAAAACTGAAAATTTGTAAAATTTCATGTGAAACTAGTAGGAGGATAAAATAAAAAAGCAATCATTATTCGAACTTTTTTTTGCTTTGTTTTGCTCCGCCTACTTTGAAATTTGATTCAAGCTCTAATATTGGTCGTAAAATTGAGACGGGATTTGAGGATAAAGTGTCACAGTCAATAGACTGTGGTGATACGCATTTCAATTGGTTTCAAGTAGACTATTCACATGGATGAGTTTGTAAGAATATATTGTTAATGCGGGTTACAAGGCTGGAGAGGGTTTTACAAATGTGTCACGCAAGGTGGCTTCCCTTCCGATTCAGGAATTCGACTTTTATGACATTTCGAGCTTGGAAATTCATCCACAAAAATAAACCAGCCCGTGAGGTTACGTTGACTAATTGTTACGATCATCATCGTTAGCAATATTAGACTACATGGCTTACATTCTGTCGTGATAGTAAACTAAGAGGATGTAGAGGAAAGAATGAAATACTACTTTATATTAAATCGCTCTGCATTCCGTCTCTTCTCTACAATATCATTTTAAAACATTTGATGCTATGATAAATAAATATTCTGAGCTGTAAATATTCCATTAATTTTGTCAAAATATTTTTTATTTATTTATTTTTTTTTTTTTTTGTTTTACATACTTGTTGTAAAACTATCTATTCGAGTTTTCACGTACCGGGTATTTCGTCAATTACCTTGAATAATTGTCTATCAGAAATTAACTCATTGAGCCTCGACACGAGAAAACCAAAAAAGTGGTTGTGCGCCCAGCGCAGACTCAGATCAGCCTGGGCATCCGCCCAGTCTGACCAGAGTCTTGGCTGTCCGCATGGAGGTAGCTTAGACCTTGAACTACTCTTTAAGCGCTTGGCGAAGAGTCTGATCAGACAGGGCGGGAGCTCAGGCTAATCTGAGTCTGCGCTGGGCGCACAACCACCTTGTTGGTTTTCTCGTGTCGCGGCTCATTTATGCCCAGTGGACTGTTCTGTCCTTACTAAACGGATGTGTCAATTAAGGGGTGTCTGGTTTAATTTAGTTTCATCATTTTTTGTTCTATTTTAACGAGAAATGCCCATTTGTCTTATACAAACAGTTGAGACACTGATCATGTGCTGCGTTTTGCGGCGTCCCGGGCGAGAAACCATTCAAAAGGGATCTTCTCTGAATAGGAAGACTATGCGCCGGAGGAGCAAATCCTTTCCTCTGAGAGTGTACAGGGTATAATCGATTCTGCTAATTTTCGCTTCCTGCAGAGACTGTACATCATATTTGGCTTCCGCCGAGACTGCCCGCGAACTCTTGCTTCCTGCCGAGATTTCTGTACATAATAAATGGCTTCCTGCAGAGACTGTCCGCGTGATTCTGCTTCCTGCCGAGGCTCTCGGCAGGAAGCAGAATCACGCGGACAGTCTCAGCAGGAAGCCATTTTTCGAGGACAGTAGTCCCTGTCGGAAGCAAGAGCTCGCGGACACTCTCGGTGGAAGCCAAATATGATGTACAGTCTCTGCAGGAAGCGAAAATTGGCGGAATCGATTATACCCTGTGCACTCTCAGAGGAAAGAATTTGCTCCTCCGGCGCATAGTCTTCCTATTCAGAGTAGATCCCTTTTGAATGGTTTCTCGCCTGCCCAGGGAAGCAAACAAGAAGTCACGAAAGTTGTTTCCCTTGGTGAAATTGGCGGGAAAACATGGAAGTGTACCAAAACACCTGAGTTCCTCGGAAGCCATACAAGAAGGTCTGGATGGAGTGTCTGATTAAATATTGGCCATTTCTATACTGATTAGAGAAAAACAGGTAGAACTAGAAATGTGTCCATTGGACACGGATGTCCCCGCCTAGTGCCTTAAGTAAGATGGCGCCTTGTTTAAGGTACTGGCACTTGTAGGATAACTAGGTTCGCAAAGGCAGACTTGTGTGGTACATGGTTCATTGTTTAGCTTAGGCATGTGCATTGTGCTTCTTGGGTGAAGAGAAGGGTGGGTGGGGGTTGGAAAGGTGGGGAGGGGAGGGGAGGGGAGGCGGGGGGGGCACGTATGTGATATGTGACAACATTCTGTACCTCATCATAGAAATGGATGCCATGCAACTTTCCGAAAGAAATATTCCAGAAACAACTAACTTTTCAAAAATAACAAACGGAAACCTTTTATATACCAAATGAAGTTGGAAAAGGGCCATAACTCATAAAAAAATTGGCGGATTTTACCCTAAATTTAACTTGATCCGTATTTTATAATTATATACCTGTGTATGAAATAAGACTCCAATACACTCATCTTTTCAAAAGATAATGAACGAAAACCATTTTTTCATAGAAAATGAAGTCAAAAAAGGGCCATAACTCCAATAATAATTGACGGATTTCACCCAAATCAAACTTGACCTGTATTTTATGATTATTTGCCTGTGTATAAAATATGAATCCAATACACATTAATCTTTTCAAAAGATAACGAACAGAAACCATTTTTCATACAAAATGAAGTCGAACAAGGGCTATAACTCCAATAATAATTGACGGATTTTACTCTTAATTGAACTTGACCTGTATTTAATAATTATATACTTGTGTATAAAATATAAATCCAGTAACCTAATCTTTTCAAAAGATAACGAACAGAAACCATTTTTCATATAAAATGAAGTCGAAAAAGGGCCATAACTACCGTAATTATTGACGGATTTTACTTTTAATCGAACTTGATCTGTATTTCATGATTATATACCTGTGTATAAAATATGAATTCAATACACTTATATTTTCAAAAGATAATGGACGGAAACCATTTTTTCATATAAAATGAAGTCGAAAAAGGGTCGTAACTCCAATAATAATTGACGGATTTCACCCTTGATCAAACTTGACCTGTATTTTATGATTATATACCTGTGTATTAAATATGAATCCAATTCACTTATCTTTTCAAAAGGTTTCAAACAGAAACCATTTTTCGCATGTACGGGTAGTACGCACGGGACGTACATACGTACGGACGTAAGTACGGACAGCGGTGATACTATATGCCCCCACACTCCCATTAAACACGGGCAGGGGCATAAAGAATACACTGATTAGAGAAAAATGAGGGCTGAAAGAATAAAGAAAAATCTGAAAATTTTAAAAAATAGTAGAAAAAAAAAAATAAAGGAAACTGACTAATTAGAAATAAAAATATAATGCATAAGCCTAATGTGCATGACATATTTTTAATAATGTTCTTTAGAAATATCAACGTTTTAAAGAATAATGATTTTTTTTTGTTGTTGTTTTGTTTGTTTGTTTTTTAAGAATAAGCAAACGTTTTAAACAGAGTTTCTAATGGGCTAAATTTTTACTGATAAGAGAGTTTCAGAGCCCCCCTCCCTCCCCCGCCCCCAAACCCTTATAAACTGATGGTTCAAACAGGGAAAATTGATAAGACTGCACACACACTGTTAGGCCACTTTACTTCTTACAAAGTTTGAATAAATGGCAACAGCATCAGTCGTAGTCTTTGTTTCCAAGTTCAAGGATATAACTTGATGTAAACAAAACAATAATTTCCGGATTTACAAATATGTCATCATTATTGTTAGTAGTATTAGTATTATTATCATCATTTTGTCCTGTTTAGGCCTAAAAAAAATAGCTGTCTTTCCACTAACATGCTAAAAATCTGGTCGGTGCACGTGGTTAGGAAAAACTTTTTTATATTTTTTTATTTTTTCTGCCGACAAAAATAGGGGCGGCCCTGTATTTTTTTATGTTTTGGTTTTTGTACATGTATTTTGTTGATTAAATTGTATTGTTGAGACTTGCACTGTATATGATAATTCATCTTAGATGCTCGAAAAAGTCAAATCTGTATTATGGAAGGTACTAAATGCCAAAAACTATAAATAGGTAGTGAAAAACCGAAATTGCTATGGGAAAATGCAAAGATGAAACTGGGTAGGGTCGGAAATTGAAAATGTTAGGGTCAGTGTTTTAATTTTATTTTGTTCCTTTATTGATAAAAGTAGCAGGGTCGGTCGGGTTAGTGAAAACACGGCTATTTTTTAGGCCTTATTATTAAAATAATAATAATAATAATAACTGTGATAATATTACTAATATTATTATTATTATTGTTATTGCTGTTGTTGTTTTCTTAAGATTTTGGTTTTTATTATTATTATTATTATTATTAGCGTTATTATTATTATTGTTATTATTATTATTATTATCATTATTATTGGTCATATTGGATATTTTATTTTAGAGGAAGCTAGATACATACGCAAAATGATATGGAAAAGGGCAAGTACATGTAGCATATGAGACAGAACTATGAGGTATGTTGACGGCCGTATGCTGTGAAGTTCTGCTGATTGGTTAGTTTCAGGCTATGTAATGTACCCTCATCTGAAGTAATCAAAACGTTGTGGTCGGACTTGCATGCTGGGTTCGAGGTTATAAAACTTTAGAATAATCTCAAACTCAAAATAAAGCACACTGATTGGCTGCTTCCGAGCACTAGCTCGGAAGCAGCCAATCAGTGTGCTTTATTTTGAGTTTGAGAATGTACTCAAGTTTTATAACCTCCAGGCCTGATCTTGTTGTTACGGGATCCAGATGTTTATTCTCAAAAAAGAAAAATAAATAAGGTGCTTTGACTAACACTGTAAATCCAGATCAGTGCAGAATCTGGCATATGATCATGGTCTACACCTTTAAAAGCAGTGCAGACTATGCATTCTGCAGTGTTTGATCTGGGTCTGTATGGCTGGCATTTCAACTGTTTTCTACATAAAAACACCTATAAAGTAGTAAATGGGCTGGTCCAATTGACGAGATGGACCAATACACTTTAGGATAGTAGGTCTGAATGAATTAATGCACAAAGACATCTTAATTATTTTTATGATGTAACCATATTCCCACTGCATATGATATGTTCTCCCACTGCAGAAGTGTCTCCATTTACATTATAAATGTAATAAAGAAAACTAGGTAAAACACAACTACATGTAATCCCCTTATTTACTGGTTGTTTAAACATTAGAATGTTTTGATTAAGAATACTGGTTTGGATATTGTGGTTATAAGAAAAACTGTAGGTTCTCAGCAACTGACACGTATGACCCTTGAGGAATTTGGAAGTAACAGTAAGCCATCTGCTGGCTAACCAATCAGATGAAAATTTCCGCTTACAGCTGAATGTATGAGGATATATAGGAAGCTGTCAGCTTTTGTCTAATGAGCTCTTGGAAAGGGAAATACAATGTGTATTTTGTAGGAAGTTTTAAAGGTCAATCTCATCTATTAAAAAGTGGTTGAGTAAAACGTTGTATTTTTAAAAGCGCCTCATTCTGTGATTGGGAATTTTATCTTCTTTCGAAATCGTGGTAATTTTTTTCAGTGACTGTTTTGCGGTTTTCATCTATTACCTTGACTCAAGCACCGTAAAATTCTAAGTGTTTGGGCAGACATATCTCAGCAAACAGGGCAGACCCGAATCAGACTGCTCCTCAAGGAGCAGTCTGATCAGGGCCTTCACTGTTTGTCATTCCATCTGTTGGGCGCATAACTGCATTGTAAAACCAAACTGTTCCATTTTAGGACAATTACGGTAATTATTTTAGGTGTCCCAAGTTTTAGAATTTTAAAGGTTGGTTGGTTGGTTGGTTGATTTGATGCTTAACGTCCACGGTAAACAACTAAGGTCATGTCGAGACGGTCAGTTAACCTAACCACACTATTCCTGGGCAGGCTTAGACCTCCTAAGCGGTTAACCAGTACTAAGTGCACATACTTTCGCCAGTAACTGACAACTGCCCTTCTTGAATCAGCGGAAGGAGAAACGGAAGTATGTGGCCAGACCGGGATTCGAACCCAGGACCTCTGACTTACTAGTCAGGTGCCCTACCGATTGCGCTACCCGGCCCGGCTTTGATTATATACTGGTTACTTGGCAAACTACAGCCTATGTATGGGTCCACTTTCAAAGGAAGCTGCTCTGCTATGTCAGCTTCTTCTTTTTTTAATTTTCCTATTTATATTGTCGACCAAGGTAAAATTGAACGGTTTTTGCATTCAAATATGCTTGACCTTAACAAAATTAGTGGTCAATAAACAAGATTGTGTTAACTGCATGCTCAATGACACATCAGTTGCAATTACAACATACTGAGATGGTGGGTGGCGGGCAGAGTGACGAAATGAATGTAAAACATGGATGAATGGATGACTTGCGAGTTTACGTTCTTTTCAACAGTATTTCAGTTATATCAAGACCATGGAAAGGTGATAATGAAAGGCTGTGTGCAATGAAACCCCGTTTACGGTAGGGAAGATTCTCGCCTCAAGCGGGGCTCGAACTCGGATCCGCTAGATTAGTAGGCCAGCGCTTAACCCACTTAGCTACCGGGGCTCCTTAATGTAAAACATGTTGAAAAGCTGAAAACTAAGGCCTGACTAGTATCATAGGTGGTCGTGTGCCTCAAATGTTTCCAACTACATACAGGTCATGTGAGGACAGGACCATGTATGGTTCATCCATGTTTCATTAACGTTGCAAAAGGCTTAGAGGGTGAAACAAGAGGGCGTAATAAGGCAAATTGATAAAAACATGCTGAAAAATTGGAAACTTAGAGTTAACCGCCACCAAAGACGTGAACTATATGCAAAAGGAAGTATATTAATTAGCCAACAATCCAGCTAAGTGCCATTAAAATTGAAAGAGGCTGACAGGCGAAGAGGGCATAATGATAAGGTTAATATAAAACATGAGGAAACCCTGACTTCTATCGAGTATGGCCGTGTGACTCAATTGGACTACGTGTATATAAAAATATATATAATTCTCAATCATACAGCCAATGCTATTAAAAAGTCAAGAGGGCACAATGATGAAATTGACATAAAACGGGCACTATCACGCTGCAGAACTGAAAGAGACTGACAGAGCCAGCAAAGAGGGCATAAGGACGAAATAAATGTAAAAGATGGTGAAAAAAGCTTTAAACCCTGCACAAACTGTTAGCAAAGATATTCGCGTGTCCAAAAATTTTTCAAACTTATGGAGCAATGGGGTCATTAACGAGAATCTTTCCCATAAAGTAGTGAATTTTAGGGATCTTACATTGCGGTCCATCTCGCTTTCCGGTGAATGAGCCAGAAATAGGGTTCTACTCGGGCTACAGAATCAGAATTTTTGTTTTGTAAGTCTGTCGTGCGTCAAGTGAATGCGGGTTGATTATCGAGATGACTTGCGTTGAGAATTAGATCATAGCGAAGATGAGGTGTGTTGAGCCGTGCTCATTCCCTCATTCTGGTCTGGCTGTAGCCAGAGACAGGGCTGTGTTGAGACGTCTGGAATCAGATCCGGTACTGTGGAACTCCTTTTGTGGTTGTAACGTTCTTCATGTTCAGTAATATGCTGCTGTATCGCTTAAGTCAGACATATCCAGCCATGCAGGTTTCGGGTTGTAGTAGCACTCAAAGATAGTTTGCCACACAAATCTGCCATAAAATTTTCGAATGACCATGTCCTAACTGAATGATTGCCGACCAAGGCTCAAAATGCAAGCATTTATAATTTACATGTACGTAGTAAACTCAGCCCCGGATCCTGGGGTGGGTTCTGGGGCTTCAGCCCCTCCATCTGGGTCTCTTTGTTATGTATAATATGTAGGCCTCCAGATAATAAGAGGTATCTGACAACAGTTTGAGGTAATTTATCCATGTGGTTAGATTAAAATATATGTTGTGACATCTCATGAGATGTCGCAACATATCTTTCGTGGCGAAAAGAGACATAAAAATCTCATCAAATTGATCCCTTATTATGTCATATACTTTCAAGCCCCCCCCCCCTAAATTTCACCACCACCACCACCACTCCCCTCCCACCCCAACCCCCCCCCCCTCAACACACACACGAGGACACATACATCTCAGCACCTCCCAGCCCCACAAAATTTTCAGAGTCTCCACCAGCACGTGGTGTTCTCGATCTGGACCTGGTACTGTTGGCACAACAACATAGGCTAATACAACACTACAAGGAAGTGCTTAATTGAGAGCAATCAACTCCTACCGGGACTGCCAAACCAAATATAAGAGTTCCACCTATCTATTCTGGCTTTTTGCTTACAACTTTTGTGTGGATTGCCTAGTAAGGCTTCAAGGGTTCCATCCACTATTTCTATATTTGATTTAGATACTTAGCAACTCCTTAGTAGATTGCCGTCCAAGATTATGGGCTCCACCTACCTTTTCTGTGTTTGTTTAGAGGCCTAGGAAGGCTGCTAGATGGGCTTCGGTCAAAGGAAATAGGTACGGAATACGGAGGTACGGGCTTTGTTTTTATACCCGACCTCCTTGTGCGGTGATTAGTTGGTCTGTGTTCGCTGCGTAAAACAGCGTACGCATAGAAAATCAAACAACACATCCACTAAATCAACAACAACAAACTTGGCAAATATGACAGATCCTCCGCTCACAAATATCTCTGGTTTACCAAGCTGTTCACTGTTTCCTGAGCATCCTGTGCAATGTGTAAGTTAGATATGAAAAACTGGTTCATGTGTGTCATTCTGATAGTCAGTAATTCGGAAATATGCCTCTTCTAATCTTAGTCATTCCCTCGGGCTTTTTGCGAAATTTCATATCCGCCTGAAAACGTCATGTATAAAAATACGCATTTCGTGTTCTCTGCATTAGATAATTTGCAGGTATCAGCAGTGTAAGAGCCTTAGCCCTCAGTAATATCGATAGCAAAGAAATGACAAAGTCACCCGCCGGAAAGTCCTGATGTGACGATGGTCCCGAGCCTATTGGGTCACCCATCCAAGCACTAACCAAGCGAAACATTGCTTAACTAGCAACAACAGACCACTACTCCAACTACTTCCCATAAAAGCTTTCACAGCAAGGCGCTAGTAGTGGTTTTTATACCCATTCACTACACTACTCCCCCCTTTTTCTTGAAAGACCCTAGAGCACTACAAGTCAGTCACTCTGACACATACTCAGCCACGGGTGATAGAGGTTTTGCCACTCTTCAAGTTCACCACAAGAGGTTTCGCCACCTAGATGAGAGGGATCGCCACTTGACACATTTTTGCTTTTGGAGGTTTCGCCACATTTTATTCTTTCTCATATAAATTAGCAGCACTTGATGAAAAATAGTCTAAAATACGGATATTCGCCCGTTTATTCTGAACTATGTAACTATAAGAGCCATGGAAGCTGTATAGAAAACGCTTGTATGTGTAAAACTGGAGCATGCAGCACCAGTTTGCAGGGGTGATAAAATTCAGGATTAATCCTGATTTCAGGATTTAGCACTCACACATGATTCGTATGATGTCACATCCATCATTGCTGATATTTGGTTTTAACATATTTAAGTCAGATTTTTTAAAAAAAAATTTGCATAAAATAAGCATAAACCGACTGAATGTGATTTTAAGCTATTTATTAGTGATTTAGGAAATTTTTGACTGAATTCAGGATTCAGCTGACAGAGTTTCAGGATTTAGAATCCCTGACTGTTATCACCCCTGCTGAGTTTGCTATCCTTGCACCAAAAGCCACTTATCTCAGATAGAGGATGTGCAGAAGACTGCAGGCGTTAGAGCCATACAATACAAGTCATGTTGGAAACATCATCCATGAGTTGAACTACTCAGCACTGGGTTATGGATGATGGATCCCCAAGAAATGTTTTAACACCATTTGATGCTGAAAACAAAGATAAGTCAAAGCATTATCAATTTTTGGACTTAAGTTATATCCGTTTCTGATCAATGCCTTTTTATATTACTTGTTGCGAAACCTTCGAGTGGCGAAACTTTTCAAGGGGTGAAACCTCCAAGTGGCGAACTTGTTTAGTGGCGAAACCTCCATAATCCCTCAGCCACACTACATAGCTTCCCTTTCACTCTCTATGGCAGGGCAGTAGTCTCCTGTGACTTGATGGTCCCCAGCCTGTTGGGTCACCCATCCAAGCACTAACTGAGCGAAATGTTGCTTAACTAGCAACAACAGTCCACCACTCTAACCATGTCGCCATAAAAGCATACATCCACAGCGAGGTGCTAGTAGTGGCATTTATACCCATTCACTACAGTCCACTTTACGGGGTTGAGGCAGTATCTGTAGATAGATAGATGAGTAATGACTGCAGTCGACTGAGTCGAGGACCAACAGACACTGAATCTCAGTGATATCTGCCCTTCGATGATCAGCCAAGTTTAAGCCTCACTGAGATCTGCTGCAGAAGATCTGGCAGACAAGTTTAAACCACAGTAGTGTTGATGATCAAGCCCTGGTTGGTACATACTTACTATGGTGGCAATCAAATTTGCTCTTGAATCAGTATAGTAGCTGTTGACTTTTTCACTATGCCATGCTTGAACTTAACAACACTTAGGCCGAAAATTCAGACTATAAAATTTAAGTGAGACTCTTACATAAAAATTTTGCCAATTAACCTTGACATGTTTAGAAATTATTTTATGGTGTTTTTATGCAAGAAACAAATACAATTCACCAATAATTTGCAGCCTCAGCTACCCTTGGGCTGAGGAACTGGGTGGGACAGCAGGGCTTAAGTATGGTGTATTTACCTTAAGCATTGTCCTTTTAGTGCCATGCATGTGCAGGGCTTTAGATCAGCAGTCAAAGCTGTGACAATGACAGCAACCCCATTAATGTTGAACATAGTTCTTGGGGGTGGGGCTTTTAACAGAAATTTGATCAGACAATTCCTTTAATGCAGGGCATTTACCGAGGCTCTGCAGAAAGAAGGGTCAAATCCCCACTACTCACCAGCCCTAAGGCAGCCAGAGTTGCAAATGACTGGTGCATAATTGTGTACAGTTCTTTAGTTCATCATAAAATATAAAATTGAATATTTATTCAGTACATTATTACATTTTAAGAAAACATAACATTTTGTTCATAAAAACTAAGTAGAAGACAATGTGTAAAATATAGATTAATGTGAAGAAGATCAAACTGACGATAAACAGTGGCATCCAGAGGGAGTTAAAGGTAAAAGGACAGAAGCTGTGAACTGTAGATCATGACTTTCAGAGTTCATGAAAGTCAGTGAAAGATTGACAGACCAAATCTGATACCATAATGACCCTGAATATTTGGACAGACAGGTCTGAACAAACAATATAGACCCAGCCCAAACTGCTCCTGTTGGAGCAAGTTGATCAGAGTCTACATTGTTTGCCATTCACTAAGCATCATTTGGATGCATTAATTTGTGTATAAACAACTTTGTAAGACTTTTTGAACAACAATTGTCCGACTTCAGGGTGTCCAAAATTTTAGGGTAATTACGGTAGTATGATTAAAATGCACTTGAAAATTTTAAATATATTTACATCAGACTGAATGAATTTTTACCAGACACGTCGGGTGCCCGGATTGCATTTTGTGAGAACTGGGCTCAAAACAGGAGGTTGTCTGAAGGATTGCACAAGCCACTGTGCAGTTCTAACAAAGCTGAGGCCAATTTGGAGAGATAACAACATATTTCTCAGATTAAAGGTGAAACTCAAGACAATCCTACAGGGCAAAGTGAAGGGAAAAAGAAGAAGAGGTAGACAGAAGAAGAGATGTGAAGACAATATTAAAGAACAGACAAAGTTGGACTTTTCCAGCATAACTAGGGCAGCTCTTAGCCATTTATTCACTACGTAAAATATAGTTTGAACTAGGAGATGACTATTATACAAGCATTGCGCTTACCGTCAGATCCTACATTGATATGATTTGTTTTTGTATAAATGTATGTAGTTTAACTGAATAAAATACTGTTTAAACCAAACCAAATAGGGTAGCTGAAAATAGGACAAGATGTAAAGGTTGTCACAATTTCTTGCAATCAGGTGGCACACAAGTGAGGAAGTCTCATTCTGCTTGCAGCTTTTGTTGTTTCTTTTAAGCTTGTTTCTTTTCAAGACATCTTATCTGCATATTAAGGCCAGAGGAGTGTGCATACAGGGATTATTTTGGGCGAGATTTTGAGAGATTTGCTCTGTTTTTTATTCCAAAAAATCTAACCAAAATCTGCAAAATCTGTTCAGTGGGAGAAAAAACCTCATGAAAAAATGCATTTCTCAGTTCAATTTCTGTAATGGATAGTACCAAATTACTCTCACTGAGAATCGAGAATTTCTCCTGAAAAATAGCTAAATGAGATATTTTCTGTCGTAAAATTCTGAGCCAAAATTATCCCTGCTGTATATGATACTGTGTAATCTCTTTCATATTTTACCAGTCAGCATGGGCCTGCATATAATCAAAGTGTCACCAACATTTTTACTTTGTTCAGATCATATACTCAGTACCCACAGCATCTTCTTTAAGCCTATTGCACTCAGAACAGCCAAAACTCCATAGAGTTTTGGCCGTTCTGGGTGCAATAGGGTTAAAGTCAAGCTTCCATAGGATGTATTTCATTGTCTTCTGATAGTTCTTGTTTACACTTTCAGACTGTGATAATAAATGTACGAAGAGTGATAGCTTCAATCTCATTGGTTGGTTGGTAAGTGGATTTTCTTTTAAGTTGAATGAAGTTGCTTATATTGAAACAATTATGTCATTTTCATTTTTCTTCCTGTATCAATAGGGGTCAACTCAGAAAGGAAAGAATTTGCTCCCTTAGGAGTCAACCCTGAGAGGAAAGAATTTGCTCCCTTAGGAGCCAACCCTGATAGGAAAGAATTTGCTCCCTTAGGAGTCAACCGTGATAGGAAAGAATTTGCTCCCTTAGAAGCCACCTTTAAAAGAAAAGAATTTGCTCCCATTAGAGCAAATTCTTTTCTGTAAGAGATGACTGGGTACACTTTCAGGGAAAACAGTTAACTCCTTCCTCATAAGGGAATCAATTCTTAAACAAAAACTTTAAAGAATTCGCTGCCTAAGGAGCAAATGTTTTGCTTTAAGATTAGACCCCTTTTAAGTCAGGGCTTTTCTGACTGGAAAGCCAATGCCAAACCCTAAAATTGTCCCCCTTTAAAAAATTGGCCAGTAACCTGGAGGTGTAGCCATTCATCTTAGACTGTACCACTGCATGTAAAGGATTCCCTGTTGCTCAGTGGGTTAAGCACTGGCTTGCTGATCTAGAGGTTCTGATTTAGCTTCTCAGTGGCCAAAATCTTTTCAATCATAAAGTTCCATTGCACATTCATTATCAGTTTATCACTGTCCTATCATGATATTCATCCTGATATGATTGAAATACTGTTGAAAAGGATGTAAAATTGCAATCAGTTGCAAAAAAACAAAAACTCATATAGCCATGTAAGTGTGAAGACTGATCAGAGTTTGTACTGTATAACTATGAATTCCACAGGATCCGTCAAACACATTGATGCAATATTTCATTTAAACAGCTGCATATGTGCAGGCTCTTGACTCCTGAGTTTCATACTCAGCTATTCCTTGTACAGGACCTTAAGGCTCCTGTACACCTAGAGGGACCTATATGCTATATTCATTGGACTGCTTGAACTTGTAGAAGGGAACTTTTGAAACAGATTTTTATGCCAGTCAGCATTCTAGTACTGGATTGCAAAAATCTTGTACTTGCAGCCTGCCAGAGATTTTATCCTTTAATGAACCAAAATGAAAATAGTTGAATTTGCAAACAGTGTAGATCCAGATGATGTGGCTCAGTATGAGCCACCACATCTGGATCTACACTGTTTGCCCTCTAGTCTTTGAATTCTCAATATGATACTGCTTGTACAAAACATTTGTTGATAATTTTGCAAACATAAATGAGCTGCGACACGAGGAAACCAACAAAGTGGTTGTGCGGCCACTGCAGACTCAGATCAGTGTGGGCATCAGCCCAGTCCAATTAGACTCTTGCTAAGTGCATAAAGGGTAGCCAAGGGTCTAAGCTAGCTATATGCGGACAGTGAAGACTCTGATCAGTCTGGGCGGATGCCCAGGCTGATCTGAGTTTGCGCTAGGCACACAATCACTTTGTTGGTTTTCTCGTGTCGTGGCTCAAATTATGTTGTCTGCTTTTTGGTGCATTAAGGGTTTAAGTCTTCACTTTAATGCAGTTTAAACCAGGAAATATAATTTATGCAAATCTTTCTAGTATTACCAGTGTATAATGCCTTCAGGTAATAATGTTTGATACATTTCAAGAAGAATTTTATTTGCCCAGTTCTTAGAAGGGAAGTCCTTGCTACCTAGCTGAAGTCAACACCTTAACCTTGGAATTGCTTTGAACCAATCAGATTTTAGATGTGGTTTTCCTGTAGATGGTGCAATATAAGGAAACTGTAGTATTGCAAAATGGAAACTGATGTCAGTATCACAGAGTTTTTCCTATAACAGTTTCAGTGCCTGTTGTATTTGCCCAACCTTATTTGAACCATTCTGTAATTGACCCACACAGCCATTGATCTTGGAAAAAATAAAATAAATCAAAACATGCAAATTATTGTGAAATCGAGAAGGAATGAGGGTAAGGGAAGTGCATTCCATCAACCATATTCACCAGTCAGTCTAAAAAAAAAAGAAAGAAAAAAATGACAGTTTTTATTTGGACTGCATCACAGAAGAATTACCATATTTATTCAAATTTAATCATAATCTGGTCCACACCAGTGCCAATTTTTTCCATACCTGTCGATTTTAACTAAAAAGGTTTATACTCTCAATGCCTTTTTGATGATCTGGGCCTAGTTGTTCAAAACAAACGACATCATTAGGAAATGTTTAGTTAGCCCTGGTTTATTTACAGTTGAATGGATATACCTGTACATCTAGTGTGAGGACTATACATTACTTACACCACCCTTGCCAGAAAACACCAAGTTTAGTGCAAAACATTTCCTATTGATCAAGGTCTACACTGATAAGGGTGTTATAAAATAGTTATACCATAGTTTGTCTGCCTGTAAGGTAGATAATCCACAAGCTCAAGATAATCCACTCACATAAATCTTGTGGGTTATCTCCTCATACAGACAGACAAACCATGGTATAACTACAAGTAGTACTTATCCAAGGAGCTACATGAGGCCTGAATGAGTTTTTATTTGTCGAGTTGTTGTTTAGTTAAGCCACAGTCTCCATACAAAAATCATAAGAGGTGCATCATCTCAGAGGGTGCTGTGTTTTGTGTGGACATGTACAGTTTTGCCAGTTTGATAAGACAGACACCTCCTCCAGTGTTTACTTACACTGCAATCACTTTCTGCCACCCAGACAATACTAAATTCATCCCAGGGCACACTGAGTGCAGATTTCCTGGTCTGTTGAAAAAAATTGATCGAACTGCCGGACATGTGCCACCCGTAGGAGTCAAACCAGTGACTCCCTGCACGAAGCTCAAACACTAAATCCAACTAGACCAGGCACTGGAACATCACCTGAATGAGTTATGCTAACATGCTCTAAATTACTGTATACCGTAATGACCCTAAAATTTCAGACATGTAAAAGTTGAACAATTATTGTGTGAAAATTTTTAGAAAGAGGATTTTACACACGTTTATGCATCCAAATGTTGCTTAGTGAATGGATCTGGGTCTTCAGTGTTTGCTCAGGCATGTCTGTCCAAATATTTGGGATCATTACGGTATTGCATTTTTTTGTGTATTTGTATGTTTCTTGAAACTAACTCATTTTGCAATATATTTCAGTGTGTTTATGATCCTGGTGATATGGCTGTTCAGGAAGTACATTGCCTTTGCTCAGGTAAATATGGTAAAAATTCTAAAAATTGGGACACCTAAAATAATTATCGTAATTGTCCTTAAACTAGAACACTTTGGTTTTACAGTGCAGTAATGTGTTCAAAATATGCAGTTGGAATTGCCAACGGTGAAGACCCAGATCAGACTGCTCCTTCTAGGAGCAGTCTGATCTGGGTCTGCACTGTTTGCTCAGACCTGTGTGTCCCAGTACATGGATTTTTTACGTAATTGCCCCATATTCTGTGACCATTAAGGTGAGTGGATACTCATGGGTATTTTTCCACCATTTTGTTAAAGGGAGGCAACTTTTGGGGCACAGTGTTGGCTTCCCTGTAAGAAAAAGCAGCCTTTCAAAATAAATTCCAGGAGATGATATATATATGCGAAAAGCTTACTATCAGATCCTGATTTATTTGTTGTATGTATATATGTGTTATTTTGAAAATTCTTGAATAAAATAATGTTAAAACCAAAATAAATTGATTCTTAAAGACAAAAGAATGCTCTTAAAGGAGCAAATTTTTTCCTTAAAGAATAAGGGAGGAAAAATGCTAATAATAGAATTGCTTCTCCAGAAAGTATTCCATTCATCTGGAGCACCAACATAATCTGTAAAAAGATAGGGGTTATGCTGAATTGATAGTAGAAGAAAAGCTAAACATGTGAATGGGAATATTTAATAGAGAAGTTTCTTTACAAATTTTACTTTAATGTTTTAAAATTTGAAAAACCTTTTTTTAATTCCCAGCAGTGTGTATCTTGCTTGTGGATTGCAACATAGGCATATTGCTGAATTGTTAGGGTGTATGTTTGCACTTCCAAGGGTGGTCACTCTGGCATGGAATTATTAACCTCCCCTCATACTATAGGAAGCTACTATTACAGGAAATAATATCTCTCTAGAGAAGGAAAAAAGTTGCTCCTCAGAGAGGGGGCTACTATTAAAGGAAAGAGCTCTAGAGCAAATTCTTTCCTTTAACAGTAGCTCCCTTTGCTGAAGGGCTTAAGCTACTAGGGAAGTGAGCACTATTCAATTAAAATTGTCTCCCTTGTGTAAATGGATGCCAAGCCATGTGGGTGTATCTAAACATCTTAAGATAGTACATGTAATTGGTTGTGATATAAGCTGGGACCCAAGAAAACCAACAATGTGGTTGTGTGCCCAGCACAGACTCAGATCAGCCTGGGCAGCCACCCAGTCTGTTTAGACCCTTCGCTGCATTTTTAAAGGGTAGCTTAGGATCTGAATTACCTCAATGTGGACAACAAAGACTCTGATCAGAATGGGTGGATGCCCAGGCTGATCTGAGTCTGTGCTGGGCGCACAACCACTTTTTTTGGTTTTGTCATGTCACGGCTCATAATTATATAATGTAAACTAATAAGTTTTACATGTCAACATCAGGTAACACATTGTTTTGAAACCTGATTCTATCTGTATTGTGTAAATGCAAAATAAAAAAGCAAGTTATTACCTAAGTTGGGTGAAAAGGTCACGTAGAATTACAACATGGTTGTCATTTTTGACAGCCCAGTTAAACATAATAGTGAATTTCAAATCTTTTTTTACACATCTGATCATTACACCCTAAATTCCTTGAACGGACTCTACCATCATTTTATTTGGACTAATTTATTTTTTTGTATAGAAAATCACAAGCAAACTGCCAAGCCGCTAAGGTCTACATAAAACTGCTCGTTTTAAAGTTGTTGCTCTTGCTGTTTTGTTGCTTTACGTCCAAGGTAAACAGCTATGGTCATGTTGGGATGGTCAGTTACCCTAACCACACTATTCCTGGGCTTTCACCTAAGTGGTCAATCAGTGCTAAGTGCGCATACTTTTGCCAGTAACTGACACCTGCCCTTCTTGAATCAGCAGGAGAAACCAAAGTAAGTAGCCGGACCAGGTTTCAAACCCAGGACCTTTGGCTCTTAAGTCAGACACGCTACCAACTGTGCTATGCGACCTGGCTCATTGAAAGTATTACAGGTCAAAATTAAAGTAGATTTTCTGTCTTAAAGAGACTTGGTATGTACCAGTTTCCAGTCTGGATCTGAGTTATATTTGTAATTATATCTGTTTTGCATTTTGTTTTCAGAGGCTGATTCTCTACCTCAGCATAGCAGCCATGTGTGACTGTATAGCATATCTAATGGTAAGTATGCATGTAGCGGAAATAACACTGCTTCATTAACATATTGAGTCCATTAGTACCAGTCACTTCTATAGATAAAAGATGGATCTAGATATTTAGAATTATTTTAGAAGGGAAAACTCTCATCTCATAGCTGAATGATGTAAGACTGATTTAGATATTTGGGGCCATTATAGAGACAGAAAATTCCTTCTTATAGCTGGATAAATATGGTAGATGGCCAAGCTTTACACTAATTACCACAATGACCCTAAAATTTCGGACACTCAAATGTCAGACAATTATTGTTCGAAAATTATTAGAAAGTGGATTTTACTCATATCAATACATCCAAATGATGCTTAGTGAATGGCAAACTTTGTAGACCCTGATCAAACTGCTCCTTCAGGAGCAGTTTGATCTAGGTCTACAATGCTTGCCCAGACCTATCTGTCAGAATATTTGGGATCATTACGATATAATATCTCTTCTGATAAATGCCTTAGGAGCATTGTATTTTGAAAACAGTGCTTGGGTAATCAGTCAAATTATGGTGGTCTAAAGCCAATCTTCTTGGAATTTTGCCCTCTTTTTCATATGAGGGCATCTATAAGAAAAACTTTTGCCCTCTTTTTCATATGAGGGCATCTATAAGAAAAATTTTTGCCCTCTTTTTCATATGAGGGCATCTATAAGAAAAACTTTTGCCCTCTTTTTCATATGAGGGCAACTATAAGAAAAACTTTTGCCCTCTTTTTCATATGAGGGCATCTATAAGAAAAACTTTTGCCCTCTTTTTCATATGAGGGCATCTATAAGAAAAACTTTTGCCCTCTTTTTCATATGAGGGCATCTATAAGAAAAACTTTTGCCCTCTTTTTCATATGAGGGCATCTATAAGAAAAACTATGATATTAAATGTCTCCATTTTGTAAATTCCATTTGATGTAAATCGTAGAATTGTTGGTAAGACATGTGATAACTAAGGTAAAATTGTGAATCTCTTTCAGGGTGAACTACATCCAGATGGTGCTGTGTGTGATTTCCAAGCATGGTGGCTTACATTCTTTGGTATGATTTTAACCTTTAAAGTATCCATAGTCCTATCAGTGGTAAAAATAGTCGAAGCACAAATCCTTATAAAATTGGTACAGCCTTCAGAACTGATGATAAAATATCGGTTGCTGTGATTTTTTTGTCATATAACTGGCAAAAAAGAAGGAATAAGGTTTCTTTTATACTTTTCGATGAATTATAGAGATTTCTCGGTGAAATCGAAACTGATAATCTCACTGTTTCAAACAGTGAAATTATCACTTTCGATTTCACTGTTTCAGAAATAGAATTTTTGTGAAATAGCCTCAAGTTTTTTGTTGATTAATAGGCTAAATCTTATCTGGCTTGACAAAAAATACGTCACGCATGTTTTCACGTCATTACGACATTAATGACGTCACTTAAAGTGCAAACGTAACATTGTTACTGCACGCGACGTCAGACCGCCTAAATCTCCTGTAGGCATTCTTTCATGGCAAATTTTCGGAGAACTGTTTATCAAAATGATATTTGGTGCTATTTTTCAGTTGCAAACTGCGTTTACAACCAATATCATACCCAATAAACAGGCTGGAAGCATCAAATTTGACGCAAAACGGCTAGAAAAAAAGTTGTGTTTCTGTCGTGATGGCTGACGTTCTTGAATAAACGGAATTATTGCGATTTTCAAGCATAAAAGAAATAGAAAATTTGACTTTTTCAGTGTAAGATGAATTTTTATTTCACTCATGAACACCAAAAGTGGTATTTTCACTCGTGGCTTCGCCACTCGTGAAAATACTGCTTTTGGTGTTCATTCGGTGAAATAAAAATCGATCTTACACTGAAAAAGTCAAATATCCTCTATATTTTGAATAAAACTTGACAAGTCTCTCCGTAAAAATACGGTTTTTGTTTCTGGTTCCCCATTGGGCATTTAACTCACACAACAGCGAGCCAAAAATGAGATCCATGCCTTACATTGTATTTTTATCAACTATTAAAGAACTGTATGTTGTATTTTTATCTTCTGTACCTTGTATTGTTACCTCTTGTACCTTGTATTTTTACCATGTTCTGAAACGTGTGAAATCGAAAGTAGGTCATTTTAGTTGCCAACTAGAATGACCCAGATATTTTTTCAAATCGTTTTTATGAGAAAGTCAAAGACGTTTGAATTTTTCAAAGCCGGCCAATCACGATCATATACAGTGAAGAAACTGTTGTGAGAAACTTGCAGCGATACTTCACGATAAAATATTTCATGCTGATAGAGCAATGGGGCCTTTAAATCACACAAAAGAAGACAAGGAATATGACTTTTGCAAAATTATTTTGACCCTTTAATCACAAAAAACAAGGCTCCAGGACAGCTTATATATAGACAGTAGTTAAAGATAGATAACATCTGTTTGTCATCTGTAAACATTTTAGAATGACATCTTCCATGCAAGTATAAGGCCCATTGTAATGAAATTTCATATAGAGACGCTAGAGGATGGGAACATGCCACTTGTGGAAGTCGAAATCATGATCTCCTGCGTGAAAGGCAAACATCTAGTCCTCAATGCTAGTCACTCCACTTTATTCACTAGAAAACAAATATTTATATATTCAGATTTAAGTAATTTCTCCAAATTCATCTTTTTAACAGATTGGGCAGTGTTACTGTGGGTGAACTGTATTACAGTGAACCTGTTCTTCAATGTTGTGAGAGGGACCATAACTGAAAAGTATGAATGGTGAGTTCATAAATATGGTCATATTGTATTAAAAGAGCACCTTTGGAAAGCAGCAAAAGTGGCTGCTTTGGGTGAATGGATATTCTTTGAAGGGAAGTAACTCTGCCATTTTCACTTTTGCCTCCCTTCTGAATGGAAGTCAACTTCTGTTGGAGCAAATTCTTTTAAGGGTTAACCCCATTTTGGAAGGGCTACCTCATCCAGGAAAGTGAACAGAAAGTCGCAAAAGTTATTCCTTGTTTTATCAGTTAACTGATAGTAATACAGAATTTTTATGCCAAAAGCAGTCCACATCATACCAGTCACAAACTAGGCTTATTTTGACAAACTCAGCCAGTACAAAGCAACTCAGTCAGTAGGAGCCAAACTCGCCCCATACTGGCTTAACTCGGCCAATACAACTCTGCCAGTATCGATGACACAAACTTGGCCAATATCAATAACATTAATTAATAAAATTGTCTTGAATTAAGAAATTTCATATTGGCCTTGTTACAGTTCCTAAACCCAATATAACAGACCTCAGACCTGTAAATGCTTTCACTGAGAATACCTGGTATTCATGGTAATTTTCGCGGTGTTCCATTTTTCGCGGTATTTCGCGGTCACTTAGAAACCGCGAATATTAAAATTGCGAATAATTTCCTGTTTCTTACAAAGTGTCTTCTGTAGACACCATGTTTATTTATTTTTGTTGTGTTTGCTTAGGTAGTTGCTGTAACTTTTCACTTGAGCCAGTTCTTTCATATACTGCGGCGACCCCGCCGCAGGTTAATGAAAGAACTGACTCAAGTGAGAAAGAAATAGTTTTGCTTTTCGTGCATGATGCTAACCGCGAATATTAAAAATCACAAAAATTTTTTGTTTATGTTCTCTACCCTTAACCGCGAAAATTTGAACCCGCGAAAATTACCGCATATACTGTAAGTAGAGAAAAGGTGAAGTTTTACACATACAAGGTGAATATTCTTTTACTTTGCTGTGTTGTGAGTATACCAGAAGTCTTTATTAAGGTATGAGGGGAGTTCAATAAGTTTGTAGAACTCGGGGGTTTAACTCACAGATTGAAAGATGGTTTCAACATTATTTTTCAATATAATCCTCCTTTACTTCAATGCATTTGGCCCACTTTACTGTTAAGCAGTCTATGCCTTTGAAATAAAAGTCGTCTGTTTGGTCCTCAAACCAAGCCTCTGTAGCAGCCTTGAGCTCATCATCATCCCGAAATCTGGTTCCACGCACGTGGGACTTCAAATGTCGAAACAGATAATAATTACTTGGGGCCAGGTCTGGACTGTATGGCGGGTGATTTAACTGCTGGAACTTGCACTCAGGAATAGCCGCTTATGCAACTCTGGACTCCACCCTTTGTTGACGATCTTGCATGTTCAGGTTTCTGGGTACGCACCTGGCAGACACTTTTGACATGCCTAAATGTTCATGGATTATAGTGTAAACACTCCATTAGAAATACCACATTCTGAAGCCAGTTCGGCAACTTTGATTCAGCAGTCGTTTAGCACAAGTCTTTCAACATGGTCGATCATCTCCTGGCTGATGACATCAGCAGGGCTACCTGGCCTTGGGTTACCTTCTAAGCAGTCTCACCCACGTTTAAATTCTGCTGATCACTTTGCCACTGTGGAATACTTTGGGCTACTATCACCATACACATCAGCCATGTGCCGGTGGATTTCTTTGGCATTTGCACCCTCCTTAGTGAGGAACTTTATGACTGCTCTGAACTCAATATTCTGACTTTCCATTTTTGCCTATGGGTATAGGTTTTCAAACAAAAAGTAAGAGCAAAAAATGTACGTATTGACTGACCGGCTGTTATCATTCAACTGACAAAGGTTTACACTGCACAAAAATGAAAAAAGAAAGCGTGAATTGTATAGAAAAATGTTGATTTCTACGAACTTATTGAACTCCCCTCGTATCAATAACATGTGAGTCCAGGATAAATATGGCAGAGAAACAAGGAAGTGTACCAGTGAATACAGATTTATTTGTATCTGCAGAGCCCTAGATAAGAGGGGTATTTGATGATAATTAGGGATAATTTTCTTTATTTCTCATTGAAACCATATGTTGTGACCCCTTATCTGAACCTTCTCGTTGAGACGGTTCAGATGGGGGGTCACAACATACGTTTTTATCCAGAATTAACAAAAATTATCCCTAATTATCACTAGAATACTCCCTCTTATCAGGGCTCTGGTATCTGTATTGTTAAAATCCTAGCTGCTAAACAGGAAATAGTGGTGACTGCAGAAGAAGATTCCACTATTGCAGTGGTAAGATTAGACCTGTCTGGTTTTGCACTAAAAAAATACCTCACTACGTGCTGGCTTCATGGGGAAAAGTGTAGACCCTGCTCAAACTGCTTCTGTTTGTCTACACTGTTTGCTCATATACAGACAAACCTGTCTGAAGGGGTCACCATATTAAAGCTTAGTCAACATTATGCAGAGGATCAGATCAAGTTTCTGTGGTAATTATGTGTATTAAGGTGAATCGCTGCACGTTCAGGGTAGCAACTCTATGATATGTATTTTTGCTTCCCTTTTTAGTCGGGTCCAACTCCTAAAGAAAAGAATTTGCTTCAAGGAGCAAATTCTTTCCTTTAAAGCGGTATTTCTGCCCCAATTTCACTTTTTTCAAAACCTTTGTATAAAGTTTTTTTGCAAATAATCCATTATAACTCTGATTTCCATTCACTTCAGGACTCCTTTTCAAGCAGAAATGATACTTTTTTTGGCCTTAGTATTAGCCTGTTTTACTTTCGGTGGACCCGGTAGAAAATCAAAACACACAGGAATATGTATATTCTCTATGTTACTCAAAGGGTTTACACACTAAATGAGCAGGTTTTCTTCTGCCTAAAAGTGTTTTAACTTTCTTAAAGGCAAAAATATAGGTTATCAGGCATTTTTAACAAAAAAATGGAAATGGTCATTTTGAGCAGCCATATAGCATTAAGAGTAGACCCCATTGGAAAGGCTAAGTCACTCAAGACAACAAATAGAAAGTCACAAAAGTCGTCCCCCTTAGTAAAAATGGTTGAAAACATGGAGGTGTACCCATGCATCTTAATAGACAATCTTACTATTGCAGGTTGTATCATATTGTGAGCTGGGGAATTCCTTTAATCATGTCATTGATACCCTTTATTGGAGACCAGTATGGCCCTGCTGGGGGTTGGTGGTAAGTAAAGAGACTATTATAGGTTTTGAAATGTTCATGGATGGTAATTTTTGGAAACTAGTGTAAAAGGAAGTACAGTAGAACTTTAATGGCTCAAACCCTGATGGCTAGTAAACCCTGCCTGGCTAGAACTCATTTTTAGGTCCCTAGGGGTCAGGTGTATAGAAACTAACCCTGGATGGCTAGAAATACCTTTGGCTGGAACTAATATTCATGGTCCCAAACCTGTTCGAGCCATTGAAGTTCTACTGTATTTTGCAAATTTTTGAATTCTTAAAGGTAGGTTCCTGTACTTTGGAATGCATTATATAATTTGATGATTTTTTATCCAAGTTGTGGGAAAGCACTTATAAAAAGGGAAAGAATATGTTTCGCTAAAAAGTGAAAGTAAAAAATTATTAGAAAAGTTGTTTTGCAAGGGATTTCCTAACTCTGCTTCGCACACCAGTTAGCGCTATTTTTAGTTCGCGCCAAAAATAGATAACACAGCTGATGTCATGCTGCATTCCATTTTGGGATAGTTTTCATCCGAATGCCATGCCAGGACCATGTAGAAGAGCTCACAGCAAGAGAAAATTGACATTTGGAGAATGACAGCAGAAATCGCGCACTTATAGATATATAACATAATTAGTTTTAGAACTGGAATTCCAACAAAAGAATATAAACCAAAGGGAAAACGACTATTTTTCTACAACATCTGACGATTTTCTCAGTAGCAACAGATTCAGAAAAATAAAAGAATGCAATACTACCCAGAAAAAGACGAAATTATTTTATGAACATAATTGTTATTGCTAGTCCAGGAACCTACCTTTAATTTTCATAACAGCTTTTTAGAATGATTAAGGACATAAGCATTACGAAACAGTTTTAATCCCTTACAAAGTTTGGCAAATATAAAATAGATCTGTTGATTCTCTTTAAAACCGTATGTTGTAGTTTATGAAAGAACTGCCTCTGTTAGTCAGCTTTAATGAGAGCCATAACATACGGTATTTCTTCATACAATTGCCCCCTGTCCAATAAATGCCTCTGTGAATGAACGTGAAAATTTCACCAAAATGGCTTAAGACCACTGAAGTTTGTCATTGACTGCTGAAATTTTATTTCCAAAATGCCATTTTATTTATAAAATTGCAATAACACTTGTGAATTGCAAGGTTGCAATAACACTTGTGAATTGCAAGGTCCCCAGGGTTGTTTATTAGAAGGCATACGGTATGTTTTTCTATGGAGAATTAGAAACTGATATTTCTAAATCATTGTAATGACCCTAAAATTTTGGACACCTGAAAGTCGGACAGTTATTGTTCAAAAATTCTTAGAAAATGGATTTTACACAAGTTAATGCATATCCAAATGATGATTAGTGAATTGCAAACATGGTGGATCCTGATCAAACTGCATCTGGGTTTACAATGTTTGCTCAGGCCTGTCTGGATACCATTGGATGCTCCACTTTTGCAGTGCAGTATGTTATTTGACAAACTTCGAACAAATAATCAGTCAAAAGTAATTTTTCTTAGAATCACCATAAGTTATAAGTGTCAAAAAAGCCTCTTGTTGTAATCTTTTTTTAATGCAGAAAGGGGATCGGACACATCTGTTTTTGTTTCAAAAGGAAACTATCTAACCATTTCTCTGTGTTTTTCAGCTGGATAAAAGATACGAGTGGTTGGCAGTGGAGGGTAGGAATGTAAGTTGCCAGAAACATTTATAATTATAATAAATATAGGGATCAATAATGGTTTTTCATGCATTAAGGTTTGCAAGGTCCCAAGGGAGATGTTGAAAATGGAAGGCCTTGGTTTTCAACATCTTCCTCAGGACCTTGCAAATGTTAATGCATCAGAAAAAATGTTTGATCGCTGTTATTGCATATATTCAGCCACAATGCTACAAAAAGAACGAAAATGTTTGAGCACTGTTTATCGGCCTCATTGCCATTTTCTTGCTGATTCTTACACTTACTATGCGTGTCTATAAAAATCCTCGTTTCAGGCCATGGTCAGCTGTCATGAATTTTTGTCCAACCTTTAGTAGCAGTTCACACAAGTCATTATCATGTTCATCACAGTTTTCCCTCAGTGTCGTCTGCATTTCCATTTTCACAATATCTGAATTTGTATAACTTTTCCTTACAAGTCTTCTATCGATAACTGCAAGTGCAATCTTGCAGCTTATTTCTGTACTGACAGAGTACCGCCCTGCAACTTGCATACCAAAAGTCGCAAAGCGAGTCATTATACTACAAGAATAGCTTTGTTTCATATGTACATGGTTTTGTTTTCTTTGAAACGTGCCTATTAATAGCGTGTGACACCGATATTTCTGCAGTAATACGCATTAAAGAAAACAGGTGTACCATTAAGCGTATTACTTTTGTATGTTCCTAATATTACAGTTTTGCATTGTGGAAATTGATTTGCCATTAATTTACAAAGTGTACACTTATTGTGTAATCTGCCTTTATAAGCTTACCATTATTTCACTAGTACCTTTTTAGCTCGCCTGAACGAAAGTTCAGGAAGAGCTATTGTTGTCACCCCGGCGTCAGCGTCCGCGTCCACGTCCGCGTCTGCGTCCGCGTCAGCGTCGGCGTCCGGATTGGATGTTTCGGTTAAAGTTTTTTAAAAACCCTATATCTGCTTAACCCATGGATGGATTCTTTTGATACTTGCACTGTAGGTAGATATTGGTCCAAAGTTTAACAGGGTACCACCCCCACCCCACTCCATGACCTTGATGTCAAGGTCATGGACTTAGAAAATTGGAGTATTTTTGGACTGGATGTTTTGGTAAAAGTTTTATAAAGCCCAATATCTCCTTAACCCATGGATGGATTCCTTTGCTACTTGCACTGCAGTTAGATATTGGTCCAAAGTTTTCCAAGGTACTACCCCCACCCCCCTCAGTGACCTTGATGTCAAGGTCATGGACTTAGAAAATTGTTTTTTTATTGATTGGATGTTTTGGTTAAAGTTTTTTAAAGACACATATCTCCTGAACCCAGTGATGAATTCTTTTTATATTTGCACTTTAGTTAGATATTAGTCCAAAGTTTTGCCGAGTACTACCCCAACCCCGCTCAGTGACCTTGATGTCAAGGTCACGGACTTTGGAAATTTGTTCTTTATTAAAGTTTTCTAATTGCATACTGATTCATAATGCTTGGCAGAGATTTAGTTTACACTTGAACTGATGTTAGACACTTGTTTGAGTTTTTACAAAACACTATATACTTACCCCACTGGATGACCTTGAAGTCAAGGTCATCGACTTAGAATTTTGTCTTAAAGATTTTGGTTAAAGTTTTATATTTATGAAGACATAATTTCACAGTGCCACGATGGACTCAGTTGATACTAATACTTGGACTGATGTTAGATAATGGTTCAAGGTTTTGTTACATCCTAGCCCCCCATTCCCCCCCCCCCCTCACCCACCCCCACCCACCCCTACCGCTTAGTATTTTGACCTCAAGCTCATGGACTTTGAAATTTCATGTGGATTTTTTTATTTTAATTTTACTTTAAGACTTATTTCTTAGATAGCTTTTGTTTATAAATGTGTTGTCATTGTGGACATGCTTGCCTGAAGTTTTATGCATAGAAGTCCACACCTCCAAAGCGACTGTGTGATGGGCAAGCACCTATTCAGGCGAGCTATGCTGTCAGGCGACAGCTCTTGTTTCTTTTTGAAATTTGAATTGTTGTGTACAAGCAGACAAGTGAAATAAATATTTCAGAAAACAGTTCTTCTTTCAAAAAAGAATTACTGGTTAAGCAGCTGTGCCTAGCAGCTTTCTGTGATAGAAATTATTTTTTGAATTGCCCAAGAGAGATAATCCTGAATTTTTCATGACCAGGGCCTGATTGTTCAAAATTTACCACATCATTAGTTAACGAGGCGTTAAATTTTCAGATGACTTGTAGGTAAAAACTTTTACTGAACAAATTTGAGAAGCTTTTGCAGTGCAAAAGCTTCTCAATTTTTCAGCAAAAAAAAGTACTGCAATTGATTTTGTGAGTACTGTAAGATTTAATGAATCCTCAAGTAACAACTGTGTTAAGCTAACGATGCTTTAAACAACTTGGCAAAGGGTGTCATTGTCTATGCTTGTGGGTGTAGACTGTAACATTAAGTTTTGCAGTATTTCAATACTTGTTTTAATCATGAAGATTGGAAATATGTTCCTTCCGTTTCAGATGGTATGGTCCACTGTTTGTGATAATTGCAATATTGTTTGTGGTTTACGTTTACATATCCTGCACACTGAGCAAAAAAGTAAGTAATTTTTTTTATTCTATATAATTCCCTGGTCCAGACTGGTGATTATTCTGAAGTACCATAAAATCTAAAAATTTGAACCCCTAAAATAATTACCATAATTGACCTGAAACTAGAACAGTTTGGTTTTGCATAGAGAAATGCGTCTAAAAGATGCAGATGAAATGACAAACATTGTAGATTCTGATCAGAATGCACCTATGGTTAATTTATTAGTACCCTTTCTGTAAAAATAAAAGTTGTTCATGAGATATTAATCTTATTAATCTGGGCCTGCTTGTTCAAAACTGACAATGTTATTTGTTAATGAGATGCTAAATTTTCAAATGTATTGCATGTAAAAACACCGCCATTTTTTGTGGAAAAATGTAGAAGCTCCTCACAATTTTTCTGCAGAAAATATGAGCACCAAGATTTCATGCATCCTATAAACGTAACAGTCATTCCAATGACTAATGACATTGTTAATCTGACAATGTTTAAAACAACTGGGCCCTGAGCTTTGAAAAAGGAGAGTATTGAGCAAAAAATGTGGATAAAATTTGCATGCATGTGTTGTGGCATTCCTTTAAAACTGTTTTTGTCAGAAAATTATACCACAATGTCATAATGTAAATTTTTAAGACATAAGACATCTGCCTCAACATAAATATGAGATATTCTATTTATCTTAGAAAATCATATACAAATAAAAATTAAGGTTTACCTTTCATACAGTACCTAACAGAGAAGGTTTATATGAGGTAATTCTAGGTTGGGCACTGGTGTCAAGATAGATGGTATAATGCCTTGATCTAGGTATAAAGTACATTATGGTCAAAGGGAGCAAACTGTATGAAATAATTACTAATTTTCAACTCAAGTTTTGGTATGTGGGTTCACCTCTATGTTTTTTGTTGTTTTATAAAGGGAAGTAAATTGTGTGACTTCCTGTTTGCTTTCCTTGATGATGTAACCTTTCCAAATATGGGCTCTACTCTTATACAAAAGAATTTGCCTTCAGAGAACAGGGTCCGAATTTATAAAACGACTTAAGTTGTTGCTATGCTGTTGCTGAGGCTAAATTTCTGTGAAGGAGATTCCCTACAACTATGAAATTTGCTCTGGAGGAACAGTCTTTTTTAGACTGTTCCTCCAGAGCAAATTTCATAGTTGTAGGATATCTCCTTCATAGAAATTATGACCTAGCAACAGCATAGCAACATCTTATTAAATTCAGCCCTAGCAACAGCTTAATATGTTTTATGAATACAGCCCCAGATTCTTTCAACGGCCCTGTTGACTGCCCGTTGAGAAGGGAGACAATGAAAATGACACAACAGAGTTGCTTTATACCCTTAAATTCTCACATTCTTCTTAATTTTGACATACTTTTGACTCTTTCACTTAAATTCAACAACTGCTTAGAGTTAGTGGAAAAGAAGTTTGTAGGCATTGCTGTCCTGGGGCTCAGTTTTCATTTATCATGACAGTTATTACAGGCATCATAGTATTTAGCTTTAAAATTGCTTTTTTCATGTGATTTTGCATCTACTAAGATCCGAATATTGTTAAGTGTGCTGAAACACTGTTGAATCATCAAGTTTTTATACCCCACCACACGTTAGTGGCGGGGTATTATGTTTTCACGTTGGCCGTCCATGTGTCTGTCCGTCCGTCTGTCCATCTGTCCGTCCATCCGTCCGTAATATGTATGTCCATCCGTCCGCACTTCGTTTCCGTTCTATAACTTAAGTATTGATCAACGGATTTCATTTAAATTTTGCATATGCGTTTGTACAAAGGATGTCTCGCTTGGGATTGTTAATTGGCAAATTTTGATCATTTCTGACAGAGTTATGTCACTTGTCACCTTAACAAAAATAGGTGAGTTAAACAGGTTTGCAGTGGCGGGGTATTATGCAGTCGTTTGTGATGCTTTTATTGCACCAAAGTCACCCCCATTAATCTGACGTTGTTGCCATTGATGTCATGTGTGGTTGATGTCATTATGGTTAATTGTTACAAATATGTCCCTTGAAAAAGGTCGTAAGAACCGAAATAAGTTGGGAAAAAAAATAAAATGAATTTCTAGGAGTTTGATTCCTTTGACAAAAGTATGGTAAAGAATCAGTGAGATTGGTCAGGAAAGAGTCTGAAAACATTGTTTTTAACTTCGGATGGCCAACCTGTTTCAATTGGCTTTACAATATTATAAGAAGAAAATATTAAAATGAATATATACAAATTAGGTTGAGATAGTATATCTAGATCTAGGTATATTGGTACCTGTGCACAACCATGATGTTGGTTCATTTTTACTTTTTTCCAGGTTTCAAGTTTATGTTTGTATTTTAAATTGCCTTTTACATGTTTTCTGTTCCTGTTAAATACTGTCAACTCTTGATATCTCAAACCCTGATATCTCAAAGTATGTTCATACATCAGATACTGCAGTTTGGACTACATTGCAACTCCTGTTATCTCAAACTACTGAACTCTCGAAGTAGTTTGGGATGAACTTTGACTTTAAGATATCGAGAGCTGACTGAATTTATCATTGTTTGTATTTGAGGGACAATACATTTGTAACCGGGAATTGTGTAATAAAGTACTGTTTTGAGTTTACATGTCTAATTGTGTTTCTGAAAATAGGTATAATTGGGAGCAAATTCTGTCCTTTAAGAGCATCTTTGGCATCCAATCAAATTGTCCATGACAGAACATTTTTCGCAGAACAAGAGCTCTTGTCGAAAATAAATTATCTTGTTTATTGTGAAGAATTACCGAATTAGAGTAGACAGTCAAGATTTAACCAGCTTATCAGTGTTTTTGAACAATTATGCAAAGTTGTGGGACAACTGTGTTTTGCAACGGATCGTCTGACTGGTCTGAAAGTAGCATGCACCAAGGGGAGCAACTCACTGCAGCCAGAAGGGGACGCTGCAGGAAATCTGATTTACAAATAGGCTGTCAGCCAAGGGTACATAAGGCACAAAGTGGACTTGGTAATCTTCGCTAGCAAAGATGCTTTAAAGAATAGATCCCGATTGAGAAAAGTGGCAAAAACAAAAATGGCAGTGTCACTTCCCCTGAAAGTGTACCTATTTATCTTGAATTATATGAGCCGCGACACGAGAAAACCAACAATGTGGTTGTGCGCCCAGTGCAGAGTCAGATCAGCCTTGGCATCCGCCCAATCTGATCACACCCTTCGCTAAGCGCTTAAAGGGTAGCTTAGGGTCGAAGTTACCTCCATGCGGACAGCGAAGGCTCTGAACAGACTGGGCGGATGCCCAGGCTGATCTGAGTCTGCGCGGGCCGCACGACCACATTGTTGGTTTTGTCGTGTCGCAGCTCATATTGGTTCTGTTACAGGCAGCCACATGGGAGGGAACATATGACCCAGATACAGAAAGGGCCAAGGTATTGTAAGATTAACCTTTAAAATACCAATAACAAAAATAGTTGAATTTGCAAACAGCGTAGATCCAGATGAGGCAGCTCATAATGAGCCATCTCATCTGGATCTATGCTTGTTGCCCTTCAGTCTTTGAATTCTCAATATGATACAGCTTGGATGGAAATATAGGTGTGTGCAAGTATGGTTACATACCCCTGAGCCACTTGGGGAATGTTGTTAATTCATTAATGTTGAGAATTGAAACAGAAAAGAATTTCAAAATTTTGTGGATGTAAATTTTTCGTCTACTTTTGGGCACTCTAAGGGTAGGAATCCCAGTAAAGTAGTTTTGTTGATAATTATGGGAAACTTTGTTCTTATTAGTGAACCTACAAAAACTCACTTAGAGGTGAGGCAAATTACAAATATTGTCAGAACTTGGAATAGACAGGTGTTAATTTATATGCTACAGGAAGCATCATTTGCTTAATAAAGTCACAAAGTTGTTAGTCAAGGATTTGTTAAGTTTTATAGTACACATAAAATCAAGCTGGCTATATTTTTTGCTGAAAAATGAGAGGAGCTTTTGCACTGCAAAAGCTTCTAGTTCAAAAGCTCCTGTTTTTTAGCTCACCTGAGCACGAAGTGCTCAAGGTGAGGTATTGTGATCGGTCTTTGTCCGGCGTCCGGCGTCAACTTTTGCTTTAAACAACTTCTTCTCCAAAACTGCTAGCCAGATTTCGAAATAATTTCACAGAAATGTTGCTTGGGGGACTCTACCAAAATTGCTCAAATGGTTCCGCTCCGCTGATTAATATGGCCGCCAGAGCTAAAAATAGAAAAACCTTTAAACGACTTCTCCTCCAAAACTGCTGGGCCGATTTTGAAATAATTTCACAGAAATGTTTCTCAGGTGACCCTCTACCAAAATTGCTCAAACGGTTCCGCTCCGCTGAACAATATGGCCGCCAGAGCTAAAAATAGAAAAACCTTTAAACGACTTCTCCTCCAAAACTGCGGGGCAGATTTTGAAATAATTTCACAGAAATGTTCCTTAGGTGACCCTCTACCAAAATTGCTCAAACGGTTCCGCTCCGCTGAACAATATGGCCGCCAGAGCTAAAAATAGAAAAACCTTTAAATGACTTCTCCAAAACTGCTGGGCCGATTTCAAAATAATTTCAGAGAAATGTTCTTCAGGAGACCCTCTACCAAAATTGCTCAAACGGTTCCGCTCCGTTGAACAATATGGCCACCAGAGCTAAAAATAGAAAAACCTTTAAACGACTTCTCCTCCAAAACTGCTGGGCCGATTTTGAAATAATTTCACAGAAATGTTCCTTAGGAGACCCTCTACCAAAATTGCTCAAACGGTTCTGCCCCGCTGAACAATATGGCCACCAGAGCTAAAAATAGAAAAAAGCTTTAACATCATCGTTTCTAAAGCCAATGGCTCGATTTCAAAAAAAATTCACAGAAATGTTTTACTCATGGCTCTGAACAAAAGTTGCTCAAACGGTTCCGCTCTGCTGATCAAAATGGCCGCCAGAGCTAAAAATAGAAATAAATCTTAGAATGACACAGAGGGCACAGTTATGATCCAATCATCATGAAACTTTGTCAGAATGTTTATCTTAATGAAATCTAGACCATCTTTGAAACTGGGTCATGTGGGGTCAAAAACTAGGTCACTGGGTCAAATCTTAGAAAAACCTTGTGCACACTCTAGAGGGCACAGTTATGATCCAATCAATTGAAACTTTGTCAGAATGTTTATTTATATAAAATCTAGGCCAAATTTGAATCTGAATCTTGTGGGGTCAAAAACTAGGTCACTAGGTCAAATATTAGAAAAACGTCATGTACACTCTAGAGGGCACAGTTAGGATCCTACCTATGTGAAACATTGTCAGAATGTTTACTTTCATGAAATTTATACCAGATTTGAAACTGGGCCATGTCAGGTCAAAAACTAGGTCACTAGGTCAGTTCTTAGAAAAACAGTGTGAACGCTTTTGAGGACACAGTTTTGTTCTAATCTTCATGAGACTTTGTCAGAGTGTTTGTCTCCAAGGAATCTGAACCAAGGGTGCAACTTGGTCATGTTGGGTCAAAAAGTAGGTCACTAGGTTAAACCTTAGAAAAACATTGTGTACACTCTAGAGGGCACAGTTTTGATAACTTTGTCAGAATGTTCATATCCAAGAAATCTAGACCAGGTTTGGAACTGGGTCATGTAGGGTCAAAATCTAGGTCATTAGGTTAAATCTTATAAAAACCTTAGGTACACAATAAAGGGTTCATTTTCCATTTAATCTTTGTGAAACTCTGTCAGTCATATGGATGTCTCTGAGGTTAAGTTCACAGGATACTCAGGTGAGCGATCCTGGGCCATCATGGCCCTCTTGTTTGGGGTTTTTTTTTCAGCCAAAAAAATGCAGCGTTTTTGCGTATAACAGGTTTGAAAATATAATATCACATTATTTAAAGACATTGTTAGTTTTGAAAATGAGCACAGGTGTAGACTTATCCAGTTTTACTGTCTACTGAATTATAAGAAGACAACATTGAGAGCAGTAGTAGCTTGTGGCCCAGAAGAAATTTTATTATACCCCCCGCAAACTGTGTTTGTGGGGGGTATACTGTTTTGACGTTGTCCTTCCGTCCGTCTTTCCATCCGTCCATCCGTCCTTCCGTCGGTCCGTCCATCCGCAACGCTTTAAATTTGCTCCAATTTGTTTCAAATTTTGTCCATAGATGCAGCATAAGAAAATAGTGGATACGTATTTTTCAATTTTTCCTGGAAGGTTTTTATTGCAGAGTTATGCCCCTTTGTATTTTTCATGAAAAAAGTTTGTTATCGCAACTCCTCCTAGATGGTTTGACGGATTTTCTTGAAATTAAGTATGTGAACAGATATTAGTATGAAGATGTGCATTAGGGTGTTGATTTTAAATACTGCCCCTTTCTGCTTGAGTTATTCCCCTTTTTGATATTTTTTGCCCTATTTTATGGGGTTTTTGCATTAAATTTGATCCAATTTGTTTCAAATTTTGTCCATGGATGCAGCATAAGAAAATAGTGGATACGTATTTTTCAAATTTTCCTGGAATGTTGTTATTACGGAGTTATGCCCCTTTGTACTTTTCGTGAAATAAGTTTGTTATCGCAACTCCTCCTAGATGGTTTGACAGATTTTCTTGAAATTAAGTATTTGAACAGATACTGGTATGAAGATGTGCATTAGGGTTTTGATTTTAAATTCTGCCCCATTTTGCCAGAGTTATTCCCCTTTCTGATATGTTTTGCCCTATTTTATAGGGTTTTTTCATTAAATTTGCTCCAATTTGTTTCAAATTTTGTCCATGGATGCAGCATAAGAAAATAGTGGATACGTATTTTTCAGTTTTTCCTGGAAGGTTTTTATTGCAGAGTTATGCCCCTTTGTATTTTTCATGAAATAAGTTTGTTATCGCAACTCCTCCTAGATGGATTGACAGATATTCTTGAAATTAAGTTTGTGAACAGATATTGGTATGAAGATGTGCATTAGGGTTTTGATTTTAAATTCTTCCCCTTTCGCCAGAGTTATGCCCCTTTTTGATAATTTTGCCCTATTTTATAGGGTTTTTGCCGTTTTTACTTCCATTTTATTCAAATTGGGTTACTAGATGCAGCATATGAAAAGAGCTGGTACATATTGTTCAGTTTTTCCTGGAAAGTTTTCCTGCAGAGTTATGTCCCTTTGTAGATTTCGTAAGAAAAGTTGTTATTGCTACTACTCCAAGACCATTTGACGGATTTTCTTGAAATTAAGTATGCGAACACATATTGGTATGAAGATGAGCATTAACCCTTTTTGCATGAGTTATGCCCCTTTTTTATATGTTTTGCCTTATTTTGAAGTTTTTTTCGGCCATTTTCACTTCCATTTTATTCAAATTTGGTGCACAGATACAGTAGAAGGAAAGAGTTGGCACATATTGCTCTGTTTTTCTCAAAAGGGTTTTCCAGCTTTGTTGTACCCCTTTGTTGTCTTTGAAAACAGAATTTGTTGTCGCTACTTCTCCTTAACTGTTTGACTGATATTAAATATGTGAACACATATTGGTATATAGATGTGCACTTGCAGTTGTCATAACATGTATGCTGTGTAAATGTAAAACTTAAATGACAAAGCTGCATGCCTAACTGTTAAATGCGGGGGGTATTTAGTAAGCCGTGCTTACTGCCACCTCTAGTTTATTGTGGTTTCTCTTGTTTTTTCAGCAAACATTAAAAGATGACATTATGCCATTGAGAGCATACCCATTTGTTTATCTGGCTGCCACTTTCTTTCCACTCATTAACAGGTGAGTACTTGAATGGACAGGTGCATTAAGGAAAAAAATCTTCTTCACCGGTGATTTATCATTGATTAGCAAATAAGCTGTGACACTACAAAACCAACAAGGTGGGCATGTGGGCCCATTGAAGTCTCAGATTAGCCTGGGCATCCACTCAGTCCGATCAGAGTCTTTGCTGTGTAGGGTCTAAGCTACCTTCATTTAGACAGCAAAGACTCTGATTAGACTGAACAGATGCCCAGGCTGAGATGAGTCTTCACTGGATGAACATGCCACTTTCTTGGTTTTGTTTTGTCTCACAATTATTGCAAAGCTAGAGTGAATTAATATTCACTTTGGCCTGGTTTAAACATATTTATTGTTTCTCTATTGCAACTAACATACAATCAAGTGTAAACAGTACAAGCTAAGGGATTGGAACGAAAGCAAAATGCTTATCGAGTTCCTCTCCCTCTCACTTTGACCTGACAACACTTATTCAGGAACAAGCAGAAAACACAATATAGTTTATGCTTTCCTGGTGTGAGTGTCTTTGACATACAGATGTTTAAAGTTTGGAAGTTTCCTATTATAGCTCTAAGTTGTATTTGGGCCTGTTTGTGATAGTGTGCAGACAGGCTAGATATTTCAATTCCTTTTTATTTCAAACTACTGGTATCTCAAAGTAAATTTTCTGGGAGGAGAAAATGTATTTTGAGATATCAGTAATTTGATTAGAACTACGACTTTGAGATATGGAGAGTTGACTGTATATGCATTTTGATTATTTCAGAATTTCAAACTACTGGTATCTCAAAGTAAATTTTCTGGGACCAGAAATTTGATTTGAGATATCAGTAATTTGATTAGAACTACGACTTTGAGATATGGAGAGTTGACTGTATATGCATTTTGATTATTTCAGAATTTCAAACTACTGGTATCTCAAAGTAGATTATCTGGGACCAGAAATTTGATTTGAGATATCAGTAATTTGATTAGAACTACGACTTTGAGATATGGAGAGTTGACTGTATAAGCATCTTGATTATTTCAGAATTTCAAACTACTGGTATCTCAAAGTAAATTTTCTGGGACCAGAAAATTTACTTTGAGATATCAGTAGTTTGAATCGAACTTCAATTTCAGAATTCAGAATGCTATAGATGTAAATCATCCTGTGTTTGCTCTGGTTCTCTTGGCTTCGTTATCTGCACCTCTTCACGGTGAGTATGATAAGTTTCCTTGTCATTGTTAGTTGCATAGTTTTAACAAATGCTGCTTACGCATATTTTTTAAACTATATTGATTATGTACAGTATTCAGATTAGAAGTTTTGAGTGTTTTAATGTTCCTGAATAGCTCTATATTGCTAACAGCTGTAACAGTTTAGCAATAGTTTTTACCATATTAATTTGGTTGTAAGACAGGGGATTTCTCTTCCAAAACAATCGCAAAAATCTAGATCAATCTTTCAAGATTGATCTAGACATTTTGGATTGTTTTGGAAGAGAAAACCCTATCTGATAGCCAAATTGCACAAGAATGATTTACATATTTGGGGAACTTTTGGAGAGGGAGTCCTGTCTTATAGCTGAATTTTGTGAAATTTTGCGCTTCTTAAGTTTCAGGAAAAAAAAAAGTGAAATGTTTTGCACCACATTCAGACTGAATTTGCTGAGTAACAGAGTATACCCAGATCAGACTGCTTAAACTCTGACCTGGGTATTATTCATTTACTCACATGTTTCTAAATACATTCTAACAGAAGAAACTGACTTATTCACATAAGACAGATAGCATACTCAACATGTTTAGTCATTAAGACTATGTGTAAAATAGGGAAATGCTGCAGTCTAATGTTAGAAGACGGCATTGAATGACAGATAAGATTTCTGCATGGCTGGGAGATATAGTGCTTGTTTATGTGCTGTTGTGCTTAAAAAATAAAATTTTGAAATTTAGACACTTTATATCTGTTTTTTTCACAGGTGCTTTGAATGCCATTGTGTTTGGTTTAGACCGAGAAACAAGAAGACGACTTACACCATCACAAATAAGGGTAAAGTCTTGTTTAGTTCATTTTCGTCTCAGCTGGGAGTCTGCTTATGATAGGCATTCTTTTCTAACAGTTTAAAGATGTACTGCTTTTACAAAAACTGCTTTCATGACTTCCTGTTTGCTTCCCTGGATGATAAAGCCCTTCCAAAAAGGGCTCTACTTTTAGAGGAGCAAATTCTTTTCTTTAAAAGTTGACCTTCATTCAGACAAGGAGCAAAACAAAGTTGCCTCTCCTGAAATGCTTTACAACTCCTCGTTTTGTGGAGTGCCTAAGTTACAAAATTTGAGGAAACCTTCATTTGAATATATGGTGAAAATGTCATGTTTGTATCATCAATTTGATGATACAAACAAACATGAAATTTTCACCATATTTTCACTATGTCATCCACATTCAAAAATTGATTCCTGGCCACCTGAAGTTCATCCATTTTCAAGATAGCCACCAAGATTCAAAATGGCTGCCAATGGATGAATGGATAGATGACCTGAGATTGTACGTCCTTTTCAACAGTATTTCAGTCATATCAGGATGATGGGATGGTGATAATGAAAAGCTTTTTGCAATGGAAATTTAAAGAGTAAATACACTTCAGGAACTGACTGAATCAGATCCCAAACCCTATCTCCAACATCAAAGGGAAAGATTGACAAAGACATTCCAACAAACAATAAATTACAAGTGATAAGCTGAGTCAGCAGCTCTTTCCCAAATAGGTGGCAACTCAGCTATCTTTACTTAACTAAATAATTTAGACCAACAGAAGGGTTTAAATGAAAACACAATAAGTTTAACAGCACCGAACATAAAACAAATGCAACTGCAATGAAAGTACCGCCTCGGGACGGTCAGTAATAACTACTGGGAGGTTTAAACCAGTTTTAAAGGGCCCAAAACCTTCACCCTCACCCTCCGCCAGGGTGCAAACATGTACCACACAACAGACTAAACAAATTATACAAACCCCCTTTTTGGTAGGAAAGATTCTCTCCTCAAGTGAGGCTTGAACCTGGGTCTGCTAGATCAGTTGGCCAGAGCTTAACCCACTGAGCTACCGGGGCTCTGCTGCCAATGGAACAAATGGAATTATACATATTTGAAGATGGAATATTTCACTAAAGAAATAATTGAAGCCTAATATTGTAGTAGCAGGAGTTTGATAGGTTGCCTTTCACAGCAACTATGGTCCTAAAGTCTCCCCATTATGGGACGAATGAGACTGGCTAAATTGCAAGATGGAAGAGTGTTACAGAATTTTTTTAGGCATCTAAATATTTTGGTAAAAATAGTCTGTTACGCAGAAGGTTTTACACACGGTCGACACGGGTGTAGAGCCTTATGCGTCGCCAGGACGGCGGAGGGTGATTTCTGGTTAGAGGGTTATCTACCAGTGTATTACACTAACAAGGAAACTCTAACAACGTTAGAATTTTTGAAGTTTATATATAATGTTAATTCTATATACAACAATACAATTTACAACTGTCACAATTACAATACTATACAACACATATCAGTTCATGTCGCTGGCCCAAGTAAGGTGTTTGTTTCAAATCTGCAATCGATTTGCGTATAATACGCAAATAGATTACCGTCTGACGTCAACACCGTACTCGGCTCAGCGCCATGAACTAAAGGAAAACACAAAGAACAAAAAAACGTTAGTTTGAGCTCATACAAAAAAAACAAGGCCTTATGTTGGTAGACTTCAATTTGTCGTTCCTTGGATCATATCATGGGCCAGTCCATATAACATGAGGAACACCAACTTATATTAATATGCGCACGCTTATATACTGGTCGCTCCCTGGATCGTACCAGGGACCAGTCTAAATATAATATGACACACTTTAGTGGACGAACACTGTCCCACTTTCACCTCCGCAGTAAAAATAATCGACTTCGCCAATATTTTGTGCTTCCCGCCTCTGCTTGGGAAACATACACAAGCGGCGTTGTAACTGCCTCTACCCGGGTTGGTATTAACCTGGAGATGGGTATAGGATCTCCAGGTGAGACGTGGCTCTAAGCCCTAACAGCTGACTGCCGGACTTGATGTGCCTAAAAATAACGAACTTACACTTAATACATTGTAACTACATAATAACAATACGTAAGACTTGGGCCTGTCTTGGAAATACCATACAACGCCCTCGGCGAATGCCGAGCATAACGTGCACACGCCAGCCGTGTCACTAGACACGACTCGCGCTCACGATGTAAAGCCAAAATTGAGCTTACCACTTCCGCCAATGAAGAAACGTAGATCCTACCACGCATGTGCCTCGAAGGATCTGACGTCAAACATTGTCAAGAAGTATACTGACGTCAACAGGCATTACCATGACATACCCCACATAAAACATGAATAATCTAGACAATGACCTATCTACATTAAATTGATTTACCAAAAATTAAACTCGCATATGTATTAATTCATTTCTTTAAACTAAGCGTATTACCATTTGCCATAGAATATAATAACTTAATAAGTGTTTCTAACACATTTGGGATCATAACGTTTTATCTGACATCATGACGCCAATGATGTTATACCATATGATGCCATCTAGTGAAGGCAAATCAAACGCATGATGACCAAATGTTACCATTATAATGTATGGAAAAAACCCTTAATGCGGTGCTTGCTATGACGTCACTTGACGTCGCGAGTATGTAAATTAGTTCCATTACAAATCAATCTACTTCTACAGGCCACATATACGTGAAACTAATATAAAAAGTGCTGACGTCGCAATAACATGATGCAACTGAATAACATGAATGCAATTGACGTCACTGGACGTCAAATAGACACACACAAGTGAAACTAATATAAAAAGTGCTGACGTCGCAATAACATGAATGCAACTGACGTCACATGAATAACATGAATGCAACTGACGTCACTGGACGTCAAATAGATGCACACCATTGCAACCAACACCAGTGATATAAACTATTTCCGTAATTTACAAAACTTCTTAATATACAAATACCATGGGCAACATGGTCAGTAACAAAATCAGTCGACACATGCGCAGCTTGATCACTGTCAACAAAATCAAATCAGTCGACACATATAATCATACCATATCAATCAGAAGTCACATTTTTCATTCTTAGCCAAACTATTCTAAATAAATATAATAAAATCTTACCGTTCAGGTCTTAACATAGAAACTAGGCACACGACAATATAACATCCATCAATTCACCTTAGAATTAAACAGCCACGTCTAACTTTTCATTAAAGAATAGGCGTATAAATACTATGCGTCTCACTTTTAAATCATGCGACACGAATCTAAGCGTGCAGGTATTCACCTTAAAATCATGCACCACGCCGTCCACAATCAAGGGACTCGTGCAGGTATTCACCTTAAAATCATGCAATACGCTGTCCACGAGAGGTATTCACAAACACGTAGCCACAATTTCTGTAAATGTTTTATTACTACAGTTGCCCTAAAAACTGTAGCTCTACTGATTGAAAGGATTAAAATGATTTCGACAACATAGTCGACGATCGGATCCATTTCGTAACATAGTCTTTGAATTTTTGCAGGTTGCTTTTCACAACAAGTTTGGCCCTAAAGCCGAGATCAGAGAGTATAATGAGGACCTGAACGTCCATGGGGACCCGGAGTACTGACAATTACTGGCGCACACAGCTGATGGAGACTGATGCAATCTCAATATGATCTGGGTCAAAGAAAGGCCTGATCAATATCAACATGATCTGGGTCAAAGAAAAGGTTTACAAGACTCAATATGATCTGGGTTACTGATGCAATCTCACACAGAACCCCAGATAAAGTGAGGTTTTCAGGATAATTCTGAGACAATTTTTCTTATTTCTCAATGAAAACATATGTTGTGACTACTCATTAGAACCATCTCAGAGAGATGGTTCTTATTAGGAGACACAACTTATTTTTTTATGGACAAACATGAAAAATTACCTATAAAATTATCCTTGCAACCTATTCTTATCTGCACCTCTGATATTATTCTCAACATGATCTGAGTCAAAGAACAGCTTACAAGACTACTGTACTAGTACTCAAATGTTCACAGCATATAAATATTCACAGTTTTTGCACATAATGCTTCTATTCAAACTCAAATCAGAGCAAACACACAAATTTTACTTTCATAATGTGGACAGTCACAACCAATTTGGTAAGATTTGAAGTCTTCATACGATTAAATATATAATTTTGACAAAGTAATAATAAAGAAAATTGACAAAATCACAGAAATTTAATTTCTTTTCGAAATTATAAAACACAATACATTATTTTATGCCGCATAAACATACCTTTTCTTTTGACACAGTTCATATCTTTGTGTATAAAAACAGAGCTCCAGATAGGGGGTGGGTGGGGTTGATGATATTTCTGGGGTAACTTTCTTAGTTCTCCACAAAAACATGCCTGCATGAAAAATTCATTGTGACCTGTCATTAGAGCTGCCTCTGTGAGGCAATTCTAATAGGGGCTACAGTATGCATTTGGAAGGCACATTCACCAAAGTTATTCAGACTTATTATCTGAACCGCCCATTACCTGGAGCTTGTCATATATAATATAGATAACACATTGTAAAAGAAACCTGCCTAAAAGATACTGCATTTTCTCACATAAATGTTCTAGTTTATGAAGCTGATTTATATTGCGTTGAGTTTTGTAATCTAGCAGTTTTCTGTGTAAGTTCCAAGTCTGCAAATTGCCAAAAGTGATTTGTTGGACATTCCATAAAATTTCAGTTCCAAACTACTAGAATAATTCCTTTGAAGATTTTTAACCTCAAGATTTTTGAAACTGGCCCCGAGGTTATAAAACTTTTTTCATGCTCAACTCAGCTGAGCATGAAATTTTACCTGCTAATAAATAGCAAATTACTGATAAGTACAATTGTATTCTTGCTCAGCTTTGCTGAGTATGTAATTTTCTCTGCTTATGAATATGAAAATGCCAACATTAGTTGGCATTTTCATATTTATCAGCAGAGAAAATTTCATGCTCAGCTGAGTTGAGCACGAAAAAGTTTTATAACCTCGGGGCCTGATCTTTCCACTAATGGATTTGTCTGCATCCACTATTTAGAAGAAAAGTATGTGACAAAAAATGTTAGACCCATAGATCCAGACAAGATGGCTCATTAAGAATTGTTTGGGATGGATTGGCTGTATTTGCACAGAGGTCTGTGTAGATAAGTCATAAGATGTAGGATAAGAGCTGTTCAAATATGTGAGAAAATGCAGTATTTGTTCTGTCAGAAAGAGGTTTACATATAGTCAGTTACTTAACAACTTGAGTCTCATACAGCTGTGTGCCATAAGTTATATGAACAGAAAAAAACACTTCCCACAGAATGCCATATATGTATACATGTAGTTGCCTAAAGTATGGCAATATTACTAATCAAAATATTTTCAAAGAACAGAAATCTAGCTTAGGGTGGGTTATGCTGACCATATAGCATATTGACTTGGCTATAACATGGGGAGGGGGGGGATTCCTTCCAAAACAATGCAAAAATCTAGATCTGTCTTACAAGACAGATCTAAATTTATGGGATTGTTTCAGAAGGAAAAAAACTTATAGCTGATTTACACCAGACTGATTTAGACTTTTGACATAGTTATAGCAGAATAATTATGGCATTGATAAATTTTCTGTTTCTCTTTAACACATACATTCTGACCCATTTTTAGAACAACCCTACTGAGGTGGTTGTTTTTTGGGGCACAAAGAATATTTATATGGAGAAAATTTGAAAAAAAAGAAAATTCTCTGTATAAAAATATATTTTTGCTACCTCACCAGTAAGAGGTGCAAATACAATTAAGGTGAATGGGTACACCTCCATGTTTATTCATTTTTTGCAAAGGGAAATAACTTGTGACTTCTTATTTGCTTCCATTGACAAAGAAGCCTTTTTCGCATTCAGGAAGAGCTATCGCACTACCCCCAGCGTCGGCGTCAGCGTTGGCGGTGGCGGCGTTAGCAAAATGTTTAAGTTTAATGTTGAAGTTTTTTATGTGATGGGCAAGGCGCTGTCAGGCGAGCTATCCTGTCCCTGTGACAGGTCTTGTTTAAATGGGTTCAGCTCTGGAAGAAAAAAATTTGCTCCTATAGGAGCAAATTCTTTCCTTTAAGAGTTAACCCCATTGAGAAGGGCCCTTTCAAAATGGGTTCAGCTCTAAAAGAAAAAATTTGCTCCTGTAGGAGCAACTTCTTTCCTTTAAGAGTTGACCCCCATGGAGAAGGAAGATAAGAGTGTAAATCATGTAGTTGCTTCCCCCAAAATTGTACTATTTCATGTTAATGGAAATTATAATAATTGTCAAAACCTGTTTTAACCTGAATCTCTGCAAAGATCCTAGTTTTGTAAGTTTTAATTGCTTTCAGTCGATTCAATATAGATTTGATACAATTTTGAGTTAGGTCAGAGACCATGTTTAGCTTATTTATAATGCACCAGTCATTTGCATCTCTGGTTACGTCAAGGCTGGGGTGAAGGGGGGACTTCAACTTTTGTCTGTGCAAAGCCCCAGTTGATGCCCGGCATTGTTGGGACAAATGTCTGATCAAATCCGTATTAACTCTTTCGGCGCCATTGTTGCCCAGATCGGCTGTTAGGCAGAGCACTTTTGTTGTATTAATATGACTGGCACAGTCCCATTAACTATCTCCATTTTACGACATTAGCAAGGGAAATAATTCAAAGTCTACGACCAAATTGTGGCAAACAGAGATTTTTATCACGAGAAAAACAAAAATTGGCTGTTTTTGATGAAACCGAAAGGTTTATTTACCCTAAAACCCAATATTTAGTCAAAATTAATTTGGCGCTGGCAAGTGCATTTCTATATAAACTTGGCACCAAAAGAGTTAAAAGCCCTCTCTCATTAAGGAGTGTGATAGGGACTTTGTTCTACAGTTGGGGTCTGTATCATTATCCCAGGTATTTTGACTGCTAATCAAAAGCATCCCCCCTTCCCCCATGCAAACCACTGCATGGACAATGCTAAGCCTACTTAAGGCTGCTATCCCTGACAACAGTACTTGGGCCTGCTATCCCCAGCAGTCCCTCAGCCCTAGGGTAGCCCTGTTTGTAAAGGACTGGTGCATAACAATTTGATTTCTGATAACAATGCTCAGTAGCAATGCAAAATTATGTTAGCTGCAATGTATGTCAATATTTTTTTTGAAGTATGTTGAAAGTATGCAGGGGAGAATCTCAGAATAAAGGACTTCTATGCTTAAGACGTGAATTTTCCCCACGATTAAAAAGTTATTCGGATCATTGACTTCTGCTTTGCATTTATGACTATGACATGTAACTTGCATGACAAGTGAATTTTCAAGTGTTTGTGTCTATGTAAAGTACAATGTACGTTAAAAATACGTTGACGTTGACGTCATTGTTGAGATAAATTGTAAATTATCCTCAAACTGATCGTTGAAATAATGATTTATTGTATGCATTTCGCCCTTTTTGACTTGCATTACTTACATAACAGACAACACTGGATAGTTTTGACTATACGTATGTGACCTTGACCTCATTTCAAGGTCATGGTACACAATATAATCCTTGAAGATCACAGTGCTACTGTTGACCATTCTTCTTCTTTGGCTTACTGGGTATCGTTCCCCCCCGTGACCCAGCTTCCCACTCATATATATTGCGTTCTTGCATCGCATAAGTCTGCTGCATGAAGGAAATGCTGGGTCACGGGGGGGAAAGTACTTGTATTTTAATTATAGTGAAGCGTTCTCTTTTGGCCGCTTTTACCGGAAGTATAACTGTGGCTTTGCATGTTTAAATGCCAGTCAGGCGTAACAAGATGAAAATAATTGCTTTGTATTGTGATATGCGTTCATTTAGCATGCATTTATGACAAAAAATTATGGAATGAATGACTGATTTTAATATTTTTATTACCTTAAAAAATGAGGTGTGCGAAAAACTTTAGGATAGGTAGAGTCAGACTGGATTATCTCCCCGTGTCTTTGGGTCTGAATCACAAATGATCTGATTTCATACGGTTTACATATTTGTGGAAGCTTTGCTAAGAAAAATCTGCACAATTTATACTTTTGAAAATTCGGACCTGTCGCGCCGGTCTAATGGGGAAAATCCTCGCCTTAATCATAGAAGTCCTTACTGTAGGACTGTGCAACAGCTTGTCAAATTTTTCATTTGCATAGATTTGTCTATAGTACACCCACCACCCATGGCATTTTCATTTGATCACCTTCATTTATTCTTGGGTTTCAAATAAGAGGAGAACTTGATGATAAGTCCTGGTTTTATCATGCATCTACTGCATAATTCACCTGATAACAGTGGTATGATAACATGATATGATATCATTTCACAGTAGAACTGCGCTTGTGCGAATGTTATCAGGTCATGCCTTACAAAGCGAACTCTGAAGACAATTGGCTACACACTGACGTTGGCCGTGATATCAGCGTTTGATTGGTTAATTGACGTCACCGACTTACGTCATAACGCATTCGTGACGTCAGCAAGTTTGAATAAAATTGCGTTTGCTTATCACTTGTTTGCCGCTCTTTACGCCGTAAAATCTTCATGATGCATGATAAATAGAAAACCACGTAAGTGTCTTTTGATATCGAGTTTATCAGGCTTGACCAGAAACACATCGGACTGGCTCGGCAAGCCTCGCCATTCCTACGCTGTTTCTGGTATCGCCTGATAAACTTGATATCAAAAGACACTAACATGGTATTCTCTATATAACTGTACATACAGTAAACTCTCAAACACTGATATCTCACAATACCCTCATATATTAAAAATATAGTTTGGGCACATTTCCTATTTTTCTTTACATTTCACCCCCTGTTATCTGAAACTACTGGTATCTCGAAGTAAATTTTCTGGGACCTGAAAATTAACTTTGAGATATCATTTGTTTGAGATGAACTTTGACTTCGAGATATCGAGAGTTGACTGTATGTAAAATTAATAGTCAGCTTTTGCAAAGGTTTAATGGTGCCAAACAACCACAGCTTGGAACATTTTAATGCCAAAATGTATATAAGAATTTGTTAAGCCTTGAACATTAGTCATTTTGTTCCCCAAAAAATAAAAACAACTACAGAAAATACTGATTTCTCATTAGAATTGTATTGACAGAGGCAAAATAAACACCACCAATACCGTATACATGGTAATTTTCGCAGGTTCAAATTTTCGCGGTTAAGGGTCAAAAACATAAATATTAATATTTGCGATTTTTAATTTTCGCAGTTAGCAACATGCTCAAAAAGCAAAACTATCTCTTTATCACTTGAGTCAGTTCTTTCATTAATCTGCGGCAGCCCTGCCACAGGTTAATGAAAGAACTGGCTCAAGTAAAAACTAACAGTAACTACTGAAGCAAACACAAACAAAATACATGAACACTGAGTCTACTGAAGACACTTTGTAAGAAACAGGAAATTATTTGCGATATTAATATTCGCAGTTCCTGAACTACCGCGAAATACCGCAAAAATGGAACACTGCTAAAATTACCATCTATACGGTATTTGGCCATTTGCAGTATCCTGGAATTTTCATCAAATACTACCCTTAAAGTGTGAATACCCCAGATTTTTGCTTCAGAAATTAAAGTGATACTGTTTTAAGTACATGTACATGTATATATAATATTGTGCAACAGGGTTGTCGTTAATTTATGTGAAGATGTATAAAGTAATAATACTCAGAATTTTTGAAATAATATTTACAACAGAATCTTCAGACACAACACTTTTTCCTTCCTCAGATAAGTCCTGTTAGCAGATGTTTTGTGCACAGTTGTCTGAAATTTTAGCCAAGCGCAATAATTAGCCTCTCCCTGGAAGCATAATAGAGGGTGTCCATTCATATTTCAGGCTAATTATTGGACCAGTCTAAAACTTCAGCTGTCAGTGTTTTGTGTAAATGGTGGCAAATGATGTAATTCTGGACTCGCACTGGTCTGGTTATCAACACAGGCAACAAAGGCATCATTCAATAAGACTCACTTGTTTTCGCATACTTCTTCATTTAATTTAAAGTTATCATTCTTACGGACCCTACAGCTTGTTAGACCTCTTAGTAAGACCAGATTTTCACAAAATTTCCATTTGGGGTAAATACTTTGCTATGATAAGTTTATTCACCAAATCTTTGTTGTATTTGTTGTAACTTAAAATTGTTTTCAAGCATTTCTTGACTATCCATATCTTTTCAGTAAAACTTTTGATTCCTATTTCAAGAATCAGGGGTCGGATGGTCTGTGAGACTATATGAGCCGCGACACGAGAAAACCAACAAAGTGGTTGTGCACCCAGCCCAGACTCAGATCAGCCTGGGCATCCGCCCAGTCTAATCAGAGTCCTCGCTGTCCGCATGAAGGTCGGTTAGACCCTCAGCTACCATCTAAGCGCAGAGCAAAAACTCTGATAAGACTGGATGAATGTCCAGGCTGACCTGAGTCTGCCCTGGGCGCACAACCACATTGTTGGTTTTCGCGTGCCGCGGCTCATATATTTTTGAAACTAACTTAACCTGATGAGAGGACCAAGCATTTTTCCTGTATGTTGTCTTCATTGCCTGTGTTGAATGCCAGATCACTGTGAGAACGCCTATGATAATCCAGAAATGAAAGGATGAAAGTTTGGATAGTTCTCTAAATATAAGAAGATAGACTTGTCTTCTCAAAGCACTTCAAAGAAGATCCAAGGAAGTCAAATAAAATCAGTTTTTATCTCATTTTTTCTAAAGATTTGGAGTTATTCCAGCAGGCACATGATGTCGAAATGATGTCGCACTGACATTGATGCGACATCATTACGTTGCATTGACGTCAGTATGACATCATTTCAACGTCATGTGCACATGATGTTGAAATGATGTGGTACTGACGTCAATGTGATGTCATTATGTCGCATTGATGTCAGTATGACGTCATTTCAACGTCATGTGCCTGCTGGGATAATATTGTTATACTTGTGTTGTTTTTGTAGTAGCTTTTATAATAGTTTTATTGTTTCATAATCTCATACTCAGTCATATTGACTGAGGATACAAGGATCAGTCCAGAGTCATTTTTCAGAGGGTTTTTGTTTTGAGACTGTGCAGCCTGATCTGAGTCTTGAATGTCAGCGTAGATCTAAAGGCATTTTTTTCTCATAGCCTTACACATATCTGAAAATAATGAATGTACTGTTGAGACACATGGGTACTGTAAAACACTTATTTTTGGCGGTTACCCAATTATGGCAATATTAGCGGTTAATGCAAAGAGCGCTAAAATATAAGGTCGCCAATATAATATTACAGAGCTTTAATACATGTGCATATACATATGCACAGCATAACAGGGGTTTATTTGATGAGTATTTTTGATTTTCTTTTACCTTTCCATCAAGTTAAACTATTCATTGTGGCATCTATTAGAATTGCCTCGAAGAGGCGATTCTAATAGATGTCATAATGTAAAGTAAAAAGAATAGTGAGAAAATTGTTACAAATGTACATCAGATTTTCTTTATTATCTGGAGCCATGGTACATCAAGGGTGCCAAAATTAACATGGGCCAATATGTCATATTCTTTTAACCGCGAAATTTTGATACCACAGATATTAAGTGTTTTACAGTATGCCATCCTGTTTTTCTACCATTTTTAAAGGGAGACAATTTTTGTGATTTCCTGTTTGAATCCCTGGGTGACTTAAACCTTACAAAAAGGCTCTACTCTTATAGGAAAGTTTTTGCTTTTCAAGCAGCAAATTCTTTTCTTTAGGAGTTGACCCCAAGTGAAAAGGGAGGGGAAATAATGAAGAAAGAAGGGTTAGTTCTGATGAATGTATGCCCGTTTACCCGTTCAAAGCTCCCTTCCACTGATTCAAGAAGGGCAGTTGTCAGTTACTGGTGAAAGTAAGTGCACTTAGTACTGGTTAACTGCTTAGGGGGTCAAAGCCTGCCCAGGAATAGTATGGTTAGGTTAATTGACTGTCCCGACATGACCATAGCTGTTTACAGTGGACGTTAAACAATTACACAACAACAACAACAACCTGTACTAAGCTGAAACCTCAGTGGTAAAAAGGAAAAAGAAATTAAAAAGTACACACGTGAGTATGTTTAAATTCTCTTTTATGCATTGTGGTTACGTTACTTAATAATCCAATTTACTTAGTCTGAAAAAAGCTATGACTATTTTGTCAGTTTACTAAATTTCATCACTGAGGGCTGAAAAAAGTAACTGCAGTATTTCTACTGATAAATGTCCAAGGTGAGGGGGGCATTGCAGTTCACAAGTTCTAAAATTAGTTCTTGGGACAAAATCTGGCAGTAACTTAAACGTTTTGGTGGTCAATAGCCAGTCTTTATAATGGATGTTGGACTCTTTTACTCAGAGAAAGTGAGAAGGGGCATTTATATGAGAGGTGGGCATTTGTTAGAAGGAAAATAGTAATTTTTTAAATTCGTAATTCGTGCCTTGAATAAAAGATTAAATTGGTTAATACTGTTAGTCTCTAAAAAGCATGGTAACAGTTGATCTGTTTCTTAACCAGTGCAATATATTGTATAATTTTTGTAAATATTGGCAATTTGGTGATTTACTAACATTTTACTGACAATTGATAATCTCATTGACCATATGTGACCTGATAACTGCACTTTGCAATTTTTATAAGTAGAAAAATAATAAGAGCGCAGTCGCAAGCAAGTATTATGTAAAAATTCTAAGTATTGGGACAGATAGTTCTGAGCAAATAGTGCAGATCCAGATCAGACCGCTCCTCAGACTGCTCCTTTGGGAGCAGGCTGATCAGGGTCTACACTGTTTGCCATTTCACCATCATCTTTTGGATGCATTACAGTTATCGTAATAATTGTAGTAATAGATGTCCAATGTTTAGAAATTTTACATCAAGCAGAATGATAAATTGTATTTATACCTTCTGAGTGACATCATTTTATCTTTTTTCTCTAGATCCGGTGTTATTATGTATTAAGCTTTTAATGCTTTAGGTGAATAAATACATGTTCAGGGAAACAACTCCGCCATTTTTGTTGTTGCCTCCCTTTTGAATGGGGGTCAACTCTTAAAGGAAAGAATTTGCTCCAAATGGAGCAAATTCTTTCCTTTAAGATTTGACTCCATTTAGAATGGTTTTCTTCATCCAGGAAGCAACTAGGGAGCCACAAAGGTGTTTACCTTGTAAAATGGCAGAAATACATGAGATGTAAATGAGCCGCGACACGAGAAAACCAACAATGTGGTTGTGCGCCCAGCGCAGACTCAGATCAGCCTGGACATCCGCCCACCCTAATCAGACTCTTCACTAAGGGCTTAAAGGGTAGCTAAGGGTCTAAGCTACCTTCATGCGGACAGAGAAGCCTCTGACCAGACTGGGCGGATGCCCAGACTGATCTGAGTCTGCGCTGGGCGCACAACCACTTTGTTGGTTTTCTCATGGCGCGGCTCAAATCCATTCACCATAAAGCTTTATTATTGCATAAATATCTGTGTCACACGCTGTTAATAGGCATGTTTCAACAAACACAAAACCATGTATTAAAACACATGGCCGATAATGATTCCCTTGGTGACTTTTCATATGCAAGTTGTAGGGCAATTACTCCGTCAGTACAGACACAAGCAGTAAGACTGCAGTTGAAGATATTGATAAAAGACTTTATCAGAAGAGTTATACAAATTCAGATATTGTAAAAATGAAAGTGTGAAATTTTTGATGAACATGATTATTACTTGTGAAATGCTGCTAAAGGATGCACAAAAATTCATGGTAACTGACCATGGCCTGAAAAGAAGATTTATATACACATGTGTAGTGGGTGTAGGAATCAGCAACATAATGGCAATGAGGCCAAAAATAGTGCACCAACAGTTTCGTTATTTTCTGTAGCATTGTAGTTGTCTTTATGCAATAATAACGATCAAACATTTTTTCCAATGCATTAAAGTTTGCAAGGTTCCTCGGGAAATGTTGAAAACCTTGGCCTTCAGCCTCGGGTTTCAATATCTCCATCGGGACCTTACAACAACTGGAAGACTGTCTCTGCCAACCCAGCAGTAAATACGTACCTGTTTGGAATCAGGGAAGGATAAAACAGTGTAAGGAGAGAGATGGGCTCCACCTTAAATATGCTGTGCCCAAGATACAGTGTGGGCCCCACTGCCCCTATGGCCAGTAGGCCTTGGGAAACCTTTGCCCTTTTCCAGTCATTCTTTAAGAAAATCATATGAGCCGCGACGTGAGAAAACCAACAATGTGGTTGTGCGCAAAGTGCAGACTCAGATCAGCCTGGGCATCCGCCCAGTCTGATCAGAGTCGTCGCTTAGCGCTCAAAGCGTAGCTAAGAGTCTAAGCTACCTCCATGCGGACAGCAACGACTCTGATCAGACTGGGCGGATGCCCAGGCTGATCTGAGTCTGCGCTGGGCGCACAACCACATTGTTGGTTTTGTCGTGTCGCGGCTCATATTAAGATTTCTAAATTGTGGTGATTCTTATAAGGTCTGTAGTTATGTTATATCACAGGAGCTTGGAGTTCTAGCTTAGAAACATTTCTAAATTTTGTCATTTAAAGGGTCCAATACCAAAACAACACAATATTAATTTCATTTAATCACATACAAACTGTCCGACTTTTGACAGTTTGAAATGTTTCAAGGTTTAAACTTCAAGCACCTGTGGTTATATGAGCCACGATGCTACAAAACCAACAAAGTGGTTGTGCGCCCAGTGCAAACTCAGATAGCCTGGGCATCGGCCCAGTCTGATCAGAGTCTTCACTGTCTGCATGGAGATAGCTTAGACCCTTAGCTACCCTTTAAGCACTAAGTGAAGAGTCTGATCAGACTGGGTGGATGCCCAGGCTGAACTGAGTCAGCACTTGGCACACAACCACTTTGTTGGTTTTCTCGTGTCACGGCTCATATAGAGAAATACACTCAAACAGCCCAGTTTGGACTCCAACTGTCATGACTCAACTGGCCTAGATTAGACATTTGTTACATATTTTCATAGTTTTAGATTTACACCAGCTGATGTTTGTACAATGTTTTACGTTACTTTTGTTATAATATTGCTTTTGTTACTGTGTGCATCTAGCATATATTTTAGATAACTCTCTCATCTATTGAGCACAGGGTATAATCGATTCCGCTAATTTTCGCTTCCTGCAGAGACTGTACATCATATTTGGCTTCAGCTGAGACTGTCCGCGAACTCTTGCTTCCTGCCGAGACTTCTGTACACGATAAATGGCTTCCTGCAGAGACTGTCCACGTGATTCTGCTTCCTGCCGAGAGCCTCTGCAGGAAGCAGAATCACGCGGACAGTCTCGACAGGAAGCCATTTTTCGAGGACAGTAGTCTCTGCAGGAAGCAAGAGTTCGCGGACAGTCTCAGTGGAAGCCAAATATGACGGACAGTCTCTGCAGGAAGCGAAAATTGGCGGAATCGATTATACCCTGTGTCGAGCCACCCCATGGAAAACTCCACACTTTGGTCAGAACATAGCTAACATATTTCTTCGAATATAAGACAGGGGTTTCCCAGTCAAAACAATCCCAAAAATCTAGATCCATCTTATGAGATGGATCTAGATTTTTTTAATTGTTTTTAAAAGAAAAAGCTGTTCCCTTTCAAAACTCTCTCAAAACTGTAGATCCATCTTATAAGTGGGATATGGATCTAGATGTAGATAACAGTCCCAAAAATTTAGATCCATCTTATAAGTTGGATATGGATCTAGATGGATCTAGATTTTTGGGATTGTTTTAGAAGGGAAAAAATAATCTCATAGCAGAATTCTAGCCTGATTTACATATTTGGGGTCATTCTAGAGATGAAAAAAATGTGTTTTATGGTTGAATGAATTCGGTAGATTACACAGATTCTGCAAGACTTTTATGGCTTTTGGGGTCTTCCATTCTATGGCTCACTTTGTCTGCATCTGAATGTTTTACTGTTTGTTAATTGTTGTACTGTATATAGATCAAGCATTTATATTATTCATATACATGGTTGGTTAATAAATAACACATTTTGTAAGCAAGAGTTATTTTTCTTTATCACCCTATGCCAGGACATTTAGGTGATCATTGCAGCTCATTATGACATCACTCAAGGCGTGTATGGATACACTGCCATTTTTTCTAAGGGACTTAACTTCTGTGACTTCCTATTTGCTTTCCTGGATAACATATATATGTGCCCTTTTAGATAGTGTGTCTACCATGATGTGCTTAAATATTGGGACACCTAAATAGACTTAATTTTCCATTTGTCCCAAATGGAAAATTAATTATTTTATGCGTCCCAAAGTTTTCACCCATTACAATACCCTTAAAGGAAAGAGGTGGCCTAGTAGCTGAGTGGGTTAAAGTACTGGCCTGCTGATCTAGAGGCCCACTATTCAATTCCAGCTCAAGGCTGAAATCTTTTCAAGCGTTAACAGGCTTTCGTTTCACACAGCCCATTATCAACTTCCCTTCATCCTGGGAAGTAACCACTGAACAGAATTTCGTCAAACTTAGAGTAATATATATCACCATAATGCACAGATGCACGTCAAGTTTTGTTGGACTGGCTTCCAAAGTGGTTCAAAAGTGCATGGGTATTCGCCCTTAAATTGATTTAAAGTCAATAAAATGAGACATAACTAAGTAACCAATTACTGGAACTTCATGAAATTGAAACTAAATACATGCATGTTTCATCAAGATATGGCTATGCACATAAAGTTTCATCAGAATGTCATCAGTATTGCATGAGTTATTGCCCTTGAATCAATTTAAGGTTGACAAATATTTAGGTAACTAAATAATCAATGAATAGCTTATGCTAAATATATATCACTATAATACAATTGGGCAATCTGATGTTTTGTCAAAATTGCTTCAATAAGCAGTGAATTTGTTTAAAATCAACATTTTGAGTCATTAGTAAGTAGCCAATGAATGAAATTTCTTGAAACTTAAAACAATTCATCTATTGCCCCGACACGTACAGCAGTGCTCATTAAGTTTTGTTATAATGACATCAGTAGTGCATGAATTATTGCCCTGGAATTGATTTAAAATCCACAAGTTAGCCATAACTAAGGTTTTGGTGAACAAAATTTCTTGAAACAATTAAAAATGTATCATCATAGTGTGGTGATGCTCAGACAACTTTTTCTCACTTGTTCCGGAATTATCGCCTATGAACTGATTTAAAATACCTAAACTCCATAAGTTCAGCCGTAACTAAGACACCAGTGAACGAAATTTTGTGAAACTTGAAATAAACCATAAACAAATCAGGGCCACTTCGCTTGTCTGTTTTTAATTTCATTGTATTTTTATTTTATTTATTTATTTTTTTTATTTATATATATATATTCTTTTTTGATAATCTCTCAACTTTGAATGAAACTAGTTCATTTATTTACTTGTTTGTCATTTCAAAATTACATATCTGCACGTACGTCGAGAGATATGAAAATTTCAAACACACATTGACTCAGTGCGATTAGTTATTTAGTTATTTACTTGTAGCAATATGCGTCCGTCTGTCCTTCAGACAGCCACTGATAATACAGATAAAATGAGTCTGATTAAGGAAGATCTACCTTCAAATCCATAGTTTTTCGGACAAATTTACCTGGGCAAGCAGTGTAGACAATGATCAGACTGTCCCTCAAGAGACAGTCTGATCAGGGTATGAACTGTTTGCCAATTATCTAACACGTTTACTAAACAGCGTCCTTAAAAACAGAGGTGACTTCATTTGAAAATTAATTTTCGGGTATCCGAAAATAGCCTTGAATTGTCCGAATTTGTACACATTTTACGGTAGTTGATTAGGGTGTCCTTAGTAGCCCTGGTGGGTCATAAGGTGCGTGAAACTTTGACATCATCGGATCACACCATAGCATGATATGAAATCACAACGCCCTACAAAAACGATCATAGTTGAACTTTTATTTTTCATACTTAAGTTTGCGTCTATATATCTCTTATGTGTGGCAAAGGTGCTCATAATCAAAAATCGAATTCTCATTAAACTGAGTCTGCTGTTTTCGCGACTGATTTGTTTCTTGCTTTCAGAGGCTCTTTCTTAAGAATTTGTTTTGTATTGTGTCCATTTAACGCAGACATTGAAATAATATCGTTTTAAATTATACGGACATACTTTCAAAGGAAGCAACTCAGCTATTTTTATCTTGTTTGCCCCCATTGTCAGTTGGGGTCAACTCTTAAAAAGCCTTGCTCCTTCCCCTTCCTTTTATGAATAGACAGGCCCCAATTGAAAGGTGTCGTCATCCCAGAAGCATGGGTGAAGTCACAAAAGTGGTCTCCACTTTTGTGACTTCACGCATGCTTCTCGGGATGACGAAACACACACATACACACGAAAAAAAAAAACAAAAAAAAAAAAAAAAAGCATAGGCTGGAGCAACGCATCTTTTTTGAGGGTAAGACCCCTATTTGGAAGGATTTGTCGCCCGGGGAAGCAGGCAGGAAGTGACGAAAGTTGTCTCAAAGTGTATCAAAACACATAGAATCGTTCTTCTTACGACTGCATTTTGCTGTTGAAAAGCCTCGAGCTCGTCTGAATGCATATCAGTGTTGAACCTTCCTGCGACCAAAAAGCAAATCGGACTAAATGCAAAATTCATACGCACCCCACGTTTTGTAGGAGCCCCGGTGGCTCAGTAGGTTAAGCGCTGGCCTGTTGAGCTAGCGGTCCCGGGTTCGATCCCCGCTTGAGGGGAGAATCTTTACAAACGTAAATGGGGTTCCATTGCAGATAGCCTTTCATTGTCAACCTCTAATCGTCCTCAAATGACTAAAATTCTGTTGAAAAGGACGTAAAATCACAACTCATCCACCCATTCATCATGCTTTAGCGACACATTGCGGTTGAGATCACATGGTGTTGTTAACGTGTCGCGGCTCATATCAGCATCCTCGAGACAGACATACTTGAGACATCTGGTCAGGGCTGTGTCCTTGGCAAAGACCTTGTCGATATCAACTGCTTTAGATAGACCGGGGTTCTTAATGAAGCTCATATGAGTAGATAAACTGAATGATAGACATCAGTAGACTGGCACCACTGGTAGTCCGTGTGCCCGTCTGTTTGGCGGTGAGTTTACGTGTCCATTTGTATGTTTATCCGCAGCTTGTTTCAGTTGGAATTCTTTCCTTTGAGCCAAATATCGCAATAATATTCAGATTATCTTGGCTGCAGGGGGGAAGAAGAGGTGGTAGGGTTGGGATGGATGGTTTGGCCCATTAGATTTCCGCTCTATAGTTGTAATTATGTTACACTTTGATTCAGATTATTCAAGAGTACATTAAGTATGGTTAGGTCTTCAGGTGAATGGAATCATCTTTAGGGAAAGAAACTATCATTCTTTTCATCTCACATTATTTTTTTGCCTCCCTTCCCAACGGCGATCAACTTTTAAAAAGGTTTTTTATCCTCTTGCCCACAAGTTCTTTCCTTCCGTTTAGAGTAGAACCCGATTTGGATAGGTCGTCTATGAAACCTTATTGAAAGACAACCAAAGTTGTCTTCTCGGAAAGAAATTGCAAAAATCATCGAGACATAAGTATATACCTTAAACAAGTTCCCACTTGGCACTCAACGTTGAATCAACACTGAATCAACCTTGATTCAACGTCATGTTCATTTAGCATTGAATGCCTGCTGGGTTTATTTTACATGTACTATTCTGGAATGCGTCAGCTTTTTTTGCTTAAAGTGTTACAAGATTTTTCCGTATGAATTTTACAATTTTCACGTTTGCTTCGTGTAACTGCCGGTAACCATTGTACATGTAACAATTAGGTTTGTGGCAATTTAAGTAGCAGATTTGCTTGCTTGCTTGCTTGCTTGCTTATAGACTCACGGCAATTTTCAGGAAACAGGTGTTGTTACAATTTTACATTTGCTTATTATAATTGTCTCGAACAATTATTGTCAAGATTAGCAACTGTCAGAGAATGGGTTTTCCCCCTTTCCCCCCGGAAAAATGGCTATAGGAAGGACGGCTATATAGTGAATTGTCCGGACCTCATAGAGCCACTTTTCCCCCATAGTCCCTTTTCCCCCACGGGGAAATTGACTATTAGTGAATTTTGTATGACTATTGGTATTTTGCGGAACGGAACGAAACGGACCGTAATAAAACAGAGACATTTCACGGAATTAATCGCATTAGACATGCATCGGTTTTTCGACGAAGGTAATAAACGTGATTAATTCCAAAAAAATCAATATGCAAATTTAGCAACCGTATTTTTATAATAATCAATAATTACTAATTAAGAACTGAGCAACCGTTGAGCCACTTGGGTAACGTCGATACGAGAATTGAACAGAACAGAACAGAACAGTGCAATTTCTTCCCATCGCAGATATTTATATAGGTACACATACGCATGCAAGCTTACAGTAAGATGTACGAACGGGTGTTTTGTCCAGTTATGTTTGATTTAGCAGGCGGTTTATTACATTGAAAATAATAATCGGAGGTGTGTCACGATGGGACTCGATCCCACGACTCCTGCATGAAAGGCGAACACTAGTCCAGGCACTCCGCTGCGCGCACGCACATATGAACGCTTGTACAAACACAAAATTATACAAATTTATGCTCACAACCACGTACACTCATAGCCGTTTTTGGCTAACATGGAAAAGCGAAATGTATGCCTGTTTTCCCCGAAACAAAAATCAAACTGATGGACACATACATGCATGCGGTTCTAGCATCTGTTATCCATCGATGTTTTACGGACAGATACTCGTATTTTGTTTCACTTCACTATTATGATTGGAGAAGGAGCAAATTCCACTATGTAGCGTGTTTTTCTGCAATCATATTACCAGGGGGAAAATCCACTATAGAGGGGAAAAACGGCTATGCAAAAACACCTATAGTAGATTTTCCCCGGGGAAAATTGGCTATATAGTCATATTTCCGGGGGGAAATTCTACTATATAGCCATTTCTCCGGTGGGAAATTCTACTATGGAAAAACCATAGTCATTTTTCCGGGGGGAAAAACTACTAGGGGGGAAAAGCTACTCTCTGACAGCAACAACTTTCATGCAGCAGGTGTTTTACAAATGCCTTTTTCGGACTTTCAAATGACAGGCTTCTATAGACGAGTGAACGGTGTGGCTGGATGCATTTACCCGACACCCCCTGTCCTTTTCTGCTCCGCTCCATGTTTTAGTTTATAAACCAACGATTTCTCTTTTTTCAGGGTAAAGTCTGAAGCAGTATTATAGTAGCTATTACTGCTAACTGACTGGATGCTGGTATTGTTACTGCTCTCGACTTCGAGTTTCCCTGTTTCATTTTCATCTTCATCTACAGTGCCCACATTTTGTATTATACAGTCAACTCTCGGTATCGCAAATTCGAAGTTCATCCCAAACTATTGATATCTCAAAGTGAATTTTCTGGTCCCAGAAAATTTACTTTGAGATATCAGTAGTTTGAGATAAAAGGAGTTGAATTGTAAATAAAAATAAGAAATGTGTCTAAACTAGATTCTTTAGTATAAGATTTACTTAGAGATATCAGTGTTCGAAATATCGGGAGTTGACTGTACATATGTACGGGAAGGACCGAAACAGATTTTCTAAGAAGTTGTGGTCCAACCAAACTGCTTAAACATTGTTTGGCAATAAACTATGTTTAAGTTACACTAGTACAATGACAGGCTTCCTTTGGATGCATTTTACTAATTACAAGCCTTGTATGAACCCATTAGCTTTGTATGCAAACAGTTCAATATTGAAAAGCCTCGTTTTCCACGGTTGTAATACTATTTAGCTACCTATGCTGTCGAACGGGACAAAGTGGCTATCGACCGAGAATTCAGTCGTAAGCATCACCAACAGCGGTTGATTGATACTATTTTTAAATAGCTGGAGACCGAGCTGATACTGTTGTCGATTATTTCGATCGACAGCCACTTTTTGCACGTATGGTAATTGACTGGCTCAGTTGACAGCACAGGTAGGGAATTTGGTATTACCACTGTGTTTACTCCAGACAGCACATAAACGCATGCTACTTTTTAAAGGTAGGTTCCTGTACTTTGGAATGCATCATAATTTTGATGATCTTTCATCCAAGTTGCTGGAAAGCACTCATAAAAGGGAATGAATAAGTTTCACTATAAAGTGTAAATCAAAAAAATATTAGAAAAGTTGTTTTGCAAGGGATTTCCTAACTCTGCTTCGCACACCAGTTAGCGCTATTTTTAGTTCGCGCCAAAAATAGATAACGCAGCTGAGGTCATGCTGCATTGCATTTTGGGATAGTTTTAACCCATCCACCATGTCAGGACCTCTAGGAGAGCTCACGACAAGGGAAAATTGACTTTTGGAGAATGGCATCAGAAATCGCGCACTTTTTGACATAATAAACATAGTTATTTTTAGAACTGGAATACCAACGAAAGAAAATAAACTGAAAGGGAAAACGACTATTTTCTTCAACATCTGACAGGTTTCTCAGTAGCAACAAATTCAGAAAAATAAGAGAATTCAATACTGCTCAGAAAAAGACGAAATTATTTTGTGGACATAATTGTTATCGCTAGTACAGGAACCTACCTTTAAAAACTTTGTCTGAATGCATTTTACTAGTGACAAGCCTCCGTATGAAAGTTTAAAATTTTACATGCATGCATGCTTCGTATCAGTGCATTTTGCTTTTATTGACAATGTTCGTATCAAAGCGCAGCATTTGCAAATATCGTCTGAATGTGATTTACTATTGGCAAGCTTCGTCTGAATGCATGTTCCGACATTTAAGGCAAGATTTACGGGGTAATTTCATTGAGTAATTTTTTGTGGTGCTCACATTTCTGGCAATCCACCACAAAATTCAACCCATTTATACACTGTTAAGTTTAGCTTTCAAAGTTTTCCAAAGTTGCTTGGAGTCTCATACCTTCAGACTTCTGTAACTGATAAAGATGTACCAGATGTAACTAATCTCCGCATGCCTATATACCGAAAAACGTTTCGCTTGGTACTGTTTATGAGGTTGTATCACTCCATGTTACTGTCCACGATATTTCCATTTATCTTAGTGGATGTGTATGAATGTATGGTACTATTTGAAAATGAATAGTGTTTTCTGGCTACGTATTAATTTAGAGTTATCAAAAACACGTGTATGCTTGCTTTAACAGATCTATATAGGACCTTACACGTGTGGCCATTTCATATGAAATGTATGAAATGAACCTTCGGCGAGTTTCATAAATTTCATATGAAATGATCAGATTCTGTTTATCATATGACCTTTTAAAATGGAAAGGACCTGGTATGATAAGGCCCATATTTGGCCCCCGGAAATCTCATTTTTCAAAAGTCTTATTTCCATAATAAAAATGTATTCATATGAAAGTTCAAACCTTGAATGTAACAGCAAACACAAAATTAACCAGTTCTTGCACAAAATATTTGTGATACAGTGGACTCGACAGTATCGGATCAAGTTCAATAAAACTCCCGTTTTGTTGTATATGAATGCTAACATTATGGATGTTATTACACATAACAATTGCAAAATGTCCCTTCTATCTATCCATGTCAAAATATTTACTAAATTTATTCCTTAAAGGGCAGATAACCTATCCAGACTTACAGGAGGGTCTTACGACAGTAACGAATCAGTTGCGACAGTATCGGATCATACAATATTATTTTACAGGAGAGTTTCTCCGAGGCGTTCGGCCAACCTTCTTAGCTTCAACAATTTGTTCATAAACAGTTGGACCTATTAAACTCATAGAGGAAACTTTTACGGCCTTTCAACGATATTTTCACGTGGTCCTTCACTAGCAACGGTTATGTCTGTCAGATATCAGTTGAATGTGTACAAATGTACAGGCATGTCAATAATTCTTAACTCAGTTATCCCCTGCGCCCCTTTAGCACGGACCAACTCAAACAGTTAAGACCATAGTCCGACTTCGCAAAGAATACACCCTGATTAGACCGTAGCGTCTGATCAGGATCAAGAAATTTACGGTGATTTTCCGCCTTAGCATTGGAATGTCAATGCAAACAGGGTATAAACACTACATGGTCATTCAATGAGTTCTGCTGCACTGATCTGAGTCTACAAAGTGTACAACTGTCGATCTGTTGAACGCAAGTCATTAATGGGTTCACACACATGCGAGCTGATCTTGAATTTTCTTCAGAATGTTTAGCGGAAGCTTAGATGGCAGTCATGCGCTATACATAACCGTCATTATCAGACGCTAGTGTGTGGGGCGTGGGTGGGATGGGGGATATTTCACAAAAAGGATATTGTATTATCTTTTATATCGATCGTTTTTGAAAGAAGACACGTCAGCAGCCACTCAGGTAGTTGATTTATGACTTGCTTTCAGCATCAGACCATGAATCCGACATAATTTTTCCAGCTAATGCCTGTATTTCAGATCAAATTATATAATGATCCGATACTGTCGCACACCGGTGCCCAACTTTTCATGTCTTTAGTTTCATCAAATACTGGGATGCCACCAAAATAATGACTGCCTGCAATTTTAGGGATGCCAGGACACATTACAAAGCAGAATCGGTTTTAATCGCCTAATGATAAAATTGTGTTAACAACCGAAATTTGTTTTGGGGGTAACGAGCAACAGACAAAATGCAAGCGCCGCTGAAGAGGGGACAAGCTTTTCAACAACTCTGATTTGTTTCACAGCCGCACATTTCAATCGAATTTTTCACCCTGCTTTTTGTCATTGGTCTAACTCGATGACTGTGATATAATGGTAAAAAATATTTGCTTCATTTGTGAGAAAAATGGGCGATAACATAAGGGTGATCCGATACTGTCGATGATCCGATACTGTCGAGTCCACTGTATTTGTACTGAACATACCCATACCCCCAGCGGATTCTGACGAAAATGACGAATTTGGTAGCCTTTGTGGCTTTCAAAATATATGAGCCCGGCCTCCAGCACATTTAATATTTTGTATACAGATAAAATTTTAATATATTTACATGCCATGAAAATATTAAATGTGCTGGAGACCGGGCTCAATGTTTATTTTTAACTTTTTGTTACCAAACTGGCAGCGTTTGGAACATTTTCCCAGCGTTCTCAACATAAAAACGCCCATATCTCCGCTCATAGACAAAATAAACATATGTTATGGGTATTCATTTTCTTAGTTAGAACACAAGGAATAATCTGGTATACATTTCATTTTGATCTGTTGGAATTTTTTGGTTAGCGTCTCTGGACTTGCAAACTTGAGTGGGTGGGGTACCTGGAGAGGCCTTGTGCAGTGTACATGTAATTAGCAGTGCAATCTTACATATAAGCAGTTCATCAAAAGCCTGTTGTTAAGAGCTTTCAAAAGTTATTGTAAATGACTTATTTCTTGAAAGGAATATGTATTAAACTCAAATTTTCTCGCAATTTTCCTTCATTTTATTGAAACAACGTAGGCATGTCAGAAATCATGTTATTCTGAGAATTAACAAACACGAAACATATTATTTTTGCTTGTTCCCATACGCACAAATAATAAGCAATAGAAACCATACATTTTTAATAAAATTTGAATGGGGGCCAAAAACGACCCTTATCATACCAGGTCCTTTGTCTCCTTCAAAATCCTCTAAATGTATTTTACTATTTTTACTATATATTGATAAACGTTTGATTTCAGAAGTAAAGCTAGGAAATTGCCTAATGCTTCTTTAAATAAAAGAGAAAACAAGTATCAAATCTAATAATTTGGTTTCTGCTGCACAATCTGCTTCCTGCATAAAAATTGAAACATTCATTCACGTGGTCACTTGAACTGATCTGATACAGATACTGTTACTGGCTTACATAAAAATGTTTACGACCTATTTTTTAAGTTGTTTTGTTTTAATTTCAGTAAATACCGAGCCTTATTGACAGGATCGCTGAACTAACCCAGCAGGCACATGACGTCGAAATAACGTCGCACTGACGTCGATGCGACGTCATTACGTCGCATCGACGTCAGTACGACGTTATTTCAACGTCATTGCCTGCTGGGAAGAGTATCCAGACCTGCGACATGTCAAAATCATGCTTGCAATATGGGCTCTCGCGAGTTCCCTAGCTATGCGCATGCGAAAAAGAAAGCTAGAAAACTACACTGACAAACAGACTGGTCTGAATTTAGCTCTTTACGCATGCAATAAGTTCTCTTTCTGCGTGTTGCGGGTCAGATTATTTTTTGTCTCTGCAAACAAGTGCAACCTTGGGGATGAGTTGTCCTGAATGAAACTTTATCATAGCATGGTATGATAGGCAACAGGAACAAATGTACCTCAGGGCATGTGCGACAAGCAACCACTTTAGGTTTATGGGCACACCGCCAAGGTTAACAGCCATTTGCTTCAGTGAGAGTCAAATTCTGTGACTTCTTGTTCGGTTTCCTGTATAAAGAAGCCCGTTTGAAATTGGGTCTACTCTTACAGGCCCGGATCCAGGGGGTGGGCTTTGGGGCTTTAGCCCCGCCACCTGGTTTTGGTTAGATTAAAAAATATGTTGTGGCATCTCATTAGAATCGCCTCGGCGAGGCGATTCTGATGAAATATCACAACATATATTTCAAGACCAAAAAAGACTAAGCAAAATTTCTCATAAAATTGGTCCCCAATGATGCCATATATTTTCAAGCCCCCCCCCCCCCCCCCCCCCCCCCCCAACACACACACAAACATCTCGGCACCTACCAGCCCCACCAGTTATCCGGAGCCCCACCAGTACGTGGTGGTCTGGATGCGGGCCTGTCTTAACGAAAAGGGGTTTCAGAGTTCCTTCCCGACAGGGTACTCATTTCCGATGTCATGCTTGTATCATAAGTAATACTTAATCAGTGATTTGATATCTAATGTGCATATGTATATATAAGGAGGCTGGTTTACGCTGGATGATTCATTGTATTTTGCAGTGTGGTTGGTAGAAGTCCAAATTTTGAATAGAACGAATGAATATATAAGGCAAAGTTAGACAGCGGATTAAAATATCTATGAGAATTGAAACAAAAACAACAACAACGTATTTAAATAGTAAATCTACAATAAAAAGGAATTCAAAGCAGCATTTTTTCAGTTAGGAGCTGTGCCCATTGCTAAACTGAAACTTTTCACAATTTGGGGTACAGTAGGGCTAAACAGTCAAACAATTGATATTTGCTGAAAAAGTGAATTGATTGTGTATGTTCATATGTTGAATAAAATACTGTTTAAACTAAACTGAGTGACTGCAAAGAAAAAAAAACTTGAAAATTTAACAAAATAGTTAGGCTATATGGATAATAATTAATAGGCACTTACAGTACGTTCACATTTTTGAAGGACTGTGACTTGTTGAATAGTAAAGTGCTTTTAAGATGCTGAATAGTAACAGAATCTCGTAAACTCATGATAAAGATCTGAAGGACTTAAGACTTTTAGTCAACAATAAATCTTATAACTCTGTAATCATCAAAATGCCTTCACTAGAAATGACAACACAAAACGACATGTTTATTTCGAGGGTTTGCTTAAATGAGATGCTGCACTGGAAACAATTAGCAAACGGTAAGTGATTATCCATCAATCCATCCATCCATCCATACACCCATCTATCTATCTATCTATCTATCTATCTATCTATCTGTTTGTCTGTCTGTCTCTGTCTGTCTGTTGTCTGTATATATCTGTATATGTATGTATGCATGCATGTGATCGATTTGTTGAGCACATTATTACGTTATGTATAATATTTGAGGGTGTATGGGAGGTTCGGGTGGGGCTGGGGGAGTGAGGATACTTTTTGACCAACACTGTTGAATTGAATTTAAACAGCTACATTTGATTACTTAAAAATGATTCAAAATTGGACTTCGGCACTTTAGTTACCCAAATGACTTGAATTCCGGACATTATTATGTGTTTGTTTTGATGCATTGAATTTTGACCTTCAAAAATGAAAGTATGTATCGTATTCAGAATAGAAAAAAGATGTTTTTGTATTATACGGTAATCTAGAAGTCGGGACATCTTAATTGCAATTTAATTTAAAGATTATTTTGCAGTTCATATATCTTGAAAACCAAGTTTTTAAGTTAAAACTTTTATGGACGGTTTTGCGATTTTTAAGTATAGTGTATAACAAAATTGTGTTGACTATTTATTTCTGAAACCTTAGAATAGAATTGCAGCTGAAGGCCTGAAGATTTGCAAATAAGGGTAAAGGTTGGGGTGCGGTTGGGGGGGGGGGGGGGGGTGAGGAAGGCAAGAAGGTGAACCCATGGCTAAAATTAGTTGCAATATTACCGGGAGGAGAGGGCTGGGGAAATCATTTGGCTTACCTTTTTAAGCTGTGTGGTCTTCTTCTGTTTGCTAAACTATTCCTTAAAGTGTTCTACTCCTAATGAAAAGAAGTTGCTGGATAGGGGAGCAAATTCTTTCCTTTAAGGGTTGACTACCATTCAGCAGGGAAAGAGGTATAATTTGTAGTATTATTTCCCCCAAAAGTGTAACATTTACCTTAACTGAGACCACTATGTGGTCCTAATAGGGAACCACAATATATTTCCTTAGTATGTAAGTCCTCAGTTCTCACCCTACCCCATCTGGAGGTCAGTTTGGGGTTCATATATACACTTTCAGGGGGAAGCAACTCTGTCGTTTTTAATCATGCTCCTTTTACACGGGGATCAGCTCATAAAGGAAAGAATTTTCTCCCAAGGGGGAGAAAATTCTTAACTTTAAGAGTGGTTCCCATTTGGTGAATGTTCATGGAAGCAAACAGGAAGTCACAAAACGTACAGATATAGTCTTTTAAAAATGGCGAGAAAATACATGGAAGTGCCCCTATTCACCTTAAGACTAAAAATGTGTTTATGAAACACTATGCCCCCAACCTTATACTTGCCTCTAAAGAAGATGTATCCGTTCATCTACATCTTAGTCTGTAACTGCATGCCAAATATATAAGGAAACTAGAAATGTTTTTCAGAGAAAAACTGATGTCCCCCCACTAGCCCATTTCCAATCCCCCCTTATGCATAAAAAACCTGTGCAATTAAAATACAAGGCAAGTTTGGAGAAAATCCATCAACTGGTTCTAAAGATATCCTACATAGATGACTATGTCCTTGCAAATGAGGTCAAGGTCACCAAAATCTAATCAGCTCTTAAAGTTGACCCAATGATGTATCCATACAAGTTTGGTGAAATTCCATCCACTGGTTCAGGAGATATAGTGAGTACAAGAAATTGTCATCTAAGTCCGCCAGTGACCTTGAAAATGAGGTCAAGTCACCAAAATTTATTCAGCACTTGTCCCAATGATGTATCCATGCAATGTTGATGAAATTCCATCCATTGGTTCAAGAGATATAGTGGGTACAAGAAATTGTCATCTAAGCCCTCCAGTGACCTTGCAAATGAGGTCAAGGTCACCAAAATCTAATAGGCTCTTAAGCCCGTCCCAATGATTTATCCGTGCAAGTTTGGTGAAATTCTATACATTGGTTCAAGAGATATCCTGGGTACAAGAAACTGTCATCTAAGTCCTCCAGCGGCATTAAAAATGAGGTCAAGATCACCAAAATCTTATCAGCTCTTAAGCTTGTCCCAATAATGTATCTATGCATGTTTGGTGAAATTCCATTCAATGGATCAGGAGATATAATGGTTCCAAGAAACTGTCATCTAAGTCCTTCAGTGACTATGAAAATGAGGTCAAGGTCACCAAACCTTCTCAGCTCTTAAACCTGTCCCAATGATGTATCTATGCAAGTTCGGTGAAATTCCATCCACTGGTTCAAGAGATATCGTGGGTACGAGAAATTGTCAGTTAAGTCCTCCTGTGACCTTGAAAATAAGGTCAAGGTCACCAAAATCTAATCAGCTCTTAACCTTGTCCCAATAATGTATCCATGCAAGTTTGGTGAAATTCCATCAATTGGTTCAAGAGATATCGCGCATACAAGAGTGGGACGCCGACGCTGACGCCGACGCACCGGGAACCGCACTGAAAACAATATGTCCCCCCTCACCTTTGGTGGGGGGACATGAATAGCGTAGCGGTTCTTCAGATATTTTGTTCACAAAGTTACTCATATACACATGTAGCTTCTTTGTATTCAAAATGTCTATGTCTGTAATGGGACAACTTTTACAAAAAAATTATGAAATAGGCTCAAAAGTTAATCAGGTCATCTACACCTTAGTCCAAACCTGCATGCCAAATATAAGGATCGTAGCTTATGCGATTCTTCAGATATTTTGTTCACAAGCTCGTTCCTATACAAAATGCCTATGTCGGAAAAAGGGACATAACTCAGTCAAAAAATAACCAATGTTTTTTCAAAACTTATTCAGGTCATCTACGCCTTAGGCAATGTCATCCTGCAAAAACATGATCCTAGCATCAGGGGTTCTCTAGATATTTTGTTCACAAGGTTACATAGTCTTACAATGCACTAAGTCGAAAGGGGCATAACTCTGTCAAAAAAATTCACGATTTTTTTTCAAAAGTTAATCAGGTCATCTACACCTTGGGCAATGTCATCCTGCAAAAAATCATGATCCGAGCATCAGGGATTGTTGAGATATTTTGTTCACAAGGTCCCATAGGCTTACAATGCACTAAGTCGAAAAAGGGGCATTACTTGGTCAAAAATTCACGATTTTTTTTTTTCAAAAGTTTATCAGGTCATCTACACCTTTGGCAATGTCATCCTGCGAAAAATCATGATCCTAGCATCAGGGGTTCTTGAGATATTTTGTTCACAAGGTTCCATAGACTAAGTCGAAAAAGGGGCATAACTCTGGAAATACGTGACCGGCGGAAAAAAAGAAAAAAATACGGGTTCGCTTATTTTTTATGTACGTGCCACATATAAAATTTCAAGATCCTGGCATGAGCAGTTCTTGAGTTTCCCAGCTACCAAAAAGCATTACGGACGCACAGACGGACGGACAGACGGACAGACGGACGGACAGGCCCAAACCAATATGCCCCCTCAACTTCTCCGAAGTTGGGGGCATAATAAAGACATATGAAAGGGCAGAAAGACATTCTGCATATATATGTTTGAACCCTGTCTGTCTGTCTGTCTGACTGTCTGTCTGTCTTAACAAAACCTGTATTAATCGTTTTCCGTATGAATTTGGTCAGACATGTTCATACCTGTGGCCATACGCCTGTATACACTGTACATTGATTGATTGATTTATTGCTTAACGTCCACGGTAAACAGCTATGGCCATGTCGGGACGGCCAGTTAACCTAACCACACTATAGCTGGGAAGGCTTAGACCTCCTAAGCGGTTAACCAGTACTAAGTGCACATACTATCGTCAGTAACTGACAACTGCCCTGCTTGAATCAGCGGAAGGAGGCATACACTGTACAGATTAGATACATCGACCATTGATGGACCTAATATTATATAAGTTAAATCTATATATAGATATTAAGTTAATTAATATAACATTTGATCATTATTTTACTGCATTATGCATATGAAGATTGCAACTATCTAACTAAAATCACACCATATTATATAAATATCATTCATTCATGTTAGAATGGACTTTGTCCAACAAAAGTCCACCACTTCTTCCGTGTTCGGATGTGTACACTTATTACTTGAACTCAACACAAACGAAAGTGGACTGATTGTAATAAGGACACTGACTTCAGAGTTGGGTCTACATCAAAAACTCACAACATTAAGTTTTAAAAGTGTAATTTAAATTTATGAGCATGATCTTTATTACAGCTTTAAATGTGATCTATCACAATCTGAATAAACTGAGCCGCGACACGAGAAAACCAACAAAGTGGTTGTGCGCCCAGCGCAGACTCAGATCCGCCCATTATGATCAGAGTCTTTGCTGTCCGCATGGAGCTAGCTTAGACCCGTGGCCAGTCTTTAAGAGCAAAGGGAAGACTCTGATCAGACTGGGAGGATGCCCAAGCTGAGCTGAGTCTGCTCTGGGCGCACAACCACTTTGCTGGTTTGCTCTTGTCGCGGCTGTTACTTTAAAACCAGCGTATTCACGTCAGGTAACGCGCAGTCCGCGCAAACACGTTTCCATGGCATTTCGGTCATATTTCTTGCAGACTCCGATAATGGTCATATTTCTAGCAGACTACGATAATTCAGCACGGATTCACAGCTGATTTGAGGTTTCCCAGCCGACAAAATTTAGGTCTCAAAAACTGTATGCTTGCCATTTTACGTCCTTTTTAACAGTATTTTAGTCATATTTGGACGATGGGTGATAATGAAAGGCTGTGCGCAATGGAACCCCGTTTACGAATGAAAAGATTCGCGCCTAGTGCGCCTACAGCGCGGCTCGAATCCGGGACCGCTAGATCAGCTGGCCAGCGCTTAACCTACTGGCTCCTTATCATATTGAGAATTCAATGAATAGAGGGCAAAAGTGTAGATCCAGATGAGGCTGGATCTACGCTGTTTGCAAATTCGGATATTTAGATTGCTGGGGCTTTAAGGGTTCTCCAGCCTCTGTGTAACTGTTTTTGCAGTAGAGATTTCGTTTTTCTTTACCATTTACGCATTTGTTGCCCATTTTGCTCGTGAATACGTGGTGTTAATTTATTTACTTTTCTAACTTGTTAACTTTGCCTTTTGTATTTACAGGACCATGCATGTTGGCAGCCTTCAGCAAAATCCTAGGAATAGTCCTTATAGGAACTATGACTATCGGTAAGCTGACGCTTCTGTTTGTCTAACTCGATCTATCTACGACCAAAGAGCGATACATATAAAATCATTAAAGCACTGCTATAAATTTTCCATCAAGTTAAACGTGTAAGACTTTCGAATTATCAGGCTTTTGGTATTGTCATTAAGCTACAATTGATTTAGAATTCGTTGGTATTTTAGTAATTTTATTGTCGTCGTTTATTTTGTTTATGCATTTGGTCATGCCATAACACCATTGCGCAGCAAAAGTACATGCTCAAACCAGGATGAAGCACCGAAGTTTCATCTGTATAACGATGTGAAATGCGACCGACGTAAATATAAACGTGCACACATTTTTGGCAACCATACTTGGCCAAAATAAACTTTTACTGCGCATCGCCTAATATTCAAAGCCTCAAGTGGAACATATCATGATATTTCTTAACACTTTTTGTAATGAGGGGACCAGAATTAGCTATGCTGTCTGTCACGCCAAACGTTATCTCATAATCAGAATATGGAATTTAACAATCTTTTAATTTGCATTTGCATTTTTATCTTATATATACTGTGTTGTAAAATATCTTCTTCTGGGATGACTGACATTGAAATTTAAGTAATGGCAACATCTTGTAGTATTTCATGTATTTGCAATACCATAACCTAGCCAGAATAAATCACATGCCTTTTATCATCCTGAATAGTACATATTTGAGCTTGTTTTAGTCAAGTCCTTAAATTAACACCCGATGATTTTAATACACATTGTCAACATCTCACATGCTAATTGTTAAGGTATCATGTGAACTGCTTGCTTGAATCATAGTGTACATAAAATGCCTAGATGAATAGGTATACTTTAAGGGGAATAAACTGCAATTTTTTTCCTCCCCCCACTCTTAAAAAATAATTTTTTTCCACTGGGAGCAAGTTAATTTCATTAAGAGTAGATCCCTTTTTTGAAGGGTTTCTTCGCTAAGGGTTCAAACAGCAGATCACAATATAAGTTTCTCCTCGAAAAATGGTGGGAAAAAACATGGAGGTGTACCCATTCACCTTAATTATTAATCTGGGCACTCAAAAACTTGTCGATCTCAAAATTTGACTTTCAGATCCTGCGCCTACACTTTCTGTCAATTCATCAGACGTTTATCTTTTCCAGGTCAGATACCACAAATAGTAAAAATTCTGCGGAAAAGAAGTGCTTCCGGTGTCAGTTTGTTCAGTATTTTGTTGATGTTACAAGCATCATCTTCAACAGTAGCTTATGCCATCTACAAAAGATTTCCTGTCAGGTACTCACAATGATCTCCTCGTCTTTAAATATTCCATAAATTACTTCATTACAAAGGATCCAATTATATCATGAAACTTGAAGAGATTTTCACCTAATTCGAATTCAAAATTCCCGCGCTGCTAAGTCTTAAAAAATAGATGCAGTCTAGCTGGTTGCCTGTTAAACTGAAGAGCCACTAAGCTGGAAAACAGGTACATGTAGATTTACTCGACGCTTTTGCATTAGATCAACACAAATTTAGTCTCGGGATCTCAACCAACAGTCTGTCTGTCTGTGCTCATTGGTTTGCCTGCAGTGCATGCGCGCGAGTGTGCAGGTATTAAATAAAGAAATGAGCTAAAATCTATACGCAGAAACCGATATTGCATTTTTATAAACTGGAATTTCCAGACGTTTCCTTCTGAATAATTTATAATCAGCATTTCTCTCAAACAACAACAACCATAATAAAATACTTTTATTACCTTTTTCAGCACATGGGGAGAGAATATTGTTCTGATGCACGAAAATGTAGTGTTGATCTGCCTGTTGCTGCGGTACAGTAAGAGAGCTCGGGCTTCCCTCTCGTTCCTGCTCTTGTTTATCATCTACATGTTGGTCCTGCTGTGGCCTACCATACCTGGCGCACTGCTTTGGGGCCTTTATGTTCTTAGTATGCCAGCTATTTTAGCAAGCAGGGTAAGTGTAGTGGTGTCGTTTTAATGTAATGATAATAAAATAATTATTGAATTTGAACCACATCATCATGTGATTTCCAACAATTTTGGCAATTTTGTCATGTGATATTCAGATCATCCTTCTCATTTACACAGGGTAATCAGAGACCTCACTGTTGGCTCTATGGCTTGGCTCACTTCCATAGACGGCTGACGGGACAAGCAAAGGTTCTGATCAGACTGCACTTATGTGCAGTCTGATCAAAGCCTATGCTTGTCACCAATGCCACATTGTTGGAAATCACATAATGTGGCTCTTATTATTATTTCTGTTACTAGTAATGTCATTAGTCATGTGCAAAGAAAGGAAGCCTTAGGGCATATTCAAACAGCGAAGACTCTGCTTATCCTATGCGTCTGTACACAGGGTATAATCGATTCCGCTAATTTTCGCTTCCTGCAGAGACTGTACATCATATTTGGCTTCCGCCGAGACTGTCTGCGAACTCTTACTTCCTGCAGGAACTACTGTCCTCGAAAATTGGCTTCCTGCCGAGACTGTCCGCGTGACTCTGCTTCCTGCCGAGAGCCTCGGCAGGAAGCAGAATCACGCGGACCGTCTCTGCAGGAAGCCATTTATCATGTATAGAAGTCTCGGCAGAAAGTAAAATATCGCGGACAGTCTCGACGGAAGCCAAATATGATGTACAGTCTCTGCAGGAAGCGAAAATTAGCATAATTGATTATACCCTGTGCTGTAGTTCACTCAATATTATAGTGCTTAGAATCGAAATTTGTCTGTATATATCCTGATGACCGACTTTGTTGAAGGCTAATGGACAACTTCCATGTTTTAACCACCATTTTTACAAAGGGAAATAACTTTCTGACTTCTTGGTTGTATTCGTGGACGACAAAGTCACGAATGATAGGGATTACTCTTAAAAGAAAGAATTTGCTCCACATGGGAGCAGATCTTTTCTTTATGAAAAGCTTACACACACACACCACACCACACACACACACGCGCGAAATTGGACACTAATTCCTCACGATCTTACCTAACTTTTAAGTGTTCCCAATAACCATCAAAACGTGCTAGTATATATCTACTCCATGGTTCGAAAGTAGCCGTAGCAAGTAGCAAATTTGCCACCTAAAAAACTCATTTGACACCTGAAGAAAAAGTGGGTAGCAAAAAGTTGCTACCTAGGAATTCTTAGTAAAAGCTAATTTCTTGGAAGTACTAGCCAATTTTCATTGAAATTCAGCTTGTATGTGTAAGACTCAACACAATTCCATAAGGTCAATTGCATTATCAACATTATGTATTTTATGTGTTTATTAATCGTTATCAACATCCCAGCAGGCACATAACGTCGAAATGACGTCGTATTGACGTCGATGCGACGTCACCACGTCGCATCGACGTCAATATGACGTCATTACGACGTCATGTGCCTGGTGGGATCTATATTTTTCTATTTTCAGGCTATCCAAATGTTTAAAAATCATAAAACAAAAAATCCAGGTCAGCTATCAGCGACGTCATCGTTTCTCTGCATTTTCCAAGGGTTTGGACGTTTGACGACGTCAATAATTATCACTGGCGATTACGTCATGATCTACACGTTTGCAGCCGTCAGCCTTTTCAACGTATTGCTGTTTATTCAAGTTTTATATTATCGATGGCGACTCAAGAAAATGGCGTAACGTAGAGGACTGTGTATAAACAGTGTATAAATAATCACAAAAGATTTTAAAATGATTCATTTAATACTTATGTATATGTCTTGACGTCAAACGTCACCTACCTCATTAACTCTTTAAGCGCCAAAAACAGACGACAAAATTTACGTCTGCAAAATTTAAAACAAAAGGTCTTGTCCAAGACATTTCAAATTGGGAATTCAAAGACTAGAGAGCAAACAGTGTAGATCTAGATGAGGTGGCTATTATGAGCCGCCTCATCATGATTTAAGCGTTTTGCAAATTTTGCTATTTTCGTCACTGGTGCTTAAAGTGTTAATGGAAAACATTAGAGAGCTCTCTTTCATGACCAGTATAGACAAAGATTTAATATATTGCGAATTAAGACAATTAGATTGTCCCCCTTTGCGAAGCATTTAATTCTCTCACATGTATTGGCCAAGGGAGAAAATCTTTTAATGGCTTCCATTAATGTTTTGAGACTGTGATATAGTGTAATTATTCTCATTTTTTTGTAATTTCATCTAACACGTATATAAATTCGATAACAAAACCATTATTTTGTGATAACATGGAATACCCTAATGTGTTTAAGTATTGGGACACCTAAAATAATAAATTTTCCATTTGTCGCAAATGGGAAAATTCATTTTTAAGGTGTCCCAATATATACGCACATTACGGGTACGTTCTGATGTAGCAACTGGTGGACTGATTATAATCATAAGCTACAGAATCTTCTAATGCTTAAAAGCCAGATTATACTTTACACAGACTACTTGCGCAATAAAATTGCAGGTGCTACTTTTAAAGTCACGTCGTGACAATTTCCCCATATGCAAAAAGAAGGGATCAAAACACTAAACCAAGACACTATGAAAACACTGTGTTTTGATGGTGCATTGATAGTGCAAAATTTCACATGCAAATGAGCTACCAAGGCACTAACGAAGGCACCATCAAGACACTTTGACCAAAACACTATCAAGACACTAGCAAGACACTTTGACCAAAACACTATCAAGACACTATCAATTTCAAAGGTGAACTGAAGGTCAGGTCAGTATACAATTATGCCTTTAAACCTTGTCAACTGCAATAATGCCCTACCTTTTATTTAATACCCTAAATTTTTAACAATTGCAACTCAACATACAATGAAAACAGCTTGTAGTGAATACATAAGACTGTTCTCTGTAAATGTTTAGTTGCTTAACTGTTTTATATGCTGATGAGCGTATGCTTCTCAGGCCAAACAAAGAGTTTTATATGTCAATAAAGCTCTTTCCAAAATCCTTAAACAAAATGAATTAAGTCATTGCTTGATATCACACACTTCAGTGATTCCAATGTTACATGATGGTTTTCTATATATGAATTAAATGTTCAAGTAAACATGATCAGACAAAACTAATTAATTAATTGCTGCAGATGCATAAACACATGGAACAACATGAAAATGCAAGTAAACTAAAAGTCTAAAATTATGTTTAAACTACTTACACTGCTATTGAACAAGTTCCTTTACAACATTTTTCATGATTAAACATTTGAAATAAAATAACTAACTGTAACAGAAGAAACACATTCAAACACTCCAAATAATATTTGAACACAGGAAATGAGTCATTACATGTGGCTGCCAAATCTGATTTTCTATTGGTCAGAAATTTTTAAATCCAAGATGCTACCAAGACACTAAGATTGGCTGCTGGGCCATTAAAAAACTGCAGGACCCAGGTATAAGTTTACCAAGACATTATCAAGACACTGTGGCATTTATCAAAGTTCACCAATGCACCATCAAATTACTACTCCATGAATAAAGTGGACCAAGACACCATTAATGTACTTTTTTCAAAAGTAATGCGGAAGTGTTTGGTTTACTGTTTCAGACCAAGGCACTTCACCAAGTTACCAAAAAGTGATTTGATAGCAGCTTGATATTGCATTGGTTGTGTTTTGGTTTAATTCTCTTTTTCATAAGGGTCCGTCTTAATTCGTGCCTGTGCGACTTGCACAAACCCAAACCAGCCTGCATTCACGGTCAGCCTAGTCAGGGCAGTGCAGTTTGCTTTTTGAGGTTGTATACTGTACGAGCTGCGTATGATATGACTAGACTGAGCATACTTGAAGGCTGGCCTTGGCATCAGAAGTTCGTATATAGCATAGGACAATTTCTTCGATAGGTCTAACTTGACTAATTTAGAAGCCTCGTGGACAACAGGCGTACTCAATTTGCTGCTTATTACTCAGAAAACCAGTAAATAAAAGATCTTCAATAATACAGTCTTTATCTGATTAATAATTTGCTTATATCTGTAAAGAACTTTTCCTTTTATTTACAATTTTTAGAGCTTGTAATCAAATTGCTAAATGGTGTTGGTTCATGTAAGCTGGTTGGGATGTTGCGCTAAAATTTAATGGCTGCACGATAGATAAGATGTCGAGGAGAAATTATAAGGAAAAATAGGTTACATATTTTAATACAGTACTTCAGTGAGACTTTAAGGGGTTAGAAAAGGAAAACCCAATCGATGGTTTGTTAAAAAAAAAGAAGACAGCCTTCCTGAAATTAGTCCAACCCCAAATGTTGATAAATAATGACCACTTCCTACAAAACTCGCCTTACAAGAATCAGGAGGGGTGAGAATCATGAAGCCCCAGCAACAGTTCTTCAAAGAGTATTTATTGTTTCTAGAGGTAGTCGAACTATTTTTGCTTCTCTTTTCGTATGCAGCACACACTTAAAGGAAACAAAAGTGAAAAAGTTTATATGCGTAGCGCCTATGACATGACCTTCAAGCAAAAGTGGAACAATTATTTTCCACAAAAGCCATCGCCCTTGAAAAAGGAGGTCAACAAATCAAGTTAGAGGCGTATCTAATTATATTAAGACTCAAGGGAAGCAACTCTTTTATTTTTATTTGCCATCCTTCACAACGTGGGCCAACTCTTAAAGGAAAGAATTTGCTCCTGTAGAGGAGTAAATTTTTTCCTTAAAGAGTAGACCCCGTATTGAAGGTTCGTCACTCAGGGAAGTAAACAAATATGAAGTCACAAAAGTTGTCTCGCTTTGTAAAAATGGCAGAAAAATTTAAAGGTGTATCCAGTCATCTTAAAGATTTAAACTAATCAGCAAGGACAGCAGAAGAGTGAAGACAGGTGTTGCTATGGTGACGGCTCCTGAGGCTGGGCAAGGTTTCAAGGGTATTTTCTCCTTTCTGTAAACGTTGATGGACTCCACAAACATTTCAACCCAGTCTGGGTTGCATTGTCCCATCTCCATGTCGATACAACTGCGTAACCTGAAATTTAATACATTAATGGCTTACGTCCCATTAACAAATTAGGTAAGGGAAGTAATTATGTTACAAAGGGAGGCAATGTGTTGTCACTCTGTGAAAAACATTTAATTGCCTTTAATGTTTTAATTCATACTCTATGCACTTCCTTTATGTGTATCGACTATTGGATTGTCTCACATTGACGGTCCTACTTGTAATGGTTTCCTCCCTTTGACAAAGAACTAAGTATGAATGCCTTCTCGCAAGTTTCATTCTGTCCCCTCGTATTCGGTCCCGGGACTTGTGGGTATTATTCAAATTTGGACGAAGATGGCGGACAAAGCTTGAATGGATAGCTGCCAAACATATCCAAATGAAAATTTCCCAGCTTTCCCCGCGGAAAATGTCACAGATCGGTCGGGAAGCCGACTGTTTGCAACAATGATTCATTAATATTCTGATTATCTTATTCTTTCTTTCCTTTACTTTATTTTGTTGTTTGAACTGTACAATTTCTCCTAAGTCTTGTGATGTCATTGTTAATTAGCATTATTGTATGTTCATGTTTCTGGGGCGGACCGTAATTAATGTTGTTACAACTTGTGGTCAAACCATTTGAATATTTATATGACAATGAAATATGTTTAGACTACATTACTTTGTATGTAAAAGAATGGAATAAAGAAATGCTGAAATTTGTAAATGTATTAGGATAAAATGAGTTTACGGAAGCAGAGCTCTAGATAAGAGGGAGTATTTGGTGATAATAAGGGATTTTTTTTCTTATTTCTGCATAAAAACATATGTTGTGACCCCTCATCTGAACCGTCTCGTTGAGACGGTTCAGATGAGGGTCACAACATATGAGGGTCACAACATATACGAGACGGTTCAGATGAGGGGTCACAACATATGGTTTGAATGAGAGATAAGAAAAATTATCTTTAATTATCATCAAATACTCCCTCTTATCTAGAGTTCTGGGAAGCAGAGTCGTACTTAGCCTAAGTTTTTCAATAATATACCATCTACGTTAGTGCCTGCTAGTCCGCACTCATGGCTAATGGGTTACTTTTTGCATCCTTTCTATGGCTATCCTTTATGGTCTAAATATGTGCCTTTTCTGATGGATCTCAACTTTTACAGACTGGCCATAGAAAACATGAGATTAAATTTATTTTCCTTTTTTCCCATAAAAGCAACAAATCATTATCATACTATTGGCTGGTCTAAAGCTTACCCACAAACTTTCTTTGATTCTTCTCTGTAGTTTTCAGCCATCTCGCTACACTTCTGTAACACCAGTGATGTGTCCGTTGTACATTCTGTTGCCTGTTCCAATTCTGGATGAAAAGAAGATTCTATTTAATTTTTCTCTCTCTCTCTCTCTCTCTCTCTCTCTCTCTCTCTCTCTCTCTCTCTTTTAACAGAAATACTAGGACGTTAAGCCACAACTCAAGTCCAACAACAACAGCCTTTATGTACAGACTGCGGAAACCAAAGTGGTGCCTGAGATGGCTGCCCCAATCGGAACACCGCTCGGCCAATTCCGAGCGGTGTTTCGATTGATGGCTGTCCTTGGATGCTCCGCCACGACAAATGTAAGGTAACGTGTTTGGATACACCTCGGTCCTTTTCTGCCGTTTTCAGAAGGGGAAACAACTTTTGTGATTTCCTGTTTGTTTTTTGGAACAAAAGAAATCCAAAATGGGGTCTACTCAAGGAAAGAATTGTGCTCCTAGAGGGGCAAATTATTCCCTTTTAGAAATTACCCCTAGTGAGAAGAAAGGCAAAATGTAAATGGCCAGACTTGATCCATCTGAAAGTGTATACATTCACACTGAACGACCAAAAACTTGTTCTCATCTTTTCTTTCTCAAAAACATTTGAACAAACAAAACATTTTTTTTCCTTTTTTTTTCTTTTTTTTTTTTTTTTTTTTTTTTTTTTTTGCCGTGTTATTTCTTCTTTTTTCTTTCTTTCTTTTCTTTCTCTTCCTCTAAAAGAGTCCAAAGTGAGATGAAAATTTAAAGGTGATCTTTTGTGTTTAATGTGTTAAATGTTTAAATGATTTGTATTTTCTTTCTTCTGTCACTTTTCCTTCTGTGTATGTTATCGACTTTTATTGTGAATCAGTGTCTTGGTTGTGTTGTGATTGTGGCCTTTCCTGGGTACCGTATACGCGGTAATTTTCGCGGGTTCAAATTTTCGCGGTTAATGGTCAAAAACATAAACATTAATTTTCGCGATTTTTAATTTTCGCGGTTAGCAACATGCGCGAAAAGCAAATCTACTTCTTTTTCACTTGAGCCAGTTCGTTCATTAACCTGCGGCAGGGCCGCCGCAGGTTAATGAAAGAATTGGCTCATGTGAAAAAGTACCAGAAATTACCGAAGCAAACAGAAACAAAATATTTGAAGACTGTGTCTACAGAAGATACTTTGTAAGAAACAGGAAATTATTTCGCGATTTTAATATTCGCGGTTTCGAAGTGACCGCGCAATGCCGCGAAAAATGGAATACCGCGAAAATTATCTTGTATACGGTATTTATTTTTTATGAGTTGACTTAGATATAAATATAGTAACCGAACAATTTAGGGGAACTATATACTTCGATTTTCTTTCCATCCTTCTCTCCACGATAGAGATGATAGTTATTTAAGAGAGGGTCGTTTGGAAATGACCTTTGTATTAAACATTTTTCAATAAGCGCTAAACTCTATAACCCACCCCTCTTCCGACCTTCCTTACCTAGAGCAATCCTGTGGCACTGATCTGCAATGAATTGTGGGGCATTTTGAACAGCCATGGCATCGTCATCAGTAAAAGACTTCTTCTTGTATTGTAGATAACCGGTACACTCTGGAAGACCTCGGGCTACGCACTCGATGTCATTCTTGTGCTCCCTAAATATAAGTATGTTACAATAAAGAACTCTCACACGAAATTTGATATTTTTTACTTTCTCCACCAAACTTATCCAAGTATTTAGACTTTATATATTTATGTCCTTTTAACAAACCAGTGCTGAGGAGGTGCGTGCAGTGTTACTACATTACATATTACGGTAAATAGTTGCACCGCCATTTTTTGTCATTTGTACAAATGGGAACAACTTTTGTGATTTCCTGTTTGCTTCCCAGACCACAAGCCCTTCCAGAAAAGATAAAAAAGGAGAAACATAGGGAGCTTAATGCTTCAATATGGCGGAAACTACCGATAACGACTTACGGGTTTATCCGAGAGCTTATCTGTTCAAATAATGTCGAGTGTTATATGCAATTACATGTACATAGAAATATAATATAAAATGTGAAATTAAATACATATATGATACTACGACAATTTTTTATAAGTTATGGTCATAAACTTCAGTCTTTGTCCGATAATATGGTATAAAAATATACAAATTAACTTCATGTTTTGATACTTCCATCGGCTTTTGAAGTTTGAAGCTTCAGTCACATGAAATTATATAAGAATAATGTCGAAAATGCCTAAGAAGCTATGTTCAGCCTAAATTTTGAAAATGATCGGATTTTCTATAAAACTTTTATAAGTTATCACCACTGAGAGATTTTTATAAGGTTTACATTGATGTAATTCATTATAAAATAAGTATACTATAAGTTTCTTCCATCGATCTCTAAACATACAGAAAATCGCGTTTCGAAACAACCTCGCTCATAATAGTTTCAAATACAATGTAGTTTAAGTCCAAATCCGCCTATATTGCTCAAAGGCTTAACACTTCATTTCTTGGTATTCGTGTTTTGTTTATGTATTTATATATGTGCTTTTATGATCTAACTAAGAAAGGAAGAATATTCATGTTGTCTTATTAAGAAAGAAAGAAGGAAAGAAAGAATAAACGAATGAACACAAGAAAGGAAAAATGAGAAAGAAGTCACGTAACTTCTACACGTGACCATCAAAAATGAACAGAGAGTTAATCGACTACTAGTGTAGTTACTCTTTAAATTTGTAGTTTTAAAAATCCCTTTATAAGCTAAAAAAAAAACAACTTTGCAAACCAATTACATATTTTTTGGTAATGTTCGATCAGTCTATTAATTATTATCATAATTGTTAATGTTTGTTCTAACATTTTTGATTGAAATTTATTTGAGTGTGGTGGGGCGTTTTTATCAAAGAAACCGAAATATGTTTTGTGTATCCCAGGGTAGAATCTTAGAATCCATAGAATTATATTTTTGACTGGCAGATTTACTCATTCATAATCAGGAAACACGAAGATACATACACTGTATTGCTCTCTTAAGATATTACTGTCGAAAAAAAAATAATGTAAGAAACTAAATCATGGTGAAGATTTTCGCGTAACCGTGGTAGTGTAAGGATTAATCGCTATGGGAAAAATTGCTATGAAACATTTTTCTTGCAAGGCTGTAAATTAACTTTATTTGTAATATTTCTGTTCATAATGCAAGTTTGTCACTTTAATTTTATGACTGTTTTAGTGAAGCTAGCAAGGACTATTGAAAGACATTTTTGTGATTTTTTTTTTTTTTTTTTTTTGTAGTTTTGCTATAATATGAGTACTTACGATAATAAACCTGTGCACCTGCGGACACTTATCAGCCTCTGATATGTGCAAACTGATAAGACTGAACAATGTCTGATCAGTTTGCGCAAGCTGATCGGAATTTGTTGACAATATACAGTACAATTAACATACTTATAATAACACGAGGATTAATCGATTATCGATCATAAAATCCGATATTACCTCTAAAATCAAATCAAACCGGATTTCGCAAAAACTACTCCACTTGCGACAACATATTTGCACTACAAATGCTTCTCTCAATTCTGATGAAACGTAAAAAGAAATTGTACTGTGCTTTTATAGACTTTGAAAAGGCATTCGACACTGTATGGCGCCTGGGCCTATGGAGAAAATTGATTGATTCAAATGTAAGGGGCAAATGTTTTAGAGTGATCTTTAATCTATATCAAAATATTAAATCATGCGTATTGGTTAATGGTGAAAGTTCGAGTTTTTTCCCCTGCACTGCCGGTGTCCGTCAGGGGGATAACTTATCTCCCTTTCTATTCTCAATCTATCTTAACGACTTGGAACACTTTCTTAGATCAAACGGAGTTAACGGAATTGATTGTGAAACCGATATCTCAGAAAATGAAATCTACATATATATTAAACTCTTTGCATTCTTATATGCCGATGACACAGCTTTAGTAGCCGAATCCGAACTTGATCTCCAACACGCTCTAAATGTTTTCAGTATGTATTGTAAAGCCTGGAAACTGCGCGTAAACATAAGCAAAACTAAAATAGTCACCTTTGGCAAGGGTAGACCAAGACAAGGCATTGCATTTTACTATGATGATAGTACTATAGAAATAGTGAAAAAGTTCAAATATTTGGGTGTTTACCTTAGTAACTCTGGGTCATTGTATTCAACTATCAAATACAACTGTGAACAAGCCAACAAAGCACTAACTATACTGCTTCGAAAAATAACCTATCTAAATCTATCGGTTGATTTACAAATTGACCTGTTCAATACTATGATTAAACCGATAATATTGTATGCTAGCGAAATTTGGGGGTTTAACAATATAAAAATCTTAGAAAGGATACAACTACGCTTCTTGAAAGCAATTTTCAATATGAGGTCCTCTACACCAAATAGTATGGTTTATGGAGAATTCGGTGTTTTCCCTTTAGCAATTGATGTTCAAACTCGAATGATTTCTTTTTGGGTTAAACTCATAGACCAAAACAACACAAAATTGTCAAACCTTATGTATCAGATTGTCTATAACAGTGATGTCGCAAAATCATCAAAATGGTTCTCCTGTATTGAAAACATCTTGATTAAATGTGGTTGCAGCGGCTTTTGGAATACACAGAAGGTAGAAAATCCTACCTGGCTGATAAAGAGTATAAACCAAAAATTAAAAGACCTTTTTATCAATGATTGGTATCTGAACATCCAAAACAGCAGTTCCTTTCATACATACAAGCTGTTTAAACATACATTCCAACTTGAAAACTATCTGCTTAAGTTACCGTTTGTTATGAAAAAGAATCTTTGCTTATTCCGCACACGCAACCATAAGTTACCTATAGAATGCAGTAGATGGCGAAATTTACATGTCTCAGAAAGAAAATGCCATCTCTGCCACTCGGATGTGGGCGATGAATTTCATTTTCTCTTCTGCTGTCCTTCGATAGCAACAGAGCGACGGAAATACATCGACATATACTACTACCGTAGACACTACTCAGCCCGAATTGAAGACATAAGCTCCAGTTGGATCTGTTCTGGTAAAAATAAAAGAACTGAGTTGCTTCACAATTACTGAGTTGCTTCCTATGAATTGGTAATCGTACAACTTAAAACTGGGACTGTGTTTTTCTGTTGTTGTTTTTTTGCGCACTCGGGTTTATTGCTTCTATAGAATGTAAATTGTAAGAATTTAATTTTACACTAAATACGTACCCACAGACATATTTAGGGTCAATCTGCTTCCACAAGGACATATTGTGTGCTACAAGGAAACCGTTCTTGAAGTCAATTCGGTCGAGGCACTGTAAACCCTCAACACACTCTGAAGACAAAGGAAAAGCCATGATAAGCTCAAATCTTTAATGTCCAGCGTCCCAGAAATAGGATATAGGCAAACAGTGCGGACCCAGATCAGACGCCGTAAAACGTAACGTCTGATCAGGGTCTACACTATTTGTATAAGACAAATGCGTGTTTCCTTAAACTGAAATGAAAATGGTCCAAATAAACCCAACCAGACGCCCCTTAATATTGGCAAATGGACACGTCCTTTTGATATGGTGGAAACATACTCAGATCAGACTCATATTCCTCTCTCATGATTTTTAGAATTGGCTTGTACGAGCTAGTTATAAACAAATTATTTAAATAGTACAAATATAAGTTTCTTCCCTTCAATACACATGATACAAGTAGTAAAAGAATTGAACATTTTGCCAAGTATATATTAGTTTCGCACCTTTGCAAAATACATGTAGTTACTTCCCTGATAAATTAATACAGGCATGCAGTTCGTTCAACATTAATAGTTTCACGCAGGAGTCGTTGGTTCGACACCCACGGATGGCACATGTCCGACTAATTCTAATCTGGATATCCGCACCCAGTGCGCTCTGAGCTGGAAAATGTGTTATTCAGGGTGGCGATCATACTTGTAGCTTACAGGGCCACTGAACGTCGGCGGTGGCGTCCGCCTCATCCTACCTGCAAAACCAGCCCCGGATCCAGACCATCACGTACTGGTGGGGCTCTAGATAACTGGTGGGGCTGGGAGGTGCCAAAATGTATGTTTGTGGAGGAGGGGGCTTGAAAATATGACATATTTATGGTTCAATTTCAAGTAATTTTTTTATATTTTTTTCTCCTTGAAATATATGTTGTGACATCTCATTAGAATTGCCTCCCCGAGGCGATTCTAATGAGATATCGCAACATATATTTTGAATATTTTGATCTAACTTGATTGGATAATTTTTCTCAAACTGTCATCAGATACTTCTTTTTATCTGGAGGCCTACATATTATACATAACACAGAGGCCAAATGGCGGGGCTGCAGCCCCAAAGCCTACCCCCTGGATCCGGGGCTGAAAACTTCCACAACACACACCGAGGCAATGTGTCTGTTATGGTTTTGTACCTCGTTAACCCTTAAAGCGCCTAAAAAGCAGACGACAAAATTTGCGTTTTTAAAATTTCAAAAAGTGTTTCGTACAAGCTACATCATATTGAAAATTTCAAAGACTAGAGGACAAACAGTGTAGATCCAGATGAGGCGGCTCATTCGGAGCCGTCTCAACTTGATCTACGCTGCTTACAAATTCAACTACATGTATTTTCGTTTGTAGTGCTAGGGTTAAACAAGCACGTCTGGACACCAAACAAACAACTTACTGTCACAGAAGGTATCAGCAGACGTCACTGTGAGAAGTTCGGCTGCTTTAAAGTCGCTTTGTTGAAAGTCCGTCATAAACCTTTCTCCGAGAGAGTCTGGGCATTGGTTTAGTCTTTCAATTACACAGCCCAGCTTCTTCCGATGGCTTTCACTGTGTAATAAGATATAAAAATTAGTGAGAAACAGAATCTAAAACTATTAAAGCCTTTTGGAGAGAAATCAGTCAACTTGATTTCAGTAATACACGACATAGAGAAGAGGGTTTGTATTGCTGAAAAACGCATCAAAAGAGGCGTACCCTTAAAATTTGGTCAAAAAGGAATAATTATTATGGAATTACGGAAAAGGATAGACGAGCGGATGATTCTAAACCAGTATACTTATGATACCCCTGACACACACATCTGTTTTCCAAAGCGGGGAGCCAATGTCCTTTCTTATGTCAACTTCACGGCATTTAATTGACTTTCATAATCATATGAGCCGCGACACGAGAAAACCAACAATGTGGTTGTGCGCCCAGCGCAGACTCAGATCAGCCTGGGCATCCGCCCAGTCTGATCAGAGTCTTTGCTGCCCGCATTGATGTGGCTTAGACCCTTAGCTACCCTTTCAGCTTTTAACTAAAAGTCTGACCAGAATGGGTGGTTGCCCAGACCGATCTGAGTCTTTGCTGGGCGCACAACCACTTTGTTGGTTTTATCGTGTTGCGGCTCAATTATTTATATTGTATCAAAGCAAAATGCACCATAAATTGATATCTTAAGGTGAATGAGAACACCGTCAGGGGAAACAACTTTGCCATTTATATACATGTATATTTTTTTCTGTCTACCTTCTCAGTAGGGATCATCTCTGAAAGTTGCTTTACTAGGAGCAAACGCTTTCCTTTCAGAGTAGACCCGGTAAAGGAAGGCCTTTGTCGTCCAGAAAAGAAATCATGACGTCACAATGACTATTTCCCTTTATAACAATGGCGGACAACATGAAGTTTTACTGATTCACCTTAACATCGGCAGGACCAAATGAAGATTCATAATTTCACACAATTCTGTACATGCATTTTCACCTCAGACTAACGAAGGCTATGTCGTGACTAACTGTCTCCCATAAATAATTAAACAATAAGAAATATGGGAACTATTTCGATGGGAAGTAAGAAGTTTACAAACCATGACAAAGCCTCGTTTAAACTTTTCGCTTTCTGCAATTGCGAAGTGGGTTATTAACCCCGTTTGCAAACAATTTACTCCTTAAAAATACGGTTTCTCTGTGCAAAAAAAAAGAGTTTATTTAAATGCCGCATTTCGCAAAATATCTATCACTCTTTGACAACTAGGTCATACGAGGACGGGACCTCGGTTTAAAGTCTCGTCCGAAAGACCAGAGAAGCGGGGTATCTTTTTCATATATTTACATTCTTGGTGTATTTACTGAAAAGCCCTATAGTAAACCATTGGAACGCAATGTTGTTTACATTCCAATAATTACATTGAGACACGCGACGTCAATGACGTCAAAATAAACAATGGTTCTCTACAACCTGATTGGACGTCAGCAACGTCATGACGTCATACATGCCGTTCTGCTGTTAGTAGTAAAAAGTGCGTGTACTGCTTCAATTTTAGCGCTTATATAAGATTTTTCATGAAAGATTTGATTAAAACGAATGTAAATATAAGCAATGAACTTAATTTTTCTGATGTTTATCGAAGTGTAAACTACATTGGGTCACTAGCAAAGTTTACATGAACCCCTTCGGGGTTCATTCACTTTGCACGTGACCCAATGTAGTTTACACTTCGATAAACCTCAGAAAAATAAAATTCATTCCTTAAACAAACCTGCAGAGAACTCCATAAACACCTTCACTGTCGGAAAACTCTGACACGAGAGCAGTTACACAGTGCTCTAGTTCAACGGTAGTCTGAGCTGGGCAGCCTGCGTGAACCACTGCAGAAACTCCTAGTTGGGAAAAGAAAACTGAAAGAAATTATATAAGCCTAGATGCTGAAAATTGTGAATATGTCTCATATCCGATGAAAATATGTTAGGTGCAATGGATCTATTTGGATATAATTTGGTGCCGAAAGCGGTGCTTCAATTAAAGCTGGATGGATGGATGACTTGCTATTTTACATCCTTTTCAACAGTATTTAAGTCATATCAGAACGTTGGGACGGTGATTATGAAAGGCCGTGTGCAATAGAACCCCGTTTACGGCAGGAAAGATTCTCGCCCCAAGCGGGGCTCGAACCGGGGTCCGTTAGATCAGTAGGCCACCGCTTAACCCAGTGACGACTACCGAGGCTCCTCATCAAGTCCAACTTATTCATTCATTTGGAAAATCCGATAAATCCGATAATTTTGGAAAGACAACTCAAATTGACTATTTGTACAGGTAATCGCAGGGATTATCTTACTTGACTCGATTTATTGGCCCACTGTGTGTGCAGCTAATCGATTTTACCTATGGTTTATCACCTTTCCGATTGCGAATTAAAGGCCAATATAACTACAAGTAACAGAGCCTTGACTAATTTGCTTATATCATCGCCACATACGAAATCATTTCTTCTGATACTTGAATCTCGGTGCTTTGAGAAAAAAACATCGACCAGCGTATATGAAACAAGATTGGCGTATTAAAAACTTTCTGTATTCTAATGAAGTCTGATTTATGCTTTTGTTGTAGAAGTGAACAAGATTAACGGGTATAATTAAAAACCATAATATCCATGTTTACGCTGATCATGTTGTTCAGAATGCACTTTTCCATCTTTCTTTTTAACCCAAAAATGCCTGACTCCCTATAAAAGTGACATCAGAAAACAATGCAGACCTTGATCAGGCGCTGCAGAATGCGGCGTCTCATCGAGTCCGTCACTGTTTGCAGTGACTACAGGAAATTCTCATAAACAGAAAGAGGCCACTATGCAGTTATGGGTTCAAGTCAACAACAACAACAAAAATAATAATAATAATTACTTTTCATTTATTTATTTTTTTCATATAAAAATTTCTTCCGCATGATAAAGAAATATATATTTATCTTACCACAAACACCCCTTATATTTTGGCAGAATTACATCAGCAATTAGCGTAGACTCCGATTAGACTGTTTCTGAAAATCAGCTTGTTATGAGTCTGCAAAATTTGCCCTTCGGCCAATTCCTCTATAATGCGTGATAAATTCAACTGCTCCATACTTTTAAGATAATTACAGTACCAGTCCGGATTAGCGTTTATCAATTTACTCAAACTAATCTCTTATCGGGAATCATACTTGTTTATGCGAACAGTGATGGTTCGGATCAGCCTGTGTATTTTGCTAGGCTTATCCGGTTCTTTGCTGATAAGTCTGATCAGTTTGCATCAGCATAGGCTTATGATCAAAGGTCTTGGTGAATGATATTCTTGGGAATTTTGGAATAATTCCGAATCCGATAGTTATTAGACATTGCGACCGCGCAAACTAATCAACAACTCTGGTCTTATCAGTTTGTGCAGGCTTATCTGAATAGCTTATAAACTGTTGATGTACAACATGAGCAGATGCGAAAATAGATCAGAAATAGCTGATGTGCAGGCTGATTATTTTTATTCTTTTCCTGTTCAAACATAGCATATTCAAATAAAAAAAAACACTATTATTTAAAAGAAGGATAAATAAAATACAATAACAGTTTTGTTATCAAGCAACGATTTTTGCGTTTCTTTAAGATGTTAAGACTGTCATAATCTGTTGATGGCGAATGGTTAATGTCACGCCGTTTATTACATTTGGATATATCAATTATCGGTCATAAAATCCGAGATTACCTGGAGCAAGCTGTCATAAATAATAAGGGTATTGCACTAACAGTTAAAGATAGACTGATAGAAAAATAAAGATCAAATATTTAATTTGCAGATTATTTGTTTGTGTGTTCGCAAAATGATCAGAATATAAATACAAAGACTGCGCACACTGATCGGTCTCTAATCTGTAAACAAAACTACATTATCTAGTAAGGTGTTCTGAAACAGTTTGAGAGGAGGAGCAGACTGATCAGATTGTTTGCAGTTACAACACAACGTTTCTCACCAGACTAGCCTTGGTCTGCGCTGTTGGCACACAAATACATTTAACGGTTATGATATGAAGATAGAAAAAGCTTATTCGCGCAAATTGATCATAACCATTAGTAGGTGACACAATAATTTTATAATAAATAATATTGCAGTTTATGCAATCTTTGATAAGTGCCTATTCTATTCGCGCAAACTGATCATAGTCCTCATTAGACAACCCTTTAAGTTTTCAAAGGAACTGAATGGAAGTGCTCTTTATTTACAATAATCAAATTGTACTATCTTCAAGACGTGTAATAACAGGCAGCGATATACTCTCGCAGAATATTTGTAATTTGAAGAGTATATTTTGATAAAAAGTATGAATAATACAAACAGGACAGAAACGACACATTTAGAAAATACATTGACAGCAAAAACAAGTTTAAATCTTAGAAATATAATCACATATTCAAGTGCAAATAAATAAAGAACAATTTTATTCAATTTTTTTTTTTTTTTTTTTTTGCAGAATCATACATGAGATTTAGGAGTGATTATTCATTCGGCAAACCTCATATGAAAAATAGGAGTGTTTCTTCATTCGGCAAACAAATTCAGTTACCTGTCAGTGTAATTATGTGGACAATCGATAAACCTCGTATGATTCCGTTACCCGCCAGTATAATTATGTGGACAATCGGCAAAACTCATATGATTCCGTTACCCGCCAGTATAATTATGTGGACAATCGGCAAAACTCGTATGGTTCCGTTACCCACCAGTATAATTATGTGGACAATCGGCAAAACTCGTATGACAGGACCGTCGGTACGATTTTGCTATTGGGGAGGCGTATTTTTATCCTTTTGCTTTTTGCGCAACCATCCCCTCCCACCGCATACCCCCACGCCCCGGCGCGCGTCCGAAAAAATGTAGTTCTTAAAATGTAAAGTACGGCGTATGTACGTCGATGTGGCATCACATCACCGCAATGACATGATGTTGCGTTCAGTTTGATATAGATTTTTTGACGCTCGAACTTAGCCTACTAAGTTGCTTGATTTTTTAGGCAATGTTTTATTTATTTATTTATTTTTATTTTAGTTTTTGAGGCAATGAGGGTGGGGGAGAAGCGGGGGTTGGCGGGGGGGGGCTAGTGGGGGATTAAATCTATGATGAAACAAATCAGAATTAGAATGTTCCTTAAACCCGTGAAGATTAAAAGCATATGTTCACAAATTTGTGCCCAAATTCTTGAAATTTGAAGTTTACAGGTCAGTTGTTTTCACGTCTTTTAACATTAAAGACAAACACATGTCTGTCCATAATATTAGTGACCAGCTTGCTAGTGTCCGCCAGAGCCCTTGCTGCCACTGTTTACTTAAAACGCAACACTGGGCCAGTCCAGTACCAATGCAGTCAGAACTTCAATAAAATTAATCAGGCACGGCTGGTGTTCGAAGCCGCGACAGGGGATACTGGATAGACTGAGCAGCTATGTGGGCTGGCTTGAAAGTAAATGAAGAATCTGATGTGTTTAAACAGACTTATTCAGTTTCTTGCAATACGTTTCATTAATGAATTGGGCGTCACCATATGAAAAGGTGAGGTTTCCAATAGCCTAATGGCCGTTGGCACACGGGTTATCCCGAGACAACGACCGCGACAGAAAACAACTAACGCAGTTCAACAGGTAAGGCGGAAAACAGGTGTGAGTAGCCGTTTATCCTTATTTTCTCCTTAATTAGACTGAATCTAAATTTCTGGTTTCCGTATTAAGAAAGGGGGAGTTTTCTACTTGTCATGGAGAAATCCAGGGCTCTAGAACAATCAACAAAGCGACAAGAAACTTTGAAATGTCAGCGACGAAGCAAAAAATTAATAAATATTTTACTTCAGAGGGCCCTGAACGGTTTACCAAATGTACAAACTTGGGGATTCCGAAAGTTTCAATGCTACCAGGGATTACAGAAAACATGCAAGTTGTAGTAAATCATAAATTACTTTGTAGAATGAAATTATAAGCATTTGAAGTTAGGTACTGTCTTTTCTTCTGGCAACAACTTACCACGGTTGACATTTTAGGCCAGGTATAATGAACACGGTTCGCCAGAAACAACCAACGCGGTTTTAAACCAAAGGAAATCTATACCCTTCTGTCTCTTACTCATTCCATCCCTATTTTCTATTGTTGTAAGTAACATATTTTTCCTCATACTTGCAGATGGGCACTACTCGGTCCTTGCGGCATTACGTATTGTCTCATTTGATGCACACATCTTACTGTATCTGAACTGCTCTCTACATACGCGCGTATCTTTTAAGTGATTGAAATATCTCACCGAAACCGCTTGTCTACTATTCCTGCACAGGTTATTTTATACAAATGAGAAATCAATGCAGTACTAACATCAGCCTAAGAAAAAACATTAAGTTCTCTGCCACACACAGGTGAAAGACGTTATGATACATCATAAATGTTGTTTAAAGGCATTAAAACGTTACACTCACCAACGCTCTCCAAGATAAAGAATCGTGAGCTCATTTACCATGCAATCACCTAGCAAAATAGCAATATAAGGGTCATATGTTCGATCCATTTCTTCTGTTATATTTTGGGAACGACATCCCATCTCAAAAGCATGATTACAACGTATAAGTGGGTCTGAACCCCAAACTTACATACATGTACACTCACACCTGGTTAACTATGTTTTCATGGATGTTACCAAACGAAAAGGAGCAGTAACGAAACGAAAAAGAGTTATAGTTATCAACCGATCTGGTCATCAGGTCGTTTGGTAACTCCGACTTTTTTCGTTTCGTAACAGCTCTTTTTTAGTTTCGTAACAGCCTTTATTTATACATAGTTAACCGGGGGTGACACTTGCGAACGCTTTACTTTGCATGAACGTTTGAATGTTTATGCTTAAACTTCAAAAGGTTCTTATTTGATGAAAATTGCACGTAAGCCTTATTCCCAGAGCGTACACTTGAATTTCTGAGAAACCTTATCGAACCAACAAAACCAACCCCACCTTATCAAAACAGTCACACAAACCAACGGCTCATATATAGTGAACACAAATGAGCCGGTTCATGAGAAATAGTTTCTTCAGGAGTTCCTACCAGCGTAGACACAAGCTAGAATAGAGTTACTCATGCTGGTTTGAGGCTAGCTATTTGGCATGACCCTTCTGGAGACTTTGTTCTATCCATGCAGTGAACAATAAAGACGGGTGCGGGTGCGCAGGCTAATTTGTGTCTTCGGTATTCGCATATGGCATAAAACACGATTTGTTATGTCGCGCCTGAAATATAATCGAATATATGAAGTTCGATGACTAAGTCCAGCAACCAAGATGGATGGCTGGATAATTCGCGATTTTATGCCCCTCAGTCATATCAGGACGATGAAAGGGTGATAATGAAAGGCTGTGTGCAATGGAACCGCGTTTACGGTAAGAAGCAGTCAAGAATGGCCGTCATCATTCGCACACAGGTCAAACAAGCCTACACTTAGTATAGAGTCAGCTCTCACAAAGTTTCAGTATATGTGTATCTGTGTGAACAAAAAACAAATATGTTACAACCAGTCGTAAGCAGAGTTTAGACGTCAGAATACACCCGGGTGTGTATTTGCACCCTGGTGCAAATTGGCAACCCCGATTTTGCTTAAAATCTTTTTAGATGGACAAAGTACACCCCAAGATGACTGATTCTACCTTAAAACACCGTTTACATGGACAACATATACCCCGGGTGCAAATTTGCACCCCAGGTGCTAATTTTCACCCGGGTTTATTTTGTCCATCTAAACGCGGCTTTAAGTGTCAACCTTAGCACGATCTTGTCAACGTAATATTACCAAGATGGGATGAGTAATATTACCAAGATGAGAAAGATGGGCTCAGAGCCGGAAGAAGCACCACAGAGCAGATCTTCAACCATGTCTTCATTGATTTAATAAAAGCCTTTGACAGGGTCTGGCATGCAGCCTTATGGTCCACCATGTGAAGGTACAATATCAGTGCAAATCCAGTTCGCCCCATTGAGCAGCTATACGACAAGCGCAGTCCTGATGAATGGCAGCACAGGAGAATGGTTCAGAACAACAGTTGGAGTAAGGCAAGGATGTCTTCTTTCACCCGCACTCTTCAACATTTTTCTCGAGCGGATCCTGTCTGATGCTCTGGAAGAACATGACGGAAAGGTCAGCATAAGCGGCAGAAACATTACCAATATGCGGTTTGCCGATGACATAGACGCTCTAGCTGCATGAGGAAGAGCAGGAACTAAAAGCCCTAGATGAAAGTTTCGACAAAACCTGCACAGGGTATAAGATGAAGATCAGTGCTGAGAAGACCAAACTGATGACAAACAGCGCAGATGGCATCCAGAGGGCGATCACGGTTACAGGGCAGAAGCTGGGTACCGTAAAAGCTTCAACTACCTTGGGGCAGTTGTCTCAGCTGGCCTGGATCCAGACCACCGCGTACTGGTGGGGCTCTGGATAACTGGTGGGGTTCGGAGTCGGGGCTCGGGATAATAAGTGGGGCTGGGAGTGGGAGGTATCGAGATGTGTGTGTGGCTTGAAAATATTTGACATTTAATAATTAGGGGTCCATTTCATGAGAATTTTTGCTAATGTCTGTTTTGCCTTGAAATATATGTTTTGATATCACATTAGAATCGCCTCGACCAGGCCCAGGTGGCGGGGCTCAAGCCCCAAAGCCCACCGCCTGGATCCGAGGCTGCTCAGACGATGGGTCAAAACAGGAGGTTCTCTTAAGGATTGCACAAGCCACTTCAGCTCTTACCAAGCTGAAACCAATTTGGAGAGATAACAACATATCTCTTGGATCAAAGGGAAACTTCTGTGCTCCCTTGGCATTTTAATATTTCTGTATGCCGTTGAATCTTGGACCTTGACAGCAGAGTTAGAGAAAAGAACGTAGGCCTTGGAGATTAGATGCTACCGAAGGTTACTGAACATTAAGTACAAGGACAATATAATCAATGAGGAGGTTCGCAGAAAAATCCAAGCAGCCATTGGAGAACATGATGAACTCCTGACGCTGGTCAAGAAACGGAAACTAAGGCGGTTTGGCCACGTCTCAAGGTCTTCTGGTTTAGCAAAGTTGATTCTACAGGGCACAGTGAAAGGAAAAAGAAGAAGAGGTAGACAGTAGAAGAGGTGGGAAGACAATATTAAAGAGTGGACAGGGATGGCTTTTGCCAGCTCAACTAGGGCAGCTGAAAACAGGACAATGTGGAAAGGGATTGTTTCGAATTCATCTGTGGTGCCCCAACGACCTAGTAAGGTTAAGGGATAGAATGGAATAGAATAGAGGAGTCGTTGGTTGGTTGGTTGATTTGATGCTTAACGTCCACGGTCACAACTAAGGTCATGTCGGGACGGTCAGTTAACCTAACCACACTATTCCTGGGCAGGCCTAGACCTCCTAAGCGGTTAACCAGTACTAAGTGCACATACTTTCGCCAGTAACTGACAACTGCCCTTCTTGAATCAGCGGAAGGAGAAACGAAAGTATGTGGCCACACCGGGATCCGAACCCAGGAATAGAGGAGTCGGTTGTTTAGTAGACAGCATCTTAAGAACGGAGCACGGGAAATATGTCTAGGCCGTCTTGCAACTGATAGACGAAGAGCGGACTACATGTATAACTCGACAAGTCATTGTGAAAGCTGAACATTTTCGATTCTATCACTTGCAAATGCTGTAATAATACTATGGTTCTCCAATTTACTCCAACTAATCCATGTATTCAGATTTCGTAAGTGTCACTAGGTCATATTACTTATGCCAAATGTCACTCAGTAGTTTATACCCGACAGAGGCGAGTTCAGCAGCCCCAGCAATATCGAGCGCTCAGCTGAATACCTCTGACCACCAACAACCACTCACACAGCTGAACTCGCATCATATTCATACCATTTAAAGGGTGTCTGTTAGGTGTGTGCTTGCTATCACGAATATCTGCATCGCAAATAATGCAGTTTCAAGGAAATCGTGAGTGGTAACAAGGATTTTTTCCAAGGACTTGATTTTTTACAAACTGCGTTCGTTGTTCCCGAAGTATGCTGACGAACCGCGTTCAGTTGTATCATAACCCGTGGTATGTTGTGTCCACGAACAAACTCAAGTGTTCACTGTTCCGTGGATTTGAAGAATCGACAATAATTTACAGACATATGCATGCGATGAATTAGAACCATAGACAACATACTATATCTACATAAGAAAAAAATAAGAAATAAGATGTCTTACATAGCCAAAAACTACAACCGAAATAGAAAGGGGTAGGTGAAATTGAACAAAATGGAAAGTTATGAGGTTTATCTCTCATTTAAATGAACAAATCTGCGTGAAACTTCATCGGTTGGTACCTACATTAGTCTGCTTTCACTCTGCCAAATAACTTTTAAAAGTATTCATGTTCAAGGTTAAAAACCGCTTTTTTCTTACCTCAGGTAGTCATATGACGTCATCAAATCGAACTGCGTTGGTTGTCTTCTGTCGCGTCCGTTGTCTAGGGATAACCCGTGTGGTTGGGGCAGTAGAGTTCCACTGTATCTTGGGCAAGTATGAAAGGCGGAGCCATCCCTCTCCTTTCGCTGCCTTATCATTCCCTGATTCGAATTAACTTTTACTGCTGGGCTGACAGAGTGAATTTCCAGTCGCTATTTGATTCCAGCCGGAATTCGAACCCCTCGAACCTCTGCACAATATCAGAGTCACTCTAATCACTCGACCACGACGCCTCCCTGAATATTGTATTAAAATAAAACTGCGCATAGGTACTGATCAGAGCCTTCACTTTCTCGATTTAGATGCTCCAGGATTCATATATGAGCCGCGACGTGACAAAACCAACAATGTGGTTGTGCGCCCAGCGCAGACTCAGATCAGCCTGGGCATCCGCCCAGTCTGATCAGAGTCTTCAGATCAGCCTGGGCATCCGCCCAGTCTGATCAGAGTCTTCGCTGTTCGCATAGAGGTAGCTCAGTCTCTTAGCTACCCTGTAAGCACTTAGCGAAGAGTCTGATCAGACTGGGTGGATGCCCAGGCTGATATGAGTCTGCGCAGGGCGGACCACCACATTGTTGGTTTTCTCGTGTCGCGGCTCATATGGTTTTAGCGAAAAGGGAGGAGTCCGAGCAGGCTGCTCAAGCTGATCCGGACGGCTGCTATTCACACATGCCGTAATATGTATTTTCACGCGATGATAATTGCATTTGGGTCATGACATCCGACTTGCCTTACTCATAATTTGGATAGTTTGCCATTGTTTATTTAAATGGTCACAATGTGATGATAATCAGGTGCGAAAGGGTGTCTTAACATCTTTTATCGTTAGATACTTGTTGTAACTTGGCAAAACTGCGAGGTGTGAAAGTGTCCCATTCTTTTATTTTTTAATTTCTCCTTTCTTATTTTATAAGCTAGAAAGAATCATATACTTGCCCAAAATATTGGGGCGGCGACCGCCTCCCCTGCCGCCCATATTCTGATGGCCATGTATGATTCCGTTACCCGCCAATATAATTATGTGGACAATCTGCAAAACTCGTATGATTCCGTTACCCACCATCTGCTTTTGTCACTTTCGTCGTCTTTTGGAGCGTTGACTCGGCATGCCGAACGTTGTCGACCAGCAATCACTGATACCACGACAGCAGAGCCTTTGTCGACCGGTCCGGTGACTTGTAGGAATCTGATGATATGACTGGATAACGGTGGTCACATGACCACAGTGTCGGAGCGGAAATGTACAGTGTTTGAGATTGTATCGTCTCCTGTGATTCTGTACAGTGAGAATCCGACACTTGGTGTAAAGCGATACACGGAGAGAGTAAGTAAACATGACGATAGTTTCTTTAATTTCATTATTATCTTGCTTATTGCGATTTCTATGGATTGCTTATAATATACGAAGAACTTCAGAGGATGAATGCTTTATGTTTTTCCCCAAGTTGTGCACACACAAGTTCTTGATCATTTGAACACGCAGAACAGCACACGATTTCGTCCGTGTGAAGGGTCGTGTATTCTCGTGTCAAGGCACAAATAAACTGTTATTTTTTCAGCAAATGAGTATTGGTCTTTAAATTATCTGAGGTTAACGGTAGTACCTCGGTTTTTATGTTTGGGGTGAATAAAAGTGATGAAATGCTGAGTTGTTCATCGATTGATATTCGTACAGTCACTTGCAGAAGACAGCTTGGAAATTGTACAGTGACCCGCTATTATCTTTGTACAGTGACTCGGATCGAGTTGTTTTTCATCAAGCTGAGTTAATGCATTTCATTTCGACAGCGACGACCCTTCGACATTTTTTACTTCCAGAATTCAGAATATAAATGAGCCGCGACACGTCAAAACCAACAATGTGGTTGTGCGCCTAGTGTAGACTCGATTCAGCCTGGGCATCCGCCCAGTCTGATCAGAGTCTTTGTTAAGAGCTCAAAGGGTAGCTAAGTGTCTAAGCTACCTCGATGCGGACAGCGAAGATTCTGATCCGACTGGGCGGATGCCCAGGCTGATCTGAGGCTGCGCTGGGCGCACAACCACATTGTTGATTTTGTCGTGTCGCGGCTCAAATCCTTTAATCAAGTTTGGACCCGAATAGTTTACTGGTGGTACGCCAACATTTGTTTCTTTCAGCTACTGACCACTACAGTTTTGTCTCATATAAGACAGTTGTCGCGGACAGAAAGAATACGCTGGGCCGTGTAGCGCAGTCGGTAGCGCGTCTGACTGAAGAGCCAGAGGTACCGGGTTCGATACCCAGGCCGGCCACATAATTTCGTGGAAATTGATCATGAAATCTTTTCTACGGTCATTTCCCCCCCCCCCTCCCCCCCTTCCACTGATTCAAGAAGGGCAGTTGTCAGTTACTGGTGAAAGTATGGACACTTAGTACTGGTTAACCTCTTAGGAGGTCTAAGCCTGCCCAGAAATAGTGTGGTTAGGTTAAGTGACCGTCCCGACATGACCATAGTTGTTTACCGTGGATGTAAAGCAACAACACAACAACAACAAAAGAAATAATACACTTTTAGAACCTCAGTCGTCGATTTCATGAGACTCACATGCCAGCATTTGATGAGCAGTTTGAGATACTGGTTTATCGCCTTTGATGCCATGAACGTAAAACATACATACATGCATTGTTGAGCCACAATATGCTACCATACACAAAACTCTACCGAGATAGCATTTTATGTATCCCTGCCTACACAAAATGCTACCATAAAGCATATTGTGTGTAGGCAGTGTACACAAAATGCTTTCTAGTAGCGTTTTGTGTAGGTAGGGTACTTATGTTATTTGACTGGTCGTTCGAGGATACACAATATGCTCAACCAGGAAAAAGTATCACTTTTAAGCTCGACTTAATGACTTGGACTCACAAACACATGTTTACGGCAACCCCGGTCTTAGTTAACATTATCGTACCCATGTGCGGATACAGGGGCGGGAGACAGGGGTCAGACCCCCCCCCCCCCCCCCCCCCCTCATTTTCCAACAATGAGTTTTGCAATCATTATGGTAAAATTTGTCGGAACCCTCTGATCTGAAGCTGGACGGAATGGACGCCGGGGAAATTTTGGTCCCTCATTTTCATGTTAGATGGAGCATATTGTGTAGGGCATATATGCTACCTTCACAATATGTTCCCAAATTTTGAGATAGCATTTTGTGTAGGCAGGGATACACAAAATGCTATATCGGTAGCGTTTTGTGTACGGTAGCATATTGTGGCTCAACAATGCATGTACTTTGGAAATTAAAAACAAATATGCACATAGCGCGTTGATAAAATAGTCATACACCAGTTACATTGCCGAAGTCAAATGTCTATCTACAAGTAAAAGCATCGACAAAATAGCTTTCGCTCTACAATACTAGCTAGTACCGTTGTATCACAGTGTACTTTCTCAGAAGACACACACACATGCACGACACACGATAATTCCTTCAATTTCACATGTACGCTCAGCGAAGACTCAGATCAGTATGTGCATTCGTGCAGTCTTATCAGAGTCTTCGCTGGCTACATAAGGCAGCCCCACGATCCGTAGTTATGCAATGAGCGCCCAGCAAAAACTGATTAATTTCGTGCCTTGGGGAGCGCTGTGGCCTAGTGGTAGAGCCTCGGACTCCGGAGCGAGAGGTCGGGGTTGGGTCCTCACTCGAGGCGCCGTGTTGTGTTCTTGAGCAAAGCACATTTACTCCCAAAAGATACTGTTGATACCCCGGAAGTGGTGACTCCGTCCCGACTTGACTGAAAAATTGTTTACTGGGACGTTAAGCAAAAGCGAAACGAAAATGTCGTGTCTCGGCTCTGAGTCGGGGCACATCATTTCCTACATTTTCACATGTGCACTCAGCGAAGACTCTGCGCAGTCTGATCATCCTTCTCTGGGAGTAGCGAGCGAAGACTCTGATCAGACTGCGCAGACGCAAAGGCTGGTCTGAGTCTTAACGGTGCGCACTGGGGAAACTGTATGGAATATTGTGCCTCGGCTCATTTATCTTTATGTCAGCAATTCCTTTTACAGAAATAGTATTTTAAGCTCAACTGTGAAATGTATGTCAACAAGTCCTACATTTTTATTACTTGAAACATCGGGTCACACTGAGTCGTATAAAAAAAATTCGAAGTTGAAACATGAACTAGTCTTCAATTTATAAGGCAAAATCACTCAACCATGATATGTAGGTCACAGTGACCTACATTTATTTTGAGGTGAAAAATCTGGTCATACCAACTCGTATACAAAAAATGAAGTTCATAGATACAAAAGTCTTTAAGTTATAAGGCAAAGTCATTTAACCATGAAATGTAGGTCACCACAGCCTTGAGGTCATAATACCATAAGACAATGTCACATGGTTCACTGATGACGGACCAAGATTAAGCGCAAGTTGTGTTTGAAATAGATAAGCAGAAAAAAAAACACACTTTTTAAGGTGTCCAAGATTTTGATAGCTAGCCACACCCAGGCAAGGACCCTGGGGCTAGGAGTCGTGAAATGAAAGCTGACCCTCCAAGGTACCTTTGGTCCAAGTATGAATTTTTTTTTTTTGCTGAGTGGTTACTGAGATACAAAGCTTTTGAAGAACTTGGTTTAAACGCATGCATATGGAATGGACCAGATACTGACATACGCCACAAAGGGTCGTCTACATCAGATAGGAGGCGAATACGGCTGTAGTGGTGGTACACTTAATATTTGCTTTCGATGTGATTGAAGGTCAGCTGGCGCTGTGGTTTATCGTAAACATGGTAAAGAAGCAGATACTTTATACAAGTGACTGTACAGAAAAATTCTTGAAAATCGCAGTTGTCTGTACGACAGCATACCAAGTCACTGTACAACAATCGATACATGCAGTGTCCTGTAAAATGAAGTTTTTTTAGGATTTATCTCCAGTGCAGATCCGCTTCGAAGATGTTATTTCACAAATATATGTTTCTATAATGTAGTCCTTATGAAAACAATCGGTGTTTCGTTCGATAATGCGATAAATACACAATTCGTCATTGATGCGATCATGCATATTTATGCATGCAAAGATGATTGAGACTTGTGCATTACACTAAGAACACTTTATAAATGACATTTACCTTCTTGAGGTATTCCAAATTTACTGATGCGTCAAACGGACCAAAACAGTCTGACTTTTTAGCTCACCTGAGCCGAAGGCTCAGAGGTGAGCTTATAGGATGGGAGTCGAGCCGTCGTCCGTCCGTCCGTGGGTGGGTGCGTGCGTCAACACTTTCAAACATAAATATCTCAGAGACCATTGGGCCGGTCGCAATCAAATTTTATCTGAAGCATCATTTGGGTGGGGGAAAGGCTGCATTAGGTTTTGGTGCCGATCAGCTCAGAACTCTGGTTTCCATGGCAACAGATAGCCCCCATAGGGTTATAATGGGGAAAACGGCGTCATCACGTTTTCTCGACTGTTTTTGATGAGATCCTTATCATACTTGCAGGTAATGATGACATACACAAGAGCTTGGATGAGTTCGAAATTTGGTCGGATTCGAGCACAGACTACGGAGTTAGCTGCCCTTGAGCGTTTGAAAAAAATCCCATAGGGTTATAATGGGGAAAATGGCGTCATCACGTTTTCTCAACTGTTTTTGCGTAGATCCTTATCATACTTGCAGGTAATGATGACATACATAAGAGCTTGGATGAGTTCGAAATTTGGCCGGATTCGAGCACAGACTACGGAGTTAGCTGCCCTTGAGCGTTTGAAAAAAATCCCATAGTGTTATAATGGAGAAAACGACGTCATCACATATTTTTAGAAAAACTTTGTCATCGCTCTATTGCCTACATTTCTCAACGGATTTTAAAATAACTTCACACAAATGTAGGGCATTACAATAGCTCGAGCAAGTTCGACTTTCAGGATGCTGCGCCCAAGGTCAAGGTCACTGTGGCTATTTTTTAGAAAAACTTTGTCAGCGCTCTAGCACCTACATTTCTCAATGGATTTTAAAATAACTTCACACAAATGTAGGGCATGACAATATCTCGAGCAAGTTTGACTTTCAGGGTGCTGTGCCCAAGGTCAAGGTCACTGTGGCTATTTTTAGAAAATCTTTGTCATCGCTCTAGCGCCTACATTTCTCAATGGATTTTGAAATAACTTCACACAAATGTAGGGCATGACAATATCTCGAGCAACTTTGACTTTCAGGGTGCTGCGCCCAAGGTCAAGGTCACTGTGGCTATTTTTAGAAAAACTTTGTCATCGCTCTAAGGCCTACATTTCTCAACGGATTTTGAAATAACTTCACACAAATGTAGGGCATGACAATATCTCGAGCAAGTTTGACTTTCAGGGTGCTGGGCCCAAGGTCAAGGTCACTGTGGTTATTTTTAGAAAAACTTTGTCATCGCTCTAGTGCCTACATTTCTCAACGGATTTTGAAATAACTTCACACAAATGTAGGGCATGACAATATCTCGAGCAAGTTCGACTTTCAGGGTGCTGCACCCAAGGTCAAGGTCACTGTGGCTATTTTTAGAAAACTTTTGTCATGGCTCTAGCACCTACATTTCTCCATGGATTTTGAAATAGCTTCACACAAATGTAGGGTATGACAATATCTCGAGCAAGTTCGACTTTCAGGGTGCTGCGCCCAAGGTCAAGGTCACTGTGGCTTTTTTTAGAAAAACTTTGTCATCGCTCTAGCACCTACATTTCTCAACGGATTTTGTAATAACTTCACACAAATGAAGGGCATGACAATATCTTGAGCAAGTTTGACTTTCAGGGTGCTGTGCCCAAGGTCAAGGTCACTGTGGCTATTTTTAGAAAAACTTAGTCATTGCTCTAGCACCTACGTTTCTCAACGGATTTTGAAATAAATTCACACAAATGTAGGGCATGACAATGGCTATTTTTAGAAAAACTTAGTCATTGCTCTAGCACCTACGTTTCTCAATGGATTTTGAAATAAATTCACACAAATGTAGGGCATGACAATATCTCGAGCAAGTTTGACTTTCAGGGTGCTGCGCCCAAGGCCAAGGTTTTTGATTAGATCCTTATCATACTTGCAGGTAATGATGACATACATGAGAACTTGGATGAGTTCGAAATTTGGCCGGATTCGAGCACAGACTACGGAGTTAGCTGCCGTTGAGCGTTTGAAAAAAATCCCATAGTGTTATAATGGAGAAAACAACGTCATCACATTTTCATTTTTCATCGGATCCTCTTCATACTTGCAGGTAATGAGGATATGCATAAAAGCTTGGATTAGTTAGCACTTCGGCTAGATCCCACCACTGACTATGGAGTACCTGCCCTGAGCATCCAAAAAATCAATGTCGCCACTTTTTCTTGGTTTCTACTTATCCGATCCTTTTCAAACTTGCAGGTAATGAGGAAATGCATAATATCTTAAACAAGTTCATATTTTCGCCAGATCAGGCCAACCGCTACGAAGTTAGCTGTCCTTGACAGCTCTGTCTATTGTGCTCTTGATCGGATACTTTTTAAACTTGCATATATTAAATGAGGGCATACATAATGTTTTGGATGAGTTTAATTTTCAGCCTGATTGGACCACTGACTGTGGAGTTAGCTGCCCTTGAGCATCTTAAATATCCCTATAGGTTTACAATGTCTCTCAGGTGAGCAATTGTTGCCCTTTGGGCTACTTGTTAATCATAACTTGAGAAAAATGCCAACATTATTTACCGTGTATATTGACTTCCTTTACACCAAGTGTCGGATTCTCACTGTACAGAATCGCAGGAGACGATACAATCTCAAACACTGTACATTTCCGCTCCGACACTGTGATGACGACCACCTAAATGTCCATGGTGGCTCAGTGAATGTTTTGAAATAACTCAAGATGGCCGCTAACAGAGGTTTTCAGAACGTTAAGTTAAATTTGTGTTGCTCTGTTAAAGATGTTTATTTTACTGGTAAAAGGGAATTATGTATGGTGTCATAATGATTATTTTCTCTTTTCCTGCTTCAGTTAGCCGCCAAACAGTTGTCCATTCATATTCCAGCCGGCTACATTGTTACAAGCACTTTCCTTCTGTTGCAGCAAAGTAAGCTTGAATCACACTATAAAGTTAATCCGACGACACGACAAAAATCTTAAATTACAGATGGTATGTCGCTGTTGTGGCTGATGTATTTCAACACTTCAGTGACTTTTAAACCAATCAACTTCCTAGTTCAGGTTAGGATAGGCCATTTTATGCACGTCGCCATTTGGCAAAGAAAAGGGTCGCCATTGTCGCAGTTTCCCGCAAGGAAAACTGGGACAGTTTCATTCGGATTAATTCGGTCACGATCCGCCATTTTTATCTAAAGCGTGAAAACTTTGTCAATTAATACGCGCCTGCGTATTTGCATATAGGCATTAACACAAGGTCTGTCTGCTTTAAAGCGAATGGAATCATTTCCAGGGGAAATAATTGCTACCAACAAGAACTCGTCTCCATTTGATTGGGAGCTTCTCTTAAAGACAAGAATTTGCTCCTGAAGGAGCAAATTCTTTCCTTTATAAGTAGCTCTCATTTCGGAAGGGCTTCATCGCCCAAGGAAGCAAAAGGGCAGTCACGAAAATTGTTTCATTTTGAAAAAAATGGCAGTTAAACATGGCAGTACACCCATAGCCCTTACATCTAGCACTATTGTAAAGGTTAAAAGCCTAGGCGAATCTGAAGCCAGTCTCAATCCTATATTCGAGCAAGTTCGGCAAGAACACGCTCAAAATTTCAAGAGCTAAAGATATCATGCAACATACAAACAGGTGGAACCATAAGCGCTATACTCTCCATTCCATAAAAACTGTCATGTTCTGTCAAAACCAAATCGAGTCTTAAGGTGACTGGAAACACTTCAGAGGAAGCAGTTCTGACATTTTACATTTTTGTTTCCCTTGTCAGGGTCAGCTCCTGAAAGAATAACAATTCTCCCAAAAGAGCAAATTATTTTCTTTTAAGAATGGGAGAGAAGCAAGCAGGAAGTCACTGTTTCTGTAATTTTATCACACTCATCCAAGAATTAACCGAGTACTTCTTTGCTCAACACTATGTACATGTAGTTTTAGCAGTTTCCCCGCACTGGCCACCAAATGGCACATGAGAGAAAGTAATCGCGGCTCGACCCATACTCATAGCCAGGGTTCCACGCTTATCGTACCAGCATTCTCCAACCACATGGTTGACCTTTCACTTTGCTGAGTGGAAAATAGCGACTGTTGACAATGGGTTCGTCTGGGTCCACATCCAGGCCGCGGATATCAAAAAGTGCAATACCGTGTCTCTTTGGATTTTCCATGGTTCCGGGCAGATTCGGGGCGATCCAAGGCCAACTGTTTGGCTCGGTAGCTCGGTAAAATGCTTGCGAGGTAAGAGAGAGGACTCGGGTTTGAGTCCCAGTCGGGCTATGATATGTTCTCCCCCTGCAACATTTCTTTTTGTAAACTACCAAAAAGACATTTGAGCCGCGACACGACAAAACCAACAATGTGGTTGTGCGCCCTGCGCAGACTTAGATCAGCCTGGGCATCTACCAGTTTTTATCAGAAACTTTGTTAAGTGCTCAAAGGGTAGCTAAGGGTCTAAGCTACCTCCATGCGGACAGCGAAGGCTCTGATCAGACTGGGCGGATGCCCAGGCTGATCTGAGTCTGCGCTGGGCGCACAACCACATTGTTGGTTTTGTCACGTCGCGGCTCATTTATACATGCCCATACACATTAAGTCTACGTCCAAGGTCCTTCCATATCCTACGGCGTAGGTTTAACTATATATTCTTGTAGACGTAACGTTACTTTAAACTTTCAAGTTATTTTTCCACAGTTACTGTGAACCATGAAGTGAGTGAAAGGTTTTATTTTCGCAAAATCAAATTTCGCGATTTAAAACTATTTAAGTTGTATGGATACATATCTATATTTTCATTCCTTTTTTACAAAGGAGAAAAAACTTTTGTGACATTGTTTTTTCCCTATTGGCGTCGAAACCCTTCCGGCAGGATAAAAGGTAAAGGTAAAGGTTCCCCATAGCCTAATAGCCGTAGGGGCAGTGGGGGTTAGAGACCCACTGTATCTTGGGCACAGCAGATGAAAGACGGTGCACATCCCTCTCCTTTCACTGCCTTATCCTTCCCTGATTCGAAAAGGGTACCCATCCGGCAGGGATCAACTCTTAAAGGAAAGAATCTGCTCCTAGAGGAGCAGATTTTATTCTTTAAAAGTTGATCCTCATTAAAAACGGAGGATGAAATAAAAACGACAGACTTTCTGAAAGCGTATCCGTCCACCAAAAATAAATGCAGAGAACCGTATTCAAAACTTCGCTACATTTGCTTTTATTCATACATAAAAAAACATACGCCAAAAGTTTCCAGTTTACAGTGTTAAATATTATATGACTTACCTGCAAAGATAAGAACAACAAAAACTGCTCGGCTGAAAATGTCCATATTTTTTCTTTGCTTTGAAGAAAGTTTTACCTTTTTTAAAATTTTAATGACTTTAAATGTACAGTACAGTTCACATGTGAAGTGAGTAAATTCAGTGAGCATGAGCGAAACACTTAACGGTGAAAAATGTCAAAAATGTAAAATCTGAAACAAAAGTTAAGTATTCCTTTGCTAAATGAGGATAATATTTCACCAAAATCATGGGCAACATTCCTCTTTAGCTCCGCACAGACTACCTATGAAAGACGATAGCCAAGTGACCTTGACGTAATGGGTTTGATTTCCTACTTCTTTTTGTCTTCCATTTTTAGCGCACCTGAGCCGAGGGCTTATATGCTTATAGTTTAGGAAGGCATCCGTCGACCGTCCGTCGTCCGTCCGTCCGTCCGTCAACATTTTCAAACGACATATATGAAACTACAAGGCCCATTGTTACCAAATTTCGTATATAGCATCTATAGGCAGGGGGAACAAATAATACTGTTGTTTTTTTCATCCATGTCTTCTTTCTTTCTATATTTACTGCTTTACCCTCTTTTCAGAGTCGCTTCAGAACTTTGGTTCCTACGGCAACTTAGACTTTTCATTGACTTGTATGAGATTAAAGCTGAAATTTGCATATATTGCTATGTCACTGCAAATATTTTTACAATGTCGGCTTGAGTAGTCCTCTATCAACCACATGAAATCACAGGCACCTGACGAAAGGATTTTTTAGCCTTGCTCGTCTTTTCAGCCGTTTCCTAATGGTATTGTTCACATGTGTACAATACCATTAGGAAACGGCTATAGATCTACAAGTCTTTGTTTATTTTTATTTTTTTTTAATTTTGACTGAAAAAAAGACGTCAGAGCAAGGCTAAAATAATCCTATCGTCAGGAGCCTGTGCATGAAATGTATGTGAATTGAATCGCACGCCATGATCTGGTTGCCATGGCAACCGAATGGTTAAAAATAGAAAAAAAAATATTCAAAATCATCTCCTCAGAAACTATACAACCAATAAAGCTCGAACTTCACAGACAGAATCTTAATATTAGCCACTATAAAATACTATTTTTTCTTGGCAATTGCTTTAGCAGCTTGGTTGCTATGGCAGCTTAGGTTTGCCATTGACTTATAATGGCAAAATGGAAAATTGGCATTTATTGCTATGTCACTACAGATATTTTGACAAAACTGATATAGAAATGCTCCTTGAGTAGTCTTCGACCAGCCTTATTAAATTTATGCAAATTGCATAATTTGGGTGGTTGCCATCTCAACCGAATGGTTAGAAATAGCAAAAATATTAAAACACCATCTTCGCAGAAACTATGTGGCCGATATCTTAGTACTAGCCTCTATAGAATTACTGTTTTTCATGGCAATTGCTCCAGCAGTTTGGTTGCTATGGCAACATATAATTTCCATTGACTTATAATGGGAAAAAATGGAAATCGGCAATTATTTGGATTTTTTCTACAGAAATGTTTCTTGAGTAGTCCTCTAAGATTCATATGAACTTTGTCTAAATCACTGAATTTGATTGGTTGCCATGGTAACATAGAGAAAAATTTTCGAAAAAAACATATTTAAAAAATCTTCTTCTCAGAAACCATATTGGGGATTTAGCTGATTCTTTGCATGCATGTTCGTGACATTAACCACTACATAAATGATGTTTTTTTATTGTTGTTGCCCGCATGGTTTCGTTACTATGGCATTTTAAAATTTCCATGGCTTGTATTGGGAAAAGTGGAAATCGGCATTTATTTCTGTGTTACTGCAATATTTAGACAAAATCTTTACAGACGTGCTTCTGTAGAAATCATCTACCATCCATGTGAATTTTGTCAAAATCACTGATTTTGATTAGTTTAAACATACTGTATTTTATTGCCTAAATAACATAGCAAAGGGGCCGGGCTAGAAGTTCTCACAACATTAGTTACAGCCTTTCCTCTACAACAATACTATGCATATCAACATGGCAGCTAATTTTCTAATGACAGAATTATAATGACTGGCTTTGATTGGTTGCCATTGCAACCAAAGGGCTAAATTTTCTTAAAAAAATATTTTAAAAAATCTAATTCTCGAAAGCCATGAGGGAAATGAAGGTGAATCTCTGCATACATATTAATGACATTTAGTCTCTACATAAATTGTGTTTTGTTTTGTTTTTTTGTTTTGTTTTTTTAATTTTGGTTGCCCATGTGATTGGTTGCTATGGTAGTTTAAAGTTCCCATAGACTTACAATGTAAAACGTAAAAATTTGCATTTATATCTGTGTTATTGCAGATATTTTGACTAAAGTTTTACAGAAATGTTCTTTGAGTAGTCCTCTACCAACCGTATGAATTTTGCCAAAGCATTGCCTTTGACTGGTTGCCATGACACCCGAAGGGCTAACCTTTTTCTGATTGCAACTGTATGAAACTTGCAGATTATCAGGATAGGCATAAAATCTCTGACGAGTTTGAATGTTGGCTAGGAATAATAATTTCGGAGTTACTTCCCCTAAAAAAAACCGAAACATTTTCCCATAGACTTGCAATGTGGAAAATGTTGTCCTGGGCATAGCAACTTTATTTTTTATTGAAAAATGATCAAACTTGCTGATAACCAGAACATGCATAAACTCTCTGACAAGTTTGAAATTTGGCCGCTATATTGTATACTCAACAGCAAAAGAAACGCATATTTTAGTGTCTTGTTTTGTGTCATTAAATGTAATTATATTTTACTTTTAACTTGGTTCTGGGATTTGCCTATACGTGGCCATAAGTTCTGCAGCATTTTCTTGTCACAGTGCAATTCTTCGAAAAAGATATGAAGATTTTTGTCAAAAAGGCAAAAATCACAAAATTCTGGCTCACAATGGCAAAACGTAAATTATCAATACGATTTTGCTGCACGTGAGTTAAGCATGACGTAACCAACAGGAAAACGGTATAAAACTTTTAAAAAATTGATTCTTATACAGTTAAATCGCACATGCAAAAATCTGCCTTTTTCCATTTTTTTCCAAGTTTTTGAAATTCGTCTGAATCATCAAATTATTAGAAAAATCTGGTAATTTGGGATTAAAAATGAGTAAGGCTATGGGTAAAGGACCCGTTTAAAACAAATTTTGGTTTGAAAAGAGCACATATTTTGCTCACTTCCGGTTTGAGTTACGAAATCTAAAAGCCGATAAAAATGTTTTCCTAGAAAAAATCTTGTCTCCCGATTCGCTTACCGTAGACTGCCCATTATGATAAAGATTCTATATGATTTTCATTTAATTTTGCCCAGTGATTTCAAAGATCTAGCGCCCAAAAGTTCAATCTGTGGTTGCATTATTGGAAGGACGTACAGAGTTACTTCCCTTTGTTACATACTCCAATTGATTGTGACACTTACCTTTTTATTTAACCCGAGTTGGAATCCATTTTCAATTCGGTTTGCTGAAAAATCCACAAAATTTTCTTTTCCGACCGCAAAACTTGCCTACTTTACGGGATTTGCACAAAGGGGCATAACTTTGTTTGTCACGAGTAACCAATACTTAAAATTTGATGATGTTTCTGAGGCATTGTAGCGTCCGAGATAAAGAGGGCATCAGTATTGGGGCCAGGAATAACTCCGTTCAAGACACTGAGTTAACTGATCAGTATTTGTGAATTTTGATATTGACCCCTTGATTGTTTACGCTTTCGTTACGCATGAATAAACAATTAAAATTTCAACAAGTTTGCGACAATGTGTACTCCATGCGGTGATAATATCTTCCCTATTTTGCAAATTTCAGCAGATTTTTATTTTTGACTTAAAACACCAAAAAGAAAAATATGCGTTATTTTTGCTTCTGAGTATATATTTCGCCTTGGAGTTACTTGCCCTTGAGTGTTTAAATGTCTCATATTTGACCTTATCCAGGGTATAGCGACTTAATTTTTTTTTATTGTAAGTTCATCAAACTTGCTGATATTAAAAACAAACAACGTCGTTAGTTAACGAGACTTTTAAATTACAAACGCATTGTACGCAAAAACTATGCACTGGAAAAGCTCCTCTCGATTTCTCAACAAGAAAATACAACCGCAATTGATTTTCAGATTTCTGTACGTAAGACAACGAATCATCGACTAACAAAGTCAAAGTCAAAGTCAAAATTTATTTAACGTCAGAGACAGTAACAAGTAATACTAGCTATGAATAGCTATTTACCGACTATTTTTTTTTCGTTAAGCTAACGATGCTTTGAACAACTGGGCTGAGATGGATAGACGACGGATTCTGCATACTATATTGTTTTTCCTGAAGAGCAATGCTCAGGGGAAGCTAAAAATGTAGGAATAAAGCTTGCCTGTCTCATAAATTATTTATAAACGACTGCTTATCTCATTTTTTTTTCGCTTTTTTTGGTGAATGAGATGAATTTTGATAAAAGAGGTACATGCCATCAAAAGTTACTGGACATCTCGTACATGTACAATAACCACGTAACTAATCATGATGTTTGCAGAAAGATCCAAATGTAAAGAGTAACTACACTTTAGGAACCGACTGAATCAGATTCCAAACCCTATCCCCAATATCAAAGGGAAAGATTGACAAAAACATCCCAACAAACAATAAATTACAAGTGATAAGCCGAGTCAGCAGCTCTTTCCCAAATAGGTGGCAACTCAGCTATCATTATTGAACTAAATAATTTAGACCAACAGAAGGGTTACAACAGACTAAGCAAATTATACGAAAAACATTTAACAACTATTGTTACCTATTTTCTATTTTTATTATAGAAGAGTTAAAATGAGAACGCAATAAATTATACAGCACCGAACATAAAACAAAAGCAAGCGCAACGAAAGTACCGCCTTGGGACGGTCAGTAATAACTACTGGGGGCGTCCGCAACTTTCTACGCCACCTGGAGTAATCTGTGAATTCTGTTGGATATTTGCGGCCAGCATAGAAAATAAGGGTGCTGATCGAAAATGTAAAAATGACCGCACTGTTTTACTTCCTATTTCAATAATAATTGTATCAGTGGAATGCTGAATAAGTGTAGTTTTCGGAATGAACACGGAAAATTATCATTTTATGAAAAAAGAGACACATGCGGGTAAAGTTTGATCAACGCAGTAAAAAGTCATGATTTACTATATGTTCTATACATTTTGAGGGTAGTCAACTTAGACTAAAAAATGACCGCGGTATTTCTTACGCAATCTTTTTAAAACTTATATCAGGCTGTTTGCAAATTAATGCGGTTTTCGAAATGAACACGGAAAAATGGATTTGAATATAAGGTAAAATAAAATACTAAGGAAAAGATGACTTGCCCATATCTCGTAGTGTATTTCATTACCTGCTCGATTCGCGAATATCGATTATCGATTTTTAAACAGTGGCGTGAAAAGTTATCCATGGTTTAAACCGGTTTTACTGGGCCCAAACCTTCACCCTCACCCTCCACAGCGGTGCACACAATTAGTCGTTAAGGCAGTCATTAGAAATTATTGCGAACTCCATGGTCAAGAAACGGAAACTGAGGTGGTTTAGCAATATACCGGTATTAGGGTCTTCTAGCTTAGCTCACACGATTCTACAGGAAACAGTGAAAAGAAAACGAAAAAGAAGAGGTGGGAAAAATATAAAAGAGTGAGTGATTGAATGAGTGAATGAACTCGGGTTTAACGTCCCACCAACAACGAGGTCATATGGAGACGGGACCTCGGTTTAAAGTCTCACCCGAAAGACCGGAGAAGCGGGAGATCGATATTGCGACCCCTGGAATGGTATTCCGGAGTGTTATACACTACGCTACAGCCGCTCCTAATAAGAAAGAGTGGACAGGGATTACTTTGCCAGCCTAACCAAGGCAGCTGAAAACCGGACAAGATGGAAATAGATTGCTGTAAAGCTATCTGTGCTGCCCAAACGACATTACAAGGTTATGGAATAGACTAGACAAGACTAGAGATAAATTTAGATATGTTGTGATTTGAGTTACCTGATACTTTCGGAAGTTTACCTGATATAGGAGGAATCTAATGATTCTCAATTTCTTTGGATATTGATACGGGTATCATTTTCAGAGCAGAAGCCGCCGGATGCTCTGTGTCGCCTGCCTGCGCATTGTCACAAAACAGAGCTAAATAAGAAAAATTCAAGCAAAGTTTACGCCGCAAACGACGTCGCCGAAAAAGTATTAGGGCTACCTGTGTCTCGCTTTTTGCTAAAATCCAACAAAGTAGCATGTGTTCCCAGCGAAGACTCAGACCAGCCTGGGTATACGCCCAGGGTCCGAGGTTATAAAACTTTAGTATAATCTCAAACTCATAATAAAGCACACTGATTGGCTGCTTCCGAGCATGTGCTCGGAAGCAGCCAATCAGTGTGCTTTATTTTGAGTTTGCGAATTTACTCCAGTTTTATAACCTCGGGGCAATTTTATCAGAGTCTTCTCTGTCCGCATGGAGCTAGCTTAGACCCTTAGCTATCCTTTAAGCGTAAGCAAAGACTCTGATCAGACTGGGTGGATGCCGAGGCTGATCTGAATCTTCGCTGGGCGCACATGCCACTTTGTTCGTTTTGTTGTGTCGTGGCTCAAATAATAAACTGTCACGTACAGTCTCATTTCATGGATTAAATTTCTACCAGTCATTAAGCGGTTTATACCGGTCCGTTTTTAGAAGAAAAAAACATATAAACATATGTATGCCTGTCCGATTATCAAACTTCTCGTAACATAGTTATATTTATTGTTCCGGAAAAAAAGGAGTACCATTAATCGTGCTATGACTGGTACTGATCGGACCTGTTAAATTACAGAAAAGTGAGTGACACCGAACTTTGAAACCGTTTATGCACATACTTCAACATCTATCACTTGAATTCTTCAACTAAAACAAAATGTAACATTTCATAGTTTTTATTTTTTTTTATTAAACAGAGGATTTTGATTTGGTTTTTCCTATTATATTTCCACTGTTTAAAACTACATTTCAAAGTCCAAACACTTTTGATTCATACGTTGCATTGGCCGTATGTTTGAGTTTTAAAAAAGTCAAAACGTCAGAGAAAGAAAGAAAGAAAGAAAGAAAGAAAGAAAGAAAGAAAGAAAAAAAAACAAAGAAAAGGAAAACGTGTCAGTCACAAGTGCATACAAGATCTAAACAACCAGTAGTAGCCACTCTCTTTGTGCAGCTGTTTTACGAAAATACGAAATAGTCTGTAACTGCAGTTGCTTTGAGGCAGTTTATAACGCTTATCCTTTGCTTACGCCGACTGTTGAGAAGAATCACTATCCTTAGCCTCTAGGGCTGCAGTGAGCATCTTTAGTGAGATTTGAGAGATTTCCTCATATGCTCACCAAAAGATTCATTGTATATAGTCTGTCACAAGGTAGGAAACCTGTCATGCAAAATGCAATTCGAGCCGCGACACGAGAAAACCAACAATGTGGTTGTGCGCCCAGCGCAGACTCAGATCAGCCTGGGCATCCGCCCAGTCTGATCAGACCCTTCGCTGTCTGCATGGAGGTAGCTTAGGTCCTTAGTTACCCTTAAAGCGCTTTAGCGAAGAGTCTGATCAGACTGGGCGGATGCCCAGGCTGATCTGAGTCTGCGCTGGGCGCACAACCACTTTGTTTGTTTTCTCATGTCGCGGCTCATTTATTGATGGATATGCATACTACCAATGATTCCCTCAGAGAAAAAAGAATTTCTCGCAAAACTGCGAATTTCTGAGCCAAAATTATCCCTGGCACTGTTTTGAGAATAAATCACTTTTCAGAATCATCATTCTGGACTCAGCGATTTATAATAATCAAATTACAAATAATAATGGTAAAGCGGTGTCCGTGAATTTGTTTAGCTTGCTCGTGTAGGTTTCCTTTCCCCAGAGTCGATTTTAAAATACAGCTTTATCTTTCTACCAGCCCGTTAGTAATCGGATGATATGGCACTGTATGACGGCTGCGTATTCTGTTCATTAGCAAAATTTCCATAGTATACTACCTTCAGAACTGAATTGAAAATGAACTGCTTTATGGAGTGTCACCAGTATGCACCAGCCATTTTTATCTTCTGTATTATTTATCTCTTTATTGACTTATTCATTCATTTATGTATAACAACATGCAACAGTTCATTTTTGTCTGTCTGTAACAGTGCACATATAACATGTCAGACGGCCTTTAAATGACTCAGTGACTGAAACTATATGTGCAGAACAGTTTGTTGTTTGCACTAAGATAATAATGGTTGATTCAAATAATCATTGTTAAATGGATGAAGAAAAGAAGACAGAACATGCTTTTATATTATGAAGCACTCTTTATTGCACAACATGACTGCAGTTAACCTTGAAAGCGCCAAAAAAGCAGACGACAAAATTTTCGTCTGGGAATTTCAAAAACTGTTTCGTCCAAGCAATATCAAATTGAGAATTCAAAGACTAGAATGTAAACAGTGTATATCCAGACGAAGCGGCTCATCATGAGTCGCCGTATCAGGATCTACCCTGATTGCAAATGGAACAATTTTCCTTTTTGGCGCTCTTAAAGTGTTAATACTCAATCACTATATACCAAATACACTTTAAAGGTAGAGCAATCTACTTTGACAGAGTTTGTTTACTTTCAAAGGGAAGCCACTCAAGTAGCTCCTAGGCTCGGTTGTTCAAAACGAACTTCATTGTCAGTTAACGAGACATTGATTTTTTAATGTATAATGTGTAAAACCATTGCCATTTTTGTCAAAAAAATGTGAGAAGCTTTAGAAAAAAATATAAGAACATGATTTTATTAATACTCTGAAGACTTTACGAATACTTGGCTAACGACTTCTTCAAGCTCACCAAGCTTTGAACAACTGTGCCATGGTGTTTAAGGTCAATGAGTTCGTGAACTTTCATGTTTTCCGCCATTTTAACAAAGAATACTTTTTGTGACTTCCTGTTTGCTTCCCTGAGAAAAAAAGCCCTTTCAAATGGTGTCTAGTTTAAAGGGAAGAATTTGCTCCTGGAAGAGCAAATTCTCTCCTTTAGGTGTAGACGCCAACCAAAAAGGGAGACAAAACTGTAAAAGGCAGAGTTGCTCCCCTTTAATGTGTATTCATTCATCTAAATCTCTTCCAAAACTTGGGCTACTCTTGAAGGAAATGGTTTTTTGTTTCCTAGGGGAAAAATTTTCATCAAATGTATTCCCTTCTCTTGAAAAGGAATCATTTTCTGCTTTCTGGGAGCAAATTATTTCCTTTTGGATGAAGCCCCTATGAAAAGAAGGACATTTAACACTTCCAATTCAGAGCCTTTCATACAGTATATCTACAACAACATAACTGAACCACGACACGAGAAAACCAACAAAGTGGCATGTGCGCCCAGGCTGATCTAAGTCTGCGCTGGGCGCACATGCCACTTTGTTGGTTTTGTCGTGTCGCGGCTCAATTACATATGCAGCAAACAAATATAACAAAGCATACATTTTCAAAACAAAATCTGATATGAGTAAAAATTTGCATATAAAATTTAAAGATCTGAAAACGCAAAATATACACAGAACTCGCACAAAATTTAATAAGTAAAGGGAGGTAGTATTACCTATTAAGTGGTTGCTATTTAAAGTCGCTGCTATATATATTGCGGAAAAAAAAGATAGTCAAATGAGTCCCCAAACCCGCCAAAGATTGATGTTATACAAATACACGAAAAATACATACCACATCAATGATACGGAGTTCTGGTAGGTGGATGAATGAAAACATAAGTTTGGAGTATTTTACATTTCAGTATATTGAGAATTCAAAGACTACAGGAAAAGACAGACCGGTGCCAGATGTATGCAATTATGGATTCTTTCCACTGAGCCTCCTGGGAAATATGATTACGAGAATGGAACAACAAGACTAGAAGACAAAGAGTCTAGATCCAGCTGAGGTGGCTCATCATGAGCCACCTCATTCGGGTCTGCACTGTTTGCAAAATTATCTTTTACGGTTTTTGCCGCTTGAAGGTGAGATTTTAGCCCGCTCAGAGGTTTTCTAGTAATTAACGAAGAGTCACAGAAAACATATAAATCAAGAATAAACAGATGAAATAAAAAAAGTAGACTAGACAGACAGACACATACACAAACAGACAGACACTGATTTCTGCAGCAAAAGAAACTTGCATTTTAAACTTGTATAAAAGCAACTTCTTATGATTACATTAGTTCGTAGTAAAACAACAACTAATGGATTTACATTGCATACGTGTAATGACCCATAGATTACTTTGGTTGCAAACTCTCTCTCTCTCTCTCTCTCTCTCTCTCTCTCTCTCTCTCTCTCTCTCTGATTAAATACAATTGCATTTGCTCTAAAGTGTGCAACACAAACTACATGTACTCACATCCCTTTATCATACCTCTATTTTTTCTTATTTTTTTTTTTTTTCGTTTTAAACCAACAAAAAGTCTATTAACACCTGTACAATGTAGCTTTACTTAATTAAGCAAAGAAAGTATTGAAACACATAGCAATATTATGGAATTGATTAAATAGGAATGGCATGAAAATGGCAATAGGCAAATTGGCACACATCAATGGAATTTATAGCTAAATCTTATGCCTTCTGGGCAGTGAAAAAAAACACCATGTAAGCACTGTTACAGTTAGGAAATGTACACAAGATGTAATCACAGGGTATAAACCAGTCCGCCAATTTCAGCTTCCTGCAAAGACTGTCCATCATGTTTGGCTTCCGCCGAGACTGTCCGCGATCTCTTGCTTCCTGCAGGGACTACCGTCCTCGAAAAATGGCTTCCTGCCGAGAGTGTCCGCGTGACTCTGCTTCCCCCCGAGGCTCTGCAGGAAGCCATTTATCATGTACAGAAGTCTCAGCAGGATGCAAGAGGTCACGGACAGTCTCGGTGGAAGCCAAATATGAGGGGCAGTCTCTGCAGGAAGCGAAAATTGGCGGACTGGTTTATACCCAGTGGTAATGAATCACATGCAATGTATCATGCTGCATATAGATTTTACCTTGCTTTAATCACAGTATCCGAACTCACTGAACCATCTCTTCCGGTTTTAATAGCGTTGAATCGAGAGTACAAAATTCGCGTTTAACCAGTAGTCGGAAATAATTATGTTTTGAGATTTTTTCCGGAATCTGCTGCGTCATTTATAGATATTCAGCGTAGAAAATGTAAAGAGATAAGTTTAATATAAATTGCTCTTCGGTCTTTAACTTTAATGCCCTGTACAATGAAAACCTCATGGCCGTCACGGAAATTTTATTCCGAACAGCTAATTTAACACGAGTTTGTGTCGTGCAAAACCTAGCAATCATCCTACTATCAAAACTAACAAACTGTAGATTGATAATAGCGCCTTCCGTTTATTTAAAAGATTTTTATAAAACATGTAAGAAAAGGCTCCAAATTTTTTTAGAATCATGCCAAGCGCGATTTGAATACTGTACACATTATTATCCACCCATACACGACATTGTACAAGGCAATAAAGTAAAAGACCGAAGAGCAAATTATATTAAACTTTCCTCTTTACATTTTCGAAGCTGAATAACTATATATGACGCAGCAGATTCCGGATAAAATCTCAAAACATAATGATTTCCGACTACTAGTTATAAGTGACTGTTTGTACTCTCGACTCAACGCTATGAAAACCGGAAGAGATGGTACAGTGAGTTCGGATACTGTGATACTCAGTAAATGAATTTCTAGAATTACTGTATTAATCCTAGTAAATGGTCCTGCTCTAATAAACGCCACTGGCTCTTTTCCAAAATTCCTGTTTGCTTCTCTGGATGACGTATCTCTTCGAAATGGGGTCCATTTTAAAAGGAAACAAATGTTTGGGCCAACAAAATGTTCATTTATTTTCCTTTTAGAGTTGGCACCTACTGAGAAGGGAGGGCAAATAGTAAAGTTTCTTCCTTTGAAAATATACCCATTCACCTTAATTCTGTTTATCAGAGGCAGCAGCTGATTTACTACACTTTATGCTCTAAATAACGTAAAATGCACCACTCTCGGGGGCGTTTAATAGGATAAACACGGTATAAATAAAAATGTCAAAAACAAATATTCTCTTCTATATAGAATACACCCCCAGTATTTATTGGTTTATGACCCTGTTATGGCATTACCTATGTGAGAAAAGGTATTTCCTTTGATGAAATAGCAGTGTCACTGAACTGTTGCATAATAGGATTATGTCACCCAATAAACAAGTATATTTGTCTTTAAACTGCAGTCGTAGTGATTTCGCTTGGTTTAGAATAATACTGGAAAGTCGTGCTTGTAGCTTCAAATTATACTGTAGAACAAATTCTTTGTTTGTCGATTCCAATTTTAATATATTTTTGTATGTAGCTTACAATTACCAGAATTACAACTAAGTTTTCCTAACTTACAATAACTTTAAAAATCATTTCCAATTACATTTTGTGTTTATATCTTCCAGTCATAGAACAAAGTTAGAGCTACAATATATGCACCACTTCTCATGACCATTTTTACAGTTTAGTGGAAGTGAAAAGATATATATTGATGTATTCAGATCCAGTCCAGAAGGCACATGACGTCAAAATGACGCCATACTAACGTCGATGCGACGTTATTACGTTACAGCGACGTTATTAAAACTACGTCGTTTAGATGGTATGTGTCCACTGGCACTAAAATAACACTAACACTATATGGTATTACAATACAGCAAGCAGCAAAATGCGTCTATTTCACTGATTAATACATTTATGTACAACATTTACAACTAGTTGCATTATACTTTGCAAATGGTGATATGTTGCATTTTCATAATTTATTGCTATACTAAGACTAGGTTATGATTATGCTTTGAAAAAGTGAACACAAAAGTAGTACTCGGGATTCAATAAAGTTAAAAAGTTGAGCCGCGACACGAGAAAACTAACAAAGTGGTTGTGCGCCCAGCGCAGACTCAGATCAGCCTGGGCATTCGCCCAGTCTGATCAGAGTCTTCGCTGTCCGCATGAAGGTAGCTTAGACTCTTAGCTAACCTTTAAGCGCATAGCTAAGAGTCTGATCAGACTTGTTGGATGCCCAGGCTAATCTGAGTCTGAGCTGGGTGCACGACCACTTTGTTGGTTTTCTCGTGTCGCGGCTCAATTTAAAGAATACTGAAAAGGAATTGTGAAGAAATATATAATAGTTCTGCCAAAAATTGGAGAGACACACACGTGGACAAATTACAGTTGCACTTTGCATTTTACTTCTCTTTGATAGGAACTAATTCAACTATTTCTAAATCTTACGACCATTTCTTTTTTGAAAAAAAAAATAACTAATAATTCTTAAATTATTGTCTGACTTACTGTTTAGACATAGGCTACGTTTCACATATTTCGTCCAATGTAGTGTTTCTTTGTATGTATACATAAATGTATGTATGTATGTATGTATGTATGTATGTATGTATGTATGTATGTATGTATGTATCTATCTATCTATCTATCTATCTATCTATCTATCTATCTATATATATATATATATATATATGTATGTCGGTGCCTGCGTCAATGAACGTAGGCATGTAAATTGTATTATGCATGTCAGTGTATGTATGTATGTATGTATGTATGTATGTATGTATGTATGTATGTATAACTTTGTGTTGTCATTTGCACTCAACATTCCTGTCGAACAGTTTTGCAAGACATGATTTATATCATCGACAAGATAGTTTGTAAAAGCAGTCATGCCTGTGTGCCCTATTTCAGTGAATCGTGCAATAAAAGAAACAGTGGGCTAATTAAGGTGGTGATTTATGGTAAATGTAAAAATCTGCATAAAACCATAAAAAAGTAACGTATCTCCCTGAAAGTTAGCAGACTTCTTATTTTTGTTGTTCTTTACAGTTTAGAATACAAAATAGACGTACATGCTGCTTAAAAAAGTGTTTTTACAAGGAAAGATCAAAGGGAAATTTTCTGCGAATAAATCTGAAAAAAATAATATCGTTATTGAAAATTTACGTAGTGCTGAAGGTGCATTATTGCATAATGAAGAGCGTCCTAGCAATTATTTATTCCAACTCTTTCTCAAATTGTAATGTAGACCAGATGAAAACGGTAGTTTTTTCTCAAATGTTCAACCATGTACAAAGTAAATGTACACTGGACGCATTTATTAAATATAGGGTAGGCAAGCATACCTATGTTAACACCGGATTATGGCGGTTTCGCCACTAAACAAGTTCGCCATCGGAGGTTACGCCACTAAACAAGTTCGCCACTTGGAGGTTTCGCCCCTTGAGAGGTTTCGCCCCTCGGAGGTTTCGCCACAAGTAATATAAAAGGCATTGGTCAGAAACGTATACAGCCTAAGTTCAAAAATTGATTTTGCTTTGACTTATCTGTATGTATTCAGCATCAAATGGTATTAAATTGTTTTCTCGGGGATCCATAAGCCAGTGCTGAGTACTACAACTCATGGATGATGTTTCCAACATAACTTGTATTCCTCCAACGCATGCAGTCCTCTGCACATCCTCCATCTGATATGAGTGGCTCTTGGTGCAAGGATACCAAACCGGTGCTGCATATTCCAGTTTTACACGCACAAGCGTTTTTCTATCCAGCTTCCATGGCTCTTCTAGGTGTCAGAGCGGAATTCGGGGACAGAAAAACAAGGACTGTTGCTCTTAATGAATTATCATTATACATGTTAAGCCCAAACTATATTATCTTGGTGGAAGAAAACAGTGGTTAACTGTATTATAAAGTAGTGTAAAAGGAATGAGCAGGAACTGATATAACCATTTATCATATCCCACCCACGACACCAAATGGGAGAAAATAACATTAAGTAGGCTATGACACTGGAAGTAAGAAACCGTAAGCGGACAGCAAAATGATCAGCCCTTGCATTGGTAGTTGCACTAGTTGGTTACAAGGCTAACCACATCACTTAAACACCTATTTGCCCATTTTCTTTTTCATAAACGTCAAACATAGTTAAGAAAAGAAAAGGAGACTATCCAAATTTTAGAGTGTTTTTCATCAATGCTAATTCATTTGAGAAATATTAAACTGTGGCGAAACCTCCAAAAGCAAAAATGTGAAAAGTGGCGAACCCTCTCATCCAGGTGGCGAAACCTCTTGTGGCGAACTTGCAGAGTGGCGAAACCTCCATCACCCTTAACACCTACAATATAAATAATACATTACTGACATGATCAGTGGTGTATAGATGAAATTGTTCATTCTTGTTAAAATAGTATCACCTGTCTCACCTGTGTGTTTTGACAAAAAAAATTTGGACACAGACTACATCTTTTTTCATCTGCTCAGTCTGATAATGTGTGAAAGAGTTTGAAAAAATAATTGCTAGGACGCTCTTCATTATACAACAAGGTACTCAAAGCACTAAGTATATTTTCAATAATGATATTATTTTCTCAGATTTATTCGCAGAAAATTACCCTTTGATCTTCTCTTATAAAAACACTTTTTAACATTAACAAATGCTGCATTTTGGGATTCTAAATTATGAGAAACAACATAAAGAAGGCATCTGCTAAGTTTTGGAAAGATCAGTGTTATTTTGAGTATTTTATGCAGATTTTTGTCTTTGTCCCAAATCAGTGATTATCACCACCTTAAGACATAGACTTGTTAATACATGAAATACGGTAAAAACTAGATTACTTAAGGTGTACGGGTTCAACTCCATGTTTTTTCTGACATTTTTACAAAGATTTTTACTTCCTGTTTGCTCCCCCTTCCAAAATGGCTCTACTCTTAAATAAAGAATTTGCTCCTAGGGGAGCAAAATCTTTTCTTTGAGAGTTGACCCAATTTTATAAGGAAGGCAAAAATAAATATGACAGAGTTGTTGCCCCTGAAGGTTAACCAATAGACCTTAAAACAATAAAGTTAACAAATGAGCCTCGACATGATAAAAGTTACCTGTTACCTTTTAGCATGTCGTTACAACTTAGACTTGGGTCAACCTGCGCATCATTTGATCCTGAGAAATCTACACTTTCTATAAATTTATTATAACAAAAGGCGAAGGGCACTGGGTATTGGATTTCAACGAGTGAAATGAAGATACACAGGGTAAATGCCCAAAGTTGCACATGGTTTTAGTTCCCCTTGCCGGGATCCCTGTTGTTTTTGGGCCACTCAGTTTCTCTACCATACACACAGAAGTTGGGGTTCCCGGCTGTTTTGGGGTCTTATTTTCGCTTGCATATACTGAAATCAGGGATTTCGGCTGTTTAAGCCCATTTATTTTCCCTTGCATATACATGTAGCTGTTTTAGGTCATTCATTTCCGCTACATGAACACAGAAATCAGGGATTCCGTCTGTTTTAGGCCATTTATTTTGCTTGCATATACAGTCATAGAAAGGTCGTATTTATAAAACTTAAGTGGTTGTTAGGCTGTTGCTAAGGCTAAATTTCTTTGAAGGAGATTCCCTATAACCATGAAATTTGCTCTGGAGGAACAGTCTTTTAACCATGAAATTTGCTCTGGAGGAACAGTCTCAAAAAGACTGTTCCTCCAGAGCAAATTTCATGGATGTGGGAAATCTCCTTTATAGCAATTTAGCCTTAACAACAGCATAGCAACGACTTAAGTGCTTTTATAAATACGGCCCCTGGAATTCAAGCTGTTTTGAGTCATTTATTTTCTCTTGCATGCACACATATATCAGAGATAGCAGCAGTTTTGGGTCACTGAACGTATTTTCGCTTGCATAGACACAGAAATCAGGGCCCAACCTGTTTATTTTTTGCTTGCATAAACACCAAAATTGGGGTCAATCTGCCTTAGGCCATTTATTTTCGGTTAGATATACACAGAAGTCATGGATTCAAACTCTTCTGTGCAATTTATTTTCGCTTGCATATACAGAGAAATAAAGAAAATCCGACTATTTTCTGCTATTGATTTTTGCTTGCATACTTAGTACACAGAAATCAGGGATCCCGGCTGTTTTGGACCATCTATTTTACTAGCATATACATAGCAATCAGGGATCCGGGCTGTTTTAGACCATGTATTTTTTTTTACTAGCATATACATAGCAATCAGGGATCCCGGCTGTTTTGGACCATGTATTTTTACCAGCATATACATGATATAGCATATAGCAGTCAGGGATCCCGGCTGTTTTGGACCATCTGTTTTTACTAGCATATACAGTCAAGGGACATAATTATTCGCCACTTTCAAAATGGCCGCCATCAACAAAGAAATGATGCACTGAATTCAAACTGGCAACTTGTACATGGCAATCAGGGATCCCGGCTGTTTTGGACCATGTATTTTCGTCTGAATATACAAAGAAAGCAGGGATTACGGCTGTTTTTGGTCATTTACTTTCGCTTGCATAATTAGATAAATCAAGGATCACGGCTGTCTGCGGCCGCATATATACAGAAATCAGGGATTCTGACTTTTTAGTCATTCATTTTCGTTTGCATAAATCATACACAGAAATTATTTCTCTGGGTCCTGTGCGCAGGTGGAACCAAATGTCAGAAGTTTCAAATTGCTAAAATTAAGCCGCGACACGAGAAAACCAACAAAGTGGTTGTGCGCTCAGCGAAGACTCAGATCAGCCTGGGCATCCGCCCAGTCTGATCAGAATCTTCGCTGTCCGCACGGAGGTAGGTTAGACCCTTGGCTACCCTTTAAGCGCACTGTGGAGACTCTCATCGGACTGGGCGGATGCCCAGGCTGATCTGAGTCTGCACTGGGCGCTCAACCACTTTGTTGGTTTCTCGCGTCGCGGCTGATAAATGTTTTATTAGAAATACAAACTAACTAGGAGTGATAATATAATGGCGACTAGGGAGAAAACTGAGCTGACTGCGCCTGAAACAGGACACCCTGTTAGAGGAATTGGCTCATTAGTGTAGACATTGATGGTTTCAATGAAAAACTCCACCCACTCGTATTTACATGGCTCCATCTCTCGTATAATGCAGCTGAATTGTCTGAAATAGAAAATGTTAAAATACCCAACTTTTTGGGCAAACAATACAGACCCAGATCAGACTGTTCCTAACAACTGAACAGCCTTGTTAAGTCCTTATATATCATGTCCTGAACAGTCGTAACAACATGATCATTCAATTTTTATTGTAAAAATATGTGTAAATATAAGACTTTTCAATGCTCATTGATGATATATATGAGCTACAAGCTTACGACAAATTTTTGTTCATAAAATTTATACTCTGCATGTATGTAACACGTCAAAATTGAATAACATACTATTTAAACCAACGTTCATCGGGAGACTCTGCAAATGTCCATCGCAACATTCTTTATGGATTTAACTCCGCCCACAAGCTTCATTCCCTACTGAATGCGCCAAAATGTAAAATTACAATTTCTTAAATAAAGCTTATATACAAAAGTGCTTTAATGCTTTATTCTAGTTGTGAATGGTGGAGTTAATTAAAAAGACGGTAATAGTACTAGAGGAAGTGATTTTTATTATAAAATGCGCGCCTCCCCCCCCCCTCCCCCGCCCCCATACGCACACACCGGCTCCATTTCATTGCGGTCTTCCCGTGAAGGGCCCGGGCCCCCCCCCCCCCCCCCACCCCTCGCGGTCGTCCCGTGAAGGAAATAATCTGCTCCATGGAGGATTTTTCCCCCTTAAAGAGTTCCCATTTTGAAAATGCATGTTCCTCAAAGGGAATCAAATCACAGCAAATTATTTCCTTTGTAAAAATGGCAGGATACTATGGAAGTGAATAATTGCACAGACAGCAAAATATCAAATATCTTACCCGCACACTCTTTGGCGAAGGTCTTTTCGCAACTTCATTTCGCGAACACAAAACGGTAATGTATGAACTTGGGATCTCTCTCGGGTACAATTCATGTTTTTGGTGTAATCTGAAAAAAGAAGTATTTTTTTTTTAATTTTGAGCTGCATTGGGCCCAATTGCTCTATCAGTGGTATAAAAAATCATGGAAACGCCGCAACACGACAAAAACAAACAAGAGCTGTCGCCTGACAGCATAGCTCGCCTGAATTGGTGCTTGCCCATCACATAGCCGCTATGGTGGTGTGGACTGTTATGCATAAAACTTCAGGCAAACATGTCCAAAATAAAAACACATTTATAAACAAAAGCTATCTCAGAAATAAGTCTTAAAATAAAATTAAAATAAAACAAGAGTTGTCAGAAGACAACAAAGCGCGCCTTATGGGTGCCTGATTCTCACAGTCACAAAGACCTACAAATATATCAGGTCATCTGCAGTGTCAGACTGAGCCATTATCCCAGGTATATGATGAATACATACTAAATACACCTAAAATATGAAGCAAATCACTGAATGATAAAATTTATGTTAGAGTGACCTCAAATTCCCAAATATGATGTTAATCTATAAACAGCTTTGGAGACACAAGGCAAAATCACTGAACCATGAAATATAGGTCACAGTGATCTATAAATAATATGAGGTCATTGGGGATGTCAGACCGATCCACTACGCCAGATGTGATGTTAATCTATCAAACAGTGCTTGAAATATGACAAAATCACTGGACCCTGAACAAAGGTCAAGGGCACAGGTGTCAGCATGGTAGCTCTGCAGCTGCTGCAATTATAGGGATATGCTATTTGACCAAGTATCAAGTCTCTTCTGTCAAAAGTTTCATCAAAACTAAAAATTTTGCCTTAAAAACAGTGCCAAATGGCAAAGTCAGTCAACCGTAACATATAGGTCAAGGACATACAATTGTGTCATGCAGCTGCTGCAGTCATATGGATGTATATATGTACCAAGTATGATGATTGTAGCTGCTGTAGTTTCTAAGATACAGAGTTGAACATGGAGCTAAACGCAATTATTAACATTGGTTAACCTGATCACGGATGCCGACGAGGACGCTGACGGGTACGCTAACGCTAACGCATACTCGGACTACGACGCCGGGGGTATAGCATAAGCTCTCCTTTGCTTCGCAAAGGCGCGCTAAAAATTAAATAAAATTTCCAAGTCCATGAGCTTGAGGTAAAAAAACTAAGGAGTTGTAGGGGGGGGGGGGGAGTGGAGGCTAAGCTGTACCATCAACCATTTTCTAACATCAGTCCAAGTATTAGTATCAACTGAGTCTGTCATCGTAGCACTGTGAAATTACGTCTTCATAAATATAAAACTTTAACCAAAATCTTTAAGACAAAATTCTAAGTCGATGACCTTGACTTCAAGGTCATCCAGAGGGGAAAGTATAAGGTGTTTTGTAAAAACTCAAAAAAAGTGTCTAACGTCAGTTTAAGTATAAACTAAATCTCTGCAAAGCGTTATGAATCAGTATGCAATTACAAAACTTTAATAAAGTCCGAAATTTTCTAAGTCCCTGACCTTGACATCAAGGTCACTGAGCGGGGTTGGGGTAGTATTCTGTAGCTCTAACTACAGTGCAAATATAAAAAGAATTCATCAATGGGTTCAGGAGATATGTGTCTTTAAAAAACTTAAACCAAAACATCCAATCAATAAAAAGACAATTTTCTAAGTCCATGACCTTGACATCAAGGTCACTGAGGTGGGTGGGGGTAGTACCTTCGAAAACTTTAGACCAATATCTAACTTTAGTGCAAATATCAAAGGAATCCATCCATGATATTGGGCTTTATAAAACTTTAACCAAAACATCCAGTCCAAAATAAAACTCCCAATTTTCTAAGTCCATGACCTTGACATCAAGGTCACTGAGTGGGGTGGGGGTGGTACCCTGTTAAACTTTGGACCAATATCTAACTACAGTGCAAGTATCAAAAGAATCCATCCATGGGTTAAGGAGATATAGGTCTTTAAAAAACTTTAACCAAAACATCCAATTCGAACGCGGACGCGGACGCTGACGCGGACGCCGACGCCGTGGTGACAACAATAGCTCTTCCTGAACTTTCGTTCAGGCGAGCTAAAAAGTGGTATGTGCGCCCAGTGATGACTCAGATCAGCCTGGGCATCCGCCTAGTCTGATCAGTCTTTGCTGTCCGCATGGAGCTAGGTTAGACCCTAATCTACCATTTAAGTGCAAAGCGAAGACTCTAATTAGACTTTAAAGCGGATGCCCAGGCTGAACTGAATCATCACTGGGCGCACATTGCCACTTTGTTTGTTTTCTCATGTTTAGGCTCAAAGGTATCGTTTCTTGAGTCTCAGCAAACAAATAAAACATCCTCGACCATGTCGACTGCCTCGACCATGTCGACTGTCACACAAAATGATCTGGGTCATTTTAGTTTGCAAATAAAGTGACCTGCTTTCGATATCATAAACTTTATAAATTTGTAAAAATACAATGTACATGTGTGTGTCCAGCTCTTGTTTATATTCCGTCGCTTGGCGAGGAATTAAAAAAGAAAGTTGTACTTTGTTGAGCGATTTGTCATTTTTCAAAAACATGTCCTCCTACTTTTCGCCAATTTTCTGACTCAAAATATGCACATAAAAATCCACATTTTATAAACAAACGTAAAAGTGGAGCATACATAATGATTTGTGTTTAGACGATTCTTCCACTGGTAGGACTATGGAGACTTTGGGGCATTCATGGGCATTGACGGCTCAGATTAGCATGTACAACTATGATAAAGTTATGCCCAAAGCTTTATACAGGTTGTATAGGGGCTGCCGAGGATCTGGTCAGACTAACTTCAGTCTCTAATGGCCGCACATGTATATGCTACCAAAATGAAAAACTTGCATTAAAAAGCTTGCCGACTGACTCTTTCCGGGTTGTATATGTATGCATGTGTTCGTATATGCACATGTACTGTAATTTTAACGAAAATGCACGAGCATACAATCAGCCTTTCAGTGACTATGTCAAAGAGCTCTGCGTAACTTTTGGATTTATTTCTATGAAGACTGACTTAGTGCTGGTCGTACAGGCAGTTTGTTTAAAAGCTGGAATGGAATGGCTGAGATCACTACATTCTATTACCTACAATTTGCTTACAGAGTCTGGGATGCTACCCCTACAGGAAAGAAAAAGTGCCATCCCAAATCCATGGAAAGAAGTGTAGGAGGATCGCCCTGCTAGTCCATTCCATTCCACTCAGTAAACGACGACTACTCTACCCACCCACCCCGTCCCTCAATCCCCGCCATTGCTCAGTGGGTTAAACGCTGGCCTGCTGATCAAGCAGTCGCGTGTTTGATTCCCGCTGGAAGTGGAAATTTTTTCAATTGTAAGCGGGGTCCCATTACACACAGCCTTTCATTATCACATTATCACATTTTCGGCATCCTGATACGACTGAAATACTGTTGAAAAAGACCTAAAACCGCAAGTCAATCATCCCTCCATCCATAAGAATATACCAACACATACGAAGAGGGTAAAAAGGCACATTCCAAAATTTCCTCGAATATTTGTGGTATTTGCAATATACAGAAGTAACAAAGTGTAGGAAGACTGGTACCCATTTTCCTACGCTTTTGTCCCAGTAAATACAGCCAATTTACTTATAAATGCTGCAAATACACGCAAAGGCCCTGGCTTTTACCCACCCTTGTCGACTTTCGAACAGTGTTTCCCGGCGAACTCTGGTGCCTTCTCAACAGCGATGGCGTCGTCGGCAGTAAAAGCCGGGTGTTTGTGTTGAAGGTACATAGTGCAAGCTGGCAGAGAACTCGAAACACATTCGATACTCGGCTTCTTAGATCTAAACGAAAGGAAACAATAGCTTTGAATTGTTGTATATTCCTTAGTTATTTTATGTATCAAACATATCAAAATACTGTATTAATCCTAATAAACACCCCTGCTCTAATAAACGTCCCCCTGCCTCTTTTCCAGAAATAATGTTCTATATTGACTCGCCAACCTCCGTGTTTTCATCAGTTTCACAAAGCACAGGGTATAATCGATTCCGCCAATTTTCGCTTCCTGCAGAGACTGTACGTCATATTTGGCTTCCGCCGAGACTATCCGCGAACTTTTACTTCCTGCAGAGACTAATGTCCTCGAAAAATGGCTTCCTGCCGAGACTGTCCGCGTGACTCTGCTTCCTGCCGAGAGCCTCGGCAGGAAGCAAAATCACGCGGACAGTCTCTGCAGGAAGCCATTCATCATGTACAGAAGTCTCGACAGGAAGCAAGAGATCGCGGACAGTCTCGGCGGAAGCCAAATATGATGGACAGTCTCTGCAGGAAGCGAAAATTGGCGGAATCGATTATACCCTGTGCAAAGGGGAACAACACGAGTTCATGTTTCTTTCTCTGGAGGACGCAACTCTTCAAATGGGGTCCACTCTTCAATGAAGGAATTTGCTCCTAGAGTGGCAAATTCTTCCTGGAAGAGGTGGCTCTTTTGAGAAGGGAGGCAAAGAAATGGAAAATAGCGGAACTGCTTCATCTGAAAGTATATCTACTCACCTTAATAGTGTTTATTAGAAATATGTTGGTTGTGCTGATTTGCTACCCTTTAGGCCCTAAATAACGCCCCACTTTCGTAAAATGCAACGCCCCCGGGGCATTTAATAGGAATAATACGGTAGTTTTACTTGATAATGCAGACGCTCAGAACATGCACAGAGGAAAACTTGTCCGTATGGAAAATCAAGGTGGATGGATTGACCTCCATATTTTTCCACCTATTTTTACACTCTCTGATTTCCTGTTTTGCTTTGATGAGACCCTCCCAGAAATGTGTCTTTTTTTTTTTTTTTTTGATGCAAATTCTTTCCTTTAAGAGTTGACTCAATTGCAAAGGTAAGCAAAAAAGAAAGTGCACAAAAAGTTGAATTTCCAACATGAGCTGATTCGTAATGGTTTACATTGTTTGCCCACTAGTATAATTGTATACTCGCAATATGATATAGCTTGGATGTTTTTGTGTTGGTTTTTTTTTTTTCGAAATTTTGCAGACGAGCATTTTGTCGTCTGATTTCTTTTTGGCGCTTTAAGAGTCAAGTATTTGCTTCGAATTTAGATAAAGTGAAAGAATGAAACATACACAACAATTTCCTTGTGGCAAAGTGAATTTTCGTGATGAATTAGCCTACAGCTTTGAATTATATCTCAGCAAAAATGCACTGTGGCTAGCTGACGTATACTTCACAATTTCTTGTAAAATTTGTGCAAAATTTCTTGTAAAATTTGTGCAAAAACCGCGGTGAGATTTAGCGTTTCCAATTACCAATTTCGAAAATGCCCTCTTTCTGTTCGTTTTGCACCTTCTAAAATCAGTAACGTTTACCGTCTGCTTCCGTTTCTAGAAGCAAACTGGGGCTTGAAGACACATGTCACTTTGTGAGAAACGGTGTGAGAGAGTGGATATAAAATTTCAAAAAAAATGTTGAGTCCAAGGTATATCAATTCGAGAATTCAAAGGTAGAGGGCAAACAGTGTAGATCTAAATGAGGCAGCTCATTATGAGCTGCCTCATTTGGGTCCACACTGTTTGCAAATTCAACTGTTTTCTTCTTTTTGGTAACTGCAAAACTGATATGTCATATTTTCAAAGCCTTCTGGTTACTAAAAACAGTTATCATTAAAACCGACACTTTAGAAGAAAAGTATAAAATGAAACAAAACCAAATCGAATATCTACGGTCCAACCTGAATTAAGTAAGCATCTAAGGATAATCAAAATGTGTTTGCTTAATACAGGTATTTCTCAATGTATTTGCCTTTTGGGGGATATGAATACATGCTTGCTTAATACAGGTTGCTTGCTTAATACAGGTGGCCACGAGGACCGGATTTACTTATATCAAAGCGCTTACCCACATACGTATGGAGCGTTTATCTGTTTCCATGGTGATGTGCCCTGTGATGCCATAAAGCCATTCTTGAACACTAGCTGTTCCAAGCATTGTAGAGTTGGCGCACACTCTTGAAACAGAAAATGAAAAACACACGTAGATCATGAAATTTAAATAAAAAGAACGCAGCATATATAACTAATCAGTCCTACGAGTCTTTACCATCTTTGCAGGCATTTCCATGATTTCCGCAATTTTTGTAACTAAAAAAAACTTTTTAGGTTCGCTGTTTGCCACCCAAAGCAACGAAACCCTTCTATAAGGGGTCCACTCTAAAGGTCTATTCCTAAAGGAGACCAGTGCCGGGGCGTCCTACTGATTTGGATAAGAGTAGTGCAAGGGCCTACTGTGCTTGCAGTAGGTGCGGGTGAGAGTTGTTTGGACAACTTTTCTCTCGTCTATAATTTCTCTCTTCTTTCTCCCTCTCATTGGGAGACGGTCCGATATAGACTGAAGGGCCGTTAAACTCATAACAACCAACCAACCAACCTAGAGGAGAAAACTCTTTACCTCTGGAGTACTTGCTGAACCCCTTGAGAAGAGTGGCACGGTGGCAAAAATGAAAATAGCAGAGTTGTTTCTCCTGAAAGTGTACCTTTCCACCTTAAGTTAGGTTTCTTTTGACTTATTAAATTGGAAACAGGTAAAGGTTTGCCATAACCTAGAAGCCGTAGGGGCAGTTGGGGTTAGAGGCCCACTGTGTCTTGGGCACAGCATGTGAAAGACGGAGTCCATCCCTCTCCTTTGACTGCCTTATAGTTATGTAAAATAAAAATAAAAATATATAAAAACAAAAAGAAAATTAGGCCTTTAAAGCGCCAAAACAGCAGACGACAAAATTTACGACTGCAAAATTTCAAAAAAATCTTTCCATATCATTCTGAAAATTCAAAGATCAGATGCAAACATTGTAGGTCCAGATGAGGCGGCTCATCATGAGCCGCCTCATCTCGATCTACGCTGTTTGCAATTTCAGCTATTTTCCCTTTTGGTGCTTTAAGTATTAAGCCGAAAATTTATCAGTACGGAAGCAAAGATCTACTAACTACAGAAAACTTCATCAGAGGTAACTTTGGTGAGGTCCTCGGCGGCGAATTCTCCTTTCTGGAAGCTGGCAACATACGGGTCTTCAAGCAACTTTGTACAGTTTCTTAGGTACTTGATCACACAGTTAAGGCCTGCCCTGTGGTTTGGTCTGAAAAGGAAAAAAACACCACGCTTTGAGTGTGCAGTTGTGCTGCACTGTAATTTGCCATCATCACACGACAAGTATGTGTGAAATTCTATATATACAGATGCAAATTAAGAATTAAAACTTCCGCAATATAAAAATACCATTCTATTCATATACTGGACCAAAAAAAGTCAGTTTTAAAATTATATTGTACGATTTCTGAAACACTGGTAAATAGTATCGAAATTAAACCTTTCTATCTTCAAAGATTTTCAAGTTTCTTGGTTTTTGTGTTAAATGCTGAACGTATTGCTCCCACTTGGGTCAAGCCAAGGCTAGAGGTCAGATTACCCTCAAAGTTAAAGTGGTGTGACATTCCCATAGAAACATGATAGTGCTCCCATTTATACGGATGTGACCATTGCCAGGAAATAGATATTTTTCTGCCACAATTCAAAGCCGTTCAACACCCGCGTTTGGTGATAAAATGTGGGTTAGTGAGCATATTCTGAGTCCTATTACTGGTAAAAAGTAGGGATGTTTTTTGTTTTTTTTGTTTGTTTTTTTTGGAAATGACAAATTGCTGGACAAAATATAATTTCTAGTTCTGATTCCCCGTCCAGCGATTTGATATAAACTAAAGCGGTACTTGTACATTGTATTTTTACCATTTTATTCAAGTTTATGATATCGAAAGTAGGTCATTTTAGTAGGCAACTTTATCCCCACATGTGGCTGTTTAACGCCTGCTTTTCATAATGAATTTGTTTTTAGACGTTTTTACCGTTGGTAGCACTATGGAGACTTTAAAACCAAGGTTTTAACATAAAATTCTAAGTTTATGACCTTGGCCCGTAGGTTTTTGAGGGGCTGGAACTGAAACTATTAACATTCTGGACCATTATCTACCATCAGTTAAACCAAAATCTTAAAGAGTTCCTTCAAGAGCAAAGAATACATTCAGAAGAAAGATTAACTAATAATTGCATTGTAAAATGGTACGTTTTTCAAAACGTTTTATGTGACTCTCAAGTAAAGGGTTTTTTATTTGTTTATATAGTTGGCTTATCGCGATCATTGTCAATAGCAAACCAACCTGTGGTGAGACAGAGCAATGGGACATTTAAGTTTATTAAAAGGCTTATTGCTCAGACAGCTTTAGTTATAAATATGTTGACTATGCATGCTTACCAAAAGTTTTCAGCACAGCAAGCTACATGTATATCCATTCTGACCTTCAAAGCAAATCTCAGACTTAGAACTGTGGCTGCAGTGAGTGAGAAATGCTGTCGGGCGACAGCATATTTTATTATGTAAAACGTTGTGTCACATGCCCCATGTTACCTGCAGAAAACGGCGTTGACGTCAACGTTTTGGCCAGATATAGCCGCTTTTAATGGATCCATACATTCTTTCAAAGCAGACTTGTATTCACTCACACAGCCCTGAGAGAGTGAAGCAATTCCTGAAACAAAATAGAATTTGTTAAAATACAATATGAAACGAAAGAACCAGCCCCGGATCCAGGGGGTGGGCTTTGGGGCTTCAGCCCCGCCATCCGGGCCTCTGTGTGATGTATAATAAGTAGGCCTCCAGATAATAAGGAGTATCTCATTGAAGTTTGAGACAGTTTATCCATGTGGTTGGATACAAATATATGTTGTGAAATCACATTAGAATCGCCTCGTTGAGGCGATTCTAATGAGATGCCACAACATACATTTCAAGGTAAAAAAAGACATTTTCAAAAATTCTCCAAATTGATCCCTAATTATGTCATATATTTTCAAGCCCCCCCCCCCCCCCTCCCCTCCCCTCCCCAGACACACATACTTCTCGGCACCTCCCAGCCCCACCAGTTATTCTGAGCCCCACCAGTGCGTGGTGGTCTGGATCCGGGCCTGAGAACGATCTGGAGGAATACAAATGAGGCGACAAGATAAAACCAACAAAATGGCATGTGCACCCTGCGAAGACTCAGATCGGCCTGGGCATCTGCCCAGTCTGGCCTTAGTCTTCGTTGTTCGCATGGAGCTAATTTAGATCCTGAGCTACCCTTTGAGCGCACAGCGAAGCAGCTCAGTGATCAGACCAGGCGGCTGCCCAGGCTGAACTAGTCTTCGCTTGGTGCACGTGCCACTGTGTTCGTTTTTTCTATGTCGCGGCTCAAATGATGCAAATAAAAGGGAAACTCATTATAGAAAGTCTGTAATACAGGTCTAAAGGTAGTGCAACGAAGAAAAGATTCTGCAACCCGAAAACAGATAATGAAAGCAAAAGAAACGTTCTTGAAAAAGAAGAAAGATAATTTAACGAAAGAAAGATTCTGAACATGCGAGAGAGATAAAGCAAACTAATGGTTCTGAAAACATAAGAAAGACAAAGAAAGCTGCTGAACACGCAAAATAGATAATTCAAAACAAAAAGATTCTGCAATCATAAGAACACAACAGAAACTACAGGAACATTCCATAAACATAACTAACTCTTGCAATCGAAAAAATTTCAATCGCACAAAAAAGAAAGAAAAAAGGACAGAAAGAAAAAAAAAGAAAGAAAAGAAGGAAAATACAAATTAAAGGAAGATTGTACGCATAAAAGAAACACAGCGGAAACACAATACACATGGCAAATAGGTTATGCAAACGCAAGAAAGGAAATGTACAAGAAATTTAGCTAATGTAAAGTCTAAACAGAAAAGACAATCAAAACAGCAGCTTCAATAAACGGAAGAAGCGGAAACTGAAACGATGCAGGATGTTGCAAACATTTAGACTATATTGTAAAACAAACGGGAAATAATGCAAGCGAAAAGACAGGAGCTGAAAAGAAAGAATGAATCAATAAACATAAGAAAATAATTTGGTTGAAAGCAAAAATTCTGTTAGCGCAAGACTGATCGAAAAATACCTGCAAGCAAAAGAAAGAACGAAAGAAAGCTATGTGCATGAGGGAAACAAAATACTCAAAGGCAGATGAAGCAGGAACAAAACGATTCTCACTCGATGAACGCAATACCGACAACAAAAACGTCAGAATTCTACAAACGCAGGAGTCTGAGGGAACTGAAACGAGTAAATGATTACAGAAAACTGGCGGAAAAGACATATAAAGGTTCTGCATACAGAAAAAAGGGACAACAAAAGAAGTGAAATTTCTCTTAACACAAAGGAAACATTCCTCAAACGCAAGAAACATACGGCAAATCAAAGATAAGAGATGTACAGAATAACTGTATAAGAAAGACAGAGAAAATCCGCAAGAGCAAAATACTACAAACGAAAGAATATCAAGAACAAAAAAAAATCTACAAACTGACGAAAACTAAATAATACGAGAAATAGATTCTGCAAACGAAGCCAACACATTTTGCGGTATTGCAAATAAGTATTCTACAAACTATGACCAGAAAGCTGCAGCTATGAAAGCGGAAGATAACGAAGCGAAAGGTAGATGGGTGACTTGCGAGTTTACGTCCTTTTCAACAGTATTTCAGTCATATCAGGATGATGGTAGGGTGATAATAAAACGCTGTATGCAATGGAACCCCGTTTACGGTAGGAAATATTCTCGCCTCAAGCGGGGCTCGAACCCGCGTCCGCTAGATCACTAGGCCAGCGCTTAACCCATTGAACTACGGAGGCCCCTCGAAAGGGATTTTAGATATACGAGATGTGCAACTTTGCAATATGAAATACAGTTGCAACAAGCAAATTCGACGAATTTATGTCCCCCGCCTTGGAAACTAGGTCTCCACTGAATATACACTTAGTGTTTGAGCTGGAAAAGCGGCTAAGTTAAAAATGTGAAAACAGTAATAAAAAAATAATGTGAGGATTATATCCAAACCACATGCATATCTTCAGACCATGATCAAAACACCTGTGAAGTTTCAAAGGAATGGGCATAAAACTGTAGGAGAAGTTGAACACACAAGGTACCCACTTTCTATTCACTTTGATAGTAAAAATGTATGAAAAATGGCTAAGTTCAATTTGCAAAAAAAGTGATAAAAAATAAAGTGAGGATTATATCCAAACCACATGCATGTCTTCAGACCATGACCAAAATACTTGTGAAGTTTCAAAGAAATCGGCATAAAACTGTAGGAGGAGTTGCGCACACAAGGTACCCACTATCTACTCACTGATAGTGAAAACGCCTAAAAATGACTAAGTTCAACTTGTGGAAAAAGTAACCAAAAATAATGTGAGGATTATATCCAAACCACATGCATATCTTCAGATCATGACCAAAACACCTGTGAAGTTTCGAAGGAATCGGCATAAAATTGTAGGAGGAGTTGCGCACACAAGGTACCCACTTTGATATGAAAAACGCCTAAAAAATGACTAAGTTCAACTTGTGGAAAAAGTGACAAAAATAATCTCAGGATTACATCCAAACCACATGCGTATCTTCAGACCATGACAAAAACATCTGTAAAGTTTCGAAAGAATCGGCATAAAACTGTAGGAGGAGTTGCGCACACAATGTACCTACTACTTTAGGGGGACGGAAAGACGGACGGACGGACGGACGGAAGGACGGACGGACGGACGGAAGGACGGAATGTCGAAAACTATGTCCCTCCGCTTTTCTTCGAAAAGGCGGGGGACAATAAGCTGATATGCAGGAACTTTAACGATGATGCAATGTTACCGTAAAACTTTTAAATATTGGGACAGACAGGTCTGAGCAAACAGTGCAGACCCAAATCAGGCTGCTCCTAGAGGAGCAGTCTGATCAGGGTCAACACTGTTTGCCATCCCAACTGCATCTTTTGGACGCACTGCTGCACTGTTAAATTTTTAGGAGTGTTATGGTAATTATTTTCGGTGTCCCATTTTTTTAGAAATTTATAGAAATTTACGGTATACTCATCATGATGGGCGTAATACAGGTATTACAAATGATCAACTAATGACTTTAGTAATTATGAAGAATATATTTTTGCTATTTTCTCGGATTTCCCAAATATCATTGATGCTGATAAATTCAAAAGTTACGAAATGCTTGTCGACGGGCGTAAATGGCTTTTAATCTGCCAATAATCCCTCATCACAAGTTGGGATCCACCGGAATTATGTGATAAGCAAATTCATCTATGTCTATAGTTTTTTTCCGTGGGTCCTCGAAAATGGTATCTTCCCTAGCCTCGGTAGATCAGTTGGTTAAGTGCTTGTCTACTAAGCTAGGGGTCTGGGTTTGAATCCTGCTAGAAGCGCAGTTTTCTTTCAACCGTTAAACGGGATTCCACAGCATACAGCCTTTCTTTATCACCAAGTGCAATCGGTTTGATATGACTGAAATACTGCTGAAAGGGCTGTAAAACCGCGTCATCCACCCATCTATCCTTTCACATTGAACAAGCCCAATGCCATTTGTCGTATCAGGTGACGGTTGAAAAAATTTCGGACAAGCTGTGAAAACCCTGATCAAACTGTCTGATCTGGCTCTACTCTTTGCTTCAGAATTTACGGTTAATATACATAACAATCAAATGCTTGGATTCCGTCCAAGCAGTATAGAAATATTTGTCCTTGATATGGTACATTCTGATGCAGTGTAAATATTGGCATCTTGAAAATCGAACAGTGTCTTGGAACTACAACCGCGTCTTGGCAAAACTTGCCTTAAGGCGTATTAGTACAACTCTATGTTTTTCCGACATTTTTTGGTTATTTTTGCAAAGCGGGACAACTTCTGCGACTTACTGATAGCTTGCCTGGACGACTAGCTCTCACAAAATCGGATCTACTCTTAAAGAAAAAAATTTGCTCCTAAAAGGAGCAAATTCTTTCCTTTAAAAGTTGGCCCCTCCTGAGAAGGAAGGCAAACATGAAAAATGGCAGAGTGGCTTCCCCTGACAGCGTAAAATTCACCTTAAGAAACAAACCTGCTCATGGCCAGGGCTGACAACGTTCATAGTCAGGTAGGAAAATATACATGGGGCGTGGTTTTTAACAAGAAGTGTGAATGCCAGGAATTCTAACATGACATGTCGGTTCTGTACACACCCATTGTTGATTGTGTTGATCGCTTGGCATTACCAAAATTCCGTTGTTACTCTAAGTATTGGGACACTTTACCCTTTTTTGAAAAATTAAAAAAGTTTAATATACTGACCGACGCCCTTTTTAATGTGCCCAATGCAGCGAGTTACTGTGGTCTTTTATGACACTCTGCATCTTAGTTCTCAGTGAACTTTTTTAAAGGAAAGAATTTGCTACTCAAGCCTCAGCAGTTACCCTGATAATACCTGGTTATGAAAACCAGAAAAAAAACATATATAAATCTCTTAATTTTAATAAGGCAGTCAATTCAAAGACTGATTAGTATCAGAAAGGGTCCAAATTGTTAAAAAGGGATGATTTAGAATAAAAGTCTAAACCAATAAAAATATTCTGTTTTCTCAGAATATAAAGTCGTTGGAGTTAGCAGCTGCAATTCCTGAACTAACACATTAAAACCGAGGCTGCTGTTATCTTTTCATTGGTGTTTACACTGTCCATTTTTTTCGAAAGCAATTTCAGTTGTGACTGAAACTTGTTTTGACTGATCTTGGTATAGGTCTACCATAATTTTCGAAACAGAACTTCTAAGTAAACCAGAAGCGTAGCTAGGAGGTAATCACACAGTACGCACAATCATGTTTTATACTCATTACGGGCAATAATAGGGGGTTAAGCCGCTATGACTTTTCAAATTTTCGTGTCTGTTGCCAGTTAATATCAAAATCATGCCCAATACACATCATTTCAGCATGGAAATACGCAGGTGTGTGTTGAAATTTTGTCAATTAGACAAAATTTCAATACGCACCTGCGTATTTGCGTGTAGGTAGCTACGCCCTTGCAAACGGTGCAAATCTAACTTCTCCTCTAGATCGGAGTCTGCATTGTTTGTAGGCCTATATTTAGGCAACAATTGCGGCACTTATGACCCTTGTCTACATTCAAAGAATAAAATGGTCATTGAAATGTGATATAGAAGTAAGCAGGCAAACTGTCTCCTTGCAATTTGCTTAAAATGGTAGTACGAATACATGTAACTTCAAAATCAAACATGGAAACAGAACAAGATAGCGTAACGTAAAAAGTGTTATGAACGGAAGAATCAGGTTCTGCATACATGTCTGGAATAATATTCCTGTTCCTTTTCAAATTCAAATTCAGGCTTTATGTCCTGTCGGGTCCGCTTTACAACGCTGCTGGTAAACAATGCAGACCCTGATCAGACTGCTCCTGAGCAGTCTGATCTGGTCTGCAATGTTTGCTCAGACATTCCGTCATAATATTTGCAGTAAATGCGATGTTTTAACTAAAGTGTCGTCTATGCGACCTTTTGGTGTTTAGTTCGCACCCTGACTCGAATCTTTGATGAACTTAACAGGTTGGTTGGTTGGTTGATTTGATGCTTAACGTCCACGGTAAACAACTAAGGCCATGTCGGGACGGTCAGTTAACCTAACCACACTATTCCTGGGCAGGCTTAGACCTCCTAAGCGGTTAACCAGTACTAAGTGCACATACTTTCGCCAGTAACTGACAACTGCCCTTCTTGAATCAGCGGAAGGAGAAACGAAAGTGTGTGGCCAGACCGGGATTCGAACCCAGGACCTCTGACTTACGAGTCAGGTGCCCTACCGATTGCGCTACCGGCCCGGCGAACTTAACAGGGAAATGACTTTCAAAATATGTAAGATTTGGTTTCAACGCAGAATTCAATACAAGAAATGTTTTGGAAACATTATATCGTGGCCATGAAATGAACAAGTCTAGTTCAAATTTTAAAAGATAATGATAATACATGAAATAAAACACCCTGCATAAAGTTGTTTCAAGTAAAACTGTTGCTCTACCGATACTAATTTTTACAGAGAGAGAGAGAGAGAGAGAGAGAGAGCAGGGGAGAGACAAACTATCTCGCCAGTGTAGACGTAAAAAGTAAGGAAAGGCTCTACTTCGGGTTGCAAGGGAGGGGAGTGTGAAGGGGTGAGGGTCTCATTTCGGTAGTTCTTATTCTGTTAACCAGTCTATACTTATTGCCAGCCCAATTTGGCCATGCTAAGTATATTGTTGTGTTCTTCAGTCCTGTTCAGCCAAATTTTTTGGGACAAACTGCAAATGCACTTGCAGCTGCATAAAGATGCCTTAAAACTGGTTTTGTCGTGAGGAATCTCTTTATGATGAGAACATAGGATCAATAAATAATGTTGCCAGCTTACGAATGTTCAGTATATTTTTCTCTCTTTCAATAAAAAATCAATTGATGTGAGCGAGCAGCAATCAGAAATATTGAATATTTCTGATAACTGACTCTAGGAAGCAAATGTTTCTAACAAGTTTTCTGTAAATACATATGAGCCGCGACACGAGAAAACCAACAAAGTGACATGTGCACCCAGCGAAGACACAGATCAGCCTGGGCATCCGCCCAGTCTGATCAGAGTCTGTGCTGTCCGCATGGAGGTAGGTTAGACCCTTAGCTACCCTTTAAGCGCTTAGCGAAGAGTCTGATCGAACTGGGTGGATGCCCAGGCTGATCTGAGTCTGCGCTCGGCGCACATGTCATTTTGTTGGGTTTCTCGTGTCGCGGCTCAAGGATATAACAATTAGTCAATTATTTCCTTCATATTTTTATTTAAAGGCAGCTGACGCTGGAATTAGTACCCTTATTGCAACAATAATAGGTGCAAACTGCTCTAGTTCTGAATAACAGAATTTGTGATAGGGTTAAGGCCGAGACAAGGGAATCTCAGGGTAGTTTTCAGATTGTTTAGCCTTATGCGAGGCTTGCCGAGCATAAGACTTAAATCATCTGAAAACGAGTCTGATATTCCTTGTAGTCGAGTCCTCAAATCCATCACCGATTATTTTTCTCACCCATTATATTTGATAAAACTGAACTGAATACTCTTTGAATTCATATCTTCTTGTTGAGGCAATTTCCTATAAACTACAAAGTAATCTACTATATGCCTGTCTTGTGCATGCATTTTTCATGACCAGATACCCAAGGGTGATATTTCATGATACTCTGCATGCAGTTTCCATGACAGAGAGCAAAGTGGATTTGTTGTAATTAAGTGTGCAATCTGACTGGGTTGTACTATATATAGCTATGACAGCTTTCAGGGCTTAGGCTGAAGCAGCTCTACAGTATCCATGGGTGATAAAGCCGAACTCCTAGCATAACCGATACTCAGAATTGCTTCGACACTAGTAGTGAGGGCCGTAGCAGTGTGTCCAACTCGCCCAGCCAAGTTTGCTCGAGCTGAAGAGCTCTGTGCCACATGATTCTTGAATCATAAGCTTGGTAAGTGCTGATTATGCATGAATATCATTCCAAAGGACTTTTCTGCTTTGTGATTGTCATCAAATATAAAATAGTACGCCACATTTACTTTAGTTGTTTATTTTTCATATTTTCAAACTGTGAAATTAATTCAAAAGATCATACATTTCAAGACATAAAAGTCAGCTAGAAGCTTGTTAATTAGTTCCTGCTGTTCTTTAAGCAATGATGCAAGTGTTTGTTGAGTCTGGGAAATAACTTGGAAATAAAATGCCTGTATATGCATTCATGTGTACATACCGTATTTTCCAGATAATCAGGACACCCCAGTCATCTCTATAATGGATTTGTCCATCTTCAGATCTGGAGGAATCTATTTATCCTACTGGGGAATGATGTAATAATATGCAAAAAGTGCAGGCCCTGATCAGACTGCTCCTGGAGCAGTCTGATCAAGGTCTACACTTTTTGCTAAAGTGTCCGAATTTGTTGAGTAAACACAGATGATCATTACAAGAGCATATTGGCATAACTTGGATAGATGAAAAACACAGATTGAGAAATAACTAATACTCCAAAATCCGAAATCTGGCACAAAAAGGCGTTGGTAAGCACTATAGACCTACCTCAGGCTCCTGAAAGGGGCTGCCATGTTTCCCTGTAAGCACAGCCTCTGACAGGACGACTATATGAAGGTACTGCAATAAGTTCTGTCATTAGGGGGGGATTTTTTAAATGGGGCGTTTTCATCCCTTCTCCCTTTACCGAAACAAAGTTTAGTAACCTTTTTACCCAGTCATGGATGGATGATGACACGATTTTACATCCTATTTAGCAGTATTTCAGTTATATATATCAGGATGATGGGTGGGTGATCATATTGAAAGCTGTGTGCATTGAAACGCCGTATACAATAAAAAAAAAAGATTCCAGCCTCCAGCAGGTCTCGAACCCAGGACCGCTAGATCAGCAGGCTACTGCTTAACTTACTGCGCTACCGGAGCTCCTTCCCAGTCGTGGAATGCATTTAAATAGTCGTTTTTGATTATTGTTCGAGACACTGAAATACAGCACACAGCCAAGAGAACTTCTAGAATTTAATTTCTTTCCAGAAAGCATTTTTGCTAAAGCCTTGTCATATGCATATGCTGCAAACGCTGCGTTCCGCTTTACTAGTCCTACCCGCTACACCGGGTTCCTTCTCTTCCATGGCCTTTACAACAGCGTTGTTGAGTGAGTAAGTGAGTGAGTGAGTGCGTGCGTGCATGCGTGAAAGAGTGAGTGAACTCTGGTTTAACGTCCAACTAACAAGTAGGTCATCTGAATTCTGTGATAGCTAGTATGATGTCACTACATCTATTTTGAGATAATCAGTCTGATATCACCACATTGATTCAGTGATAATTAGTCTGATATCACTACACTGTGATATCACTACATCGATTTTATAACAGTTAGTGTAATATCGATACATAAAGCTAATATGATATGACTACATCGATTTCGTGATAGTCAGTCTGCTATTACCACATCGATTCAACGATAATTAGTCTCACTACATCGATTTTGTGATAGTTTGATATCACTACATCGATTTTGTAATAGGTAGTGTAATATCAATACATCGATTTGGGATAATTAGCGTGGTTTCACATAATCGATTCTGTGATAATCAATGTGTCATCACTTCGTCGATTTTGTGATAATAAATCTGATATCACTACAGCGATCCTATGCTAACATCGCGATGTCATGCATATGATCGATTTTCTGATTGTACGCGTGATAGCACTACATCGGTTTTGAAATGTTAAGTCTGATTTCACTACATGATTTAATTTTTTGTGATATTTAGTCCCAGATTACTTCAACGATTCTGCGGTAATTAGTGTGATATCACTTCATCGGTTTTGAGATTGTACGTGTGCTATTTTATCGGTTTTGTGATAGTTAGTATGGCATCACTACATCTGATATCTGACATCGATTTTGTGGTCGTAGGTCTGATATCACTGTACTGGTTTTGTGATAGTGTGATATCACTATATCACTATATAGATTCTATGATTGTCAGTGTGATATGGCTACACCCAGTTTGTGATAATCAGTGTGATAACACTACATCGATCCTGTCATATTAGATGTAAATATTACTACATCGATTCTGTAGCAGTGAGTCTGCTTTCACTGCATCGATTCTATGATAATTGCTCTAATATCACTTCATCGGTTCTGTGATAGTGTGTTATCACTACATCGAGTTCTTATAATTAGTGTGGTATCACTACAATGATTTTGTGAGAATTAGTGTGAAACTACTCTATCAATTTTGTGACAGATAGTGTGAAATCACCACATCGATTCTGTGTTAATTAGTGCAATATCACTGCATTGACTCTGTGATAATAAGTCTAATATCACAACATCGTTCTGTGATAGTGTGTTATCATTACATCGATTTCTGATGATTAGTGTAGTATCACTACATCGATTTTGTGAGAATTCATTTGAAATTACTCTATCAATTTTGTGATAGTAAGTGTGATATCACCACATCGATTCCGTGTTAATTAGTGAGATATCACTGCATCGATTCTGTGATTATAAGTCTAATATCACTATATCGTTTCGCGATAGTAAGTCTGATATCACTACATCGATTTTGTGATAATCAGTGTGATATTACTATATCGATTTTGTGATAGATATCACTTGATCGATTCTATGATAGTTATTGTGATATCGCTACATCGAATTCGTGATAATTAGTGTAATATCACTAAATCCATTCTGTGATAATATCATAATATATTCATTTTGTGTGAAAGTGTGATATCACTACATCGATTTTGTGATATCACAAACCAGAACTAGCAGTGGCACAAAATAAAACATATCTATTACAAAAATCGAGTTTGATAAACCGGACCCTTATGATACCAGAAAATAGCTTCTATTTTGTGATTTTTGAGATATCACAGAAACGAACTTATGATATCACTAAACTGAGTATTTTTTGTCAACGCTTAAAATTAACATATGCAATATATTCACTTTTTCATTCTGACAGCCAGCCAAGTAGTCGCTATATTATATTTATAGCCAACCACGGTTTGTCTGTATGGAGTCCGCAAAGTTTTAGCCGTTGGCTTATCGACCGTACAGACTGAAAACCGTGGTACAACTTTTTTTATTCCACGCTTATCGGTATCAAAAGATTATTTTGTTCAATAGACTGCATTTTCTGAGAAATGCGATTTTAGAGAGAGACAGAAAATACTCTTTTTATTTTTCATTATTATTACTTTTTTCGAACCTCTCGAAATAGTAACGTTAAATACACTGATTAAATGTTAAAATGGCTGTTCATACATTAAGTCAAACGTCTCTTTCCAAGAAAGTCGCGGTTGGAGAAACTTTTGCATGCATGCACAGTGTATGCCGGTTAACCTGACATTCCGTTCGTTAATATGTTGTTTGCATGACATAATACGTACAAAACTCAATGAATGAAACTGAAGAAATCAATACACCGTAACAGATCAATAAGATGCCGAATAATTTTTAGTTCACTTACCCGAGAAAATAAGCACATAGAACCCAAATTTACAAAGGCTATCCATTCCTTCTTCTCTCTATCCGCGGCACCGGTACCAAAGACAGGAGAGAGATAGAACAGGGAAGCTTTTCTGTAACACTGATGTCTTAGCTCATTAATATACAACGTCTCCTACAGTGGAGTTCACTATCCAGTATCGCGCATTGTGGCGGAGCGCAGCAAAAGGGTAATTAGGATTTATGAGAGCAGAAAATACTCTAATCAGCCTGCGCGGATCCGCGCAGGCTGATCAGAGTATTTGCTGCTGACTTCATAGATTTCTTTCCACCGACAGCTGGTGCAAAAACTTTGGCCCCGACTGTGTGGTTGCGCATACTGCTCCTATTCATTATGGCCTTGATATGAATTTTGATCTTGAATATCGTACATATGCATACACACGAGCAAAAAGGATATTGATATTACCAAATACTAAATGTGTCGCTTGTAGTTTAACATCGTTTAAGTCACTAGATATACTTACAGATTTTTAAATTTTATCTTATTATTATTATCATTTATTATTATTATTTAATTTTTTACTTAGTAGCAATATTTTTTCAGTTGATGTGTTTCGCCTTTGGTTTATTCTAATGGAACATTTGCACAGTAACAAGAAGTACAATGAATGGCTATGGCAAGCCTTTTTACTATTAATATATATGATATCAGATATCCACATTTAAGAAGATCTCTTATTAACTTTATTACATATATTATTAAACATATTAGATATCTTATATATCAAAACATTCTATAATATTAAATAAGATATCTGAAACATTAGTTTTGTCGTTGTTTAGAAACGGTACCTCTTTTTAGAAACAATATATCATATCATGTATATGATATCAAATTTGGGATAAAAGACGTGTGTTGCCTCATATAATATATAAGATATCTAAATCTACATTTTCTATTAAAGAGCTATCTTATATAGGAAATAAGATATCTTAGTTACGGAAGAAGATATCTAATATGTTGAAAACGATATGTGATATGTTAAATCAAGTATCTATATCAGCATGAATAAGATTTCTTGTTAAACAAGTCAGATATCTAAAATATGAAATAAGATATCGTGTATGACATATTAACATATTTAACATATATGATATCTTATATGCTAAATATGTGTGATTTACATTCTCTGTTAAAGAGATATCTTATATAGGAAATAAGATATCAAATTTACGGAAAAAAGATATCTAATATTTTGAAAAGGTATGTGATATGTTTAATTAAGGTTGTTATCACCATAAATAAGATTTCTTATTCAATATATCAGATATCTAAAATATGATATAAGATATCGTGTATGACATATTAACATAATTAGCATATAGCATTTATGATATCTCATACAGTAAATAAGATATAACTCTTTTGAAGATATTTGATACACAGTATGAGATATCAAATATCTTATTTACGGAACAAGATATCCAATATGTTGACTAAGATAAATGATATGTTGTATTAAGTATCTTATATCAGCATAAATAAGATTTCTTATTCAATATATCAGATATCTAAAATATGATATAAGATATCGTGTATTACATATGAACATATTTAACATATATGATATCTTATATGCTAATATGATATCTCATACAGTATATAAGATATCAATCGAATGAAGATATATGATACACCGTATGAGATATCGAATATACTTCATAAGATACCTGACTTAACATATCAGATATATAATATCTTATTTGTTTAATCAAATATCTAATAAAATTCGATTGAATTTTTATACATTATATCAGATATAATATATCTTATATAAGATATCTTATATAACTGATTAGATATATCTGGTATAATGTATAAGATATCTTATTTAAAATTTAAGATATCTTATATATTGAACTAAACTAGATTTCTGAGATAATGTCCTAGATATCTTCTACACTTTATTAGATATCTTATAATAAGTCATACTAGATAATATATAGTTTACAAGCTATTTAAATTGGCTGCTCATAGATTGCCAATTGTATTTGATCCTATTCTTTATGCTTATCAAAACAAAAAAAAAAAAAAAAAAAAAAACAATCGAATCAAACAAAATAAAGGATTTTATATGACACTTTCACAGATTTTTTTTATTTTATTTATTTTTTTTTTTATTATTATTTTTTTTTTTTTTTTTTTTTTTTTGGTTATTCTTCGAAAGTTATCGGAAAGAAAAAAGTTTCCTTTTTTGGGCTAGGATTTTGATATAAAATGTTGGAAAGAATTGGTTTTTGACTCCGCCTAAGACTGTAGTTGGTTGTTGGTTGTTTTGAGTTTAACGGCACTTTGAGAAAGTATTCAGTCTATATCGAGCCGTCTCCCAGAGAGAGATAAAAAGAAAAGAGATCTGATAGGAGAGAAAAAAAGTGTATAAACAACCCCCACTTAATACCGTAGCACGAGCCCACTGACACCGAGGCCAACTCATAATTATGGCTGTACATACTGCAGCCATTAAAACCGGTCATCATCTTTAGGCTGTTATCGTTTGATTGCGGTTGGTAAATTCTGCAAATACCAGTCAGAATCCGCACCCCCACCCCCTTTCCCGCACCTGTGCATGTATCTTTATATCTAGAAGCTTGAATATAGATTTTATGACATATGCTCTACTAGAATAATTTGATCGTTCTAGTTGAAGAGGCCGGGACATTTCAGAAAACATCGGGAGATTTTTCTAATCTGACATCAAGGCACAGCATAATCTATGCAAATGTATTGGAAGAAAAGTACATTATTTTAATTACTTTGGATAATGTTTATTTTTTCCTTGTTGATGCTTTCCGTACTCACATTTTTTATCTTGTTGTCGATCGTGACAGGATAAAAAACAGCCTATCACCGCAGTTAGCCGCGTGACACATTTTACGAGTACACCGAACCGCCTAAAACACTTCCTCACGTAGCCAGTCTGTAGGGGTTGCAGTCCAAATTCGAAAACAGATAAATCCATTAGGGTCGAGTTGGGTAACTTCGGACAGCGGTTAAATTCGGGCAAACCATTGCAAACAGTGAAAATCCAAGTGAAACGGCTCACAATGAGCCGTCTCATCAGGATTTCACTGTTTGCCCAGTTATTTTGTTTTCATTCCAAACAACTGACATATATAGGAACTTGTTACTGTCCGAATTTACCCGCTGTCCGAATTTACCCGACTTTACCCTATCATGTAAATTAGCAGGATATTATAAAACAGGAGCTCCGCTGAGCGGGGCAATATACGCCCGTTGGGGCTTTAAGTTGGAGAGACAACAAGAGATGACAGAATTTGTCATTAGCTTAAATTTTAAATAATAAGGAGATATAAAACTACAAAACAAACGAAGATAATACAATATTCCTGAACAAGAATTACAAAGGGGCATAATTCCATCAGAATTGAAAGTAGGGTCATGGTTCTTCTACTCTGCAAATCATCCGATGTTTGTAAAAACTTTCACGGTTTTCAAGATATGGATTAGACACAAAGCTAAGATGAAATTACTATATGAAAAATACAAAGTTGCATCATTCCGTCAAAACTGAAAGTAGGGTAATGGTTCTTTTTCTCTGCACATTGTCTGATGATGCTTCATATTTGTATAAACTTTTATGAAGAAATCTTATACGGTTTTCGAGATATGGAGCGGACAAGTAATGTTACTTTTTGAACGTTGGCCCCTAAGTGTGACCTTGACCTTTGTCTGACATTGTTGAAATACAAGTTCTGCATGTTACCACGATAAGGTGAATATTTGACTCAAGTTTAAAAAAATCTTTCAAAGTGTTAAAGAGATATGGAGTGGACACGAATTGAATACAAAATTACAATATGAAAAATACAAAGGGGTGTAATTTTGTTAAAAGTGAAAGTAGGGTTATGGTTCTTTTTCTCTCCACATTATCTGATGGTGCTTTATATTTGTACAATTTTTCATGAAGAAATCTTAAACGGTTTTTCGAGATATGGAGCGGACAAAAAGCTTCTATGAAATTACTATACAAAAAATACAAAGGGTCCAATTCCGTCAAAACTGAGAATAGGGTTATCGTTCTTATTCTCCACACATTGTCTGATGGTGCTTTAAATAGATACAAAATTTCATGAAGAAATCTTAAACAGTTTTCGAGATAGGGAGCGGACACGAAGCTTATATGAAATTACTATACGAAAATACAAAGGGGAGTAATTTTGTTAAAAAATTGAAAATAGGGTTGTGGTTCTTTTTCTCTGCACATTGTCTGATGGTGCTTTATACTATCTTTATGGAAAGATTAAGCCTGATACAGATACCCATCCACCCACATAGTTTTTCTCATTTCTTTTTTTTTTTTTTTTCCTTTTACCCCGCCCATCGGAGCTCGCGAAATAGACTGGCTGCCTGGTGCTTCTGCGACAGAGCTGCTAGTCCTGGGTGTCATTTATCGCAGGCCGAGCAATACTTGCAGTCCCACAAATTCAGAGGCAACATCTCGACGACTAAATTTTTTACTGGGACGTTAAAAGACTACTCAACAGGAACGATAACGTTTTCTCTTGATTTTCTGTTTTGACAAAACTGTTTAAAAGTTTTATGTAAACTGTGTCTTTCGGCATGTAACTAAGCTGCGCTATTTAAAACAATTAGATAGAAATTTAAGATTAGTCTGACTTTCTCTGTTTTTCTGCGAACAAAAGTAAATAAACTAATGAGCCATACCACGACAAAAACAAATTGGCATGTGCGCCCTGCGAACACTCAGAATAGCGTGTGCGTTCGCCCATCTGATCTGGGCCTTCGCTGTCCGCATAGAGGTAGCTTAATAGACCATTGCCTGTCCTGTAAGCGCACAGCGAAGATTCTGATTAGTCTTGGCGGCTGCCAAGGCTGATCTGAGTCTTGGCAGGGCGCTATGGCACTGCGTTGATTTTGTTGCGACGCGACTGAAATTACTGTTTCATACAAAAATAATCACAAGAATGACGTTCGGATTAAGTATCCATTTCTGACCTTCATTGCCGTTAGCAGGTGTTAATTTTGAAATTGCATTGTTTTGACAAGACGTGTGACCAACTGTATTTTCACACCTTCCGACCGACAGCGACTACTCAGTTGATGTCTTTAGCAAACAATTAAATGAGCCGCGACAAAGGTGCACGTACGCCCAGCGAAGTCTTAGATCAGCCTGGGCATCCGCCTGATCCGATCACAGGCTTCGCTATCGGCATGGGGGTAGCTTAGAGTCTTAGCTACCCTTTAAACGCAAGTTCAGACTCTGCTCAGACCGGGTGGCTGTCCAGGCTGATCTGCGTCTTCGCTGGGCGCACATTCCAATTTGTTCGTCTTATCGTATTGCGGCTCATATGAGGAAACTTTTGAACATTGAGCGGAAAAGAAAGTGACCTGACCATGGGCGGAACGCTGACCAGTGCCTTGCAGCTTTCAACTGTTCTTTCCGTATTTCTTACTGCATTTAATTCTATCTCAATTTAATTTCCACATGATAATTTTAAATGGTTTTCGCACAGTCACAGCCTGATTTGATAACAAATGTTTAAAATATTTTGAACAGAAATTCGGATCAGTTTGGTTTGTGCAGAAACACGGGTAAGGTTATGTACAAACTCATATTCAACTAAAATTGACAAATCATTAACTGATCATAAACTCAGACCAGTGTTTTGCAAGTGCATAAGTTGGTCTGGGTCAGTTTGCATACATAATTAATTCCATAAATTGACTATTGCAGCTTTATATTTTTTGCATTTATTTTTGTTCAAGTCATGATGACTTTATCAAACTTTAACGGTTTGACAATTACGAAAACAGTTTAGAGGTAATATCGGATTTTATGATCGATAATCGATTAATCCTCGTGTAATTATAAGTATGTTAATTGTCCTGTATATTGTCAACAAATTCCGATCAGCTTGCGCAAACTGATCAGACATTGTTCAGTCTTATCAGTTTGCACATATCAGAGGCTGATAAGTGTCCGCAGGTGCACAGGTTTATTATCGTAAGTACTCATATTATAGCAAAATTATACAAAAAAATCACAAAAATGTCTTTCAATATTCCTTGCTAGCCTCACTAAAACAGTCATAAAATTAAAGTGACAAACTTGCATTATGAACAGAAATATTACTAATAAAGTTAATTTATAGCCTTGCAAGAAAAATGTTTCATAGCAATTTTTTCCCATAGCGATTAATCCTTACACTACCACGGTTACGCGAAAATCTTCACCATGATTTAGTTTCTTACATTATTTTTTTTTTTCGACAGTAATATCTTAAGAGAGCAATACAGTGTATGTATCTTCGTGTCTCCTGATTATGAATGAGCAAATCTGCCAGTCAAAAATATAATTCTATGGATTCTAAGATTCTACCCTGGGATACACAAAACATATTTCGGTTTCTTTGATAAAAACGCCCCACCACACTCAAAAAAATTTCAATCAAAAATGTTAGAACAAACATTAGCAATTATGATAATAATTAATAGACTGATCGAACATTACCAAAAAATATGTAATTGGTTTGCAAAGTTGTTTTTTTAGCTTATAAAGGGATTTTTAAATTTACAAGTAGTCGAATAACTGTCTGTTCATTTTTTATGGTCACGTGTAGAAGTTAGGTGGCTTCTTTCTCTTTTTTCCTTTCTTGTGTTCATTCGTTTATTCTTTCTTTCCTTCTTTCTTTCTTAATAAGACAATATGAATATTCTTCCTTTCGTAGTTAGATCATAAAAGCACATATATAAATACATAAACAAAACACGAATACCAAGAAATGAAGTGTTAAGCCTTTGTGCAATATAGGCGGATTTGGACTTAAACTATTTGAAACTATTATAAGCGAGGTTGTTTCGAAACGCGATTTTCTGTATGTTTAGAGATCGATGGAAGAAACTTATAGTATACTTATTTTATAATGAATTACATCAATGTAAACCTTATAAAAATCTCTCAGTGGTGATAACTTATAAAAGTTTTATAGGAAATCCGATCATTTTCAAATTTTAGGCTGAACATAGCTTCTTAGGCATTTTCGACATTATTCTTATATAATTTCATGTGACTGAAGCTTCAAACCTCAAAAGCCGATGGAAGTATCAAAACATGAAGTTAATTTGTATATTTTTATACCATATTAACGGACAAAGACTGAAGTTTATGATCATAACTTATAAAAAATTGTCGTAGTATCATATATGTATTTAATTTCACATTTTATATAATATTTCTATGTAATTGCATATAACACTCGACATTATTTGAACAGGTAAGCTCTCGGATAAACCCGTAAGTCGCTATCGGTAGTTTCCGCCATATTGAAGCATTAAGTTCCCTATGATTGTCACAAACTTTCATGAAGAATTTTCGTCGAGATATGGAGCGGACACAAAGCTTATATGAAATTACTATACAAAAAATACAAAGGGTCATAATTCCGTCAAAACTGAGAATAGGGTTATTGTTCTTATTCTCCGCATATTGTCTGATGGTGCTTTATATTTATTTATTTTATTTTATTTTTTTTTTATAATTCATTTTGAAAATCAAAATACTTTATAAAATGCTTTATATTTATACACACTTTCATGAAGTAATCTTAAACGGTTTTCGAGATATGGAGCGGACACGAAGCTTATATGAAATTACTATATGAAAAATTTTGTTAGAATTGAAAACAGGGTTGTGGTTCTTTTTCTCTGCACATTGTCTGATGGTGCTTTATAATAGTGTAAACTTTCATGAAGAAATCTTAAATGGTTTTCGAGATATGGAGCGGACACGAAGCTTACATGAAAGATACAAAGGGAAATAATTCCGTCAACAATGAAAATAGGGTTACGATTCTTTTTCTCTGCACATCGTCTGATGGTGCTTTATATTTGTACAAACTTTCATGAAGAAATCTTAAGGTGGTGATAATCACTGATTTGGGACAAAGACAAAAATCTGCATAAAATACTCAAAATAACACTGATCTTTCCAAAACTTAGCAGATGCCTTCTTTATGTTGTTTCTCACAATTTAGAATCCCAAAATGCAGCATTTGTTAATGTTAAAAAGTGTTTTTATAAGAGAAGATCAAAGGGTAATTTTCTGCGAATAAATCTGAAAAAATAATATCATTATATAAAATATACTTAGTGCTTAGAGTACCTTGTTGCAAAATGGAGAGCGTCCTAGCAATTATTTTTTCCATCTCTTTCACACATTATCAGGCTGAGCAGTTGAAAAAAGATGCAGTCTGTGTCCAAATTTTTTTGTCAAAACACACAGGTGAGACAGGTGATACTATTTTAACAAGGTTGAACAATTTCATCTACACACCACTGATCATGTCAGTAATGTATTATTTATATTGTAGGTGTTAACATAGGTATGCTTGCCTACCCTATATTTAATAAATGCATCCAGTGTACATTGACTTTGTACATGGCTGAACATTGAGAAAAAGCTACCGTTTTCATCTGGTCTACATTACAATTTGAGAAAGAGTTGGAATAAATAATTGCTAGGACGCTCTTCATTATGCAATAACGCACCTTCAGTACTACGTAAATTTTCAATAACAATATTATTTTTTCAGATTTATTCGCAGAAAATTACCCTTTGATCTTTCCTTATAAAACCACCTTTTTAAGCAGCATGTACGTCTATTTTGTATTCTAAACTGTAAACAACAACGAAAATAAGAAGTCTGCTAACTTTCAGGGAGATACGTTCCTTTTTCATGGTTTTATGCAGATTTTTACATTTACCATAAATCACCACCTTAAACGGGTTTTGAGATATGAAGCGGACATGCAATGTTACAGTTTGACCTTTGACCTCTAAGTGTGACCTTGACCTTTGTCGGACATTGTTGAAATATGAGTTCTGCACATTGTCTCGATAAGGCAAACATTTGACCCAAGTTTCAAAAAATCTTTCAAGGGGTTAAGGAGATATTGAGCGGACACGAAAAGTTAATGGACAGACGGACAGACAGTGAGACAGACAGACGGACAGACGGACGGACGGAGGTCACAACATAATACATGTACGACCCGTCTTCGACGGGCGTATTAAAAGACACACTTGGACACACTTTCAGAGGAAAAAACTCTGCCATTTTTAATTATGCATCCCCTTCTCAATGGAGTTCAAGTGCAAATTCTTTGGTTGGTTTAAACAGTATTTATTTGATATAAAACAATGTTATATGTACAGAAAACATGGTATAGGATTCCTTCGAAAGCTCTTAGGCTTGTAGAGACCGTCTCCTTGGAAACAACAGATTATAGAAAATAACATGAATGTAACCAATGTACAAAACAAAAGTATATGACTCACATCATCAGCTGTTTCGGTATATAAAAATGAAAAAGCAAAGAAAAAAGGAGGCTATAAGAGTGGGCCTGTACCCTATAAGGAATCAAGTGTGCTTTAAACCGGTCGAACTATTTTTGTGGGGCGGGGCTGCGGAACGGTATGTGGGGGTTTGGGAAGGGTATGTATATTTCTTCTCCTTTTAACCACACGATATATGGTATCATGAAGATAACAATTGAAAACAGTTGCACATGCACAGTAGGCGCTATTCAGAAATTAGCTCCTTGCTTATAAGACCTCTACGTATTTTTTATTCATTTATTTGCTTATCATTATGCATGTAGTTTACTGAAATTAATGCTATCAGCGTGGTTAGTACCACAAGCCCGGTCAGACGCTATAGATGCTGTGACAGTGTTGGTCAGGGGAACAACTTTCTCTATTTTGTCTCCCTACGTAATTAGACAGTTGTTTCCCTTACTACCTTGAATCGTGGGCCCGTTCGCAAGATCGATCCTTCGCTTCTCCGGTCTTTCGGATGAGACTTTAAACCAAGGTCCCTCTCCGTTAGACCTTGTTGGTGGTGGAACGTTAAACCCGAGTTCACTCACTCTCTCACTCGTGGCCGCGTCTATTTTCTGCAGGGTGACAATGCGAGTATTCCTGGCGTTGGGCAGGTGAGACTCGAACCTCGGACATTTTATCTCGAATTACCGACCAAGTCACCGAGCTCAGTACCGGCACTATTCGCACTGGTATTAAGTTTCATTTTCTCACGCGCTGCAAAGGTTCATTGCGATATGGGGGGAAAGGAGGAGTTTTGGTGTGCAAGCTCTCGTTGCTATGTGAAGCTATTGAGAGTCCGCGGAATGTTGGCCTGGAAGTGATTATAAAGTCGCCAGGCCCCGAGGTTTATAAAACTTTTTTTCATATTGAACTCAGCTAAGCATGAAATTTTACCTGGTAATAAAAGCAAATTATTGATAGGTTCAGTTGTATCCTTGCTCAGTTTAGCTTTTACTTTACCAGTCTTTTACCAGTCGTCGACACCAAGATAAGTCTCTCTGACTTCTTGAGGCGCTTTTCGATAGTACTGTCCATTAGAAGGACCTGCTTTATAGCACGCAGCTGAGTATGAAAATTTCTCTGCTGATGAATGTGAAAATGCCAACATTAGTTGGCATTTTCATATTTATCAACAGAGAAAAGTTCATGCTCAGCTGAGTTGAGCACGAAAAAAAAATTTATGACCTCGGGGCTGGACAGTGCTGACTGAGGGCAAATAAAATCTGCTCTAAGTTTTCCCGTATCAGGGACCAAGCGAAACATACATAGTTTGACAGTTTTATTTTCTGTTTACGCATTGCCTGTCTTTTAGGTGAATGGATACACTTTCAGGGGAAGCAACTCTGCCATTTTATTTGTGGCTCCCTTCTGAATATGGATCATTCTGAATAGAAATAATTCGCTCATAAGAAGCAAATTGTTTCCTTCAAGATAAGACACCTTTCAATAGAAATGCCGTTTCCTCGTCCAGGGAAGCAAACAAGAAGTCACAAATGTTGTTTCCCACAGTGAAATACATGAAGACAACACACAACTGAAGTTTTGAAATTTCTGAGAACGCACAGGCTGGTCTAGATATTTAAAACAAGCTGCAATTGTCTCTCCGCGTTGTTTTGCGGGCTCCTGCCACGGTCAGACTGTCAAATCGCAACAGCAAGTTTTTTGTTTTTGTTTTTTTTTTTTGTTGTTTTTTTTTCCCTAGGATATGCACGCACCATTTAAAGTGATATGCAGAAGTCCAGATTGTTTCCTTTCTTAAAAAGGTTAAATGTGTCATTCCATTCTGATTAAAGATGGTTGTCAGCCTAAACATGTCTTATTTAAGCCAGCATTTTTTAAATTTAGCCTATTCACCTTCTTGTAATTTCTTCAAGTTCCTATTGTGTTTGCAAGAATGCATTTTCATTCATTTAATCTTTTTCACTTTTTTCCCCGATTCTACTTTCTTTCTTTTTTTATCTTTCTTTCTTTTTCCCTTCTTTCTTTCTGTCATTTTAAATATTCTTTTCTATTTTGCTATAGGCCCTAATGTAGCCTACTAGGTATTTAGTCTTTTTTCTGTCTGTCCTGTTAAATATTCTTATCCACTTTATTTTGCTGTAATGTACTAGGTATTTAGTCATTATTCTTTTATTCATACGTCTATTTTTCTTTTACAATTTTTCTTTTATTTCATATATGTTTTAATTATTTCTCTCTCTCTCTCTTCTCTCTCTCTCTCTCTCTCTCTCTCATATTTTTTCTTTCTTTCATTTTATTTGTTGGGGGGAGGGTGGTAGCAGGCGGGAGGGGACTCTGCAGTGGTCTGAGGTTGGATGGATTAGTTCTCTTTCCGATATTAGATTGGGATTTGTTTTCTCAGATCCATTAAATCAACGTTTGCCTTGTCACGTTGATCGATAATTCGTGACATTTGAGTGACACCGGAAAATATTGGGTTAGCTCCCCTGACGAGAATCCAATATGGCTGCCAGCAAGACTGGCGACAAAAGATCAATCGAAAAAGAAAAGGAAATGGCGAGTGCAGACGATTCTTCAGACAGTGAAAGTGAGCCAGAACCTGCAAAAATATTTCACAGACGGATTTCTACAAATAAGGATATTCGCACATCGGTATGGAGCTTTTGTTTTCCATTTTATCTGTCTGGCCGGTGCAGCTCGACCTGTCTGAGCTGTCATTGTCAGATTGTAGCTGTCAAACTCGGAACCGTCCTTTGTTCTTTAATTTTGAGCTTCTTGCACTTTTTGCATGTTAAAATCTTGGTTTAGGTAAGCAACCAAAGACTGGATTTGGTATTTTATAGACTGATGAGTGGCCAGGCTTTCAAGGAGCTCTAAATTGGCCTTGCTGTCCACAGGGGAAGCGCAGTGGTTCAGTGGTTAGTGCACTTGACTCTGAAGCCAGAGGTCGTGGGTACGATCCTCACCCAGGGCGATGTCTTTCCATGTCCAAAAGCGTTTTCCTAGCATCATTTGCAGGGATGATGTTAACAAGTGTGCTGTCCTTTGGATCAGGACATTAACTGGAGACCCCCTGTGCAGGGAGAGTCATCCCCTGTAGGCTGTGCAGGTTCAAGATCCCTAAGGTTGACAAAACACGGAACTTACACGATTCAAGGAATTACGGAAAGGTCCGTAATTACTGAAATGTCCGTAGTGTTGATATAACAGATAAATCTGTGCATTGTTCAAATAAATCACGGAAAGTAGTGGAATACCTAGACGGAGAACGAATGCCACTGTGACGGACGTTTCCCAGCATGGTTCACGGAATTACGGAAAGTTCTGAGAGTTACGGAAATGTCCGTCGCATTGTTGACAAAACACAGATTTTTTTGGTATTTCTAACTAAACACAACCTTTTTGTGCTCAGACTCACATGAAATCCAGTACTTACGTTTAAATCTGTGCATGGTTAATAAAGCAATAAAACTGTTCCGTTTCGACCAAAAGGAGGAGATGTCTATGTATTTCAGCGAGAAAATGCTGCAGAAATAAATGACTGGGTATCCGACGGTCACCAGTTCTCATGTGAAGGCACTAGAAAGGTGAAAGGGAGGAAACCCCAGCTGTCACCGATAAGCCAAGAAACATACATTAAGTCCATTACATCAGGGAAATAGCAAGAGCAGATGAACGCCCCACCAAGGATTACAGTCAATGGCATATGAGGACAAGGGATTTATACATTTTATAGCAACATTGCCCGACCTCGTTGTAATCGCCGGGCTTGAAGAGATGCTGGGACATCTTAACACCAATCTCCAAAATGTCCCAAAAGTAGGGCTTCTACGTTTACAAAATATTGTAAACGTTTACACGAGCGCAAGAAAACGAAACGATTCGGTTTAAACGACCAGTACCGTTGAAATTTTATTCTTAGTATCGGACATGAATGAGACCCCCCCATACCTTTATATGTCACCACAATGTATAACCAATCGAGGGTCAACCCGAAGTTTGCTGTAACCTTACTGTATGATTTGGTTTTATTTAACACCAAGACCGAGTGTTACGGAGTTTTACGTGAATGTCTGTTAAATATCGCATTCTTCCCAGAACTATCACAGATTTACGGAACTGATCCACGGACATATAACTCGGATTTCACAGAACTTTCATCGATTTCACTATTGAAATCAAGCATGATCAGGGAACTACATGTATTATGAATTCACGGAACTTCCACAGAATTACGGGAACATCACTGAACTTTCACGGAACTTTCAGGGACACTTCAGTACCTCATCTCATTAAAATCTAGCTACAACTGCCTAGATAATACTAAAATACCTTTCAAAATATGCCAAACTACCAAACAATAACGAATACATGTCAAAACTAGAAGCATTTTATGCATAATTTTCGGTTTCCGTGATTTCTGTAATTCCGTGAAATTTCCGTGGTTTGTCATGGGCGATAGCTACATGGCTATATGTAGGCTTTCATCCTGCAACACCAGAGTGTACAAAAGTACACCTGCTCACAATACTCTGAAAAGTATATAGAAAGAAAGAAAGGGGAAACTCTTGTAGAATTTAATGATGTCTAGGCTGCAAACAGTTTGGATCTGGATTGAAACTGTCTGTCCAGATATACCCCCTAAAGGGGTATCTTGAATGGAATTGGTTAATGGAAACCTCTCAAACACTAAAATTTTGCCCTTTAAGATAGCTATGTACAGAATAACTGTGTTTTTACTTATTAAAACCAAAAGAGTTATTATTCATGGTGAAATCGATCAACTGTGGAGTATATACTCACACTTACAATGTCTTCTGTAAAGATCCTAAGGTTTCAGGCAGATAGGTCTGTACAAACAGTGGAAACCGAGATCAGACTGTTCCTTTAGGAACCAGAATGATCAAGGTCTTTGCAGTTTCCATTCTATCTGCACATTTTTGTAGGGATAACTCTGTGTAGAACCGGAATAACAGGAAAATAAATAATAGGGCAAGGACCGGCTGTTCTTGCAGAAGGGTACAGAACTTGGCCAGTCTGTTTTGGGGATATTTTTTAACTTAAACATTGTTTTTCTAGGGAAAAAATGGTGAAATGTTTTTGTTTTTTATGTTTTTTTCGTTTTAATCTGTAAAATACAATGTAAGGTTTACTAAAATAATATGCCTAAGCTTGCCCGATTGGTTAGATATACTTTTATGATGTTTTCATGAAATTCATTTTTCTTCCATTTTTATGCCCCCGCCATCGCCATGGCCCGGGCATATAGTGTTTCTGTCATGCGTACATGTGTACGTTTACTACGTTATTACCTACATGCGTCTGTCCATATGTCTGTCTATACATACGTGCATGATCCTGTTAGACTCAGGTTAACTTTTTTGTAACAGGTAGATTTCAGGGTTCCTATAATTATAGCAACTTGAAATTTTTGTATGAGGATTTATATCTATGAGTACTACAGAAATATACAAGAATCAGGGTATGACGATCCCTATGTCACGGTCCACTGACTTTGGACTTAGGCTGATTTTGCAAGGTTAAGGTTTTTGTTAGAGGTAGACTTCAGGGTTCCTATTAATGTACCAACTTGAAATTTTGTATGAGAATTCATATCAATAAGTACAACAGAAATACACAAGAATCAGGGCATAATGATCCATATGTCACGGTCCACTGACTTCGGACTTCGGCTGATTTGCAAGGTTAAAATTTTTGTAAAAGGTAGGTTACTGAGTTCCTATTATTGTAGCATCTTGAAATTTTGTATTAAGACTAATATCTACAAGTACAACAGGAATTTACAAGAATCAGGTCATGATGATCCATATGTCAGGGTTCACTGACTTCGGACTATAGGTTAATTTTGCAAGGTTAAGATTTTGTAAGAGGTAGATTTTAGGGTTCCTGCTATTGTAGCAACTTGAAATTTTGTTTGGGGATTTATATCCATAAGTACAACAGGAATTTACAAGAATCAGGTCACGATGATCCTTATGTCATTGTCCACTGACTTCGGACTTGAGCTAGCTGATGATTTTGCTATATTAAGATTTTTGTAAGAAGTAGATTTTAGGGTTCCTATTATTGTAGCAATTGGAAATTTCGTATAAGGATATATTAATGTGTATGAATATAACAGAAATATACAAGAATCATGTCATCATGACCCATATGTTGAGGTCCACCGATGTTTATTGCAATCCTGTGCAGTTTTATGGAGGTACCCACAGCGGGGGCATCTGTGTACGTTGGACACATTTCTAGTTTTAAAAAATTGAAGAAAATTGAATGCAAAAAATATGACAAAAATCATGTGACAAATGAAAATGCAAAAATATACTTATTATCAAGATTACAGTTTTACTTATATTTTTTTTTTACCAGAACTTGTTTCAGATATTATAGATTATATGATTTGCAGGAATGAAAGTGCATTCATGTGCTAGAGATATGAATTTAAATGGAGAAAGTGTAAAAAAAAAGTATGTAGAAATACAAAATATTGTCTTTTAGGAAAACAAAACAGTGAATTTTTTTTTTCATATGCAAATGTTTTATAATTCTTTCGGTTATTTACAAAGGTGACAACGTACGTCATGGCCCTGACGTCATAATCGTTATATCAGCAGCCTTAGTAAGGTAACTGTTTTGTATAATGAAGGCTTAGCAAATGCTGAAACAACCAAATATCTAGTCGATCTGGTGCCTATAGATGTTTTGGACTCAATATTACCAGAATTCACCATAAAATACTTGCTGAATCTGATAACGCTTCAACAGCGTGATCTGTATCGACTCTGCCTTAATGCATGTTTATCTCAGCTGTCCACATCAAAAATTGTGGTGAGGCGTTTTATAATTTCTCACCCTTTGAAGAATCTTGCCCTGTAGATCTGGACCATATGTTTATGTAAGCACCGACTCGCCGTTTTATCTTGTGTTAAAATCCTGTCTCTTGTATACTGAGCAAAAGTGAAAACGCTACATTATAGGTGACAGTTTGAAACTAACACAATGCTACTTTTAATGCCTGGATATATACTTTTGGTCGTGCGAGACAGTAAGCAAAAGAATGTCTTTAAAATAATGCATCTGATACTCTTCGTAACAGAGTTACCCTCCCTTACTCGATTTAAGCCTATATTGTCATACATCAATTATGCGCAAATGCATATTTCATTGTTGCTCTAAAGCGTTGCGTCCAGAGTGGTAGAAAAAGCAAAAAATTACTCATAATTGTTAACCAGAAAACTAGGAAATAAAAGCTTTATTTTTCAACATTACAAATTATCTCCCTTTGCATTGAAAATATAGTGATTTTTAATTTTCGATTATTCCTTTGTTTATTACTTTTTTGAACAACTTATTTCGCGTTGTTGTAGTACAGTACATCATGCATTTTACCCATTGTTAGTTTCAAAGACAAATGAGACAATATTTGAGTGAACCTCAAGTTAATTTCTTATGGGAATTTCCATTTACATGTATCAAGGTTTCTTACTGTGTTTTCGAAGAAATAGCGATATTTCAACACTGGTTTTCAAAGACATGAAAGCGCATACTGATGTGTGCTTTCGTTTTTGCCATTTCTGGAACACTGATTGTGTGCGTAAGCCAAAATGAGGATAACTGTAAGGTGTACTCCATGTTTTTAGTCAAGTGTAAAATGACAGATCGACTTCCTTTATTTGCACCGAAAAAAACTGGACCCCTGTTCACTTTGAAATGTGTTCGCTTTATCTGAAATGGCTTTTACAGTTTTACTCTAGTATCTTGGCCTTACACATGCATGTAGCTTTAAAATGCATTCTTATTCATTAATTCTTCTGGCTCCAAAACAAGAGAAAATTAGAAGAAAAATCGCGTGTAGCGTTTTCACTTTTGTTCAGTATATATTACAAACGGAAAATCTGTCAGAGTTTCTTCAAAATGGCCGCCAAATAATTAATTCTGTCATGCGCACTAGGACGTAGGTTGTTACCCCTGTATTTAGCTGGTATAATGGTTTGAATGCCCCGCTATAAATATTTCTTTTCAGTATCCTACTACCTTATATAGTTCTGCCTTGAAAATCAAACGTTGTATATCAAAATTTGTGCATAAGAAAAATATATATTGTGGGAGTGAGGTGCGGACAAAAAATCCAGCATAAGGGTCATGGTTCATGTTCTGGAGTTTAGGGAAAAGTTTTGGTCAAATTCTGGCTTTCCGTATATGTTCTATATAGCTCAAAACAGGGAGAAGTCAGCCAGCTTAGAGAGACTTTTTCTCCCAAATCACCCTCTATGTAGGCTGAGCCTTGGTTCAGCATCACAGGGCATGCGTCATGAACAGTGACTCCTGTGACAGATGTTTCTACCAAGGTAGACTGTTCCACTGCTATATCTGTTAGGCAAATTTTATATTGTAAGCAGGCCTGTGGAAATAGAGAAATTTCTTACTTGTCCAGGGACAAGTAAAAGGTCAGACTCCACTTGTCCGGCAAACTCTTACTTGTCCGAAACCTCAAATATTATATTATTGCATTATTTTAAGGATTACTCTACACATATAAAACTTTTACCAGGTAACTTCACAAATTGGAATGGCAAACAGTGTGAACCCTGATCAGACTGCTCCTGCAGGAGCAGTCTGGTCTGGGTCCACACTGTTTGCCGTAGTATTTTTCTAAAACATACATTTAGTTGTTGTAATTGAAAGGGAAACCATAGACTTTTTTCATAGTTGTCCCAGGGCAAGTACATTAAAATTTTTCACTTGTCCTGAGTGAAATGGGGCAAGTAGGACAAGTCGGGCATGGTATTTCCACAGCCCTGTTGTAAGGCTGTGAAAGAGTCTACTACCAAGGAACAATACTTATAATCTTGAACAAGCAATGCCGAATTGAGCTATCATGTGACAGATCTGGTGCCATACAGAGTTAGCTGTAACTTTCCTCCTATAAAAGCAATAAGCACTTTAATTATTATTAATAATTAATTCTGAAGTCTGTATTCAGTTGATGCCCCCTAGTGATATTGTGACTCAGAATTCCAGATAATTTCCATTCATACGAAACTGCCGATGGCAAAGATGCGGATAAGACTGGTTTTCTGGGACTTAGGTCTTGCAAGCAACATACCCCTTAAAGCGCAAAAAAAAGAACTAAATTGAACTTCGCATTTTTTATTGTTTTGTATTGTTTTGTCTAAGCAATATCATACCAACAAATCATCACTAAAGGGCAAACAGTGTAAAACTAGATGAGGCAACTCATTATGAGCCCAACTTATTTGGATCTACATTGTTTGCAAAGTCAACGATCTTTATTTTTGGCGCTTTAACATATTAACTAGTTATATACCAATATACACATCTCATCTCAGGATTGATCTATTAGACCTTAAGCACAGTTGTGCAGACTGGTCCAGCCTGTATGGATGGAATACAGTGCTCACTGTTTCACTGATGGTAGAGGCCATACATTAGTCTAATGATTTCCATTAAAAATTCATCAGTTCTGTATATAGAAAATACAGAGCAGGCTGACCTACATGTATATTACAGTAAAAGTTCTAAAAATTCGGACACCTAAAATAATTACCATAATTGTACTATAAAAATGGGACATTTGGGTGTTTACAATGTGTTAATTAATGCATCCAAAAGATGCAGATCTATGAATTTGCAAACCGGTGGATCTGGGTCTGAACTATTTACTCGGACCTATCTGTCCCAATACTTTAAATTTTTATGGTAATACTGTATTTGCATTAACGAAGGCTTGGTCTTCATTTGTTTGAGAAAAAAAATCTTTCTGATTTAACAAATTTCTGTTTCCAGTGGAAAGGCCCTGGTACGAGGGGAGTTCAATAAGTTCGTAGAACTCGGGGTTTACATTGTAACTCACAGATTGGAAGATGGTTTCAACATTACCCCCTTTACTTGCATTTGGCCCACTTAAGCAGTCTATGCCTTTGAAATAAAAGTTGTCTGTTTGGTCCCCAAACCAAGCCTCTGTAGCAGCCTTGAGCTCATCATCGTCCACGCAAGTGGGACTTCAAATTTCGAAACAGATAATAATCACTTGGGGCCAGGTCTGGACTGTATGGCGGGTGATTTCACTGCTCGAACTTGCACTCACGAATAGCCGCTTGTGCAACTCTGGACTTGTGCACAGGGGCATTATCATGCAAAAGAAGGACACCAGGGGCTAGTTTTCCCCTTTGTTTTTCTTTAATAGCAACCCTTAATTGTTTAATGACATTTGCATAGTATTCTCCTGTATTGAAGTACCAGCAGGCTTGTAATCTATTAATATAATCTCTTTTGAGTCCAAAAAAAACCGTGGCCATTACCTTGCGGGCTGATGGTTGTGTATGAAATTTCTTAGGTGGGGGTGAGCCAGGGCGCTTCCATTGCATGGACTCTTTTTTTAGTATCTGGGTCCCAGTGGTGAAGCCAAGTTTCATCTCCTGTTACAAGACGAGTGTGAAAGTCTTCTGAATTGGCATTGTACGCTTGTAAGTTCTTGACTTGACTCCACCCTTTGCTGACGATCTTGCATGTTCAGGTTTCTGGGTACCCACCTGGCAGATACTTTTGACATGCCTAAATGTTCATGGATTATAGTGTAAACACTTCCATTAGAAATACCACATTCTGAAGCAAGTTCGGCAACTTTGATTCGGGGATCGTTTAGCACAAGTCTCTCAACACGGTCGATCATCTCCTGGCTGATGACATCAGCAGGGCAACCTGGCCTTGGGTCATCTTCTAAGGAGTCTCGCCCACGTTTAAATTCTGCTGACCACTTTGCCCCTCTGTGGAATACTTTGGGCTACTATCACCATACACATCAGCCATGCGCTGATGGATTTCTTTGGCGTTTGCACCCTCCTTAGTGAGGAACTTTATGACTGCTCTGAACTCAATATGGGTATGATGTGGCTCATATTTTTTAGGCAGAATGAACCAAAATTTTCCTTAATTAACTCCAAATAATCCTTCCTATCTAGAGCTGTGTTTAGAAGCAGTCTGATCAGGGCCTTATCTGCTTACTCAGCAAGGAGTTGTCACAGACCATTCATCCCTGGCAACTTCAACATTGAAATTTATATAAAACACCACATTAATCCTATCAAACGCCCTGGGGAGTGCATTTTGATTTAAAGTTTAAATTTTTAATTAGAATCTAAAGTATATAGTAAATAAGCCTCTGCCAAAATATCTCTGATAAACTGTATCGATAGTAAGGGAATGGAACTACTTTCAGAGGAAGCAACTCTACTATTTTTGCTTTCCTTCTCAGTAGGGGGCAACTCTTAAAGGAGAGAATTTGCTCCTCTAGGTACAAATTTTTTCTGTTAAGATTAGAATCTGTTTCAAAGAGCTGCCTCATCCAGAGAAGTTAACAGGAATTCATGCAAGTTAATACAACATAATTTTTGGAAAAGAGGCAGGGGGTGGCATTTATCAGAGCTGGGGCATTTATTAGGATTAATATGGTATTGCAAAATTGAACTTGTAATGGTGAAAATATGACTCTTTTATATGAATAAATACATGTAAATCTTATCTTTCCTTTTTTGCAGGCTTGCACCAAAGTTGGATTTTTAATGAAACAGAGAAATTTTCAGGTGAGCATCATCGACTCAGTATGACTGAAGTACTTGGGAAAGGACCAGAAACCTAGTCATTCATCAGCCATCCAGTTTTCAGTGTGAACCTCAATACACAGTTCCGAGCCACACCCAGAATGTCACACAAAATCACATGATATCGTATATCTGGCCAATGCAACGACAACTTAGCACGTGACATAGTCTCACAAACAAATCGCATGTGGTCAATACCAATATAAGTCCGTGATTTTACCTTTCAGTTAATGGAGGGATATACACCTGTTTAAAGAAAACAAACTAACACCACTTTTAATAAATTTACCTTGCTTTGCAAGAACAGAACGCATCGGAAATGCATGATGCGCCAACTGCCAAGTGTAGGCCATGAGGAGGCTGATTCTTCGCCATAGATCGCCAACATTTAGCAGGCACTTGCATTTGTCATTTGTTTTTCGGCCATCTTTGTGTAGGCTTGTGAGACGTAGTAACAGTAACTAAGCAGGCGGAGCTTAGCGGCTATTCTCGGAACTGTGTATTGGATGATGCTAGCAGATTAAATCTGCCCATCTGTAAATTTTCCATGGCATATTTTGTTTTCTCCGTGGAATTTTAGAAAAATGCTCTGTAGTTCTATAGAATTCAGTTATAAAGCCATCATTTTCCATAGAATCCATGGATTTTTTCTTCCTGACAAATCCATGGATTTTATTTCCGCAGATTTCTGCAGCATTGTTTCTATTTACCATGGAACTTTTGGTACCAAAATGCCATGAATTTTTTTTCTATGGATTCCATCATTTTTCACGTAACTCTATGGATGTTTGCCATGGAAAGTGACACTTTTGCATATAAAAATAGTTTTCAAATGCCACCACTTGCCACAGAATCAGGCATCAGCAAATAACAAATCTGTAGATTCTATGGCACGTTTCTATGGAATCTGCTTTATATTTCCATAGAAATCTGCAACAGAAATCTGTATAATCCCTGGCAGAAATGCGTGGATTCTGCAGCATGTTACATGAATTCCATGGCTCTGTGGTACAGATCTGCATAGAATTCTGTATTACTTAATTCAGCATCAGCTGCTATTGCAACGTCAAAATGCGGTCCGAATAATCCATGGAGTTTTTTCCACGGAATTCAGTGGATTTCTACGGCGAATTTACAGACGAATGAGGACCCATTTCCATGACATAGTATTTGTCCCGTAACACAGGAGTTTCTTAGTATAGGATTTACCTTTAAATATGAAATTTGTGAAATCTAAGCCTTGAGTAAATTCCAGAAACGCAAGTACTGGCTGCAGTATTGACTGGAAATACTTGCATGTTTAATGCACAAACCCATTCTGTTCTGTTTCAGTTCTCATAACCACATTCCCTAAGTGGCTCAGCGGTACATAACCACAGTTGCATACACCTAGCCCCGAGTGTCCGTCCATATGCAAATCTTTTTCCTAACTTAACATGTATCAATGTATTGTTTTAGAATTTTGAGATTTTTGGAGTTGTGTGTCAGTGTCACACAGGTTTAATGGAGGAATGTCTTTGTCATTAAATATACAGAGGTTTCCAGCCACTATTTCAGCCAGAACTTATGTTTCAGGAATTTATTCATGACCTTATAGTGATTCACATATTCCATATTTAAAGGTAAATTCCATTTATAGAAAAACCTGTGTTATATGACCTTTTCTACCTAAAAGCTAAGATAGATAAGATAATTTTTTTATTAAAAGTCTCACTTTTGTACGTATAAGATACATATACACATTAAAACATTCATGTGAGATGTACAAAACCACTCAAGTGAGAAAGACCTTTGTCACAGAAAGCTTAATATGGAACCACTGCCCTATGACCATTGATTCTTTGTCACGATAACCGATTTAATTTTTCACGTACTAATAATCATGTTCTTTTTAATGGACTGATGCTGCTTTTAGTCGGATATTTGCATCTGATACTTAGGAAATGAAAATCCTCCGAGCAATTCAGAGCTCCAGATATGAAGGGGTAACCAGGGGAAATCAGATATAATTTTGTTATTTCTCATTGAAAACATACATTGTGACCCCTCATTAGAACCGTCTCGGCGAGACGGTTCTAATGAGGGGTCACAAGGTATGTTTTTAATGACAAATAAGGGAAATTATCCATAAATTATCTTGGTAACCCCCTTCTTATCTGGAGCTCTGCAGTATAGATTCTTTTGATGTCTCTTCAAAGCATGCACTAATTTCCATTAATATTGGAACACTGTAAGGTCTTTGGGTACACCTCAATGATTTTCTGCCATTTTTGCAAAGGGAAACAACTTTTGTCACTTCCTATTTGCTTCCCTGGAAAACAAAGCCATTGAAAAATGGGGTCTGCTCTTAAAGGAAAAAAAATCCTCCTTCAAAGAGAAATTGCTCCATCAAGGAGCAAATTCTTTCCTTTAAGAGTTAACTTCCATTGCAAAGGGAGGCAAAAAAGACAATGACAGAGTTGCTTCCCCTGAAAGTACACCTTATTAGGAAAAAGACAACAGTAATTGTCTTTTACTTTCACCTTATTTGTGGAGAGGCGCGGTAGTTGAGTGGTTAGATTGGCTCGGTTATTGTGCAGAAAGTCACCGGCAGGTCGTGAGTTCGCGGCTCACCGTCGCCATCCGACGACTGGAAAACTCTCTCTGTCCACCCAGCAGTAAATGGGTACCTTTTTCGATTTAGGGAAGGATAAGGCAGAGAAAGGAGAGAGATGGGCTCTGCCTTTCATCCGCTGTGCCCAAGATACAGTGGGTCTCTAACCCTCATTGCCCGTACGGCTATTAGGCTATGGGAAACCTTTACCTTTTTAATTGTCCTAAAGTAGTAGGTTGATTTTAGTGCTGGGCAATGTGTTAAAGTGTGCTGTTTTTAAATGACATATGAGTTTTCCGATTTTTTACATTTTGAAGTGTTTCACAGCCTAAAGCTCAAGTGCCTGTAGTCAATGGTCCTGAGATCTCTACAGCAATGTGAGGGCTAGGTGGATCATATATTTCAAAGGGTTACAGCTTCTATGATTTCTTGTTTGTTCACAAAATCTTCCAGAAGGGGTCTACATTTACAAGAAAGAAGAGTGACTTTCATTGAGAAAAGATGCAAAAATGAAAATGGCAGAGTTGCTTTACATGAAAATATACCCATTTGAACATCTTTAGCATATCAGAAAATCTAAAGTATTTTGCGGAATTTGTAGATGTTTATGGGGCTGAATAGATTTGTTGACATAATACCCTAGTACTGTAGAATTGTCCTGAGATAATCGTGTCTTTTATCATTACAGAGATGGAAAAGAAAATATTTCAAGTTAAAAGGAAGAAAATTATACTATGCAAAAGACACAAAGGTGAGTTGACGGAATACATGGATTTTGGATATGACTGTGCCAGTCTTAATGAAGTTAAGAATAGCAGCTTTTACTTTACATGCATAAAAGTACAGAAAAACTATGAACTTGCAAAGCTCTTGGTATGGAAGTTAAAATCTGAAGGAAGCAGTGTCATTTTTTCCATCCGTCTACACTTGAGTAGACACTAATATTTATGCAAGACATAGCAATCCATGGAGTTCTTTCTTTCTTTGAACAGTTTCTTTCTGTTAAGTATTGTTTTGTATGTCAACAAAGCCCAAAGGATGAGAAAACATACACAATGTCACACTAACACAATAACAAAAACAAAGTGAGCCGCGATGAGAGAAAACCAACAAAGTGGTTGTGCGCCCAGCCCAGACTCAGATCAGCCTGGGCATCATGTGTCTGATCAGAGTCTTCGCTGTCCGCATGAAGGTAGCTTAGACCCTTAGCTACCCTTTGAGCACTTGACTAAAAGTCTGATCAAACTGGGCACCTGCTCAGACTGATCTGAGTGTGTGCAGGGTGCACAACCACTTTGTTGGTTTTCTCATGTCGTGGCCCAAGTTAGTTTAACACTTAAAGCACCAAATATGAAAATAGGTTAATATCCAAATAGCATAGATCCAGATGAGGCACTCATAATGTGCTGCCCCATCTGGATCTATAGTGATCTCTTGTCTTTGAATTTTGAATATGATACAGCTTGGACTAAACATGGTCATCTGCTTTTTGGCATGTTAAGGGATAAAACTAGCAGTAAAATTTTCCAAACAGGCATAAAGACGATCCACTGTATTTGTTTAAGGGGTATCCTGCATGTTTTTCCTCCATTTGTACAAAGGGGAACAACTTTTGTGACCTGCTTAATTCAATGGACAATGTAGATTTCCGAAAGGGGTCTACACTTAAAGGAAAGAATTTGCTCCTTAAGGAACAAATTCTTTCCTTTTAGATACCCTTATTAAGAAGGGTGGCAAAACTTAAACTGGCAGAATTGTTTTCACTTGAAAGCATACCCATTCATGATTGCTTAATTTATATTTACAGTCAGCCATATTTGACGAAATTGAGCTTACAGACCTTAGTGTAGCGGAATGTAGTACCAAAAATATTAACCATAGTTTTCAGGTAAGTCAGTGTGCTTAGCAATGTGTGTACCAGAGCTCCAAATAACAAGAAGGGGTAACAGGGATAATTTTCCATATTTCTGAATCAAAACATATATTGTGACCCTCATTAGAACCGTCTCAGTGAGACGGTTCTAATGAGGGGTCACAAGATATGTTTTCATTTAGAATTAAGAAAATTTATCTCTGAATTATCGGTGTTACCCCTTCTTATCTGGAGCTCTGTCAGTACCATAAGGTTCATCCAGAATATATCACATGGATCCATGACTTTTGGGAGAAAAACTCATAATCCCATACTTGCTGGCTAGATTAGTTTCTTTATAAATGCTATTATACTGTATTCACCCAGTATATTTCCATCAAATCAGTACAAAGCAGTCACCTATTAATGACTTGGGTATAGTCAGTACCCAGCGGGCACATGACCTCGTACTGACGTTGATGCAACGTCATTACGTCACATCATTGTCAGAACGTCATTTCAATGTCATGTGCCTGCTGGGTAGTGTGCATCATCCATGTGTGTGTTGCGGGGGTGGGTGGGAATAGGGGAGGCTGCACAGTGTATGTGTTGCAGAAGATTATTTTGATGAAGTCCAGAAATAAGACAAGACACAGGTTTTAACATTTCGACTTTCGTCTTCTTCAGAAACTAGACTATATTTGAAAAACAAGTAATGTCACGTCTGTTAGTGAAAACGTAAAGAGATGTAGAGCGGCAAAGAACATGCGCAGCGTCACTATACCTTGAAATGTAAACCCAAGTCTGTACAGCAAAAAGGATCAATACTTACAGCGGCGCATACAAAACAAAAACCTGTGCCCAGAGAAGACCAAGATCACATACGAAAACCCGCGCCCAGCAAAGACCAAGATCATGATTATTTTAAAATTTTGAATTATCCTACAATTATGATCAGGTGACCTGTTGCCTGAAGCTGTTGCCTATTGTATGACCAGATAGAATTTTGAGAACAGAAAAATGTTTGTTTGGGAATGTTTGCATAGTAGGATGTGATAGCTCTCTGAAAATGGGCTCATTGCTAGTTAGAGGAATAACAAAATTGATGTTTTCTTTCCACAAATACTAACTTTTCCTCCCAGCGGCTGAAAGACTCATTGAGATCATAAATTCTAATGACTAAAGAAATATTTATATAGGCTGTTGTTTGTCCAGTCGTGCTTATTTAACCCTATTGCACTCAGAACGGCCAAAACTCTATGGAGTTTTGGCCGTTCTGAGTGCAATAGGGTTAACAAAGCCACAGTCCCTGGTATGAAACAGTAACACGCACATTACCATGGGGTGTAATGTGTTTCGGGTGCACAGTTACAGTTTTGGCAGTTTGATAAGGCAGACATCACCACCAGCATTCAGTGGCTCTTCAGCTACTCACAGCCACCCTGATAGCACTTTTCCAGCTCAGGGCTCTCTGGATGTGGATTTCTTGGTCTATTGCAGGGATCTCCCCAGACCATTAAGGCATGTCGCTTGCAACAGGCCTTCCTCTTCAAATAACATGCCTTAATTTCCAATGAAAATTCATCAAAAGGCTATTATTTTCATTTCTTAGCTAGTAAAATTGTTTTAAATGCATTAAGGATTATCAATAAATTATGTGTATGTAAATTTAGGCTAATTTTGACAAAATATTGCCATATAAAGAATTTTAAAAATTGATCAACAAGTCAAAATCTGATATTTGTGCTAAAAGCGACATGCCTTCTGAAATTTCTGGGGAGAACACTGCTATTGGATTTAACCCATTGCATTCTGGGTATTTTTTGTCGTCTGCTGAAATTGTCGTCTGTATTAAAAATCAAAAATATTTTGACAATATTGGTCTAACTAACTCTTGTAGAAATGATGTCTAGGCAACAAACAGTTTGGATCTCAAATCAGGCCCCACATTTGTGGGGCCTGATCTGGATCCAAACTGTTTAAAGGGGTATCCCGAATGGAACGGGTTAAGACATTGATTGCCTAACCAGTTGGAGTTAATTTTCATCTAGGCATTCAAATATAAATCTTTATAGTTGATTATTTCACACCTTAATGGGCAACAGCTGTTTATGATTGGCCTATAAGCATGTATTAGAATAAGCAATTATCAGAGTTATGGAAATTACTGCGACACTTTGAGGTGAATGCCTGAACTTTCATGGGGAGCAGCTTTTCCATATTCATGATCCCAGCCCTTCCTAAATTTTGAGGTCAACTCTTAAAGGAAAGAATTTGCTCCCTTAGAGGAGCAAATTCTTTCTTTTAAAAGTAGACTCCTTTCTGAATGGGCTGTGTCATCAAGAGAAGTAAACAGGAAGTCACAAAAGTTGTTTCCTTGGTAAAAATGGTAGAAAAAACATGAAGATGTAATTATTTGCTTTAACAATTTATTGTCTGTGTGTCAAAAATGCTATAGGTATTGCAAAGAGTGCATACACAAACTGCTTTTTCGGAGCTATCTGTTTAGGGTATATGCTTTTTGCTTCTATATTATAATCACTTGTTGTTTTTTGCTCGTTCTGAGGGTGAGCTTTTGGGATACCGTGATGTCCGTAGTACGTCAATTTTTGCTTGTGAACACTCTAGAGGGCACAGTTTTGATCCAATCTTTATGAAACTTTGTCAACATGTTTATCTCCATTAAGTCTAGGCCAAGTTTGAAACTGGGTCATGTCGGGTCAAAAACTAGGACACTAGGTCAGATCTTAGAAAAACCTTGTGTACCCTCTAGAAGGCACAGTTTTGATCCAATCTTCATGAAACTTTGTAAGAATGTTAATCTCCACAATATCTAGGACAAATATGAAACTGGGTCATGTCAGGTCAAAAACTAGGTCAAATATTAGAAAACTGTTGTGTACGCTCTAGAGGACACAGTTTTGATCCAATCATTTTGAAACTATGTCAGAATGTTTATTGTCACAATATCTAGGCCAAGTTTTAAAGTAGGTCATGTCGGGTCAAAAACTAGGTCACTAGGTCAAATATAAAAACGACCTTGTATATGCTCTAGAGGGCATAGTTTTGATCCAATCTTCATGATACTTTGTCAGAATCTTTATCCTCACAATATCCAGGCAAGTTTGAAACTGGGTCATGTCGAGTCAGAAACTAGGTCACTAGGTCAAATCTTAGAAACACTTTGTGTACACCCTAGAAGGCACAGTTTTGATCCAATCTTCATGAAACTCTGTCAGAATGTTTATCTTAGTGAAATCTAGGTAAAGTTTGAAACTTGGTCATGTCGGGTCAAAAATTAGGTCACAGGGTCAAATATAAGAACGACCTTGTGTACGCTCTAGAGGGCACAGTTTTCATCCAATCTGTATGAAACTTTGTCAGAATATTTAACCTCACAATATCTAGGCTAAGTTTGAAACTGGATCATGTGGGGTGAAAAATTAGGTCACTTGGTCAAATATTAGAAAATACATTTGTACGCTCTAGAGGTCACAGTTTTGATCGAAACCTAAGGAAACTTTGTCAGAATGTTTATCCCCACAATATATAGGCCAAATTTGAAACTGGGTCATGTTGGGTCAAAAAACCAGGTCACTAGGTCAGATCTTAGAAAAACCTTGTGTATGGTCTAGAGGGCACTGTTTGATCCAATCTTTTTAGCTCACCTGAGCCATAGGCTCATGGTGAGCTATTGTGATCACCCAGTGTCCGTCGTGCGTCGTCCGTCGTGCGTCGTGCATCGTCAACAATTTGCTTTAAATGACATCTTCTCTGAAACCGCTAGGCCTAGGGCTTTGATATTTGGTATGAAGCATTGCCTAGTGGTCCTCTACCAAGTTTGTTCAAATGGTGGCCCCAGGGTCCAAAATGGCCCTGGGGCAGGGGGTCTTGGGTTCGAAACTAAAAAATACTTAAAAATCTTCTTCTCCAGAACTGCTTAGCTCAGATATTTGAAATTTGGTATGTAACATTGCCTAGTGGTCCTCTACCAAGTTTGTTCAAATGGTGGCCCCAGGGACCAAAATGGCCCTGGGGCAGGGGGTCTTGGGTTTGAAACTAAAAGATACTTAAAAATCTTCTTCTCCAGAACTGCTTGGCTCAGATGCTTGAAATTTGGTATGTAACATTGCCTAGTGGTCCTCTACCAAGTTTGTTCAAATGGTGGCCCCAGGGTCCAAAATGGCCCTGGGGCAGGGGGTCTTGGGTTCGAAACTAAAAGATACTTAAAAATCTTCTTATCCAGAACCGCTTGGCTCAGGGGCTTGAAATTTGGTATGAAGCATGCCTAGTGGTCCTATACCAAGTTTGTTCAAATGGTGGCCCCAAGGTCCAAAATGGCCCTGGGGCAGGGGGTCTTGGGTTCAAAACTAAAAGATACTTAAAAATCTTCTTCTCCAGAACTGCTTGGCTCAGAGGCTTGAAATTTGGTATGAAGCATTGCCTAGTGGTCCTCTACCAAGTTTGTTCAAATGGTGGCCCCAGGGTCCAAAATGGCCCTGGGGCAGGGGGTCTTGGGTTCGAAACTAAAAAATACTTAAAAATCTTCTTCTCCAGAACCGCTTGGCTCAGATGCTTGAAATTTGGTATGTAACATTGCCTAGTAGTCCTCTACCAAGTTTGTTCAAATGGTGGCCCCAGGGTCCAAAATGGCCCTCGGGCAGGGGGTCTTGGGTTCGAAACTAAAAGATACTTAAAAATCTTTTTCTCCAGAACTGCTTGGCTCAGAAGCTTGAAATTTAGTATGAAGCATTGTCTTGTGGTCCTCTACCAAGTTTGTTCAAATGGTGGCCCCAGGTTCCAAAATGGCCCTGGGGCAGGTGGTCTTGGGTTCGAAACTAAATAATACTTAAAAATCTTCTTCTCCAGAACTGCTTAGCTCAGATGCTTGAAAATTGTTAGGGAACATTGCCTAGTGGTCCTCTACCAAGTTTGTATAAATGGTGGCCCCAGGGTCCAAATTGGCCCTGGGGCAGGGGATCTTGGGTTTCGGAACTAAAAATACTTAAAAATCTTCTTCTGCAGAACTGCTCAGCTCAGATGCTTGAAATTTGGTATGTAGCATTGTCTAGTGGTCCTCTACCAAATTTGTTCAAATGGTGGCCCCAGGGTCCAAAATGGCCCTGGGGCAGGGGGTCTTTGGTTCGAAACTAAAAAATACTTAAAAATCTTCTTCTCCAGAACTGCTTGCCTCAGATGCTTGAAATTTGGTATGTTACATTGCCTAGTGGCCCTCTATCAAGTTTGTTCAAATGGTGGCCCCAGGGTCCAAAATGGCCCCGGGGCAGGGAGTCCCAGGTTTGAACCATAGAAATACATAGAAAAATATTAAAAAATCATCTACTTCAGATCTGCAAGGCTTAGATGCTTGAAATTTGGTATGTAGCTTTGCCTAGTAGTCTTTTACCAAGTTTGTTCAAATGATGACCCCAGGGTCTAATATGGCCCCACCCTAGGGGGTCCTGGGTTTGAACCATAGAAATACATAGAAAAATATTCAAAAATCTTCTTCTTCAGAACCACTTGGCTCAGATGCTTGAAATTTAGTATTTAGCATTGCCTAGTGGTCCTTTACCAAAATTATTCAAATGATGGCCACAGGGTCCAAAATGGCCCAGCCCCAGGGGGTCCAGGGTTTGAACCATAGCAATACATAGAAAAATATTCAAAAATCTTCTTCAAAACCATTTGGAAGTGGTTGCAAACTATCAGGTTTGTTAAATGATGACCCTTGTTTGACCTTAAGCCTTTTTGGTCAGGTGAGCGATTCAGGGCCTCTTGGCCCTCTTGTTTAAACTTTGTCAGAATGTTAATCGTCACAGTATCTAGGCCAAGTTTGAAAGTAGGTCAGGGCCTCATGGAAAATTAGCGATTACATGTATTATTGTATGTGCTAAATGTTGTTACCCTCACAAAAATAAAGTCTGTACTTACTTATGTAGGGTCAAAAACTAGGTCACTAGGTCAAATATAAGAACAACCTCGTGTACGCTCTAGAGGGCACAGTTTTGATCCAATCTGCATGAAACTGTGTCAGAATGTTTATCCGCACAATATCCAGGGCAAGTTTGAAACTGGGTCATGTCGGGTCAGAAACTAGGTCACTAGGTCAAATCTTAGAAAAACTTTGTGTACACCCTAGAGGGCACAGTTTTGATCCAATCTTCATGAAACTTTGTCAGAATGTTTATCTTCATAAAATCTAGGTCAAGTTTGAAACTGGGTCATGTCAGGTCAAAAACTAGGTCACTAGGTCAAATTTAAATAAATTTATGCTGCAAGAATCAGAACTAACATTGCAATGATGCCAGCCACAAACTCCTTGAAAAACCTTAATTTCACCACAGTGAGATAATGATGCTACCATTTCATCATCTATGTGAGCCTAGTTCAAATCCATCAAAGGAACTCAACACGAACAGGTACTTTTCGGGGAGGCGACTCTGCCATTTTTAGCTCACCTGAGCCTTACAGTATTGGTGTTAGCTGCCTCTGTCATCCATCCATAAACATTTTCAAACATCTCTGAAACCACTGGGCAGACTGAACTCAAATTTCATATGGAGCCTACATGGGTCAAAGGATTGAAAGTTCTTCAAATGATCTTGGTCACATGACCAAGGTGGCCGCCACTCCCATATATATAGTAAAAACTCTTATAAATCTTCACCAGAGCCAGTGAACTGATTAATGCTCAGGTGAGCATTTCAGGGCCACCCCGGTCCTCTTTATTTTTTTGTAAATACAAAAAAAAAACAAAAAAACACACAAAAAAAACAGTATTTAATGGGTTTTCTGACATGCCCGAAGCAGAGGCATCTAGTGCACTTGCTCTTAGCTAGCAACATCTGTTTTTTGATAGCCCCTAGGCATTTATACTAATTGTATGACCTCATGAAATCTCTGCCCAACCTGAGGTTGGAAACAGACATATAATGGGGTCACAGCATGAGGTTGGAAGCAATTAACTGAAGGGGGTCACAGCTGATTACATGAATTGGAGGACAGCTTGAGGTTGGAAAGAGATTAACAGGATGGGGTGACAGCCTGAGGTTGGAAAGAGATTAACTGAATGGGGTGACGACCTGAGGTTGGAAAGAGATTAACTGAATAGTGTGACAGCATGAGGTTGGAAAGAATTTAACAGCCTGAAGTTGGAAAGAATTTAACTGGGTGGGGTCACAGCTTGAGGTTGGAAAGAATTTAACTGGGTGGGGTTACATTGGTAGAAGGAGAGTAATGAAACATACTACAGGTTGGAAAGAGTACCAGATATTGACTGAATAGGGTTAGAACCCTGAGTTGGAAAGAGATAGCTCAGGTTTATGGAGATTAAGTGAATGGGAGCATAGCATGAAGTTAGAAAGAGATATATTAAATGGGTTCACAACCTGAGTTTAGAAAGATATCAGCTGGAAAGGGTCACAATTTGATCAGGTTTGGAAAAAGATTTTCAACTCAATTTTAAACAAATGAGGACAATGGGAGGATGATAATGGAGGCGTCATGCACTGAAGAGCCATTTAGGCCCCTCCACTGGACTCAAACCTGCAACACTGTGATTGCAAGTCGGTAGCACTAGCCATTTGGCCATACAGATACTTTGAGACAGACAGAAAAAGACATCAGGGATAGCTTCCCATATTGATATTTCTGTCATAGCCCATAGACATTTTAATTGTTATTTGACATTTATGTATATCCATATCTCAAATGTAGATTGACTGTTGGCAGCATATGTCATTTGAAAAATATATTTTACCCTAATGTTCTTAAGTATTGGGGCGCCTAAAATCATTAATTTTCCATTTGTCCCAAATGGAAAATTTAATGATTTTAGGTGTCCTAATACTAAGTACATTGTCCCAAATGGAAAATTAATGATTTTTAGGTGTCCCAATATTAAAGCACTTTAAGGTGAATGGTTACACTTTCAGGAGAAGCAACTCTGTAATATTCATTTCTGCCTCTCATATCAGTAGTGGGTCAACTTTTTCAAAAAAGAAAGAATCTACGATTTCCTTAGAGTAGACCCTTTGTTGGAAAGGAAAGCAGATATAAGGAAGTCACCAACATTGTTTCTGTTTGAAAAAAATGGCTGAAAAAACATGGATTCCCATTCACATTAAACACTGAATGAATCTACTGGATATACACAGTTTCACTATATGCAGAGCCTTCATTTTTAGCTCGCCTGAACGAAAGTTCAGGAAGAGCTATTGTTGTCACCCTGGCGTCGGCACGTCCGGATTGGATGTTTTGGTTAAAGTTTTTTAAAGACCTATATCTCCCTAACCTATGGATAGATTCTTTTGATACTTGCACTGTAGTTAGATATTGGTCCAAAGTTTAACAGGGTACCGTCCCCCTCCCACTCAGTGACCTTGATGTCAAGGTCATGGACTTAGAAAATTGGGAGTTTTTGACTGGATGTTTTGGTTAAAGTTTTTTAAAGCCCAATATCTCCTTAACCCATAGATGGATTCCATTGATACTTGCACTGTAGTTAGATATTGGTCCAAAGTTTTCCAAGGTACTACCCCCACCCCCCTCAGTGACCTTGATGTCAAGGTCATGGACTTAGAAAATTGTCTCTTTATTGATTGGATGTTTTGGTTAAGTTTTTAAGGACCCATATCTCCTGAACTCATGGATGGATTCTTTTGATATTTGCAATGTAGTTAGATATTAGTCCAAAGTTTTACAGACTACTACCCCAACCCAGCTTAGTGACCTTGTTGTCAAGGTCATGGACTTAGGAAATTTTTGTCTTTATTGAAGTTTTCTAGTTGCATACTGATTCATAATTCTTGGCATAGATTTAGTTTACACTTGAACTGATGTTAGACAATTTTTTTAGTTTTTACGAAATAATATATATTTACCCCACTGGATGACCTTGAAGTCAAGGTCATCGACTTAGAATTTTGTCTTAAGATTTTAGTTTAAGTTTTATATTTATGAACAACAAAATTCCACAGTGCCACGATGGACTCAGTTGATACTAATACTTGGGCTGAGATTAGATAATGATTCAGGGTTTTGATACACCCTGTTCCCCTCCCCCCCCCCCCCCCCCCCCCCCCCTCCACCCCTCTCACCCACTCAAGGTCATTGACTTTGAAATTTCATGTAGATTTCTTTTATCTTAATCTATTTCTGAGATAGCTTTTGTTTATAAATGTGTTTATAAATGTGTTGTCATTATGAACATGCTTGCCTGAAGTTTTATGCATAGCAATTTACACCACCATAGCTACAGATGATGGGCAAGCACCAATTCAGGCGAGCTATGCTGTCAGGCGACAGCTCTTGTTATCTTGGCTGCAGCTAGTGGAAGCACACCATCATGTTAAGATTCTGTGATCAGGGCTGACAGTGTTCGCCATTCTATCTTACTCTTTTGGATGCATACCAAACTGTTCCATTTTTAGGACAATTACGGCAATTAATTCAGGTGCCCCATTTATTAGAATTTTTATGGTATTTTGTCATTTTATACATGTAAGTGACATCAGACATTGTTTATTTCAAGGCGGTTAAATCATCATGCTAAATTCATTAACTGATTTCCCTAGTGTCTATCAGTTCTTATTATAGGACATAGGCTTTGTCACATAAGCCTGATATTCATTGATATTTACCTAGCTCTGCAGAGCTTCAGATAATGGAATTCTGGGATATTTGACATATTAACCCTTTAAGCGCCAAAAAGCGGATGACAAATTTACGTCTTCAAAATTTCAAAAAAGATGTTTGTCCAAGCTATATCATATTGAGAATTCAAAGACTAAAGGGCAAGATGAGGCGGCTCATTATATGCTTTAATACACACACATAAGGTTAAATTTTCTCAGGCATTTTTAAAGCCTCATTAATTACCTATCTTTTTTGCACTCAAAGAAGTGTCCGCTTTGCCGAATGGTTAGCACTCCTGAAGTCGGATCATGGGGTCATGGTTCAAGTCCTACTGAAGACAAGATTCATCAGAAACTAAACAAGACTTCCTTGCACAAAACCTTTTAAAATCACCCTCCCATCATCCTGAAATGACTGAAAAGTGGAAAAGAACATTAAGCTGCCAAATCATCCATCAATCCATCCATCCCTCCATCCCTCCCTCCATTATTTCTGCCATTTTGATTACTGAGCGTTAGACTCAGTGTTCTCGCCAGAAGTTCTTTTAACACAAAAATCAGATTTTGACTTGTGGGTCAATTTTTAAAAGCCTTAATATAGCAAATTTTGCTTTGTCGAAATTAGCTTAAATTTACATTATAAGATAAACTTATCCATACCAAATTTAGTGCGACAGTCGAGCGTTTCTGTATTTAACTTCTTCAGTGATGCTAAGCCCCACAAGTTTGAAAGAAAAGAGATGATGCGCAGGTCTCAGCAGACAACGACCATCCCTCTCCGAGCCACACTTACTGCAATTAATTGATGATCCTTTATGCATTTAAAACAACTTTACTGGCTAAGAAATGAAAACAATGGCATTTTTATAAATTTTCAGTGGAAATTAAGGCATGTTGCAAAGGTAATTTGAAGAGGAAAGCATGTTGCAAACGACATGCCTTTATGGTCTGGGGAGCCTACTGGTTAGACTTTATCTGGAGCTCTGTGAAAGTAGTCAGTAGACAGGATTATTGATAGTTGATACTTTTAATAGAAATGTTGATATATAAAAGTGCTCTCAACAAAGAGTACATTGACTTTCTGGCACCTGGAGAAAATTGACCAGGAAGTCATTGATCAATCCAGGGTTTAATCTGGGACTCACTTTAGTTGCAGAGTTGTGGCCCTTGATCTGTCTTGTGGCCTCTAATGTGGGTGGCTAGATGATTTGTGATTTTACATTCTTTTTAACAGTACTTCTGTCATATTTTATCAGGGCAATGGGAGGGTGATAATGAAAGGCTGTGCGCAATATGAAACCCTGTTTATGGTTGAAAAGATTTATGCATCCAGAAGGAATCGAAACTGGACCAGCAGTTTAGCTAGCGGTCGCTTCACCCACTGAGCTACTGGTTCAGGCTCCACTATGGCTGTACATGGTTTGCAAAATGTCTTACAAGACAACCCATGGCAGAGTATAAATTATGCACTTTTGGAAATCAGGGCCCGGTTTGTCAAAACCAACAATGTCAATAGTTAACAAGATGTTAAATTTTCAAATAATATACATACATGCAATGCAAAAGCTCCTCACAATTTTTCAACAAAAACATTACTCCCATTGACTTTTTAAGTACTGTAAGACTTAACAAATTCTGCACTAACGACTTAGTTATGCCACAGGCGCTTGAAGTTCTATGCGCAAAACCCCCCTCAAATCCTTTATACTTGACGCAGTCTATAGGTCATTTCGTAAGAAATGGCCAGGTATGCAAGCAAAAATGCCTCGATTTTTTGACTGCTAAAACTGCCAGTTAGAAACACCACAACAAAAGCAAACTTCTTACCTGTAAACATCGTTTCAAAATGTATCTACAAACATGATAAATTTGTTCAGTTATGGTTTATGCGGTGCTGTAATCCTGAATTCAAAATTTGCCACAAAATCTCGTCGCCATTACGGTTTCCGGTTTACAGTGCTGCGCCAAAGTTGAGCATGTGCTTGTCCGCTTTGAAAATCACACATCAGCAGAATCATTCAATTACTCTTTTAGATATGACCAATGATGTTGTATATCACTGTCTCCATGTATTTACAATATTTGGTTTGTCCTAATTTCGGTCAAAACGTTTATTACGAGTAAAAATTTGAAACAAACATGATGAAAATGACGTCAAAACTACGCAGTAAAGTTGGCGTAAAATTTTCATATGTTGACTGAGGCCTACATGTATTAACTTTCCGAACAACTAAGATGCAGATTTGCTTGCACATCCGTACAGTCTGATCGGCGATTTTGTTATTTAATGATAGGACAAAGTAGGAAGCTGTACATTTAAGAGGATCGTTATCCGCAGAATCAGTTCATTTTTCCTGTAATAGAACCTGTTGACGTAATAGAACCTGTTGCTGTGCGATGTTGATACACCTGAAATTGGAGACCGTAATGGAGTCGAACACAAGCTTACCCACCTGGCCATTTCTTCAAAATGGCTCATAGCCTAGATGTTTAGCGGTGCTGAAATATGTTTCATAGCATAGAACTTCAAGCGCCTGTGGTTATACTAACGATGCTTTGAATAGCTGGGCTGTGGAGATTAAAGAAATGGTGGATATGATGTCAAGATGTGCATGTGTAGGTACAGAAGTACTAAAATGCCTTACAACCTATTTATAAACAAGGAAAAGTTTGTCATTTTCAAGTTGAATATATAATCTCAATATAATTAGTAAATTTGCACAGTTGACATTTGCATGATAAATGTTTAAATGTCATTATCTGGAACCAAAAAAGAAAACCACTGTAAACCTATTGAATTTCACAGGTTTAGCTTTTCATTGTCATGACTAGACAAGAAACTTTCATGGAAAAAAAAATAGCTGTGAAATGGACTAAAATTTCACAGCATTTTTATTTTTCTTGAAAGTTAAGGAATGAGACTTCAGAATTTCATGCTAGTAGTCTCACAAAATTGAATGCCATCAGCAAACAGCATAATTTAATAGCTGCAAAAATAAACAGGTTTAAAATAGTTGTGTGGTTTGGAGGTAGAACAGAACAGAATACAACTTTTATTTCTCTCAGATTGTGACAAAACAGCATAAGAGGAAATGTAGACATACAGAGTAATTTCTGAAACATTAATTGCGTGTGCAGCTTAACAGGGTTCTGTTCTGTTCTGTTGAAGATAAAGAAATTCATGATGAATTTCTCTGCCTTATCGCAGGGTATAATCGATTCCGCCAATTTTCGCTTCCTGCGACCCTCGGCAGGAAGCAGAGTCACTCGGACAGTCTCTGCAGGAAGCCATTTATCATGTACAGAAGTCTCGGCAGGAAGCAAGAGTTCGCGGACAGTCTCGGCGGAAACCAAATATGATGTACAGTCTCTGCAGGAAGCGAAAATTAGCGGAATCGATTATACCCTGTGCTTATGAACCACATAATTACTACATTTGTTTCTATTATAGAATTGAAAATACAGTGCAACCTGTATTAAGCAAGCACCTATGGGATAATCAAAATGTGCTTGTCCAAGACAGATGTTTGCTTAATACGGGTATATTTCAATGTATTTGCCTTTTTCGGGAAATGAAAACATGCTTGCTTAATACAGGTTGCTTGCTCAATAGAGGTGGCCACTAAGACAGGTTTTACTGTACAGTTGTCATTGAAATAATGCATGAAATTGTAAATAAAATTGCAGTTTCTTCAAAAATACCATAAACAGAGCACTAGATAAGAGGGAGTATTTGGTGATAATTAAGGATAATTTTTGTTAATTCTGAATAAAAACATATGTTGTGACCCCTCATCTGAACCGTCTCGACGAGACGATTCAGATAAGGGGTCACATCATATGGTTTCATTGAGAAATAAAGAAAATTATCCCTCAATTATCATCAAATACCCCTCTTATCTAGACCTCTGGAAACTGATTTTGTTTCCAGGTCAGGGAAAAGTCGGGTTTGGTTGGTCAGGGAAATTTGGAAAGGACCAGTCTTCAGAAAATATTCTTATTCTGTTGAAGGTCAAAGGATGTGGGTAGTCCTGGCCTAATCCCCTCCTGTTTGGGGTGTAGGAGAGTACTTTTAAAGAATTTGCTGCACAAGGAAAGCAAATTCCCACAGGGAGCAAATTTTTAGCTCACTTGAGCCATAGGCTCAGGGTGAGCTACGTGTATTGTGATCAGTCAGTGTCCGTCCTCTGCCGTCAACAATTTGCTTTAAATGACATCTTCTCTGGAACCACTTGGCCTAGGGCTTTGATATTCGATATAAAGCATTGTCTAAAAGACATCTAATAGTGGCACTGGGGTCGAAAAAATGGTCCTGCGGCGGGGGTCTTGGGTTTGAAGTTAAAATATACTTAAAAATCTTCTCCAGAACCACATGAATTTGGTATGTAGCATTGCCTAGTGTTCCTTTACCAAATTTGTTCAAATGATGGCCCAAGGGGTCCAAAATGGCCCTGCACCAGGAGGTCCTGGGTTTGAGCCATAGAAATACATAGAAAGATATTCAAAAAACTTCTTCTTCAGAACCACTTGGCTCAGATGCTTAAAATTTAGTATGTACATTGCCTAGTGGTCCTTTACCAAGTTTGTTCAAATGATGGCCCCAGTGTCCAAAATGGCTCCGCCCCAGGGGGTCCTGGGTTTGATCCATAGCGATTAATAGTTAGAAAAATATTCAGAAATCTTCCTCTTCAGAACCATTTGGAAATGGTTGCAAACTATCAGGATTGTTCTTATGATGACCCTGGTTTAACCTTTAACCTTTGCTCAGGTGAGTGATTCAGGGTGGCCCTCTTGTTTAAGAGTAACCTTTACTTTTCAAGTGATAAGTTAGCACTGTTGAAGTAGAGCAGTAATTAACTTGAAATTGCATCTGTATAAAGGTTGTGTAAAACATCAGGAAAAAGTCAGGGAATTATGAAGTGAAGGAAAAGTGGTAGCCCTGAGTTGGCTCTGTTTAAGACTCAACCTGGGCCTGTGACTGCATGCAGTCCAGCTTGAGCCTTCAGTTTGTGCTTGTAGATTCTTCAGGGTCCATAACATGGTGTATGTGAACAAGTAAAGGCTCTGATCAGATTGTGCAGATGTTTCTGATACTTTTGGATGCTTGATTCAAGAAACCAGCCTGGCTTAAGATCTAAACTGTCTGCTTCATACAGATGCTTGCATCAAAACAAGCAAGCTAGCTGAAGATCAGAAGTGTCTGGTTCCATCAGGTGCTTGCTGCTTGCATCAGTTGACTCACTTGACGGTCAAGACTATCTGCCTAAGACAGGTGCTTGCTTTAATTCAAAGTAAGCATGCTGCTTGAATATCGAAAGTGTCTGCTTTAGACACTTGTAATCCTAAAGTTGTCATCCTTTGTTGATCTGAAGCAGACACATTAGACCTTTACCTACTAGAGCATTGAATTTCATGCATTTTACCCATCAGATAGATATTATTGCGGAATGTCAGTGCATCTTTTTCTTTTCCGTCTTTTCACTTTACACATACTAATTATGTAATGATCATGATGTCTTAGTGGTATTGATTTTTGGCCTACCATTGCCCTAGTTACCCAATGATTTATTTTCATTTGGTGCTCTCATGAGGATATCGACTAGCTTACCATTTCTGTAGATGTGGTATTAATAGAACATGATACTGGCATATTGGTTCAGATCTTGCAGACTCCAGCTAAGGGAAAAAATTTGGGTTTAAATTTTTGGGGATTTTTCATTTACATCTCTTTAGAAAGTAATGATATGGAATCTCATTAGCACTAGAGACCTTTAAAGATTACCTCCCTTATATCCCTGAAGGAAAGTTAATGTTTTGCAAAGGGAGACAATTTACCGTATACAAGATAATTTTCACGATATTCCACTTTTCGTGGTATTTCGCGGTCTCTTAGAAACCGCGAATATTAAAATTGCGAAATAATTTCCAGTTTTTTATAAAGTATCTCCTGTGGACATAGTGTTCATATATTTTGTTTCTTTTTTGTTTCGATAATTGCTGGCACTTTTCACTTGAGCCAGTTCTTTCATTAACCTGCGGCAGGGCTGCAGCAGGTTAATAAATGAATTGGCTCAAGTGAAAAAGAAGTAGTTTTGCTTTTCGCGCATGTTACTAACCCCGAAAATTAGAAATCACGAAAATTAATGTTTATGTTTTTGACCCTTAACCACGAAAATTTGAACCCCCGAAAATTACCGCGTATACGGTAATTGTCTCCCTATGCAAACAATTTACTTTCAACATCCAACACTGTGAATTAAGGGAGACAAAGGGAGATAATCCATGTTTCTCATTGCCTCACTGAGGTATGTAAGATCCCACAACAGTATGTTTTACGAAACTTAAGAGGAAAAGTATCAAGTTTCGTCTCCAAAAATATTTCCTATTTTATGCTCTGATCGCATTCTGATCTCAGGGGATTATTATTCTGTCATGAATGGCGGGAAATTCCATTGCAGCAGACGACCACAGTCACCGATATATAGATTTTCTATACAAGCCTGTGCTGGGGGAAAAATGCAATCTGGCATATTGCAAAAGCGAAGCTCCACTCCAGCCACTATATCTTTTCAACAGTAGGGCATCTGACATATAAGCCAGAGGTCCTGGGTTCGATACCCGGTCTGACCACTTACTTTTATTTCCCCTTCCGCTGATTCAAGAAGGACAGTTGTCAGTTACTGGTGAAAGTAAGTGCACTAACAGCACTTAGTACTGGTTAACAGTTACTGCTTAGGAGGTCTAAGCCTGCCCAGGAATAGTGTGGTTAGGTTATAAATGACCGTCCTGACATAACCATAGCTGTTTACCATGGAGGTCAAAAATAACACAACATATGAGCCGTGACACGAGAAAACCAACAATGTGGTTGTGTGCCCAGCGCAGACTCAGATCAGCCTGGGCATCTGCCCAGTCTGATCAGAGTCTTCTCTGTACACATGAAGGTAGCTTAGACCCTTAGCTACCCTTTAAGCGCTAAGTGAAGACTCTGATCAGACTTGGGGGGATGTCCAGGCTGATCTGAGTCTTCGCTGGGCGCACAACCACATTGTTGGTTTTCTCGTGTCGCGGCTCAATTATCTTTTCAATGTGAAAGCAACCAAAATTTGTTGCCCACAACATGATGAAATGTCAGAAAAATATGATAGCATGGATGATAAATGTATGCATTTGGGCTTTACAGCCATTCTTACAGTATTTCAGTCATATCAAGCTGATTGAAGGGTGTTAATGAAAGCAGTGTGCATCCAGGCACCCTGTTTACAGTTGGCTAGAGCTGGGTTTGAATTCCAGTAGAGGCAGATTTTTTTTTTTACTTGAATAGATATAGATAAATATAATTCTGCCTACACTGGGATTTGAACCAAAGCCACTAGCTTAGCAGGCCATCACATAAATTACAGAGCTACCAGGGCACAGATTATTTTATCAGACTACATAGATTTGTAGGGTGGTTTGGGCCAGAATTGTTTGAAGAGGGATTGTTAAAGGCCATTATGAAGTTGTTGAATGTAAGAGCTGCTGCACACCTGAGGCATGTTTCAAAACATGAGGGCTGGCTATTGATTTGTGTACTTGTTGTTTTGTTGCTTTACGGCCACAGTAAACAGCTATGGTCATATCTGCAGTGTCAGTTACCCTTACCACACTATTCTTGGGCAGACTTAGACCTTCTAAGGGGTTAACCAGTACTAAGTGCACATACTTTTGCCAGTAACCGACAACTGCCCTTCTTCAGTCAGTGGAAGGAGAAACAAAGTCATGTGCCTGGACTGGGTATCAAACCCAGAACCTCTGGCTCTCGAGTCAGATGCACTACTGACTGTGCCAACCGGCTCGGCTTGATGTACCTTTACTGGGCTATAGACGGTTTGTATACACCTTGGTACCAGTACATCAGTCAGCAGTGGACCCTAGGTTGTTGAAAATACTTCCATCAACCCATGATATACAACCAAATTCAATGAATTTATGTGCCCCGCCTATAGACTGTAATCCCAAAGCATCTAGAGACCATCTAAGAGAAGCCATTGAAGAATCAAAATGATTTATGAAAAACTGTAGAAGCAGTTGCACATACCAAGAGGAGCAAATTCTTTCCTTTAAGAGTTGACCCCATAGGGCCGATTGCACAAAGCTAGTTTAAGAGTTAACCTTGGGTTTATCCTCAGGTTTAAGGGTTTTGGATTGCACAATTGCAGTTTAAATTAACCTCAAGGTTAAGTGAAAGTTTAACTCAGATGGATTGCACAAAAGTAGTTTAACTATCCTCTGGCTAAAGGATTAATTTTTTGGATTGCACAAAACTATTTTAGCTAAACCTTGGTGTTAATCTATCCGTCACCTACTGAATATTTAAACCTGCCAAGGGGGTAGTTTAAGACATTTTTTTATGTCAAACTTGCAGAATGTACTGGAAGAAATATGCACAAATTCCAAGTAGCAACGTAAAAAAAATCATGAGAAAGTAAAAAAAAAATAATAAATACAAACAATGAGATAAAAATATAATTTCGGAATCAAATTTTCAGACAAAAGACTATATTCTAAACAAGGATATATGCCTTTCATGTGTCCCATCCCATATCTGATGTACAATGTATTTGTTTGTTTTTTAAGATAATCATTTGAAGACCAACATGTCATAAAACAGAGCTTCAATAAACTGATAATTTGTCATTTTGGCTCATTTGTATAAAAGTACATGTATAGGAAGAGCTACTGCAGGTAACTGAGGTCTAGCATCCAGATGGGCATGGTGTGGGAACACTGCATCAGGTCACTCGGTCTGGAAAATTTGGCATGCAACTTTAAAGATCTGTGTATGTATCTATCCTTGACCCTTTGATGGAATTTGTAGATACTGCAGTAGACTGCAGTGGTCCAACATATAACATATTTCTACCTTGTTATTTTCAACCGTCGAAGGGGTTCTGACACACACAGCATTTCATTATTGCCCTCCAATCATCCTGATAATATTGAAATACTGTTGAAAGAAGATAAAATTGAATGTAACCCATCTATCTATTTTCTCCATGAAACTGACTTAAAAACTTAGTATTTAGGTTAAGTTTCCTAAGAGTGTACAGTTTCACAGCACACAGATGGATTTTGCTGGTATTTGAATGTCTCATTTCCCTCCCAGTGGTATTAATTCATTTAATATTTTATCTTGCAGTATCATTACAAGATTTCTAAACAGCTTGTCACAGTTATACAGTTATTACCGTGAATGGCCAGCTTTCAACTAAAATAGGAAAAAAAAAACAGCATTGACCTTCTCATCGAATTGACCGTCTTTCGGTATTATGAGCATTCAAATATCCTAAAAGTATCATAAACAGGTGAAGTATACCATCATTGTCTTGCTTTCGTTCAAAAGGGAAGTAGAATAAAAAAGGACTTTGTGGTTATAGGTTATGCCCCCAAAGGAACTTTCGGCGGCATGTTAAAATCACATTTTCATCCATCTGGTTAGCCGTTACAAATCATGTCTCAGCGATAACTTAAAAGCAACTGAAGCAAATTAAATGAAACTCCACAGAAAGATGCAGCATAATGAGGCAGTGTGTTGCATACAAGGTCAAGGGTAAACAACCCGTCGAGATGTCAATTTTTGTCTCAAATCGTGTCTCAGCAATTACTTTTAAAATACTGAAGCAATTAATGAAACTTCATAGAACGATAAAGCGTAATAAGAAAATGTGTCACGCACAAGATTTGGGTTCCCACATTCAAGGTCAATGCCACAATCAGGAGTAAGAGGTCAAAGTGTGTCTCTGCAATAACTTAAAACCTGCTCAAGCGTAGTTTATCGAAGAAAGGTAAACCATAATTACACCCTCGGCATACGAAGAATGTTGAGGGATATTTAATTTTCGTCTTTCCATCCGTTCGACCGTCTTTCCGTTTGTTGGTTCGTCCGTTCGTTTGTCAATCCGTACGTAAGTTAACAATTTGCGTTAAAGTTTTGTGTTAAGATTTTTTCATTTGCTTCTATAGTCAGGACCTTGCTCAATGATGCTTAGTGTTTTAGCTGAGGATAGATAATAATATGTTTGCATCATCTACATGCTGCTGCTGCTGTCCTAAGTTCAAGGTCACAGACTTTGTAATTAGTACAATAGCATTAATAATTGCGTTAAAGTTTTGTGTTAATTTTTTTTCAATTGCTTCTATTATCCAGACCTTGTTCAATGATCTTAGTATTTTAGTAGAGGATAGATACTGATTAGTTTGCATCATGTAGTTGCTGCTGCTGTCCTAAGGTCAAGGTCACAGACTTTGAAAATAGTATAATAGCATTAACAATGTGTTAAAGTTTCGTGTTAAGCTTTTCTTTTTGCTACTAGGTTTACTTCTAGGTTGAAACTGATTAGTTGACATCGTCTGGATGCTGCTGCTGACTTTAGGTCAAGGTCACAGACATAGAAATTTATGTAAATTTGTATTGAAACTTTTTGTTAAATCTTTTTTTTTTGTTTTTTTTTGTTTTTGTTTTTTTTGAAAATTTTAAATGGGACCTTTTGGCTTTTGTCTAAAGGCCTTTGACTAGGTTTGTTATAGATTGTCCATCTGTCTTTCTGTTTGTTATTAACATTTCGTTTAAAGATTTGTTTGTATTAAGTGTGTTTTTATTAGGCGGTGGCGCTGGCCGGGGGTATATTTGAGGCCCTGCTCATTTGCTCTAGTGAGAATATATTCACACACAATATATATGTTCCCAAACCCAAGGTCAAGGTTACAATATGGGGTTATATCATGTCTTGGCATTTACTCAAAAAGTACCAAAGCAAACTTCTTTAAACTTCACAAAAAGATAAAACCTAATGAGAAGGTATGCCAAGCACAAGACAAAGGTTCCCACCCCAAGGACGAGGTTGCAGTCAGAGATCATGTGGCTTTCTCTTCATTAACTTAAAAACCACCGAAACAAATTTGATTTAGCTTCATGCAAAGCTGAAAAAAATAAGATGGTATGTCACAAACAAAATTAAGGTTCTATACTGCCCACGGTCAGGGCCTCATTCAGGGCTCAGAGGTCAAATCATGTCTTTGAACTGACTAGACACTACTGAAGCAAATTTTTCAAACCTCATAGAAAGGTTAAACATGATAAATGGTATTTTTTTTTTTTGCAAATTTTAGGATCCCATGCCACAATGTCAATGTCACAATCAGTGGTAAGAGTTAAGATTTCTATATACTAACTCGAAAATAGCTGAAGCAACATGATGAGAGGGTCATGCTCAAGATGCCCCATGTATAGTCTTCGACTTCTGAAGTGCATTTGAACACCACAGAAAATATTAGAAAATTGTGTCTGTAAGACACAGATGATGCCCTTGTGCCAACTAAAATGACCCACTTAATTGATAAACCTTTTTATATGAAACTCAGGGACATTTTATTGGTTAAAAGTTGGCTACTCACTGTTATTTACAATGACAAAACTGTACTGAGAATCTCATGATAAACTAAATATGCATTTCACCATGAATAGAGCTATGGGGCCTTTCTGTAGCATTTTACGTTCAACAGCAACGACTTTCTGTGAAATGAAATTTATACGGCGTAATTTGTTTCTTGATTCCATAGCTTACGTCACACACACCCACAGCATTTGTTATCATAGGCATAATGAAACCCTTCAAAATACGACATGTATGATGTTGATCCAGTATGCCCCATGATTTTGGAGAAAAATATGATTTTTTAAAAGTGGTGAGTTCACTGATGCTGAGTATGATAATATCGCTATAAGCAACTGTGAATCAAGACTCTGAATGCAAAAGCATTCTAGTACTACGGGCTCTTCTTTTCTTTTTCATACATATGCAAGAAAAACACCTTTATTCAGCAGGGACAGCTCATATACAACCTGGTAGCATTGTTTAACCCAGTTACTAATGGCAACACAGGTGATATGAGACAAATTGCATCAATAATTTTATCTGGGATAACCTTGCGCTTATCCTATGATAACTATCCCAGGGATAGCTATTCCTTGCTTAAACTTCTTTTCTGCAATCCACTTTAGTACTCAGTTCTAACTATCCCAGGATAAGCCTTAGTCAAGGGATAAATTAAAATAGTTTTGTGCAATCGGCCCATACACCCGTCTCTAGATTTGCCATGGCATTTTATCTTTTTCTACGGAATCTGGACAATTTTCCGCGAAAATCATCAAATTTGCCATAGTTTCCATAGAAAACTGCCATGAATTCTACGGAATAAGGAAATTTTCGTAGAAAATGTTTTCCATGGATTTTTTTTCCACGGAAATAATGGCACTTTTTCCGTAGTTTCTTTTTTTTTCCATGGATTATTGCTTTAACGCCACGGATTTCAGATTTTATGCCATGGAAAATGGACTTAGAATATTTTCAGAGCCAAAATTTAATGGAAAAAATAACTTAGCCAATTTTGAGAACGGAAAATAACTTAAACACCAGATTTAATGTTTTTGGAACTAATTTTTCGGAATAACTTCTAAAATATTGATCGAATGATTTTATGTCTATGATAAAAGTTATAGAGGACGAACTCCCCCAACTTTTCATAAAGGAATAAATTTTCAAAGTTCTATGGATTTTGCCCTAATTAGATGGAGGATTCAAACTTATAACAAAAACTAAGTCCGAACATGTCAGTCACACCACTGAAATGTAAATATTTACAAGGGTCTACAAGGGGTTTACCATATATGGAATTGTCTCGTGCAGATACCGAAGCGTTCAGCGTGAAGAATGACCAATAAGTGTTCTGTGTGGCGCAATAATATACCTTTGCATGTGGTTTAGTTGTCCGTTATGCAGTTCAGCAGGCGACATATCAACAAATTATTCAATTAAGGCGGGACTTGTTGAGATAGAAAAATGGTGCAAAGTTAGAAAGACGCCAGCTGCATCTAATTGCAGCATTGTTCAGAAAGTGTCACGAAATGAAACACATGTCAGAAATTGGCGGAGATCGTCCTCAATATCTTTTATCATAGACATATTTTCATTCGATCAATATTTTAGAAGTTATCGCGAAAAATTAGTTCCAAAAAACATAAAATCTGGAGTTAAGTCTTTTTTGCACTTGTAAAGAAAAAAAGAAATGGCTTTGAATTTCCTTAACAGTAAAAACAGTGTGAGCAAATGTAGGTCTTTTTAAGATTAAATATCATCAGAAAATACATAAATCTTCTTCATCATGCTAACACGTCTGTGTAATTTACACCTCCTTACAGCCCAATTTTATATATAGTAAAACTGGGGTTTACTGGGGTATAAAATTTTCTTATTTTTGCTCAAACATAGATCGTTATTACTCGTTAGAACAGCCTAATTGAGGCGGTTCTAACGTGTATCCACAATCTATGTTTTGAGCAAAAATAAAAAAAAATATCACAATTTTTCATCTGAATTTTTTCATTTTTACATCCGTGAAAAATAGCAGTATATTGCATGGGCGTTTCATCGTAATGATACTTGAGCCGTGTCATGAGAAAACATTTTGCATATGACAAAAACAAAGACGCAGATCAGCCTTGCAGTAACCGCGAAGCTGATCAGTGCCTTTGTTTTCGTTACATAGATAGTACAATCCCTCTTCTTTCTAAATCCGAAATTTCAAGCCTCTAGCCATCTTCTGTAGCTGTACAGCCTGGTTTGTGTCGGACCAGGTCGAAAACCAGAATGTTGGTTTTCTCACGACGCGGCTCAATATTATATCAATTGGGGATTTTCATATTTGAGCCATTTCATGAGAAAACCTGCTTTTTGTATATGCAAAAACCAATGGTGCAGATCGGCTCTGCGGTAACTGCACAGCTGATCAGCCTTTGTTTTTGCTATATGGATAGTACATTTCCTCTGCTTCCTAATTCCAAAATTTCAAGCTGCTAACCCAGTTTGTATCAGACATGGTTAAAAATCCCAAAGACAGTGTTTTTCATGACAAGGCTCAATTCTTGCCATGATACTTTTGGTGTTGTCAATGCCATTCAAATGTTAACAGACAATTCAGAAACTTAACCAAGCCATCCACAAAATGAGCTGCATCGTGGGCTTCAGGGTTTCTGATCAGATCCAACACTAACCAAGCTGCATCTCAGGAAATAGCTAGAGGCTTGAAATTTTAGATTTAGGAAGTAGAGGGATTATACTATCTACCGCTGTATGTAGCTTTTTGCATATGTGGAAACAAAGACCCTTTTTTGCATACATGTATATGCGAAAATAAGGCGCATATCAGCTTACTATGCAGCTGATCAACGCCTTTATTTTCACATAGTGTATGCTAAAAGCCGTTTTTCTCATGACGATGTGCTCTTATTTGAAACTAGCATATTCAGAGCATCAACTGAATAAAGGACTATGTGCATTAAGCAGGGTTTCTGGCCTCCTCTGAGGTCCAAAAATTGCGTTATTTTACAATTTCTCAACAGATTGTTTTATTAGATGACTGGCTCATATTAATTTGACTTTAACAGTTGCTATGGTTACAGAAAATGGCCACCAATATACGCTAAAATAGATAACATTTACTTTTGGACCACAAATTGGAGATTTTAAAGACAGTGATTTTAAAAATTAGCTTTCTGCACAGCTAAATACTAAAAAGATATTTTGTTTTATGTATCTTGTTATCATTCATCATTCATTTAAATATCTTATTGGTATTTGCTTTTGCTCTATGTTAGCTGCCTGTTGTTAAACCTCCAGATTTTGGCTCAAAATGATATTTTTTCTATTATTTACTTATGTGGCGGCCATTTTCTGTAACCAAAGTAACCATTTAAGTCCAATCAATATGAAATAAAAAACACTTGGACCATTCATCCAAAAATGACCAAACATAATGTTAAGTAACTTGATTTTTGGCTTCCAATGAAGCCACAGGTCAGTGCCTGCAGCCCTTTTTGAACAGTGCTTTGTTATTTTCAAAGTACCTAATACCTGTAAGTTTTAAATGATACCTAGTTTCTAAAGCTGAGCAACAAGCTTTAAGTCTTATTTGGCTGTGCATTCACTGAGAGACATTTGAGTGACACCGAGAAAACCTGCTTTCTTAGATAAGTGAAAACAAAGCTGCAGATCTGTCTGCAGTATCCACACAGGGCCTTTGTTTTTACTACATAGATTATACAATCCCTCTTTTTCCAACATCCGAAATTTCAAGCCTCCTGCCGTTTATATTTGTAATTGTACAGCCCAGTTTGTGTATGACCTGGTTTGAAACTCCAAAGACCGGTTTTGTAATGCAACAGCTAATCTATAATTTACAAGGTTCTATTGAAGTACTGATTTCCTTTATTTTAACAAGTTTAAGAAGTTTTTCAGTGCAGAATTTGTGTCTCTTCATGAATGTATAGATCTGAGAGCCGATCACATGGCCTTTCCTATCAAACTTATTTAGTTAATCTCTTTCTGTATTGTTCGGCATTCTGGTGATGATTCTATTTGTCTCCACCTCAAAGCTTATTAACACCTCGTGCAGAGTCACAGCTCTTTCAGCAGTCAGGCTATCACTGAAACATAAATATCATGTATTCAATTATTATAATCAGGGTTTAGTTTGCATCTGTTTTTCTTTGTATGTGACACCTAATTATTGGGCCTTGGTTTATCTATAAGCATGTAATCTCCTTAAAACTCTTATACACGGGGTGCAACGTAGGATGGTTTCAGTGGACAATTTTTTCGTATTTTTAAGATTATTATTTTTTGCTTTGTTGTTGGTATATATGACCTAGTGCACGCTGTGGAGGCTACGTATGGCCTTCCTTAAGTGTTAACAGCATCTGGAAATCTTTTCTGAAATATGAGTGATGCCCTTGAAACTGCAATTTGATAATAATTGCAGTTTCACGGGCATCACTCATATTTCAGAAAAGATTTCCAGGTGCTGTTAGCACATAAGAAATGTGAAATATAGTTTCCACATCGTGCACTAGGTCACATATAGCAACAACAAAGCAAAAAATAGTAATCTCAAAAATACGAAAAAATTGTCCACTGAAAGCATCCTACGTTGCACCCCGTGTTATAAGTAGATGTTATATTAGGCCAATGAAAAAAATGTCTTCTGCTGTTTCAAGCTTTTAAAAAACTATAAACAAATACGTAAATGTATGTGAATTGCTTTAAACATGTCCGTATAATGTAGGCCCCTTTACACTCCACTTTTATATAGAAAATTGGGGCTTACAGGGGTATACATTATTTTCTCTTTTTTGCTCTAAAACATAGATTTAGGGCACTCGTTTGCGCCGCCTCAGTGAGGCAATTCTAACGTGTACAGACAATCTATGTTTAGCCAAAATAAGAATAACATCATTGTTTATCTAAAAATTATCATTTTCAGCCCTTATAATAACTGCGTAGGCATGTTTGTGTACTGTGATCGACTCAATAGATAGATTTTAGCACAGCCGTACAAGCATAAGCATCTTTTTTCAAAGCACCTGATTATGGTACACGCTAGAACTGCCTAAAGGAGGTGGTTGAAAGATATATCCCCAATGGGGGGGGGGGGGGGGTGGTCAGCTAATCAGTAGTCAGTGATATTTAAGGCCAAAAATCAGTATCAATACCATTACAAAGGCCAAATATCAGTAATCGATAATTTTGATGGCTTAAATCGTTTAATTCTACATCCAAAAGATCAGTAGTCAGTAAAATTTTAGGCCAAAAATCAGTATCAATAACAAAAAAGCCCCAAAATCAGTAATCAGTTAACCCCCATCCAGACCCTCATCGGTGTTTTGAGCAAAATTAAGCAATTGTTGTTTTATAGCCGTAAAAATCTGGGTTATTTTCTTCATATTGTTCATAGGTATGCTAGCGATATGTGAGGGGATGCTTGTGATTGTACAGCGAAATGCTATTTTGTTCTGAAGATTAACATCTTCAAAATCTAACAGCAACGTACCTGTGATTCTATGGCTTTCGTGCGATGAAACGTCCATAACTCTATAAATTCTATGTGTTGTGGTTTTCTCACGGACAACAAAATTACACATTAGAGACGACGTTTTCCCATCCTTTATTCTATATAGTCTGCCGACAAAAGTTAGATGAACAAACGGGTCTTCTCTTCTAAAAATATCCCACTCAGCATTTCGCTGCTTAACTGTTATAGGATTACTTTTTGCCGTCCCGGTTAGAGCAGTTGGTAGCCCGTCCAGCGAAACGTTCGACAGTTGGTGGGTTCGTTGTGGGACATTTGTGATTTTTTTTCTACGGCTACTCTTTCTCTATCGCTGTTATGGTGTGCACTAAGTGCTGTTTGACCGATTAAGGCTGCCCTGGAAAATTGTGGTTAGGATGAATGACTGTCCCGACGTAACATCAGATGCTTGCCAATCAACCAATTAATCAATCAACCCATTTCTTTTTCACTACTAAGTTAGTATTCTTTCGGTTTGGCAAAAATGCATATTTACTACGAAGTTCACATGAAGTCACATTCAAAGTAACGAAATACACCGGTCAAGTGTAACCACTGCCTACACCAAAACCGGTGCTAACAACTTTTGATTTTCCAGTGCTCTGGTATAAGCGCCGCACTTTGGAGACACACTAATGGCTATATAGTCGAGCTCGAGTCCAAACGAGGTGTCATAACCACGAGGCTAAAAGGTCCGGACCAGTATACTTATATGCACCCTATATATTTATATACATTTGTACCCACAATGTATATTTACATAGTTTATTTTAGTATAAAATAAATTTCTGATTGCTTAAGTACTATTGTCTGTGTCATATCGTCAGAATCAGAATAGTTTACTGGTGAAACGCAAAAATGACAATAACTCACCAGGGCTTGGCCGAGGAAGATTAATCCCTAGCTCTCACAAGAGTATCATTGGATACGATAATTCAGACTACCCTTTTTTATCCCTTTGTTGACTCTTAGAGGTGTAAATTGTTTAAGGTATGGGCTGATCAATTATAAAGTTTGACGGTATGGGTATAAAGTACGAGCTGACTAAGAAAAAAAAAGAAATTAGAAAATTATGTACGGGTTAGGGAAAGTGCGAGTTTACCAGTATCCACACTGATCCCAGTATATTAAAGTCAAACCATTTTGATTTTCAGAGGCATATTGTTGTAAACAAACAAACAGACAAAGTTAACAAACAAAACCTTTATCCATATAAGTGCAACAGGCTACACGCAGGTAGCATAAGTGCATATCAATAAATGAGAACAAACTATATAAGAGGATGTATGAGAGGAGTTACTATGAAATTTAATCTGCTCATAAATACTGAAATACTATAGCCAAAATGAATGGAAATTTTAAGTTTAAATCACCAAAGCCAGTCATTTATTCTGCTAATAATTGTTAAAATTTATGCAGAACGAATTTCATGTTCCGCTGAGTTGAGCATGAAAAAAAAAAGTTTTATAACCCTATGGTCAGGTCTATACATCAACACACAAAAACAAACACACGATATCCCTGTCCAAGCCATATGGATTAGCCTTTTGTCAAATCTGTATTCGGTACTTCAAAAACTGAGGGTGAGGTTGGGCCCGTAAAACTAGTTTAAGCCCCCCCCCCCCCAGTAATTCATTACTGACCGTTCCAAGGCGGTTGTCTTGTTTTGGTTCTCTGTTGCCTGTTTTTGGTGTCAGAGTTTCGGTGACGTTTCACCTTACGTGTGTTCATATTATTTTTAGTTCTGTTTCGGTTGTTGAGTGGCCCCCTGTTAGGAAATAGCTGCTCACTTGGTTGACCATATGTTCTCTTTGTATTTTGAATATTTGTAATATTAATTATTTCCCGTTTTGGTTTTGAGGGCTGGAGTTGGGTTCTGATTACTTCAGTTCCTGATCTTTGCATACCTTTTTGCTTTTTACCGCGGGTGTGCGCACTTATTGGCTAGTTACATAAGCTGTTAACTGTCTCTAAGCGTATGCAGATGTCTTAAAAGCAGTTCCAATCACTGTTGGTTTTCACAAAGAAAGAGATTTGAACAACGCTTAAATGAACTGGATAGATAGATAGATAGATAGATAGATAGATATATAGATAGATAGATGTGTAGGCAGGTAGGTATGTATGGGTAGGTAGGTATGTAGGTCGGTAGGGGGATAGAGGGAGGTAGGTAGATCTCACTATACAGATATACCCTTCTGATATATATCCAAGTAACATCTGAGCCAATTAATTAATCTGAATCTGCCAGATACTCCATACACCTCAGGGAGAGTATTACATTGAGTGCGTGTGGAAATGGCCAAAAGAAAAAAAGAAAAAAAAAAAAAAGAAAAAAGTGAGAAGGAGAGAGGCGATTGTAATTTTCCGTATAAAATCATTAGAATTTTGAATTTTGGTCCGGTTGTGTGGTTTTGGAAAGTTGTGGAACTAGTATTCATGGGTAGCTTACTATAGGTAGATGTGATGAGAATGATAAACAATGGAGATGGATGATGTGATGAAGATGGTAATGAGGGTGATGGATGTTGTGGATTTTAATGGAAGTGTAGAGCCAACCAACTGGCCCGGAATGATTCCAGGTCTGGGCTGGCGATCAGGTAAGGAGGAGGTCATTCCAGAGTCTTGCTGTTCTAGGGAAAAACGAATACATGTGAGCATTTATTCTGGAGAAAGGAATTGAGAATTTGTTACAATATATCACCACACTCTTATCTCCAACCACATAGTAGGAGGTATTTTTGCTGACCTTTAAATGCATAAATGCTAACTACTTTGTGTGGCTACTGTAGGTGATTATACACGTGTACCTTTGACCCAAACGTTTTGGGTCTGAGTGTTATATGATGCACTCAGTTCCACAGATTAACATCTTTTCCAGTAATGTGGTCCATTCCGGAAAACGAACGCTTCCTTAAATATCTTATATAGAGTCGATTCGTCTAATGTCGTACGGTTTTGGACGCCATCACACACTGCGTTGCCGTTTTTAGCGCCTACAGTGGTCGTTCCCATTACAAATCACGAGGAATATCTCTGCTTTGTTCATACTGCAGTTATACATACGTCAGGGGCAACTAAAATAGCTCAGAAAGCAATAAATCGTTCTGGGGTCACATAGGCTAATGTCGTACAGTGGGCGGGAAATGTCGTACACCGAAGAGAGTAATTCCGTACGTCGATCAGCAACAAAAGGAGACAGTCCCTAACTGTCCCTTAAGTGTCCTGATATGGCAGACTATTTGCTTTTCAATTCCATTATGCTGTGACACTCTTCACATGACAAAAACAATAATAATAAACTATATTGTAGGGTTCTGAACGCGCAGAATGTGAAGACAAAAATAATAATAATAAACTATATTGTAGGGTTCTGAACGCGCAGAATTACAATTGGGGATTGATGAGATGAAATAATGATATTTTATGTTGGGGTAGAGTACTAACATAGCAGAGCACCAAAAGCTGAATACGTAAGTCCCGTAGTGTAGTGTAGGAAGTGAAAAAACAAAAACCTGAATATAGTGGGGCTGAATTACATGTATTTTGCATGGGCAAAAGTACTGGGGTGGATAGGGTTTTGGTAAAACAGGACAGATGAGAGCATGTGGCTATCAGACTTATATTACTACTCGAGCGTTATCTGCATTACCAGCTACACAAACCATTGTGGAAATATCAAATATCATCTCATCTGATCCAAGTACCAAACATTTTAATCCATTCCCAATCTTACTCCTCATATTTTGTGCACTGCCAATTTACCATTCCCGTTTTATCCTAACATGAACTATCATTCTTAATGTATGTACTTCCCTACCTCACTTAAGATTTCCATTTATCCAGTCTGTCTTTCCTTTCATTACTTCGTCAGTCTAAATGACATTAACCTACCCGCACTAGTATGAACTAACGTGCCTCTCACATTTGCCCAATCTTAGTCAAATGCATTCGAACTTCAACAAACCTACGTATACCAACCTAGGAGACCCACCATGTCTACACCCTACCCTACGCTTCCTTTTCTACAAATCATCTCCCTATCATATTATGTCTCTACTTTCCTAAAACAATGACCCTATGATAGCCTCTGTTATGTCAGGTGTGTGGCCCTCTCCACCTTACCCTGTAACAAGTCTGATATAGCAACCTTCAACACCAGCTTAATTCTAGTAGCCAGTAACCAGTTACCTGATGAACCCCCATCTCATCATATCCCTTACTTTATTCTACCTACTAAGTATCGTAAGGAGATGGGTTAGGAGGTCATTTGTAAGTATTTCATGAGTACTCACAACATGCACACTGCATACAGGAGGTTCTAGTACACGATGACACCACTGTACGAATTTACCCTCCAACGAAAAATAACGCTATTTTGAAGGAGTCTAATTTCGTACAGGTTTTATATGGCGAACTATGTAACTTAGGAGACTGACCAAGACATTTTATTTGCATTAAAATCGTATTATTGTTTCCTAAGGACAAGTTTAGAGGGAGACGTCACGCTAAAGTTCACTGGAAAAGCAAGTAGTAAGGGTTGTCAGACGACACCATCCTTGTCGAAGGGCCCATTCAAATTGTCTCGGAACCAATGGATTCAGTTCTATTCACTGTACCATACGTACTGACCAATCGAAACGTAGTTGACAAACGGGCATATAATGGTGAAACCGGACACTGTAGTCGTTGAAAATAACGACACTACAACGGGTTGTTCCATGCAGGAGGAAAATGCATGAGAGACGGACGTTATTGCGGAAAATTTGATGGTGTACGAAATTACCCGAGTGTACGAAATTAGGCGGATCGACTCTATAGTATGTGTAATTCGTTTTATGGAGACTCAATGAAGGGAAACAAATTATTCTATTCTATTCTCTATTTTATTAACGAAACTCATTGGCTGATAAATCACGTGCCGGCATTTGACCAATCAAATCGGTACTTTTGAACTTTGCGCGCGCCTACAACTACATCCGCCATTTTTTTGGAATTTTTCCCACCGCTCAGAGATAAGTTATAAATCTGAAGTAATCTTACTACAACATGTCTCAAAACATGTATGCGTTAATGCTTTGGACCAACGATGAAATGCGAACGTCAGTTCACCATCTGAAACATATCATCAGTCCCAAAAAGCCTTGGAATGAGTACAAGACCGGTGATATTGGAACGGCCAAGTACCATGGAGTGGATTTTTTCAGAGCCAAAGGTTACAAGGGGGACTGGGCGTTTAAAATCCTAGCCCTTGGAGGTAAGTTATTGATCATTTTTCTGGTGGTTTCTGGTTTACCGGGCGCAGAGGTACGCCGTATGACAAAACACTAGTCTGATCAATCACATTCGTTGTAATCGTTGTAATCCAAGCCCTTAATGGCCGAAGTATTACACACAGATGCTACCATTTCTTACAAATATGATGGCTGCACCAGTTTTCGGGGGGTTAACATTTCCTTGCAACAAAAAAACTGTGTGATAAACAAAGATCACAAACTAATAGTCTATGCGTACATAAAAATATGTGTTCAGTAATATGCAACTTACATTTCTTGTCCGCATGTCTCCAGGTTTACATATTTGAGCGAATCCAAACAGATGCTCCGCTGAATCTGCTCTCCGAAACTGCCCCAGTTTTCGGGGTACGTTTTAGAACTCGCCTGCAAAGTGCATCATCTGCAGATCCTAATGGTAACAACTGTCGTCGTGAGATCTGCAATTCTTTAGGACGTAGAAACGATCTTTGAATTGTCAGAAAAAAAAAGATTATTGAATAAATCGCCGGGCCATCTTTGTCGGTACTTTCAGTTAACTTCTCAGTTTTTCCAATATGGCCGCTTCCATGGTCACCAACGACGACGTCATGTATGACGTCAAAACTAACGTGCTCTCGCGCGTCAATTAGTGAATGATGAAACATGCTGATTCAACTTTCTGTTTGCAAAAAGTAATCATTTTAATACGTCCCTGACTAGAGGAGCGGTACAATATATTAGAATACCCCGAATTCTGGAGCACCCCGAAAACAGGTACATCGACCATATAAATTAGACCATCCAAAATACATGTTCATCTACGTAAATCGCTGATTAGGGGTGTGGGGGCTTGCCCCCAATAAGTAAGTTTAAAAGTAATCTATTGCGCCCGGTAAACCATATTTCCCCCTAAATGGCCAAAAACCTGATATGTTTTTTTTTAAAATGAGGGACCGTGGCATGTGAATTCACCATATTTACATTAATGGTGGTGGTGGTGGTGATTCTTTTGCCAATTTAACACTCACTGGCTATATACTCTAGGTGCTTCAATTAATTTGCTGGTTCTCTGGTACACAAACCCCCCCCCCCCCGCCCCCCCCCCCCCCCCCCCCAAATAATTTACCTGGTTACCTGGATTTCCAATATTGATTTTTTGCACATTGGGAACAACATTTGGGATGGGCCATTCTATCTTATGGTACTGAGTCGATCATTTACTGATCATCACCTCAGGTGTGGTGGGTGGCTAAATTTTGAATTTAAGCCATTAAGCCATTACAACTATTTACAAAAAAGAACAGTACTCGACTACTCGTCCATTCACAAAATAAAACGAAGACGAAGTTTCATGAACATTGATATGATCATATCAACTCACTGTTAATTCAGGCTAGGCTTACTGCTTGATCTATTCATTTACAAAAAGCAAACATGAAGCTAAATAAACTTCCCCAGGCTTGCACTTTTGACCATTCATGCCTTTAACCGGGCCATAAAAATGGAAAACAGACTTTTCACAGCACATTCTGTGGGGATGGGTTCTAGGTTAACTGCTGAAAAAAGGTGACGAGGCTTCACCGAGCATCATTTTGGCCGGTCGAGCTCTTTTTGGTGAAAATGCTCATGACTCTTGAGCCTCATGGTATATTTGGTTCAAATTTTGTATACTTGTGTTTCTTAACATTGTCCAGCTGGCAGCCACTGGTATGAAAAAAGGTGACGAGGCTTCGCCGAGCATCATTTTGGCCGGTCGAGCTCTTTTGAAAATTTGAACCAAATATACCATGCGGTTCAAGAGTTATGAGCATTTTCACCAAAAGAGCTTGACCGGCCAAAATGATGCTCAGTGAAGCCTCGTCACCTTTTTTCATACCGATGGCTGGACAATGTTAAAATACATAAGTATACAAAATTTGAACCAAATATACCATGCGGTTCAAGAGTTATGAGCATTTTCACCAAAAGAGCTCGACCGGCCAAAATGATGCTCGGTGAAGCCTCGTCTTCTTTTTTCATACCGGTGGCTGGAAAATGTTAAAATACACAAGTATACAAAATTTAAACCAAATATACCATGCGGTTCACAGTGTTCACACTCAATTTCTAAATTGCGGGTTTTCATACCCCCAATTAATGAAATCTGCGGGTATGAAGCTGAAATTTGAGGGTACAACGTAGGGAAGCAAAATAAAACAAAGACAACATGCTGGAATAGCTGTAAATTAGCTGTTTTTAAAAGGAAATTGTAAAAGTGACTTAGTGTATGCAGATACATTAATTCAAGTATAAAAGGCAGTTAATTTCAGCTGTGCCATAACCGTATGTAGCAGACGCTAAGTCACTTCATCAAGGTCGTAGTGAAAAGGGCTAATTACCGACACAAATATCACGGAAATTTCCGTAAGAATTTACTCATTACGAAATACAATACACTACTATTAGCGAGGTGCTGGATATTACCAGTTTACTGGCTTCCGTTATTGTAACAATCTTCAGTGTGAACCGGATACCAGGCACTTGGCAACGCATAAATAAACTGCGGTACTATTTTTAGAACGCACATCAAACGCTTTTTCCGGGGAAAAAGTAAAAACGAGCAATAAAAACAAGTAAACAAATAAAAAGCTAATCAAAATAGCAAACCCAGCAATGAAATCCGATGAGATTTTATTTTTATTTTTCCTAAAAAACGTGCGTGAATTCAATGCACGTGTTCGGTAAAAAATTTATGCGCGATTTTTTAAATCTTTGCGTGAATCACGCACAATTCTACGTGAATGGGAACACTGGAAACCACTGGACCATTTTCAACCAAATTTTTGTATGTAATTTTTGAGGTACAAGAAAATGAAAATTTATTAACATGATGCTGGTCACATGACCAAGATGGCTGCCATGCCCATATATGGTATAAATTCTTTAAAAAAATATTGTTTACAGGAACCAGTGGGTCGATTTCAATGAAACTTGGTATGAAGCATCAGAAATTCAAGTTCATTATATTTTGTTCAAATGATAACCCTGTGTTGATCTTGACATATTTTACAGCAAGGTCAAACTTTGCAACTTCGGCTTTTATATGGGAAAATGTGACGATGGATACTTTAGAAATTATTGCATCCTGTGACCAGGAATTTGGTTTATCATGTAAACTACAGTGATTTTATTTGGCATTTTGGGAAGCTACCTTTTCCCTTACATTTGGGAAATTTATTCAAAGAATTTGGGGAAAAAATCTCAAAAATACACAAAATTGGGAAAATAAAGACCATTTTTGGATTGGGAATGACTCCCTTGTAAGGAGGTAAAAATGGCCAAATAAAATCACTGAACTAAATGATTAAATGATGAAGGATTATGAGTAATTAAGTTCAGTGTTTGCTCTAGTCATTTTAATCAGGTTTTGTATGATTTATGCTTATACTAGGCTCAGATATCAGGTGAGCGTTTACAGGACCATTGGTCCTCTGGTACTCTTGCATGATGCATGTTTTATGCATTTAAAGTTTATTTCTTTATTTTGTAAATCTTTAGAAACCAGAAAGGAGCTGGACCCTGAAGTAGTTACATGTATTGATAAGGACAAGGCAAAATCTGGTAAGAACTTTTTTTCTAGTTTATAAATTATTTGAGCCGCGTCATAAAACCTGTCTTCTGGGTGTCCGACCAGATCTGACACTCAAACCAGGTTGTACAACCACTACCCTTAGCAAAAAGAAATGCATTTAATATCTATTCAGTGTCCATTTCTTTTTAACCATTAATTTTTCATTGATTCATCATTTCATTGCAAGGCTTAGCAATGGAAAGTTTCCATGAAGGCAGTTAGTATTAATCATTGAACTTCCATTGGATCGCCCTTATTGCAGCATTGGACCACCATTGAAAATGGACGAAATATGCAAATTAGGCTGCTATTGAAATGACATCATGGAAATGGTGAAACAATAATTTCCATTTTGCATGGAAACATTGAAATGACATCATAAAAATGGCTAAAACATTAGTTAAAATGGTTTGCCACCATTTAAATGATGCATTTATAGTGATGAAATAATACTTTTCTCATAGCATGATCATGTGCTATATTCTAATAAAATTTATCTTATGTAAGCAACTCGGACAAGCCTGCAAATTTGCACAATCTGTAAAGTGTCCTTGTTGTGCATTCTGTGTGATAATAAGACTCCAAAAGTCCTGTATGAAGATACTAACAAAGACCCTGAACCCTTGCTGGATGCAGCATAAAGTACATTTTCCAGAAGCACTGACAAAAACCTTAAAATTTGGTAAATATGTACCAGAAGAATTCTGTTGCTTCAAGCAACTGTTGCTTCTCTTCATTAAAAAAATAAAATAAAAAATACCATAAAGATTTCAACTATCTCAGAAAATAGTGCAGACCCAGATCAGATTGCTCGTAAATGAACAATCCAGTGGCGGATCCAGAGGGAGTTCGGGGGGTTCAAACGAACCCCCTTCTCAGCCCAAATTATCTGATTTTCATGGGGAATTTCAGGGAAAATTGGTCAAACTGCATAAATCGAACCCCCTCAGCTAATTTGAACCCCCTATTCAAAATTCCTGGATCCACCCCTGCAATCTGATCAGGGTTTACATTGTCTGCCGTTCCCGCTTCATCTTCAAATTCAAACTGTTCCATATTTAAGACAGCTATGGTAATCATTTTAGGTGTTCGATTTTTATCATTTTTACAGAGTAATGATCATTTATGGTTACACTTCTTTTAATTAGTGGAACAAGCAGTATAAAAACAAGGTGCCCTTAAATTTCCAGATCTTTACAAAGTATTTGTACAAATGTTTCATGTTTGCTGGGGCAGTCTGATCTGGTTTTGCACTGCACTGGCAGTCTGATTAGATTCTACACTATTTGTTCAGGAAGCAGTCTGTTCAGAGTCTATAATGTTTGCTCATGGCAGCCTTGATATCTTATTTGTTTCTAGTACAAACAAATAAAAATAATGCATTAAGAATGTCAGATGTAATTTGCAGGGTTACTAGTAAAAGATAACAATGCTTGATTTATGTTAGCACTAGCAGACCAAATTATATCTTTTGCTTTCCATTTGAACAGTCAGAAGGCCCAGATCAGTAGTCTAACCAGCATGTCAAAGTTTTGCTTGGGCAGTCTGATCCAGGTCTGCAGTGGTGTACACTGTTTGCTTGGGGACAGCTTGAGCATGGTTTACAATGTTTGCTTGTGACAGTCTGATCAGGGTCTATACTGACAGTCAGATCTGGCTGTACACAGTTTCTGTCGCCCAGCAGTCAGATCAGAGTTTATACTGTTTGCTGGGACAATTCTACACTATTTGTTCTGGCAGTCTGGTCTGGGTCTGCACATATTGCTCTTTGCTGTCTGGTTGCTATGGCATATCTACCTTAATAATGATAAGCTCTAATTAATTGAGTCACAGCACATGAAAAGAAGCCTGATGTCACATGCAAACAACAAATACTACATATAAGACCATCCTGCACTTAGATGCAGATTTGCAGACTGATCAGAGCTGCTGCCTTTTGCTATATGTATTCTTCCAGCATAGTATTTTTTTAGATGACAACTATGCATACAAGACAAAAGACAAAAAAAAGACCTTATAGTAACTGGTCCATTTTCACTATGGGATTTTAGTGTATTATATTTTATTGGAAGAACACAATGGTAAGAATTCTAATGATTGGGACAGACAGGGCTGAGCAGAAGATGCCAGCCATGATCAGACTCACCAGGAATTAAACTGCTTTCCATTCCATTTGCATCTTCTGAACACATATCACTGCTTTGTAAGCCCAAAGTGTCCCAATTTTAGAACAATTTTGGTAATTTTTCTAGGTGTCTGTATTTTCAGACTTTTTCATTATGTTTTTAAAAATTAAAATCTAAAACTCTGGCACTCATAAGTTTTCCAATGTCATAACTGTTTTAAATCATTGGTTCAATGAATAAATAAAAGATACATCACAAGATATGGCAACCTGGGTGAATAATTACAACCACATATCAGAAATATGTTATAGTGATACAGAGCAGAGGAATCTGCCATTAGCCAAAAAGTAAAGCATGCAAATTTTAACTACAGAAACTTACTTTGCTGAAATCCTGTAATTTTTTGTATTACTTCACATACTGTGCAAGATCCATTTATTTATTGTCCAGAATATATTCCAAAGCCTCAAAACGTTAATAAAACTTTATGCAAGAAAGTTTGGTTAAAACATACAACTGTTTTAAAACTAAGCTTAATAATTGCGCCAAAATTTTAAAACTAACTCTGGTGTACTGAGAGGCTGACAGGAAATTACTGATATATAGTTATTGCTATAGAAACCACATTCTTTCTCTAGCCCCAAACCTTGATAATTACCATTTAAGGCCCATTTCCCTGTCAATCAAATTCAATAGAAAATAAATGGTTCATATAATATCATTTTGTCATGGTAGACATTTCTGTTTAGAGCTAGAAAATAGAAAATTAATTGATAAAAAATGGCATAGCTGTATAAAATCCCCATTTTTATAGTATTTTCTGCGAAAATGGAAATATAATTGCCTATTTGCAATGGTTTTAAGGAACAGGTATGAAATTTAACTTGTTAATAAAGAGTGTAACAATGGAAAATGGTGAAACCATGGTGAACTAATAGCAAATCAATGTAAAAAATCCATTTCTTTTTGCTAAGGGTAGATGCTTGAAATTTAGGATTAAGGAAATAGAGGGATTGTACTTTCTATGTAGCCAAAGCAAAGGCACTGATCAGATGTGTGGCATTTCTTTCAAACCAAGGCCTCCATTTTTAGCTCACCTGGCCCGAAGGGCCATAGTGAGCTATTGTCATACCAATGCGTCCGGCGTGCGTCGTGCATCGTCACACAATGTGTCCGTCAACACCTAAAAACAAATATTCAAACATCTTCTTCTGTAAAACTACTGGTCCCATGGTTCTCAAATTTCACATGGAGCATGACCTGACTCCAGGGTCTCAGAATTGTAAAATTGGGTCAGGTTGAAAATCCAAGATGGCCGCCGTTACTAAAAATAGCAAAAACAACAAAATAAACTTCTTCTCCAGAACCACTGGGTATATTTGTCTGAATTTTGGCATGGAACATCAGTAAAACCTTAGTATTCAAAATTGTAAAAATGAAAAAAATCTGTAGCGGAGTTTTGTCACAGTGACCTACTTTCTGTTTATGAGTGTAATTTTGCTCAAATGCCAATGTCAAAAAAGGACCTACCGTATTCGCCCCATTTACCGCACGGTGCGCTTAACTTTTTCAAAATTGCAACAAAAAGGTGTGATAAAAAACGTTTCTAATAACCGCACACTCAGAACGAAAAAAACAACAAACGAATAGTCGAAATAGTCGGCAATACTGATCGGGGTGTTCGAAGTGTCATGAAAATATTTAGTGTTTGAACTATTTGAATTGCCGATTTCCGGGAGAAAAAACGATCTCATGTCAAATTATATCTCATACCTCTCAGTATTAAATATGTCCTCATTATGCATGTACATGTATTTCATTCTCTTCATCCTTTTTCAATATTCCAAATAAATATTCCGAAAGAAAGGAAAGTATTTCAACACATTTACGATGACCTAATATGATATGTGATTGTTTAGTCAGGTAAGTTTGTCAGTGCTCTGGCTATTCACCGCAAGGGGTCTGCTTTAAATTCACGGGCTGCTATTAATAATAACACACACATTCTAATTCTGGAAGATGCGGTCCTTTTGATCTTCGCTATTTCTGTCTGTCCTATATTACGTCCAAGGGTGCAGAAATACTGGCTATGTGTCATGAGAAAGGTACCGTATTACATGCGCAAACAGCAAAGCCTTAGACCAGTCTGCGCATCTTAAAAAATTATTCTGCAAACTATCGGCGAATCCTGGAGATGTTCGCAAATGCACTGTATGATGCGGGTGTTTGCTGATCGAATGTGTGCTGAGGCCCACGGGCCAGCTCTGCCAATGATAAACCTATCCTATGGCTACCGCAAACTTTGTTTAATTGCACAGACCATGCATATGCGCAGGCTGGTCGCTTCGTTCAGTTTGCACATGTATTCAGACTGATTTTGTCTGGAAACTAGAGTTTGTCGTTATAATTTATTTCTTTTGCAACCCGGGTTTCTCATCTGTCGTTCATGTATCTTTCCCAACGAACTTTGGCGCACGTGCACATTATCGCTATATATGACAAGAATTGCTCTTGAGAAATGGCGCCTTTTCGCATGTACGAAAGGCAAAGACTCAGTTCAGCCTGCGCACCCCCGCAACGTCATAACTTCGTAAGCTCGATCCTTCTCGGATCAACATGTACATTCCCATTGTTGATGCAGACAGAGAATACGCTAATCAGACGGCCCAGATGTGTAAGCTGATCCAAGTCCGCTGTTCGCACTCGTACACATCATAACGCTTCAGCCAACTCCGTAAATATCGGCGAGGATGCCCGACCGATAGAGTTGCTCTCTTCGCACATTGCGTCGGGAAAAAAACTGAAAGCACTGTCGCTGTTGAAACAGTCATGGTAAGTTGAACTTGATGCATTTTGTGAGTTTCAAAAGGGAAAAGCAGTGTGCGCTTGTGCATTTTTTTCCGGGAATGGCCTTGGTGTGCGGTTATAGGGGCATGTGCGGTAAATGGGGCGATTACGGTATTTAAACAACTTCAAACAACTTCTTCTCTAAAACCACTGAACCCATGGATCTCAAATTTCACATGGAGCATGACCAGACTGCAGGGTTTCAAAATTGTAAAATTGGGTCAGGTCAAGAATCCAAGATGGCCGCCATTACTAAAAATAGCAAAAACAACAAAATCAACTTCTTCTCCAGAACCGTTTGGTATATTTGGTTGAAAGTTTGCATGGAACATAAATGGGGCCTTGGTATTAAAAATTGTAAAAATAATAAAAAATCTACAGCGGAATTAGGTCACAGTGACCTACTTAGCGTTTACAAGACCGATTTTGCTCAAATGTCAATATCTCAAGAAAATGCAACCAATTCTGACCAGATTTGGTCAAAAATGGTTCTTGAATGGAATTATTTCAATTTTGTGCCAGTTGACTATCCAAGATGGCCACCATGGGGGCTGTTACTAAAAATAGCACAAAGATAAAAATGACAATTACTCAAGAACCCTTGAATGGAATTGGACCAATTTTGTGTCAGAATGTTCCTTGCATGAAGCCGTTTCCATTAATTGCAATTCGGCATTCCAAGATGGCCGCCATCTGGTGTTACTAAAAATAGCACAAACATAAAAATGACAATTACTCAAGAACCCTTGAATGGAATTGGACCAATTTTGTGTCAGAATGTTCCTTGCATGAAGTTGTTTCGATTAATTGCAATTTGGCCAAGATGGCCACCATCTGCTGTTACTAAAAATAGCACAAAACATGAAAATGACAATATCTCAGTAACCGCTGAATGGATTTTGATGAAATTTGTGTCAAAATGATTCTTGCATTGAGATGTTTCAAAAATATCTAACTGTAGACCAGTCATATTGGCCTCTGTTACTAAAAATAGAAAAATGTGAAAATTAGAAAATGTCAATGGAATTGGGCTCATTTTGTTTCAGAATGTTCCTTTCATTAAGCTTTTTCGATTTTTTCCATTTTGGCATTCCAAGATGGCCGCCATCTGCCGTTACTAAAAATAGCACAAAACATGAAAATGAATATATCTCAGTAACCGCTGAATGGATTTAGATGAAATTTGTGGCAAAATGATTCTTGCTTTGAGGTGTTTCAAAAATTAACAAATGGGCATGTTCAAAAAAAATGTGACCGAAGCATTTCAGAGCATTTTAAAGAAAACAGGGCTTTAATAGTACATTATTTTTGTTGCTGAAGATGTATCATGTCGCCTTGAAGATACCTGCCAAAAATCATTAAAATAGTTTGAGTAATGAAAAAGTTACGGTCAAAAATATAGCCAAAAAACTCAGGAGTGTAACGCTTTTTGTGTGACATTTTTTTGATTACTGAATTTTCTGCTTGCATTTTTACAAAACTCTGCCTGTTATCATACTTATTAGCCATCTGTTTGACTTTCCAGTCCTTTGGGCTACATGAAAATGTAAGATGTATGTCCTTTCATCATCACCCATGGAAAAAGTAAGGCTAAACTCAACAGCACTATGCTGAATTTCTGGTGCACCAAAAAAGAAGAGGTTCTCATGTAAATGGATGTCATTTTTATATTTGATGCTTCTAATCTCTATAACATGGTCTGAAACATTGAATAAACATGGTATATTGTATTGCAAATTTTTCAGTTGCTGTACCAGCATCCATCTCAGAATGTAAACAACTTCTTTTTAAGTACCCCTTGAACTCAGGAGTGTAACATTTGACATTTGGAACCCCATAACTTTTTCTAGGGATAGCTTTAGTAAACTTCCATGCCATGTATGAAAAGTCTTTGACCCATCATGGTAATTGGTACACAGGAAGTCTTCATCTTGGCTCTTATTTTCTTCCTATATAGCACTTAAGCCACTCAGGAGTGTAACACATTTTTGAAAAAGACAAAAATAGCTTATTTCTTTACCACAAACAGTGTTATTTTCATTTATTAGGCACATAAATGAAGACCAAGCCCCCCTCAAGCAATTTTGGAACATAAATTTAACTTCTAAACGTAAATAAAGCTGTACTGCCATGAAACTGACCAAAAGTTGAAGATTTTGAGATTCCACTTTCTTCATATTTATCAATATGAGACATTTCAAATAATATCCTTACATGACTATCAAGTGTTTTGTAAAAGATAATAAGATAAAAGTGACCAAGATAATGATATTATGTGATTTAATTTGGGTTTTGCTACGACATGTACTGTGCAAGGTGTTACACTCCTAAGCACTTTAAATTTAATGCTATTTTGGACACTTTTTCTTCCCCTACATCAACATATTTGGATTATTCATGCTAAATATAATGTTTCCAACATCTGAAAATGTTTTTTGATGCAGTGCCATCTGTTTTGACAAGATTTTGAGGTTAATGGTATTTTAGGCCGGGACATTTTCTACTGATTTATAATTGTGACCATCAGCTTCTGAAATCGGTATGGAACTTTATTTCTGTAATGTCTTTTGTAAACAGGTAATGATATTCAGGTAAAGAAAACTGTTCAATTTCCAAAAGAAAGAGTGAAGAAGAAATTAATTAAATTCAGTATTTGCTTGATTTGTGTGCATTTAGACAGCTGAATAGCATATATATTGTGGCATACCCAAGCATGAGTTCATTGAGCTGAAAGGTATGATTTTGGTTTTTTGCTATAGCAATGAGTGCAATTTGCATTTATAGTGAAGACAACATCATAATGAAATCTAAAGGCAGAATATTCCACTTTATTTACAGTACCAACAAATGGCTGAAAAGTGTTACACTCCTGAGTAAAAAAACAAGTTTTCTTGTTAAAGAGGCCAATAAATTTGGAAAAAATGATGTTAACAACATGCAGTCAGTGTTACTTTACTGCATAGAACACTTAATCAATGATTTAAGTTCTTGTGATGCTAATTCCAGCAGTTTGAAAATAATACTCAGGAGTGTAACACATTTCTTGAAACTTTTAGCACATTTTTGACATAGCATCACTACTACCAGTATGTTTTTATATCAACAATCATTCTCTAGATTAGTTTTCTATTTATATGTCATCATCCCAATGCACATTTTATTGAGTCACAGCCAAGTGAAGAGAAGATATGGAAGTTTTAAAACTCTACTTCTAAAAAAGTGTATCAAAATGTAGTTAAAATTTAAGTTTGTATTTCATTCAGGGGTTTCTGATAGAAAACAGCACTTATTTACATAATTTGGAAGTGCCCTGCATCAAATAATAGAAACTTAAAGTGATATGGTCATGATTTTAGCTTCCAAAGCTTTCATAAAATTTGGCCATTTTAACAGATTTTTGGTGTAAATCTCTTCACAAAAATTGTCATAAAAATTTTATTAGTAATGCTATTATTAAAATTTATACAGTTTTGTAAACTGTAAGCATTGTAGATAAATCTGGAATAAAAATCAAGCCTATGGCAGAGTGTTTATTTTTGACCTCCGATGTCACACTTTGGTCACTTTTTTTTTGAACATGCCCAAATATAGATACGTCAAGTTGGCCTGTGTTACTTAAAACAGCAAAATGTGAAAATTGGAAAATTACTATGGAATGGACCAAATTTGTGTCAAAATGGTCCTTGCATGAAGGCTTTTCGATTTTTTGCATTTTGGCAATCCAAGATGGCCGCCATCTGCCGTTACTAAAAATAGCACAAAACATGAAACTGGCAATATCTCAGTAGCCCCTGGATGGATTTTGATGAAATTTGTGGCAAAATGATTCTCGCATTGAGGTGTTTCAAAAGTAAATAAATAAAGACCAGGCAAGCTGGCCTCTGTTACTAAAAGTAGCAAAATGTGAAAATAAGAAAGTCTCAGTGGAATTGGACCAATTTTGTATCAGAATGGTCCCATTGCATAATAGCCAGGTGAGCGATATCAGGCCCATTTGGGCCTCTTGTTCAGATATAATTAAGGATGTTGCTTTTCTAAAGAATAAAGTCACAACTTTGTTTTGATTTCGTTGTGTAAACTCTAGGTAATACCAAGTCTGTCTCAGTCCTCATCCTGTGTAAGCAACATGTAGCAATGAACAAAAAATACCAGTTATGATGAAAAAAGTTTTAAGATAGGTACATATGTGGGGTGATCAAAAAGTATGTGGTCTTTTTCTGGTAACTTTTGATTCGATCATTCAAATGCTTTCAAACTTTCATAACAGTTGCCACCCGTAATATGCATATACCTACCTAGTTTTGTTACAATACATATCTTAATCCGTTACAAAGTTGTAGTTATTAAACCAAAGACATACTTCTTCCAAGTCCTTTGCCATCATGTAGCAGTCCGCTGAATCTCATGACGTCAGACTCAGAGTGAAAACGCTGATTTGAACTTCAAAGTCTCTATTTTTTAGCTGTTCATTTAATTTTTCTTTTTGCTCATATAGTAGGTTAAAAATATGTCTCAATCAAACATGATATAATGATTTCTCTTATGAATCACTATAAAACATTTTGTGGAATACCCTTATAGTTATACTCAAACACAAAGGAGCTGGTAGTATCAGTCTTTATTTTTGAAATCATCGTTAAGACTTCGGTAGGGTCAGATTTGTAAATGGGCTCAGTCTTATACTATTTAAAACCAATATTATTTGAATGGAACAATTGTTCCGAATATATCCATATTAAAATTAGATAATAAAATTAATTTCAGTTTTAAGCAAAATGAGTCACCTGACCTGTGCCTTTGAGTTGAACTCAATCCCAAAGTAATCTCAATGTTCAAAGTAGAACAACAACTGTTTCTCTTCTGCCAACAGACATGACAGAGACCACGACAGAGGCCACTACAGAAACCACTAAAGCTACAATAACAACAACTACAGAAGCAACAACAGCAGTTGAGGACACAACAACTATTGTTACAGAAGAAGCAACCACTACTGAGGAGACAACAGTGACGGTATGAATATTTTAAATTGCTAATATACTCAGTTTAGTGCCAGTGTTTCCTACTATTTCATATTCAAAACTTAGTTGAAAGTTTTCTGTCCTAGTAACATTAGCAATAAGCAATTAATTTGATGGAAAGAGAAACTTTGAATTAATATTTGATTTTGTCATAGAAAAAATATGTCTTTTAATTGAAGAATGGTAAAGGTAAGACTGGAATGGAACCAGGAAACTTCTTATCCTATATTAATTCTACACTTGACCTATGTCAACCCCCTGGGAGACTTTTAATCCTACCTTTAAATGCTATACTTGACCTTTTTCAACCTTCCTTGAGTTAACTTAATCTGTCTCTATATCCTTTAACAAAGTCAAATCTATACTAATTCTATTTTGTCTATAAAACAAAGTCAAATGCTATACTAGTTCTATACTTGAACAAAAGTATGTATTTAGTATAGCATTAAATGAGATAACACATGTACTCTATTAAATTCTATACTAAACAATATAGAATTAGTACAGTTACACAGTATAAGTATACGGATAGAAATGATTTTTGTTTGGGAAAATTCAACTCTCTAGTTTCTATATATTTGATAATTATACATGTTCATTTTGCATGATATTTGAAATCCCATTGGCCCAACAGGGATGTGGTGCTGTGTCCTTGGGCAATACACTTCATCCACATTGCTTACTAGGAAACCATTCCAATTGTTGACTGGGATGCTAAAGCCGAAACTAAACCAAACAAAAGCATGACAATTGTAAATTTGGGTGAGCATTGTGGCTCCAGTCCTTCTGTAATAGAAAATAATCTTGCCATTTCAGAAAAAAGTTAAAAAACCTAGAGCTATCAAAAGAAGGTTGGACACTAGTTCTGAGAGTGAAGCTGCAACATTCGAACGTGCAAGTTCAGTAAGTTTTTTATTAGTTTATGAGCATGAATGGGAAGGGGGAACAAGAGTTGATAAGCAACAGTCCAGGCTACAGTCACATACAAAAATGGTAAATAATTTTTCAGTCATGTTGGGACGGAGCCACCTCTTCCTGGGTATTACCAGTACTTTTGGGGAGTAAATGTCTCTCGCTCAAGGAAACAACACGGCGACCTGAGTAAGGATTGAACCCCAAACCTCTCGCTCTTGAGTCAGAGGCCCTTACCATTAGGCCACTGTGCTCCCCTGAGGAGTAAAGTGTCTTCCTCAGGGACACAAGGCAGAGGTATGTTACTTGAATCAAACTTAGTTAAATCTGAACAACAAGAAGAAAAAGATATGTGTGTATCTTTTACGGCTTTCATACACCAAGTGATTGAAAAAGTTACCAATTATCGAAAATATTGTTTCACTCCTGACGTTATTAAGCAATATCAAAATGGATAGTGTTTCATTAAAAAAGTTCTCTAACAAACTTTTTTATATTGACAATATGCTTATTTTACACACAAAAACCATTGAAAAATTAAGATTTTTTCCTAAAACTTAGAAAATTACAGTTTTAAATCCATTGTTGTTACAATTAAGGAGTTTATTAAAGGATTTTTTAGGTAAATGCATCCTTATTTTTCCAATATTACAGAATATTACTGCTGACTGATGACGGATAATGAATTTCTATGTATACAACAATATATTAAAAAAACTGATGATGTCGAAACTTGGCATGCAGCTTATGTGACTCAAGCTCTACAAAGTATATATAAATGATGACCCTGAATTGACCTTGACCTATTTTACAGCAAGGTCAAATTAGGTCACCTATACATTTGAATGGGGAAAACTGTTACAAAGTAATTTATTCATGGCTGACAATCAGTTGAATGCATAAACGGTGGGTAAGCAAAGACATCTGCACGCTGCACTTCTGGTCTCGCAAAGAGGGTCCAAAAAAAATAAACAAACCAGGAACGCTTGCGTTTGAAAGTCGTTAATTTGAACCAAAATGAATGTTTCTTTAAAACATAAGAATGCTATTTTGTCTGTTTTATATCGGTTTCCTTGCACACCAAAGGATATGGAAAGGCATTTCCTCGTTGTTGTGATTTTTGTTCCCTCCCACGAAACACCTGTTGAGATAGGATTGCACATGAGGAAAATAAGGGGTAAACACCACAATATTTTGCTAGTTCGGACAGTTATTGCCTTGTGGGCTGCAAACAAGACACAGACCTCCCGTATTTTATACATAATCAGCGTGGTACCCTGATGGACCCTGATGTCTGATGTCATGGAATGAAAGCTAACCCTACTGTGTCCAAGTATGAATGCTTTCTGATAAGTAGTTGCAAAGATAAAGACTTCTAAAAACCTTTAAAATAGAAATACTACTTTTTGGAGATGTACTAGATTTTGACCTCTAGCCCCATCTTCCAGTATAGACCCAGGGGTCCGATGTCATGGAATGGAAGCTAACCCTACTGGGTACCTATGGTCCAAGTATGAATGCTTTCTGATAAGTGGTTACCAAGAAAACTTTGACTCAAAAATCCTAGTTTTTGGAGATGTACTAGATTTTGACCTCTAGCCCCACCCCCCAGCATGGACCCTGGGATCTGATGTCGTGGAATGAAAGCCAACTCTATAGGGTACCTATGGTCCATGTTTGAATGCTTTCTGACAAGTGGTTGTCAAGATATACTTCTAGAAAACTTTAACAAAGTGTGTTGGGAGCGGCAATGCGTACCACTGTGGTGACTACAACAGCTCCTCTGCACTTTGTGCAGTCAAACTAAAAATATAGGCGTGGTGGCCATCTTGGTCATGTGACCAGCATCATGTCATCAGATTTTCATTTCCTTGTACCTGAAAGCTTTCATACAAAATTTGGTTCAGATCAACACAGTAGTTTCTGAGAAAATCCAGTTTGAATTTTTGTATGTACACGACCTTGGGCCAAGGTCAAGAAATGACCTTGACCTTCAATACTCACATATCTTCATATATTCAATAAGAAGTCTGCTCCTACTAACTTTCATGTCACTGGCTGCAATAGTTTCTGAAAAATCCACTGTTTTCACTTTTCCTATAGAAAAGCCTAAGTTACCAAATTTGACCTTGCCGTAAAATAGGTCAAGGTCACTCCAGGGTCACAATTTGAACAAACTATGATGGGCTGGAGTCCCCAATGCTACATACCAAGTTTCCTGGAAATCGGCCTGCCTGTTCCGGTGAAGATTCTTGACGGGTTTTTACCATATATGGGCATGGTGGCCATCTTGGTCATGTGACCAGCATTATGTCATCAGATTTGGCTCAGATCAACACAGTAGTTTCTGAGAAAATCCAGTTTGAATTTTTGTATGTACATGACCTTGGGCCAAGGTCAAGAAATGACCTTGACCTTCAATACTCACATATATCTTCATATATTCAATTAGATGTCTGCTCCTACTAACTTTCAGGTCACTGGCAGCAGTAGTTTCTGAAAAATCCACTGTTTTCACTTTTCCTATAGAAAAGCCTAAGTTACCAAATTTGACCTTGCCGTAAAATAGGTCAAGGTCACTCCAGGGTCATCATTTGAACAAACTATGATGGGCTGGAGTCCCCGATGCTACATACCAAGTTTCGTGAAAATCGGCCTGCCGGTTCTGGAGAAGATTTTTGAAGGGTTTTTACCATATATGGGCGTGGCGGCCATCTTGGTCATGTGACCCAGATGCCGCGAACAAACTTTCGTTCCCCCTACCCAAGGAGACTCCACATAAAATTTGGCTTTGATTGGCCAAGCGGTTTTGGAGAAGAAGATCTTTGAGCATTGTGGACGACGCCAGACGGCCGGACGCAGGACCATGAGTATCCTATAAGCTCACCTATGAGCCTTCGGCTCAGGTGAGCTAATAATTTGTCCAAGTCACATCACCAAGATGGCCACCAGACCCATATATGGTAAAACCTTAATCTTTTCCTACAGATCTAATAGTCCTATGATCATGACAGTTGGCATGGAGCATTATGAACTCAAGCTTTACCCCGTTTATATAAATGATGTCCTTGAGTTGACCTTGAAATATTTTACTTCAATGTCAAATTTGGCAAAACTTATTTTAGTACTTATAGTAGGCCCTGAGATCAAATGAGCTTTAACAGGACCATTGGTCCTCTGTTTTTTTTTTTTTTTGGGGGGGGGGGGGGGGGGGGTGCACTGATAGATAACTGACTCAGTGTCATGACATGAACTCGGCTGTTTACATATGAGTAAAGCAGAAGTTTATTGATATATGCCAATGCATGAGAAAACCTACTTTGTGCATGTAGGAAAACAAAGGATAAGTTAGGCATTTGTTTTCCTGCATGCAAAAAGCAGGTTTTCTCATGCAGTGGCATATATATATAAGTGAGTTGGGTGGCTCAGTGGTAGAGCATCAGACTCTGGTTGGGGGTTGGATACCCATCTCTGCTGTGTTGTGTCCTTGAGCTAAACACTTTACTCTCCGAAAGTACTGGTAATACCCAGGAAGCAGTGGCTCGGTCCTGTCATGACTGTAAAATTGTTGATTGGGATGTTACACCTCAACGCAAACTAACAGATAAGCTAGGAAGTAACTGGGTGCAGTTGATACATCTTTGTTTTCTCTACAAAGAATATGATAGTTCGAATTCCTAAATCTGAAATTTCAAGCTGTAACTTGAACAGCCTGGTTTGAATTGAACCTTGTTGGAGACCCTTAAGACTTATTCTTTTACAACACGGCTCATATGAGCTGGTACCAGATTTTGTTTACGTAAAATTTTACTGTTTACTTTACAGAGCCAAGTATTAGAAATACTGACCACTAACGCTAAATACAAGAAGGGACTCGTGGCAGCATTCAAGCTGCTATTTCGTCAAGACGAATATGAAGGCCACAGCCTATCGGGGAGGAAAAATAAAAATGGGGGTCAGAGGCCAGCGCTAGCTGACCAAAGAAAATGGTCTTTTCTAGAAGGTAAAGTAGTTAGTTTAAAGATAATTATTGCTGTCTAAAGTTTTGAATAGAATCTGTTCAGTAACATATATGTGCCTGCCATATGGGGTCCTGGCAAATGAAGGCTATGCCGGGCACTGCACAAGTTTTAAAGTAACCAAAGTAATCACACATCTCAATTTTGAAAGAAGAGCCATCCAGCTTGGCCAGATACCTGCTTTTTCATCTGAATAATTATATGAAAGCCAAAGGAGTGCTTGAATAAAATAACGCAGCCCATCCCAAGCACCAAGAGGAAGAAAATCCTCCGAACAGAAACCACATGATAATTGCAAGTAAACAATAGCAAAAACAAATAGCTCTTTCTCTTGCCCAACTGAAGTAATTGATCCCTACAGCTTACATATATAAAAAAACAAACAAACAATAGAATATGAAATTCCTGTGAAACACCTACTCCAAACAACATAAAGTAGGAATCACATCAAAATCACCTATAGAAAGGGAGCAGCAGAATTTGCTAAGCTCCATGGATCAGTAGATAACCTGGAATATTACAGTAAATTTTATTATCATTTCAAGATTTTTTAGCTCACCTGAGCCGAAGGCTCACAGGTGAGCTTATAGTATAGGCAGGCATCCGTCGTCCGTCCTTCGTCCGTCCGTCAATATTTTCAAACGACATCTCCTGAAACTACAAGGCCCATTGTTACCAAATTTCATATATAGCATCTATAGGCAGGGGGAACCAATAATACTGTTTTTTATCCAAATCGCTTCAGAACTTTGGTTGCTATGGCAACTTAAAGTTTCCATTGACTTATATGGGAAAAATTGAAAATTTGCATTTATTGCTATGTCACTGCAGATATTTTGACAAAACTTTTACAAAAATGTTCCTTGAGTATTCCTCTATCAACCACATGAACTGAATGTAAATTTCACAATTTGGCTGGTTGCCATGGCAACCGAATGGTTAAAAAATAGAAAAAATATTAAAAAATCATCTCCTCAGAAACTATGCGACCAATAAAGCTCAAACTTCACAGAAAAGATCTTAGTACTAGCTTCTATAAAAGTACTGTTTTTCTTGGCAATTGCTCTAGCAGTTTGGTTGCTATGGGAACTGAAAATTGTCATTGACTTATAATGGCAAAATGGAAAATTTGCATTTATTGCTATGTCACTGCAGATATTTTGACAAAACTTTTACAGAAATGTTCCTTGAGTAGTCCTCTATCAACCACATGAACTTTATGTAAATTGCCCAATTTGGCTGGTTGCCATGGCAACCGAATGGTTAAAAAATAGAAAAAATAATCAAAAATCATCTCCTCAGAAACTATGCAACCAATAAAGCTTAAACTTCACAGAAATGATCTTAGTACTAGTTTCTATAAAAGAACTGTTTTTCTTGGCAATTGCTCTAGCAGTTTGGTTGCTTTGGGAACTGAAAGTTGCCATTGACATCTAATGGCAAAATGGAAAATTTGCATTTATTGCTAAGTCACTGTGGATATTTTGACAAAACTTTCATAGAAATGTACCTTGAGTAGTTTTTAACCAGCCATGTTAAATTTATGTAAATTGCGCAATTTGGCTGGTTGCTATTGCAACCGAATGGTTAAAAATAGAAAAATATTAAAAAATCATCTTCGCAGACACTGTGTGGCCCAATAAAGCTCAAACTTTACAGAAAGAACCTTAGTACTAGCCTTTATAGAATTATTGTTTTTCATGGCAATTGCTCCGGCAGTTTGGTTGCTATGGCAACTAAGAGTTTCCATTGACTTATAATGAGGAAAATGGAAATTTGCAATTTTTGCTGTCTAACTAACTGCAGTTATTTAAATTTTTTTCTACAGAAATGTTTCTTGAGTAGTCCTCTATGAGTCATATGAATTTTCTCCAAATCGCTGAATTTGATTGGTTGCCATGGCAAAATATAGTGTAAATTTTGAAAAAAAAAAATTCTTCTGCTCAGAAGCCATATAGGGGATGAAGCTGATATTGTGCAAACTTGTTGATGACAGTAGTTTCTACATAAATTTTATTCTTTTTCTTCCAATCCCATAAGAACTTTGGTTGCTATGGCGACTTATAGTTTCCATTGACTCATAATGGGAAAAGTGAAGCCATGAGGGGGATGAAGCTGATACATAGCATACATATTAATAATTTTAACCTCTACCTAAAGTATGTTTTATATTATCATTGCCCATGTGAATTTGTTGCTACGGCAACTTAAAGTTTCCATAGACTTATAATGAGGAAAGTGGACGTTTGCTATTTATTTCTGTGTTACTGCAGATATTTTGACAAAACTTCACAGAAATGTTCCTGGAGTAGTCCTCTACCAGCCATATGAATTTTTCCCAATTACCCGATTTTGATTGGTTGCCATTGCAGCTGAAAGGCCAAATTTTCACTTTTTTTTTTGCCAAAGATCTTCTGAGAAGCCATTAATGGGGGATAAAGCTTATTTCTTTTGCATAAATGTTTGTGATATTATCCTCTACATAAATGGTGTTTTTTATTGCTGTTGTGCATGGTGTTTTGTTGCTGTAACCTCAATGCCTCAGTGCTCAGGTGAGCGATATAGGGCCATTGGCCCTCTGGTTTTTATTTTGCTTTAGGCCCTAGGGTCACAGTAAACTGGGCTGAGGTCATCTTCGGGATGGTCAGTTACTTAAGTGGGCAAACCTCGCGGAGGTAGTGTCCATTCTTTTGAAACTTCCTCTTTTTGAATCAGCAGAAAAGGGAACAAATCATCTACAAAAGAATGTGTCATATTTTCATGAGCTACATGTAACTCATTCTACTACATTGTTTTATACAGAGAAATTATTCTGTCCTTATTTCAGATTGTGTTGCAGTGCACTACAGCGTGCCAAGAGATTCCATACGCACGACGATCAGGGACTTTTTAAAGCCATCTAGAGCATTGTGTTATAAAAAGACATCTTTATAAAATCTTAATAAAAAGACAGATAAAATTTAAAGACATCTTAAATTTAAAACCTCTGACGATCTTCTCTGGCTATAGCCTTGTTTGTGTCGGAAATTTGGAAGACAAGTTTTGTGGGTAATAGGCTCATGTTGAGATCTGAAATTATTGTGAAGTTTTCTGATCAGATAGTAATTACAAATCCTCTTCTTTTTTTAAACCAAAGCGATACCTCTGGTGTCTTTACAGTCTGACCTGGTCGGAAAACCTGCCTTTTTCAGCTGGCCTTTTTGCATATGCAAAAACAAAGGTGCAGATCAGCAGTACAGGAACAGCTGATCAGCACCTTTGTTTTAGCTACAGAGATATAGTACAGTACTTCTGCCTTCTAAATCCATAGTTTCAAGACTCTCGTCATTGTCTGTCACCGTCCAAGGTTTAATTAGCTCAGTTGGTAGAGTGTCAGTCTCTTGATCTCAAAGTTATGGGATCAAATCTTATGAGGGACGCGGTGTTGTGTCCTTGAGCAAGACACTTCATCCCCATTGCTAAGTACTGGTTGAACCCAGGAAACCATCCCAACATGACTGGAAAATCGTTGACAGGGAAGTTAAGCCTCAAGCCAAACACAGATTTTCTTTGACTATATGCATGGAATACTCCTTATTGCTAATCTTTCATGAGGTGCTCAGACTAATATTCAAGATAATTACTTTGAAGCCATCTTCAGGAATGGTTTTGTTGTTGGATTTCTTGCTAAACATCCACTAAACAGCTGGGGTCATGTCGAGATGGTAAGTTATCTTAACTACACATTCTTATGCAGGCTTAATCTAATGGCGTACCAATATACTGCTTTTTCTTTCAACGTGCAAACTACGAACCTGCTAGCAAGTTACCAACTGCAATGATTTTCCATGGTTCAGTATTGAGAAAGCCAATTGGGTAAGATAAGGAAGTCATTGATGATCCCTATCAACTCATCATGATAAACCTATATTAGGCTGCTGTCAAATTAGCCGTATCAGAAAAAAAACTTTCTTCAGGGTTTCCGACCAGGTCTGCCACAAACTGGTCTGCTCAGCCTCACATTATATTATCACCCTTGTCTTCTCTAGGAAGAAAAGTAATTTATGATTCAGCCATCTCGATTTAACCTGCCGTTAAATCCATGGAAATCTGCCGTAGATGCCACGGAAAATTGTCATTAAATCCATGGAAACCTGCCATAAAATCCATGGAAACCTGCCGTAGATTTTACGGAAGCCTGCCGTAGAAACCACGACAACATGCTGTTGATTCCACGGATACTGCACACCATGGAAATTATCTATAGAGAACTTCCGTAGAAACTTTCTACGGCTCTTTCCCATGGATAAATGCCTTGGATTCTACGGCTAACATCCATTGATTTCGCGAAAAAATTCCACGGCATATCAACAACTTCCATAGAACTTTTTATTTCTTGATTTTCCGTTACCGGCCATGGATACCTTAAAAATGCCGTCCGAATACTCCGTGGATTTTAATCGTGGATTTCAGCCATTTTCCATGGCAAATTTACAGAAGGGCTGTTTAGTTGAGGATTATTGGCAGTGGCGGATGGACTTCACTTAAGGCCTTAAATAATGCCCCCTTTCATATAATGCAACACCCCAAGGACATTTAACCCTTTTTAGACCGGATACCCGTTTTGGGGACATTATGCAAACAGTGCAGACCCAGTTCAGACGCCGCAAAACGCGGCGTCTGATCAGGGTCTACATTGTTTGCTTACAGGAGTTTCTGTGCAAAGTACAATAAAAGTGGAAATATTCACCAGAAACCCCTAAAACTAGAAATGGGATTATCTGAATGATAAGAATGGACAAGTCCACTGGTCAAAAAAGGGTTAATAGGATTAATATGGTAGTTTTGTTCTGCATACTCAGGGGCACCTATCCTTTTGGTCAGAATAACTGTGGTATGCAGAGTTTAGTCTACCTGAAGGAAGATAAATAACTCTGAATAGCAAATTCTTTAAAGCAGTTTTGAATTATCTCCCATGCAACAGATTGGTTATCAGTGCAACAAATAGCCTGGTAATAAATTGATCTAGCTGTTCCATGAATATTTTCTATGGACGGACGCTCGGCGCCCCGTTACTGCGGCTATGGATTTGTTCCGCTGAGGTGCGGGGGCAACGTCGATATGAGAATTGAAATACTACTACTATGAAAATTTTCTACAGTCACCCAAATGAGTGTTCAGTCCCATCCTTGCAGTATGATCAGTATCATGGAGTTGTCTTGTATTTCTTTCTTTTTGTACCAGTTTCACACCTATACATGTAGTACCATATCTACTCCAAATATATTGATGTCTAAACAATTTCTTCAATGCCTACAACAATTTGTTTTATCATAGAATTTCTGTAAAAGTGTTTGCAAATGTTTCAGACCCTGATCAGACTGTTCCTTGAGGAACTGGCTGATCTGGGTCTGCATGGTTTGTTTAGGCTTTACAGACTTGGCTCAGTGTCTGAATTCTGAGGTTTAATATGGTGATGACTGGAAAAACAGACAAGAGATGATACAGTTTTTGTTTACTTGGTTGATCAAGCTTTAATACGAGGCTCACCATGTGAAAAAGTGCCATTTTGTCAACTCTTACCTCGAACACTGATATCTCAAGTAACCCTCACATAATCAAAGAATATGGTTTGGACACATTTCCTACTTAAAGGCCCTGTCACACTACAACGTTTCAGACAACGTATGCCAACGCATGAAAAATTTATCCAATACGCTGGCATACGCTGGAGATAAATTAAAACATCAAACAGCAGCCGTTTTTGGAACGCACACATAGCGTACTGAAACGTATAAATAACTTATTCACAACTTATCCCTGGCGTATACATAACTTATACAAGCGTATAACAGTGTGCCCAGCGTATCTGTAGCGTTCTTGTCTTATGCCGAACGTATACACAACGTTAGTCTAACTTACGCCGACCTTATGTATAGCGTGTTGGAGCGTGCTTTGACGATCAGATGTAAAGCGACGGCTCTCTACAACACTTTTTATTGTAGTGGACGTTGATCGATGGACATGCCTAAAGAACGAAAATTAGACATCACCTGACTGCCGTGCCTACGATGGTAGCCAACCTTCCTCTCGCGCAGACTCCAATGCCTCTTTAGTGGTATCCGTGGCGGCATCTGCAGCAGCTGTGGTGGCATCTGAAGTATTAATCCCCTCTCAAGCCCCAACACGACAAGCAGAAGCGGTCCAAGAAGATTCCTTATTTAAAAGTGATGAATTGCTGATCTGTATCCAATATATATATAGCTGAAGCCCAGGTCGCTGGAGGATATGTTACCTAAATACGCTCAGTGCGTTCGTGATATGTTGAATAAGTTCTAAGGTCGTCAGGCATAGGTTGGCTACGTTCTGGATACGTTCGGTATAAGTTACAGGTAAGTTACCTATAAGTTAGAGATACGTTACGTGTACGCTCCACAATGGACCTGCTGGCTGCCGCCGTATGTCAACGTATGATTAACTTACAAGTTACGTGCATGGACGTACGCATAACTTACCTGTTGCGTACACCAAACTTATGAATAACTTATAAACAATACGTCGGCGTACGCTGAAAATTTTATGCATGCACAAAATTTTGGGCCCCATTCGACGTACAACAACTTATACCAATGTATTTGAGCGTACTCGTAACTTGTTCATAAGGTACCCCTAACTTATTCAACGCACACCAGCGTGTTTACTAAATTTCTCATACGTCGGCATACGCTGATGCTATACGTCACTGTGTGACAGCCACATAAATTTACATTTCAGCTCCTTTTATCTCAAACTACTGATATCTCAAAGTAAATTTTTTCTCAAATTTACTTTGAGATATCAGTAGTTTTGGATGAACTTTGACTGAGATATCGAGAGTTACAGTAGAACTTCATTGGCTGGAACAGGCTTGGTACCATGAAAATTAGTTCCAGCCAAGGGTAGTTCTAGCCATTCAGGGTTTGTTTCCATATAAAGTGACCTCTTGGGACCAAGGAAAGAGTTCTAGTCAGGCAGGGTTAACAAGCCTTCAGGGTTTGAGCCATTGAAGTTCTACTGTAGTTCTTCAGATGAATAAGAACACTTTCAGAGGAAGGAACTTTGCCAATTTCTCTTTTGCTTCTCTTCTCAGGGGGTACGGGGTGGGGTGGGGGAGGGGATCAATTCTTAAAGGAAAGAATTTGCTCCTTTTGGAGCAAATACTTCCCAGTAAGAATAGACCCTATTGGGAAGGGTTTTTTTAACATCAAGGGATACAAATGGGAAAGAATTTGCTCCTCTTGGAGCAAATTTTTTCCCGTAAGAATAGCTAGACCCCTATTGGGTAGCCAGTAGCCCACCAAAGCTGCCTAGGCTTTACAGCTATGGTAGTATGGTAGATTTGGCAACCAACAGCAGACCTGTTGTCTGCTGAGGCATACGAAAAGATACTGAGTGCTGTAAAGTTGGCCAAAGGTAGAATTCTAAGTCTTTAAACACCAGAGACCAAAATAGCTGAATTTGCAAACAGTGTAGATCCTGATGAGCGGCTCATAATGAGCCATCTCATCTAGATCTACACAGTGTTTGCCCTCTATTCTCAGTATGATATAGCTTGGACAAAACATTTTTTGAAATTCTGCAGACGTAAATTTTGTCATCTGCTTTTTGGTGCTTAAAGGTTTATGTTTGGTTCAGAGTAGCTAGTAGTGGGTACCATATTTGCCATAAATATATTGATACCATGACTTTTGCCATTATGAATTATCTCATCTTCAGAATTGGATCAGCTGATTTTTTTGTGGCCTGGGATGGCTTATACCACTGTTAGCAAGTAGTGCAGACCTAGCTCAGAATGCTCCTTAGGAGCAGTCTGATCTAGGTCTGTTCTGTAAAATGTTTGCTGAAGCATTATGTCGGCAAATGTACCCATGGTAGGTTAAATATATGGAATGATTATCTGGCATCAGTGTGATGAAAGGTGAAGAAAAAGCAAGATGCAAGTCAAGATCACCTTTTGTTTAATCAATCATCTTCCTCATCATGGCTTTTTCCGCCCTTTATTCTTTTGTTGCGAATTACCAAAATTCTGTCTCAGGTTATTGGATTATGAAACAAATATTAGGTATAGTTTTCAAAAACTTTTACGAAAAAAAAAGAGCTGTTACAAAATGAAAAAAGAGTCATAGTTCCAAAACTAATTGGTCATTGTGGCTAAACAAATTTGTTTGGTATAAACAATATTTTATTCATCAAATTTTGAACAAAGTACAGAGACAATAGACCAGGATTTAATCAAAAGCCCAAGGCTTATGAGGACCATCTCCTGGCTAAAATTTGTTTAGCCATGATGACCAGGTGGTTTGGGAACCATGACTCTTTTTCATTCGGTAACAGCCCTTGTATATACATAGTTAACCAGGGGTGACTGAGCGCAAATTTCTTACTTTTCTTTTTCTTTCTATATATAGTGCTACACCCTCTTTTCAGGGTATTATGAGCAGGTATACTTTTGTACACTCCAGTGTTGCAGAATGAAAGCCTTCATATAGCCATGTAGCTACAGTAGGGATCTTCAACCTACACAGGGGATTTTCTTTCTTTTAAGGTGAAAGGGGTGATACAGTTTTAGGTGCCACAACTTCTGCATTTTTATTTTTTACTTCTTTTCAATGGGATCAACTCTTGAAGGAAAGAATCTGCTCCTGTAGGAGCAGATTCTTTTCTTTAAGAGTAGACCCCATTATTTTCCAGGGAAGCAAACACAAAGTCACAAAAATTGTTCCTTCAGGAGATGACTTCCATATAAGTGTTACGCCTACTATAATCAGATCCTGTATTGCTCCACTGTGTTATTTATATGTATGTATAAATTCTTGGAATAAAATGTTGTTTAAACCAAACCAAAAGTTGTTCCCCTTTGTGCAAATGGTAGATGATCATAGAGCTATAGACTTCCACTAAGAATATTTCCAGTGAGAAGGGTGACAACTTTGAGTATTTACAGTGAGCTAAGTCATTTACACAGTGGTATACTATCACATGATGCCCCACCCACTCCCATCCCAGCAGGCACATGACGTTGAAATAATGTCGAACTGACGTCGATGGGACATGATGATGTAGCATCGACGTCAGTATGACATCATTTCAACGTCATGTGCCTGCTGGGATGCAGCCAACTTCACCCAATATTTGGAGTTCTGACATTCTAATACACTCAAGAAAAGGGGAGATAATGCATGTTTTCCAGTGCAATATCTAATTAAAAAAGAATGTCATTGTTTTAAAATTATTCTTTTTCTTGAACTCCAAGCCAGCAGCAAAAGGCCCTGAACCAATATCAATAATTGATATTCTTGGACCTTGCATGGGAATACGTAAAGTTCTCATGTGTTAACATCAAAGATGCAAACCAACTTGCACATCCTGACAGTCTGATCAGGGCCTAAGCTGTTTGCTATATTATACCTAGAAGATCTAAATTCTTCGCATGCAGATTGCAAAGGCTGAGGTCAGAGTGCGCAACTGCCCACTCTGACCATGCATTTGCATTCTGCTGCCTATCTCTATTTTTTCCCATGCTTTGGCCCTGTTATGTAGAATTAATCTAGAGAAAATGCGGATAATGTTATTTAGGCTTCAGAGGTATCGGAATTATTTCTTTTTCTGTTTCTGCCACAAGATGTTTCTAGTGCAGGATTGATTGATACACAATTATCTCAGGTTTGGTTAAAAAGAATATTGTTTTTGTTGGGTGGTGTTTGTTATTTCAGATATTTGAGTGGCTGCATGACTGTGCATAGGGTGGGTGGGGATAATATTTTGTAGGCTCCAGTAGTATTAGAGTCATTTGGCTGCCACAAGATTTATGTAATGATGCACAATTATCTCTGGTTTGGTTTTAAAGAATATTGTTTTGTATGGTGGTGTTTGTTATTTAGATATTTGAGTGGCTGCATGACTGTGCATATGGTGGGTGGGTACAATGTTTGTAGGCTACAGTAGTATTTAGAGTAAGGTTTTTGTACCACAAGATTTTTGAAGTAGAACTGATTGATACACAGTTGTCTCAGGTTTAGTTTAGAAGAATATGGTACATTACATTTATGGTTTAGTTTAAAAGAATATGGTACATTACATTTAGGAATAGTTCTTGAATTGTTCTAGAACATTAAGAACAGTTTTTGAACTGTTTTAAATGGCCATTGACAAGAACTTTTGTACTTGAATTCTTCGAGGAATTTAACATATTTTAAGAGTTCATAAAGTTTCAGGAGCACCAGTACCTCAGTAGCTATAGGTTAAGCGCTGGCCTACTGATCCAGCAGTCCCAGGTTCGAGCCCCGCTGGAGGCAGGAATCTTTTCAGTTTTAAACAGGGTTTCATTGCACACAGCGGTTCATCATCACCCTCCCATCTTCCTGATATGACTGAAATACTGTTAAAAAGGGTGTAAAATCGTAAGTCATCCATCCATGCATCCATCATAAAGCTTCAAAACTTCATGTAATTATTTTTAGAAATTTTAAGAACTGTTCCTGAATACAAAATGTTCTTGACATGTTCTGATATTGTTCTTGACATTATTTTAAGAAAAACTTAAGACTACTATAAGAACTTCAGTGTTCTCATATTGCACTATATCTGTTCTTGATATTTACTATGAACAAATTAAGAACCATACAAGAACTCTGTCATCAAGAACAATGTAAGGACAGTTAAGAAAGAATGACTGAAGAATAATTTAAGAGCTTTGAAGTTCTCAAACTGTTCTAAATCAGTTACGAACATTATACTGAGGATGATACATGTATCAAGAACAATACAGGAACCTAAATTAAAGAAGTTGAAAAAGAATTTCGCACACACAAAATCATCCTTAACCCTTTCCTTTCGGGATACCCCTACGGGATCTGGGCAGACAGTTTGGATCTAGATCAGGCCCCACAAACATGGGGCCTGAATTGAGATCCAAACTGTTTGCTGCCCAGACATCAATTGTACAAGAGTTAGTTAGACCAACTTTGTCAAAATATTCTTGATTTTTGATGCAGACGACAATTTCAGCACACGACAAAAATACCCAGAATGCAGTGGGTTAAATTTCCTGTAAGCTGAATCTAAGGTACACTTTAAGGGAAAGCAACTCAACTGTTTTCATTTTTGCCTCCCTTGTCAATGTAGTAAATAGAGGATCTTACACGAGTGGTCATTTCATATGAAATTTATGAAACGAGCCTTTGGCGAGTTTCATGAATTTCATATGAAATGACCACGATGTAAGATTCTGTTTATCATATGACCCTTTAAAATGGGATTTTATCGCCTTCAAAATGAACATAATTTCAATAAGAAAAGGCATTGTTGACATGGACGTTGTCAATGAGGTTATGTGTATGCGCCAAAGTGTTATTACATGTGTGGTCATAAGATTTTTATGACACGACGTAATCCACTGAATAACAGCGACGTCATATGATAAAGAGAATTTATAGTGTAGGAACAGCTCTCCTGTAGGAACAGCTTTCCTTAAAGAGAAAACATCAATGGGAAGGACTACATCACCAAGGGAAGCAAACAAGGAGTCACAAGAGTTATTCTTCTTTGTGAAAATGGTAAATAAAATTTCCTGCCGAGACGGCAAGCCAAAAAAAACAACATACATCTGTAGTTTAGTCTGATCATGGACTTCTGTTTGCCATTCCACAAATATCATTTGACACATCCCAAAATTAATAGTAAAATGAAATTCAAATTTCAGGATAGTCAGCACATTTTGCAGCTATATAAAGCAGTGTTTTTTATGCCCCCCGAAGGAACTTCGGGTGGCATATCAAAATCACACCATCCGTCCGTCCGTTACAAATCATGTCTCAGCTATAACTTTAAAACAACTGGAGCAAAGGATAATGTGAAGGTGTGTCGCACATAAGGTCAAGGTCAAGGCCACAATTGGGTCAGAGGTCAAATGGTGTCTTAAAATCGTGTCTCAGCGATAACTTTAAAACTACTGAAGCAAATTTGATGAAACTTTACAGATAGATAAAGCATAATGAGAAGGAGTGTGGCGCACAAGACTTAGGTCCCTACACCCAAGGTCAAGGCCACGGTTGGGTCAGAGGTCAAATTGTGTCTCAAAATCGTGTCTCAGCAATAACTTATAATTTACTGAAGCAAATTGAATGAAACTTCACAGAAAGATGGAGCATAAATGAGACGGTGTGTCACATATAAGATTTAGGTTACCACATTCAAGGTCAAGGTCACAATCAGGAGTCAAAGGTCAAATCTTGCCTCTGCGATAACTTTAAACCTGCTGAAGCGACTTTCATCAAACTTCACAGAAAGGTAAACCATAATGAGGAGGTGTGTTATACACAATATTTATGATCCCAAATCCAAGGTCAGGGTCACAACCAGGACTCAAATGTCAGTTTAAGGGGCCTTCGGGGGCATTTGTTACACACTGTAACATTTCTTGGTCTTTTCTAGAATGACCCCGAATATTTAAATCAGTCTTGTGAAATTCATTTGGAAGATGGGTTTGTTTGTTTTTTTCCTAAACAATAAAAAAAAATCTAGATCCATCATATAAGATGGATCTAGATTTTTGGATTGTTTTTGAAGGGAAAATCGCATCTTATAATGAAAGAAAAACAATATCTGTAACCATAATAATTGGTGAAAAAGTGACTCAATTTTTGGGTGATTTTGGCTTATAATGAGATGTAGATTGGTTTTGGAAATGGGCTTTTTGAGAAATGTTTCTGTTGTGTTAAACTAGGTCACCAATTGATGAATATCTGATTTCAAGGAAAATATAAGAGATTGGATGGAATAATTCTGAAAGCTGCAATGAGAAATAAGTCACAAGGGGTATGAAAATGATCATGCTTTTGCCCCGAGTACTTAATAAGAAAATTGTCTTTTGCATGCCTGATAAAGCAACAGTTCCATACCTACATTAATGTGCTATAATATTGGGACTCCTAAAACCATTAATTTTCCATTTGTCCCAAATGGAAAATTAATTGTTTTTAGGTGTCCCAATATTTAAGCACATTAGGGTATCTGGAAATAAAAAAGTCAAGCTTATACAAATGAATAGCCAAAATATAACAGTAGTTTTTGACTCATATGCATGTAACGTTATTAGTGAAAAAAAAAAAATCAGCTTTGTTAAAGATATACCGGCAGAGCTCTCACAGAATTCCTGAAAATGGGCAAACCGAAAATTCGGTTTGGCCATTTTCAGGAGTTCTGTGAGAGCTCCACCTGTTCTTTTACTTGAAAGCAAAAATGTGCACAAAATGCTCTATATACATATGTATTGCATAGCATTATAACCGTTAGAGTGCTGAAAAAGAAATTCACCAGACCCTAAAAAGGGGATACCCTATTTGACAAGCCATTATAAATTGCTACAAACTCTGATGGATTTTGCCAATATTTTCACCCAGTCTGGTCAAAGGTTTTGGAGTGTACCAGGACAATGTTTGACGACTTTGCTTTGTCTACTTTTATGCCTCCTTGCTAGGTACTGGGCCTTTAAATCTGCTTTCTAGCTTTTTAGTGTACCGTAAAAATCTGAAAAAGGGACACCTAAAATATTTACCATAGCTCCTCTATAAACTGAACAGTTTGGTTTTCAGTGCAGTTTTGCATTTAAAAGATGCAGATGGAATGGCAAACAGTGTAGACCCTGAACAGAATGCTCCTTTAGGAGCAGTCTGTTCTGGGTCTTCACTGTTTGCTCAGATCAATCTGTCCCAACATTTTAAGTTTTCATGAATTCTTCAAAATCTGCTTTATTGCATGGATGTAGACATAAAAATGCAGATAATAAGTGCAGCTGTTTTAACATGCAGTTTTGTTTGCAGCCTGAGAAACTTAATGCTTAAAGCTATAAAGACGAAAAAGTTGAATTTGCAAACACAGAAGATCCAGAAAATGAGCCATAAGAAACAGTTGTTACACGGTATTATAATTATCTGCTTGAGAAAACCTGAAGTTTCTATTGAAAGAATTTGAGTATGTAATGTCATTGAAAATTGAAGGAACATGGCAATCATTGCTATACTCCAATGACGTCATAGATCTGTTAACATAACAACTGTGGAATACACAGTTCTGAGAATAGCCGCTAAGCTCCGCCTACTTAGTTACTGTTACTATGTCTCACAAGCTTTACACAAAGATGGCAGAAAAACAAATGACAAATGCAAGTGTCTGCTAAATGTTGGTGATCTATGGCGAAGAACCAGCCCCCTCATGACCTACTTATGGAAGTTGGCGCATCATGCATTTCCGATGCGTTCTGTTCTTGCAAAGCAGGGTAAGTTTATTATAAGTGGTGTTAGTTTGTTTTCTGTAAACAGGTTTACCCTTCATTAACTGTGAGGTAAAATCACGGACTTATGTAAAATATTGACCACGTGCGATTTGTTTGTAAGACTATGTCACGTGCTAAGTTGTCGTTGCATTGGCCAGCATTACGCTATCACGTGATTTTGAGTGACATTCTGGGTATGGCTCATTACTGTGTATTGCCAGCCAGTGTGCTTAGTACCTGGGCAGAATTGCCTCTTGATGACGTCACTTTGACATCAGTATGACAGCTTGTTGCTGTGCACATGGTAACAGATCTATGATGTCATGGTTATAGGAGCATGGTAATCAAATTGTTATATGATTTGTTCGTATATTGAAACTATGAAACTTTTTGAAGCAAAAGGGGAGACAGAACAAACGATCAACAACGGAGGCGGTATACCGTTTATTTAAGAGATCGATGCGTTTCGGTAACAAACAATGAAACTTTTTTATCCAAAGTTTTTTTTGCCCATTTAAAGCTCTGCAGGTTCTGTCAATATTTTGATATTTAGCATTTAGATTGATAATGCAGCTGTTTCAACAGATTCTGCTGATAAAAAAAAATGTTATTCAATACAAAAAATATTACTTCGGTATGGCCTTGACCAAATTATCATAATTGATCCTAACTATTGGGACAGTGTCCTTAACCAGTTAACATGCTTGAATTATCGTAAAAATCCCAAGTATTGAGGCAGATAGGTCTGCGCCATGGTATCATACGTGTTGTCCACATGGTTTAAACTGGAATAGATTGGAATGCTGTTCATTGGCTTCAATTTACTACAAGAACCTAGAAAGGTGCTCTTGCATGAAAGAATTTGCTCCCTCATGGGAGCAAATTCTTTCTTGTAAGAGTGCCATCCAGAGTCAATGGAATAAAGATGAGGAAATTATCATTGCCATTCAATTCCATTCCACTCCACTTCATTCCATTTCATGTTTTAAACTAAGCCAGTATTGTCTTGTTTGCGATGGATGATGACTTGCGATTTTAAATCTTTTTCAACAGTATTTCAGTCATATCAGGACGGTAGATGGATGATAATGAATGGCTATGTGCAATGGAACCCTGTTTTTGATTGAAAAGATTTCTGCCCATAGTTGGGCTCGAATACAGGACCGCTAGATCAGCAGGACGGGGCTTATTAACCTACTGCATGAGCTACCGGGGTTCCTATATTATGAATGCAAGCATATTGAACATCTTTTCAAGATGAAGAAGTGATGAATCTTCTTACCATGCTCTGAGGCCTGTTATATCTTTTGTTTATAGATACATGTTTCTTAATATCTTTGTTTATAGATGTAAGGGGGATAGTTTAGACTAAGTTTCCAGACTGTTACACTCTAAGGAGACTCAGGTTCTCCCACATGGCCAAACAGTTGTAGAAAGGCAAGGTTGTGTATATTTGTCTTGTTTCAACTCTATCATAAAGTAGTCGGTAGTTTACAGTTCTTCGGAAATGGTTTAGTCTTGTGGCCAGTTTAGCTAAGAATAAATTGTGAATTTTCAGGCAAGCTGCTGTTTTAATAACAGTGTACCATACTCAGCAGATAAACTTCCAAATGAAGGAGTGCGGAGAATGCGAATGCACTCACTGTTAAATATGGGACATTTATTTTACTCAAAATTCAAGTTCTTAATGTTGGTTGTTCTGTTCACAAGGCTAAAAACTGTAAAAATGAAACAGTAGAGAAAACACAAAGCTTATTTACTTGGCCTTAACTCTTTAAGCCCCTGTGACGAAATTAGCAAAATTTGCAAACAGCGTAGATCCTGATGAGGCGGCTCATATATCTGCACTGTTTACCCTCTAGTCTTTGAATTCTCAATATGAAACGTCTTGGACAAGGCATTTTTTTAATTCTTGCAGAAGTAAATTTTGTCGTCTGCTTTTTGGCACTAAAAATTGGTGACAGCATTCAAAATCGTAGCCGCATTATGTTCTTAAATGGATGGATGATGATGGATGAAATTGAGTTTAACATCCCTTGCAGTGGTATTTCAGTCCTATTAAGATGATGATTTTGCTGATAATGGCACGATGTATAATCGATTCCTCTAATTTTCACTTCCTGCAGAGACTGTACATCATATGTGGCTTCCAAAGAGACTGTCCGAGATGTCTTGCTTCCTGCCAGGACTTCTGTACATGATAAATGGCTTCCTGCAGAGACTGTCCGTGTGATTCTGCTTCCTGCCGAGGCTGGGCAGGAAGCAGAGTCACGCGGACAGTCTCAGCAGGAAGCCAATTTTCGAGGACAGTAGTCCCTGCAGGAAGCAAGATTTTGCAGACAGTCTCGGTGGGAGCCAAATATGATGTACAGAATGCCAAAAAATAGGGGAACTGATTATACCCTGTGATGGTATAGATGTGTGCAATTGAACCCTGTTTATGGTGTTTATGGATGGATGACTTGCGATTTTATGTTCTTTTAAACTATTTCAGTCATATCAGGACGATGGGTAGGTGATAATGAACTTAGGCTATGTGCAATGGAACCCTGTTTATGAATGAAAAGATCCTCGCTTCCAGTGGGACTCGAACCTGGGTCTGCTAGATCAGCAGGCCATCTACCAGGGCTCCTATTAATAGTGTAATTATTAGAATTCTGCTGCCGGTCACAGGAATTCAAACCGTGTAAGGTTCTTAAATAATGCTAAAAGCTGTATCATCATACTGCTCAGTTCAGGTTTATATGGTGATATAATTCTTGATCATTCAGGTCAAAGGTTTAATGGCATGCCCCGAAAAAGGTGCATTTAAACAAATCTGTGCAGTCTGATCAGAGCATTGCTGTTCTCATTCTTTATATTATTACTGAAGCATCATTCTGCAGTGGTAAAATGAAGGTTTCAGTCAGGGTTCGAGGTTATGAAACTTGAGAATAATCTCAAACTCAAAATAAAGCACACTGATTGGCTGCTTCCGAGCATGTGCTTTATTTTGAATGTGCTCAAGTTTTATAACCTCGGGGCCAGGCTGCATTGATGCACTGGCAGGGCGGACTCGTTTGTTTGTGGTGTAAGGCCCCTTTTCCTGTGGGACTCAAATTATAAGACCCATAATTACCTTTAATTACAGGTGTTGGTTGTTATCTATCATACCTTGTCTAAAGCTGTCTTGAACTCCTGATATGAACAGTGAAGCCTCAGAAAAGGTGCTTATTCAACACAATTCTACGAATGGCCGTGGCTCGCACCTGTCTTTGAATCCTTGCAGTCTGGCTTGAGACTTTGCTTTGTGCCGGAAGGTGCCTTAGGGTCCATACATGTTTCTTGTGAACAGCAATGGCTCTGACCAGACTGCACATCATGGGCAGTCTGATCCTCGCCTTTGCTGTTCACAGTAGCAGTTAGTGCCCTTTTCACAATGTTGTGGCTTTTATACATGGGAAGAGAGGTTGTAAAGGTATATGGTGATGTAGATATTTGCAGTAAATAATTTCAAGATTTTGGCCTTTGCGTTGTACAGTTTGAAATTCTGTTTTTGGAAGGTGTAGTGTTATAGCGTTAATTTATTTCTCTATGTTTTCACACAGGAACAGTCTGATCAGTGTCAGCTCTGTTCATAATTCTGGCAACAAAAATATGTGATTTGACAATTTTGGATACATTCAATGGCAAGTAAGTTTGAGTTTTTGAATATACATTCTTTATGATAGTCTGTTATGAAGTCAGACACCAGAACATAGATAAATTTACCAAGTTGTCAACCAAATCTGGTTGATTTTTAGTTCTTGACTATTATACCATACTACTAATAGAATATGTTTCAATAACTGGACAATTACAAACTTTAAGGTACATGATTTCCGGGTAAAAACTAACATGCTTTAGTAAATTCTTTTAAAAATTTGAGTAAAACAAATTTAGATTTCAAGGGAGGTAATACAATCTGCATTAAAAATTGTATTACACAATTAATTACACAATTTTTAATGCAGACTGTATTACCTCTCTTGAAATCTAAATTGGTTTCATTCATGTCAGCTTCTGCTAGTTTTTATAAGAAATATGCAGCTTGAGCTGTTTGCATTATAAATAGATGATAAACTAATGTATTTAGTAAGATTCAAGCTTACTAAATGCATAGCCGGGCCGGGTAGCGCAATCGGTAGGGCACCTGACTCGTAAGTCAGAGGTCCTGGGTTCGAATCCCGGTCTGGCCACATACTTTCGTTTCTCCTTCCGCTGATTCAAGAAAGGCAGTTGTCAGCTACTGGCGAAAGTATGTGCACTTAGTACTGGTTAACCGCTTAGGAGATCTAAGCCTGCCCAGGAATAGTGTGGTTAGGTTAACTGACCGTCCAGACATGACCTTAGTTGTTTACCATGGACGTTAAGCATCAAACCAACCAACCAACCAACTACTAAATTCATAACTGCAATAATTTTCCGCGGACCTTGAGAACTTATGTACTGGAGTTACCCCTCAAAACAGACTGTGAGATGAAATGCTGACTTGTCTTTACAATAGTAGACTATGTTTATAGATAGGTGGTATTTTAAATACATTTAGTCCATATGTTTCGAGTCCAACCCAAAAATTTTCTCTTTGAATTGAAGAGGATGGAATTGGTGCCAGGACGGCAGGAGGAGTATACCTTATGGATGGGTTCTGTTGACCCTCCTGGTGAACATCATTATGAGAATTGGGCAGGGGTTGGGGGGATGCTTTGAGTCAGAAAATCACAAACATTTATACTCGGTAAATATTTATACAAAGTGTTACAGTTTGTAGAAACAAAGTTGCCAGTTATGCACTTGACCAAGAACGAATAGATTATAGAGGCTGCTGTTCTGTTTGCGGTGTGAACATACTGTAATCATGTCAAGGCTTGCCATAGACTGTGGCATAGTTTAAAACCTGGAGTGGAATGGATGAGATAATCCACAGAATAGGCTCTCAGTCTGGGATGGTACACTTGCAGGAAAGAATTTGCTTCCTCAGAGGGAGCAAATTCTTTCCTGTAAGAGTGCCATTCCAAATCACTTGATTTTGGTTGGTTGGTTGATTGTTTGGGGTTTAACAGCCCTTTGAGACAGTATTTCAGTCTACATCTGGTTGTCTCCCAGAGAGCTAGGCAAGAGAAAAGTGTCCAAACAGCCCCCATTCGCACCTACTGCAAGCACGGGCTGCAGGCCCTAGCTTGCCCTACTGTATTCCAAATTAGTAGGACACTCCAAATCCCTTGAAAGAAGTGGAAGATATTATCCCTGTCAGCCCATTCCATTCCACCGTATTCCATGTTTTAAACTATGCCGTAGACTACTGACTTTTCTGAAAGTAACAGCTGGTCCAGTTCAGTAATTTGACTTCTGTTTAATTGTTCAATTTCTGGCAATCAATTGCTGCAGTCCGATAGTAAAGAACATGTAGACTGGCTCATATTATGCATATCAAATATTCAGGCTGGACAATTTCCAAATCATTTCTCTTGCCCAAGATAAGATTCTCTTTGAAAACTTTTCCGTAGGTGGTTTTCCTGTAAATAAGTTAGAATAGTTTCTGCTCAAGTTCACTTGAGCCACAACACAGCAAAACCAGCAAAGTGTCATGCGTGCCCCATGAAGACTCAGATCAGCCTGGGCATTTGCCCAGTCTGATCAGAGTCTTTGCTATGTGCCTTAAGCATAGCTAAGGGTCTAAGCTGCCTCCATGCTGACAGCCAATACTCTGATCAGACTGGGCAGATATTCAGACTGATCTGAGTCTTCGCTAGGTGCACATGTCACTTTGTTGGTTTTATTGTGTCGCAACTCATTATTATTTTTTACCATACTTATTTGGTTATGAAACAAGGGGTTTTCCTGCCAAAACAACCTCAAATACATATCCATCTTGTAAGACCCCTACATTGGACCCCAAAATCTAAATCCATCTTAAAAGACAAACCTATAGATACCTTTATTTGCGATTGTTTCCGAAGAGAAAACCCCATCTTATAGCAGAATTACACAAGACTGATTTGGATATTTCGGGTACAAACACCTCTGGCTTTGTTTTTTTTTAGGGGTTTTTTCCCCTGCTTTTCTTGGGCAGCCATGCAACCTAGATAGATATTAATTGTTAATACTGTGGATACCCATCTGTGCGTGGGCTAAAAGCTGAACATAGGCATTGCAAGTGTTAAGAAAGCTAATATTCATGTCGAGTGAATATAAGCTTCTTCACACTCCCCAAGCAAAGGTTGATTATTGTATAAATCCTAGTAAACGCCCCTGCTCTAATAAAGCCCCCTGCTTCTTTCCAAAAAAACAATACTCTATTAACTTGCATAAATCCTTATTTACTTCTCTGGATGAGGTAGCTCTTTGATATGGGGTCTACTTTTAAAGGCAAATTCTTTCCTTTAAGAGTTGAACCCACCCCTACTGAGAAGGGAGGCCAAAAAATAAGAGTTACCTCCTCTGAAAGTATACCCATTCACCTTAATACATGTACTGGCAGTTGCTGATTTACTACAATTCAGGCTCTAAATAACACCCCCTTTAGTAAAATGCAATGGCCCTGGGGCATTTAATAGGATAAATATGGTATATAAATTAGAATATCTTGTTTGTGTTTTTCAGGTGATTACACCATTTAGAAATCTAGTTCTGTGTGCTGAGAGCAGGAAAGATATGGAGGAGTGGATCACAGCACTCAAAACCTCCTCAAAGAAAGAATATTTTGAGGTAAGCTAGGCACGAAGTATTAGGCATGGGAAGTAACTGCTATGTGCCAAATTCTAGGCATGGGAGTTAACTGGTATGTGCACCAAGTGCTAGGCATGGGAGATAACTGCTATAGCACCAAACTGTAGGCATGGGAGATAATTGGTATGTGTCAAGTTCTAGACTTGGGGAGATAACTGTTGTAGAATAGAAACATTTATAAAAGATAAGTAACAGTAACACCATGGTGTGTCTGTCTGTATGAGGCGATAATCCTTGAGCTTCAGTGAGTGGATTATTTCCTACATAGGCAGTATAGTCATGGTATAACTATTTTATACGATCCTCATCAGTATAGACCTTGCACAACGAAATATTTCACACTAAAATTTGCGTTTTCGGGACTGAAGTTGTAATTATCAGAATTATTAAATTTAAAAAAAAAAAGTTACGTTTACTGTCAGCACTGTGAATTAAGAGTCTCAACCTCATTGGATCCAGAGTGGGGGTTGGGGTTCCAATGAACCCCCTCTTCAGCCTAAATTATTTTCATGGGAATTTCAGGAAAAATTGGTCAAACTGCAAAAATGGAACCTCCTCCCCTCAGCTTTGAACCCTTTATCCAAAATTTCTGGATCTACCAACAGGGACAGATTTACCCATGAAAACAGCGTGAATTATTTCCAATTTCATGGAGAATTTCAGGAAAAAGTGGTCAAACTGCAAAAATCTATCTCCCTCCCCTCAGCTAATTTGAACCCTCTATCCAAAATTTCTGGATCCGCCGACAGGGACAGATTTCCCCATGAAAATGAAATAACTATGGCTGGAGAGGGATTCTTTTTACCGTAATCGACCTTATTAGCGCCCTGTGCGCTTAACTTTTTCAAAATGGTGGCAAATACTTGTAGTAAACTTTCTTTCATATAAGCGCACATGTTAATAGGTTATTATATATTGAAGGGAATGAATTTAAAGGTAAAGCGTCAGAGAAAAGCTGCTTATAAGCAGCGTTTCTCTAATGCTTAACCTTTAAATTCGTATGGATATACATATAGAAGGATAGAGAAGATTTAGAAGTAAAAATTTAAATATTCTATTGCATTTTCAGCTCTTGTAAACGAGAAAGCAAAGGGATAAACCAGTAAAAATATGTGCATAAATAGTCCTATGCCTCACAAATTGCCACGGCGTGCGCTTATAGAGGCATGTGCGCTAATTAGGTAGAATACGGTAACTCTCTGAACCCCCTCTGATTTGCCACTGATTCCACATTGGTCTAAACTTGAAAATGCCATTATTAAAAAAACTTATGAAGTTCTGCAGCTGTGCAATCTTTTCACCAAAATTGTTTACGAGTTTTTATTTCCAAGATGGAATTCCATGGGATTCCTTTTTCCAGTGGCACAACACCTTTTGCAGAAGAGCCAAAAATGCAAAATTTACTTATGCAGAATCACAAAAAAAATGTTTTGTCCAAGCTATATTGTATTGAGAATTCAAAGACTAGTGGGCAAATAGTGTAGATCCAGATGCTGTGGCTTGTTATGAGCTGCCTTATCTGGAGCTACCTTTTTGACAAATTCAGCTATTTTCATTTTTGGGGCTTTCAGTGTTAACTCTCCCCACAAATGTTTAAGTCACCAACCATTGTCTCATACTCATATAACATAGCAAATATCAGTTAAGGAACTCATTTTTCTGCAGTTTCGGAAAAAATAAAATAAATTCTGACATGGCTTCATCAGCTTAAAGCGTGCAAAACAACCTACCTGACGTGTGAATCCATAATGCCCAATTAAAAATATGTATATGAGCCGCGACACAAGAAAACCAACAATGTGGTTGTGCGCCCAGCGCAGACTCAGATCAGCCTCGGCATCTGCCCAGACTGATCAGAGTCTTCACTGTCGGCATGGAGGTAGCTTAGACCCTTAGCTACCCTTTGAGCACAAACGAAGAGTCTGATCAAACAAGGCGGATGCCCAGGCTGATCTGAGTCTGCGCTGGGCGCACAACCACATTGTTGGTTTTGTCGTGTCGCGGCTCATATATCCTGTATTTTAAGTTTACAAACAAATTGCCAGAACAGAAATCATTCATCCTTTTAGCAATTTGAATGCATGATTGTTGTTTTGACCTTAAATGTTCCTTAAATATGAGCCCCGACACGAGAAAAGCAACAAGTGGTTGTGCGTCCAGCGCAGACTCAGATCAGCCTGGGCATCCGCCCAGTCAGCTCAGACTTTTCGCTTAGCCCTTAAAGGGTAGCTAAGGGTCTAAGCTACCTCCATGCGGACAGCAAAGACTCTGATCAGACTGGGTGGATGCCCAGGCTGATCTGAGTATGCGCTGGACGCTCAACCACTTTGTTGGTTTTGTCGTGTCGCGGCTCATATATCTGTCTTTCCAGATGGCTTGTTATTTAATTGCAAAAGTAGAAGCACATTATGAACTGTTTCAGAATTTATATAATTAAAATGATCAGGTAGACATGTAACAGGAAATTATGTGACACTTACATGCATTTGACTGTAATCTTGGAATATGGTTCATGGCATTATGACTGATTAATTAAATTCACAAAATCAGAGCCCTAGATAAGAGGGCTATCTGAATACCTAGTGGACTGACGTCTTATCAGTTACTAGCAGCTAGTAAAACCACAGCATGAAATATAGGGAAAATACACGCCCACTTTTGATAAATTCTGCTGTGAGTCTCTAAGGTATGAAGATAATTGAGGATAATTTTCTTTATTTCTCATTTAAACCATATGTTGTGACCCCTCATCTGAACCATCTCATCAAGACGGTTCAGATGAGGGGTCACAACATATGTTTTTATCCAGAATTAACAAAAATTATCCCTAATTATCATCAAATACTCCCCCTTATCTAGGGCTCTGAAAATTATTTATGGTGGTATTTAATAGCATATCATCACTTAAGGTAAAGTTCACAGACAAAACATAATGAATACCATTATAATCCTATTAAACACCCTGATGGCATTGCATTTTACTATAGGAAGGTGTAATTTAGAGCAAGTTCTAGGAGCAAATTCTTTCCTTTCAGAGTAGGCCCCATTTCAAAGGGCTCTCTCATCCAGAGAAGCAAATGGGAATTTGTGCAATTTAATATAAGATGATTTTCGGAAAAAAGGCAGGGGGCGTTTATTAGAGTAGTGGAGTTTATAAGGATTAAAATGGTACGTATCAGTGCAGTCAGTGAGGTTAGCAGGTAGAAAGAACATTTGAGCCGCGACACGAGAAAACCAACAATGTGGTTGTGCCACCCGCGCAGACAGATCAGCCTGGGCATCCGCCCAGTCTGATCAGAGTCTTCACTGTCCGCATGGAGGTAGCTTAGACCCTTAGCTGGGTGGATGCGAAAGCTGATCTAAGTCTGTGCTGGGTACACAACCACTTTGTTTATTTTCTTGTGTCGCGGCTCATTTGGCATGTAACGCTGTAGATAGTAGACTTGACATGCAGAAAGAACATTCAGCATGGGGCAGTGGAGTTGTTTAACTTGTCAGATGGGAAAAATGTTCCATACGCAACACTGCCATTATTCAGCATGCAACAGTGGAGTTGGTCAACTTACATTAGAAACAGTTAACTTGACAGACAAGAAGAACGTTTGTACATTACCGTGAAAACATAAACTAGACAGACAGGAAGAACATTTTTACATTACAGTGTAAACAGTAAACTTAACAGACAGGAAGAACAATTTTGTACATTACAGTGTAAACAATAAACTTAACAGACAGGAAGAACATTTGTACATTTCAGTGTAAACAATAAACTTGACAGACAGGAAGAACATTTATACATTACAGTGTAAACAATAAACTTAACAGACAGGAAGAACATTTGTACATTTCAGTGTAAACAATAAACTTGACAGACAGGAAGAACATTTGTACATTTCAGTGTAAACAATTAACTTGACAGACAGGAAGAACATTTGTACATTACAGTGTAAACAATAAACTTAACAGACAGGAAGAACATTTGTACATTTCAGTGTAAACAATAAACTTGACAGACAGGAAGAACATTTATACATTACAGTGTAAACAATTAACTTAACAGACAGGAAGAACATTTGACAGTGTAAACAGTAACTTTAACAGACAGGAAGAACATTTGTACATTACAGTGTAAACAATAAACTTAACAGACAGGAAGAACATTTGTACATTACAGTGTAAACAATAAACTTAACAGACAGGAAGAACATTTGTACATTTCAGTGTAAACAATTAACTTGACAGACAGGAAGAACATTTATACATTACAGTGTAAACAATTAACTTGACAGACAGGAAGAACATTTATACATGACAGTGTAAACAATTAACTTGACAGACAGGAAGAATTTGTGCATTATAGTGTAAACAATAAACTTGACAGACTGGAAGAACATTTTTACATTTCAGTGTAAACAATTAACTTGACGTCCAGGAAGAATATGTGCGCTTCAGTGTAAACAATAAACTTGACAGACAGGAAGAACATTTATACATTACAGTGTAAACAATAAACTTAACAGACAGGAAGAACATTTGTACATTACAGTGTAAACAATAAACTTGACAGACAGGAAGAACATTTATACATTACAGTGTAAACAATTAACTTGACAGACAGGAAGAACATTTATACATTACAGTGTAAACAATAAACTTGACAGACAGGAAGAACATTTATACATTTCAGTGTAAACAATAAACTTGACAGACAGGAAGAACATTTATACATTACAGTGTAAACAATTAACTTGACAGACAGGAAGAATTTGTGCGTTACAGTGTTAACAATAAATTTGACAGACTGGAAGAACATTTGTACATTTCAGTGTAAACATTTAACTTGACAATTAGGAAAAATTTGTGCGTTACAGTGTAAACAATAAACCTGACAGACTGGAAGAACATTTGTACATTTCAGTGTAAACAATTAAATTGACAGACAGGAAGAATTTGTGCGTTACAGTGTAAACAATAAACTTGACAGACAGGAAGAACATTTGTACATTTCAGTGTAAACAATTAATTTGACAGACAGGAAGAATTTGTGCATTACAGTGTAAACAATAAATATGACAGACTGGAAGAACATTTGTACATTTCAGTGTAAACAATTAACTTGACAGACAGGAAGAATTTGTGCATTATAGTGTAAACAATAAACTTGACAGACTGGAAGAACATTTTTACATTTCAGTGTAAACAATTAACTTGACGTCCAGGAAGAATATGTGCGCTTCAGTGTAAACAATAAACTTGACAGACAGGAAGGACATTTGTGCATTTCAGTGTAAACAATTAACTTGACAGACAGGAAGAATATGTGCGTTACAGTGTAAACATTGAACTTGACAGACTGGAAGAACATTTGTACATTACAGTGTAAACAATTAACTTGACAGACAGGAAGAAGATTTGTACATTACATTGTAAACAATTAACTTGACAGACTGGAAGAACATTTGTACATTACAGTGTAAACAATAAACTTGACAGACTGGAAGGACATTTGTGCATTTCAGTGTAAACAATTAACTTGACAGACAGGAAGAATATGTGCGTTACAGTGTAAACATTGAACTTGACAGACTGGAAGAACATTTGTACATTACAGTGTAAACAATTAACTTGACAGACAGGAAGAAGATTTGTACATTACATTGTAAACAATTAACTTGACAGACTGGAAGAACATTTACACATTACAGTGTAAACAATAAACTTGACAGACAGGAAGAACATTTGTACATTACAGTGTAAACAATAAAATTAACAGACAGGAAGATCATTTGTACATTTCAGTGTAAACAATTAACTTGACAGACAGGTAGAACATTTGTTCATTAAAGTGTAACACAATAAACTTGACAGCAAGGAAGAATATTTGTACATTACAGTGTAAACAATAACATTGACAGGCCGGAAGACATTTGTACAGTACAGTGTAATCAATAAGCTTAACAGACAGGAAGACATTTGTACATTTCAGTGTAAACAATAAACTTGACAGACTGGAAGAACATTTGTACATCACAGTGTCAACAATAAACTTGACAGCCAGGAAGAATATTTGTACATTACAATGTAAACAATAAACTTGACAGACAGGAAGAACATTTATACATTACAGTGTAAACAATAAACTTGACAGACAGGAAGAACATTTATACATTACAGTGTAAACAATAACATTGACAGGCAGGAAGACATTTGTACATCACAGTGTAACACAATAAACTTGACAGCCAGGAAGAATATTTGTACATTACAGTGTAAACAATAACATTGACAGGCAGGAAGACATTTGTACATCACAGTGTAAACAATAAACTTGACAGACTGGAAGAACATTTGTACATTACAGTGTCAACAATAAACTTGACAGCCAGGAAGAATATTTGTACATTACAATGTAAACAATAACATTGACAGGCAGGAAGACATTTGTACAGTACAGTGTAATCAATAAACTTAACAGACAGGAAGACATTTGTACATTTCAGTGTAAACAATAAACTTGACAGACTGGAAGAACATTTGTACATTACAATGTAAACAATAAACTTGACAGCCAGGAAGAACATTCGTACATTACATTGTAAACAGTTAACTTGACAGACAGGAAGAATGTTTGGTATACAACAGTGCAGCTAGTTAGCTTTTCAAGCAATTCATTAGTCTTAAAATTGGCATTTTGGAAAGAAAATTTGGAAAATTTAATTATGACTTATTTTGGAGGTCTAAAGCCAATTTGGATGGAATTTTGTACCCTTTTTCACAGAAAAGAAGTGAGAGGGGTTGGGGTGTTATTTGTTAGAAGAAATATTATAGAACATATGGTATGAAGCTGTGGCAAATCATTAAAAAGGGTGGGTTTAAATAATGATTAATCTAAGTAGAAAATAATCATGATAATGATAATTTTATCCTCCAAAGTGTGAAACTGGCAATGCAGATCTGTATTTTATCTTTCTTGTCTAATACCAGATAGGCCAAGAAAATAAAGTGAATGTTTTTTGTTGAATCATGATTTTTGAACAAATACGGGGGACTCTGACACTGTATGCATGCACCACACCACCAGATATAAGGTATCTGGGTACAGTACACCTCCAGGTTTTTCCACCATTTTAGAAAGGTAAACAACTTTTGTGACTACCTGTTTGCTTCCCAGGATGACAAAGCCATTTTCAAAATGGGATCTACACATAAAAAAAAAACAGTTTGCTCCTTCAGTGTTGTAGAAAACTGGAGTCAACTGTATATAGTAATTGGTTGAGATACCTGTCCCAATAATTAAATTTTAATTATATATAGTTACCATGTTTAAAATTAGCTATTTTCTCTTTCCTTGAATCACATCAAATCACCTGCCTTCCTCTGCGAAAAAAAAAAAAAAAATCTTAAAGCTTGGATAACTTTTCCAAGCCATTTGCAATGCTTCTGCAGCATTTCCTACGGTGCATCATTTGCAGTCTGCAGGATTAAGTTTGAATTTTCTGTATTTAGTTAATATGCATACAATATGCATTTGGTTGAGTTATTGTTGAAGAGCTAATGAGCATTCCATATTCTCTAAAATAACCAAAATGTTTGGACATCGTAAGGCTTATTGGTTTACTGCCATGTTTTTCTGGCATTTTACAAAGGGAAATAACTTTTGTGACTTTCTGTTTGCTTCCCTGGGGAGACAAAACCCTTCCAAAATAGGGTCTGATCTTTTAGGAAAGAATTTGCTCCTAGAAGAACAAATTCTTTTCTGAAAGGGTTTACCCCATTGAGAAAGGAGGCTAAATGAAAATGATAGTGTACCATAATATGCATTATAGTGCAGTTAAAGTATTGCGTTTGTATGAATAATTGTTTTATGTTAGAATTATTTCATTCTGTTAGTATTTTTATGTTTATAATATTTTGTTTTCTGTATTATTGTATTATTTCAGTTACTTGTGTTTTGTGTTTTAGTGGCTTGCCATAAATGCATGTGCGGTAAGCGCTTGTGTGCAGTTTGCAGTTACTTTCTTTTCCTTTAAAGATATACTCCCTTTATAATAATAACAAAAATGATTTGATGAAATATTTCATGCAATACCTCCCACATGGTCTAACTATACATTTGAATCAGAGTTTATATAATAATATTTGATAAAAGTGACTTTAAACAAAAAATAAGATAAATTTCTATACAATCGCGGAACGCAGTTGAAATGGCTTTATTGGACAAAAATAATTTATTCATACGTCACAATCACTGCAAGAATAAGAAAAAACCTCTACATGATCACATGACACATGTGGTCAAAATCGATATTCTCACAGGCCATGAGGATTTAGGTAATTTGCATTTTAATTTGAAGATTATTTTTCATTTCACATTTATCGAATAAACATGCATTTTCTCAAAACTTTTACGGCTAATTATGAGACTATTACATATTGTCTAACGAAATTTTCTTAAAATATCTGTTTCGGAAAACACGAAATAAACGAGGGAGACAATCTTTAACACATAACTAACACAATTAGTTTTCTTTCATATTAAATATGGAAATATAGTAAAAATTCTAAATATTGGGACAGACAGATCTCAGCAATAACTGCAGACGCAGTTCAGACTGCTCCCTAAAGGAGCAGCCTGATCAGGATCTCCACTGTTTGTCATTCCATGACAAAATATTGCCTTGTAAAACCCAGTGGTTTTAGTTTTAAGACAATTTTTGTTCTTTTTTTAGCTCGCCTGAACGAAAGTTCAGGAAGAGCTATTGTTGTCACCACGGCGTCCGCGTCAGCGTCCGCGTCGGCGTTCGGATTGGATGTTTTGGTTAAAGTTTTTTAAAGACCTATATCTCCTTAACCCATGGATGGATTCTTTTGATACTTGCACTGTAGTTAGATATTGGTCTAAGGTTTAACAGGGTACCACCCCCACCCCACTCCGTGACCTTGATGTCAAGGTCATGGACTTAGAAAATTTGTATTTTTTTGGACTGGATGTTTTGGTTAAAGTTTTATAAAGCCCAATATCTCCTTAACCCATGGATGGATTCCTTTGATACTTACACTAAAGTTAGATATTGGTCTAAAGTTTTCGAAGGTACTACCCCCACCCCCCTCTGTGACCTTGATGTCAAGGTCATGGACTTAGAATATTGTCTTTTTATTGATTGGATGTTTTGGTTAAAGTTTTTTAAAGACACATATCTCCTGAACCCATAGATGAATTCTTTTTATATTTGCACTGTAGATAGATCTACAGAGTACTCCCCCAACCCCGCTCAGTGATCTTGAGTCAAGGTCAGGGACTTAGGAAATTTTTGTCTTTTTTAAAGTTTTGTAATTGCAAACTGATTCATAATGCTTTGCAGAGATTTAGTTTATACTTGAACTGATGTTAGACTCTTTTTTGAATTTTTACAAAACTCCTTATACTTACCCCAATGGATGACCTTGAAGTCAAGGTCATCGACTTAGAATTTTGTCTTAAAGATTTTGGTTAAAGTTTTATATTTATGAAGACATAATTTCACAATGCCACGATGATGGACTCAGTTGATACTAATACTTGGACTGATGTTAATGGTTCAGGGTTTTGATACACCCCCCCACCCCCATCCCCCCCCCCCTCCCCTTACCCGTCAGTTTTTTTTTACCTCAAGCTCATGGACTTTTTTTATTTTAATTTTATTTTAAGACTTATTTCTGAGATAGCTTTTGCTTATAATTGTGTTTTCATTATGGACATGCTTGCATGAAGTTTTATGCATAGCAGTCCACATAGCCCCCCCCCCCCCCCTCCCCCCTACCTGTCAGTTTTTTTTACCTCAAGCTCATGGACTTTGAAATTTCATTTCATTTTTTTTATTTTAATTTTATTTTAAGACATATTTCTGAGATAGCTTTTGTTTATAAATGTGTTTTCATTATGGACATGCTTGCATGAAGTTTTATGCATAGCAGTCCACACCACCATAGCGGCTGTGTGATGAGCAAGCACCAATTCAGGCGAGCTATGCTGTCAGGCGACAGCTCTTGTTTTTTTTTTTGGTGTCCTAATTTTTAGAACTTTTACAGTTGATAATAAATATATTAATTTTTCTTGTCTAACAGGCTTTTTAGCAAGTGTTATATAACTTATTTTACTCCCGACACAAGAAGTATGTTGAGGGGTATATAGTTTTCGTCTTTCCGTCTGTCTGTCCATCCGTTCGTCAGTGCGTGTGTGTGTGCTTCCATCCGTTAGCATTTGCGTTAAAGTTTTGCGTTAAGTTTTTAGCTCGCCTGAACGAAAGTTCAGGAAGAGCTATTGTTGTCACCACGGCGTCCGCGTCCGCGTCAGCGTCAGCGTCGGCTTTCGGATTGGATGTTTTGGTTAAAGTTTTTTAAAGACCTGTATCTCCTTAACCCATGGATGGATTCTTTTGATACTTACTCTGTGGTTAGATATTGGTCCAAAGTTTAACAGGGTACCACCCCTACCCCACTCCGTGACCTTGATGTCAAGGTCATGGACTTAGAAAATTGGGAGTTTTTTGGACTGGATGTTTTGGTTAAAGTTTTATAAAGCCCAATATCTCCCTAACCCATGGATGGATTTCTTTGTTACTTGCACTGTAGTTAGATATTGGTCCAAAGTTTTCCAGGGTACTACCCCCACCCCCCTCAGTGACCTTGATGTCAAGGTCATGAACTTAGAAAATTGTCTTTTTATTGATTAGATGTTTTGGTTAAAGTTTTTTAAAGACACATATCTCCTGAATTCACTGATGAATTCTTTTTATATTTGCACTGTAGTTAGATATTAGTCCAAAGTTTTACATAGTACTTCCCCGACCCCCACTCAATGACCTTGATGTCAAGGTCAGGGACTTAGGAAATTTAGTCTTTATTAAAGTTTTCTAATTGCGTACTGATTCATAATGCTTGGCAGAGATTTAATTTACACTTGAACTGATGTTTATGTCTCCCCCCTTCAGGGTCGGGAGACATAATGTTTTTCCCCGGGCGTCTGTCCGTCTGTCTGTCCGTCTGTCTGTCTGTCCGTCTGTCTGTCACAAATCGTGTCCGTTCTATAACTTGAAAACCGCTCAAGCTATATTCGCGAAACTTCATATAAATATCAATCAACATGAGACGACGTGCAGAGTGCAAGAATGGTAACTCTGGCATTTATACTTTTTGAGTTATTTCCCTTGGAACTTAGTCCATCACAAAATTGTGTTTCAATCGTGTCCGTTCTATAACTTGAAAACCGCTCAAGCTATATTCGCGAAACTTCATATAAATATCAATCAACATGAGACGACGTGCAGAGTGCAAGAATGGTAACTCTGGCATTTATACTTTTTGAGTTATTTCCCTTGGAACTTAGTCCATCACAGAATTGTGTTTCGATTGTGTCCGTTCTATAACTTGAAAACCGCTCAAGCTATATTTGCGAAACTTCATACAAATATCAATCAACATGAGTCGACGTGCAGAGTGCAAGAATGGTAACTCTGGCATTTATACTTTTTGAGTTATTTCCCTTGGAACTTAGTCCATCACAAAATTGTGTTTCAATTGTGTCCTTTCTATAACTTGAAAACCGCTCAAGCTATATTCGCGAAACTTCATATAAATATCAATCAACATGAGACGACGTGCAGAGTGCAAGAATGGTAACTCTGGCATTTACACTTTTTGAGTTATTTCCCGTGGAACTTAGTCCATCACAAAATTGTGTTTCAATCGTGTCTGTTCTATAACTTTAAAACCGCTCAAGCTATATTCGCGAAACTTCATATAAATATCAATCAATATGAGACGACGTGCAGAGTGCAAGAACGGTAACTCTGGCATTTATACTTTTTGAGTTATTTCCCTTGGAACTTAGTCCATCACAAAATTGTGTTTCAATTGTGTCCGCTCTGTAACTTGAAAACTGCTCAAGCTTTATTCACGAAACTTCATACAAATATCAATCAACATGAGACGACGTGCAGAGTGCAAGAATGGTAACTCTGGCATTTATACTTTTTGAGTTATTTCCCTTGGAACTTTGTCCATCACAAAATTGCGTCTCAGTCGAGTCCGTCTATAACTTTAAAACCATTCAAGCTTTATTCATGAAAGCTCATACACATATCAGTCAACATCAGACGACGTGCAGAATGCACTCTGGCGTTTATACTTTTTGAGTTATTTCCCTTGGAACTTTGTCCATTACAAAATTGCGTCTCAGTCGAGTCCGTCTATAACTTTAAAACTATTCAAGCTGTATTCATGAAAGGTCATACAAATATCAATCAACATCAGACGACGTGCAGAATGCAAGAACCATAACTTTAGCATTTATACTATTTGAGTTATTTCCCTTAGAACTTTGTCAGTCACAAAATCGTGTCTCAGTTGTGTCTGCTCTATAACTTGAAAACCATTCAAGCTATATTCACGAAACTTCATACAAATATCAATCAACATTAGAAGAATTGCATAGTGCAAGAACCATAACTCTTGCATTTATACTTCTTGAGTTATTTCCCTTGGACCTTTGTCAGTCACAAAATCGTGTCTCAATCGCTTTATTACTTGAAAACCGGACAAGCTATATTCACGAAACTTCATACAAATGTCAGTCAACACTAGACAACCTGCAGAGCACAGCATTTATACTATTTGAGTTATTTCCCTTGGAACTTTTTCATTCACAAAATCGTGTCTCAATCGTCTAAGCTCTATAACTTGAAAACCGTTTAAGCTATATTCATGAAACTTCATACAAATATCAGTCAACATATAAATAGACGACGTGCAGAGCACTGTAGCTCTTGCATTTATATTTTTTGACAAAAACTAAATATGAATATCAGTCAACATTACATGACATGCAGAGCATAACAATTATAACTCTTGCATTAATACTTTTTACTTATTATGAATCCCTGCTTCAGGGTAGGGAAACAAATTGTTTTTCCCTTGGCGTCTTAATGACTGATCCTTTTGACATCAAAAAGGGGGGAGACATCTGTTTTTTCGTAGGAAAACAATTCTAGTAGACACTGTTTTGAGTTTTTACAAAACACCATATACTTACCCCACTGGATGACCTTGAAGTCAAGGTCATCAACTTTGAATTTTGTCTTAAAGATTTGGTAAAGTTTTATATTTATGAAGACATAATTTCACAGTGCCACGATGGACTCAGTTGATACTATTACTTGGACTGATGTTAGATAATGGTTCAAGGTTTTCATACATCCTAGCCCCTGCAGCCCCCCACCCCCACCCCTTAGTTCTTTGACCTCAAGCTCATGGACTTTGACATTTCATGTGGATTTTTTTATTTTAATTTTATTTTAAGACTTATTTCTGAGATAGCTTTTGTTTGTAAATGTGTTGTCATTATGGACATGCTTATCTGAAGTTTTATGCTTAGTAGTCCACACCACCATAGCAACTGTGTGATGGGCAAGCACCTATTCAGGCGAGCTATGCTGTCAGGCGACAGCTCTTGTTAATTTTGCTTATGTTTCCAATATCCTTTGATGAAGCCAGTTGGTATGTGCCTAGATTTACTTACAGGTTCAAGCAGAATACTTATCATCATCTGGATGCTGCTGCTGACCTAAGGTCAAGGCCACAGACTTAAACACTTGCGTTAAAGTTTTGTGTTAAGTTTTTAATTTTGCTTATGTCTCCAATATCCTTTGATGAAGCATGTTGGTTTGTGCTTAGATTTACTTACAGGTTCAAGCAGAATACTTATCACCATCTGGATGCTGCTGCTGACCTAAGGTCAAGGTCACAGACTTAAACATTTGTGTTAAAGTTTTGTGTTAAGTTTATAGTCTTCTTTCATATTTCTTATATCCTTTGATGGAACCTTTTGATATTGACTAGGGTTACTTTTAGGTTCATACGGAGTAGTTTACATCATCTGGATGCTGCTGCTTACCAAAGGTCAACGTCACAGTCTTGTGTACTTGCGTTAAAGTTTTGCGTTAAGTTTATATTCTTTGCTTATATTTCCAACATCGTTCAATGAAACCTTTTGATATATGACTAGGTTTACTTAAATGTTCATGTATAATACTTGACATCATTTGAATGCTGCTGCTGACCTATGGTCAAGGTCACAGACTTAAACATAGGTGTTTAAGTTTTGTCTTAAGTTTATATTCTTCTTTTGTATTTCCAATATCCTTTTATGGAACCTTTTGATATTTGATTAGGTTTCCTTTAAGGTTCATAGCTTACCGAAGGTCACAGACTTGTATATTTGCATTTAAGTTTGGCATTAAGTTTATATTCCTTGTTTACATTTCCAACATCCTTTGATGAAACCTTTTTGATATACGACTAAGTTTACGTCTATGTTCATGCAGATTAGTTGGCATCATCTGGATGCTGCTCACAGTGACCAAGGTCATGGGCACAGTTTTGTGTTAAGTTAGTACTGTTTGCTGATATTTATAATATACTTTGATGGAACCATTTGATAGGTGACTAAGTTTACTTCTAGGTTCAAACCATGTATAAGATTGGTTTCATTAGGCAGTAGTTTCATAAGGCGATGGTTTCACTAGGGGTCGGGGATGTACATGAGCCCCTGCTCACTTGCTCTAGTTTATCTAATTCTTGTTTCTAAAAATGCATTGTGTGCAGTGAATTCTGTATCCTCAGGACACAATGTATTCACTACTAATCTGGTAGCTTATATCACCCATAGATTGATTTTATGACTTTCGCCTATATTTTCATTCTCTGTATAAGCAAGAGGAGGTGCCACATAGCAATTCTCAGATTTTTTTGTTGTCATCATAAAACACAGTAATATCTCTTGATTTTTGAAAAGGACTGGTTTAAGTTTAGTACAGCTTCACATCTGTACTGTCAAGAATGATTTTGCTGTAATTGCTTGTTCACAGGGTATAATCGATTCCGCTAACTTTCGCTTCCTGCAGAGACTGTACATCATATTTGGCTTCCGCCGAGACTGTTCGCAAACTCTTGCTTCCTGCCGAGACTTCTGTACATGATAAATGGCTTCCTGCAGAGACTCTCCGTGTGATTCTGCTTCCTGCCGAGGCTCTCGGCAGGAAGCAGAATCACGCGGACAGTCTCGGCAGGAAGCCATTTCTCGAGGACAGTAGTCTCTGCAGGAAGCAAGAGTTCGCGGACAGTCTCGGCGGAAGCCAAATATGACGGACAGTCTCTGCAGGAAGCGAAAATTGGCGGAATCGATTATACCCTGTGTTGTTTGTATGCGAACAACTGTTTTCTTTTGGCACCAGGTTTCAGGAATGCTTGAAGAACATAAATGTGGCAGTCAGGTTATCTACCCTTGTAATCAGCATAATGATACATTACAATGTCAGTAGGCCAGACATATCCAACAGAGTACTAATTCATCATTATAGCATAATAATGTCAAGAATTATTACCTATCACCCCTCCCCTGTGAAGTTGAAATAGGCTCTGCTATCTTTGCATTTGGGTGTTTCCATCAGTCGGAAAAGGGGTACTTGAAAAAAAAATCACAGTTTAGCAAACTGATAAAAAATGTCTACCCTTTAACCTGGGAATATCTTAAATTGACACTTCCTACTCTGCATTTGGACCTGTCTATTATTTAAAAAGAAAGGATATTTGACTAAGTCCATTATTGAAAAAAGGGGTATTTGACAAAAACTACAAATAGAATGGAAAACAGTGTAGATCCAGTTAAGCTGGCACAACAAAAATACATGTACACATATGGTATACAAGCTTCAGGATTCAGTAGAAAGTAATGCTTATATACATATTAACCCTTAAAGTGCAAAAAGCATACAACAAAATGTCTGCAAAATTTTGAAAAACATCTTATATTGAAAATTTTAGGACTAGAGGGCAAGCAGAGTAGATCCAGATAAGGCGGCTCATAATGAGCCGCCTTATCTGGATCTACACTGTGTGCAAATTCAGCAATTTTCTTTTTTGATGGCTTTGAGGGTGAGTGCCATTTTTCTGATGAAAAATACCACAAAACTAGGAGTCAGCCATCTTCAGAATCTAAGATAGTTACCTGTGATTAAGGCAGCTTTAGACAGTGTTACCAGGTGTGATTAAGTTGTGATTAAGGCAGAGGGATACAAATCTGATTCAAATTGTGATTAACAGAGGGATTGGGAGATACAAATCAAGTCACATCAGCAGTGGAGGAAATGGGTTAATTCTGAAGAAAAAAGGCCTTTGTTTCAAGTGCTGGTTGGAAAATATTGAAATTGTCAGCAAAAACTAAATTTCAGGTCATGAAAAATACATGTGTGGTTTCTGTTATAGGACCAGAATAAATGTACTATAGATGGTTTATAAATGTTTGAAAAAGTGTCAGTACATTCGCAGCTGTTTGCATTGTACTAGTTCCCAGCAGGAACATGGCGTTGAAATGATGTCGTATTGACGTCGATGCAATGTAATGACGTTGCATCGACGTCAATACGATGTCATTTCGATGTTATGTGCCCGCTGGGTTATGTCCAATGAATAATTAGGATAAATACAGTACATAAAACAGAACAGAAGCTGATACAGACACATTTAATGCAATATAGTTAGATAATTGTAATGTAGTGCCATAATATGCACTTGATAACCCAAGAAATGCTGGCAAGAAAGCCTTTCTATGAACTGTGACATGTAAAAAGGATGCTTATCCCAGCAGGCACACAAGGTTGAATCAACCTTGAATCAACCTTGATTCAACGTCGTGACGTTGAATATAGATTGAGTCAAGGTTGATTTAACCATGTGTGCCCATAAATTAGCCCATAATTTATGATCTGACCTGTGTGAGGACAGGCAACCAAATTGGGCATCATGATACTTTGTGCAGTGAATCTGGGCTAACATTTACAATTATTATCTTTAACAAAACCAAAAAAATAGCTACTACAGCATAAAAAAGGGGAAAAATATATTATTATTAACTTATAATATAATCACATTATTGAAAAACAAAAAACGTTTTCCCCCAGGGGTTAATGTAAGCAAGAAAAAGGGGGTATAACCTTGAACAGGATGGTAAATAGAATCTTTCACATCAAGGCTGTTAAGTAGCCCATATAAATGTTTTCATATTCATATATCCTTGTAGATTGAATTAAAAGCTGCCAAAAACCACCTTGTAAAGATAAATAACCATACCACACAAAATGTGCCTTAGAATGATTTACCATTGTAACAGCAATGTCTTCTTTTTAACTTGCATGTTTGAAAGTATACTATAGTCAGTCCTCAATATCTCAAACACTGCTGTCTCGAAGTACTCTCATAGTTAAACAATATAGTTTGGACACATTCCTTTTTCGGCTCCAGATATCTCAAACTAATTTTTCTGGGACCAGAAAATTTACTTTGAGATATCAGTAGTTTGGGATGAATTTCAACATTGAGATATGGAGAGTTGACTGTATAGGAAGTGCCAAAATTTCAGCCATGGCTGTTGCCATCTGACTCAGGTGTTAATTACATGTAGATGGCTGTCTTGGCAGTTATGTCCTTTCAACAGTCTTTTAGTTGTATCAGGATGGTGGGAGAGTGATTATGGAGAGCTGCTCTGTGCAAGAAAATGCCATTTAGGTTTTGACAGTGGAACTCGAACCTGCAACATTGTGATGCAAGGTTTTATGCCCTAACCACTTGGCCATGGGAACAGATGCTCAACTATTAATTGTTCTGCAGCATGAGTTAAGTGAGCTTCAGGGACACTGGTTTTCATCACACCTCTGGATCCATAGATGATTGAAATGAGCCGCGACACGACAAAACCAACAATTTGGTTGTGTGCCCAGCGCAGACTCAGATCAACCTGGGCATCCGCCCAGTCTGATCAGAGTCTTCGCTGTCCGCATGGAGGTAGCTTAGACCCTTAGCTACCCTTTGAGGTCTTAACGAAGAGTCTGATCAAACTAGGCAGATACCCAGGCTGATCTGAGTCTGCGCTAGGCGCACAACCACATTGTTGGTTTTGTTGTGTCGCGGCTCAAATGAGCAACAAGACTCATATTATCTGCCCCTGGGCCATATAAGGGTTAGATCATGCTGATGCAATTTCTATGGAAGGAGACTCAGCGCCAGGTGTGTGCAACTATGGTTATGTACCACTGAGCCACTAGGGGAAAGTCGTTACGAGAATTGAAACAGAACAGAACAGATGCTAAAGCTGATGTTGGCATCATGGCACTAGGCCTATTTTCTAATGAAACAACATGAAGATGCTTTTTCATGCAATATTACATCTTCTATATCAGATTTTATGCATGATTGAACTTGAAAACTTTCCTGATATCTATTTGTGGTTACTGAACTTAAAAAAAAAAAGTTAAATATGATATTTCAAATGGGTTAGTATCCTTGTTCGACTTCCAATACCTTAGTTACCCTTACTGTTGGGACAGGCTTACATGAGCAAATAGTGTAGGCCCAGATCAGAGTCTGATCTGGCCCTACACTATTTGCGATTCTGTTACAATATTTTCAAATGTTGGCTTAATAAAACCAACTTAGACCAAATTCTATGATAATAATGGTAATGCAACTAATGGGCTAAAGTGGGCCAAGATTTAGGATAAATATGGTATAAGATAAAACATCTTTTTATCATATTCATGAAAATATGAGGATTAATAACATTCAGCAGCACATGTTTCTTAAAATTTATTTCATATGCCAAAAGGAATATATTTTATACTGGCTAAATAGGTATATTTATATGTTTTCTGAATTTTGTGCCGAAAGATTGTTTGGATGCTACTTAATGCAACTAAATCCATGTTATGAGATTGCACTGAAACAACACAGTCTATGTTATTACAAAATTTATTGTTTGTTTCTCTCTCGATATTTTCAGAAAATATAAATATCTCATTTATAGACTGTTACTCTAGACATCTGAAATTCTCAGAGTTAGTTTCAGAGATCCGACAACAATTGTCATCCTTAACAGCATCTTACTATATTCCCCCATCAACCAGGAATAACAACTATGGACTATTTTTCATGAATAGTTCTTGAATGGTTCTTATAGAGTTATTTAAGAACTCTTCAGATACTGTTGGTTCTACGAACAGTTCAAGAACTGCTCTCGAATGTCAAATGGCCCATTTTAAAGAATTGTTTAAGAGTAATGTGACAGAACTGTTATTCAGGAACAGTTCTCAAACTGTTTTTACTGAATATTTAAGAACAGTTGTTCAAGATGGGCTCTTGAATATTTCTGTAAGAACAGTTCAAGTTCAAGAGCTGTTCCGTAAGGCTGTTCAATTTAACATCAGATCACCAATTAGTCTATCAGAATATTATCGGATCATTAATCAGTCTGTCATTCAGAGTTAAAAAAAAAATAAAAAAAAATAAATAATGGTCAGCGTGTCTGTCATTCAGTGTTAAAAAAGTCATCTGTCATTCAAACTAAAAAAAAAATAATGGTTGAATTTTCAGCAGTTTGATGAAGATTCAGTTGTTTAGGCACATTCAGTGTTGCCAATAACACGGTTTTAGATGTCCCAGTACTTAAGGCACATTAGAGTATACTTTATTTTGACAAATTTACTTTATTTTTGCCTTTTTCTGTTTGCAGGGTAATGCGACACAGCGAGAAATGATGTCGGGCTTACATAACTGGTACACTTGCTCACATGCTCGTCCTACATATTGTAACGTTTGTCGAGAGGCTTTATCAGGTGTTACCTCACATGGCTTGTCTTGTGAAGGTAGGTTGTTGCAGGCGTTACCTTAATGATACTGCATATTGTAATGTTTGTAGAGAGACTCTGTCAGGTGTTACATCACATGGCTTGTCTTGTGAAGGTAGGTTGTTGCTGGCGTTACCATAATGGCACTACATATTGTAATGTTTGTGAAGAGGCTTTGTCAGGTGTTATTTCTCATGGCTTGTTTTGTGGAGGTAGGTTGTTGCAGGCGTTACCTTGATGATACTGCATATTGTAATGTTTGTAGAGAGGCTTTATCAGGCATTACATCACATGGCTTGTCTTGTGAAGGTAGGTTGTTGCTGGCATTACCATAATGACACTGCATATTGTAATGTTGTAGAGGGGCTCAGTCAGGGGTTACATCACATGGCTTGTCTTGTGAAGGTAGGTTGTTGCAGGTGTTACTGACACAACATATTGTAATGTTGTATAGGGGCTCTGTCAGGGGTTACATCACATGGCTTGTCTTGTGAGGGTAGGTTGTTGCAGGCGTAACCATAATGCCACTACATATTGTAATATTTTGTAGAGAGGCTCTATCAGGGGTTACATCTCATGGCTTGTCTTGTGAAGGTAGGTTGTTGCAGGCGTTACCTTAATGATACTGCATATTGTAATGTTTGTAGAGCGGCTTTATCAGGCATTACATCACATGGCTTGTCTTGTGAAGGACGGTTGTTGCAGGCATTTCCTTATTGACAATACATATTGTAATGTTTGTATATAGCTGCTTTATCAGGAATTACATCACATGGCTTGTCTTGTGAAGGTAGGTTTTGCAGGCATTACATATTGTAACGTTTGAAGAGAGGCTCTGTCAGGCGTTACATCTCACCTCTTGTCTTGTGAAGGTAGGTTGTTGCTGGCATTACCATAATGCTACTACATATTGTAATGTTTGTAGAGAGACTGTGTCAGGCGTTACATCACATGGCCTGTCTTGTAACGGTAGGTTGTTGCTGGTGTTACCATAATGCTACTACATATTGTAATGTTTGTAAAGAGGCTGTGTCAGGTGTTACATCACATGGCCTGTCTTGTGACGGTAAGTTGTTGCTGGTGTTACCATAATGTCACTACATATTGTAATGTTTTAGAGAGGCTCAGTCAGGGGTTACAATGACACTACATATTGTAACGTTTGTGGAGAGGCTTTGTCAGGCGTTACATCTCATGGGTTGTCTTGTGAAGGTAGGTTGTTGCTGGCATTACCTTAATAAACCTTATAAACTGGGATTGGGTAGCTTGAGGAAATATGTTAGACCCAGATCAGACTGCTCCAAATGGTTCTGCACTGTTTACTACTAAACATTTGAAGAGAAGCTCAGCCTAGCATTTCTTCACATGGCTTTTCTTGTGAAGATGAGTTGTCAAAGGCACCAAATTTAATGGATTTTTTCTCAAGGTTGAGACAAAAGCGCCGCAGTTAACTGAATGAAATTGTGCAATTATTTCAAATATAGGGAAAACGGAACCAGTGCTGTATGCTATCATAGCAGTTGTTATTGTTCTGAATGTTAGGAATATTGTAGACCTTTTGAAATTAGTCTAAATATTGGGGCCCATTTGATATGGCATATTGTTCATGTACAATTTGCGTCTTCTGAAAACCTTTGCTTTGATAGAGGAAAATTTAGTCCAGTTCATGAACACCATTGTATTACACTTTCAGTGTGCAAGTTTAAAGCCCACAAGCGATGTGCTGTGAAGGCAAGTTCAAATTGTAAGTGGACGACCCTAGCAGCCATAGGGGCAGAAATTATCGAAGAGGAAGATGGGGTAAGTGTATTTATGCTCCCCGACAAAGTTAGGTCCTTTCCTATTTTTATGCCCCCGCCACGAAGTGGGGAGGGGCATATAGTTTTGCCCTTGTCCGTCCGTGCATACGTGCATACGTACGTAAATACGTCCGTCCGTCACACTTTGTAGTACTGTTCTTGTCTCCGCAACTCCTCCTACAGTATTCGATGCAGGGAGTTGAAACTTGCAACACAGTTTATACATGCATTGAACATGTGCATAAAGGAAACATAACTTTGATTCAGGTCTTTATTGCAGAATTATGTCCCCTTGAATAATATACATATTATGACCATATTTCACATTTGAGTACTGTTCTTGTCTCCGCAACTCCTCCTACAGTATTTGATATAGGGAGTTGAAACTTGCAACACAGTTCAGACATGCATTGAACATGTGCATAAGGAAACATAATTTTGATTCAGGTCTTTATTGCAGAATTATGTCCCCTTGAATAATAAACATATTATAATCATATTTCACATTTGAGTACTGTTCTTGTCTCTGCAACTTCTCCTACAGTATTTAATGTAGGGAGTTGAAACTTGCAACACAGTTCAGACATGCATTGAACATGTGCATAAAGGAAACAGAACTTTGATCCAGGTCATTATGGCAGAATTATGTCCCCTTGAATGACATGCATATTTTGACCATATTTCACACTTTGTAGTACTGTTCTTGTCTCTGCAGCTCCTCCAATAGTATTTAATGTAGGGATTTGAAACCTGTAACACAGTTCAGACATGCATTGAACATGTGCATAAAGGAAACAGAACTTTGATCCAGGTCATTATGGCAGAATTATGTCCCCTTGAATGACATGCATATTTTGACCATATTTCACACTTTGTAGTACTGTTCTTGTCTCTGCAACTCCTCCAATAGTATTTGATGTAGGGATTTGAAACTTGCAACACAGTTCAGACATGCATTGAACATGTGCATAAAGGAAACAGAACTTTCAGTCAGGTCTTTATTGCAGAATTATGTCCCCTTGAATTACATACATATTTTGACCATATTTCCATAGCTTAAATACAATCTCACCTTTTATCGTCGCTCTAGCGGCCTCATTTATTAACCGATTTTGGTATTACATCACAATTTTATTGGGGATAACAGTACCTCGAACAACTTTGCGTTTCAGTTTGGTAGGATGAAGGTCAAGGTCACAGTTGCTATTTTCAGAAAAACTAGAGCATTGCTCCAGCGATTTCATTTATAGATCGATTTTGATGTAACTTCACATAAATGTTAAGTATAACAATATCTTGAATAAATTGCCGCTTCAGCACCCCAGGTCCAAGGTCAAGGTCACAGTTGCTATTTTTAAGAAAAACTCAGTCAACCCTCTAGCACCTTTATTTATTGACAGATTTTGATGTAACTTCACACAAATATGTTTTAACACATAACTCATCTAGTGAGGCATATGGCGGGGGCATTCATCACCTTTAGTGATTGTCTAGTTTTTCAGTATTTTGCTTGTCAGGAGCATATCTCTGAAAGTATAAAAGGGAACTTCATGAAACTTTACACACTGATAGAGGGCAATGAAAGAAAGTGTAGAACACAAGAACCATAATCCTGTCATAAGTAATTACAGAGTTAGCTCCCCTCTTAATATTTGCTTTATTTTGCTTGTCCGGAGCATATCTTAGGAAGTATTGAAGGAAACTAAACGAAATTTCAAACATTGATAGAGGGCAATTAAAGGAAGTGCTGAGCTTTAGAACTATAATCCTACCTTTAGTAATTACAGAGTTAGCTCCCTTCCTAATTTTTTCAGTTATTTAGCTTGTCCGGAGCATAGCTCTGTACATATTTAAGAGAACATGAATGACACTTCGCAACCATGGTTACGTACCATTGAGCCACTTGGGTAACGTCGATACGAGAATTGAACAGAACAGAACAGAACTTCACATATTGATAATAGAGGGCAATGACAAGAAGTGCAGAGAAGAAGAACCATAACTGTATCCCTAGTTATTTTGGAATTACTTCCCTTCTTATTTTTGCTCAGTTAAATGCATGTCCGGAGCATAGCTCTAAAATTATCGAAGAGAATTATTTTTTCCATGTTAAATTGCATTGCAATTTACACAGAAAATCACTCCTTCACCAGGATACCCATTCCCTTATTCCAAGCCTTTGGGGCGCATCCATCAGTTCCACCGATTTTTAGCTTACCTTAGCACGAAGTGCTCAAGGTGAGCTATTGTGATCGATATTTGTCCGTCGTCCGTCCGTCTTCAACAATTTCTTCAAATGACATCTCCTCCTAGACCAGTAAGCCAATTTCAAAATAATTTCACACAAATGTATCTTTTATAGCCCTGAACCAAAACTGCTAAAATGGTTTCGCTCCGCTGAACAAAATGGCCGCCAGAGCTAAAAATAGAAAAACCAATCTTCATGAAACTTTGTCAAAATGTTTATCTGCAACAAATCTACACCAAGGGTACAACTGGGTCATGTTGGATAAAAAACTAGGTTACTAGGTCAAACCTTAGAAAAACATTGTGTATACTCTAGAGGGCACAGTTTTGGTTCAATCTTCATGAAACTTTGTCGGAATGATTATCTTAATAAAATCTAGGCCAAGTTTGAAACTGGGTCTTGTCGGGTCAAAAACTAGGTCACTAGGTCAAATCATAGAAAAACTTTGTGTACACAGTGGTGACTTTATTTTGCATTGAATCTTCATGAAACTTTGTCAGAATGTTCATCTTCATGAAATGTAGGCCAAGTTTGAAACTGAATAATGTCTGATCAAAAACTAGATCGCCAGGTCGGATCTTAGAAAAAATATTGTGTACACTCTAGAGGGCACAGTTCTGATCCAATCTTCATGAAACTTTGTCAGAATATAGATTAGAAAGTGCAAAACTGCTCCAATTGAACCATCATCAAATAGATGATCTTCCATGTTATTTCATCATAACTCAGGTGAGGGATTTAGGTCCAACAGGGACCTCTTGTCTTGTTTTGTATCCGAGACAAGGCTCCATTAGTCCTGTGACTCAGTTTACATGGGCATTTGGATAACATAGATCCGACGTCTATATGCAATATCCATGACCATTATTTTGCCATTGTATACTTCATTTGACACTTGTGAGAGGCCAGCACCTATCATATTCTGATGTTTACTTTGCTGATGTGATTTCTCATGCACTGACTGATATAAGAGGACAACCAATTCATCCATTGTTACAGATCTTAAGTGCTTGTAGTGATTGTTGGTTGATCATAAAACACTTACCCAGCCTTTCATTTGTTTGATTTTCTGTGCAAAATTATAAATCACTTATTCACAGTCAAAAGGGGAGAGCTGTTATGAGTGTTGAGAACTTGTCGCACGACTCCATCACAGCTATAGTGAGCAAAATATATGTTTACACCACAATCCAAATGCCTTTGTTAGTCACAGCATGAGGTGAGTGGACACTGTTTCAGTGCAGTGCTCGTTCCTTTAGAGCTTTTTTGAAAGAGTGCATTGTTCAGAACAAACAGGAAGTCGCAAAAAGTGTTTCCCTTTGTAAAATGGTGAACATGGAGCTGTCCCATTGGTTTAAACAATATTTGTTCACAAAAGAAATAGTACAATGCATACATGTATATAGACAGTAGACATATAACTAAGCAAAGAAAAGCATACATGCATACTACACTGCTAAAAATATTTAAAGGAACACCTGATATTTTTCCATAGACGACAGTGCAACGCATCCCCACTTTGAGGTTATATAATTTCGATCAATAAAGACACGGAATTTCCATTTATTTTGCCATATTTCAAAGAGGGGCGAGGTTACTGACTGCTCAATTTTTGATCCGATATTTGTCCTGCCCTTGTCCATGCACAGGTTTAAGTAAAACTGGAATTTTGCTAAAAATTTGCAAATTTTCAGAACAGGTAGAAAGCGTAAAAATTTCAACCAAAATCAAAAGAACCATTTTGTCTATGAAAATGAAATGTCTTTCAAGATAAAACTTAATGAGAAGATCCCTTTGAACTGAAGTTTATCAGATTTTATAGACTTCAGCAAAATTACTCAATTTCAGAAAATAAAAAAATTGCAAAACTTATACCATGGAAATGAGCAGGGCATCTGTTGTGTTTAAATTTTGATCGTCTTAAACTTCGATTCTTCTTAAAAGTGCTGCAAAAAGATAGAAATTCTTGCTCACTGACGGTCAAATTTATGGGCCGTTAAACTGGGCATATGTTGTAGTAACATCTATGGTAAAATACTTGCTGTTCCTTTAAATATTTTGAGCAGTGTATATTCAAACACTGATGTCTAAACATGGATCTGAATGGAAGCCTTCGGCTTATAGAGTTCATTTCCATGAGCTGTCCCATTTATCCACTAACAAAATAAAGACAATGTATGTCCCTTGGGATTCTGTATATTCCATATATAATATACATGTCTGTTTTTTCTGTAGATTTCAATGCCCCACCAGTGGTTGGAAGGGAATTTAACTGTTAGTGCCAAATGTTCTGTGTGCAGTAAGATATGTGGCAGTGTCCGAAAACTTCAAGATTGGCGCTGTCTCTGGTGCAAAGCCATGGTAAGTCAGGACGAGAAGAAGTATTTGGGGATAACAGTGCTCCAGATAAGAAGGGATAATTCAGGGATAATTTTCCATATTTTTCCTCAAAAACATACGTTGTGATCCATCATTAGAAAGGTCTCAGCGAGACGGTTCTAATGAGGGGTCACAACATGTTTTTTTATTGAGAGATAAGAAAAATTATCTTTGAATTATCCTCAGTACCCCCTCCTATCTGGAGCACTGGATAATTAGGGATAACTCTTGTCTCGTCTGCAACTAGCGGAATGTTAGACATAGATTACAAGTATCTTTTATGGGTATGAGGTGTTGATAGAAAAATCTGTCATGAGGGTCACTGTTCGGCATCACGAGGCTTGCCCACGAGGCTGGTCGAGTGATGCCAAACAGTGATCCTGAGTGACAGATTTTTCTATCAGCACATCACACCCATGATAGATTTTTTTTTCTTGCATACCTTTTAATTAACAAGGTTTAATTTTCAAGTTGAAACTTGTTAAAACTCAGAATTTAGCATTTGAGGAGTTTCTATTAGCATTTGAAAGAAGCTGATGCAATCAATGACATACATTCGGCTCTTTACGTTAACTTCTGGAATGGCATAAGCTGATGTCATTTTGCAATTTTCATGATGTCATCGTCTGAAAAAAATGTCCCTTGACGATGCAGCTACGTGAGCTCTTATATAACCAAAGCATTGACTACATGTGATTTTTATCTGGTCCTGGGTGAGATGATATGAGTGAGATAAGATTTGTAGGTACAGGTGAAACACGCAGATATCCTTATCTGGTGTGCAAGAATATAAGGATCTGTCATGGGTGTGAGGTGTGGATAGAAAAATCTGTCACGAGGGTCACTGTTCGGCATCACGAGGCTTGCCGAGTGATGCCGAACAGTGATCCCGAGTGACGGATTTTTTCTATCCGCACCTCACACCAATGATAGATACTTTTTCTTGCACACCACGTTTTGTTTTAACTTCAGAACCTCTTAAAATGCGTAATAGTAGTGCTTGAGAGGTTTAAATTTGATTTTGAAAGAAGGCGCCGCTTTCAACGACCGCCATTCGGCTCTTTACGTCAGCGATTGGCGTGCACAAACTGACGTCATTTTTACCATCTTCGTGACGTCATCATCTTAAATACCAACGTCACTTGACGACGCAGGTAGTGAGCTCCTATACAACCAATGCATTGACAGCTCGTGATATTTTTCGGGTCCTGGGTCAGAACACCAGGGTAGGATGAGATTTTCTATCCCAGGTGAAAAGAATGGCATTTTCTATCCGGTGTGCAAGAAATTACTTTTCTTGAGTTGGCAGCAGCATCAGCGGTGTCAACAGTACATCCCATTTAAGTGACCTTTTCAGAGCCAGTGTGTTACTTTTTTTTCTGCACAAATAAGTAAAAAGTGTTCTTTTATCATCAGAACCTGACTTTTTTCTGAAATTTGAATTACAAATATTGATTTCAGGTGTGTAAATCAGCTATATCTTTAATTAACCTTTCCAGTAAGCTGATTAATCAGGTTTGATTGTGCTAGAAGCACAGAAAATAATACATTTTTATCACTTTTAAAAAAGGTCAAAAATGAAAACTGTTGAATTTGCAAACAGTGTAGATCCAGATGAGGTGGCTCATTATGAGCCACCTCATCTGGATCTACACTGTTTGCCCTCTAGTCTTTGAATTCTCAGCATGAAATTTACTGTGAGCAAAACATTATTTTGGAATTTTGTGTATCAGCTTTTTAGGCCCTTAAGGTTTATACAATATAAGCCACAACACAAGAAAACCAACAAAGTGGCTGTGTGCCCAGCGCAGACTCAGTTCAGCTTGGGCATCTGTCCAGTCTGAGCAGAGTCTTCACTTGCGATTTAAACGTAGCAAAGGGCGTAAGCTAGCTTCATGTGGATAGCAAAGACTCTGATCAGATTGGGTGGATACCCAGGCTGATTTGGGTCTACGCTGGGTGCACATGCCACTTTGTTGGAGCTCATATGAACATTGGTGAAGATCCTGATTGTCAGGTGCACTAGCAAAGTCTGAGGAGAATAATTATGTTTGCCTATAGAAACCTTGAAGCAGACCCATAGAGGGGAACAGTGAAGAACTTGATCAGACTGGATGGATGGACAGTTGCTCAGATGGTCTGAGTGTCAGCCAACACATATTTTCTGAAGCCTCTTTTTGCTGAGTGATGGTTCTTTTATTCTTTGTGGACACACCCTAATCTCTGACAAAGATTTTGAGTTGATGGCTGTCAGAAAGTGATAGATGGGCATAGTTTAAAACATGAAATGGAATAGAATGGATTGGCAGGGATAATTTCTTTGACTGGATTACGATGAATTGGGAAGAATTTGCTTCCTCTGAGGGAGCCAATTCTTTCCTATAAGAGTGCCATCTTAGGCTCTGATAGCAAGCTGTAGCCATTTGAATGTTGATTGTCTTATCCATTCCATTCCAATACAGGTTTTAAACTATGCCGATAGAGAGAAAATTCTTACTGACAGTTGAGGTACTGTAATTAACCCTGCCTAGTTGGGGCATAAATGCCTTAACAGACTGTATAGACTTTAAGAGCTCCAGATAAGAAGGGGTAACAGGGATATTTTAGGGATAATTTTCCATATTTTTACATTAAAACATATATTGTGACCCCTCATTAGAACCGTCTCGACGAGACAGTTCTAATGAGGGGTCAGAACATACGTTTTCTTTGAGAAATAAGAAAAATTATCTTTGAATTATCCCTGTTACCCCTTCTTACCTGGAGCTCTGACTTTGATCAGACGGCTCCTGTTGTATTGGAAATACGCTATTGACTTGTCTATTTTCTCTGTTATTTTCTAGGTGCATACAGCCTGTCGTGATCAACTACCAAAGAAGTGTCCTCTCAGTCAGTGCCGCGTCTCAATTCTACCTCCGACGGCCATTAACAGTATGGATTCTGATGGCTATTGGGAGGCCATGCGGCCACCGGGTACCAGTCCCTTACTGGTGTTTGTAAATACTAAATCGGGTGATAATCAGGTAAGAGCCTTGCTGTAATTTGCTCATAATATGGTGCATAATTTAGGGACATATCAGGATACTATCATTATCTCGCATGAACAAAGTTCAGGAAGAGCTATTGCACTACCCCCGGCGTTGGCATTAGCGGTGGCGGCGGCGGCGGCGTTAGCTAAATGTTAAAGTTTTACGCAATGTATGATGGGCAAGGCGCTGTCAGGCGAGCTATCCTGTCCCTGTGACAGGTCCTGAGTATTTTGACCACTTGGGGAGAATTAAGTCTAAGGGATCCCATCCATCTCTTCTGTTTTACAAACAGTTTTTGACGAGTACAGTTTACCAGTCTTATTGGCCACTTCTGTTATGCAAAAACCTGTCTTAAGAGGTCAAAGTAGAGTTTGCAGTTCAAATTGTCTCCTATTAAGTGTAGTCCTTCTTTAAGAAAGCAGTGTTTGCCCTTCATTTGGGTCCTTGCTTTAGGCAGTTTGACAGTATATGTTGAGCTAAAATGAAACTGAAAAGAAAAATGTTATAAGAAAGTGTAGAGACTTGTGTTTTTCATGAATATTTAATCGGGAGGATAATTGGTTTTCTCTGGGACTTTGCCTATAGATCAGAATTAACAGGATTTTATCTTTATTCTTTGACATTTGTTATTGATGTAAGGGACAAAACAGATGATTGGTTTTACCAATTTTACCCTAAATATTGGGACACTAATTACATTTTTGATAATTTGGTTATATGAGAAGGGATTTTTCCCCTCGAGGTAGTTGCATGTCCCAATGACAGCAAAGGCAGTAGCTGGACTTTGCACAATAAAAAATAGTGACCAGTTCATGTCCTAGCCAGAGACTGCTTGTGTGAGCAGAGTCACATTCTAAAGGCTGCCTAATGTGGTTCCCTGGAACAGCAGACACAAATTTTACTGCCAGCCTTGTGATACCATGTTAGTTTTTCCCCTACAAAATCTAGAATTGTCTTACCAGACAGTTCAATTTTTTTGAAGTGTAAAAAAGGTCTTATAGCAAAATTATTTAAACTGATTTACATACTGAGATACTGAGATCATTTTGAAGGGGGGGAGGGGGACCCTGTCTTATAGCCAGATAAATTATATGAGCCGCGACGTGAGAAAACCAACAATGTGGTTGTGCGCCAAGTGCAGACTCAGATCACCCTTGGCATCAAACCAGTCCGATCAGACTCTTCGCTTAGCGCTCAAATCATAGCTAAGAGTCTAAGCTACCTCCATGCGGACAGCAAAGACTCTGATCAGACTGGGCGGATGCCCAGGCTGATCTGAGTCTGCGCTAGGCGCTCAATCACATTGTTGGTTTTGTCGTGACGCGGCTAATATGATAACTCAAATTTAGCTGTATGACATTGTATTGGGACTGATTTTAAATGTAAAAGTAGATAGCGCTAGAGCTGAAAGGGGAGTAAGATAGGATTTTCCTGCACATCAGAAATCCTTGTCCCATAAGCTGGAAAAATATTAAACTGTTAATCGGATGGCAGACAGTATAGAATCTTATTGGACTGCAAGGATCTGTCAATCCTTTGCCACACTGTTTACTTTTGATATGTCTGTCCCAATTCTGACAGTTTAACAGTATGTGAATTTATTATATTTTGCAGGGTGTGAAATTTTTACGCCGCTTTAAGCAGCTTTTAAATCCAGCTCAAGTGTTTGATTTAATGAATGGTGGACCACATCCAGGGTAAGTCTTCAATGATACACATTGCAATACTATTTCTATCTAAAACTTTGTAAACATTTAGCCAAGATATAACAATTTTGTTCGACTCCTATTTATGAAAATCATATTTATGCACAATTTTTGCTTTGAAGTCAGAGAACTAGTGCTTAGCAGGGTTTTCACAAAACTACTGTAAGTGGCCAAATCAGGGCCCAGTTGTTCAAAGCATCATTAGCTTAACGAGCTCGTTAAGAGGTCAGCTCGTTAAGTGTTTTGTGACTTTATAGCCAAATACACTAATATTTTTTGTTGAAAATATGTGAGAAGCTTTTGCATTGCAAAAGCTTCTCACATTTTTACACAAAAAAAATATTGGCATATTTGTGATATTAACGTTTGAAATTTTAACGTCACGTTAACTAACGACGTCGTTAGTTTTGAACAACTGGGTCCAGGAGTTTTTTTAATAACCAATTTCTCATTTTACAAAGCTGTAACTGAATACCAATATGCTTTACATACTAGTACATAAAAGTCAAACAGCATTATTATATTGTGGCTGTCGCATAGCAGGAGTATGAATCTTTAATTTCCAGTACAACACAGAGTTATGCCTCTACCTGGCATGTTGGAGCTGCGTTTTGAAAAAAAAGTTTCAAGGCATTGCTTTAGTAGGCATGCAAAGACAGAAATGAGCCGCGACACGACAAAACCAACAATGTGGCTGTGCGTCCAGCGCAGACTCAGATCAGCCTGGGCATCCGCCCAGTCTGATCAGAGCCTTCGCTGTCCGCATAGAAGTAGCTTAGACTCTCAGCTACCCTGTAAGTGCTTAGCGAATAGTCTGATCAGACTGGGCAAATGCCCAGGTTGATCTGAGTCTGCACTGGGCACACAGTCACATTGTTGGTTTTTTCGTATCGCGGCTCAAATGAATTTCATCAACCAGGTGATAGTCAGCAAGAGCTCCTACATACTAAGCATTGTATATTTGACAATTGCCCTTGCAGAAATGTCAGAGCAGGTTTGCTGAAAAATAACATAATTTTACAGCAAAATATAAAAAAATTAATTGATTCAAAGCTTTTTTAATATTCAACAACATAGTTTTTGGCAAGCTTGTGTTGATGTTAATGATCTCTTTTTCATATCATTGTTAGCATTGACCTGGGGCTGCAGCAAATGTTAAAATCCTCAAACTCTTGGTTGAATTTTATCATAACACTTGAAAAAATCTAGTATATATGAGTTGACTTAATATGTTTCATTCATTTCAGATTACGACTGTTTCAAAAGTTTGATCAGTTCCGAATCCTAGTGTGTGGTGGTGATGGTAGTATAGGATGGGTGTTAGCAGAAATAGATAAATTAGATCTTCATAGGCAGGTGCGTATATGAGCCGCAACACTAGAACACCAACAAAGTGGTTGTGCACCCAGCGCAGACTCAGATCAGCCTGGACATTAGCCCAGTCTGATCAGAGTCTTCCCTAAGGGCTTAAAGGGTAGCTAAGGGTCAAAACTACCTTCATGGGGACAGCGAAGACTCTGATCAGACTGGGTGGATGCCCAGGCTAATCTGAGTCTGTGCTGGGCGTACAACCACTTTGTTGGTTTATATACATATTGCTCTGCCCCTAGACTCCATTGCATCATTAACTTATCAAATTTAGGAGTGAGCCAGTGAGCAAGGTAGCTAAGGTTTAACATCCTACCAATAAAAGGATCATACGAAGATGGGGACCTCAGTTTAAGGTCTCGTTAGAAAGGTGTGTGGAGCATGGAGTCAAACCTGGAGCCAGGGCATAACCACAAGACCTTAGCTGCTCCTAGCAATCCATATAAACAGAGCATGCTGTGCCATACAGTATATAATTATGACCACGATGTAACACACACAGTCATTGGCTGATTCAACATCATGTGCCGTTAAATGTCTTGCAATAGTCAGTGAATATTACTTTTGCACTGAAGTCATTTGCATTTTTGTGATGTAACATTGAATATGAGCCAGTCTCTGTGAAAACCGGGCTTAATGACACAGAAGTTAAAATTTAGATACCTGCATCACTGGAAAGTAATAGCTTTTCTAAACGTTTCCTGAAAATTTGAGAGGCTTACCATTATTTATTACGAAGATATGTGCTTTAGAATCATACAGGTAGAGGAGTTTCTTTAGATGACGTTATTAACTTCGCGCTAGTATGTTTTGACGTCAACGTCGTAACGTTCGATCGTTACTGGCGAAAGTATGTGCACTTAGTACTGGTTAACCGCTTAGGAGGTCTAAGCCTGCCCAGGAATACTGTGGTTAGGTTAACTGGCCGTCCCGACATGACCTTAGTTGTTTACCGTGGACGTTAAGCATCAAATCAACCAACCAACCAACGTTAGATCGTACGCGCTTTTGGTGCATGCTAGGCAAAATAACTCGGACAAAATATGTGTTTGCTCCTGTTCAATGTGTATGTGATAGCAAACACATGATAATTTGTATGATTCAACGTTCTTTCGCAAATTACAGGTTTTTCTTAAGGTATACTATCTGTTTTCAAGGCTTCGGGGTTACCACAGATAAAGCGTTGCCATGGCAACATATGTCATATTTATAACTAATTTTTGTCTGAATTCAAAAGTGTTATGATATATTTCAACGATTAAGGTATTATCATGGAAATAAAGAGAGGTCCGAAAAATCAATTATTTTGGAGTTTTTCAAACCTAAACAACGTAATTATTACATAAGTCATTAAGCCCGGTTTTCACAGAGAACGGCTCATATACATTAATATTAATGCAGCGATGCCACGAGATTATACCATATAGTACCTTCATACCCATCAAAGGAAACTACACTTAAAATTGTCATATAATAAAACATTTGAGCCAGGACACGACGAAACCAACAAAGTGGCATGTGCTTCCAGCAAGACTCAGATCGGCCTGGGTATGCAGGCCCTTAGCTACCCGTAAAGCACATAGCAAAGACTCTGATTAGACTTGGTGGATCTGAGTCTTGCTGGGTGCACATGCCACTTTGTTGGTTTTATTGTGTCGTGGCTCATTTATTGACCTTTATTATGGTGAATATGCAGTTTTATTGACCTGCAAACATAACATATTGACCTCTGCTATGTGTCAGGTCAATAAAACTGCATATTCGTTACAGCAAAAGTCAATAATTGTATGCTATTGTAACTGTACGTCTATATATATTCTAGTATACATAGACTATGAGCGGCCCCATAGTCGAGTGATTAGAGTGACTCTGTTATGGTGCAGCAAGTCGCCGGAAGGTTTTGAGTTCGCGGCTCACCGTCGCCATCCGATGACTGGAAAACTCTGTCAACCCATCAGTAAATGGGTACCTTTTTTGCAGGGAAGGATAAGGCAGCGAAAAGAGAGAGATGGGCTCTGCCTTTCATCAGCTGTGCCCAAGATACAGTGGGTCTGTAACCCCCACTGCCCCTACGGCTATTAGGCTATGGGAAACCTTTACCTTTACCTTTTTATACATAGACCAGACCAAGAATACCCATTTCCTGTGAGATACATGGCCAGAAAAAAACTGATTTAATTGAGTTTTAAACAGTATTAACAATTTCTTTTCAGTGTCAGATAGGTGTTTTACCATTTGGAACTGGCAACGACTTAGCACGGGTCCTGGGCTGGGGTTCAGCATTTGATGATGATGCCCAGCTGCCAGCCATCTTAGAAAAATTAGAACATTCACAAATCAAAATGTTAGATAGGTAAGATTACAAACAGAAATAGTTTTCATATAAATTTTGGTTTGAGATCGTGATACACAGATTTCAGTGAATTTAGCACTTACAGTCCAAAAATAAAAACAGTTGAAATTGCAAACAGTGTAGATCCAGATGAGGTGGCTCATAATGAGCCACCTCATCTGGAACTACACTGTTTGTCATCTAGTCTTTGAATTCTTAATATGATATCATTTGGACAAAACATTTTTGGATACAAATTTTGCAGACTTAAATTTTGTCGTCTGCTTGTGTTTGGCGCTTTAGGGATTAGAGGATTGGAACGTTTGATAAGTGAATTAGAAATTCTCAACTTCATTTAAGAATTGACCATGTTTGATTATGAAGTCAAAATAAAATTGAGATATCAGTTTACTTTGATGACTTTACAAGTATAAACCTGAACAGAAAATTTGAGGTGTATAACGATTTTTGTAGCCAGTGGTTGATGTTAACAACCAACACAGTAGCTGAATAGATAATGTGCTTTTACTGCCCTTTAAACAGTATTTTGGTCATAGCTAGCAGAAGGAAGGGTGATAATAAAAGACTGTTTGCATTGAAACCCTAGTTACTGTAAGTGAACAGAGAGAAATTTATGCATAGCTTCGACATATGGAGGTGAACTAATTGTCTTGTGTTGGAATTTCTAGTAAACAATGTGTTTGAATGTAAATTCTGTTGCTGTTGTAGATGGAGTATATGGACATATGAAGGTTATATGCCTCCTCCTAGGAAATTATCTCAACAGGTACCATCCTTTTAATCAAATCCTTTGATTGTTTAGGAGGGGGGAAACCTTTCTTATAGCCTAATAAATACAATACTTGTTTAAAGAAGAATAAAAAATCGGCTGTCCTAAAATAGGCTGTGCCAGTTACTGCAATAAGAAAGATATGCTTCCAAAATTAATGCTATCATGACATAGGTAAACTTTTAAAATCAAAAAAAAACTTAGCTCACATTATATCAGACTCCAAAGTTTTTACTGATTATACATCGAAATGCGGCTTGTGGCTCATTATGAGCTGTCATATCTGGATCTGTGCTGTTTGCAAATTCAAATATATTCACTTTTTGCCTCTTGAATTATTTGTATGTGTTCTGTTTCAGTTTGACCCTATATCTGTATATGAAGACTCAGTAGCGAACCATTTATCTAAAATTCTTCACTCAGAAGACCATTCCATAGTTATATCTTCAGCCAAGTAAGTTGTTACCATAGTGATTTTGCATTATTTTGGGTGTGAATGATGTGGGTTGGGGGCTGGGGGAGGGTTGGGTACGAAATACATTGTTTCCCTAGTAGCCAGTTCTTTTCTCTGAAAATTAATCCCCACTGAGGAATGTAGTAAAAATGAAAATGGCCAAGTTGTTTCCCCTGCAAATTTAGCCATTATTTTAGTTGGTCTAATACTTATACATAAGTAGTGTTGTTTTGTTGTGAACATCTTGTATTCACTTAAGGACCTTTTGTAGCCAAAGTAGGAAAAGTTCTAAGTTTGTGTGTGTATTTCAGAATTGTTGTTTTCGTGAAACCAAGATGGTATACATACTAAATAATGTGTTCTTCAGAGTTTTATGTGAAACATGAGTTATCATGTGTTTTTCTGAGTTTTTGTGAAACCATTGATTATACATACTACATACTTAATTATATGTTTTTCAATTTTTTATATGAAACCATGATTTATGCATTCTGTATAATTTGTTTTTCAGAGTTTTATGTGAAACCATTAAAGATTTTGTAGCCAAAGTAGGGAAGGCTCATGTTGACGAGAAAGATGACGAAGATGACATGAGTCATAAGGTAAAATTATAGAATTGATATGGTAAGGTTAAGGGTAAAGGTTTCCCATAGCCTAGTAGCGGTAGGGGTAGTGGGGGTTAGAGGCCCACTGTGTCTTGGGCACAGCATATAAAAGGCGGCGTCCATCCCTCTGCTTTAGCTGCCTCATCCTTCCCGTATTCGAAGCAGATACCCATTTACCTCTGGGTTGACAGAGAGAGTTTTACAGTTGTCAGATGGTGAAAACCAGGTGTGATCTCACAACCTTCAGACAACATCCTGCTCCATAACCAAGGGTCTCTGACCACTCAACCACAGCACCTCCCTTCTTTATACTTAAAGTGCAAAGACAAAAAATAATGATAATGATAATTAAATTCGCATACAGAATAGCCCCTACATTTGAAATTATGTCTAAGCATATGACGAAGAAAGAACAGGTCTCAATGGGAAAAAATGACAAGGTTGACATGAGTCATAAGTCAGAAAGTTCCTCTACTTAGCATAAAAATATTTTAGTGTCTTTCTCTAGATTCCTGAAAAAAATCTCAACAGCTGCTGGAAAAAGTTAAAAGGTTTCCCTCTGGTAAAAATTTTCCTTTATATGGATATGTGTATGACAGCCACTACAACTTTCATAAATAATCATCACTATAGTGTAAACCAAATTGATCAACTCATTTACAGACTCCTGTCATATATAATGCATGTATTGTATGTGTCATGTGTTTATGTTTCAGTGTGCAATATTAAACGAGAAATTAGAAAGTTTGCTCAAGACTTTAAACGAAGAGGCTCAAGCATCAACTCAGGTATCTTATTTCTATTATGCTATTGTTCTAAAATTCTGCAAACCAAGTCTTTATTTATGCCCCTGTAACCATAGAAAGTTTCAGAGGTCACCAGTTTGAAAGAGTCTGACATTTTAAAAGTTAGAAAAAAAAAATAATAAAATGGTTGACAACTTTTCTTTTTAAATGGTAGATCTGTTACAGGCCAGTTTTGTATGTTGTTCCGCGGTCCAGATATGAGGGAGCGGTCCAGACATGAGGGAGTATTTTGTGATGATAAGGGATCATTTCAGTTCATTCTCCATAAATACATGTTTTGACACCTCATTAGAACAGTCTCATTGAGACTGTTCTGATAAGGGGTTACAACATATGCCATGGATGAGAAATAAGAAAAATTGCCCCAGAATTATCCTAGAACCTCCTTATCAGAACCTATTTGAGCCGGGACACAAGAAAACCAACAATGTGGTTGTGCGCCCAGTGCAGACTCAGATCAGCCTGGGCATCCACCCAGTCTGATCACAGTCTTCGTTGTCCGCATGGAGGTAGCTTTGACCCTTAGCTACGTTTAAAGCGCTTAGGTTGGTTGGTTGGTTGATTTGATGCTTAACGTCCACGGTAAACAACTAAGGTCATGTCGGGACGGTCAGTTAACCTAACCACACTATTCCTGGGCAGGCTTAGACCTCCTAAGCGGTTAACCAGTACTAAGTGCACATACTTTCGCCAGTAACTGACAACTACCCTTCTTGAATCAGCGGAAGGAGAAACGAAAGTATGTGGCCAGACCGGGATTCGAACCCAGGACCTCTGACTTACGAGTCAGGTGCCCTACCGATTGCGCTACCCGGCCCGCTTAGGGAATAGTCTGATCAGACTTGGTGGATGCCCAGACTGATCTAAGTCTCCGCTGGGCGCACAACCACATTGTTGGTTTTCTCGTGTAGCGGCTTATGTATTTTTGTTGTTTAGATGGACTATGAGGTGCAGGCCCAGGTTCACAGTAGTGGTAATGGAAATAATCGTAACAGTAACAGTAGTAAACAACACACTGTGAATGGTAAAAATATACAAGATATTGAGATGATGTCTATGGCAGGGAGCTCAACTACAATGAAACCAAAGCCGGTGAGTATTGCTGCATATATGATGTATACTTTATACTGTAAACTTATTTGCTTTTGCAGCTATTGGTTTTCATGTTTATTTTGGGGGCATTTTCACGATTTTACCGCCGACTCCTTATTTCAGGGCAGTAAATTATCTCAAGATTCTTTCTCGTCTCATTTGTAAACATTGGAGAATTCAAATTTTGCCAGCAGAATATTTTTGGATATTTTCTTTCACACAAAAGGCCTGAAAATAAACAGTTCACAACATTTACAGTCCCAGGATTCATGTTACATTGCATATAAAGAAACAGGAAAGAGTGATCAGATGGCATAGATGTGCATTTATGGTGGAAAAACAGAGAGGTGTTACCATAAACCTTAAGATCCTTTAAGAAATAATTCATTTATGCACAATGGAGTACAGTATTTGTATTTGATTGTTGATCAATTTTAGAAACATAGTTCATTTCACAATAAATACTTATAAAATAAGCATATAAGGATGTTAAGAGAAGCTAAGATATTTCATATCTCATATCTTCAAAACTGTTTCCTTTCCAGACTATATTTAGACCAAGAGATGCTCTAATGTCTCGAGCTAATAGTTTAAAGAAAGCTATTAGACAAATTATTGAACACACAGAAAGAGGTATGTTGAATTTATGTTTTTAATTTATGATCATTCGAACTAATATACTGCTTGCTTGATTGATATTTCTTGATGTCTTCCTCTGTAGATTTGATACTAATCTGTACATCACCTATCCAGAAGACATAGTGCCTTGCTACATGGAGGGATGGCTTACTTGGTAGCTTTGTGTCCTTTTCAACAGATTTTCGGTCAAGCAAATGAAGAACTCTGGGCATTGAAGTTTACTTTAGATTAAGACAGAATCTCACCTATTGCAAGACTTGAATCAATGACCCTGTGATCCAAAGTTTGAATTGCTTATAACTGACATGGACACTTCAGTGAGATGCTACCAGAATAAAAAGTTTGAGTTGCTTCTCCTGAAAGTGTATCCATTCATTGTATATAAGGATCTTACATGAGTGCTCATGTATTTTTGAATTTATCAAATGAGTTGGGGAAAAAGATAAGATGTGAGGCTATGCCGAGCATCTTAATGGTTTTCCCCAATGAGTTTAATGAGTTCACTAATACAGGAGCACGAATGCAAGATTCTGTTTATGATATGACACTAAAATCGCATCTTATTAGCGAATTTTGAACTAAAACTTTATTATTTGGCCATTAGAAAATGCGACATTTTTATGGACGTCAACACATAACTTTACGTAACAACATAATTTGCATATTTAATCCACTAGTTGATAATCATTTTTAATGCATGGCTTTGTTATACTCTCAGATGCGATGTCATATGATAAAATACATTTGATTGCTTTTGCCTGAAAAGGGATGATTAGTCATTTGCATCATGTGAATAATTAACCTGCACTTCTGCGCAAACTGATCAGGAAAGAAAATAGTTGCATTTTTTCCCTGAAAGTACCCTAATGTGCTTTAGTTAGTATTGGGACAACTGAAGTAATTAATTTTCCATTTGTCCCAAATGGAAAATTGATTAATTAAGTGTCCCCAAAATAAGGCGTGTTACGGTTTAGCCATTGATCTTAGTAGATGTTTTAGCAAACCAGCAATGAATGTTTTGTGTGTCATATAATTTCAGCCGTTGACGAACAAAATGCACAGACCGAACAACAGGAGCGGATGATGCGGGCTAATTCTGGCAGTTCAGCAGACCTCATCGAACCTTTTAACAGTAATCAGTGCGGGCTTCAGTCAAGCCCAAATTCTCATTCAGCACCCAGCTTCTCAATTTTTACATCCGACACTCCGCCAAAGTCACCTCAACATATAAAGTCAGCATATAAGGGTAAGTTTTCAGGATCAGTAGACTGATAACTTTGTGGTTATATGGCCCTTTCAACAGTAATTTGCTTATAAGGAATAGTTGGAAATTGAGTGAGAAAAACTTGAATGCTGTCAAGATTGACAATGAGGCGGTTGCTGTGACTAATTCAGCATGAGAAAAAATATTTGACACTCAAGAGTTATCCAAGCTGCACAACAATAACTCAACTGCGAGATGGGTTTTACTGCCTCAAGTACTCAGGGTATAATCGATTCCGCTAATTTTCGCAGAGACTGTACATCATATTTGGCTTCCACCGAGACTGTCCGCGAACTCTTGTCTCTATACCTGTCTCATAAGAAGGATTCAGTTTTTTGTGATTATTTTGGAAGGGAAAAAGAATCTTCAAGACTGATTTAGATATTTGGCGTCATACTACACAGGGTATAATTGATTCCGCTAATTTTCGCTTCTTGCAGAGACTGTACATCATATTTGGCTTCCGCCGAGACTGTCCCTGAACTCTTGCTTCCTGCAGGGACTACTGTCCTCGAAAAATGGCTTCCTGCTGAGACTGTCTGCGTGACTCTGCTTCCTGCCGAGAGCCTTGGCAGGAAGCAGAATCAAAGGACAGTCTTTGCAGGAAGCCATTTTTCATGTACAGAAGTCTCGGCAGGAAGCAAGAGATTGCGGACAGTCTTGGCAGAAGCCAAATATGATGTACAGTCTCTGCAGGAAGCGTAAATTAGCGGACTCGATTATACCCTGTAGTATGACGCCAAATATCTAAATCAGTATTGAGGAGTTCTTTTTCCCTTCCAAAACAATCACAAAAATCAGAATCCTTCTTACGAGACAGGTATAGATTTTTTGGGGTGTTTTAGAAGGGATCCCACACACCATCTTTTAGCCCAAAACATATGAGCCACGACACGACAAAACCAACAATGTGGTTGTTCTCCCAGCGCAGACTCAGATCGTCCTGGGCATCCGCCCAGTTCAACCAGACTCTTCATTAAGTGCTCAAAGGGTAGCTAAGGGTCTAAGCTACCTCCATGCGGACAGGGAAGACTCTGATCAGACTTGGCGGATGCCCAGGCTGATCTGAGTCTGGGCTGGGAGTACAATCACATTGTTGGTATTCTCGTGTTGCGGCTCAATTATGGTATGTACAGATGCAACACCCTTTTATAGTCACATAGGAAGGTCTGATGGAGTGGTTTCTAAATACAAAATCAAGGCCACTCACAGGGAGATGAATGGGTAAGACTGCAATTGAATGAAAATATTTGTGCATAGACCATCAATTGTAATTTGGTATCATGGTATACATTCTTCACCCTAAATATTTGGGCACACATGACTTAGAAAATTGACAGGGCCAGGTCAGAGTATGTGCTACAGCAGTTGTTAGATCACAGAGCTAAAAGCTTTTGGGAAGCTGATGGGATAGGAAGCCTCCATTGCTGTTGTCAGTAACCACTTTCAGGAAATATCGGCGACAACACCCCTGGGCCTATGGAAACTAAATTTCGTATGGAATCTCAATGGGTTCGGGAGACAAAGAGTCTCTAAATGGTTGCAGTTTGAAACTCAGGTTGCCCCATACATAGTAAAAGATATTCAAATAACAATTTCTTTTTTTAATAAGGACTAGACTAGTTTTGCTGAAATTTTTGTGAAAATTTTATGGCAACTATGGATGCTACGGCAGTGGGTATTTAAAGAAATTCAAATGGTACCCCCTTTGAATTTAGTCAGCAATTTTCAACTAAAATCATTTTGCATAATACAGAATAAAAATGCAAGATTATTGTGACGTTTTCAAAAGGATTTATTTGGGGCAGACAGAAGCACACCTTTACGTCTAAATTTGCAGATTAGACAGAAGCAAACCTTTACATCTGAATTTGCTGATCAGGACATCGGCAAGATAATGTATCACCAATCACACAAAGTGGCTTCCTCTAGGCTTGTATATCATGTTTATATACTGTTTAATTTCAAGAAATAAATTCTTCCATGTGTATTTTATTCTGTGAAAAGATGATAGATCTGCTTGGCATCCATGCAGATTCGTCAGCTTAACACTGCAGAGGATACAGAAAGCTGGTAGTCAATATTTGCTAACTTGTGGGATTCCTAACACTGAGTCTCAATTTTAATGATTTTTTTTATTATTTATAGAACGATTACAAACACCACTCAGTCCTTCGACTCGTCGAATCAGCAGTATGTCAATGTTTAACAGATCTGCAAGTGTAGGGTCAAATTTAGCAGCGTCGGGACGAGAAAAGAGTCCGGCGAAGGAACACATTCCAAATCTAGGTCTTCTGTTCAACTACCCAGCATTCCCAAGTAAGAACCTTAACTCTGCATGCTCTTGACCTTTCTGTCTTTACCTATGCACTATAGTTAGATTTCTCTGCACTAGAATTTCTTTTCTATTGCTTGAAAGCATGAATTAGACTAACCTTGTGAGTTAATGAGAAATGAAGAAAAACCACAGAACACAAGATGTTTGCATTTTTGCATGCATATTCATATGTTTATGTGGTTTGAAATCATTTAAATTCAAGACCTTAGTTAATAAGATTAATAGCATAATCTGACGACACATTCTGAAAGTATCTTTTTTGTATTCTGATTTCTGGCATGCTCATTAGAAGATGTTACGCTGCTGAAATTGTTTTGGGGCTCAGGGTGGGAAAACTACAAGTTAGCAAAAACATTGCAACAAAGCCTATCTGAAGAAATGTACTCTGTGGACTCTTAGGTAGTAACAGAGCTCTAGATAAGAGGGTGTATTTGATGATAATTAGGGATAATTTTTCTTATTTCTCATTCAAACCATATGTTGTGACCCTCATCTGAACCGTCTCGTCGAGACGGTTCAGATGAGGGGTCACAACATATGTTTTTATGCCGATTTCGCGAAAATTATCCCTAATTATCACCAAATACTCCCTCTTATCTAGAGCTCTGGTAGTAAGGATGATCTTACATTGTTAGATCTTAGAGAAACTCATTCAGAAAAATGCTTTAATACAATGTTAATCACCATAATAGTTACAAAATGGCTTCAACATTTCATATATTTTATATGCATGAAAAGTTGGCATTGCATGATCATTAGTAGGATGGTCTTTGCACCAGATTTTCAGTAACCTTTGGTAGGATCTTATCTCAAAGGCCTGCATTCTTTTCTCTAACTCTTCTGTCAAGAGCCATGACCCACAAGCATACAGAAATATGGGTTTCCACAATGTATCATGCTAAATGTTTTTTTCCAGTGTACTTCAACAGATTGTCCACAATTGTTCAGTTTCCTTTCCAAATTTCCACTCTTGCAAAATAGAAAATCGTAACTATAGATTTGAATATCAAAGCTGTAACTGTTACCAGTAAGGCAAGAAAAGGAACTTTTGTATTGTATTATAGATTTCTTAGGATGTATATAGACAGGGATGACTCTGATCAGACTATGCAGTCATAATTATTCGGATATGCCATTACAAAGAATGGAAAACTTGCAATTTTTACTTCCTTTTCAACAGTATTTCGGTCCTATGGGAGGATGATAATGAGAGGCTGTGTGCAATGGAACCCAGTTTACAGTTAAAAAGATTTCCGCCTCCAGCAGGAATCAAACGCTTGGTTGCTGGTCAGTAGACCAGCCCTTGTCCCACTGAGCTACCAGAGCTTCTTTACCATTAAGTCATATTATTCTATCATTTACAGGTGTGAGTAGTTCTATAGCGGGTAAACTAGCGGGTGGTAGTTTCATCAGTAAAGTGTTGCTGGCCAACGCTGATGCTCTCTGTGCTGCTGCCTCTCCACTCATGGAAGAAGAAATACCTCTGTAAGTATCAGACTTAGGATGGATAGATGACTTGAGATTTTACGTTCTTTTAAACAGTGTTTGAATCATATCAGGATGATGAGTGGGTGATTATGAAAGGCTGTGTGCAGTGGACCCTGTTCACGATTGAAAAGATTCCTGCCTCCAGTGGGGCTCAAACCTGGACCACTAGATCAACAGGCTGGCACTAAACCTACTGAGCTACCTGGGCTTCTTAGATTCAGGAGTAGGGGAATATTATGGTATTGTAGTTGCCCTGCCTACCTGTGCAGTCTAGGCAGAGCATGTGCATTTTGCCCAGACAGTAAGTCTGACCTAGTATATTTGAAACAAGTGGTCTACTAAGCCCCAGCCATGCTGTACAGTGATCTAGGAGATCTGGAAAGTAAAGAAAAGGCATTGATGAGGAACGGATCTTGTCAAATTCCACACCCTGCTCTGAACACCAAACAGGAAAGGGACATCTACAGTTAAGACTGAACTGACTGAAGCTTATCTTCCCATCAATGTCTGAGAGTAAAATTCTAATTCTTAGTAATGCACAGTGGTGTGGGAAAATGTGGAAGCATGAGTAGGGCAGTGGGGATATTTATTATATAGGTATATGTATTTGTGGGAAACTGTGAAATACAATGGTTTTGAAGAGTAGAATACTTACGTGTGTAAGGGTAAAACTTGTTATGTTGGTCAGAATACACTAAAATATGTAATAATAGTGATATTACAAACTCTCATACCAAAGTGTGTAACAATAATGAATATAAAAGTAGTGTAGGCTAGAGTAGAAAGAGAAGAAAAAGTAGCAACAATATGCTTGTTTTATAGGACTGAATACACAGAAAAGTGTGTAATGAACAACTACCTTGGGATTGGCCTGGATGCCAAGATTGTCCTGGACTTCCAGATCAAGCGAGAAGAACACCCAGAAAAATGCAGGAGTCGAACAAAGAACCTCATGTGGTATGGCGTACTTGGAGGAAAGGAAATTTTACAGAAAACTTTCAAGAATCTTGACCAACGAGTACAGCTCGAATGTGATGGACAGCGAATTCCACTACCTAGTCTTCAGGGAATTGTGATATTAAATATTCCAAGGTGAGTAGTTCATCCTTAACTACAGCTAGCTCAGTTATCTATATTGTTTAGAGCCACTTTTAGCTCTCCTGTATGAATGTACAGGAAATGTGTTGCACTACTTCAGGTGTTGGCATTGGTGGCAGGGTCAGTGTTAGCAAAATGTTTAATATTAAAGTTTTTTATGTGATTGGCAAAGTGCTGTCAGGCGAGCTATTCTGTATGTGAACAGGTCTTGTTAACAGTTACAGAATTTATAGGTTTTTGTTGGTTTTCCTTCTAGTTGATTTCTTAAGCTCCAGTCCAGAAGTTTACATTAGCAATCATGTTTGAAAAACAAATGCCTATTTGTTTCTAACGTAACAAAGTTTTGCAGTTTCATACACATACACATTTTACACACATATTATCATCAAACCCTACTTTACCTGTGGCTTGTTAAACTAAGCTAATATGTCTCTATTCCAGTTTTGGAGGAGGTTCCAACTTCTGGGGAGGAACAAAAGAAGTTGATGTAAGTATCAGGAGATTTTCACACCTATGTTCTTTGAATTGCTTTAATTTTACATTTTTTAAAGTCATGAATTTTACATTTGAAAAATATGTTGTTTATCACTATACAGTGACATCATATGTTGCTATGGTAAAGTTAAAATTTCAATTATGGAGTGAATTTGCAAGCTCAGAAGAGACTCTTTGATGTGAGCTGAATGATACTATATTTGTGGGTATAATTTACATACTGAGAAAGGTGTTTTCATTATTTAACCCCTGCAGATGGCAAAATTTACATCTGCAAAATTTCAAGAAATATTTCATCGAAGCTATATCATATTGAGCATTCAAAGTCTAAAGGGCAAACAGTGTAGATCTAGATGAGGCAGCTCATCTTGAGCTGCCTCATCAAGATCTATGCTGTTTCTAAATTCAGCTATTTTCGTCTCTGTCGCTTAAAGCCTTTAGAATCACCCCTTGTGTGTCTCAATATATAGGCTAATTACAGTAGAACCATTCTGCTATAATTTCAGACATTCTCTGCCCCAAGTTTTGATGATAAAATACTTGAGGTTGTGGCAGTATTTGGAAGTACTCAGCTAGCCGTTTCCAGGGTAATAGATCTTCAACACCATAGAATTGCTCAGGTATGACAAATCTCCACAATCATTGCTCCATTATCTGATTCAGGGAATAAATGTACTCAAAATTGTCATTTGGGGAGGTAAATTGTCAGTTTTATGGTAGCAAATTTCATTTCACGGCAATGTGTCAGCTGTTATTTTAGTGGTCATGTCCATATCAGCATCCCAGTTTGATGTTTTGGGTAAAAGAAATATTATGTGCAAATGCAAGTCAGGTTAGCTATTATGTATGTGGATAGGGCTTGTCTTAGCTTGAACTGTATATGAAGATCATTTTCCAAATTTTCTTTATTAATAATGATATGACCTGCCCCCGTCCGAATTTAGGATACCTCTGTTTATCGGTTCACCTGTACGATTGTTTACACTGACAGTGAAGTTGCATTTATTGTTCATGTTCTAGAATCTATGTATGCGGGAGCGATGCTGTATTGTATAATTTAACATACCTGTTTCCAGATCGGGACGAGTGTATCTTAGAGTATGTGCATTCGGGGATTAATTTTTCGTTTCAAAAGCAATTATTTGGCACGCGCTACGACTTTATTGGGAAAGTGACGTCACAAGTGTACTGTGGGATTTGTTTGTGGGCGTTCCGTAAACATCAATATCGTCAGCTGTCAAATTCAGAGTTTGTAGTTTCGCATATGTTTTGACCCTTTAAACCCCAACTTATTTTTGTGCAATTATAACGGTCATTTAGTAAATTCATTTCTACGCATCCTGGTAGTACTTTCATGTAAAAGTTTTCAGAATTTCATTGCTTAATTTGTGTTTTAATACACTGACCCCCCTCTGAAAACTTGTTTGCATGGCGATCCTACGACTCGCAGGACGTCAATTCCATTTTCATACACCCGCTTTAACGTAGGATCACGCGCGCATACGTAACGTCGCTTGTATGACGTTATCCTACTACTGTAAGCATGTATGCGTAGGGTCGTAGGGTATATAAGCGAACTGCTCGATCCTACGAGGACTTCATTCTTTCGGCCATTTTTCATAAGCAACTAAAATTTATCAATCTCGTTTAAATGTTTCCAAAATCTTGTTAAGTCAAAATAAATCAACTTAAGACATCGTAGCAAGTATCTTTAGGTAAAATAGATTTTTTTTATTACACTTTTTGCAGTTTTTGCTCAAATTAATTCAGTAAAACTTATCCTTCATGAAACACTATTTCGGCTTTTAACTTAAGGAAATTATAGGCTTCTAACAGCATTTACATCAATCTAAGACAGCTCTAGTTCAATAAAAAGTTGTATTTATTACCCATATTGCATTTGTGACCACTGCCGTGTCAATTTACTTTAGTTCTTTGCTTGCAATGTATTTATATGTCCTAAGGGAATTGTACAGAACTTTAATAGCCCTGTCGCTGTCTTTCAACATGTTATTCTTGTGATTTTGCCATTGTTCACTTTTCATTATTGTAAACTACTGAGTTTGCACTGACAGTCATAAATGTAAAATCATTGCATTCTTTTAAAGCTTATTTTTTTAATAGATTCATAATGTTCAAAACTTCTTTTGGTCTTCTTTTCGTTCCATAGGAAATAACAATCTTTAGTTGAAGTCCAACCTTTTTTTATTACTACCTGTTACACCCCAGTTACCCACCTTCTGGGGAACACGTCATTTATCGTATGACAGCCCAGCTTGCCCGGCCATCGTCTGTAAAAGGGAGCTAACCCGTAACAATACTTTACAGTGCCGATCAGTGAAGATTATGATAATGGGAGATGAAGGGGTACCAGTCCAGGTTGATGGTGAAGCTTGGATCCAGGCTCCGGGTTACATCAGAATTATGCACAAAAATAGAGCTCAAATGCTGACAAGAGATAGGGTATGTATTTATTCATAATTTAAATCAGGGATCTTTCAGAGTTATGCTAAATAACAAGAGTTCCAATGCTTTTAAGAAATATGGTACCCTAAAGTGCTTAAGTATTGAGACACCTAAAACCATTAGTTTTCCATTTGTCCCAAATGGAAAATTAATGATTTAAGGTGTCCCAATACTTAAGAACATTTGGGTACATGTTTATTCTTGTTATTTTTTATTTTTTGGAAATATATTTTCTACTGGTGAGTTTTGTTTTATTTGATTGTTTGTCTCGCCTTCTATAGCAGTGTGTTGTACATGCATGGATCTGGGCCCAGTTGTTCAAAGCATTGTTAGCCTAACGCGATCGTTAAGAGGTCAACTTGTTAATGTTTTATGGCTTCATACCGAAATACACTGATATATTTTGTTGAAAATATGTGAGGAGCTTTTGCAGTGGAAAAGGGTCTCACATTTTTTTCAACAAAAATAATGGCATATTTGAGATATTAACTTTTGAAATTTTAACATCTCGTTAACTAACCACGTCGTTAGTTTTGAACAACTTGGCCCTGTTCAGAAATCTGCAAATTTCCAAACGTTTGAAACAGCAGTAAGTATGAACCGCGACACAACAGAACCATCAAATTGACTATGCGACCAGTGAAAACTCAGACGAGTGTGGGCATCAACACAATCTAATCAGTCTTGTCTGTGAGCTTAAAGGTTAGGTAAGAGTCAAATGTACCTCCATATTGACTGTGTAGACTCTGACCAGACTGAGCGAATGCCCAGGCTGATCTGAGTCTTCGCTGGATGCACATGCCACTTTGTTTGTTTTGTCGTGGTGCTTCTCAGTTATTGTCAGACATTGGAAATGGAAAGAAAGGTTTGGTTACAAGAGAAAAGGTGCCTCACAGGGAAGACACACCTCAGCCTGTGTATCTACACAATCTGGTCTTGCATATACAGTCTTATAATCCTAGGAGTACTTGAAAAGTGAATAACTGATCAGTTTTACACAAATGCAAAAACTCACCTCAGCCTGTGTATCTACACAGTCTGGTCTTGCATATACAATTTTATAATCCTAGGAGTATTTGAAAAGTGAAAAACTGATCAATTTTACACAAATGCAAAAACTGATCAGTTTGACACAAATGCAACAAAAACTTGTTTAAGTTGTAACTGTACACAGGTGGCTTAAGATCTCTTGTCATGCTGTATTCATCTCATACAAATTTTGTTCTTTAATATGAATTTCAATTAGAAAATCCAAACAAAAATCCAAAGGCTGATACGGTTGTACTACTTAAGCTTGTACACGTTCGCAAGAAATAATAGTTCCTCGTCGTTTGAAATAATTATTGTAATTATAACTAAACCAATAAAATATTTTCAGACCTTTGAAACAGTATTGAAGTCATGGTCAGAGAAGCAGAAGTTAGAGCAACCGCTCAGCCCTCAGTCACCTTCGTTAAACCAGGAGGAAACAGCAGCACTTCAAAATTTTGTAGACGTCTCTTCAAGCCTTATAAAATTGTAAGTATAGCTGCAGCTAATGAATTTTTGAGTTTGGGGATTGGACAAAATGTTGATACATAGCCCATTCAATTCGGGATACCCCTTTAGGGGTATTTAGGCAAACAGTTTGGATCCTGATCAGGCCCCACAAACGTGGGGCCTGATCTGAGATCCAAACTGTTTGCTGCCTAGACATCATTTCTACAAGAGTTAGTTAGACCAATATTGTCAAAATATTCTTGATTTTTGATGCAAAAGACAATTTTAGCAGACGACAAAAAATACCCAGAATGCAATGGGTTAATTCTAAGCCATCACATCAGTTTTGTGTTGGGGTGCACCTTTTCAGGTACTAGATTAGGCTACAACAGATAACTTGTACTGGTAAATTTGTTTGCTTTTGCAGGGTTATGATGTGACATCATTATTCTAATGCACTTACATATGTATCACAACAGCTGATTGGATAACGTCAAGAATTTGGGACAGTATATCCAACAATTTACTGTCGCAAACCCGACTTTATTATGAAACATCGCATCTCATTGGCTGACGTTTGGTTTTATGCTGCTGAAAGCGCTTGCTGTTGATGCAAAGTCGTACACTGTGAAAGGCGAAAGTATGTTAAAGTGCATTAGAATGGGGATAACTATTGAAAATTGTCATTTGGGGGAGGTAAATCGTCGGTTTTATGGTCGCAAATTGCGTTTTATGGCTCCGCTGGCGCGTCGCCGTAAAAAGAAATTTCTGACCATGAAACCGACGATTTACCTCCCCAAATGACAATTTTCAGTACAGTTATCCCCTAATTGTGCGCCCTAATAATTCAGTTTTAAGATGGGTCTTTAGTTATTCTGCTATAAGATGGGTTTTACCCTTACAAAACGATCCCAAAAATCTAGACCCTTCTTTTAAGATCTGTCTACATTTTTGGTGATATTGCGGAGGAAAAAACCCGGGTCTTGTAATTGCATAGCAGCCACAATGATGTCACAAATATTTTTGCTGTGATAACATAAAAAATATTTGTAGGTAGAGTTGCGGTTCTCTGAGTATTTATATTTGAGCCGCGACACGACAGAACCAACAATGTGGCTGTGGGCCCAGCGCAATCTCAGATCAGCCTGGGCGTCCACTGAGTGTAATCAGACACTTAGCTAAGCACTGAAAGGGTAGCTAAGGGTCTAAGCTACCTTCATGCGGATAGAGAAGACTCTGATCAGACTGGGCGGATGCCCAGGCTGATCTGAGTCTGCACTGTCCGCATAACCACTATGTTGGGTTTGTCTTGTTGTGGCTCGTTTTTGCCTGCCTTTAACTCTAAAAGGGTACAGTTGAGTAGTAAATAAAATTCTGTTTTATTCTATTCTATTCTATTCATACTGCCAACATGCTTTTCTAGCAGTTCAGATGATGATTACATGGTATGCTTAAGTTAAATCAAAAGGAAAGAGTATAGAAAGGGTGTCACTGGACAGAGATGGTAACTATAAACTGTAAAAGTGCCAAAAATGTCAGAACGTAGTTGAATTTGCAAACTGCATGGTTCCAAATGGGCAAGCTCATTATACAAACCGGCTCATCTGGATCTACACTGTTTTGCCCTCTAGTCTTTGAATGCTCAGTTTAATATAGCTTGGACAAAACATTTTTTGAAATTTTGCAGACGTAAAATTTGTCAGCCACTTTTTTTACACTTTGAGGGTTAAATTATGATTGATTATTAACTTTTAGCAGACATTCATTTTTCTCATGATATCACTGTTCTGTATAAAATAAGATAATATGAGCCGCGACACAACAAAACCGACAATGTGGTTGTGCGCCCAGCGCAGATTCAGATCAGCCTGGGCATCCGCCCAGTCTGATCAGAGCCTTCGCTGTCCACATAGTGGTAGCTTAGACCCTTAGCTATCCTTTGGGTACTAAACGAAGAGACTGATCAAACTGGGTGGATGTCCAGGCTGATCTGAGTCTGCACTGGGCACACAGCCAGTTTGTTGGTGTTCTCGTGTCGCGGCTCATATAATCTCTTTTATTTTTCTCATAGGGTAAAAGTTGCTTCCCTTACATACAGTACTGTTGAACAAGAGTTATTCCCTCTAGCAACCAGAGCCTCAGAGTATTTAGATAGGTTGTATCCTTCTGGACGACTTTCTGAGGTGAGTTTGATATTGTCCACTTGTACTCTTTCACCCCTACACATTTCTGAAACTAACAATCTCTTCTTTGAGTATGGAAAACAGGGCTGGAAAAATCCACTCTTCCGCTCGCCATGGCGAGTGCCTCAACCTACAGGATGAGTAGAATTTCTCAGCACTGCCAAGGTAACTTATTAATTTCACTATACATCTTGTGACCATTTAAGAATTTTCCAGCCCTGGAAAAGAGTGTTATTAAGAAAAGAGGTTGTGTAAATTACATAATGTTCAAAATGGATTTATTTTCATTTATATATGCAAATGTGTTGGCTTGTGAATTCAAGAATCTCGCCAGTATTCAACTAAACAAAAACTGCCAATTGACAATTCTAAAGCACTTACGTATAAAACATGACGTCTGATTGGATAATGTCAAAAATTTGCGACAGTGTATCTTGCGATATACTGTCGAAAACCTGATGTCATTGCATAAGGTCGCTTCTCATTGGTTGATATCTGGTTTTATGTTGCTAAACACTTTTGTTATGGGCACAAAGGAGCAAACTTTTAAAGGTGAAAATGTGAAAAGTGCATTAGAATAGGGATGACTGCTTTGAATATTGTCATTCAGGGAGGTAAATCATCGGTTTATGGTCAAATTTGTGTTTTAAAGCTCTGCTGGCATGTCGCCGTAAAACAAAATGTCTGACCATAAAACTGACAATTAACCTCTCAAATGACAATTTTGAGAACAGTTATCCCCTAAGTAGTATGAAAGCCTCCAACAAGCCAAATTTAAGTGGGTTTTCTTATATATTTGGGCATAGTGTATGGCACAAAGTGCCTCCAGCTTCAATGTAAATCATTGAGAAATTTTAAATCTAACTAAACCGCATGAGTTTGGGAGGTAAAGATGCATGTAAGAGAGGCTGCCATGTAAACACATTATTGTTTTGTCTGCAGCAAACAGAAGTGGGACATAGATACTACTTTCCTGGCATCGGCATAAATTTTTGTCAAGTTTTCTGTTTTGAGACAATGCACAGAAAGACGAGACAAGTATTCAGGGGTTTGTTTGTTACTGCTCCGATGAACTTTAGCTCAAAATGCAGTATATTTTATTTCTGATTATGCATCAAATAGTGTTTACAAAAGGTTGTATTTTTTCTCACAGTTGGAGAGGCGGACAGTTCAGTCATTTCAGGTTATTATCACTTGATTTGTAAAGTGAAAAGGTTCTTTATACTGGCGTCTTAACCCTTATAGCTTCAGAAAAAGGCAGACAATAAAATGGTTTGTCCAAGCTATATAGTATTGAGAATTCAAAGACCAGAGGGCAAATGTGTAGGTCTCAATAATGTGGTTGAGCCACCTGATGTGGACCTACTCTGTTTGCCCTATAGTCTTTGAATTCTGAATATGATATGAGCTGCGACACGACAAAACCAACAATGTGGTTGTGCGGACAGCGCAGACTCAGATCAGCCGGGGCAGCAGCACAAATTGACCAGACTCTTCGTTAAGTGCCCAAAGGGTAGCTAAGGGTCTAAGCTACCTCCATGCGGACAGCGAAGACTCAGATCAGACTGGGCGGATGCCCAGGCTGATCTGAGTCTGCGCTGGGCGCACAACCACATTGTTGGATTTGTCACGTCGCGGCTCATATAGCTTTGACAAAAGTTTTTAAAATTTTGCAGACGTACATTTTGTCCTCTGCTTTTCTTGGCGCTTTAAGGTCTAGACCTTTGCTGGTTGCATGTGGAATAGTTTTATGAAAAAAAACAGCCAATAATGTGCCTTTTCACTTGATACAAGTCATACTTTATTTTGTATGAGCCTGTGTTTGTACAGTACATGCTGATGTTTGGTTCATTATTAGATACAGGATGTGTATTGATTATGTAGTTATGTACATGTAATTGCATCTGTTTCAGTTATGAATGCAGCTGCTTATCTCCTCAGTTACCACCACTTCAAAATGCAAAAATTCAAGAATTTGCTTTTATTTTCCCACTCCAAAGAATGTAATTCAACCTTAATGATTTTATGTTTACTTTTGGTGCATCTTTTGATAAACCATGCATAGCTTTCTAGAAATGCCTTTTTTGTTTTTTTGTTAGTGGATCTTCATAATCACCACATTAATATAGAATTTGAATGTTTGGCAAATTTTACATAAAATGATTTGATATTTCTCTAATTTAAAAAGGGGTTGAATTACATTGCCATTTCAGAACACAAATTAAAGTTGCATGATTCAGTTGTGATTGTGGAGATGAGCAGCTGTGTATGAAAGGAGCTTGAGATAATCCAGAGTTTTGGGGTGAAACTTTAGTTTTGGTGATTCTCCATAACCCCTCTTCCCCTCACCTTCCCTCCTTCCCATTGCCTCTTACACTCCCCGGCAGAGAGACCAAAATCCTCTCCATGGTGTTTCTTTTCACACAATGCCATCATGTTTTTCGAGAGACGGATGAGAAATAGAGAATACCATGTTAGTGTCTTTTGATATCAAGTTTATCAGGCGAGACCAGAAACAGCGTAGGAATGGCGAGGCTTGCCGAGCCAGTCCGACGTGTTTCTGGTCGAGCCTGATAAACTTGATATCAAAAGACACTTACATGGTTTTCTATTTATCATGCATCATTACAATATTTTCAGGTGTAAAGAGCGTCAAACAAAAGAGAAGTTAACGCAGTTTTGTTTGAACTTGTTGACGTCGCGAATGCGTTATGACGTAAGTCGGTGACGTCATTTAACCAATCGAACGTTGTTATCACGGCCAACGTCAGTATACAGCCAATCGTCTTCAGAGATCGCTTCTTAAGGCATGAGCTGATAACATTCGCGCAAGCGCAGTTCTATAGTGACATGATATCACATTGTGTTATCATACCCCTGTTATCAGGTGAATTTTGCAGCATATGCATGATAAAAAGGTATTCAAGGGTCATTGGGAACAATGTGGAGGCATAGGAGTTTGCATGTGTCATTAGGCACCTTTCTGTGATATTAAAGTTTTGCCAAGGAAATCTTGGTTTATTTAGAGCTCCGTGTGAATAATTAAGCTTGATACGAGTAGTATCCCTTAAAGTGCCAAAAAAACCAGAAGACAAAACTTACTTCTGCAAAATTTCAAAAAATGTTTCATCCTAGCTGTATCGTATTAAGAATTCAAAGACTAGAGGGCAAACATTGTAGATCCAGGTGAGGTGGCTCATCATGAGCTGCCTCGACTGGATCTATATTGTTTGTGAAGCCAACTAATTTCATTTTTGGCGCTTTAAGTATTAATATAAGTATTTGGAGAGAAATAACAGGACATTGTAAATCCATATCAGACAACCCCTAAGGAATTCTCTGATTCAGGTATTGGTGCTGGATTTTTCCTCTGATATGATAATTAGACTTTTCCGTTCCAAATTTTAAACAGGGAGAGTCTATTTCAAAACTTATTGAGATTTCCAAATATTTATTTTATCTGATATGGTAGTGTATGTACATGGAAGTGCATTATATTTTGTTTGAAATGCATTATTTGTTTGAAATGCATTATATTTTGTCAAAGAGTTACCATGCACACTTTCAGTTTGCTTGATGAAGGGTCCACCTTGGGATTATAGAACAAAGAGTTAATTGTACCCCAGGCATACCAGTTCATCGAGGGTTATATGAGCCGCGACACGACAAAACCAACAATGTGGTCGTGTGCCCAGGGCAGACTCAGATCAGCCTGGGCTTTTGCTCAGTTTGATTAGACTCTTCGTTAAGTGCTCAAAGGGTAGCTAAGGGTCTGAGCTACCTCCATGCGGACAGCGAAGACTCTGATCAGACTGGGCGGATGCCCAGGCTGATCTGAGTCTGCGCTGGGCGCACAACCACATTGTTGGTTTTGTCGTGTCACGGCTCATATAGTTTTCACCTTTCTGGCCATCCAATCTTCAATCTATTCAGCAGTCTCTTAACATCTGTTTTTAAGTTTTGTGTTAAGCTCTTACTTTGCTTAATTACGCAATGGCAAAGCAGGTGTGTACATGTGAGCCCCTTCTCACTTTCTCTAGTTTGAAAAGGTTCGAAAAATCTTTCTGTTTGTTTTTCAAAACCTTTCTCTTGAAGATACAAAGGTCTCATATATCATCATCCCAGGCTGGGCCTTTCACAGCTGCACATACATGTATATAATTTGAGCTGCGACATGGCCAAACCAACAAAGTGGCATGTGAGCCAGTGAAGACTCAGATCAGCCTGGGCATCCACTCAGTCTGATCAGAGTCTTTACTGTCAGCATGGAGGTAGCTTAGACCCTTGGCTACTCTTTAATCACAAAGCTAAGACTTTGATCAGACTGGGATTTGAGTCTGGGCTAGCACACATTCCATTTTGTTGGTTTTGTCAAATCACGGCTCTTATTATCTTCTTTTTGGTTCAAAAGTTAAAATGAACGCATGTAATGAGGCCATTATCCTAGAATGGCAGTAAATACATACATCTGTTTTCCTACCTGAGACTAGCAGAAAAGACACAAAGGTACTACTTTTCCAGCTGCATCAGTGTCTTTGGTTGTATAAACTATTTTAAGTTTGATGGTGTAGGTCTGTAAGTAACACAGATGGAAATGCACTGTAATTAAAATTCAGATCTTCCATTCCTTCATTTAATGATAGGAAGTTACATGACATTTGAATTCTCAGTCATCTTCTGGGGAACCTGCCAAATACTGATGCAACAAAGCAAACAAGTATGATCACAAATTTTGCGTTTAGTAGTATGATTCAGTCCAAAACAAAAATACTCTTCAAAAAACCCTGGAAGGTCCTAATAAAGGTCTTCCATATTGCATTAAGTATTGTGTCATCATTTTACATAAAAAAACAGAATGGCTTTGATGCTTACCAAAGTGAAAATCAAGTGCCTTGTTCAGGGTAGCAACATAACGTCATTTAAACAAGTTACATCCCAGAGTAGGCAAGCCTAAAATGATGTTCAAACTGTACAATAATATGATGATTTTAATATCATATGAGCCGAGACAGGACAAAACCAACAAAGTGGCTGTGTGCCCAGCACCCCCAGTCTGATCAGAGTCTTCGCTGTCCACATGGAGGTAGCTTAGACCCTAAGCTACCTTTGAAGCGCTTAGCGAAGAATCTAATCGCACTGAGAGGATGCGTAGGTTGATATGAGTCAACGCTGGGCACACAACTACTTTGTTGGTTTTCTCGTGTCGTGGCTCATATTTATTTGGTTATGAGGGCTTTCCCCTCCAAAACAATTAAAATCAAAGCACTGAAAGTGTTGATGGACTAGGGGCTCGCAAGGCAAGAAGGTGCTGAATGTGAATTTGCATTCTCCTATGCCTAGAAGTTACACATAAAATTTGGATTTGATGTACTCATTCACTTTTGACAAAGTGGCCCTTTCAAGAAAATTTCACTTATATCGAGCCGATTGTTAATCCAAGGTGGGATCAGGTGGTGATTCCGACAATTGTGTAGGATAGAAAACATGGGTCGTATGATTTATCCTTTTAGGAAAATACATGTAATTTCATTATTGTTTACATACTTTCTCATTATGAAATTTATTTCACCATTTATTATTTTTGAACAAGATTATTTATATCATTACAAAGTCGGATTCGAAAAATCTCTGCTCCTCTCGATCAATAGACGAAGCGTGGTACGGGTCAAAATACGGTTGCAATAATTCGAGATAAAATATCACTTTGCTTCTTGTACAACACCTGCGGAAGAAAATGCGTTTATTTTGTCATGACAGTCACATGGAGCATTCGTGTGTCATCATACTTTAATTTTGACTGACGCTCAATTCAAGCTAAAGGCTTGCAGTAACGATTGATATTATTGGCTTAGCACTTCAATTTAGCTGCAATCAGTGCTACACCCCTTTTTTTAAGGTCAGCCCTCGCTATACTGGTCATAGTCAGTCATATACAAAACACACTTATGTCCGTCGCTACAAAGTAATTTCTGAGTGTTTTTAGCTCACCTGAGCCGAAGGCTCAGAGGTGAGCTTATAGGATGAGAGTCGAGTGGATGAGTTTGAAATTTGGCCGGATTCAAGCACAGACTACAGAGTTAGCTGCCCTTGAGCGTTTGAAAAAAATCCCATAGTGTTATAATGGAGAAAACAACGTCATCACATATTTTTAGAAAAACTTTGTCATCGCTCTATTGCCTACATTTCTCAACGGATTATTAAAATAACTTCACACAAATGTAGGGCATGACAATATCTCGAGCAAGTTCGACTTTCAGGATGCTGCGCTCAAGGTCAAGGTCACTGTGGCTATTTTTAGAAAAACTTTGTCATTGCACTAGCACCTACATTTCTCAGCAGATTTTAAAATAACTTCACACAAATGTAGGGCATGACAATATCTCGAGCAAGTTCGACTTTCAGGATGCTGCGCCCAAGGTCAAGGTCACTGTAGCTATTTTTAGAAAAACTTTGTCAGCGCTCTGTCACCTACATTTCTCAGCAGATTTTAAAATAACTTCACACAAATGTAGGGCATGCCAATATCTCGAGCAAGTTTGACTTTCAGGGTGCTGCACCCAAGGTCAAGGTCACTGTGGCTATTTTTAGAAAAACTTTGTCATCGCTCTAGCGCCTACATTTCTCAACAGATTTTAAATCAACTTCACACAAATGTAGGGTATGACAATATCTCAAGCAAGTTTGACTTCCAGGATGCTGCGCCCAAGGTCAAGGTCACTGTGGCTATTTTTAGAAAAACTTTGTCAGCGCTCTAGCACCTACATTTTTCAATGGATTTTAAAATAAATTCACACAAATGTAGGGCATGACAATATCTCAAGCAAGTTTGACTTTCAGGGTGCTGTGCCCAAGGTCAAGGTCACTGTGGCTATTTTTAGAAAAACTTTGTCATCGCCCTAGCACCTTCATTTCTCCATGGATTTTAAAATAACTTGACACAAATGTAGGGTATGACAATATCTCAAGCAAGTTTGACTTTCAGGATGCTGTGCCCAAGGTCAAGGTCACTGTGGCTATTTTTAGAAAAACTTTGTCAGCGCTCTAGCACCTACATTTCTCAACGGATTTTAAAATAAATTCACACAAATGTAGGGCATGACAATATCTCGAGCAAGTTTGACTTTCAGGGTGCTGCAATCAAAGTTTTTGATTAGATCCTTAGCTGCCCTTGAGCATTTGAAAAAAATCCCATAGTCTTATAATGGAGAAAACAACGTCATCACATTTTCATTTTTCATTGGATCCTCTTCATACTTGCAGGTAATGAGGATATGCGTAAAAGCTTGGATTAGTTAGCATTTCGGCTAGATCCCACCACTGACTATGGAGTACCTGCCCTGAGCATCCAAAAAATCAGTGTCGCCACTTTTTCTTGGTTTCTACTGATCCGATCCTTTTCAAACTTGCAGGTAATGAGGAAATGCATAATATCTTAAACAAGTTCAAATTTTGGCCAGATCAGGCCAACCACTACGAAGTTAGCTGCCCTTGACAGCTCTGTCTATTGTGCTCTTGATCGGATACTTTTTAAACTTGCATATATTAAATGAGGGCATACATAATGTTTTGGATGAGTTTAATTTTCAGCCTGATTAGACCACTGACTGTGGAGTTAGCTGCCCTTGAGCATCTTAAATATCCCTATAGGTTTACAGTGTCTCTCAGGTGAGCAATTGTTGCCCTTTGGGCTACTTGTTATGGTTTTATAACCTAAGGTGTATGATACATGTTTTCGGCCATTTTTACAAAGGGTAACAACTTTCGTTGTGACTACCTGTTTGATTCCCTGCACGAGATAGCCCTTCCAAACGGTGTCTAATCGTTAAGGAGTGAAAAGGTCGCTATAGTGAAATATTTTTGTGTTCTCAAAGAATGGAGGTTGGGAAGAATTAAATACCGCGATTGCATTCGACTAAACCAGAAAACTCGCCAAAAGAAAAATGTGGCCGACGACGAAGCCGCCTATGTTTTATAGTTCACTTCTGCTAGTCGCAGACCAAACACAAACTGAAGATTTGTTTAAAGTCTATTACACCTTAAAATACTGACGTTATACACAGTCAGTCAAATTAGAATTACATGTATACGGATAGTCTTTCATCTGTATGTGTGTGCGTCACCATTTTTTCGTCATAATTTGTAATTTTCTAACGATTTATATGTAAATAAAATCAGAAAGACAAAACAGTACACCACTAACCACCCCCGTTTACCATACCTCAAAAACTCCTGAATAAACAGCAAAGACCAGATCAGACTGCTACAAGGAAGAACCTTATCCGACACTATTCCCGATTCACATGGCTCAGTACTTTGTGTTTATTTATTTTATTTTTATTTTTTTATTTTATTTTTAGTTTGTTAATCATCATCGAGAATAAAATATGTGTAAGAAATAAGCTGCGAAACCCAAGAATAATGGAAAATCTTTTCTTCACGATCAGTCTGCACACGTGCGCAGTTTGGCCAGGGTACACGCAAAAAATAAACTGAATAGTGCACATATTTAGGTGACTGAGTACACTTTAATCCCTTCTCAATTTTGCCATCGGGTCAAATTTTAAAGGAAAGAATTTGATCCTCAAACAGCCAATTTTTTCATAAAAAATGGACTCATTTAAGAAGCGTTTCATCGCCAAGGCAGCAAAGTAGTAGTCAACACTGAATAAAGCTAATAGCACCGCACAGGTCTCCAGTAATTAGTATTAGCATTTTTTTTTTTTTTTTACCTTACATTAAGTAATTCTGATTTTGTGCTGATCAGAGTCTTCTCTGGCCTCATGATGGATATTCTTTATTTTGACAATAACAAGCCACATCGATTAGTTGTTTCCAGAAGCAATTATCAATTTTGATTAACTTTGTTAATATTAGCAGTAGTAGTAGTATTTATCCACAAACATCTGCTAATTCACTCTCTATGAAAACACATGTCGTGGCATCTCAGATACAAATCTAGCGATTCCTCAACGTATGTTTTGTAAAAATAAGATAAATTACCTCAGAATTACTATTACTTATTAGAGGTCTAAAATTTAGAAATGATAGCACGTCTAATACTATGCATAAATTAATGCAAAATTTTAATGGGCAGTTTGAAGTAGTGACTGGGCTGTACCTTTATCATGTTTATGCCTTACTCCCATAATATGAGATATAGGGTATTCTGACGTCCATATTTTATGTTTTCATGCTGATATTCACATTTTACTTTCATTGAATACCACTCTCCAAGAAATGAAAATGAAAGTAGAAATGAAAATGTCAGAATAAAAATAGGAATAATAAAATGAAGTGTTAAATAAGAGAGTGGCAAGTTTTATGTTATAGAACTAGTTTATGCCTTTGATCGTTTGAAGATTACAGTTTCTTTGATGTTTTCAGAAACTGCTGTGTAATTGAGATTTTTTATTCAAGATCTATTTTCTTTGGGTAGTAAATATGATTGAAACACTTGACCTCCAACAGATTTCCTAATCCAGATATCTACAATAACTATTGACTTTGGTTGTGATTATTTGAAGAGTCGGATGTAAATTTCTTATGACATAATTATGCAAGGCTTCATTTTAAAGAAAGCCTTGAATTTATTATTTTTATGGTTACTTAATCTTGGGTGTGGAAAATGTCTTGTGAAAAGGTATAGGAAGCATCCCTCGCTTTTGCGAACTGATATTTCAATAGATTGTTCATGCGAATGGAGAAGGCTCCGATCAGACTGCGCAAATGGCCAGGCTGATCTGAGTCTTTGCCGTTTGCACTTTCCGTAGTATAGTTGAAATTATATAGGGTAACTCGCCCTTAAGTCGAACTTGCCCTTAAGTCGAACAAATTAAACTGATAACATTAATATTTCATCTTGGTGGGTCATTACCTGTTAAGATACCAGACGTTACCTTAATCTATGAACAATATGCATAAAAGACTCCCAAATATAAAACATGTATTATTATACGACTAGCTGTCGTCGCAACGTATCCCTCTCGAGCTGTTTCTAAATTTCATAATTTTGATTTTTATAAATTTTGTAAAATACTTAATATTATGTGGCAAGAAGGGCCTTAGTTTACTTAATTTAACATTTTTGTTAAACTAATCCATGGCTTCTCAATGCTCGAAAAGATAACTATTTATTGGTCAAAATAAGTAAAAACAACAAAAAAAATCAAAATTAACACAAACCTATGCTTCGTCATTGAGTCGAACACCGATTCGCCCTTAAGTTGAACACGGGCATATAGTTTCAGAGACGGTTTACTCACTGTTTCACTAGCAAATACATTCAGTCACAAACTAAATACACAAATACATCTTCCTCTTTTCTTTTATGCACGCAATAAGGGTCTACGCTTATCATAAATGAAATAACACACATGGTAACTGAGCCCCTTAAACGAATGTTTTTCTACATGCACCAGGAGTCACATGGGTGGATTTATCTGCATTTACGTACATTGCTGTGTGTCTCATTATCTCCTAAAGAGTGTTTTAATTTGACATCAAACAAGAATGATTTAAAAATATGTAATTTAAAAAATGCGGATTTTCTGGATATCACAGACCCTACACGAGGTTGTCCTATAATGGCTGGATCAGTATAGCTGTTCGAGTCAGGGGCAAGTCTGTCCGACTTAAGGGCTAATTTGGGTAGGTGGATAAAACCCCTTATTATTCCCTTATTTCACGAAGTATGGCTAAACGGTTGCAGATTTTTGGTGCTTGGAAAGCTGCGCTAGCTGTTGCATGATCCAAACACGATGTAGGTCAACAGCCAGGGTCTGTAAGCGCAAGACAATACAAAAGGTGTTCGACTCAAGGGCGAACTACCCTACTCCGCTATTTCAGAATAGTTTCTGAATGAACACTTTTGTCAATAAAATATTTGAAACATTCTCATCACCGAACAAAATACGCACATGTACTTTTCATATTTTTAGACAAAGCGGTGTCTGGAAAGTCATGTGCTACTTGTGAATGACAAAGTTATTTTTGGGTTTTTGTAAAACCACTAACGATTGGCTAAAGCTTTTGTTTCATCTACCCTTTACTTGTCTGGGTTGAAATACGCTAGCGGTAAAATAACACTCGTCACATCAAGTAAACTCGATGCGATCTACATGGCAAAATAAACGGAATTTCTTCCGCAGGCTTATCAGTAATAAAAAGAATCTCCTACTTCACTTCTGGAGTATATCCCACAGCTCATGTACAGTTCAGCTGTCTGAGCTGGGGAACTATTTATTCTGTGCACATAAGGCCACATCCCCAATGAATATGCATGCAGAGAGCGGTCTCGAGCAGCCGTATTGATAAAGTTACACAAGCATGGCGGTGGACGGTTTACCCGAATCAATGATATATTCTAGTGGAAAAGATAACGTATACATTCTTTTCAAATCAAACAATTTGGTCTTGACCTCTTTGTTAAACGAGTTCACTTTTAAACATGCGCACATGTTCGCGCCGAAGAATCAATAAGACGAGTGGGGCGTGTTTAAATCTGTCTGTTAGGGTAGTAATATATCGGTGAAATCTGTTGCGGCTTCTGACGCCCTCGAATTTTGTTGCCTACTAAGGACTAGGGGCTGAAAAGCCCCTAGTCCAAAAATCTAAATTTGTGGGTTTGTTTTGGACCAAGAAAAACCATGATAGCAGAATTTCTCAAAATTGATGGCCATCCTAGATGGTGGAAAAGCCCTTGTCTTGTAGTCAAATTATAACAAAAGATGGAAAATTGTTCCATTTTGCCATGGCCTTGCAAGAATGCTATTTTGCACCTATTAGTGTTACTGAAATAGAGTGTTTGTCATGTGGATGTAGAACCTGTGTGTTTTGCCATGAATCTTGTGTTTATGCACATATTGTACATGTATTTACTGTGAGCTGAGATTGTGTTATTTAATATCATACACATATGTAAACCAAGCTGACATATACCATTTTAATCCTAATAAATGCCCCTGCTCTAGTAAACACCCTTTTCAGCTCGCCTGAACGAAAGTTCAGGAAGAGCTATTGTTGTCACCCTGGCGGTCGCATCGGCATCAGCGTCTGCGTCCGGATTGGATGTTTTGGTTAAAGTTTTTTGAAGACCTATATCTCCTTAACCCATGGATGGATCCTTTTGATACTTGCACTGTAGTTAGTTATTGGTCCAAAGTCTAACATGGTACCACCCCCACCCCACTCAGTGACCTTGATGTCAAGGTCATGGACTTAGAAAATTAGGAACTTTTTTGACTGGATGTTTTGGTTAAAGTTTTTAAAGCCCAATATCTCCTTAAACCATAGATGGATTCCTTTGATACTTGCACTGTAGTTAGATACTGGTCGAAAGTTTTCCAAGGTACTACCCCCACCCCCCTTAGTGACCTTGATGTCAAGGTCATGGACTTAAAAAATTGTCTTTTTATTGATTGGATGTTTTGGTTAAAGTTTTTAAAGATCCATATCTCCTGAACCCATGAATGAATTCTTTTGATACTTGTACTGTAGTTAGATATTAGTCCGAAGTTTTACAAAGTACTATCCCAACCCCACTCAGTGACCTTGATGTCAAGGTCAGGGACTTAGGAAGTTTTGGTCTTTCTTTCTTTGAGTTGTTTTGGTCTTTAAGTTTTCTAATTGCATACTGATTCATAATGCTTGGCAGAGACTTAGTTTACACTTAAACTGATGTTAGACATTTTTTGAGTTTTTACAAAACAATATATACTTAACCAACTAGATGACCTTGAAGTCAAGGTCATCAACTTAGAATTTTGTCCTAAATGTTTTAGTTAAAGTTTCATATTTAGGAAGGCATAATTTCACAGTGCCACGATGGACTCAGTTGATACTTATACTTGGACTTATGTTAGATAATGGTTCAGGGTTTTGATACATGCTTCCCCCCCCCCCCACCCACCCACCCCTACCTCTTCAGTTTTTGGACTTTGAAATTTCATGTGGATTTTTTTTTTTTGAGAATTTTATTTTAACACTTATTTCTGAGATAGATTTTGTTTCAAAATGTGTTGTCATTATGGAGATGCTTGCATAGCAGTCCACACCACCATAGCGACTGTGTGATGGGCAAGCACCAAATCAGGCAAGCTATGCTGTCAGGCGACAGCTCTTGTTCTCTTTTTAGCTTGCCTGAAGGAAGTTCAGGAAGAGCTATTGTACTACCCCCAGCGTCGTCGTTGGCATTGGCGGCGGCATTGGCGTTAGCAAAATGTTAAAGTTTTACGTTAAAGTTTTTTATGTGATGGGCAAGGCGCTGTCAGGCGAGCTATCCTGTCCCAGTGACAGGTCTTGTTTTTCTGGTAACAATGTCATATTGACTTCAAAATTTCAAAATTACAGGAATAAAATCCTCAGATTTTGTTGTTGATATATGGCTGGAAGTTCACTTAATCACGACCCACAGATGTAGATGTTTAATAGCAGTTGTCAATTACTTGTACCGTAATAATTCTATGTTTTGGGACGCCAAAAATTAATTACTTTTGCAGCTGTCCCAATACTTACAAGCTGGTAAATTAATTGATTTTTTTAGTGTCCCAATTTTTACGATCATGCTCCCGCCATTTCTATAAAATCCAAGCATAAAATCTGTTCCAGTCGGCAGTGCTTCAGGCATTTTAACACATCCCGCAATTAAAGAGATTAGCTTGGGTACCTTAATTTGTATACAAATGATGAAAATAAAATAGATTAGGAAAACTTACAATGTGTTTGTTTGTTTTTTAACTCTCCGGGAATTATATCCTTAGATCACCAATTACTAATTGGTTTCACACTTTTCCTTGTACAGTGGCCTTTTTTGATTTTTTTTTGTCTTTCATGTGCCTCTTTGATCGGATCGGCCGTGACGGCGGACTTGATTAGCGCATTGGGGAAAAATCGGTACGTTAGATGTTACATGTGCAGTCCGATTGGGTATCGTCAAAGTACAAAGTCGCACATCAGCGCAGACTGATCGTTGTTCGATTCAGTCAGCTATCATGTACGTTTGAAGACTCCGATAAGACTGCGTGGACGTGCAGGCTGATCTATGTCAGCTCTCTCTGCATATGCAACAAGTATCTTTCCTTGTGACACACCTGGACAAAACTGCACGTGCCACGGGTCGACTGCCAGTAGCTGGCGGTGTCTTTGAAGTTTACACTTACGATCAGTGTGTTGCGACACCGAATGTACCAATGAAGTCTCCGACAGCTTGCGCATCTGCAGAAACTGTTCAGAGTCTACGTCTTGGCTATTTATTATTTGGAATCCATAGATTATTGATGCGCAAAGACAAGATGATATGCAGGCTGATCCGAGTCTTGTTTGTTCGTTCAAGGTCCTCTGTTCCTTGCATGACTTCCGCGCGGGAAAACGAGTTTTCGGTCGTCATGCCTGTCCTGGGTTTTCTCCAGTAAATTTTACTCCAGCGCCGTACATAGCGCAGTCTTGTTCCCAGGCAACTGGTAGTATGCTAAAACAAAATCTGGCCATCTTCAAGGTTTAATACAAAAGATAACTATAGGTACGTATATAAGGACAAGACTGCGCAGGCTGGTTTTGGACATTTGCACACCCACAATTCCAAACGCGTGGAAGCTATCTCCCCATGAAATTATGCTGTAACGGATATCTTAAAAAAAGCACCTAACGGCTTGTGCATTCAGAGAAGACGCAGATTAGTATGCGCACTCGAAAAATCTGATGACAGTTAACTCTGTTCGGATGAACAATCTACCCCGGTATATTGTTCCTCGCCAAAAACGGAGACTAATTAGTCTTCATTTCAGATTTTCACGCGACATCAATTAAAGAAACAATTTAAACTCACCGCGGACTGTCGCTGCATGGGAAATCGAGTGAGCCGCATCGCATTAAATGTGTCTTATGAAGCATGCGCAGCCTGATTAGCTTCAACGGAAGTATTCGCTTTTCTTTGGAAACGTTGACACTCATAACCCCAAGACCCTATTAGCGAACAGGAAACGCCAGTCGCTTTACAATATTGCGCAGGCTGATACGAGTCTTTGCTATCAGCGCTTGCCTAGGCTAAGATACCTTCTCCCGTCTCTCGGTTCAGTCTGACGCATTGAGCTGCACGTGTCATACGGCGGCGTCCTTTGATCTGAAACTGAAATCAACATCTAGGATTCGAAAAGGTTACCGTCTTTAACCATTGCACTACCGGTTTTACGCTCGGTAATCAGGTATGTATTGATCAGAATGAGTAACTCACACTGGTCGCCAATTTTAGCCCGTTCATCCCAAAATTATATTGACGTGTTGATATAACGTAGACTGATCAGACTGCGCAGATGCACAAGACCGTAAGATATCTGTTTCACGCGACGGCTATCAAGCGTAAAATGAGCCATACCACAATAAAAACCCTCATAGTGTGTTATGGCAATGAAATCTCCGATCAGTCGGCTCATCCGCCCAGACTCATTTGCCAGTGGAAATTCTGTGCAGGTGCGCCAGCTGATCAGTCTGTTTCACTTGGGGCCACTAAATTAAGGTCAGTCAGTCACAGCTGGCAGTTGGCCAACACGCGCAGAACGTCGGTACCTTTGAAGTCGGTGTAAGGCTTACCGTATAGACCTTAAGTATTGGACTACCTAGGTAAGACAGTTAAAATGATCGTTATAAATACTCGGTAAGGAGTTGTTACCCAGTATATTTATGATCAGAGCGTCCCAATTAATAAAGTCACAAAATTATTGAAATTAACCTGAAATCTTAATTAGTCCCAATATATACAATCGTTAAAATAATTACTTTTTTCCCAAACAGCAGGTGTCCCAATACATACAGGGTCCCAAAACATACAATTATTACGGTATTTTAGTGATGACAGAGTGCAGCTATTATTCTTGTGTGGTTTAATTCACTCCCTTTATATACTATCTCTTGGAAACATTGTAGCAAGTGGCTCATTTGTTACTTTCCAGGATTTAAATAACATTTTTCCCTTTATAAAATGCAACCTCCCAATGGCATTTAATAGGATTAATATGGTAGTCATGTGAGATATGCTGTGCAAATGAATTGATAACATTATGGTATGCAAATGTTCATTCACCAAGTGATGCTCTCGGAAGGACTACACTATCCAGGGAAGCGACCAGGAAGTCACAAAAGTTGCTTCTCTTTGTAAAAATGGTAGAAAAACATGGAGATGTACCCATACTTTTTAAGGCATATGCATCTATATAATGTCATATTCAGAACAGTCAGCCTACATGTGCAGTCTGATCTGAATACTCTAGAATTGCTCAGATTTATCTCTAGTTACGGTAATGTGCGTATGTATTGGGACACCTAAAATAATGAATTTTCCATTTGGGACAAAATGGAAAGTTTATTGTTTTAGGTTCCCAATACTATGCACATCAGGGAAATTGAAACTATACGGTTAACTGTATTCTTTCTGCAAATATTATATCAGATCAGTGCAGACTGTATGCCAAGCTTGTATTATTTTTGACAGGGAAAGCTTTCCATTTAAGAAAAGTTATATGATATTATGCTTTCACATGAAGTGCTGAGATTTCTCTGTTGAAACAGAAATAGATTGTGTCACTATTATTCTTCACTCTGTTTGTAAAATCCATTTTTAGAAAGATTTGGATGCTGCATTGATGCTAATGAAAGCACATATAATGCTGACATAACATATTATGCATACAACGTGAACCTGCTGTATTTTTGTGGACCTGGTGACGGATCATTTTTCTGATGAACTATTTGTTATAATGTCATTTAAGTTTATTTTTCCAGGTGCAAACTATGTTTAAACCCAATATTATACAGTGAAAAAAAGTTAATTTTCACCGTACTGTGAAATAGCTAAATAGTCTTTTGAACCCCAAAAGACACAGATTTTTTTTCCTTTTTTTTTCAGTGTAAGATTAAATGTTATGTCACTCATGAACACCAGATGGGATAATTTTAAAGTGGTTGTAATACCACTTGTGAAATTACCGCTTTTGGTGTTCATTCGGTGAATCAAAATGCAATCTTACACTTAAGAAAATATCCTCCATATATTGTTTACAGGCCTGTTACATTGTCATAATTTCTATTTTAGCCCACTCTGAGAAGTCAGGTTGTAGATTTTGTACACAGTGTTAGACAGTTATGCAATGAAACTAGCAACTTCATCTCGGAGAAAGCCTCAGCTTTGGTAAGTTAACGCACACAATGTCAGTGTTGCTTCTCATTCTTGGGAAGGAGCCTTTCATTATAGTACAATTTTTGTTGAAGCTGGATGCTTATTAGCTCTAAATAAGAGGTATCTTTGATGAGGCATAGTATAATATATGGAGTGGAGTCTTGGAGTGGAGTCTGGAGTGAGTCTTGAGAGGAGTCGTGGAATGTAGTTTTAGAACTTTCAGAATTTTTATGGAAGTTCTAAAACATGACACCAGGACTCCACTTCAGACTGTATGCCGGACGCTGCTCCATGACTGCACTCCAAGACTCCACTCATTGTATTATACTATGCCCTTTGACGGTCAGTTGGGATACTTTCATCAAGTTTTCTGATTCAGCTCTGTTTTGTGACAATGTGCTGACAGGTGAGACACAGGATCATGTGGAGTTTTGTTAATGTTCTAATGGTCCTAAAAAAAATGGAGACTTGTTTGTTTCTGCAGAATACATGTGACATGGAGCAACATTTTGAGATAGACTCTTTGCCAAAAGTTAAGCATAATTTTTAACTAAATGTAACAAGATTATTAGAAATCATCAAATTTCAACTCCACTTTTCAGTGTGAAGATAACTCAAACTTCCAAATGCCATCCTTCTCCTGGCAAGACTACTCCACCTTGCATGGAGATACTAATATGAGACTCGACACAACAAAACCAATAAAGTGGCATGAGCACCCAGCAAAGACTCAGCTCAGCCTATGCATCCGCATAGTCTGAACAAAGTCTTCACTGTGCACTTAAAAGGTACCTAAGGGTCTAAAGTCTAAGCAGAGTTTTCACTGTCTGCATGGCACTATTTAGACCCTTAGGTACCTTTTAAGTGCACAGTGAAGACTTTGTTCAGACTATGCGGATGCATTGGCTGAGCTGAGTCTTTGCGGGGTGTGCATGCCACTGTGTTCGTTTTGTCATGTCGCGACTCATTTGATTTAGCATATTTTGTTATTTGTTGTTTCAGAGATTACAGTTAGAACTGGTAGATAATTTAGCACATTCCGTTGGTCAGTTGGAGGAGGAGACTAAACATGTGATGGATGTATGTTGTATTGCCTCAGCACCAGTATCTCAGGAAGAGGTAGGACATGTGTTTTGTCTTTATTTACATGAAAGGTGCCATTAGCTGTGTGCTCACAGCAAATACTCAAATCAGCTTATGTATTGGAGAACAGAGCCTTCCCAAATTTGTTGAAAACAAAACAAAAAAGAATTTGTGTTACAGTAAAGAATTAAACAAAAAACTGTTTCATCTCTTCTGATATCCTTTTTAGAAAGGTGTACAAATTAGATGAAAAACAACAGTTTTTCTGAAAGACACTAATATCATGTAACACAAACTATTTCAGTGAAAAGTGAATTACAGTTTGAATCATCAGTAATTTAGCACATACTTTACAGTTCCTTTGTGCAGTTTGATCCTTAAAAAAATGTTGCATTGTGTGCAAAATTTAGTTCTCTATTAGGGCCCGGTTGTTCAAAGCATCATTAGCGTAGGGAGACCTTTATCAAGGATTTGTTAAGTCTTCTAGTGCTTACAAAATGAGTGTGCTAATATTTTTTGCAGATAAAAAATGTGAGGAGCTTTTCACATTTTTTTTCGGCAAAAAAGGAAGTGTTTATGCATACAGTAGGTTTGAAAATTCAACGTCTTATTAACTAACTACGTCATTAGTTTTGAACAACTTTTCCCTAAGGTGTAGTTTAGAAATCTAAAATGCACTTCTTAATCTGAAAAGAAGAATGGTTTTCTGCCATTTTTACAAAGGGGACCAACCCTCATGACTTCCTGCTTGCTTTCCTGTAGTTTGAATTCCTTTGGAAAGGGAATCTCTTAAGGAAAGAATTTGCTCCTCTAATTCTTCAAGAATTGACCCCCAATGAGAAGGGAGACAAAAATGAAAATGGCAGAGTTGCTTCCCTTGAAAGTGTACCCGTTGTTCTTAAAGAAATATGTCCTAATGAGCTTAAGTATTGGGACACTTAAAACCATCAATTTTCCATTTGTTCCAAATGGAAAATCAATGGTATTTAGGTGTCCCAATATTTAAGCACAATAGGATAATTTCATGATGCAGGCTAAGCTTAGTGCTGTGCATCAAAGGGATTTAGGAGATTAGAATGTCTGTATACTCCGTTACAGCTTACAGCTATAGAACTGAAGCAGCCCCGGCCAAAGCAAGGCAAAGTGAAGCAGGTCTTCAGCAAGTTAAAAGGCAAGGGCAAAGACAAGGATAAAGGCTACATTCCATTATGTGAGTTGCATTTCTGTTCTTTTAGTGATACAACTGGTAATATATGCTAGCATCAGTTTTAAACTATGGAGCAAAAGGAAAAAAATCTTGACGTATTCAGACGTGTCAAAAGCATGCACTTAAGGAAATTGTAGGATTTGTTTGGATGAGGTATATTTCTACATGGTACAGGCATTGTACATAATTAAAAAATAGGTCTTGTTGGACCAGAGATGAAACTAATATTCTTAGCAGTGTGGAGATTATTTTCTTTCTAACTTTGAGTTATTTGTCTTTAGACTCACATGATCATGACAAGGTTGGCTATCTTAATACATGTATCAAGTAATGTGTTTTTAAGACAAGTAGGCTCATGCTTATTTTTATATCATTTGTGTCAATTGTTTTTTGCCATATAACAACTGTGCCTGGAAGTAACAGTTCAGTGCTATTTGCAAAGTACTATTTCACTGCAAAATCTTTCATCATGCTCAGACACTGCAATCTGTGGATGGCACAAAATGTTGGCCAGTGTCTGGAGAATATGTCAGTTTTGATGATCATTTGCCATAAAAACTTGATGTGGTCTTTCATTTGAACTACCTCTGAGGCCTCTGAGAGGCAGAACTGTGGTACCAATAAAGGGCCACAACAGGTTTCATACAGAAATGAGCCGCAATAAGAGAAAACCAACAAGGTGATTGTGCACCCAGCTCAGACTCAGGTCAGCCTGGGCATCCGCTCAGTCAGATCAGACTCTTTGCTTAATACTTTAAGGGTAGCTAAGGGTCTAAGCTCCCTTAATGCAGACAACAAAGACTCTGATCAGACTGGGCAGATGCCCAGGCTGATCTGAGTGTGCGATGGGTGCATAACCACTTTGTTGGTTTTCTTGTGTCGCGGCTCAAATATATTCCATAATAGTAATCATATACTCATCATATCTCTTTATGATATCCATGGTTTGTTTTTAGTATACAACGTTCACTCCTGGACAGCAGAAGATGTTGGCCAATGGCTAGAGAATATGTCATTAGCTGAGTACAAAGATTCTTTTATACGGAATGAAATACGGGGCATGGAGCTTCTGCATCTTGATAAAACAGATATACAGGTAAGTATGACTGAGCTGCCGTCAGTGTGTCTTTGTCTGTTGTATATATATATCTGTCTGTACATCTGTGAGCACTTTGTTTACATTCTATAACTTGAATATTTAATGACCCATTTTCTTCAAACGTGACATGTACATTGGTTTTGGGAATACCTCAGTTGGGATCGTAAATGGACAAGTTTTAGGACAGTTATTGTCTTAAATATGATTTTTGATCTGTAATTTCTTTACACTTTGAAATACTGTATAATATTTTGTAGAAATGATTGAAGTAACACTGTTACAAGCAGAATATTGTTCATCAAGGTTATCTGCCCATGCCCCAGGGATATATGCATGTGTAAATCATGTGAAAATCTGGATCAAATCAGAATTATAGGGGATTTTCCTGAAACTTGCAGCAAATTATCAAAGTAATAGAAGCTTCCTGTTATGAAAACAGAAGTTTGTTATAAATTGATGAAATTTCTTAAATGTTGAAGTTTGTTATAAATTGATGAAATTTCTTAAATGTTGAAGTAACATAAACTTTTTGTTTACAGGCAAAAATTTAGTCATGAAACAATAGAAAATTTTAAAGTGCTAAGACAGTCAAACAAATGAAAAGCAAACACAGTTTTGTTTGAACTTGTTGGTATTGCAAAAACTTTATGATGTAAGTTGGTGACGTTTTTTATCCAGTTGAGCATTGTTGTCACAGCCAATGTCAGTATTTAACCAGTCATCTTCAGAGATTGCATCCAAACGCACTGCCTGATATCATTCCTGCAAGCCTAGTTCTATAGTGACATGATATCATATGTTATCATACCCCTGTTTTCAGGTTGAATGTTGCAGAGGTGCATGATAAAGACATATATGCCTCAGGACAGATGTCTTACACAGTATTCATATTTTGTAGGATCTTGGGGTAACAAAAGTTGGTCATCTAAAGAGAATACAACAGGGTATCAAAGAACTAGTAAATCGCATGGCACAGGTGGACAAATATAGTAACGTAAGTTACTGACTAGATGGTAGAAGAGAGAAACAGGAACCAGAAACAGGAACAGGAAGTAGTTTCAGCAGACGACTTGAAGAGATACCGGAAGATGGTTTGTTGTATTGATTGTTGTCAAATGTGTGACTGGTCAGCAGTTGAAATATTGTGGTAGTCACAATTTGATTTCTTGAGAGAAGGGGATTTAACAAGAGGTAGCAAACAAACCTAACGGTATCCCAGGAGACTGTTTGTGTCAAGATGGATAACTACATGACAGATCAACAGTTGGAATGATTCCAGATTCTGACAACAGGGGAGGTAACTTGAGAAGACAGCAGACGACATGATACCATACCCCTAGATATACACAGACAAGACAACTTGCAAATAGTGCAGACTGATCAGACTGCATCTGTTTGTCATTCAGCATTTTAGTTTTACCTTCAATATTGTCAGGCATAATGTACATGGATTGGTCTAAAGGTATAAGGTTCACCTGCATGGTTTTCTGCCATTTTTACAGAAGGAAACATCTTTCATGATTTACCTCTTTGGATGACAAAACCCTTCTAAAATGGAGTCTACTCTTGAAGGAATTTGCTCCTAGGGGAGTGAATTCTTTCTTTCAAGAGTGGGCCTCCATTGAGAAGGAAAGCAACGATGAAAATGACAGAGTTCCTTCCCCTGAAAGTGTACCCATATGCCTTAAACATTCAAACTCCAGGGCCCAGTTGTTCAAAGCATCGTTAGCTTAACAAAGTCATTAGTCAAGGATTTGTCTAGTTTTGCAGTACTCACAAAGTCAATTGCGGTAATATTTTTTGCAGAAAAATTGTGAGAAGCTTACATTTTTAGCTCACCTGAACGAAGTTAAGGAAGAGCTATTGTACTACCCTTGGCTTTGGCGTTAGCGTCGCCGGCGGCGTTGGCGTTAGCAAAATGTTAAAGTTTTACATTACAGTTTTTTATGTGATGGGCAAGGCACTGTCAGGCGAGCTATCCTGGCCCTGTGACAGGTCTTGTTTTGTTTTTGTTTTTTGCAAAAAAATGGCAGTTTATTTACGTATAACTCTTTAGAAAATTTAACTTCTCATTAACCTACGACTTTGTTAGTTTTGAACAACTGGGCCCCGGTTTTGTCTCATTTTGTGAGGTTTGCAATGTACGATTCCACACCATTCTTTCCATTTAAAGTCGTGATAAATTTGTGAGGATAATTTTTTTTTACCAAATGATTGAAATAGAAATTATTATTCTCTTAGATATATCCTTAGTCTAGTCAGTTTGTCATGCATAATAGTTTGTGGTAGGAATAATACCAATTAACTTAGCCAGGACCAAAGATGAGTTGTGTTGCATGGAAAGGGGCCTTGTGATGAATCAGAATGGGCACAGATTCGTGTGTTTTTTTCTGCCATTTCTCTATGAGAAAAACTTTTTCTGACTCTCTGATTGCTTTCCTAGGAGATTAAATCCTCCCAATAAGGGTGTACTCTGTAAAAGAGCAAGGAGGAGCAAATTCTTTACTTTAAGAGCTGACCCCTATGGCAAAGGTAGAGTGACATGAAATGAGCCGTGACACAAGAAAACGAACATAGTGGTTGTGAGCCCAGCGCAGACTCAGATCGGCCTAGGCATCCGCCCAGTCCAATCAGAGTTAGCAGTCCACATGAAGGTAGCTTAGTCGCATGGCTACCCTTTAAGTGCTTAGCGAAGAGTCTGATCAGACTGGGCGGATGCCCAGGCTGATCTGAGTCTGCGCTGGGCGCTCAACCACTTTGTTGGTTTTCTCGTGTCGTGGCTCAAATAGTATAAGCCCAGATAAGACTGCTCCTAAAGTGGCATATTTGCTGAGACAGGACTTCAAAATACATGTAATTAGGGTGAACATGGAGAACTAAAGTAAAATTATGGGGATTTAGTTTTCCGTTTTGATATGAGTGCTGTATGAGTAGATGAGTGTTTAAGTTATTTTTTAAGTTATGTGTGATTTTCTACGGTTTGGTGTGTGCAGAGACTTATTTATCTCCCCGTCTAGCCTAATGCATAGAGTTCTAGTCTTCTATAAGCACATATATTTGAATTTTTTTGTTATCTCAGTGCTGCATAACGAGTTATGAGCAGCGACACGACAAAACCAACAAGGTGGTTTGTGCACCCAGCGAAGACTCAGATCAGCCTGGGCGTTCGCCCAGTCTGGTCAGATTCTTTGCTGTCTGCATCAATTTACCTTAGACCCTTAGCTACTCTGTAAGTGCATAGCAAAGACTCTGATCAGAGAGGGTAGATGCCCAGGCTGATGCGAGTCTTCATGTGATGCACTGGCCACTTTGTTGGTTTTGTCGTTTCATGGCTCAAATGTTTATATGAAAGACAGAGTGTTTAGTGAAATGCTTGATTTTCTAACTATAACAGCATCCTCAAACATACAAGAAATACCACACAAAAAGGTGGCTTTCTTGAATGTTTGCTTTCTAGTTGAAGAACTTGGAAATTCACTGCCCCATACAGGCAAATTCAGTTTATAAACTCTTTATTCCCTCTTGAAATATTCATAACTTTTAATATATGCACTGTCTGAAGACTATTTTTCTAAGTATTAGATTGGCCAGGGTGAATATATATGTTTATTTTTTAAGTTTAGGGCTTCATTTAAGTCAAAAGTTTTGAAACGAAAGTTAAGTATTGTTTTTTTTATTCCTCCATAGAATGTATGGAGTGGGACATTAGAATTGCCTCACTTATCCATGGCAAAGTTAGGAAACTACAAAGAAAGCATTGTCATATTTGGCCCTCACCAGGGGCTTTGTATTGATTTCATATTTGAGGTTGTCTCCGTATAACTGAAATACTGTTGAAAAGGACATAAAACTCAGTTTCATCATCATCATTCATGGGTGCATTTATTCATTTATTTATCTTTCATTATCAAAAATCCTAAAGTTGTCTCTTGATTTCATATTTTAATCATTATGTTACATGCTGGTTCACTTCAAGCAGAGTTCAAGATAGATGGACCCTACCCCAGCTCCAGCCCCACCCCCACCTTCTCTAGAACTCTGCTGAGTCTTTGTTTAACCCATTGCATTCTGGGTATTTTTGTCGTCTGCTGGAATTGTCGTCTGCATCAAAAATCAAGAATATTTTGACAATATTGATCTAACTAACTCTTGTAGAAATGTTGTCTAGGCAGCAAACAGTTTGGATCTCAGATCAGGCCCCACATTTGTGGGGCCTGATCTAGATCCAAACTGTTTGCCCAGATACCCCTAAAGGGGTATCCAGAATGGAATGGGTTAAAGAACTTCAATGCTTGTCTCAGACAGTCAGTATATTCATTTTTTTCATTCAACAGAAATTGACACAACTTGTCTCTTATTTTTCATTTGAACAGCATCACGGGAAAAGGTAGCTTAATGTATTTGGGAACAGCAGAGACTCAAAACCAGCCTGTAAGTTAATGCTGTCTAGTTGGAGCATTCACCTTCTGCCTGTAGTTTTCTTCAGGTCCATATCCTTTCGACGGGCATAGCGTATTCATGCGTAATTGCTGACAATGACTTTTTGAACGACCCTCACAACCTCATATATGCAGGCATCTTATTAATTTTGATTTCTCTGTATATGCCAGAATCATGGCCTTGCACACTCTTAGTATCAGTTCTAAAATGCATACTGGGAGGATACTAGACACTTTCAAATGCCGAAAAAACTTGAAAAATTCACTTCTGAAATTCGGCTTTTACCTTGACTTTTTGTACCTGCCCTGCTAATCTTACCAAACAAGAAGGGCCAACAGAAATATATGGAATAAACCTGCAATCAAAAGGAAAATAAGAAGACAAAGAAAAAGAGAAGAAAAGAGGGAAAGACCTGTAGCAAAATCGAAAAAAAAAAAAAAAAAAAAAAAAAACAAGTCAGTGCGCAACTTTCTTGGTAGGGTGACCCATGAGCCGTGACCTCTGACGTCATGAGGAAAATAAGTGTCATTTATTGTAAAGCTAAATAAGTCTCCTATTGATTGTACTTTCAATTTTACTCATCAAGTAAGCAAGTCAAAATTTAGGGTCAAATATTCTACCCCAGCCCCTTTTACAACGATTTTCTTGAAACCTCTGGTCGTCAAAAGGATATATGTGTGGGAACAGTAACAATATCAGACGGCACAGAATGCTTAGGCTGGGTCTGAGCTTCTGCTGTTTGCCTATCACAACTGGTAAACACAAATTCCATTCTTACCTGAAAATTAAATATTCAAGCACAAGGATAGCCAAAATATAACAATGTTACACAACTATCATGTATGTTCAGCGTATTCTTACGCACAATTCCTGCTTTGAATTTTGATAACTGGTCAAATTATCACAAAGTTCATAAAAGCAGCAAAAGTAAAATTAGGGGATAACTGTCTTGAAAATTGGCCTTATGGGGAGGCAAATCGTTTTTATGGTCGGAAATTTTGTTTGACGGTGACGCACCAGCAGAGCCGTAAACCGCAATTTGCGACCATAAAACTGATGATTTGCCTCCCCAAATGACAATTTTCAAGATATCCCCATTCTAATGCACTTTTCCACATTTTCACCTTTGGTAATGCACTAGTTTGCACCCATTTCAAGGGCTGTCAGCAACATAAAACCAGACGTCAGCCAATGAGAAGCGACATTACTAATGACGTCAGGTTTCCGACAGTATATCACAGGATATACTGTCGAAAAATTTTGACGTTATCCAATCAGACGTCGCGTTATATTCGTAAGTGCATTAGAATTTCAGTTTGGTTGCTTTCAGGGGTTTTATGATAATCCCAACACTCCTATTTCATAGCAGGAACTTTGCACAAATATTCTGTGCATACATATCAGAGGTCAACTCGTTAAGTGTTTTATGACTTTATAGCCAAACACACTGATATTTTTTGTTGAAAATATGTGAGAAGCTTTTGCAATGCAAAAGCTTCTCGCATTTTTTCAATAAAAAATATTGGCGTATTTGGGATATTAATGTTTGAAATTTTAACGAAACGTTAGCTAACGACATCGTTAGTCTTGAACAACCAGCCGAATAGCTCCCCATATGTGGAAGCTTACATTGCTTCTTCCAAGTTGGAATTGGATTGGCATTTACCAGGAGTGATATGCGTAACGTAAGTTTTATTATGGCTCATTTTATCTCTCATATTCATTTTTACTCCTTCGTATGAAAGTACAGGAGTTGGTGTTGTCATTCCATCATTGGGCATCTGCATTTACATTCAAAGCACCAAAAATGAGAAAGTTGAATTTCCAAATTTCCATCTTTAGCTCGTCATCTGGATCAGCACTTTTTGCTGTCTACTCCGTGACTTCTCGGTATGATATAGTGTGGACAAAATATTTGACAAATTTTGTCAATGTCAATTCTTTTCCAAATTTGCTGATATAAATTTTGACATCTTTTTAGCTTGCCTGTACGAAAGTACAGGGAGCTGTTGTTGTCATTCTGACGTCGGCGTGGGCTTGGGTGTCCTACTTCAAAGTTTTACGTTAAAATTTTTTTATGTGATGGGCAAGGCACTGCAGGTGAGCTATCCTGTGAACAGGTCTTGGTTGGTGGTCTAGCCATTAAGATGATTTTATTAAAGTTTTTGTGGCACTTGCAGCTATCAGATGCAAGACGTATATAACTTTTCCTTCGTCATCATTGTCAGCTTCATAGATGTAAACTTTGTTGAGTTTTCAGCTCTGTTTCATGACAGTAGGCCAGCCCCAGCATTGCATGGAATTCTTTACGTTTATACTGGGCAAGAGTGAGTTAGGTGAGCTATCCTCTCGACATAACAAAATATCTGTTACAGAGTGAATGTGCAGGATATGCTAGATTTCAAAGAGTATGTGGGTTTGCTGTTTTCATAAAAAAAAAAAAATCAGATATATGTTGTTGAAAAATTTTGTAACTTCTGTACACTGTTAAGTGGGTTTTTCTACACGTTTGTTAAAAACTTTTTATTCAATGATATTGTTATTTTATACAAATTTGATCATTTTGTCAACCATTTTTCCAGTTATAACAGAGTTAAATTATTTGAGAAAAAAGTGTTTGTTTGAGAAAATTTCAGTTTAGGATATAAAAAGTTCATGTTAACATTTCAGAAATCAATATTAGTCTGCAGTGGTATTTCATTGTATGATAGTGGAATCGCTAATTCTTGTAAAAAAAAAAAACTCGGTTGTGATCCCTTTTCAGATTGTCTGGATGAGAAGGTTCTAATGAGGGGTCACATTATATGTTTTGATGGAGAATTAACTAAAAAAATTGTTAAAAAATTATTTATTGCCATCTCTGTTCACTATTGCAGCATATGGAAGATTCGTGCTGACCTTCAGTGACATCAGAGGAATGTCTAGCCTTAAACCTCTAGTTACTTCAGTAATGGAGTTATAGCATCACTGATATCTGCAGGGCATACATGAGACATACAAAGTGTGTTCTGGAATATATCAATATCATTCACATGTAGAACAAAAAACAGACAAAACTTTATTCTCTTAGATATTTTTAGGCCACACGCAGGTGGCATAGGAGATCTGTATGCTCTTGCAGGCTAGATTTGAGAGTGAAATGATAAGATGAATTTTTTCTACCCAAAAAAGTTTTTATCAAACATTTTTTTCACATATAATTTAATTCATTATTTTATATGTTTTTTTATGTGTTTTTTTTTTTTATAGCCCTTGCCAGTGATTTGTACCCATACTTGATCCCATCATTGTTAATTCTTCGAATATTCTATTTTTGCCTTTCCATATGTTATATGATGTTCAAACTATTTTTCTACTCATTTCTGTATATTTCATCTCAGATTGTTTGTATATTTTATAAAACACCAGGGCTCCAGATATGAGGGAATATTTGGGGATAACTAGGGTTAATTTGTTTTAAGTCTGCATAAAAACATATGTTGTGATCCCTCATGAACTGCCTCATTGAGGCAGTTCAGATGCGGGGGGTCACAACATATTATTTTATTGATAGACACGAAAAATTTTCTCTTATTTATCATTATAGTCTCCCCGTATTTGGAGTTCTGATTAACGCTATTCCATTTCAACTACAGCATTAGAAGGAGAAAATGGAACACAATTTTATGTCTTTTGACCTTTGACATGCTGAATTTTAATATCAGCAGACGGCATTTTAAAATATTTTACATGTATTTTCCACAGAAAGTAGGTCTTGCTATTTGATTCAGATTGTCTCTTTGTTGGACGATTTGAGTGAAATTTCAAGTCATTTTTGGTTCGGTTTGGGTTGCTGAGTGGCCACCTTTTGGGAACAAGCTGCTCACTCGGTTGGCCATATGTTCTCTGTATCTTGATTATTTGTAATCTTAGTTGTTTCCAACTATGGTTTGAGGGCTGGATTTGGATTTTGATTGTTTCAGTTCCTGATCTTTGCATACTTTTTACTCCTACTTCTGCAAAATATTTGGAAAATATAATATATTTGTCGTCTGCTTATTTCACTTACATCATACCAGAGGTCAGGAGGTTAATGTATTTTAAGATAATGTGTTTTGTATGTAAAATGTGTTTGTCATTAAACTTGTCATATTGTGATAGATTTTTGAGAATATTTCTGATAAAGAATGTTTACATTTGATGTGAATTAAAACTTTAATTAGTCAAAACTTAACCCTTAAAGCACCAAAAATGAAAAATTGTTGACTTTGCAAACAGTGTAGATCCAGATGAGGTGGCTCATCATGAGCCACCTCATCTGGATCTACACTGTTTGCCCGATAGTCTTTGAATTCTCAATATGATATAGCTTGGACAAAACATTTTTTTTTAAATTTCTGCAGACGTAAATTTTGTCGTCTGCTTTTTGGCACATTAAGGGTTAAGATTCTCCAGGAAATGGGAATATTGAATTTAAAAGATATCTAAACAATAAAGTCATGAGGTTAAAGAAAGAAATATTTAACATCATGTTTTCTAATAAACTTTTTAGGCTTATGGCTAGGCCAGTGCTTGTAATATATTTATTTTGTTGTATTAGTGCTTCAGGTTAAGTGTAAGAAAAGTTTGTTATTTATATTAGTGCTTTCCTTAGTTAAGAATAGGAAAAGAAATTTGAAAGTTCTAATACAGACTATTTGTTAACCATTTTTGCAAGCCAGGTGCACTAAATCCTATTTATACCCTTGGCCGATGGCTTACTCATAAATCAAAATTTTCTTGCTGTTCCAGTTTATTAGATACCAGCAACTTCAATCGCATTCAATCAAATTCTCGATAACAAAATATTTTCCACATGACAGGCGCCCTTGTCGATAGAAAAATATCATGTTTACCGTGAACTACTACCAAAAGAGAGGTGATAGTCAAGATGTAACCAGTTCATAAATGTTTTTGAACAATAATGTGAAGTTGTGTGACAATTGTGATAGCATGTGCCAAGGGGAGCAACTCACTGCAGCCAAAAGGAAATCAAATTTGCAAGTAGGCCATATTGGCATAGTACCCTTGGCTAGCAAAGAGAATACAGACTATTTTTTAACAGGAGTGGATACACATTGATGGTTTAGGCACCATTTGGTAAGGGGGAGACAACTTTAAATAATAGTAGTTACTTCCATAGCAGGTCAGTTATTACTTCTATGGGGGCTATTTTATACTAAAGAGAAAAAATGGCACTATGGGAAAGTAAATTCTTTCTTTTGAATTCTTCCTATAAGAATAGCCTCCTTCCCCCACTCTCTTAGTTAAAATTTGACCTATTGATTAAAATGGAGACAAAAATGAAAACGTTAAGAGTTGCTCCCCCTGAAATGTATCCATACACCTTTAACTATTTTAAAGAACTTGCTCTTATTTATAGCTTGATTATGATAATTGAGCCGTGACACGACAAAACCAACAATGTGATTGTGTGCCCAGCGCATACTCAAATCAGCCTGGGCATCTGCCCAGTCTGATCAGAGTCCTAGCTGACCGCATGGAGGTAGCTTAGACCCTTAGCTACCTTTTAAGCGCTTAGCGAAGGGTCTGATCCGACTGGGCGGATGCCCAGGCTGATCTGAGTCCACGCTGGGCACAGGACCACATTGTTGGCTTTGTCGTGTCGCAGCTCAATTATATATTGGCAAGATGTTGATATGAATATTAGTGTTGCATACATCTACATTTAGATGCAGAAAATAATGTATAAGATTCCTGTACATTTCTGCTGAAATACTTCCGCCTGACTGTACAGATAGTCAGCTTGTGATATCTCAAACTTTATCCCAAACTATTGATAGAAAATTTACTTTGAGATACCAGTAGTTTGAGATATTCAGAGTTGAAATATTAGAAAAAAAAATAGGAAATGTGTCCAAAACTATGTTCTTTGATATAAGAAGGAGATTTGAGATATCAGTGTTTGAGATAATGAGAGTCAACTATACACAGCGTATATCAAGTAATAATATAGATAGCAACATTGTGCATAATATGGATATCAACATTTTGCCAAAATATATATCCGCTCACTTTAATACTGAATATTAAAAGCATTTTGGCAGTGGCTGATTGACTTTTCTTTAGCCTGTACATATCGCCTCTCTTTTTTCAATGCTCAGTCATCCACTGGCAGTGCAACGCTGCAAGGCTAAACTTCAAATTCCCTCTTCATTAGCAACACTGTTACTAAAGGGTAAAATTTGTAAAAACATATTTAGCCCTGCTGGTCAGGTTTAGATTTTATACTTATATAATTTATTTTCATGTAGATCATATTTTACCGTACCTGAGTAGTATTTCCACATAGCACTTAGCATTTTCATTTTTGCACAGCAAGCTGTATTCTCTTTTGATAGGAGCGCATGGTCTAAAATGTTTTGAATAAAATAAAAATAGCTTCAGCAACTGTTATTACAGAATAATGGTCATAATAAGATATAAGTTTATTCATCTACCCATATTGGTGTAAATTTTCATATTGGTTTCAAATGTCTTTCAAAATTTGAATAAGAAAATCAAAATTAACCATTTGTTAGGATCATACAAAAACTGGGAAATCACTAAAGTCTCTGTCATCTGTAGTGAATTGGTGGGAAAACCAAGATTATACACTGAGAACTTCCAGATCAGCCTGCACAGTTTGGCAATTAGCAGTTCTTCCCTGCTTTTATACCTGTTAATTGCATTTTAAAGAAAATATACAGGGAAAGTTAAGATGTTGATCTGGCTGTTTTTAATCATTTCTTATCCAGTATTTGGCAGACTAATCAGGGCTGTAGGGGTAACAGGGATTATACAGAGATAATTTTCCTTATTTCTCCTTTAAAACATACATTGTGACTTATTGTTAGAGCCGTCTCACAGAGGTGCTCGTAATATGAGGTCACAATATATGTTTCTTTCGAGAAATAAGAAAAATTATCTCTGAATTATCCTCGGAACCCCTCCTTATTTGGAGTTGGGAAGTTCCCATTCTAAACTTGTAAATCCCATTGCTGTAATATTGCCAAAATTTTAGGGGAAAAAAATTAGTTACCAGGTATTTTTTGCTATTTCTCAGATCCACAGAAACCTATGTTGTGAAAAGTCAGTAAAATTGCCTCAGCAGGGTAGTTCTCATACCTGTCAACTTTTTAAAAATCTCATGGGGGAGAAAGCATGAAAATGACCATTTTCAGTGGACTTTTTAAGCAAAGCTGCCCAAGCTCCACAGTCATGACAATTTCCATGGGGGAGATAATTGGAAATTTGATACTATTTAAATAAAAAATCTTAAAATTCAAACAAGAAATAGGGAGAAGCCCTTAAAATATGGAGAATACGCCATTTTTGGCAAAATAGGAAGGGAGAGTGGGAGTGCCTCCGAAAAAAGTGAGGCAAACTATTTATGGGGAAGGGTTGACTGTTATGAATTATACAGACAATCCTCAACATATTTTCTTATATGGAAAAAAAGAAAGAGAAAAAAAAGTCATTTTTCATCTCCCAAGATTTTGCCTACTGCTCCCCCAGCTGGCATATGACACATAAATGACAATATACTTACATTGATGCATTACCCAGGGGTAACAACCTACGTCTTAGCGCGTGACAGAATCAATCATTTGATGGCCATTTTGAAGAAACTCTGACAGATTTTCCATTTGTAACATATAAGAGATAGGATTTTAACACAAGATAAAATGGTGAGTCGGTTCTTACATGTACATATGGTCCAGATATATATAGGGCATGAGTCTTCAAAGGGTGAGAAATTATAAAATAGATCACTACGATTTTTGATGTGGACAGCCGAGATAAACATGCATTAAGGCAGAGTCGATACAGATCACTATAGTGAAGTGTTTTCAGATTAAACAAGTATTTTATGGTGAATTCTGGTAATATTGAGTCCAAAACATCTATTGGTACCAGATTGACTAGATAATTGTTTCAGTGTTTGCCAAGCCTTCATTATGCAAAGCCTTTACCTTATTAAGGCCGCTGTTAAATTGATTATGACGTCAGCGCTATGACGTGAGTTGTCACCCTTGTTACCCATATGTTGCATCAATGTCAAACAACATCCTTTTTATGTCATATGCCAGCAGTGTCCCAGTGAGATAGTGAGATAAAGAGCTGTTTAGTGATCTCTGTTGAATGTAATTGTCTCGCCTTATTCCTTCATCAACTTTGTGATGTACTTTGTATTGTAAAATATTGAACTGTTTTACAAGAAAATAGAATTTTAGGTCATACGAAAATCAGAGATCAACTTGTTCTTAGAATGCAATCTGCTCTTTTTTGTTTCAAGTAAAAAAATATTGTAATTATTTTCAGTCGTTAACTCTTGCTAATATTTACGTGTTTTTTTGCAAATTCAGAATTCTTGATACAGTCAGCACTTGATATCTCAAACTGGAAGTTCAGCTTAAACTACTGATATCTCAAAGTAAATTTTCTGGTCCCAGAAAATTTACTTTGAGATACCAGTAGTTTGAAATCAAGTGAGTTGAAATGTAAAGAAAAATAGGAAATGTGTCCAAACTAATATATATTTTATATAAGGGGATACCTTGAGATATCAGTGTTTGACACAATGAGACTCATCTGTACTTGAAATATTCTCATTCTCCTTCAAACATGTTTGGTGGATAATCTTAAACCTAATCATGGAACTTAGATACATGGTGTCCTGGTAGTTGTGGTCGTATCTTAGCATAGACATATAAGGCTCTTCATCTTGATGGGAGGGGCCAAAGTAGATTGGTGGGTTAAGTTCTAGTTCAGGATGAAAAAAATTGCTTGTTTAGCAGGATCAAAACTTAAACACTAGCTTAGCAGGCTGGTTCTGTCACTTGCAGCTATTCATATTTACCCTTCCATCAGCTGGATTTGACTTAATATTCTTGAAAGAGCTGTAAAACTGCAAGTCATCCATCCATCAATGTTGGCAGTTTTTAGCATTAAACCAAAGCTTCAGTATATGAAATTCATAAAGTCAGCAAAGGAACTCTTCAGTCAAAAGAAATCAGTTTTGGTTATCAAAAGCGCCACCTCAGACTTTTTATGTTGAAACATTACCAACTTTCAGTGTGAATGTCTTGCTAAATAAATCTGATGGGGGAAATCCTTTGTATTTTTTTAAGTAAGTATTACTTAATTGAATAGAATGTATTTTTCTGTAAATTTTGATAATGATTTTTTTTTAGCTCACCTGAGCCAGCGGCTCCGGGGGAGCTTATAGGATGGTAAGGCTCCGTCGTCCGTCCGTCGGTCCGTCCGTCGTCCGTCCGTCAACAATTTCAAACGACTTCTCCTCTGAAACCGCTGGGCCAATTGTAACCAAATTTCATATAGAGCCTCCTGGGACCTTAGGAACGAAAAGTTGTTCAAACGGTCCTGGTCACATGACCAACATGGCAGCCATGCCCATATATGGTAAAAACCTGAAAAAATCTTCTTCTCCAGAACCAATAGGCTGATGGCCTTGAAACTTAGTATGTAGCATCGGGTACGCGAGTACTACCAAGATTGTTCAAATTATGACTTTGTGTTGACCTTGACCTTTTTTACGGTAAGGTCAAATTTTCTTCCTTATGCTTTTATATGGCAAAATGCTACAACATAAGATATCTTGGAAACTGTTGAAGATTTTGTGCTGAAAATTGGTATCTACAGTCATCTTAATGACTACATGAAGATTTATGAGTACAAGAGGTCAAGGTCATTCTTTGACCTTTGACCTGAACTCTCATATTTTGACAAGTTCTAACAAACTCCTCAAAAGCCACTGGGCCAATTGAAACCAAATTTCATATAGAGCCTTCAGGGGTTGAGGGAACGAAAATTTATTCATACGGTCCAGGTCACATGACCAGCATGGCCACCACGCCCATATATGGTAAAAACCTTTAAAAATCTTCTTCTCCAGAACCAGTTGACTGATGACCTTGAGACTTAGTATGTAGCATTGGGTACCCAAGTACTATCAAGATTGTTCAAATTATGACCCTTGGTTGACCTTGACCTTTTTACGGCAAGGTCAAATATGAGAAAATGCTAGAACATGAGATTTCATGGTAAGTTTTGAAGATTTTGGCCTAAGAATTGGTATATACAGTCATCTTAATGAGTACATGAAGATTTGTGAGTACAAGAGGTCAAGGTCATTCTTTGACCTTTGACCCAGAACTCTCATATTTTAACAATTTCAAACAATCTCCTTAAGAATCCACTGGGTCAATTGAAACCAAATTTCATATAGAGCCTCCAGGGGTTGACGGAATGAATAATTTTTCTGATGGTCCTGGTCACATGACCAACATGGCCGCCATGCCCATATATGGTAAAAACCTGAAAAAATCTTCTTCTCCAGAGCCAATTGACCGATGGCCTTGAGACTTGGTATGTAGCATTGTGTACTTGAGTACTATCAAGATTGTTCAAATTATGACCTTGTGTTGACCTTGACCTTTCTTACAGCAAGGTCAAATATGGGAAAATGCTAGAACATAAGATTTCATGGAAAGTTTTGAAGATTTTGGCCTAAAAATTGGTATATACAGTTGTCTTAATGAGGTCATGAAGAATTATGAGGTCAAGGTCATTTCTTGACCTTTGATCCAGATCCCTTATATTTTGACATTTTCAACCATTTCCTCAAAAGCCAAAGGGCCAGTTGTAAATACATTTCATATAGAGCCTCCAGGGGTTGATTGAAGAAAAATTTGTTCAAACGGTCCAGGTCACATGAACAACATGGCCGCCATTACCACTTATGGTATAAATCTTTAATATTTTTCTTCTCCAGAACCAATACACCTATGGCCTTGAATTTGGTAAGTAGCATGGAGTACTAGAGTATCACCAAGACTGTTCAAATGGTGACCTTGGGTTTACTTTGACCTTTTTTGCGGCATGATCAAATGTGGGAAAATGCTAGAACATAAATTTTCATGGAAAGTTTTGAAGACTTTGGCCTAAAAATGAGGACATGACCCAAGACTCATATTTTGACAATTTCAGACATGATAAGAAAAAGCCACCTTGCCAATTGTTCAGGTGAGCGATTCAGGGCCTCATGGCCCTCTTGTTAGATTTTCATCCATAAAATGGTTAATCCATAATGATAAAGACTGAGGAAGTCCATAAAAATAGTTAATCCATAATGATAAAGACTGAGGAAGTCCATAAAAATGGTTAATCCATAATGATAAAGACTGAGGAGGTTAATCCATAATGATAAAGACTGAGGAAGTCCATAAAAATAGTTAATCCATAATGATAAAGACTGAGGAAGTCCATAAAAATGGTTAATCCATAATGATAAAGACTGAGGAAGTCCATAAAAATGGTTAATCCATAATGATAAAGACTGAGGAAGTCACCACCACAAATAACAAAGATTGCGGATGATATGTTATGCCGACTTCATGAATACAAAACAACAATACAACGTCCTTTATTAAACTCAAACCATACAATATATGAGCTACGACGTGAGAAAACCAACAATGTGGATGTGTGCCCAGCGCAGACTCAGATCAGCCTGAGCATCCGCCCAGTCTGATCAGAGTCTTCGCTGTCCGCATGGAGGTAGCTTAGACCCTTAGCTATCCATTAAGCGCTTAACGAAGGGTCTGATCAGGCTGGGCAGATGTCCAGGCTGATCAGAGTCTGAGCTGGGCGGACAACCACTTTGTTGGTTTTCTCGTGTCGCGGCTCATATGTTCTATATGGATCATGATCTCTGTTGTTCTCTTGACCTGAACTTCCTTTTTCTTGTCATACATTTCATGATATGTGTTTGCAATTCGAATCTGTAAAATATGCATTTATTTAATTTTTACCATCCTTTAAATATTAAAATTTCCAAAGATGACATTGCTTTCTGTTTCTGTTTTATTTTCCCTAAATACTCAGACACAGCATCCATGTTAAGGTAAATGGGTACCGGTACTTCAGGGGAAGCAACTCTGCCACTGTAATTTTTATCTCCAATCTCAATTGGGATCTACTCTGCTACAAAGAATTGGCTCCTTAGGGGGGGAGCAAATTCTTTCCTATAAGAGTAGACCTCTTTTTGGCAGGGTTTCATAGTCCAGGAACGCAAAAAAAAACAAGTCTCAAAAGCTGTCTCCCTTTGAAAAAGGGGCAAAAAATATGGCAATGTACATGAACACCTTACTAGATGTCCCAATCTAGTCTGTTCTATATGGGAATGCTTTATAAACTGGTGACAGACTGCAGACCCTGCTTGGTAGTCTGAGCAGGGTCTGCACTGTTTGCTCAGACACACTGCTGAATATTAAATAAGGTGATGTGGGTATGGTATTTCATGTAAGTGTCTGCAAATACTGGAATCAGAACCCTTTGAAGCTAGGGTGCCGGGCAGCGAAAAGCAATCGGTTGGGCATCTGACTTGTAAGCCAGAGGTCCTGGGTTGGATACCTGGTCCACTTAGCACTGGTTAACCGCTTAGGAGGTCTAAGCCTGCCCAGGGATAGTGTGGTTAGGTTAACTGACCGTCCCTACATGACCATAGCTGTTTACCGTGGACGTTTAACAAGAACACAACAACAACAACAAGCATAGGGTACTTAGTCCACTTTGTTCCTTATGTACATTAGGGAAAAACAGAACTCAGTGCTTTGGCTGGCAAAGAAGCCTTTGAAGTGGCAGAGTGGCTTCTACATGCAAGTTCTAAGAGATTGAAATTTTACTCCAACAAACTTTAGTGGTGAAGCATCACAGGGTATAATCGATTCCGCCAATTTTCGCTTCCTGCAGAGACTGTACATCATATTTGGCTTCCGCCAAGACTGTCCACGAACTCTTGCTTCCTGCCGAGACTTCTGTACATGATAAATGGCTTCCTGCAGAGACTGTCCGCGTGATTCTGCTTCCTGCCGAGGCTCTCAGCAGGAAGCAGAATCACGCGGACAGTCTCGTCAGGAAGCCATTTTTCGAGGACAGTAGTCTCTGCAGAAAGCAAGAGTTCGCGGACAGTCGGCAGAAGCCAAATATGATGTACAGTCTCTGCAGGAAGCAAAAATTGGTGGAATCGATTATACCCTGTTAGCATTATGCATTCAAACTGCACATCAGTGTGTCTGTCTGTTAGACAATGGTGAGGTTGCCTGCACTTCATTTCTTTCATTCATCTTTCTGCCCTTGGTTTTGAGTTATGTGTACTTGGAATGCTGGCAAAGTTGATTCAGCCAGGAATATCTTGATGAAAGTTCACAGGTATTATGGCAGAAAGTGTCACATGGTCTTATGTTGTCCCTGATTTTGAGTTGAATGCACAATGGCTGTTCACTGCACAGAACTGTTTTTTTATGTTAACTATTGTCAGCACTAACACCCTTCTTAACTTATTTACAGTTTTTCATACAATTAATATTCACTATTTACTATTCTGTAAGGATTAGAAAGCCAAATCTGTAAATTTGTCCCTTTGACCTACCTCCTACCTACCTACCCATCCCACCCCACCCCACCCCACTCTATCACCCTACCCTAACCTACCTACCCCAATCTTACCCTTACCCCTACCATGTCCAGCCATCTGTCCATCTGCCTGATTATCCATCTAACTACATGTATACCTATCCATTTGTTTGTCTGTTTATCCAGCCTCCCAATCAATCAAACCAGCCACCCACTTTTCAGCCAACCATCCACCAATTATGTGTCCATTTAACCAGTAACCTTTCACCTTTTCATCCATCATCAACAAGTCATCCATTCATCCACCAAATCCAGCCAGCCAGCCACCATCCCTCCCACCCATCCACCAATCATCCATCCATTTACCCAACCACCCAACTTTCTACCCATCATCCACCAACCCAGCCATATAGTCAGCCACCTTTCCACTGATATTCAACCAGCCACCCACCTTACCACTAGCTAGTCCACCAATCATTCACACAATCAATTCAACCAGCCATCCAACTGTCCACCCAGCATAGACCCATCCACTGATCATCCATCCAGTCATCCAACCAGCCACTCATCATCCACCAATCAACTATCCATATGTTCCCCCAATCCATCTATCCAGTTACCCACCTCTCCATCCAACACCTATCCATCCACTCACCATCCAATCCAGCCACCCACCTGCCACCCATCCAACAATCATCCATCCCCCCCCCCCCCTTACCAATCCATCTACCACCCATTTCACCAATTATCCATCCACCTACATCCATTCAACCATTTAAACAATCATCCATATATCCACCCAGTCCAGCCACCCACCCTTCCACCTATCATCCACCAATCCAACAAACATCCATCCATCCATCCTATCCATCCTACCTTCCACCCATCATCCACAAATCCAACAATCATCCATCCATCCCTCCACTATCCAAGCCATCCACCCATCTAACAACCATCCATCCTTCCACTCACCACCCAGTCCAACCACCCACCCTTCCACCCATCCAACAATCATCCACCCACCACCCAATCCATCCACCAAGCCATCCTTCCATCATCCACCTATCCAACAATCATCCTCACTCAACCCAATTTATCTGCCCAGCTACTCACCCACAATCCATCCATGCAACAACCATATGTCTTACCATCCACCACCTATTCCATACATTGAGCCATCATCCACCCATCCAACAATCACACATCCTACCATCCACCACCTAATACATCCATCAAACCATCATCCACTCATTCAACAACCCTGTAAATCTTGCCTTAAATGTCCATCTATCCACATCACATTTGTTCCACCCAGCCACCAAACCATCATCCACCTATGCACCAATCACCTGATCTGCACCCATCTGTCCACACTACTGCCATCCCATTCAATCATGCAGTTATCTTCTTTCCCTACCCATGTACCTACTCGAGCATTCCCCTACCATTAATCTATCCGCCCACCTACCTACATACCTACCAAAACCAACTAACCACTCATCTACCTACCTATCAGCCACTTGCCAACATACCTACCTACCTACCAATCTTACAATACACCCCATTCCAAGTACTTACCTTATTGAATTTCTACTAGGAAGAAATAAGAGAAGACAGTAGATACCACTAGGACTGGGATGGGTAGAGATTTTGTACACGGGTACCCAAGTTCCTTTTACCCGCAGGTAGTCAGGTACCCATCACCATAGTATTTTGATCATTTCTACGGCTAGAAAATATACATTTAGAACAAAATAATAGGTGAGGTATCTGTCGTTTGCACAGGCTTGCATGGCATTGGTACGAAAATATAGAAATCTCCCTGTTTTAATATACAAAATATAGTTTTGCAATATTTGTCATTTATACAAGACAATCAAACCGAAAGTTTGCCCTTTTTAATTGTTATTTAGTTGAAATAGAAAATTTTTATATTACATAATAAAAAGCATCTGGGTAACAAGTAGTAAATTTGTCACCGGGTAATTGGTATACTCTACCCGAACTCGGGTACTTGTCCCAGCCCTAGATACCACCTACCTATCTACTGTCCCAACTGCAAACAGACAAAACACTGTGAAATATCCACACTCCATTAATTTCCTCTCAAACAGTATGAAACATAATTGTGCGAATTATGTAATTTAGCCTAGCTATGCCCCTGAGTTAAGCATAAAGCCACACATTGACTTGTCTGCTGGCTCCACTGAATTAGGTGCGCCTATAAAGGCTGAATCTACAAATGTGCAACAAGAAGAACAACAGGGGAGATAACCAACAAAAATGGTCTGCCAGGTAAAAACAAATTTCGTTCTGGGAAATTAAGCTGTCTATGTATTATTTTGAATGACGACATCGATATGTATTGTTAACGATAGCTTTACGTTATTACTCATCTCATTCAACAACATCATACAGCTCTTTTTAGCTCTGTGTTTATAAAAGTCATTAGTTTTCGTGGTTGATGCAAATTATCTATCTTCTTTCTTTCTTTCTTCCAGAAACGATCCGAACGACGGCACACTTGTTAACATCATTCTTGCAAATGATGCTAGAAAAACGCATTTGGACATAGGAAAACTATGCCCCCGGTGGGGATTGCACCCACTACCTCTGGCTTCAGAGACAAGTGCACTTACCACTGATCCACCGCGCTTCTCAACATCAACAATTACAGTCGAGTCCGGTAACATTCGCGGCCGCTAACATTCGCTAACATTCGCGGCCGCTTCTATTGTTACGCCTTAACCCCCGAGGAGGATACAGACGGTGCACTTGTGTACACTCCGGTGTTGCAGGATGAAAACCTAGATATATCCATGAAGCTATAGTAGGGATCTTTAACCTGCACAGGGGATCCCCTCACATCCACTAGGATGCACAGGGGGCCTGCAGTTAATGTCCCGATCCGAACGACGGCACACTTGTTAACATCATTCTTGCAAATGATGCTAGAAAAACGCATTTGGACATAGGAAAACTATGCCCTCGGTGGGGATCGCACCCACTACCTCTGGCTTCAGAGACAAGTGCACTTACCACTGATCCACCGCGCTTCTCAACATCAACAATTACAGTCGAGTCCGGTAACATTCGCGGCCGCTAACATTGCGCATTAAGAACGTGAATGGAAGATCAAAGACTATGCCATTTTCAATGCTATTTTTTGTGGACAACATTTCTTTTTCATCTTCTGTGAAGCTTCCCATGTATCAGTATGATCAAGATATCCAATACTTGAACTCCACACCTATCAGCACTATTCCTGAGACTCATGCCATTATGTTCCACTATGCTATACTACAACGTTTCTTACAACAGAGTACACAGCGGCCATCTGAAAGAGGTCTACTATCAGCACATGTCTATATTTACAAACAACTATTCAGGTCAACATACTCGCAGGTCCACATCGCTGAGGGGAATTTGCCAGAAACCCTTACGTCACACTAGTCATGGAAGTTCCTACTATCTTTTTATACAATATCCATAATTCAACCTTGGTTTGCAGATATTTTGTTGAAATACTTGCAATATTACACTGCTTGCAGACGAACGTTTCCACATATGACGGCGGGAAAATATATCACTCCCAATTTTTTTTTTTTGTCTTGGTAGCAAAATTAATGATAATCGTAGCATTATTTAAACTCATTTCTTGCTGTTTATCTTGACTTTATGTAGAGTCTCCATAGTACCAGTGGTAAAAATCGTCAAAATACATACAAATCATTATAAAACCTGTAGTGTATAGCTTCAGAATTAATGAAAATATGTCGGTTGATGTGCTTTTTTGTATCAGATAACTGGCAAAAAAGAAGGCACAAGGTATTTTGGATAAAATGATAGTCTCTCCATAAAATTACGATTTTCGTCTCTGGTTCTTTGTTAAGCGATGAAATAATGCAACCGTGGCACAATCAATGGAATCCTTGCTTAACATTTTTGTACATTGTATTTTTATCAACTGTTAAATGCCTGTACCTTGTATTTTTATCTCCTGTACCTTGTGTTTTTACCATGAAATAATAGTTGGCAACTAAAATGACCTAGTTATTTTCTTCAAATCTATTTTATGGTAAACTCTAGGACGTTTTGAGTTTTCAAAGCGGCCAATCAAGATAATAGTCAATGGTCGAAACTGTAGTGAGAAGTTAGCAGCGATACCTCACGATAAAATATACTCAGCGTCAATGAAAACGCACCAGTCTTAAAATGTAAAATTTTTGCTTAAATTCAATGATCATACTATATCAACAGGGTATAGCTATCACATCGGATCATCTTATTACGCCCATGATGTCATTCTGCCTGAAGGTACGTTGTGAGTGTGTGACGTAACATAAGCTCTGAAATCAAGAAAAAGGGAATGCTACCATAATTTCACATGGCGGCAATTCCTCAATGATGGATTTTGCTAGAGTATAGATATCCTATTAAAACGCCATAGAAAAGGAATCCAGACCACCGAATGCAACAAAGTGATTTGGATTCGAACGTCACATTATTGTCACGTTCATCAAACAAGGGCAGACAAAAGTAACTAAAGGTAAATTTGATACTTTTTGCAACCTAAAATGCTGAGATAAGTGGTAGTAACGAAATTTCAGAAGTTCTGTGTGGCAAACGTCAAATGTTACCACGCCAAAGCATGAAGTTACATGGATAACGTCACCCTTATTCGCCGAACCTCGTCATAATTCAATGGAGGAAAAGTGGATTTTATGTGAAGAAACCTTCCAAGAAACGATTCATTTGCAATCAAGAGTCTGGCAGAGCACGAAATATGGATTTATTATGCTTTAAATGTGCCATTTGATATCGACTGTTTTCAAATACGTCAGTATTGACGTCGTGCTTCATAGCACCCACTGATGAACGGAATTTAATTTGCAAACATTCTTTCTCAATACAAGAAAATAAAGATTAACCAAATTGTCTATTACATAAAATCAAACATTAAACGAACATAATGTGCCATAAGTTCCAAACTGGTGCGTTTTCATTGACACTGAGTATATTTCATGCTGATAGAGTAATGGGGCCTTTAAGCTTTAGGAAGTTTATATTCAGCTGTAAAATATTTTGTAGATTGAAATTCTTAAAAGAATTAACCTAGCTAATGACATTTCCTTGCCACCGCACATGACTTGCACGTGGCAGATTAAAGACATGTCTTTAACCCTGAGGCGATGTTAAGTTGTGGACATAATAAATATAGTGTTGTGTCAATAAACATCTGCAAAGGGGTAAAATGTGTGATTCTAATAAGTCTGCGCAATGTTAGGTGACAAATTTGATCTTCACTTTTCTCTAGGGTGTCAACTTTTTAGCTCAGCTTAAATGAAATGAGCGTACGATTTGAGCTGTTTTATTATTTTATGTTTAAATGGGTAAGTCATAGCTGATATCTGATGGTAAGTTTTATTTGTCTATTGTTTTCTAAAAACAAATTTATTCATCTTATATAAATGTCTTAGGTGCGCAATCTTACCAGACAGCATCGTACTCGCCATTTTATATATTCAATTTAGCCATGCCCTCCTAACATGAGTAATTTTTGGTCACTTGGGTATAAGGTGGACAGTAACTCCTTCTGTCACAGACTATGAGATTTTAGCCATAGAAGCCCAACTTCAGCTAAACAAAATCAGCATTTGTTTTTCAGTCATTAAGTCTGAATTGTTTCAACAAAATTGTGGTTATTTGTCAGTGTGTAGGATTGTGAACAGCCTTAATTTCTCCCTGACTTTGGTCACTGGGTATAATCGATTCCGCAAATTTTCGCCCCCTGCAGAGACTGTCCGTCATATTTGGCTTCTGCCGAGACTGTCCGCGAACTCTTGCTTCCTGCAGAGACTACTGTCCTCGAAAAATGGCTTCCTGCTGAGACTGTCCGCATGATTCTACTTCCTGCCGAGAGCCTCAGCAGGAAGCAGAATCATGCGGACATTCTCTGCAGGAAGCCATTTATCATGTACAGAAGTCTTGGCAGGAAGCAAGAGTTGGTGGACAGTCTCGGCGGAAGCCAAATATGATGTACAGTCTCTGCAGGAAGCGAAAATTAGCGGAATCGATTATACCCTGTGATGGTGCTCTGAGTCCATCACATCTGATCATTACATCAGAGGATGTTTTGTTTCATGTTTTTTGGGTGGTCTAGTGGAAGTAGACATTTGGCTGAAGCCCCAGGCCTGGGATGCACAGTAAGAAAGTAGTTCTCAACTGTATAGGGGATAAGGGGTTGGGAAATTCCCTTTGAAATTATCACAGCCCCGACTGGAACTGCAAACCATTCACATGTATACTTGCCAGTGCTATTATTAAATGCATCTGGCTGGAAGCAAACCTGCATGGTAGTGTGTAGCTAGTCTTGAGACAAATAAATGGGTTTGAGTCCTTTTTAGCCTAGTCAAAACATTTATCTGATAATCTGTATTTGGAACATCAGACAAAAAAACTGTTTCAAAAGTTTGAGGACCACACTTTATCGGATAATATTGCAGAAGCAGATTAACTAAATTGTGCATTGGGTATTGTTTGTCTTTTAAAAAAATGTCAGTTTATTAGACTAACTGCCGGAGCAACCAGGATGTAATTTTTAGCTCACCTGAGCCAGAGGCTCCGGGGGAGCTTATAGTATGGTCAGGCTCCGTCGTCCGTCGTCGTCCGTCCGTCGTCCGTCCGTCGTCCGTCCGTCCACAATTTCAAACGACTTCTCCTCTAAAACCGCTGGGCCGATTGTAGCCAAATTTCATATAGAGCCTCCTGGGACCTTAGGAACAAAAAGTTGTTCAAACGGTCCTGGTCACATGACCAACATGGCCGCCATGCCCATATATGGTAAAAACCTAAAAAAATCTTCTTCTCCGGAACCAGTAGGCCGATGGCCTTGAAACTTGGTATGTAGCATCGGGTACGCGAGTACTACCAAGATTGTTCAAATTATGACCTTGGGTTGACCTTGACCTTTTTTACGGTAAGGTCAAATTTGCTTCCTTGTGCTTTTATATGGCAAAATGCTAGAACATAAGATATCTTGGAAACTGTTGAAGATTTTGGGCTAAAAATTGGTATCTACAGTCATCTTAATGAGTACATGAAGATTTATGAGCACAAGAGGTCAAGGTCATTCTTTGACCTTTGACCTAGAACTCTCATATTTTGACAATTCCAAACAATCTCGTCAAAAGCCCCTGGGCCAGTTGAAACCAAATTTCATATACAGCCTCCAGGAGTTGAGGGAACAAAAACTTATTCATACAGTCCAGGTCAAATGACCAACATGGCCGCCACGCCCATATATGGTAAAAACCTTTAAAAATCTTCTTCTCAAGAACCAATTGACTGATGGCAATGAAATTTGGTATGTAGCTTTGGGTACTCGAGTACTATCAAGATTGTTCAAATTATGACCATGGGTTGACCTTGATCTTTTTTACGGCAAGGTCAAATATGGGAAAATGCTAGAACATAAGATTTCATGGAAAGTTTTGAAGAGATATGCCTAAGAATTGGTATATACAGTTATCTTAATGAGTACATGAAGATTTGTGAGTACAAGAGGTCAAGGTCATTCGTTGACCTTTGACCCAGAACTCTCATATTTTGACATAATCAAACAATCCCCTAAAAAAAATGGGCCAGTTGTAATGAAATTGAGGGAATGAAAATTTGTTCCAACAGTCCACGTCACATGACCAACATGGCCGCCGGAACCATATATGGTAAAAACCTTTAAAAATCTTCTTCTCCAGAACCAATTGACCGATGGCCTTGAATCTTGGTATGTAACATTGGGAACTCCAGTACTATCAAGATTGTTCAAAATAATGACATTGGGTTAACCTTGACTATTTTACCGCTAGGTCAAATGTGGGAAAATGCTAGAACATAAGATTTCATGGAAAGTTTTGAAGATTTATGCCTAAAAATTGGTATCTACAGTCATCTTAATGAGTACATGAAGATTCATGAGTACAAGAGGTCAAGGTCATTCTTTGACTTTTGACCCAGAACTCTGTCATTTTGACAATATCAAACCATCTCCTCAAAAGCCCCTGGGCCAACTTTGAAACCAAATTTCATATAGAGCCTCCAGGGGGTTAAGGGAATGAAATTTTTTTCAAACGTCCAGGTCACATGACCAACATGTCCTCCATGCCCATATATGGTTAAAACCTTTAAAAATCTTTTTCACCAGAACAAATTGACCGATGGCCTTAGAGTAACTTACCCTAGAGTACTGAGGCTGAATGGACCCAGGTGAGCTACAGGACCAATGGTCCTCTTGTTTAGTGCATTTTTCTGCCATAGCCACGGGGACAAATTTCATTTTCCGTCACAATTTCAAAGCTAAATATGGTGGTAAATGTTAATTTTAATGATTTATCATGTTTTTGGTTACCGGCTCAATAGTGCACAAATGTATTGGCCCATATGCCATCGGCAGTAATACAAATCGTGTGTGTATGGCATGTCTACTTTCACTTTGTATATGCGTTTTGCAGCGCAATTTTCACAATAAGTAAGGAAATAGGGACTAAATGGCTACTTCAGCAATGATTTTCGTTGTGCCAGGCAAGCAGTAAACATGTCTATTAACCTGGTAAGGGCTAAATAAGTGCGACGAACATGTAAACATATGGTTTTTCATTAGTGGGTGGGGTATTCAGCGGTGATCGTTATACCCCGAGATCACTTATAAACGCAGTTCGATTTTATGTCTCCCGGCACCCGCGTTATAATGGCGCTCCAGTGTATCAGCTGATTTCTGCAATATATAGAGCTGAATTTGATTCTGAAGAAAGGTAAAACATGACAGGTGATGACCTATGAGAAATAAAATGAGCCATGACACGACCAAACCTACAAAGTGGCTGGGATGGGCACCCAGCAAAGACTCAGATCAGCCTGGGCATCTGTCCAGTCTGATCAGAGTCTTCCCTGTCAGCATGGAGGCAGCATGGCTGTAGATTTACAGGGCTTCCGTTAACGGGCGTATGGCCGTATATTACGCCCAGGATTTGCTTCCATACGTCGAGAAATGGGGCCTCTGGCGTCTGACATACGTCCGATAATTGTCACATACGGCCGTTTGATCTTGTCCCAACGTATAAAGTATTGCAACTGTCTTTAAATTCTAGCACGTGTCATAATTAATCGGATTAACGCAGGTGTCAGCCAGACGAAAAGACCGCCTACGGGCCAATCGAGATTGTCCGTATGGAGCACTGAACCAGGTGACACACATGTCATACCGCCTACCTGTCAAAAATGATTATCAAAATAACGCCCACTCGTACATTCAACCTCTTACGGCAGTCTGCAAAACAACTTATCAAATCATGATGACTGTGTTTTTGGATGAAAGGTGTCCATCTTTTTTACAATCGCAAGAATGTAACCGACCTGTATGTGTAAGGCGTATGACGATTTCAAAAGTTTGTGAATGTATCCTTAACACCCGAATACTGAAGCATGTATTGACAAACTCTGTCCGAATTTTTACGAACACAACATTCATCAACGCTTGCCCTTACAACGGAAGGTCTTGTCATGATCCATACTGTCGTCAATGGAGTTTTTAGGAATACGAACCTCTTCCGCGGAAAGTGTTGATGCAAAGCGAATTTCCGACGTGTTATGGTTTAGACTCTGGTAATATACATTGTTTTGATAATGGTACCATTAAACTACGAATACTGAAACGTCCATTTCACCGATTTTCTAGGTTGTATCATCATGCTACCCAGTGCGAAAATAATGCCGTACAGTGTGCACAGAAATAGCGAATTCTGATCAGGGTCTACGCGATTATATATTCGGTGTAATACTAACGGTAGCATTGATATGCAATTACATGTACCTGCTTGTTTATGGGCCAAGCATGTTTTCTCTTTGATGTAAAGATCAAAGACGCCGCTACGAGTATATATGCGCGCCATACGCAGTGTCATTTTAACCTTGAGACGGCTAAAGGTACCTCAGTACACACACCGATAATAGGGGTGACTATTGCAGGCCAAAATGACTATTGCAACACTATTACTATTGCAGAAATCCCTATTGCAATACTATTACTATTGCAGGTTACTATTGCAATGCATTACAATAACTATTAGAGACTGCTTTCTTATCAAGAAATTTTGCTTTTATGTATAAAATCTTGTTTGTTCACATAAATTGGTGGCTAAAAAGCATTATTTAATGACTGTCATTTCACAAAGTGCACAACATGACAGCAAAATACAAGAAAATGTTACATTTTCCATTCTTTGGAATCCAATATAAGCTAAAACACATTAGTTCCTATTATTCTTTTAGTTAAAAGCACTTCCTTTAAGAAAAAGATACATGTCTAGAAACTATTGAGACTATTGGGATATTGGAAACACTATTGCCGATAGTATTGACATTGCAGCTTTCCCTATCGATAGTAACTATTGCCAGTGTCAATATTGCGATATATCGATAGTCCAGTGTATTGTTACACCCCTAACCGATAACTAACAATCGTATCAGCCAGCGCAACTAAGCAGTCAGACCGGTCTTTCTTGTAATGAATGTACATGTATATAATAGTGAACATCGACCTAGCGACAACCAAGTTCTTCGGTGGAAGCGTGTCATTATACTTTCCGTTAGTCACCGTATTTCCGACGCGGCCCACTCGGCGGTAATGAAAGGGAATATTATGCAATAGCAGACAGTGCAACCATTTTAACTTAGGCGTGTCTTCAGTTTTTAGAGTGCTCAGGACTTGCGTATAGTTCACAAACAAACAGGAATGACTCTGATTAGACTGCACAAATGCTCAGGCGTCCCTTCGTAGAACAAAAAGTTCACTACAGTATGGGAGAGAGAGAGAGGAATGCATAAAGGGGGGGGGGAGGTAAAAATAACCATGCACAAGTCATTCCTAAAAACTTCGAACTTCCAAAAAATTCTCTCAATACGTCCAAATCTGACACCATGGAAGTCTGGACTTCCAAATTTTGAAAGTTAGCGGAAGCCCTGAGATTTAAGAGAAGATCCCCCTTTGGAAAGGTTCTGTCATTCTGGGAAACAAATAGAAGTAACAAAAGTTGTTTCCCTTGGTAAATGGTGAAAAAAAAGAGTGCACCAATTTACCATAATAACAATGGCAACAAATGACTCCATTTGAAACGCGATCCTTAGCTACCCTTTTAAGTGCAAGGTCAAGACTCAAGTCAATCTGGGTGGCTGCAAGGCTGATCTGAGTCTTCACTGGGTGCATAATCATGTCACTTAGTTGGTTTTGTTGTGTCGCATTTCAAATGGAGTCAGTTGTTGCCATTGTTATTATGGTAAATTGGTAAACTCTTGTTTTTCACGGTTTTTGCAAAGGGAAACAACTTTTGTGACTTCCTGTTTGTTTTTGTACATGACTGAGCCCTTCCAAAAAGGGATCTTAAAGGGACAGACTGTGCACCCGCTGCCTTGGGAGCAAATTCTGCCCTTTAAGAGTAGACCCATATTAAGAAGGGAGGCAAAACATAATAAAACAGTTTTTTTCCCCTGAATGTACCCAGTCACCTTAAAGTTTGAAACATGCTTTTATCTTTTGGAGGAGCAGACATTAGTATAATATATTTATATTGATACGGTTTTATTGTTTTGTACCGACAAAAATTCTTGCGGCAAGTAGAGTCGTTATGCTTCAGAGACGTTAGAAAAGGTTTTTAGAGTACTTGTGTACTAGATTATCATTTTTCTGACATTTTCATAAATGAGCCATGACACGAGATAACCAAAGTGGTTGTGCACCCAGTTCAGACTCAGATCAGCCTGGGCATCCACCCAGTCTGATCATAGGTTTCCCTGTCCGCATGGAGGTAGCTTAGACCCTTAGCTATCCTTTAAGCGCTTAGCGAAGAGTCTGATCGGGCTGGGTGGATGCAGACAACTTTTCTCTATTTCTGTTTGCTATCCTTGAGAAAGAAACCCTTCCAAAAGGGTCTGTTCTTTAAAAAACAATTTTGAAAGAAGAGTGAAAAAAAAAAAAGTTGATAAAGTTGCTTTTCCTAAAAGTGTTCCATAATAAAAGTTTCTGCCTTTGAAAGCGTCAGCAAGGCGGAGCTGTTTGTACTCTGGACTTTGAATCATGGGCTAGCTGGCTAAAGTTCTGCTGGCTGGATGGATGAATGACTTGTGATTTTACGTCCTTTTCAACAGTATTTCAGTCATATCAGGACAATGGGTGGATGATAATGGAAAGCTGTGTGCAATGGAACCCTGTTTATGATTTAAAAGATTCCAGCTACTGCTGGTCTCAAACCTAGGGGCCGCTAGATCAGCAGGCCAGCACTTAACCTACTGAGCTAACGGGGCTCCAATTCTGCTGGTGGTGCGACTCTATCTGAAACTAAACAGCACCAGGGATCAAGCTAGAGATCTGAACGAGGGAGAAGTTTACCCCTCCTCTCAGAGTGAATTCTTCCCTTTATGAATAGATACATTTTGGTTGGGCTTCGTCCTCCAGAGGAGCAAACAGGAGGTCACAAAAGTTGTTCCCCTAAGGCCCTTTGTGAAGAGGGCAGAAAAACGTGGTGGTATGTCCATACACCTAAAGTCTGCATGGTTTATTTGCCACACCTGGTTAACTATGTTTTCAAGGATGTTATGAAAGAAAAAGAGCTGTTATGAAACGAGAAAAAGCCACAGCTCCCAGACAAGCTGGTCAACATGGCTAAACAAATTTGACAAGCTGGTCACCGTGGCTAAACAAATTTGTTTAGCCACAATGACCAGCTTGATTGGAAACTTTGTCTCCTTTTCATTTCCTAACTGCTATTTTTCATTTCATTAGAGCCATTGTAAGTTGTATATACAGAATTAACCAGGGGTGTTTACTAAAGGTGATATGATTGATCTGTTTTTCTGACACCTCAAATGCATTAGTAGTTATGATTGACTGCCTTTTATCTACAAAAATCTTGATAGTTTAGTGCAGCGATGTCTTACAGTGTCAAACGTCTACTATCATCAACAATCAAGATATGTTCAGTCAACCATCATTAAATTGCTGCGAGCTGGTGTAGTAAACTACATTTGTAGCTCACCTGATTCAAACTGAAAGTAAGAAGTGCAGCTTATTGGCTGTTGTTGTCATTCCTGGTATGAGTCAGCATCTGCATTGATTATTATGACCCCACATCCCCACCATTGGGGGGGTGGGGGGGGGGGGGGAGATATTGCTTTTGGTGCATCTGTGTCTGCGTTGGCGTAGCTTCTTGTCTGCACTCTATCTCCTGAAGAGATTAATGGATTTTGACCAAATTTTCACAAATACATCATTGGATGGGGAAAAACTGATAAGATTTTGGTGACCTTGACCCCATTTTCAAGGTCACAGGAGGTCAAAGAGTGTTGAAAAATGCTTTTTCTGCACTTTATCTCCTGAAGGGATGGATGGATTTTAATCAAACTCGCTCAGATGTATCACTGGAGGATGGAAAAAAACTTATTAGATTTTGGTGACCTTGAACCCATTCTCAAGGTCACAGGAGGTCAAAGAGTGTTGCAGAAAGCCTTGTCTGCACTCTATCTCCAGAATGGATATATGGATTTAATTAAACTTGCACAGATATATCATTGGGTGGGGGGAAAGAAGTGATTTGACTTTGGTGACCTTGATTCCATTTTCAAGGTCACAGGAGGTCAAAGCATATTGAAAAATGCCTTGTCTGCACTCTTATCTCCTGAAGAGGTAGATGGATTTTAACCAATCTTGCACAGATATATTATTTGGAGATGGAAAAGAACTTGTTTGATTTTGGTGACCTTGATTCCATTTTCAAGGTCACAGGAGGTCAATGAGTGTTGAAAAAATGCCTTGTCTGCACTCTTATCTCCTGAATGGATGGATGGAATTTAACCAAATTTGCACAGATAATTATCATTGGGAAATGGAAAAAAAGTGATTGACCCTATTTTTAAGGTCACAGGAGGTCTTAACTTGGCAACATATAGGGAAAATGATACTGCTAGGAAAGCGCAGATGGCAGGGAGGGGGGTGGGGGCACTGTCTGACTTTTTTTTTGAAAATTTGACGCATAAAGGATTTATTCATCCCAATTTTCAGTTTTATATTATTGTAAACTTTGATGTGAAGCTTGTGATTTACATTCATTTTCTACCTAATTTGAATTTTATTATATTTTATGAAAACTGATTTAACAAGAGCATTGGCTCTTTGTCGTCTGCCAGCATAAAACTTTTCAGGCGGTTACTATATAATTTTTTCAGAGTAAATTATAGTTTTATTTAAAGTCTCCATACTCCTATCAGCGGTAAAAATGTCTATTCTCAAATCGTTGTAAAAGCGGTTCAACCGTCACGTTTGGTAATGAAACGTTGTTTGATGTGCATATATTGGGTCATGTAACTGGCAAAAAGTAGAGAAAACCAGTTTTTGAAAAGTAGCAAATCGCTCAACAAAATACAATTTCTTGGTCTGATTTCCCGTCTAGCAATGCCACATAAACATAGGCGGGATAGTGATTGGAGCTCCATGCCTGTACATTGTATTTTTACCAATTTATTCGACTTGATGATATCGAAAGTAGGTCATATTAGTTACCAACTAAAATGACCCAAATAAGTTTTCAAACCCTTTTTATGTGAAACTCAAATCTGTTTTATTTGTTTACAGCTGGCTATTCACGGTTATTTACATTGATGAAACTATAGTGAAAAGCCTACAGCGATACCTCATGATATGTTTTTTCATGCTGATAGAGCTATGGGGCCTTTAATACATGTATTTTTATATCGATTTAATATGTTATTAGTCCCAGTTTGTTAAAACTTGTTTTCAGTCCTATATTTTCCCCTGCTCAGCTTCCACACGGTGGAAGTAAACAAACACGTGTGCCTATAAATCCCCATATGATTATTGGAATTTGGGGTCAAAGGTTCTGTTTATGCTGGGGAAAGTGAAGTACTGTTTTGAGAATTTGCAAATAATTTTCATTTCTTTTTTTCTGAGTTACTGATGAGTAAAATCAACCCCACCTGCAACTCTTCCCCTTTCTTTAGAGTTCTCTCCTTCATCCACTCACCCTCCCTCCACCCACAAACCTAAAACACATTCTTGTGCTCAGGAGCTCTGCCTTATAAAAAGAAAACAAAACAAAAAAACAACACATAACAGATTTTGAATGTTTCATCATTCCATGCATTTCATTATATAGAGACAGTTTGATAATTCTTTAATTATTAGGAGCAATGGTAATATTATTGGGTAAGACACTAGACTGTGAATGGCGGGTTCATATCCCGTTCTCGGGTCTTCCAGATAGTGGTGGGCCAATGATCGATTATAATCGAATGTCAGTTGGTTTGTACAACCGATCACTACCCGTCTCTAGATTTGCCATGGCATTTTATCTTTTTCTACGGAATCTGGACAATTTTCCGCGAAAATCATCAAATTTGCCATAGTTTCCATAGAAAACTGCCATGAATTCTACGGAATAAGGAAATTTTCGTAGAAAATGTTTTCCATGGATTTTTTTTCCACGGAAATAATGGCACTTTTTCCGTAGTTTCTTTTTTTTTCCATGGATTATTGCTTTAACGCCACGGATTTCAGATTTTATGCCATGGAAAATGGACTTAGAATATTTTCAGAGCCAAAATTTAATGGAAAAAATAACTTAGCCAATTTTGAGAACGGAAAATAACTTAAACACCAGATTTAATGTTTTTGGAACTAATTTTTCGGAATAACTTCTAAAATATTGATCGAATGATTTTATGTCTATGATAAAAGTTATAGAGGACGAACTCCCCCAACTTTTCATAAAGGAATAAATTTTCAAAGTTCTATGGATTTTGCCCTAATTAGATGGAGGATTCAAACTTATAACAAAAACTAAGTCCGAACATGTCAGTCACACCACTGAAATGTAAATATTTACAAGGGTCTACAAGGGGTTTACCATATATGGAATTGTCTCGTGCAGATACCGAAGCGTTCAGCGTGAAGAATGACCAATAAGTGTTCTGTGTGGCGCAATAATATACCTTTGCATGTGGTTTAGTTGTCCGTTATGCAGTTCAGCAGGCGACATATCAACAAATTATTCAATTAAGGCGGGACTTGTTGAGATAGAAAAATGGTGCAAAGTTAGAAAGACGCCAGCTGCATCTAATTGCAGCATTGTTCAGAAAGTGTCACGAAATGAAACACATGTCAGAAATTGGCGGAGATCGTCCTCAATATCTTTTATCATAGACATATTTTCATTCGATCAATATTTTAGAAGTTATCGCGAAAAATTAGTTCCAAAAAACATAAAATCTGGAGTTAAGTCTTTTTTGCACTTGTAAAGAAAAAAAGAAATGGCTTTGAATTTCCTTAACAGTAAAAACAGTGTGAGCAAATGTAGGTCTTTTTAAGATTAAATATCATCAGAAAATACATAAATCTTCTTCATCATGCTAACACGTCTGTGTAATTTACACCTCCTTACAGCCCAATTTTATATATAGTAAAACTGGGGTTTACTGGGGTATAAAATTTTCTTATTTTTGCTCAAACATAGATCGTTATTACTCGTTAGAACAGCCTAATTGAGGCGGTTCTAACGTGTATCCACAATCTATGTTTTGAGCAAAAATAAAAAAAAATATCACAATTTTTCATCTGAATTTTTTCATTTTTACATCCGTGAAAAATAGCAGTATATTGCATGGGCGTTTCATCGTAATGATACTTGAGCCGTGTCATGAGAAAACATTTTGCATATGACAAAAACAAAGACGCAGATCAGCCTTGCAGTAACCGCGAAGCTGATCAGTGCCTTTGTTTTCGTTACATAGATAGTACAATCCCTCTTCTTTCTAAATCCGAAATTTCAAGCCTCTAGCCATCTTCTGTAGCTGTACAGCCTGGTTTGTGTCGGACCAGGTCGAAAACCAGAATGTTGGTTTTCTCACGACGCGGCTCAATATTATATCAATTGGGGATTTTCATATTTGAGCCATTTCATGAGAAAACCTGCTTTTTGTATATGCAAAAACCAATGGTGCAGATCGGCTCTGCGGTAACTGCACAGCTGATCAGCCTTTGTTTTTGCTATATGGATAGTACATTTCCTCTGCTTCCTAATTCCAAAATTTCAAGCTGCTAACCCAGTTTGTATCAGACATGGTTAAAAATCCCAAAGACAGTGTTTTTCATGACAAGGCTCAATTCTTGCCATGATACTTTTGGTGTTGTCAATGCCATTCAAATGTTAACAGACAATTCAGAAACTTAACCAAGCCATCCACAAAATGAGCTGCATCGTGGGCTTCAGGGTTTCTGATCAGATCCAACACTAACCAAGCTGCATCTCAGGAAATAGCTAGAGGCTTGAAATTTTAGATTTAGGAAGTAGAGGGATTATACTATCTACCGCTGTATGTAGCTTTTTGCATATGTGGAAACAAAGACCCTTTTTTGCATACATGTATATGCGAAAATAAGGCGCATATCAGCTTACTATGCAGCTGATCAACGCCTTTATTTTCACATAGTGTATGCTAAAAGCCGTTTTTCTCATGACGATGTGCTCTTATTTGAAACTAGCATATTCAGAGCATCAACTGAATAAAGGACTATGTGCATTAAGCAGGGTTTCTGGCCTCCTCTGAGGTCCAAAAATTGCGTTATTTTACAATTTCTCAACAGATTGTTTTATTAGATGACTGGCTCATATTAATTTGACTTTAACAGTTGCTATGGTTACAGAAAATGGCCACCAATATACGCTAAAATAGATAACATTTACTTTTGGACCACAAATTGGAGATTTTAAAGACAGTGATTTTAAAAATTAGCTTTCTGCACAGCTAAATACTAAAAAGATATTTTGTTTTATGTATCTTGTTATCATTCATCATTCATTTAAATATCTTATTGGTATTTGCTTTTGCTCTATGTTAGCTGCCTGTTGTTAAACCTCCAGATTTTGGCTCAAAATGATATTTTTTCTATTATTTACTTATGTGGCGGCCATTTTCTGTAACCAAAGTAACCATTTAAGTCCAATCAATATGAAATAAAAAACACTTGGACCATTCATCCAAAAATGACCAAACATAATGTTAAGTAACTTGATTTTTGGCTTCCAATGAAGCCACAGGTCAGTGCCTGCAGCCCTTTTTGAACAGTGCTTTGTTATTTTCAAAGTACCTAATACCTGTAAGTTTTAAATGATACCTAGTTTCTAAAGCTGAGCAACAAGCTTTAAGTCTTATTTGGCTGTGCATTCACTGAGAGACATTTGAGTGACACCGAGAAAACCTGCTTTCTTAGATAAGTGAAAACAAAGCTGCAGATCTGTCTGCAGTATCCACACAGGGCCTTTGTTTTTACTACATAGATTATACAATCCCTCTTTTTCCAACATCCGAAATTTCAAGCCTCCTGCCGTTTATATTTGTAATTGTACAGCCCAGTTTGTGTATGACCTGGTTTGAAACTCCAAAGACCGGTTTTGTAATGCAACAGCTAATCTATAATTTACAAGGTTCTATTGAAGTACTGATTTCCTTTATTTTAACAAGTTTAAGAAGTTTTTCAGTGCAGAATTTGTGTCTCTTCATGAATGTATAGATCTGAGAGCCGATCACATGGCCTTTCCTATCAAACTTATTTAGTTAATCTCTTTCTGTATTGTTCGGCATTCTGGTGATGATTCTATTTGTCTCCACCTCAAAGCTTATTAACACCTCGTGCAGAGTCACAGCTCTTTCAGCAGTCAGGCTATCACTGAAACATAAATATCATGTATTCAATTATTATAATCAGGGTTTAGTTTGCATCTGTTTTTCTTTGTATGTGACACCTAATTATTGGGCCTTGGTTTATCTATAAGCATGTAATCTCCTTAAAACTCTTATACACGGGGTGCAACGTAGGATGGTTTCAGTGGACAATTTTTTCGTATTTTTGAGATTATTATTTTTTGCTTTGTTGTTGGTATATATGACCTAGTGCACGCTGTGGAGGCTACGTATGGCCTTCCTTAAGTGTTAACAGCATCTGGAAATCTTTTCTGAAATATGAGTGATGCCCTTGAAACTGCAATTTGATAATAATTGCAGTTTCACGGGCATCACTCATATTTCAGAAAAGATTTCCAGGTGCTGTTAGCACATAAGAAATGTGAAATATAGTTTCCACATCGTGCACTAGGTCACATATAGCAACAACAAAGCAAAAAATAGTAATCTCAAAAATACGAAAAAATTGTCCACTGAAAGCATCCTACGTTGCACCCCGTGTTATAAGTAGATGTTATATTAGGCCAATGAAAAAAATGTCTTCTGCTGTTTCAAGCTTTTAAAAAACTATAAACAAATACGTAAATGTATGTGAATTGCTTTAAACATGTCCGTATAATGTAGGCCCCTTTACACTCCACTTTTATATAGAAAATTGGGGCTTACAGGGGTATACATTATTTTCTCTTTTTTGCTCTAAAACATAGATTTAGGGCACTCGTTTGCGCCGCCTCAGTGAGGCAATTCTAACGTGTACAGACAATCTATGTTTAGCCAAAATAAGAATAACATCATTGTTTATCTAAAAATTATCATTTTCAGCCCTTATAATAACTGCGTAGGCATGTTTGTGTACTGTGATCGACTCAATAGATAGATTTTAGCACAGCCGTACAAGCATAAGCATCTTTTTTCAAAGCACCTGATTATGGTACACGCTAGAACTGCCTAAAGGAGGTGGTTGAAAGATATATCCCCAATGGGGGGGGGGGGGGGGTGGTCAGCTAATCAGTAGTCAGTGATATTTAAGGCCAAAAATCAGTATCAATACCATTACAAAGGCCAAATATCAGTAATCGATAATTTTGATGGCTTAAATCGTTTAATTCTACATCCAAAAGATCAGTAGTCAGTAAAATTTTAGGCCAAAAATCAGTATCAATAACAAAAAAGCCCCAAAATCAGTAATCAGTTAACCCCCATCCAGACCCTCATCGGTGTTTTGAGCAAAATTAAGCAATTGTTGTTTTATAGCCGTAAAAATCTGGGTTATTTTCTTCATATTGTTCATAGGTATGCTAGCGATATGTGAGGGGATGCTTGTGATTGTACAGCGAAATGCTATTTTGTTCTGAAGATTAACATCTTCAAAATCTAACAGCAACGTACCTGTGATTCTATGGCTTTCGTGCGATGAAACGTCCATAACTCTATAAATTCTATGTGTTGTGGTTTTCTCACGGACAACAAAATTACACATTAGAGACGACGTTTTCCCATCCTTTATTCTATATAGTCTGCCGACAAAAGTTAGATGAACAAACGGGTCTTCTCTTCTAAAAATATCCCACTCAGCATTTCGCTGCTTAACTGTTATAGGATTACTTTTTGCCGTCCCGGTTAGAGCAGTTGGTAGCCCGTCCAGCGAAACGTTCGACAGTTGGTGGGTTCGTTGTGGGACATTTGTGATTTTTTTTCTACGGCTACTCTTTCTCTATCGCTGTTATGGTGTGCACTAAGTGCTGTTTGACCGATTAAGGCTGCCCTGGAAAATTGTGGTTAGGATGAATGACTGTCCCGACGTAACATCAGATGCTTGCCAATCAACCAATTAATCAATCAACCCATTTCTTTTTCACTACTAAGTTAGTATTCTTTCGGTTTGGCAAAAATGCATATTTACTACGAAGTTCACATGAAGTCACATTCAAAGTAACGAAATACACCGGTCAAGTGTAACCACTGCCTACACCAAAACCGGTGCTAACAACTTTTGATTTTCCAGTGCTCTGGTATAAGCGCCGCACTTTGGAGACACACTAATGGCTATATAGTCGAGCTCGAGTCCAAACGAGGTGTCATAACCACGAGGCTAAAAGGTCCGGACCAGTATACTTATATGCACCCTATATATTTATATACATTTGTACCCACAATGTATATTTACATAGTTTATTTTAGTATAAAATAAATTTCTGATTGCTTAAGTACTATTGTCTGTGTCATATCGTCAGAATCAGAATAGTTTACTGGTGAAACGCAAAAATGACAATAACTCACCAGGGCTTGGCCGAGGAAGATTAATCCCTAGCTCTCACAAGAGTATCATTGGATACGATAATTCAGACTACCCTTTTTTATCCCTTTGTTGACTCTTAGAGGTGTAAATTGTTTAAGGTATGGGCTGATCAATTATAAAGTTTGACGGTATGGGTATAAAGTACGAGCTGACTAAGAAAAAAAAAGAAATTAGAAAATTATGTACGGGTTAGGGAAAGTGCGAGTTTACCAGTATCCACACTGATCCCAGTATATTAAAGTCAAACCATTTTGATTTTCAGAGGCATATTGTTGTAAACAAACAAACAGACAAAGTTAACAAACAAAACCTTTATCCATATAAGTGCAACAGGCTACACGCAGGTAGCATAAGTGCATATCAATAAATGAGAACAAACTATATAAGAGGATGTATGAGAGGAGTTACTATGAAATTTAATCTGCTCATAAATACTGAAATACTATAGCCAAAATGAATGGAAATTTTAAGTTTAAATCACCAAAGCCAGTCATTTATTCTGCTAATAATTGTTAAAATTTATGCAGAACGAATTTCATGTTCCGCTGAGTTGAGCATGAAAAAAAAAAGTTTTATAACCCTATGGTCAGGTCTATACATCAACACACAAAAACAAACACACGATATCCCTGTCCAAGCCATATGGATTAGCCTTTTGTCAAATCTGTATTCGGTACTTCAAAAACTGAGGGTGAGGTTGGGCCCGTAAAACTAGTTTAAGCCCCCCCCCCCCCCAGTAATTCATTACTGACCGTTCCAAGGCGGTTGTCTTGTTTTGGTTCTCTGTTGCCTGTTTTTGGTGTCAGAGTTTCGGTGACGTTTCACCTTACGTGTGTTCATATTATTTTTAGTTCTGTTTCGGTTGTTGAGTGGCCCCCTGTTAGGAAATAGCTGCTCACTTGGTTGACCATATGTTCTCTTTGTATTTTGAATATTTGTAATATTAATTATTTCCCGTTTTGGTTTTGAGGGCTGGAGTTGGGTTCTGATTACTTCAGTTCCTGATCTTTGCATACCTTTTTGCTTTTTACCGCGGGTGTGCGCACTTATTGGCTAGTTACATAAGCTGTTAACTGTCTCTAAGCGTATGCAGATGTCTTAAAAGCAGTTCCAATCACTGTTGGTTTTCACAAAGAAAGAGATTTGAACAACGCTTAAATGAACTGGATAGATAGATAGATAGATAGATAGATAGATATATAGATAGATAGATGTGTAGGCAGGTAGGTATGTATGGGTAGGTAGGTATGTAGGTCGGTAGGGGGATAGAGGGAGGTAGGTAGATCTCACTATACAGATATACCCTTCTGATATATATCCAAGTAACATCTGAGCCAATTAATTAATCTGAATCTGCCAGATACTCCATACACCTCAGGGAGAGTATTACATTGAGTGCGTGTGGAAATGGCCAAAAGAAAAAAAGAAAAAAAAAAAAAAGAAAAAAGTGAGAAGGAGAGAGGCGATTGTAATTTTCCGTATAAAATCATTAGAATTTTGAATTTTGGTCCGGTTGTGTGGTTTTGGAAAGTTGTGGAACTAGTATTCATGGGTAGCTTACTATAGGTAGATGTGATGAGAATGATAAACAATGGAGATGGATGATGTGATGAAGATGGTAATGAGGGTGATGGATGTTGTGGATTTTAATGGAAGTGTAGAGCCAACCAACTGGCCCGGAATGATTCCAGGTCTGGGCTGGCGATCAGGTAAGGAGGAGGTCATTCCAGAGTCTTGCTGTTCTAGGGAAAAACGAATACATGTGAGCATTTATTCTGGAGAAAGGAATTGAGAATTTGTTACAATATATCACCACACTCTTATCTCCAACCACATAGTAGGAGGTATTTTTGCTGACCTTTAAATGCATAAATGCTAACTACTTTGTGTGGCTACTGTAGGTGATTATACACGTGTACCTTTGACCCAAACGTTTTGGGTCTGAGTGTTATATGATGCACTCAGTTCCACAGATTAACATCTTTTCCAGTAATGTGGTCCATTCCGGAAAACGAACGCTTCCTTAAATATCTTATATAGAGTCGATTCGTCTAATGTCGTACGGTTTTGGACGCCATCACACACTGCGTTGCCGTTTTTAGCGCCTACAGTGGTCGTTCCCATTACAAATCACGAGGAATATCTCTGCTTTGTTCATACTGCAGTTATACATACGTCAGGGGCAACTAAAATAGCTCAGAAAGCAATAAATCGTTCTGGGGTCACATAGGCTAATGTCGTACAGTGGGCGGGAAATGTCGTACACCGAAGAGAGTAATTCCGTACGTCGATCAGCAACAAAAGGAGACAGTCCCTAACTGTCCCTTAAGTGTCCTGATATGGCAGACTATTTGCTTTTCAATTCCATTATGCTGTGACACTCTTCACATGACAAAAACAATAATAATAAACTATATTGTAGGGTTCTGAACGCGCAGAATGTGAAGACAAAAATAATAATAATAAACTATATTGTAGGGTTCTGAACGCGCAGAATTACAATTGGGGATTGATGAGATGAAATAATGATATTTTATGTTGGGGTAGAGTACTAACATAGCAGAGCACCAAAAGCTGAATACGTAAGTCCCGTAGTGTAGTGTAGGAAGTGAAAAAACAAAAACCTGAATATAGTGGGGCTGAATTACATGTATTTTGCATGGGCAAAAGTACTGGGGTGGATAGGGTTTTGGTAAAACAGGACAGATGAGAGCATGTGGCTATCAGACTTATATTACTACTCGAGCGTTATCTGCATTACCAGCTACACAAACCATTGTGGAAATATCAAATATCATCTCATCTGATCCAAGTACCAAACATTTTAATCCATTCCCAATCTTACTCCTCATATTTTGTGCACTGCCAATTTACCATTCCCGTTTTATCCTAACATGAACTATCATTCTTAATGTATGTACTTCCCTACCTCACTTAAGATTTCCATTTATCCAGTCTGTCTTTCCTTTCATTACTTCGTCAGTCTAAATGACATTAACCTACCCGCACTAGTATGAACTAACGTGCCTCTCACATTTGCCCAATCTTAGTCAAATGCATTCGAACTTCAACAAACCTACGTATACCAACCTAGGAGACCCACCATGTCTACACCCTACCCTACGCTTCCTTTTCTACAAATCATCTCCCTATCATATTATGTCTCTACTTTCCTAAAACAATGACCCTATGATAGCCTCTGTTATGTCAGGTGTGTGGCCCTCTCCACCTTACCCTGTAACAAGTCTGATATAGCAACCTTCAACACCAGCTTAATTCTAGTAGCCAGTAACCAGTTACCTGATGAACCCCCATCTCATCATATCCCTTACTTTATTCTACCTACTAAGTATCGTAAGGAGATGGGTTAGGAGGTCATTTGTAAGTATTTCATGAGTACTCACAACATGCACACTGCATACAGGAGGTTCTAGTACACGATGACACCACTGTACGAATTTACCCTCCAACGAAAAATAACGCTATTTTGAAGGAGTCTAATTTCGTACAGGTTTTATATGGCGAACTATGTAACTTAGGAGACTGACCAAGACATTTTATTTGCATTAAAATCGTATTATTGTTTCCTAAGGACAAGTTTAGAGGGAGACGTCACGCTAAAGTTCACTGGAAAAGCAAGTAGTAAGGGTTGTCAGACGACACCATCCTTGTCGAAGGGCCCATTCAAATTGTCTCGGAACCAATGGATTCAGTTCTATTCACTGTACCATACGTACTGACCAATCGAAACGTAGTTGACAAACGGGCATATAATGGTGAAACCGGACACTGTAGTCGTTGAAAATAACGACACTACAACGGGTTGTTCCATGCAGGAGGAAAATGCATGAGAGACGGACGTTATTGCGGAAAATTTGATGGTGTACGAAATTACCCGAGTGTACGAAATTAGGCGGATCGACTCTATAGTATGTGTAATTCGTTTTATGGAGACTCAATGAAGGGAAACAAATTATTCTATTCTATTCTCTATTTTATTAACGAAACTCATTGGCTGATAAATCACGTGCCGGCATTTGACCAATCAAATCGGTACTTTTGAACTTTGCGCGCGCCTACAACTACATCCGCCATTTTTTTGGAATTTTTCCCACCGCTCAGAGATAAGTTATAAATCTGAAGTAATCTTACTACAACATGTCTCAAAACATGTATGCGTTAATGCTTTGGACCAACGATGAAATGCGAACGTCAGTTCACCATCTGAAACATATCATCAGTCCCAAAAAGCCTTGGAATGAGTACAAGACCGGTGATATTGGAACGGCCAAGTACCATGGAGTGGATTTTTTCAGAGCCAAAGGTTACAAGGGGGACTGGGCGTTTAAAATCCTAGCCCTTGGAGGTAAGTTATTGATCATTTTTCTGGTGGTTTCTGGTTTACCGGGCGCAGAGGTACGCCGTATGACAAAACACTAGTCTGATCAATCACATTCGTTGTAATCGTTGTAATCCAAGCCCTTAATGGCCGAAGTATTACACACAGATGCTACCATTTCTTACAAATATGATGGCTGCACCAGTTTTCGGGGGGTTAACATTTCCTTGCAACAAAAAAACTGTGTGATAAACAAAGATCACAAACTAATAGTCTATGCGTACATAAAAATATGTGTTCAGTAATATGCAACTTACATTTCTTGTCCGCATGTCTCCAGGTTTACATATTTGAGCGAATCCAAACAGATGCTCCGCTGAATCTGCTCTCCGAAACTGCCCCAGTTTTCGGGGTACGTTTTAGAACTCGCCTGCAAAGTGCATCATCTGCAGATCCTAATGGTAACAACTGTCGTCGTGAGATCTGCAATTCTTTAGGACGTAGAAACGATCTTTGAATTGTCAGAAAAAAAAAGATTATTGAATAAATCGCCGGGCCATCTTTGTCGGTACTTTCAGTTAACTTCTCAGTTTTTCCAATATGGCCGCTTCCATGGTCACCAACGACGACGTCATGTATGACGTCAAAACTAACGTGCTCTCGCGCGTCAATTAGTGAATGATGAAACATGCTGATTCAACTTTCTGTTTGCAAAAAGTAATCATTTTAATACGTCCCTGACTAGAGGAGCGGTACAATATATTAGAATACCCCGAATTCTGGAGCACCCCGAAAACAGGTACATCGACCATATAAATTAGACCATCCAAAATACATGTTCATCTACGTAAATCGCTGATTAGGGGTGTGGGGGCTTGCCCCCAATAAGTAAGTTTAAAAGTAATCTATTGCGCCCGGTAAACCATATTTCCCCCTAAATGGCCAAAAACCTGATATGTTTTTTTTTAAAATGAGGGACCGTGGCATGTGAATTCACCATATTTACATTAATGGTGGTGGTGGTGGTGATTCTTTTGCCAATTTAACACTCACTGGCTATATACTCTAGGTGCTTCAATTAATTTGCTGGTTCTCTGGTACACAAACCCCCCCCCCCCCGCCCCCCCCCCCCCCCCCCCCAAATAATTTACCTGGTTACCTGGATTTCCAATATTGATTTTTTGCACATTGGGAACAACATTTGGGATGGGCCATTCTATCTTATGGTACTGAGTCGATCATTTACTGATCATCACCTCAGGTGTGGTGGGTGGCTAAATTTTGAATTTAAGCCATTAAGCCATTACAACTATTTACAAAAAAGAACAGTACTCGACTACTCGTCCATTCACAAAATAAAACGAAGACGAAGTTTCATGAACATTGATATGATCATATCAACTCACTGTTAATTCAGGCTAGGCTTACTGCTTGATCTATTCATTTACAAAAAGCAAACATGAAGCTAAATAAACTTCCCCAGGCTTGCACTTTTGACCATTCATGCCTTTAACCGGGCCATAAAAATGGAAAACAGACTTTTCACAGCACATTCTGTGGGGATGGGTTCTAGGTTAACTGCTGAAAAAAGGTGACGAGGCTTCACCGAGCATCATTTTGGCCGGTCGAGCTCTTTTTGGTGAAAATGCTCATGACTCTTGAGCCTCATGGTATATTTGGTTCAAATTTTGTATACTTGTGTTTCTTAACATTGTCCAGCTGGCAGCCACTGGTATGAAAAAAGGTGACGAGGCTTCGCCGAGCATCATTTTGGCCGGTCGAGCTCTTTTGAAAATTTGAACCAAATATACCATGCGGTTCAAGAGTTATGAGCATTTTCACCAAAAGAGCTTGACCGGCCAAAATGATGCTCAGTGAAGCCTCGTCACCTTTTTTCATACCGATGGCTGGACAATGTTAAAATACATAAGTATACAAAATTTGAACCAAATATACCATGCGGTTCAAGAGTTATGAGCATTTTCACCAAAAGAGCTCGACCGGCCAAAATGATGCTCGGTGAAGCCTCGTCTTCTTTTTTCATACCGGTGGCTGGAAAATGTTAAAATACACAAGTATACAAAATTTAAACCAAATATACCATGCGGTTCACAGTGTTCACACTCAATTTCTAAATTGCGGGTTTTCATACCCCCAATTAATGAAATCTGCGGGTATGAAGCTGAAATTTGAGGGTACAACGTAGGGAAGCAAAATAAAACAAAGACAACATGCTGGAATAGCTGTAAATTAGCTGTTTTTAAAAGGAAATTGTAAAAGTGACTTAGTGTATGCAGATACATTAATTCAAGTATAAAAGGCAGTTAATTTCAGCTGTGCCATAACCGTATGTAGCAGACGCTAAGTCACTTCATCAAGGTCGTAGTGAAAAGGGCTAATTACCGACACAAATATCACGGAAATTTCCGTAAGAATTTACTCATTACGAAATACAATACACTACTATTAGCGAGGTGCTGGATATTACCAGTTTACTGGCTTCCGTTATTGTAACAATCTTCAGTGTGAACCGGATACCAGGCACTTGGCAACGCATAAATAAACTGCGGTACTATTTTTAGAACGCACATCAAACGCTTTTTCCGGGGAAAAAGTAAAAACGAGCAATAAAAACAAGTAAACAAATAAAAAGCTAATCAAAATAGCAAACCCAGCAATGAAATCCGATGAGATTTTATTTTTATTTTTCCTAAAAAACGTGCGTGAATTCAATGCACGTGTTCGGTAAAAAATTTATGCGCGATTTTTTAAATCTTTGCGTGAATCACGCACAATTCTACGTGAATGGGAACACTGGAAACCACTGGACCATTTTCAACCAAATTTTTGTATGTAATTTTTGAGGTACAAGAAAATGAAAATTTATTAACATGATGCTGGTCACATGACCAAGATGGCTGCCATGCCCATATATGGTATAAATTCTTTAAAAAAATATTGTTTACAGGAACCAGTGGGTCGATTTCAATGAAACTTGGTATGAAGCATCAGAAATTCAAGTTCATTATATTTTGTTCAAATGATAACCCTGTGTTGATCTTGACATATTTTACAGCAAGGTCAAACTTTGCAACTTCGGCTTTTATATGGGAAAATGTGACGATGGATACTTTAGAAATTATTGCATCCTGTGACCAGGAATTTGGTTTATCATGTAAACTACAGTGATTTTATTTGGCATTTTGGGAAGCTACCTTTTCCCTTACATTTGGGAAATTTATTCAAAGAATTTGGGGAAAAAATCTCAAAAATACACAAAATTGGGAAAATAAAGACCATTTTTGGATTGGGAATGACTCCCTTGTAAGGAGGTAAAAATGGCCAAATAAAATCACTGAACTAAATGATTAAATGATGAAGGATTATGAGTAATTAAGTTCAGTGTTTGCTCTAGTCATTTTAATCAGGTTTTGTATGATTTATGCTTATACTAGGCTCAGATATCAGGTGAGCGTTTACAGGACCATTGGTCCTCTGGTACTCTTGCATGATGCATGTTTTATGCATTTAAAGTTTATTTCTTTATTTTGTAAATCTTTAGAAACCAGAAAGGAGCTGGACCCTGAAGTAGTTACATGTATTGATAAGGACAAGGCAAAATCTGGTAAGAACTTTTTTTCTAGTTTATAAATTATTTGAGCCGCGTCATAAAACCTGTCTTCTGGGTGTCCGACCAGATCTGACACTCAAACCAGGTTGTACAACCACTACCCTTAGCAAAAAGAAATGCATTTAATATCTATTCAGTGTCCATTTCTTTTTAACCATTAATTTTTCATTGATTCATCATTTCATTGCAAGGCTTAGCAATGGAAAGTTTCCATGAAGGCAGTTAGTATTAATCATTGAACTTCCATTGGATCGCCCTTATTGCAGCATTGGACCACCATTGAAAATGGACGAAATATGCAAATTAGGCTGCTATTGAAATGACATCATGGAAATGGTGAAACAATAATTTCCATTTTGCATGGAAACATTGAAATGACATCATAAAAATGGCTAAAACATTAGTTAAAATGGTTTGCCACCATTTAAATGATGCATTTATAGTGATGAAATAATACTTTTCTCATAGCATGATCATGTGCTATATTCTAATAAAATTTATCTTATGTAAGCAACTCGGACAAGCCTGCAAATTTGCACAATCTGTAAAGTGTCCTTGTTGTGCATTCTGTGTGATAATAAGACTCCAAAAGTCCTGTATGAAGATACTAACAAAGACCCTGAACCCTTGCTGGATGCAGCATAAAGTACATTTTCCAGAAGCACTGACAAAAACCTTAAAATTTGGTAAATATGTACCAGAAGAATTCTGTTGCTTCAAGCAACTGTTGCTTCTCTTCATTAAAAAAATAAAATAAAAAATACCATAAAGATTTCAACTATCTCAGAAAATAGTGCAGACCCAGATCAGATTGCTCGTAAATGAACAATCCAGTGGCGGATCCAGAGGGAGTTCGGGGGGTTCAAACGAACCCCCTTCTCAGCCCAAATTATCTGATTTTCATGGGGAATTTCAGGGAAAATTGGTCAAACTGCATAAATCGAACCCCCTCAGCTAATTTGAACCCCCTATTCAAAATTCCTGGATCCACCCCTGCAATCTGATCAGGGTTTACATTGTCTGCCGTTCCCGCTTCATCTTCAAATTCAAACTGTTCCATATTTAAGACAGCTATGGTAATCATTTTAGGTGTTCGATTTTTATCATTTTTACAGAGTAATGATCATTTATGGTTACACTTCTTTTAATTAGTGGAACAAGCAGTATAAAAACAAGGTGCCCTTAAATTTCCAGATCTTTACAAAGTATTTGTACAAATGTTTCATGTTTGCTGGGGCAGTCTGATCTGGTTTTGCACTGCACTGGCAGTCTGATTAGATTCTACACTATTTGTTCAGGAAGCAGTCTGTTCAGAGTCTATAATGTTTGCTCATGGCAGCCTTGATATCTTATTTGTTTCTAGTACAAACAAATAAAAATAATGCATTAAGAATGTCAGATGTAATTTGCAGGGTTACTAGTAAAAGATAACAATGCTTGATTTATGTTAGCACTAGCAGACCAAATTATATCTTTTGCTTTCCATTTGAACAGTCAGAAGGCCCAGATCAGTAGTCTAACCAGCATGTCAAAGTTTTGCTTGGGCAGTCTGATCCAGGTCTGCAGTGGTGTACACTGTTTGCTTGGGGACAGCTTGAGCATGGTTTACAATGTTTGCTTGTGACAGTCTGATCAGGGTCTATACTGACAGTCAGATCTGGCTGTACACAGTTTCTGTCGCCCAGCAGTCAGATCAGAGTTTATACTGTTTGCTGGGACAATTCTACACTATTTGTTCTGGCAGTCTGGTCTGGGTCTGCACATATTGCTCTTTGCTGTCTGGTTGCTATGGCATATCTACCTTAATAATGATAAGCTCTAATTAATTGAGTCACAGCACATGAAAAGAAGCCTGATGTCACATGCAAACAACAAATACTACATATAAGACCATCCTGCACTTAGATGCAGATTTGCAGACTGATCAGAGCTGCTGCCTTTTGCTATATGTATTCTTCCAGCATAGTATTTTTTTAGATGACAACTATGCATACAAGACAAAAGACAAAAAAAAGACCTTATAGTAACTGGTCCATTTTCACTATGGGATTTTAGTGTATTATATTTTATTGGAAGAACACAATGGTAAGAATTCTAATGATTGGGACAGACAGGGCTGAGCAGAAGATGCCAGCCATGATCAGACTCACCAGGAATTAAACTGCTTTCCATTCCATTTGCATCTTCTGAACACATATCACTGCTTTGTAAGCCCAAAGTGTCCCAATTTTAGAACAATTTTGGTAATTTTTCTAGGTGTCTGTATTTTCAGACTTTTTCATTATGTTTTTAAAAATTAAAATCTAAAACTCTGGCACTCATAAGTTTTCCAATGTCATAACTGTTTTAAATCATTGGTTCAATGAATAAATAAAAGATACATCACAAGATATGGCAACCTGGGTGAATAATTACAACCACATATCAGAAATATGTTATAGTGATACAGAGCAGAGGAATCTGCCATTAGCCAAAAAGTAAAGCATGCAAATTTTAACTACAGAAACTTACTTTGCTGAAATCCTGTAATTTTTTGTATTACTTCACATACTGTGCAAGATCCATTTATTTATTGTCCAGAATATATTCCAAAGCCTCAAAACGTTAATAAAACTTTATGCAAGAAAGTTTGGTTAAAACATACAACTGTTTTAAAACTAAGCTTAATAATTGCGCCAAAATTTTAAAACTAACTCTGGTGTACTGAGAGGCTGACAGGAAATTACTGATATATAGTTATTGCTATAGAAACCACATTCTTTCTCTAGCCCCAAACCTTGATAATTACCATTTAAGGCCCATTTCCCTGTCAATCAAATTCAATAGAAAATAAATGGTTCATATAATATCATTTTGTCATGGTAGACATTTCTGTTTAGAGCTAGAAAATAGAAAATTAATTGATAAAAAATGGCATAGCTGTATAAAATCCCCATTTTTATAGTATTTTCTGCGAAAATGGAAATATAATTGCCTATTTGCAATGGTTTTAAGGAACAGGTATGAAATTTAACTTGTTAATAAAGAGTGTAACAATGGAAAATGGTGAAACCATGGTGAACTAATAGCAAATCAATGTAAAAAATCCATTTCTTTTTGCTAAGGGTAGATGCTTGAAATTTAGGATTAAGGAAATAGAGGGATTGTACTTTCTATGTAGCCAAAGCAAAGGCACTGATCAGATGTGTGGCATTTCTTTCAAACCAAGGCCTCCATTTTTAGCTCACCTGGCCCGAAGGGCCATAGTGAGCTATTGTCATACCAATGCGTCCGGCGTGCGTCGTGCATCGTCACACAATGTGTCCGTCAACACCTAAAAACAAATATTCAAACATCTTCTTCTGTAAAACTACTGGTCCCATGGTTCTCAAATTTCACATGGAGCATGACCTGACTCCAGGGTCTCAGAATTGTAAAATTGGGTCAGGTTGAAAATCCAAGATGGCCGCCGTTACTAAAAATAGCAAAAACAACAAAATAAACTTCTTCTCCAGAACCACTGGGTATATTTGTCTGAATTTTGGCATGGAACATCAGTAAAACCTTAGTATTCAAAATTGTAAAAATGAAAAAAATCTGTAGCGGAGTTTTGTCACAGTGACCTACTTTCTGTTTATGAGTGTAATTTTGCTCAAATGCCAATGTCAAAAAAGGACCTACCGTATTCGCCCCATTTACCGCACGGTGCGCTTAACTTTTTCAAAATTGCAACAAAAAGGTGTGATAAAAAACGTTTCTAATAACCGCACACTCAGAACGAAAAAAACAACAAACGAATAGTCGAAATAGTCGGCAATACTGATCGGGGTGTTCGAAGTGTCATGAAAATATTTAGTGTTTGAACTATTTGAATTGCCGATTTCCGGGAGAAAAAACGATCTCATGTCAAATTATATCTCATACCTCTCAGTATTAAATATGTCCTCATTATGCATGTACATGTATTTCATTCTCTTCATCCTTTTTCAATATTCCAAATAAATATTCCGAAAGAAAGGAAAGTATTTCAACACATTTACGATGACCTAATATGATATGTGATTGTTTAGTCAGGTAAGTTTGTCAGTGCTCTGGCTATTCACCGCAAGGGGTCTGCTTTAAATTCACGGGCTGCTATTAATAATAACACACACATTCTAATTCTGGAAGATGCGGTCCTTTTGATCTTCGCTATTTCTGTCTGTCCTATATTACGTCCAAGGGTGCAGAAATACTGGCTATGTGTCATGAGAAAGGTACCGTATTACATGCGCAAACAGCAAAGCCTTAGACCAGTCTGCGCATCTTAAAAAATTATTCTGCAAACTATCGGCGAATCCTGGAGATGTTCGCAAATGCACTGTATGATGCGGGTGTTTGCTGATCGAATGTGTGCTGAGGCCCACGGGCCAGCTCTGCCAATGATAAACCTATCCTATGGCTACCGCAAACTTTGTTTAATTGCACAGACCATGCATATGCGCAGGCTGGTCGCTTCGTTCAGTTTGCACATGTATTCAGACTGATTTTGTCTGGAAACTAGAGTTTGTCGTTATAATTTATTTCTTTTGCAACCCGGGTTTCTCATCTGTCGTTCATGTATCTTTCCCAACGAACTTTGGCGCACGTGCACATTATCGCTATATATGACAAGAATTGCTCTTGAGAAATGGCGCCTTTTCGCATGTACGAAAGGCAAAGACTCAGTTCAGCCTGCGCACCCCCGCAACGTCATAACTTCGTAAGCTCGATCCTTCTCGGATCAACATGTACATTCCCATTGTTGATGCAGACAGAGAATACGCTAATCAGACGGCCCAGATGTGTAAGCTGATCCAAGTCCGCTGTTCGCACTCGTACACATCATAACGCTTCAGCCAACTCCGTAAATATCGGCGAGGATGCCCGACCGATAGAGTTGCTCTCTTCGCACATTGCGTCGGGAAAAAAACTGAAAGCACTGTCGCTGTTGAAACAGTCATGGTAAGTTGAACTTGATGCATTTTGTGAGTTTCAAAAGGGAAAAGCAGTGTGCGCTTGTGCATTTTTTTCCGGGAATGGCCTTGGTGTGCGGTTATAGGGGCATGTGCGGTAAATGGGGCGATTACGGTATTTAAACAACTTCAAACAACTTCTTCTCTAAAACCACTGAACCCATGGATCTCAAATTTCACATGGAGCATGACCAGACTGCAGGGTTTCAAAATTGTAAAATTGGGTCAGGTCAAGAATCCAAGATGGCCGCCATTACTAAAAATAGCAAAAACAACAAAATCAACTTCTTCTCCAGAACCGTTTGGTATATTTGGTTGAAAGTTTGCATGGAACATAAATGGGGCCTTGGTATTAAAAATTGTAAAAATAATAAAAAATCTACAGCGGAATTAGGTCACAGTGACCTACTTAGCGTTTACAAGACCGATTTTGCTCAAATGTCAATATCTCAAGAAAATGCAACCAATTCTGACCAGATTTGGTCAAAAATGGTTCTTGAATGGAATTATTTCAATTTTGTGCCAGTTGACTATCCAAGATGGCCACCATGGGGGCTGTTACTAAAAATAGCACAAAGATAAAAATGACAATTACTCAAGAACCCTTGAATGGAATTGGACCAATTTTGTGTCAGAATGTTCCTTGCATGAAGCCGTTTCCATTAATTGCAATTCGGCATTCCAAGATGGCCGCCATCTGGTGTTACTAAAAATAGCACAAACATAAAAATGACAATTACTCAAGAACCCTTGAATGGAATTGGACCAATTTTGTGTCAGAATGTTCCTTGCATGAAGTTGTTTCGATTAATTGCAATTTGGCCAAGATGGCCACCATCTGCTGTTACTAAAAATAGCACAAAACATGAAAATGACAATATCTCAGTAACCGCTGAATGGATTTTGATGAAATTTGTGTCAAAATGATTCTTGCATTGAGATGTTTCAAAAATATCTAACTGTAGACCAGTCATATTGGCCTCTGTTACTAAAAATAGAAAAATGTGAAAATTAGAAAATGTCAATGGAATTGGGCTCATTTTGTTTCAGAATGTTCCTTTCATTAAGCTTTTTCGATTTTTTCCATTTTGGCATTCCAAGATGGCCGCCATCTGCCGTTACTAAAAATAGCACAAAACATGAAAATGAATATATCTCAGTAACCGCTGAATGGATTTAGATGAAATTTGTGGCAAAATGATTCTTGCTTTGAGGTGTTTCAAAAATTAACAAATGGGCATGTTCAAAAAAAATGTGACCGAAGCATTTCAGAGCATTTTAAAGAAAACAGGGCTTTAATAGTACATTATTTTTGTTGCTGAAGATGTATCATGTCGCCTTGAAGATACCTGCCAAAAATCATTAAAATAGTTTGAGTAATGAAAAAGTTACGGTCAAAAATATAGCCAAAAAACTCAGGAGTGTAACGCTTTTTGTGTGACATTTTTTTGATTACTGAATTTTCTGCTTGCATTTTTACAAAACTCTGCCTGTTATCATACTTATTAGCCATCTGTTTGACTTTCCAGTCCTTTGGGCTACATGAAAATGTAAGATGTATGTCCTTTCATCATCACCCATGGAAAAAGTAAGGCTAAACTCAACAGCACTATGCTGAATTTCTGGTGCACCAAAAAAGAAGAGGTTCTCATGTAAATGGATGTCATTTTTATATTTGATGCTTCTAATCTCTATAACATGGTCTGAAACATTGAATAAACATGGTATATTGTATTGCAAATTTTTCAGTTGCTGTACCAGCATCCATCTCAGAATGTAAACAACTTCTTTTTAAGTACCCCTTGAACTCAGGAGTGTAACATTTGACATTTGGAACCCCATAACTTTTTCTAGGGATAGCTTTAGTAAACTTCCATGCCATGTATGAAAAGTCTTTGACCCATCATGGTAATTGGTACACAGGAAGTCTTCATCTTGGCTCTTATTTTCTTCCTATATAGCACTTAAGCCACTCAGGAGTGTAACACATTTTTGAAAAAGACAAAAATAGCTTATTTCTTTACCACAAACAGTGTTATTTTCATTTATTAGGCACATAAATGAAGACCAAGCCCCCCTCAAGCAATTTTGGAACATAAATTTAACTTCTAAACGTAAATAAAGCTGTACTGCCATGAAACTGACCAAAAGTTGAAGATTTTGAGATTCCACTTTCTTCATATTTATCAATATGAGACATTTCAAATAATATCCTTACATGACTATCAAGTGTTTTGTAAAAGATAATAAGATAAAAGTGACCAAGATAATGATATTATGTGATTTAATTTGGGTTTTGCTACGACATGTACTGTGCAAGGTGTTACACTCCTAAGCACTTTAAATTTAATGCTATTTTGGACACTTTTTCTTCCCCTACATCAACATATTTGGATTATTCATGCTAAATATAATGTTTCCAACATCTGAAAATGTTTTTTGATGCAGTGCCATCTGTTTTGACAAGATTTTGAGGTTAATGGTATTTTAGGCCGGGACATTTTCTACTGATTTATAATTGTGACCATCAGCTTCTGAAATCGGTATGGAACTTTATTTCTGTAATGTCTTTTGTAAACAGGTAATGATATTCAGGTAAAGAAAACTGTTCAATTTCCAAAAGAAAGAGTGAAGAAGAAATTAATTAAATTCAGTATTTGCTTGATTTGTGTGCATTTAGACAGCTGAATAGCATATATATTGTGGCATACCCAAGCATGAGTTCATTGAGCTGAAAGGTATGATTTTGGTTTTTTGCTATAGCAATGAGTGCAATTTGCATTTATAGTGAAGACAACATCATAATGAAATCTAAAGGCAGAATATTCCACTTTATTTACAGTACCAACAAATGGCTGAAAAGTGTTACACTCCTGAGTAAAAAAACAAGTTTTCTTGTTAAAGAGGCCAATAAATTTGGAAAAAATGATGTTAACAACATGCAGTCAGTGTTACTTTACTGCATAGAACACTTAATCAATGATTTAAGTTCTTGTGATGCTAATTCCAGCAGTTTGAAAATAATACTCAGGAGTGTAACACATTTCTTGAAACTTTTAGCACATTTTTGACATAGCATCACTACTACCAGTATGTTTTTATATCAACAATCATTCTCTAGATTAGTTTTCTATTTATATGTCATCATCCCAATGCACATTTTATTGAGTCACAGCCAAGTGAAGAGAAGATATGGAAGTTTTAAAACTCTACTTCTAAAAAAGTGTATCAAAATGTAGTTAAAATTTAAGTTTGTATTTCATTCAGGGGTTTCTGATAGAAAACAGCACTTATTTACATAATTTGGAAGTGCCCTGCATCAAATAATAGAAACTTAAAGTGATATGGTCATGATTTTAGCTTCCAAAGCTTTCATAAAATTTGGCCATTTTAACAGATTTTTGGTGTAAATCTCTTCACAAAAATTGTCATAAAAATTTTATTAGTAATGCTATTATTAAAATTTATACAGTTTTGTAAACTGTAAGCATTGTAGATAAATCTGGAATAAAAATCAAGCCTATGGCAGAGTGTTTATTTTTGACCTCCGATGTCACACTTTGGTCACTTTTTTTTTGAACATGCCCAAATATAGATACGTCAAGTTGGCCTGTGTTACTTAAAACAGCAAAATGTGAAAATTGGAAAATTACTATGGAATGGACCAAATTTGTGTCAAAATGGTCCTTGCATGAAGGCTTTTCGATTTTTTGCATTTTGGCAATCCAAGATGGCCGCCATCTGCCGTTACTAAAAATAGCACAAAACATGAAACTGGCAATATCTCAGTAGCCCCTGGATGGATTTTGATGAAATTTGTGGCAAAATGATTCTCGCATTGAGGTGTTTCAAAAGTAAATAAATAAAGACCAGGCAAGCTGGCCTCTGTTACTAAAAGTAGCAAAATGTGAAAATAAGAAAGTCTCAGTGGAATTGGACCAATTTTGTATCAGAATGGTCCCATTGCATAATAGCCAGGTGAGCGATATCAGGCCCATTTGGGCCTCTTGTTCAGATATAATTAAGGATGTTGCTTTTCTAAAGAATAAAGTCACAACTTTGTTTTGATTTCGTTGTGTAAACTCTAGGTAATACCAAGTCTGTCTCAGTCCTCATCCTGTGTAAGCAACATGTAGCAATGAACAAAAAATACCAGTTATGATGAAAAAAGTTTTAAGATAGGTACATATGTGGGGTGATCAAAAAGTATGTGGTCTTTTTCTGGTAACTTTTGATTCGATCATTCAAATGCTTTCAAACTTTCATAACAGTTGCCACCCGTAATATGCATATACCTACCTAGTTTTGTTACAATACATATCTTAATCCGTTACAAAGTTGTAGTTATTAAACCAAAGACATACTTCTTCCAAGTCCTTTGCCATCATGTAGCAGTCCGCTGAATCTCATGACGTCAGACTCAGAGTGAAAACGCTGATTTGAACTTCAAAGTCTCTATTTTTTAGCTGTTCATTTAATTTTTCTTTTTGCTCATATAGTAGGTTAAAAATATGTCTCAATCAAACATGATATAATGATTTCTCTTATGAATCACTATAAAACATTTTGTGGAATACCCTTATAGTTATACTCAAACACAAAGGAGCTGGTAGTATCAGTCTTTATTTTTGAAATCATCGTTAAGACTTCGGTAGGGTCAGATTTGTAAATGGGCTCAGTCTTATACTATTTAAAACCAATATTATTTGAATGGAACAATTGTTCCGAATATATCCATATTAAAATTAGATAATAAAATTAATTTCAGTTTTAAGCAAAATGAGTCACCTGACCTGTGCCTTTGAGTTGAACTCAATCCCAAAGTAATCTCAATGTTCAAAGTAGAACAACAACTGTTTCTCTTCTGCCAACAGACATGACAGAGACCACGACAGAGGCCACTACAGAAACCACTAAAGCTACAATAACAACAACTACAGAAGCAACAACAGCAGTTGAGGACACAACAACTATTGTTACAGAAGAAGCAACCACTACTGAGGAGACAACAGTGACGGTATGAATATTTTAAATTGCTAATATACTCAGTTTAGTGCCAGTGTTTCCTACTATTTCATATTCAAAACTTAGTTGAAAGTTTTCTGTCCTAGTAACATTAGCAATAAGCAATTAATTTGATGGAAAGAGAAACTTTGAATTAATATTTGATTTTGTCATAGAAAAAATATGTCTTTTAATTGAAGAATGGTAAAGGTAAGACTGGAATGGAACCAGGAAACTTCTTATCCTATATTAATTCTACACTTGACCTATGTCAACCCCCTGGGAGACTTTTAATCCTACCTTTAAATGCTATACTTGACCTTTTTCAACCTTCCTTGAGTTAACTTAATCTGTCTCTATATCCTTTAACAAAGTCAAATCTATACTAATTCTATTTTGTCTATAAAACAAAGTCAAATGCTATACTAGTTCTATACTTGAACAAAAGTATGTATTTAGTATAGCATTAAATGAGATAACACATGTACTCTATTAAATTCTATACTAAACAATATAGAATTAGTACAGTTACACAGTATAAGTATACGGATAGAAATGATTTTTGTTTGGGAAAATTCAACTCTCTAGTTTCTATATATTTGATAATTATACATGTTCATTTTGCATGATATTTGAAATCCCATTGGCCCAACAGGGATGTGGTGCTGTGTCCTTGGGCAATACACTTCATCCACATTGCTTACTAGGAAACCATTCCAATTGTTGACTGGGATGCTAAAGCCGAAACTAAACCAAACAAAAGCATGACAATTGTAAATTTGGGTGAGCATTGTGGCTCCAGTCCTTCTGTAATAGAAAATAATCTTGCCATTTCAGAAAAAAGTTAAAAAACCTAGAGCTATCAAAAGAAGGTTGGACACTAGTTCTGAGAGTGAAGCTGCAACATTCGAACGTGCAAGTTCAGTAAGTTTTTTATTAGTTTATGAGCATGAATGGGAAGGGGGAACAAGAGTTGATAAGCAACAGTCCAGGCTACAGTCACATACAAAAATGGTAAATAATTTTTCAGTCATGTTGGGACGGAGCCACCTCTTCCTGGGTATTACCAGTACTTTTGGGGAGTAAATGTCTCTCGCTCAAGGAAACAACACGGCGACCTGAGTAAGGATTGAACCCCAAACCTCTCGCTCTTGAGTCAGAGGCCCTTACCATTAGGCCACTGTGCTCCCCTGAGGAGTAAAGTGTCTTCCTCAGGGACACAAGGCAGAGGTATGTTACTTGAATCAAACTTAGTTAAATCTGAACAACAAGAAGAAAAAGATATGTGTGTATCTTTTACGGCTTTCATACACCAAGTGATTGAAAAAGTTACCAATTATCGAAAATATTGTTTCACTCCTGACGTTATTAAGCAATATCAAAATGGATAGTGTTTCATTAAAAAAGTTCTCTAACAAACTTTTTTATATTGACAATATGCTTATTTTACACACAAAAACCATTGAAAAATTAAGATTTTTTCCTAAAACTTAGAAAATTACAGTTTTAAATCCATTGTTGTTACAATTAAGGAGTTTATTAAAGGATTTTTTAGGTAAATGCATCCTTATTTTTCCAATATTACAGAATATTACTGCTGACTGATGACGGATAATGAATTTCTATGTATACAACAATATATTAAAAAAACTGATGATGTCGAAACTTGGCATGCAGCTTATGTGACTCAAGCTCTACAAAGTATATATAAATGATGACCCTGAATTGACCTTGACCTATTTTACAGCAAGGTCAAATTAGGTCACCTATACATTTGAATGGGGAAAACTGTTACAAAGTAATTTATTCATGGCTGACAATCAGTTGAATGCATAAACGGTGGGTAAGCAAAGACATCTGCACGCTGCACTTCTGGTCTCGCAAAGAGGGTCCAAAAAAAATAAACAAACCAGGAACGCTTGCGTTTGAAAGTCGTTAATTTGAACCAAAATGAATGTTTCTTTAAAACATAAGAATGCTATTTTGTCTGTTTTATATCGGTTTCCTTGCACACCAAAGGATATGGAAAGGCATTTCCTCGTTGTTGTGATTTTTGTTCCCTCCCACGAAACACCTGTTGAGATAGGATTGCACATGAGGAAAATAAGGGGTAAACACCACAATATTTTGCTAGTTCGGACAGTTATTGCCTTGTGGGCTGCAAACAAGACACAGACCTCCCGTATTTTATACATAATCAGCGTGGTACCCTGATGGACCCTGATGTCTGATGTCATGGAATGAAAGCTAACCCTACTGTGTCCAAGTATGAATGCTTTCTGATAAGTAGTTGCAAAGATAAAGACTTCTAAAAACCTTTAAAATAGAAATACTACTTTTTGGAGATGTACTAGATTTTGACCTCTAGCCCCATCTTCCAGTATAGACCCAGGGGTCCGATGTCATGGAATGGAAGCTAACCCTACTGGGTACCTATGGTCCAAGTATGAATGCTTTCTGATAAGTGGTTACCAAGAAAACTTTGACTCAAAAATCCTAGTTTTTGGAGATGTACTAGATTTTGACCTCTAGCCCCACCCCCCAGCATGGACCCTGGGATCTGATGTCGTGGAATGAAAGCCAACTCTATAGGGTACCTATGGTCCATGTTTGAATGCTTTCTGACAAGTGGTTGTCAAGATATACTTCTAGAAAACTTTAACAAAGTGTGTTGGGAGCGGCAATGCGTACCACTGTGGTGACTACAACAGCTCCTCTGCACTTTGTGCAGTCAAACTAAAAATATAGGCGTGGTGGCCATCTTGGTCATGTGACCAGCATCATGTCATCAGATTTTCATTTCCTTGTACCTGAAAGCTTTCATACAAAATTTGGTTCAGATCAACACAGTAGTTTCTGAGAAAATCCAGTTTGAATTTTTGTATGTACACGACCTTGGGCCAAGGTCAAGAAATGACCTTGACCTTCAATACTCACATATCTTCATATATTCAATAAGAAGTCTGCTCCTACTAACTTTCATGTCACTGGCTGCAATAGTTTCTGAAAAATCCACTGTTTTCACTTTTCCTATAGAAAAGCCTAAGTTACCAAATTTGACCTTGCCGTAAAATAGGTCAAGGTCACTCCAGGGTCACAATTTGAACAAACTATGATGGGCTGGAGTCCCCAATGCTACATACCAAGTTTCCTGGAAATCGGCCTGCCTGTTCCGGTGAAGATTCTTGACGGGTTTTTACCATATATGGGCATGGTGGCCATCTTGGTCATGTGACCAGCATTATGTCATCAGATTTGGCTCAGATCAACACAGTAGTTTCTGAGAAAATCCAGTTTGAATTTTTGTATGTACATGACCTTGGGCCAAGGTCAAGAAATGACCTTGACCTTCAATACTCACATATATCTTCATATATTCAATTAGATGTCTGCTCCTACTAACTTTCAGGTCACTGGCAGCAGTAGTTTCTGAAAAATCCACTGTTTTCACTTTTCCTATAGAAAAGCCTAAGTTACCAAATTTGACCTTGCCGTAAAATAGGTCAAGGTCACTCCAGGGTCATCATTTGAACAAACTATGATGGGCTGGAGTCCCCGATGCTACATACCAAGTTTCGTGAAAATCGGCCTGCCGGTTCTGGAGAAGATTTTTGAAGGGTTTTTACCATATATGGGCGTGGCGGCCATCTTGGTCATGTGACCCAGATGCCGCGAACAAACTTTCGTTCCCCCTACCCAAGGAGACTCCACATAAAATTTGGCTTTGATTGGCCAAGCGGTTTTGGAGAAGAAGATCTTTGAGCATTGTGGACGACGCCGGACGGCCGGACGCAGGACCATGAGTATCCTATAAGCTCACCTATGAGCCTTCGGCTCAGGTGAGCTAATAATTTGTCCAAGTCACATCACCAAGATGGCCACCAGACCCATATATGGTAAAACCTTAATCTTTTCCTACAGATCTAATAGTCCTATGATCATGACAGTTGGCATGGAGCATTATGAACTCAAGCTTTACCCCGTTTATATAAATGATGTCCTTGAGTTGACCTTGAAATATTTTACTTCAATGTCAAATTTGGCAAAACTTATTTTAGTACTTATAGTAGGCCCTGAGATCAAATGAGCTTTAACAGGACCATTGGTCCTCTGTTTTTTTTTTTTTTTGGGGGGGGGGGGGGGGGGGGTGCACTGATAGATAACTGACTCAGTGTCATGACATGAACTCGGCTGTTTACATATGAGTAAAGCAGAAGTTTATTGATATATGCCAATGCATGAGAAAACCTACTTTGTGCATGTAGGAAAACAAAGGATAAGTTAGGCATTTGTTTTCCTGCATGCAAAAAGCAGGTTTTCTCATGCAGTGGCATATATATATAAGTGAGTTGGGTGGCTCAGTGGTAGAGCATCAGACTCTGGTTGGGGGTTGGATACCCATCTCTGCTGTGTTGTGTCCTTGAGCTAAACACTTTACTCTCCGAAAGTACTGGTAATACCCAGGAAGCAGTGGCTCGGTCCTGTCATGACTGTAAAATTGTTGATTGGGATGTTACACCTCAACGCAAACTAACAGATAAGCTAGGAAGTAACTGGGTGCAGTTGATACATCTTTGTTTTCTCTACAAAGAATATGATAGTTCGAATTCCTAAATCTGAAATTTCAAGCTGTAACTTGAACAGCCTGGTTTGAATTGAACCTTGTTGGAGACCCTTAAGACTTATTCTTTTACAACACGGCTCATATGAGCTGGTACCAGATTTTGTTTACGTAAAATTTTACTGTTTACTTTACAGAGCCAAGTATTAGAAATACTGACCACTAACGCTAAATACAAGAAGGGACTCGTGGCAGCATTCAAGCTGCTATTTCGTCAAGACGAATATGAAGGCCACAGCCTATCGGGGAGGAAAAATAAAAATGGGGGTCAGAGGCCAGCGCTAGCTGACCAAAGAAAATGGTCTTTTCTAGAAGGTAAAGTAGTTAGTTTAAAGATAATTATTGCTGTCTAAAGTTTTGAATAGAATCTGTTCAGTAACATATATGTGCCTGCCATATGGGGTCCTGGCAAATGAAGGCTATGCCGGGCACTGCACAAGTTTTAAAGTAACCAAAGTAATCACACATCTCAATTTTGAAAGAAGAGCCATCCAGCTTGGCCAGATACCTGCTTTTTCATCTGAATAATTATATGAAAGCCAAAGGAGTGCTTGAATAAAATAACGCAGCCCATCCCAAGCACCAAGAGGAAGAAAATCCTCCGAACAGAAACCACATGATAATTGCAAGTAAACAATAGCAAAAACAAATAGCTCTTTCTCTTGCCCAACTGAAGTAATTGATCCCTACAGCTTACATATATAAAAAAACAAACAAACAATAGAATATGAAATTCCTGTGAAACACCTACTCCAAACAACATAAAGTAGGAATCACATCAAAATCACCTATAGAAAGGGAGCAGCAGAATTTGCTAAGCTCCATGGATCAGTAGATAACCTGGAATATTACAGTAAATTTTATTATCATTTCAAGATTTTTTAGCTCACCTGAGCCGAAGGCTCACAGGTGAGCTTATAGTATAGGCAGGCATCCGTCGTCCGTCCTTCGTCCGTCCGTCAATATTTTCAAACGACATCTCCTGAAACTACAAGGCCCATTGTTACCAAATTTCATATATAGCATCTATAGGCAGGGGGAACCAATAATACTGTTTTTTATCCAAATCGCTTCAGAACTTTGGTTGCTATGGCAACTTAAAGTTTCCATTGACTTATATGGGAAAAATTGAAAATTTGCATTTATTGCTATGTCACTGCAGATATTTTGACAAAACTTTTACAAAAATGTTCCTTGAGTATTCCTCTATCAACCACATGAACTGAATGTAAATTTCACAATTTGGCTGGTTGCCATGGCAACCGAATGGTTAAAAAATAGAAAAAATATTAAAAAATCATCTCCTCAGAAACTATGCGACCAATAAAGCTCAAACTTCACAGAAAAGATCTTAGTACTAGCTTCTATAAAAGTACTGTTTTTCTTGGCAATTGCTCTAGCAGTTTGGTTGCTATGGGAACTGAAAATTGTCATTGACTTATAATGGCAAAATGGAAAATTTGCATTTATTGCTATGTCACTGCAGATATTTTGACAAAACTTTTACAGAAATGTTCCTTGAGTAGTCCTCTATCAACCACATGAACTTTATGTAAATTGCCCAATTTGGCTGGTTGCCATGGCAACCGAATGGTTAAAAAATAGAAAAAATAATCAAAAATCATCTCCTCAGAAACTATGCAACCAATAAAGCTTAAACTTCACAGAAATGATCTTAGTACTAGTTTCTATAAAAGAACTGTTTTTCTTGGCAATTGCTCTAGCAGTTTGGTTGCTTTGGGAACTGAAAGTTGCCATTGACATCTAATGGCAAAATGGAAAATTTGCATTTATTGCTAAGTCACTGTGGATATTTTGACAAAACTTTCATAGAAATGTACCTTGAGTAGTTTTTAACCAGCCATGTTAAATTTATGTAAATTGCGCAATTTGGCTGGTTGCTATTGCAACCGAATGGTTAAAAATAGAAAAATATTAAAAAATCATCTTCGCAGACACTGTGTGGCCCAATAAAGCTCAAACTTTACAGAAAGAACCTTAGTACTAGCCTTTATAGAATTATTGTTTTTCATGGCAATTGCTCCGGCAGTTTGGTTGCTATGGCAACTAAGAGTTTCCATTGACTTATAATGAGGAAAATGGAAATTTGCAATTTTTGCTGTCTAACTAACTGCAGTTATTTAAATTTTTTTCTACAGAAATGTTTCTTGAGTAGTCCTCTATGAGTCATATGAATTTTCTCCAAATCGCTGAATTTGATTGGTTGCCATGGCAAAATATAGTGTAAATTTTGAAAAAAAAAAATTCTTCTGCTCAGAAGCCATATAGGGGATGAAGCTGATATTGTGCAAACTTGTTGATGACAGTAGTTTCTACATAAATTTTATTCTTTTTCTTCCAATCCCATAAGAACTTTGGTTGCTATGGCGACTTATAGTTTCCATTGACTCATAATGGGAAAAGTGAAGCCATGAGGGGGATGAAGCTGATACATAGCATACATATTAATAATTTTAACCTCTACCTAAAGTATGTTTTATATTATCATTGCCCATGTGAATTTGTTGCTACGGCAACTTAAAGTTTCCATAGACTTATAATGAGGAAAGTGGACGTTTGCTATTTATTTCTGTGTTACTGCAGATATTTTGACAAAACTTCACAGAAATGTTCCTGGAGTAGTCCTCTACCAGCCATATGAATTTTTCCCAATTACCCGATTTTGATTGGTTGCCATTGCAGCTGAAAGGCCAAATTTTCACTTTTTTTTTTGCCAAAGATCTTCTGAGAAGCCATTAATGGGGGATAAAGCTTATTTCTTTTGCATAAATGTTTGTGATATTATCCTCTACATAAATGGTGTTTTTTATTGCTGTTGTGCATGGTGTTTTGTTGCTGTAACCTCAATGCCTCAGTGCTCAGGTGAGCGATATAGGGCCATTGGCCCTCTGGTTTTTATTTTGCTTTAGGCCCTAGGGTCACAGTAAACTGGGCTGAGGTCATCTTCGGGATGGTCAGTTACTTAAGTGGGCAAACCTCGCGGAGGTAGTGTCCATTCTTTTGAAACTTCCTCTTTTTGAATCAGCAGAAAAGGGAACAAATCATCTACAAAAGAATGTGTCATATTTTCATGAGCTACATGTAACTCATTCTACTACATTGTTTTATACAGAGAAATTATTCTGTCCTTATTTCAGATTGTGTTGCAGTGCACTACAGCGTGCCAAGAGATTCCATACGCACGACGATCAGGGACTTTTTAAAGCCATCTAGAGCATTGTGTTATAAAAAGACATCTTTATAAAATCTTAATAAAAAGACAGATAAAATTTAAAGACATCTTAAATTTAAAACCTCTGACGATCTTCTCTGGCTATAGCCTTGTTTGTGTCGGAAATTTGGAAGACAAGTTTTGTGGGTAATAGGCTCATGTTGAGATCTGAAATTATTGTGAAGTTTTCTGATCAGATAGTAATTACAAATCCTCTTCTTTTTTTAAACCAAAGCGATACCTCTGGTGTCTTTACAGTCTGACCTGGTCGGAAAACCTGCCTTTTTCAGCTGGCCTTTTTGCATATGCAAAAACAAAGGTGCAGATCAGCAGTACAGGAACAGCTGATCAGCACCTTTGTTTTAGCTACAGAGATATAGTACAGTACTTCTGCCTTCTAAATCCATAGTTTCAAGACTCTCGTCATTGTCTGTCACCGTCCAAGGTTTAATTAGCTCAGTTGGTAGAGTGTCAGTCTCTTGATCTCAAAGTTATGGGATCAAATCTTATGAGGGACGCGGTGTTGTGTCCTTGAGCAAGACACTTCATCCCCATTGCTAAGTACTGGTTGAACCCAGGAAACCATCCCAACATGACTGGAAAATCGTTGACAGGGAAGTTAAGCCTCAAGCCAAACACAGATTTTCTTTGACTATATGCATGGAATACTCCTTATTGCTAATCTTTCATGAGGTGCTCAGACTAATATTCAAGATAATTACTTTGAAGCCATCTTCAGGAATGGTTTTGTTGTTGGATTTCTTGCTAAACATCCACTAAACAGCTGGGGTCATGTCGAGATGGTAAGTTATCTTAACTACACATTCTTATGCAGGCTTAATCTAATGGCGTACCAATATACTGCTTTTTCTTTCAACGTGCAAACTACGAACCTGCTAGCAAGTTACCAACTGCAATGATTTTCCATGGTTCAGTATTGAGAAAGCCAATTGGGTAAGATAAGGAAGTCATTGATGATCCCTATCAACTCATCATGATAAACCTATATTAGGCTGCTGTCAAATTAGCCGTATCAGAAAAAAAACTTTCTTCAGGGTTTCCGACCAGGTCTGCCACAAACTGGTCTGCTCAGCCTCACATTATATTATCACCCTTGTCTTCTCTAGGAAGAAAAGTAATTTATGATTCAGCCATCTCGATTTAACCTGCCGTTAAATCCATGGAAATCTGCCGTAGATGCCACGGAAAATTGTCATTAAATCCATGGAAACCTGCCATAAAATCCATGGAAACCTGCCGTAGATTTTACGGAAGCCTGCCGTAGAAACCACGACAACATGCTGTTGATTCCACGGATACTGCACACCATGGAAATTATCTATAGAGAACTTCCGTAGAAACTTTCTACGGCTCTTTCCCATGGATAAATGCCTTGGATTCTACGGCTAACATCCATTGATTTCGCGAAAAAATTCCACGGCATATCAACAACTTCCATAGAACTTTTTATTTCTTGATTTTCCGTTACCGGCCATGGATACCTTAAAAATGCCGTCCGAATACTCCGTGGATTTTAATCGTGGATTTCAGCCATTTTCCATGGCAAATTTACAGAAGGGCATCATCGGTTGTCAAATTCCCAATCGATTAAAATCGGATTTAAATATTTGCTTTGAAAAATACAAAACTAGTGTAAAGAGAGATTGGAAATAACATGAATTATTGATGAAACATACTTGTAGATTGTTTCCAAGCATAATTCCTCAGACCAGCTCAGATTTCACAAAGCCTGTTCATTTACTTTTTTTCAAAATTGTTAAGTTCTGAAAATAAAGCATACAGAATGGACTGTATTAAAACCCATTGAACAATCGATAGCTAGTTAGTTAGGTTTTCCGATTATAAACCGATGATCGATTGTGATTTTAAACCGATTGCCCATCACTACTTCCAGATGAGACTAAACCAAGGTCCCATCTCTGTATGACCAATGTATTTGTGGCATGTTAAATTCGAGTTCACTCACTCACTCTTTGATTATCAATAAATGTGGGTAAATGTAAGTTGAAACTGGTACCAAAAAGGCGGATGACAAAATTTACGTCTGCAAAACTTAAAAAAAAATGTTAAGTGCCAGCTGTATCATATTGAGAATTTAAAAACTAGAGGGCAAACAGTCTAGATCCAGATGAGGTGGCTCATTATGAGCCACCTCATCTGGATCTGTGCTGTTTGCAATTTCAACTTCTTTTTTTTTGATGCTCTGAGACTTAGAAAAAAAGCCTCTTCTCTTAGTCAGCCAAACAAAGCAAGTCTTAAATATTTGTTTAAGAATTGTTTGCTGAAATAATATAACCTTGTCAGAGCAGTCTGTTTCAATATTTTCATTTAAGATTACTGAACTGCTTCAAAAATAAAATGTTTGATGAGATTAAAGCTTTAGGTCAATTGGTTGTGAAGTTATCTACCATAACATACAGAAGTACACATATTTTTTTTCGGCTTTAGCCATATAACCTTACTATTGACCTACATTTTAAGTATTTCATTGGCCAATATAATTACATCCGGAATTTTGATGTAAGTACTTATTTTTCGCTTTTTTTCTACTTTCAGTTTCATTTGACCGTTGGCCTATAAACTGTGTAGTGATGAATCTCCAAATAGCTTTTTGCCAAAAAAAATTTTGCCTGTTATGTCGCTCATGTAAAATATGAAACCAACAAAATAACTTGGCACAGAAATCGAAGACGAAATTAAGTGATTGTTGCTGGCTTAGTTGTTGATGTATTGGAACTGCGACACTTTGAAGTTTATATGTGGGGCGGTCAGCCATCCAATCCTCATCGTTATGTGCAACAGAGTCAGACCTCAATCAAAATTCAACAACATTTCCGAATTCGAAACCCCAACACCAACAACAAAGATGCATATCAACATGCACATTCGTACAATCTGATCAGCACATTAAATATCTTACATGTACCTGACTCATACATATTACACACACTTTTATTTAATTTAAGCCGATTATCTTTTTTTTAAAAAATATGAGTGCATTTCTAAGTTTTTGTGTCTCAGATTTAGGTGCTGTTCATGTTGTCTACTTCGTGTTTAGAAGTCTTGGGTTTGAATCCAGGTGTAGTCATAGCAGACTGATGGAGACTTCAAATTGTTGCTCCAAGCTGTTGTTCTGCTAAAAAGCTTAGGCCTAGTGTTAGTATGACTGTTGTTAGGTCAAGGGCTTGACATTGAAGTGAGGCACTTAAGCTAGCTTTATAAGAGGGAGCATTATGGTTTACCATCACATCCACATGTACCATCATGACATGAATGAAAAACAGTTGAATATGATGTTAAACAGTTAAACAAACCGTATGCCCCCCTGCTCTCTCCATGCCTGCTTCCGCCCCCCCCCCCCCCCGCCCCCCCCCCCACACACACACACACACACACACCACAAGTGCACACAACACACATACATGAGTATTAAATAAATTTCGTGTCTTCCTAGTTTTAACAACTTAGGGTGTTTGTTTTCTTCAGTCTTAACTTCAAAGGCTAAATGAAAATCAGGATTTAATATTGCAAATTAAAATGGTAGCTGTGACATCATGTATTAAGTATGAAAAGTTGACATTAATAGTGTTAATCGTATAATCTTAATACCAGCAAAAATCACTGACATATATTTTCAAGATGGAGTTTTGCTTCAATTCACTCTGAATCAAGGCAGTAGGAAGCAGACAGAAACTTTGCATTAGTCCTTGGCCCAGTTGTTCAAAGCAAGCTGTTGGGCTTAACATAAATCATGTGCAAATACTTCTTCCTGAACAAAATGGGAGAAGCTTTTGCAATGCAAAACAATGCTTTTTTTTCCTGTAAAAAGATTATGATACTTTGCAAAAAACACATTTGAAAATAAATGTATGTGAAATCTCCTTATTAATTAATGACATGGTAAAGTTTGAAGAACTAAGCCTTTGAAATTCTTCTGCATTGAGCAATTCTTCAGATGACTTGGTTGTTGGTTGGTCCAAATATCAATACTACATGTAAGGGTTTGTGAGCTGAACTGAAAGGAGGGAGCATTATGGCTGACTATCATAAATGAGTGTGATGGATAGCAATAAGTCTCCAGACTGATATAGTTTATCTTGTAACTCAAGTTTCATCAATACTTGGAATATTGGGATACATGTACTTTAAACATGTATGACAGCATCTTGACCTGCTACTAGGTTAAAAAAGATAACCTGCAGTTTATTCAAATCTTGATGTTTAAACAATTAATGAAATTATTAAGTTGTAAAAGTTAATTTGCTCTTCAGTAGTGTGTAAAAATTAACATTTTAGGAGAATGGCAAACAGTCTAGACCCAGATCAGACTGCTCCTCATGAGGAGCAGTCTGATCTGGGTCTACACTGTTTGCCCAGGAAACTTATGCCCAAATAGTTTGTGCTTTTACTATATTTACAGCATCTCCACGCATGTTGATCAATGATGCACGACTATCGTTTTAAGGTGGATCCATAAGCCTCCAGTGATAATATTAAATTTGAGCCGCAACATGACAAAACCAACAAAGTAGTATGTGCCTCTAGTGAAGACTCAGATCAGCCTGGGCATCTGTCCAGTCTGATCAGAGTCTTGGCTGTATGCATGGAGCTAGCTTAGATCCTTAGCTTCTCTTTAAGTGCATATAGAAGACTCTGATCAGACTGGGCAGTTGCCCAGGCTGATCTGAGTTATCGCTGGGTGGACATGCCTGTTTGTTGGTTTTGTCGTGTCGCAGCTCAAAATTTTGATGAATACCCATCACCAACTCATTGATGATTTAAATCACTGCATTTCATTGATCGGCTTACATTAACTTGTTGAAATGGATTAGATCGCGTCTGTAATCATTGAGGCATGAAAAATATATCAAGGATCGTATTTCTTTATTTTGTCACATAAGATGGTCTTTGTTTTAATGGTGACATCAGCTACAGATTTATGTTAGCTTTTTTGTTTTATAAATTTGAAATTTTGACATGCTTTAATATTATAAATTTGTGGTTTCTACTAGATACATTAAACTACAAAAGTGACAATTTGAATTACGAAAGGATGTATTAATATTAAAAATCAGTGCAATTTTGATTGCGGGAATAGTTATATTTTCTGTTTAGTGATAATTCTTGATTGGATTTATTTTCTGGTTAGTGCAATTCCGATTGCACTTTGAAAAATTGGTATGTTCATTATTACTATTATTACTATTATTATTATTACCATGATACCATAAAAATCCTAAAATTGGGACACAATCATAAAATAGATACTTTAACTGTCATGATCAAAAAGACGCATTTGAATGAGTCCAAAAGATACAGATGAAATGGCAAACAATGAAGACCCGGATCAGACTGTGTTCCAAATGATTCATGTCAGCTTTCCATGGTTAAATTGGACCATTGTCGTATCATATAATGTATTATAAATAGTTCAGCAACTTAGCATGGACCTGTGTCTTTATATTTTTCATCAATAAGAAGGTTACGTGTGCATGTACATATCAGATTAAAACCAATCAAACATTTTCGGCCCTTTAATACAGGACTGGCTATATTGAAAAATGTTGTTAGCAGCTTAGTGTATTCTTAACCCTTAATGCGCCAAAAAGCAGATGACAAAATTTGCGTCTGCAGAATTTCAAAAAATGTCTCGTCCAAGCGATATCATACTGAGAATTCGAACACTAAAGGGCAAGCAATGTAGATTCAGATGAGGTGGCTCATTATGAGCCACCTCATCTGGATCTACACTGTTTACCAATTCAACAATTTTAATTTTTGGTGCTTTAAGGGTTAAATTGTATTAGGCGGGCAGAGTTATAGTTTGTCTGTGAGGAATTAATTATTACCATAGTAATCCTATTGAATGTCCGGGGGGCATTGCATTTGATGAAAGGGAGGTGTTATTTAGAGCCTAAGTTGTAGTACATCTAATATAAACAGTATTAAGATGAAATGGGTATACTTGCGGGGGAAGCAACTCTTTTTTTTGCCTCCCTTTTGAAGTAGGGGTTACTCTTTAAAGAAAGAATTTGCTCCTAAATTCTTTCCTTTAAAAGTAGACCCCAGATCAAGGAGAAGCAAACAAGAATTCATGAAAATATAACACTATTTTCAGAAAATAAGCAGGGGGTGTTTATTTGAATAGGGGTGTTTATTAGGATTAATATGGTACTTGGTTTTAAAGAATACTAACATCAACTGATACTGAAAATGCCAGAAACATAAATGGAATTACTGACATCACCAAAATCTTGAAAAATTCTGTCAAGGCCCCCAATCAGAAGTGCAAATAATTTTGCATGTGACAAATATTTTTGATAAAATACATGTATATCACAATTCAGTTTCTTTTAAATATTTCACTGTTACTCAAACATAAAATTGCATCCATATATTACAGTAGAACTTCATTGGCTCGAACAGGCCTGGGACCATTAAAATTAGTTCCAGCCAAAGGTAGTTCTAGCCATCCAGGGTTAGTTTCTATATAAAGGGACCTTTAGGGACCAAGGAAAGAGTTCTTAGTTTAGCCTGGCAGGGTTAACGAGCCATCAGGGTTCAAGCCATTTGAAGTTCTTCTGTAATAGAAAACAAGAACTTCATTGCTACGGTATTTTGTGGCCATGGCTATGGTATCTTGCAAGAAAATAGTACAATCAAATACACTGAGCCACATGTCACACTTTCTAGGGTAGCCAGGAACACACCAGATTGCATACTAGACTACCAATCCAGGGGCCACAGGTCCCCGCTCCTGGAGTCTTTCTGATGTCATACTTTAAACCAAGGTCCCATCAACTTGCCCTTTGTTGGTGGTGGGACGTTAAACACCAGTTCACTTACTCACTTTCACATCTTTAGGGGTTACCATTGTATAGGTAAAAAAACAATATATTGTCTTATGAATACCATCACAGGGTATAATCAATTCCGCTAATTTTCAATTCCTGCAGAGACTGTACATCATATTTGGCTTCCGCTGAGACTGTCCACAAACTCTTGCTTCCTGCCGAGACTTCTGTACATGATAAATGGCTTCCTGCCCAGACTGTCCGCATGATTCTACTTCCTGCCGAGACTCTCGGCAGGAAGCAGAATCACATGGATAGTCTTGGCAGGAAGCCATTTTTCGAGGACAGTAGTCCCAGCAGGAAGCAAGAGTTCGCGGACAGTCTCGGCGGAAGCCAAATATGACGGACAGTCTCTGCAGGAAGCGAAAATTAGCGGAATCGATTATACCCTGTGGTCTTGGCAGAAGCCAAATATGATGTACAGTCTCTGCAGGAAGCAAAAATTAGCGGAATCGATTTTACCATGTGCTTTTGTATACAAAAAACTACACAACAAAATATATTGTCTTATGAATACCATGTTTTATTGTGAATGTGTGCTTTAATACCATCAGTAAGTACAACTATAATTCAATAAAATAGATGAAAGAAAAACATGGCAAGAAAATTTCACTTTGAACAGAAAAAACGAAAGAGCAACAAAGGCGGCATTGTATATTTTCTGATGGTGGGATTCATATGAAAATATAATTGTAAATTACAAACAAACACAGACAACTGTCAGACTTAACAGGACAGTTGTTGTGACCTAATTTTGACCCACAATATTAGACCATAAGCAAACAGTGCAGGCCCAGATCAGACTGCTCCTAAGGAGCAGTCTGATCAGGGCCTGCTCTGTTTGTCATCCGGCCAGCAAATTTTGGATACATTGCTGGATTGTAGACCAAGTTGTTCAAAGTTCAGTTAAATATGGTAATAGGTTAATGTATCACAATGTTTAAAATATTTTCCATCTGCACAGTAGTTTGTGACCTATGTTTGGTATGGTATATCATTAATAGATAGTAATCACTCAATTATGGGTGGCCCCTGGGCCCTCTGGGTACAGACTGAGACAGACTACCTTGTTTTATTTTCATTTATTTAAGATGATTGTATGATTTAGCATTTTAAAGCTCTTGTCATGTGATTTCAGTCATCTTGAGCCAGTGAAAATTGAGTGAACTGTGTTTCTGAATAAGGGTTCGAGGTTATAAAAACTTGAGAATAATCTCAAACTCAAAATAAAGCCCACTTATTGGCTGCTTCAGAGCATGCTCGGAAGGGGCCAATCAGTGTGCTTTATTTTGAGTTTGAGACTTTACTCAAGTTTTATAATCTCTGGGCAAGGGAGCACCTGAGGCCCCTCATGTCAGTAAGGATGCCCAAAATATTTACATCTTCAAGTCTTGATATTAGGGCCTTACAAGTCAAATACTTGCCCAGCAGACAGCAAGCACTAGTTTTCAAAAATAAAGTGTTAACCCTTAAAGGGCGAAAAATTAAAACAGTTAAATTTGCAAACAGTGTAGATCCAGGTGAGGTGGCTCATCATCTACACTGTTTGCCCTCTAGTCTTTGAATTCTCAATTTGAAATGTCTCGGACTAGGCATTTTTTTTTATTTTTGCAGACGTAAATTTTGTCGTCTGCTTTTTGGCACATTATGGGTTAATTAAATTTTTGTTTCATTTTGTTGGTCTAGTAAAGCAGAAAAATTCACTTGCCCAATCGAAATTTTGACATGTCCCGAGCAGCTAGACAATGTATTACTTTGGCCCTGTAGTCTTTAACCCTTAAAGCGCCAAAAATTAAAATTGTTGAATTGGCAAACAGTGTAGATCCAGATGAGGTGACTCATAAAGAGCCACCTCATCTGAATCTACACTGTTTGCCCTCTAGTGTTCTAATTCTCAATATGATATTGCTTGGACGAAACATTTTTTTAAATTCAGCAGACATAAATTTTGTCATCTGCTTTTTTGCGCATTAAGGGTTAATCTAATTCTATGATACAGAAATTGGACGACTGTGATATTATTGCGGGATATGTGATTTTGAACATCATTCTTTTATATAACATTTTATCTTTTTGATCTACATTATATATTTTACACCCATACAAAGTATCACAGTTAATGTGCAATATGCCATTTTATGATTCGATAGTGAGCATTTACGGTAATTACTCTTAAAACTCAGACACATAAGCCAGTTACTGTAATTTACAATACTTAAAAATGTTTAAAGATATTCACTATCCAGAAATGTGCCAAGATTACGTTTATGGATAAGCGAACCTTGTACACCCTGAACAGACTGCTCCTAGGGGGTAGCAGTCTGATCTGGGTCTGTGCTGTTTCTTAGGCATGTTTATTACAGTATTTATGGCCAATATTATTACGGTAACGTTTATTACGCTCAGGTGTGGTTGTCATTAAGCAATATCCTTTCAGCGTGAGCTGTGAGCTTTCGCTAAATATTGTGATAAATTATTCCGCTTCAAACCAAAAAGCGCTTTAAATTCAAATTACTCATCAAGTTTGAATGATGGCATGAATTTTTAAGAGGGAAAGAATGAAAGTATTCAAGGACTTCGTAAGATGCTCAATATTAATGTTTCTTTTTCTTTGAGCTCTACGCTTGAGGGATCTAAACTGTGCAAGTCAGTTTTTGTAAACAGAACAGAACTTTCCCTTGTCTATGTATAGGTAGAATGAGATAGTAAACATATACAGAGCGTAGCGTAGATAAGAGGTAGTGTTTGGTGATAATTAGGGATAATTTTTGTTAATTCTGCATAAAAACATATGTTGTGACCCCTCATCTGAACCGTCTCAATGAGACGGTTCAGATGAGGGGTCACAACATATAGTTTCAATGAGAAATAAAAATAATTATACCTCAATTATCATCAAATACCCCTCTTATCTAGAGCTCTCTGCATATAACATACTGAATGGAAAGCATTGGAATTCCACTGGTTATCTTGGCTGTTTACGTCCTTTTCAATAGTACTTCAGTCAATATCTGTCTGACATGGTTTTAACTAAGGCCTATATCAGAGCTTGTCCGCAGGACCAGTCAAAATTGGTCCGAGTTGGTCCTGCCAACTCGACTCGTGGTCTTCAGTATTCCCCTTTCACATAACGCAGAAAAATCAACTGGTTTTGAGGACCAGCTACATATAAACTCAACTGCATGGTTCAGCGCAAAATCCACTTGTCCGGGACCAATGGATTAGTGCTTATTCTGACCCTGATATCAGGAAAACCATTGGGAGAATGATTATGAATGGCTGTCTACAATGAACCAACATCGGTTAAGATGGAATCTCTCCTCCAGCTGGATTCAAATCTGTGACTCCATGATCTGATTAAAATGACATAAATGATAAACAGTGGAATTCCCTGAAACTATAAGCTGAAGAACTGTTTTCATACTTTGGGCAGAAACGGTAACGGGCACCCTGATTTGGGGACGACCCTCAAAAGAGTTACATGTAGTTCACTACAAATGAAGGGACCATAGTATTTCAGACAATTCTTTGATATTTTAAACCCAATTTTTCGTTATTTCCGATTTTATTCAAACTTACAATTTCTGAATATATTAAAATGTAAACATAAATTAGCTGTCACACTTCTGATGATGTTTAATAACGGGATGTTTTCACACAATAAAGATGACTATCTCACGATGTTGTGATGATAATTATGACAAGGTCGTATAAATTTGTGAACATATTAAATTGGCCCTGGCTAGATTGCTATCAAACCGTATTTGCCCTAAATATGTACCTCTGTGTATGGCATAAGCCTCAACTAATGTCTAACATAGCCATAATATCAAGAGCTTTGTCAGGAAGAAATGTGAACGACAGTAACAATAGTATCTAGCCGGAGAGAAATGCTAGAGAGAAATACAGTATTAATCCTAATAAATGCCCCTGTTCTAATAAAATTTAAATTTTATTGCCTCCTGCCTCTTTTCCGTATTAACTTGCATGAATTCCTGTTTGCTTCTCAATCTCTGGTTCAGGTAGCTCTTTGAAATGGGATCTACTCTTAAAGACAAGTTGAAGAGTTGAGCCTTACTATAAAGGGACAGTCAAACTAAAATAGAAGAGCTGCTTCTCTGAAAGTATTCCCATTTACCTGAATACTGTTACTAGAGTTATTTTGGCAGTGGCTGATTTACTATACTTTAGGCTCTAAATAATGTCCCCCCCCCCCCGCACCCACCTTCATAAAATGCAACACCCCAGGGGTATTTGATAGGAATAGGGTAAGTTGAATGGGTACTCCCTCAGGAGAAGCAACTTTGTCTTTTCATGTTTTTCCCCTTCCAAATCGGGCTCAGAACTTGAAGGAAAGAATTCACTCCCCTAGGAGCAGATTCATTCCTATAAGAGAGGACCCGTTAGGGAACGGTTTTCATGTCCTGACTGAAGCAAACAGGAAGTCACAAAAATGTCCCCTTTTGTAAAAATTGCCGAAAATCATTTATACACATATTGAACTTATTTAAATTGTGAAGATGGTTGAGTGGTCCAAATATGTAGCGTAAACTTACAATGGCATGAAAGTGATCATAAATCTAGATATGAGCCGCGACACGAGAAAACCAACAATGTGGTTGTGCGGCCAGCGCAGACTCAGATCAGCCTGGGCATCCGCCCAGACTGATCAGAATCTTCGCTGTCCGCATGGAGGTAGCTTAGACCCTCAGCTACCCTTTGAGCACTTAACAAAGAGTCTGCTCAAACTGGGCGGATGCCCAGGCTGATCTGAGTCTGCGCTGGGCGCACAACCACATTGTTGATTTTCTCGTGTCACGGCTCATATATTAGTACAGCCAAAAAAATGCTACAGCTGAGTAAGCTGGGGGCTTAAATCAAGATTTAACCATGCATCTAATATGGTAATCACTTTTCAGATATATATATATATGTAGATGATCTAGAACCCCTGGAATGATCATCTTTAAATTTTAATACGGTATTGATAGACTGACCTTCCATGTGACCTTATTTTGATATTTTTTCCCTACAGGATATTAATTGAAAAAAATGACACCAAGAAACATACATCTTTTTTTTCCAGCTCACTGAGAAATAAAGATCACTCATGTTGGCAGAGCTATTGTGATCACTATTTGAGCTGGGACTCGACAAAACCAGCGAAGTGGCATATGTGCCCAGTGAAGATACATAACAGCCAGGCCCTGAGGTTATAAAACTTTTTTCATGCTCCACTCAGCTGAGCATGAAATTTTTTCTCTGCTGATAAATATAAAAATGCCAACTAATGTTGGCATTCTCATATTCATAAGCAGGGAAAATTTCATGATCAGCTAAACTGAGCAAGAAAACAACTGAACTTATCAGTAATTTGCTATTTATTAGCTGGTAAAATTTCATGCTCAGCTGAGTTGAGCATGAAAAAAGTTTTATTACCTCGGGGCCTGGGCAACTGCCCAGTCTGATCAAAGTCTTTGTTGTGCCCTTAAATGGTAGCTAAGGTGGCATGTGCACTATGTAAAGACTCAAATCAGCCTGGGCACCCCCCCAGTCTGAACAGTCTTCACTGTGCACCTAAAGGGAAGCTGAGGTTCTAAGCTACCGCCATGCATATACATGCCTAGCTGTCCATGCTGACAGCTAAGACTGCTCAGACTGGATGGATGTCCACGCTGATCTGAATCTTCCCTGGATGCACATGCCACTTTGTTGGTTTTGTCATGTCGCAGCTCATTTTTTTGTCTCACTTGTCTCTCATCAGTTCATTATATTAAAACTTTTTTGTTTAAATAACATCTTCTCATGAATAGGAGCCCAGGCCCCGAGGTTATAAAACGTTTTTCATTCTCAACTCAGCTGAGCATGAAATTTTCTCTGCTTATGAATATGAAAATGCCAACTAATGTTGGCATTTTCATATTCATAAGCAGAGAAAATTTCATGCTCAGCTAAATTGAGCAAGAAAACAACTGAACTTATCAGTAATTTGCTGTTTATTAGCTGGTAAAATTTCATGCTCAGCTGAGTTGAGCATGAAAACAGTTTTATAACCTCGGGGCCTGGTAGCTCAGTAGATTTAGTGCTGGACTACTGATCTAGTGGTCCCAGGTTGGAGCCCCGCTGTAGGTGGGAACCTTTTCAATCTTACACGGGGTTTCATTGCATTATCACCCACGCATTGTTCTGGTATGCCGGGCCGCGTAGCACAGTCGGTAGGGCACCTGACTCATAAGTCAGAGGTCCTGGGTTCAAAACCCGGTCTGGCCACATACTTTCATTCCTCCTTCCACTGATTCAAGAAGGGCAGTTGTCAGTTACTGGCGAAAGTATGTGCACTTAGTACTGGTTAACCGCCTTAGAGGTCTAAGCCTGCCCAGGAATAGTGTGGTTAGGTTAACTGACTGTCCCGACATGACCATAGCTGTTTACCGTGGACGTTAAGCATCAAATCAATCAATCAATCAATCGATTGTCCTGGTATGACTGAAATACATTTAAAAAGGACGTAAAATAGTAAGTCATCCATCCATCTCATGAACAGCTGAATGGATTTTGACCAAACTTTTTATGAATAATTTTTGCATTAGTTGCTCTCAATTTTCCAAACTCCTGTGCGCTTGTAGGTCATAATGATGGCTGACAGTAAACCTCCAAACAACTTCATTTCAAGAATGGTTGGATAGATTTTGACCAAACTTGGCATCAGGCACCCTTTACAACAATGTCAATTAGGTTTTTTTAAAAAACAGAAGAAACAAAATCTGCTGCAGTGTGCAAGTAGGTCATTAGGGCTGACAAAGTGCAAATCTTTCAACTTCTGATGAGTGTCTGGATGGATTTTGATCCACCCAGTTTGATCAGAGTCTTCACTATCTGCATGGAGTTAGTTTAGACCCTTGAAGCACACAGCAAAGACTCTGTTCAGACTAGTTGGATATCCTAGGCTGATATGAGTCTTTGCTGGCAATGCTGGGTGCACATGCTGCTATGTTGGTTTTATTGTGTCCCAACATGTGAGCCACGACACAACAAAACCAACAATGTGGTCATGCGCCAAGCGAAAACTCAGATCAGCCAGGGCATCCTCCAAGTTTGATCAGACTCTTTGTTATGTGCTCTAAGGGTAGCTAAGGGACTAAGCTACCTCCATGCAGACAGGGAAGACTCTGATCAGACTGGGCAGATGCCCAGGCTGATCTGAGTCTGAGCTGGGCGCACAACCACGTTGTTGGTTTTGTCGTGTCGCGGCTCATGTATTTTTGCTCAGATGAACTAGACTATGACATAATGGTAAACAACCTCTTTTAAACAACTTCTTCTCATGAATGGCTGAAAAGCATTTTACCAAACTCTTGCATCAATTTGGCCATAATGTACAATTTGCCTAAGAGTTACTTACCCTTGAGTGCTCTGAGGATGGATGGACTCAGGCGAGCCACAGGACCAGTGGCCCATGAGTGAGTGTGTTAATTAAGTAATAAAATAATATCAGATGATACTTAGTTATTAATTTGATTAAACTTAGTGAGAAGGTCCTTGCATTGAGCTCTTTCAAATTTATGCAGATGGATCATCGAAGATGGTCATCACTGTTACTAGAAGTGAACCAAAAATAAATAGAGGATAGTGTTTCCCCTACAGAGGTATAGAAGGGCGCCGCGCCCTTCTTGCCCTTCCCTCCCGCCATTTTGCCTTTTAAAAAGTTCCCTCTGCCCTGAAAAATAAGCCCCTTTTTCCTCCTGAGAAAGATACCTTTTCTGTTGAAAAGCCCTATGGATATCCTGCTATCCTATCCGGATACACAACTGTTTGACACTACACAGGGTAGTATTCATGTATATGTCTATAAATAGACTGTCCAGGTAATAATGTTTACCCACTTATAAGAGTCATTGTCTGATAATTGCCATCACAGCTTGTGTACTTGCTTAAAGACACATTTTTTTTTTTAACAAATTGGGGTGGCACACTTTGATAGCTCCCAATAAACAGTGCTTAGGGCCACAGCTAACATCAAAGGATAGTCTTATCTAGGTGATTATGGGGGGATTATGCCAGTGACAAATTCCAAAAGTGGGGCCTAGTATGGGGAAACTGATATTATCCTGTAGATGCATCTACTTTAAACAATTTAACAACAAGAACAAAAAAACTAATGAGTTAAAAAAAAGTAATTCATAATAAAGAAAAAAAATATTACAATTTTCATTTTATCTATTTTTGATTTTATATTGGTTTTTTTTTTTTTTTTGTCTGATCGGAGATAATGGTTGTACAACTGTTTTCCTTTTTTTCTTTGATTTGTTTATGATTATTTTATGTTAAAGTAAATGCAAAAAATAAAAAAAAAAGGTTTCATTGTCTGCTAAAAGCTAAACATATGAAAGTTTCTGGCATTATAAAAAATATAAAAATGATTTTTTGCCAGACATACGTAAAACAGTCTTATAAAACTTGCAAACCAAACAAAGAGATTATTATTTTAATTTTATTTTCTAGATCTGATTTTGTGTGATTTTGTGTGAAAAAGGATATAACAATAGACACATATATATGCCCAAAACTTGAAAAGGCGAAAATAAAGACAGAATGTGCATGCTGATTTCGAATACTCATTGATAACGTAACTTTCATGTGAACAATATGTCACATCTATGTAGACTCACTTTTTTTTGGGGGGGGGGGGGGGGGGGGTTGTTTGCTTTTAAGCTGTGCAGGCTGATTTGGCATAACTTGAATATTAACAGTAAATATTCAAATCAGCTGTCACATTGTGTAGATTGGTCATAGTCTTCAATTTTGCTTTTTAGGAATCGTAGACTGTTTGTGCAAACATGATTGACTGATTAGACTGCACATGCTGATCTAAGTCTTCTGTATGCGCGAACGTTGTAATTTAGGAGTACCTACTACCTATATTTGCATGGCATATTTTAGTAGCCCTTGGCATAAAAACAGGTTTTGAGCAGATTATGGCAGCACTGTTCAACACAGCTCTATGTGGGTCTTCAAAAACAGTCTGATCCAATTATCATCTGTTTATAACAATATTCTGCCTTTTCCCTTGACAATTGATTTCCCTTTATCTGGCCCCCTACCTCTACTTCAGTGAAAAGTCTTCTGGGATGTTTTATCTCTGAGCAGCATGTTTCAATAAACGGTCATTAGGTATTATGCAATCAAAAATGTGTCTTTAATGGACATTACCATATTTACTTGCAAAAGGATTAAAATTAGAAAATAAAAGGCCATCTTAAAATTAATTTATGGGTAACTAGATAATTATTACTTCTTTGTTTATTAAATTCATTTGATATGGTTTCAATTTAAGTGTACATTATGCATTGTATGGGGGTGCAATGAAATAAAAGACAGTGCCTAAAATAAAATAAAGTAAATGAACAATGCCAAAATAGAAAAAAAAATGAAGAAATAAAATAAATAAATAGATAAATAAAAACTATATAGCACCATGTGTGTTGTAAAGAGGCTAAGGAGACATTTTTAATAAATGTATGCACCATCTTTTGGGGCTAACAGGAGATGATGATGTTTGAATGGTTAATGTCTTTTACAGCCCTTTTAGCAGTATTTCAGCCATTTGGAGCCAATGCAGTAATGAAGCTGAAATAATCCTTAGGCTCTTATCAGATCTTGCAGAACTCAGACCCACAAACTTCTAGATTGTAAACAGTTTAGCAGTTGGCCAGCTCAACTGGATGGTAGATGAGGATAAGATATGGGAAACGCAAGACTGAAGGTAGAAAACACTGTGTCACCATAAAGCAATTATGTGACCACAGGATGGTGAATGAAAGGTAGTGAAAGGCACAGTGATTAAAAACATATATACAGAAATCAGTTGCAGTAATAACCTCCTAGACCATAAATAAGAAAAATAATAATAATATTTTATTAATGCAGAACTTTACTTTATTAGAAGAAGCACAGTGCAGTCTAAATAAAAAATAAACAATCTGCATGATACATGTAGCAATGTGGAAATTTATGTTTATATGATAAATACAGATGTCTTTTCAAAGCCCCGCGCGCGTCGATTGCCCCTCTGCTTCCAGGCTACCCTGCCCCTTTTTCAGCTTACCCTGCCCCTTTTAGCAGTCTGGGGGAAACACTAGAGGATCTTACATGAGTGCTCATGTATTATTGTCACCCGACGTAGGCGGAGGGGGACTATAGAAATGACCTTCATCCGTCCGTGTGTCAGTCTGTCTGTCAGTCCGTCCGTCCTTCCGTCCGTCCGTCCGTCCGAAATCTTGTCCCTGCAACTCCTCCTACGTCTTTCATCGGATTGATTTGAAATTGTACAGATTATATTCTTATGATATGAAGATGTGCATGTGGTTTTTTATTTTTGTTTCGGCCATTTTTGATGGAGTTACGGCCCTTGCTTACTCAGACCTTGTCCCCGTAACTCCTGCCACATCTTTTATCAGATTGACTTGAAATTGTGCAGAATGTTTCATCATGATCTGAAGATGTGCATGTGATTTTGGAATTTCAATTGTCCTATATTTTACAAAGTTATGGCCCTTTGTCGTTTTTGGTATTTTTCCAACTTTTGAACCGTTTGACCGAGAGAGCTGAAATTTGGTATGCTATTAGCATTTGGTAAATTGAGTATTCTGATTATTGTTAGGATATGCTAAATTTATTAGTGACAGGGTTATTCCCCTTTCATAGATAATAGACATTCACTTAAAGGTAAAGGGATAACTCAAGAACTATTCATATTAATGGGCTGAATTTTCATAAATGCATTGTTCATTTTTCATCAGATTCATATTAGGAGGATTATGGCCCTTGTTATTTTGTTATTGGGTATACAGTCTTATGTTTTGGGCATTCTGTAAGGGCCTAAAGTTTCAGTAGCCTGATTTTACACATATACGGTCACCCGACTTAGGCGGAGGGGGACTATAGAAATGACCCTCGTCCGTCCGTGTGTCAGTCCGTCCGTCAGTCCCTCCGTCCGTCCTTCCGTCCGTCCGTCCGAAATCTTGTCCCCGCAACTCCTCCTACGTCTTTCATCGGATTGATTTGAAATTGTACAGATTGTATTCTTATGATATGAAGATGTGCATGTGGTTTTTTATTTTTGTTTCGGCCATTTTTGATGGAGTTACGGCCCTTGCTTACTCAGACCTTGTCCCCGTAACTCCTGCCACATCTTTTATCAGATTGACTTGAAATTGTGCAGAATATTTCATCATGATCTGAAGATGTGCATGTGATTTTGGAATTTCAATTGTCCTATATTTTACAAAGTTATGGCCCTTTGTCGTTTTTGGTATTTTTCCAACTTTTGAACCGTTTGACCGAGAGAGCTGAAATTTGGTATGCTATTAGCATTTGGTAAATTGAGTATTCTGATTATTGTTAGGATATGCTAAATTTATTAGTAACAGGGTTATTCCCCTTTCATAGATAATAGACATTCACTTAAAGGTAAAGGGATAACTCAAGAACTATTCATATTAATGGGCTGAATTTTCATAAATGCATTGTTCATTTTTCATCAGATTCATATTAGGAGGATTATGGCCCTTGTTATTTTGTTATTGGGTATACAGTCTTATGTTTTGGGCATTCTGTAAGGGCCTAAAGTTTCAGTAGCCTGATTTTACACATATACGGTCACCCGACGTAGGCGGAGGGGGACTATAGAAATGACCCTCGTCCGTCCGTGTGTCCGTCCGTGTGTCAGTCCGTCCGTCAGTCCGTCCGTCCGTCCTTCCGTCCGTCCGTCCGAAATCTTGTCCCCGCAACTCCTCCTACGTCTTTCATCGGATTGATTTGAAATTGTACAGATTGTATTCTTATGATATGAAGATATGCATGTGGTTTTTTATTTTTGTTTCGGCCATTTTTGATGGAGTTACGGCCCTTGCTTACTCAGACCTTGTCCCCGTAACTCCTGCCACATCTTTTATCAGATTGACTTGAAATTGTGCAGAATATTTCATCATGATCTGAAGATGTGCATGTGATTTTGGAATTTCAATTGTCCTATATTTTACAAAGTTATGGCCCTTTGTCGTTTTTGGTATTTTTCCAACTTTTGAACCGTTTGACCGGGAGAGCTGAAATTTGGTATGCTATTAGCATTTGGTAAATTGAGTATTCTGATTATTGTTAGGATATGCTAAATTTATTAGTGACAGGGTTATTCCCCTTTCATAGATAATAGACATTCACTTAAAGGTAAAGGGATAACTCAAGAACTATTCATATTAATGGGCTGAATTTTCATAAATGCATTGTTCATTTTTCATCAGATTCATATTAGGAGGATTATGGCCCTTGTTATTTTGTTATTGGGTATACAGTCTTATGTTTTGGGCATTCTGTAAGGGCCTAAAGTTTCAGTAGCCTGATTTTACACATATACGGTCACCCGACGTAGGCGGAGGGGGACTATAGAAATGACCCTCGTCCGTCCGTGTGTCAGTCCCTCCGTCCGTCCGTCCTTCCGTCCGTCCTTCCGTCCGTCTTTCCGTCGGTCCGTCCGAAATCTTGTCCCCGCAACTCCTCCTACGTCTTTCATCGGATTGATTTGAAATTGTACAGATTGTATTCTTATGATATGAAGATGTGCATGTGGTTTTTTATTTTTGTTTCGGCCATTTTTGATGGAGTTACGGCCCTTGCTTACTCAGACCTTGTCCCCGTAACTCCTGCCACATCTTTTATCAGATTGACTTGAAATTGTGCAGAATATTTCATCATGATCTGAAGATGTGCATGTGATTTTGGAATTTCAATTGTCCTATATTTTACAAAGTTATGGCCCTTTGTCGTTTTTGGTATTTTTCCAACTTTTGAACCGTTTGACCGAGAGAGCTGAAATTTGGTATGCTATTAGCATTTGGTAAATTGAGTATTCAGATTATTGTTAGGATATGCTAAATTTATTAGTGACAGGGTTATTCTCCTTTCATAGATAATAGACATTCACTTAAAGGTAAAGGGATAACTCAAGAACTATTCATATTAATGGGCTGAATTTTCATAAATGCATTGTTCATTTTTCATCAGATTCATATTAGGAGGATTATGGCCCTTGTTATTTTGTTATTGGGTATACAGTCTTATGTTTTGGGCATTCTGTAAGGGCCTAAAGTTTCAGTAGCCTGATTTTACACATATACGGTCACCCGACGTAGGCGGAGGGGGACTATAGAAATGACCCTCGTCCGTCCGTGTGTCAGTCCCTCCGTCCGTCCGTCCTTCCGTCCGTCCTTCCGTCCGTCCGTCCGAAATCTTGTCCCCGCAACTCCTCCTACGTCTTTCATCGGATTGATTTGAAATTGTACAGATTGTATTCTTATGATATGAAGATGTGCATGTGGTTTTTTATTTTTGTTTCGGCCATTTTTGATGGAGTTACGGCCCTTGCTTACTCAGACCTTGTCCCCGTAACTCCTGCCACATCTTTTATCAGATTGACTTGAAATTGTGCAGAATATTTCATCATGATCTGAAGATGTGCATGTGATTTTGGAATTTCAATTGTCCTATATTTTACAAAGTTATGGCCCTTTGTCGTTTTTGGTATTTTTCCAACTTTTGAACCGTTTGACCGAGAGAGCTGAAATTTGGTATGCTATTAGCATTTGGTAAATTGAGTATTCTGATTATTGTTAGGATATGCTAAATTTATTAGTGACAGGGTTATTCCCCTTTCATAGATAATAGACATTCACTTAAAGGTAAAGGGATAACTCAAGAACTATTCATATTAATGGGCTGAATTTTCATAAATGCATTGTTCATTTTTCATCAGATTCATATTAGGAGGATTATGGCCCTTGTTATTTTGTTATTGGGTATACAGTCTTATGTTTTGGGCATTCTGTAAGGGCCTAAAGTTTCAGTAGCCTGATTTTACACATATACGCCCAGTTCTGCACTTAAGTATTTTATAACTCATAGAGGCCCAGTAATTGGGGTATATGTCTCTGCTTATGCTTCAATCATTATTTGCTTACCAGGTTCTGTTATACACACATTTTCTGGTTTTACACATAAATGCCCCTTTCTAAACTTAAGTATTTTATAACTTCATAGAGGCCCAGTAATTGTGCTTCAGTTATTATTTGCTGACCAGGTTCTGTAATACACATATTTTCTGTTTTTGGCCATATAATTACTCTGAAACTGAATAAAGGGCTGCAGTTTGTGACACATTTCAAACGTTTGTTGACACTTGGCCGATGGCCTTTTATTGAGTTTATTAAACGAGTTGGGGAAAAAGATAAGATGCGAGGCTTTTCCGAGCATCTTATCAGTTTTCCCCAACGAGTTTAATAAATTCAATAATACAGGAGCACGAATGCAAGATTCTATTTATCATATGACACTAAAATCGCATTTTATCAGCAGAATTTGCACTGAAACGTCACGATTTCGCCATTAGAAAACGCGACGTCTTTATGGATGTCAACGTATAACGTTACGACGTAATTTGCATATTTAATCCACTAGTGGATTATCGCATTTAATGCATGGCTTTATTACACTCTCAGATCCGACGTCATATGATAAATAATAATAATATATACATGTACATGTATGTAGGATAAGCATAATGAAAATGGCATCAGACTGGCTTGGTGTAGTACATCTGTTTGGCTCAAATTTTGCTTTCTATATACATGTACATATATTTGGCTTAAATTTAGTATGTCACATCAAAGGAACCTGCACATGTAGGCTCTCAAATCTGTAAGAAACGACATGAATTTTGTGATTCTGTGATGTCGAATTCGAAAAGGAAGACTTTTTAAGATGGTTTTTAAACTGTTGATACATATCCTGTTGAAAAGTTTTGACATAAAACTTGTAATAAAACTGCTCATCTTTTACTTTTATTACAAGATATAATATGTTTGTGTGGCTGACTAGGATCATTGAATTAACTGTTGCGAATATTATTGCCCAAGATTATAATCGTTTTTGGCTTTGAACTTGTGAATAAACCATGTCAAAAGAGTTAAGTAGAACTTAAAAAGATAAAATGCTTATTATTCATGAGTTTATGATGTTACTATTTGAATGAAATATTAAGATGAGGAATTTAAGTAGCTTTGACTATATAGTATTCTCTTCCTTGAATTCACAAACTTTTTGCACACATGGTGCATATCACCCTGAAGAAAATTCAAGAAATTAACAACTTTTATATGGCGTAATTTCTGTTGAAAAGCCTTCATTTTGCACCTGTTGGTTATAGTATTACAGGCACAGGGATATTAACCCATTAATGATGTATGGTTTCTTCTACCTTCATGAAATGGATGATTCCATTCATCATTTCAGGGGTGTCTGGTAAATTTTCACTTTTGATTCTTTTACAGAAAGGACTGGTTTGAATTCAAGCAAACATTGGAGACCCTGATCAGAGGCTGCATTATGTGGCGTCTGATCAGGGTCTGCACTGTTTGCCTGTGTCACATTTATGGGACACTAGGCTTGAATGGGTTAAAGGGATGATTTTCCATATTCTACATAAAAAGCTGTGTTATGACCCTTCATTAGAACCATCTTGCCATAGGGGTCATGACTCATGATACATGTTTATGTTTGTTTGAGAAATAACAAAAAATATCTCAAAATCGTCTTCAAAACGCACCATAACTCTTTAAGCCCCAGTGACGCATTTAGCAAAATTTGCAAACAGCGTAGATCCTGATGAGGTGGCTCATAATGAGCCGCCTCATCTAGATCTACACTGTTTGCCCTCTAGTCTTTGTATTCTCAATATAAAAAGTCTTGGACAAGGCAGTTTTTTAATTTTTGCAGACGTAAATTTTGTCGTCTGCTTTTTGGTACTGAAAGAGTTAACTCGAGTTCTGCAGGTTTTTCAAGGTCCATACATTGTAGATGCAGGATGATCAGAGTCTTTGCAGCTTGTGTATGCAGATTAAGGCATTTTTCTCATGCATTCTGGCTTCCAGATAAAGAAAATTTTAAGAATCCACAGCTTTTACCGTATTAATCATATTCATTTTTTAATGCCCCTGCTCTAATAAACGCCCACAGCTTCTTTTCCGGAAATAATGTTTTGTTAACTTGTATAAATTCTTGTTTACTTCTATGGATGAGGTAGCTCTTTGAAATGGGGTCTACTCTTGAAGTAAAGAATTTGCTCCTCTAGGAATAGGATCAACTCTTTATGGAAAGAATTTGCTCCTCTAGGAGCAAATTCTTTCCATAAAGAGTTGATCCTATTCCTACTGAGAAGGGAGGCAAAAAATAGTAGAGTTACTTCCTCTGAAAGTATACCCATTCACATAAATACGTTTATTAGCGGTATTTTGGCAGTGGCTGACATTTTTTTCCCTTGTTTTTTCAGAATGAATGTCAAAAAGAGGCTACTACCACAAGTATAAGAACGGCTACATGAATGGCTCGGCAACTAATGGGGTTGCGGCACTGTCTGAGAGCCCCACCCAGGCAGTGCCAAAACGACCCAACCCCGAAAACTTCCTGCCAATCCCGAAGCTGAGGTTCAGCGTTGCCGCTGCAGTAGTGTTCATTATCTCCGTCCTGTGTTTCTGTGTTAGTTACGATGGAGATTTTGTATTTGACGATAGTGAGGCTGTTGTAAAAAATAAAGATTTGTTGCCGGAGACGCCACTGTCAAATCTGTTTATAAATGACTTCTGGGGAAATAAGCTGGATTCTAAAACTAGTCATAAATCATACAGACCACTTACAGTTTTATCATTTAGGTAAGTATCATGTACCTCTCATATACTTTACTGTATTTGCCATAATAAGTGCACAGTGTGCTAAGAAAGTTCAAAAATTGTTCTGTTGAGCTCATAGATAAGTACAAACAGAAGCTTGCGCAAATCCGCCTCACAGTAGTCGGTATATACACAAATGAAATACTCGCAGAAAACAAAGTTGTCTTCAAACTTAAAGGTGAAGTAGGACATTAAAGCCTAAAGCACCAATAAAGGGAAGAAAACGCTAATGCCAGTTAGAATTACAATTTTTAGCTTGCCTGAACAAAGTTCAGGAAGAGCTATTGTACTACCCCCGGCATTGGCGTTGGCGTCAGCGGCTGCGTTAGCTAAATGTTAAGGTTTTACGTTAAAGTTTTTTAGGTGATGGGCAAGGGGCTGTCAGGCATTGCCGCTATCTTGTCCCACTGACAGGTCTTGTTGTCTTTGTTTTGACAGCTAACATCATGACCTTGATAAGATCACCTGACCAATCGCTATGGAAAGGGAAACTTAATCACAACAGTTAAATATGTTATTTGGACCAACAACAAAAAAGAACAAAACTTTTTATTTCAAGTTTCCCAGTCAAAATAGAACTTAATATAAATTATCAGTCAGGAAATTATAAATTTAAAACGGCGGCGTAATTTACATTGATAGTCTTTATCATAAATGGGTACACTTTTATATTTTACATATTACATAAAGGAGAACAATCTACTTCCTGTCTGCTTTCCTGGGCCTACTTCGCTTGGGGCTAATTCCCCGGCTATAGCCGAGCTACTGATGTTCGGTTGGGGCTATAGCTCGGACCATACCTCTGAGAATGGCCGCAGCTATAGCCAAAAAATATCTGGATGAGAAATTTTGACTAATCAGTGAATATGTATCAAACCTAGTCTGAAGATCACGAAAATGGTCGCTAACATTTGATTGGAAGATGCTTTATTTGGGAAATGACTAATTAATGGAACAGCCGCAGATTTGGCCCCAAGCAAAGTAGGCCCTGGATAACAAAGCCCATAGGGGAGTAAATTCAAGATCTGAGACGGGATGCTAAAACTGCAAATAGCCTAGTTGCCACCCCTCACAGAGTACGCATTCACCTCTATATTTGGTAATTGATGTAATTAAATCACTAATAATTAATGAACTGTACTTTGAAATTAATTACAAGAATATACAATCATTGATCTAAAGGACAAGATTGTTGCTACTAGTTACACATCTGAAAAATCTTTGAAGTAGAGGAGTCTTAAAAAATTCAGTTATGCCACCTATAAGCGCCACAGTCTTGTATTAAACTCTGCATGCAAGAATATTCTATTAAAAGGTCACAAAGATTGAACTCAATTATGCTGAGATGAAATGCAGAATATACTTTTCTTAAATAGGAACTGTACACAGAAGTATTCTGTCTCTTTACTGGGGTTACTGTTAAAGGAACAAATTTGCTCCTGGGAGCCAAACTTCGAGTGATACCCTATGAACTGTTGAAGCAAAAAGTATACAGAAAGTTGACGTTTGGATCCCCAAAATGGGATGAAAAATTAGTAAAAAAAGTCAGGGGAAAATCAGGGTATAATCAGGGAATTTTGAAGTAGAGAATGAGTGGCAAGCCTGATAATTTAAATGGAACTGTTATAAAATACTCTTTTTCTAATCAATGCTCTCTATAATTTTTTGTGTTTCAGATTTAGTTACTACCTTGGCGGTCTCAGTCCTCCGTGGTTCCACATTCCAAACATCATTCTTCACGGCATCGTTTCTGTTTCGCTACTGCTTGTTTTCTCCATTCTCTTTGGTGGCTACGAAGTTGACCCACAGTCAGAGGAAGTCCGCTTTAAAGCAGCCAAATCGGGCTTTTTATGTGCTCTTTTATTTGCTGTTCATCCTATACACACAGAGAGCGTAAGTTTGATATTTCAGTTTAAGTGTGCGCAGAAACTTTTTTCCATCTTCTAATGTAGATCAAAGCAATTTTTTGAGAAGGTTTTTTAAGATGAATGGTGCACTTGTGGGAGGAAATAACTATATTTTGCCAATAGGGATATTCTTAAAGAAAGAATTTGCTCTTTAGGGAGCAAATTCTAAAAGAGCATATCTTATTTTGGAAGGCTTGGTTATCCATGGAAGCAAACAGGAAGTCACATAAGTTGTTCCACTATTTTAAAATGGGTATTGATACACATTCCGGAGAAGCAACTCTGCCATTTTTAGCTCACCTGTACAGAAGTACAGGGAGCTATTGTTGTCATTTGGACGTTGGAATCAGCGTGGGCATCACAATAAAGTTTTACGTCAAAGTTTTTTTATGTGATGGGCAAGGCACTGCAGTTGAGCTATCCTGTATGGGGACAGGTCTTGTTGTCTTGCCTGCAACTAGCAGAAGCAAGAAATAGGAATTACTTTTCTTGCATACCAAATTAGGACATCCCCGTGCTTCACCTTTACCTACAAATCTTATCTCACCTATGTCATCTCACTCAGGACCGAATAAAAGTCACGAGCAATCAATGCATTGGTTGTATAGGAGGTCACGTACCTGTGTCGTCAAGTGACGTTGGCTTTTCAGATGATGACGTCGCGAAGACAGCAAAATGACGTCAGTTTATGCACGCCAGTCATTGCCGTAAAGAGCCGAATGGCAGTCGTTGAAAGCGGCGCCTTCTTTCAAAATCAAATAGAAACCTAGAAACCTCTAAAGTGCTTTTTAACAAGTTCTAAAGTTAAAACAAAATGTGATATGCAAGAAAAAGTACCTATCATGGGTGTTAGGTGTGGATAGAAAAATCCTTCACTCGGGATCACTGTTCGGCATCTCTCGGCAAGCTTCGTGATGCCGAACAGTGGCCGATTTTTCTATCCACACCTCACATCCATGAAAGATACTTATATTCCAACATCGTCAGCATTGGCATTTTCAGTGTAAACATTATTTCATAGCTCCATTTTGTGACAATGCCCAGAGCCAAGACAGGCAACACACCACCATCCAAGGGATTCTCGTTATTTGACAGTCACAGATTTACTGAAAAGCCCTGCAGAGCCAGAATTTTATTTTCGTAATTTTTTACCCATTGATTCCTGAGATATAGAGGATCTTGCATGAGTGCTCATAAATTATTGAATTTATTAAACGAGTTGGGGAAAAAGATAAGATGCGAGGCTATGCCAAGCATCTTATAGTTTTTCCTCAACAAGTTTAATAAAGTCAATAATACAGGAGCACTAATGCATGATTCTTTTTATCATATGACACTAAAATCGCATTTTATTAGCAAATTTTTCGCTAAAACATCATGATTTCCCCATTAGAAAAAGTGACGTTTTATTCACGTCAATGCATAACACTACGACGTAATTTGCATATTTAATCTACTGGTGGATTATTAATTTTAATGCATGGCTTTATTACACTCTCAGATGCGACGTCACATGATAAAGCCTCTTAGTCAAGTCTGTTCTGTTGACTGGACAAGCATGATGGTTCTAATGTGGTCCGTTGGGCAGGAGGCCTTGTGTTTGTGATGACTGTTGGTTTTCAGGGCATTTCTACTATATTCAAATGTAGCAGGCTTCCATTAGATTGTACTTTTGATTTATAATCCAAGGTTGAGTAATTTTAAGTTAGCCAATTGAACAATTATTGATTTTAAGTGTCATTTTCTAAAGCTGAAATTCTGATGCTAAGGCATGCTTGAGTATTAAATCGAGATTTTCCACAACTGAAACTGATTGATCTGTGTACAAGTGGCCGTTAAGATTGAAATGATTGAGAATTGATTTTATTGCTGTCTGTCACATAAATCTTATGACAGCCATGAATCTGTTTTCAAATTCCTGCTTGGTTTAAAATAGCTGTGATTTTTTAAAAAAAGTCACTGTTGCGTTACTTTTTTTTGTTGGAAAGTCTTTTTCTATCCAGCCACATGTTTGTGGCAGGGTATTATGTGAGCCGCCACACGATTTTGGTTGGTTGATTTGATGCTTAACGTCCACAGTAAACAACTAAGGTCATGTCGGGACGGTCAGTTAACCTAACCACACTATTCCTGGGCAGACTTAGACCTCCTAAGCGGTTAACCAGTACTAAGTGCACATACTTTCCCCAGTAACTGACAACTGCCCTTCTTGAATCAGCGGAAGGAGAAACGAAAGTATGTGGCCAGACCGGGATTCGAACCCAGGACCTCTGACTTACGAGTCAGGTGCCCTACCGATTGTGCTACGCGGCCCGGCGCCGCCACACGAGAAAACCAACAAAGTGGTTGTGCACCTAGCGCAGACTCAGATCAGCTGGGCATGTACCCATTCTGATCAGACTCTTTGCTAAGCACTTATAGGGTAGCTAAGGGTCTAAGCTACCTCCATGCGGATAGCGAAGACTCTGATCAGACTGGGCGGATGCCCAGGCTGATCTGAGTCTGCACTGGGAGCACATGCCACTTTGTTGGTTTTGTCGTGTCACGGCCTATGTTTTCATGTTGGCCGTCTGTGTGTCTGTCCATTCGTCCAGCATCCATACAGCATCAGTCTGTCCATCCATCTGCACTTCATTTACGTTGGATAACTTAAGTATTTATGAATGGATTTCTTCCAGATTTTGCATAATATTGCATTAGTACTAAGAATGTCTCACTTGGGATTGTTTATGGGAAAATTTTAATAATTTAGACAGAGTTATGGCACTTGTCAATGTCTGAAAAACGTTTTTTGCCTCTATCTCCTTTACTATTAGGAATTTCATGGTGAAACTTCACAGAAAGGATGAACGCAACAAAAGCTTTATGTTACCACAAAACTTTTATCCTTAGTGGTTATCTGCCGCTGCTCTGGCACTATATACATATATAAAATCATGAAAAAATGTATATAAAAGTTGGAATCAGTTTGTCTGAAACTTACAGCAAATGATCAGAGTAATAAAACTGACTGTGATGGTCAAAACTTTGCCCCAAGTGAGTTATTTCATTTTATGCCTTCATGAAATAGGCGTATGTGTGGCATTGTCTGTCAGTTTACCTGTCCATCCATTTGTATTTTAACTTTTCATGTCCGCTCCATATCTCCTAAACCCTGGAAAGATTTTGAAACTTGTGTCTGACAATCACCGTATCAAGATGATTAGCAGAACTCACACTTAAACAAAAGTCAAGGTCATGCTTAGTTGTGAAAGTTCTAAAGGTTATATTTTGTGTATGCTCCATATGTTTAAAACTTTTAAGATTTCTTCATGAAAGTTTGTACATATACATAGCAACAGCAGACAGTGCGCGTTATGTTTTGTATTGGCTTCATATTTGCTCCATATCATATTAAACTATTTATTTCACCATGAAGTTTTGTACATTTATAAAACATTATCAGATGATGTGCTGAAAAAAGAAACATTATTCTACTTTCCCTTCTCAATATTTCAGGTATCTGGTGTGGTGGGGAGAGCAGATTTATTGTGTGCCTTGTTATTTTTATCATCATTTCTACTCTATATAAAATCATGTGCTCAAAGTGAGTTGCTGAAAATGCTGAACTTGATCAGATATATGGATGGTATGGTGTTTTTTTTGGCTCCCTCAACAGTATTTTGATCATATGGAGCTGGTGGAAGGGTGATAATGAAAAGCTGTGTTCAGTGGAAACCTGTTCACCTTTCCAAAATATAGGTGTACATCCCTCCATTCAATATATGAGCCGCGACACGACAGAACCAATAATGTGGTTTTTGTGTCCAGCGCAGACTCAGATCAGCCTGGGCATCCGCCCAGTCTGATCAGAGTCTTCACTGTCCGCATGGAGGTAGCTTAGACCCTTAGCTACCCTTTAAGCGTTTAGCGAAGGGTCTGATTATACTGAGTGGATGTCCAGGCTGATCTGAGTCTGCGCTGGGTGCACAACCACATTGTTGGTTTTGTCGTGTCGCGGCTCATATGGTAAAATCACAGACTTATTGTGGGACATTGAACACATGTGATTTTGTTTGTGGGACAGTGTCAAGTGCTAAATTGCTGTCACATTGACCAGTTATACACAAACAGGTGACTTCTGAGTGACATTTTGGGTGTGGCTCGGAAAGGTGAGTTTAGCCATCAACAGGATTCAAATTCCGGTTGCTAGTTTAAGAGGCCAGTGCTTAACATACTTGGGCTCTAATCTGATCAGAGCTAAATACGGTAGAACTTCAATGGCTCGAACCCTGATGGCTTGTTTACCCTGCCTGGCTAGAACTCATTCTTGGGTCCCTAGAAGTCAATTTATATAGAAACTAACCCTGGATGGCTAGAACTACCTTTGGCTGGAACTAATTTTCATGGTCCCAAGCCAGTTCGAGCCATTGAAGTTCTACTGTACCATATTTATTTGATTATAAGACAAGGGGTGGTGGAGAGGGGATCCTGTCCAAAACAAGCCAAAAAATCTAGATCTTTCTTGTAACACTAAAGACTAGGGTAGATCCCATCATTACAGTCATATGTGAGAATCCCGCAGTGCCTACAAGCTGTATTGTAATATTAACATTTTTGGTGCACCAAGTAGCTGTTTTGAGACCTTGAAAAGCATAAGATTTTCAGCAAGATGCCAAACAAACAACCTTACCAAACAGTGTATTTTCAAGACTCTGTCACATGCTGCTGATGTATTTATAAGGAGTGATGATCCTTGCACAGTCTTATTGGGACCATAGCACCCTTTTAATGGTAATTTTCCTGCGTTGTGCATCATATATAAAAATATTCAGACCTGTAAGCTTCAAATTCTGTTTTCTTTCAGAACTACATGAAGAAGAGGACAAGTTAATTATTCATCGACCCTCAACATTTTCTGTCTCATATATGTTGGGAAGTATGCTGCTCTGTTTTCTGTCCGTGTTTTGTAAAGAGCAAGGAATAACTGTGATTGTAAGTTATTAAAGGTCCAGACACTGAGAAAAATTGAGCCGCAACACAACAAAACCAACAAAGTGGCATGTGCACTCACCCAAGACTCAGATCAGCCTGGGCATCAGCCCAGTATGATCAGAGTCTTCGCTGTGCACTTACAGGGTAGCCAAGACTCTAAGCTAGCTCCATGTTGACAGTGAAGATGCTGACCAGACTGAGGGATGCCAAGGCTGATCTGAGTCTTTGCGGGGCGCACATGCCACTTTGTTGGTTTTGTCGTGGTGTGGCTCAGTTGACAAGTTTTCTCATTAAAACCTTTCTGTGAACAGACTAAGGAGATAATCTTGCATTTTAGCAAGTCCTACATTTAAAATCAAATGTTGTAAGTCAACAAATATGCAAGAAAAATGAAGCTATTGAGATAGCTGAGACAGAAAAACCCATTCCTAAGGATCAGGGTTTACCAGCATTTGACAAGCATCATGATGTCAAACACTGACCCACTCTTTTATCAACATGATGCAAAAGAAAAACAATACTAAATATTCTATCATTGATATCTGCTGCATAGTTTCCACATCCTCATTTTGAAATCTGGATCACACATAATTCAGTGCTCCAGGTAAGAAGGGGTAAAAAAGGTAAAGGTTTTCCCATAGCCTAGTTGCTGCAGATCAGTGGGGGTTATGGGCCCACTATATCTTGGGCACAACAAATGAAAGGCCTCCACTGATTCAAAAAAGGTACCCATTTACTGCTCGATTCAATGAGAGTTTTCCAGTTGCTTGTTGACCAGTGCTCCAGATAAGAAGGGGTAACAGAGATAATTCAGGGATAATTATCCATATTTCTTCATAAAAACATATTTTGTGACCCATCATTAGAACCGTCTCGTCGAGACGGTTCTAATGAGGGGTCACAACATATGTTTTCGTTAAGAAATAAGAAAAATTATCTTTGAATTATCCTCAGTACCCACTCTTATCTGGAGCTCTGTTGACCCAACCCAGGATTGGGACCTAGACGTCACAGCTCTAAGAAGGGCTAACAGGGCAAATTTAGGGATAATCTTTCTTATTTCTCGATAAAAACGTAATTTGTGACCCTTCATTTGAACTGTCTTGCTGGGAAAGTTCTAATGAGAGGTCACAACATATGTTTTTATAGCAAGACAGCTCAAATGAGGGGTCACAACATAGGTTTTTATACAGAAATAAGGAAAGTTATCTTTGAATTATCCTCAGTACCCCTCATATCTGGAGCTCTGAAACATATGATTGTGAGATAAAGCAAAATCAAAAAAACACAAGAACACAGGGTATAATCGATTCCGCCATTTTCGCTTCCTGCAGAGACTGTACATCATATTTGGCTTCTGCAGAGACTGTCCACGAACTCTTGCTTCCTGCCAAGACTTCTGTACATGATAAATGGCTTCCTGCAGAGACTGTCCGCATGACTCTGCTTCCTGCTGAGAGCCTCGGCAGGAAGCAGAATCACGCAGACAGTCTCGGCAGGAAGCCAATTTTCGAGGACAGTAGTCTCGGCAGGAAGCAAGAGTTCGCGGACAGTCTCGGCGGAAGCCAAATATGACGGACAGTCTCTGCAGGAAGCGAAAATTGGCGGAATCGATTATACCCTGTGAAGAATAGGCTGTGAACTGTATTTCTAGCTGAAAGATGTTAGCTTTATGTTCACTCTTAATGCATCATTACATGCATTGCATTATGAAACCACAGCCATTAGAAACATTTTAATGTTCTATGATCATCCATTATTATTGGTTAATATCAGTTGAAATTGGTGTAAAAAGTATATTATAGGCCGTTTGCTGTCTATAAAACTGGTGATTTTGCTAAATATTTCTAAAACTACCACAGCTATCACTGTGAAGTATAGCACATCTCTAATGTCTATCTTATGCATAACTAATATATAATTTTCCAAAAATTATATTTTGAAACTAAAAAGTTTCTTTTGAAAACTGCCCATTTTTAGAAGATATTTTATCTGTATTTTACACAGGAGTAAGTTTATTTATGTAACAGCCTTTGAATGGTCAGTATTTACCTATGTCAATTGTGAGTTAATTGTACAGAGTTACTCAATGGCACCTGTATACCTGTTAATCTTTTTATTGGTTGGGAAGAGAATTGATTGGTGATGAATAGGATTCATTTATCAATAGAAACATTTCTTGTTTGTGATGCATATATTGGCATTGCTTATAGCTATTACATTAAATTAGTGTACTCCCCTTTACTTAAGCTGAAAATTTTGTAAATTTTTGTAAAGGATTTAATAGACAAAAACAAAAAAATGACAAAATAAAATTCTGAAAGTTAGTTTCCAGTTATGTATTAGTTTGACAATACCAGTGGAGAAATAAAAGCAATTTTATCACCAGTAATAAAAGAGAAAATCTGCAAAATGACCTGTTTTATAGACAGCAAATGGCCTATTACTATAATGTTTATAGTTCTTGCCACCCTTCCAAATTGGGTCAGAAAGTTTATGGTCATGTTGCTTTATTCTTTGCAGGGTATTTGTAGTGCATATGATATAATACTTGTCTGTGAGGTTGACCCGCTAAAGTTACTAGGCTTGAGAAAAGCTGAGAAGCCCTCTGCAGCTAACGGACATACGAATGGGAATTCAAAGGTAACTAAAACTGTCTATGGATTTATTTATCATTTGGCAGTTTATAAATTTATTCTACATAATTTAGGCTAACTTAATTTACTGAAATCCCTAATTTATTTAGTGTTCTACAGTTTACAAATGCATTATGCATAATTTACAGAAATTCTTATCAGAACAACACACTTACCAATGAAAATTCAGAGGTAATGAAAACTTGATTCATTTTTTGTTCCACAGTTTGCAGTTTTCTATACACTCAACACTTAGATCAAGCTGCATAATGACCTGGTCATAGCTTCAGTTGCCATTTGTGTTTGCGAAAACTGGAGAATAGGATCAGACAGCACAGATGTGCATCTTAGTTGTTTCCACATGCCATAAATTACCTTTTCAAGGGACACTTCTCTTATGAGGAAAATGATTTTAAAACCATTACCAAATACAGTTGGTTCTAGTTATCTCAAACTCTGATACCTTTTATTCATTAGAGGGGATGGGAAATGGGCTGGTGGGGGGACATCAGTTTTTCTCTGAAAAACATTTCTAGTTTACTTTGAGATACCAATAGGTTGAAAATTTACTTTGAGATAGCAATAGTTTGAGCTGAACTTTGACATTTAGATATCAAGAGTTGACTGTACTCTTAGCTGGAGCTCTTCAAGTTGTAAAAATTATCTTTGTAGAGTGTGACTCTGGAGCCATGGGTATTGTCCTTGATAAAACGTCACGTTTTCCTCCTGACAACGGGCCTACTTATAATTGTGGTTCGATGGCGTGTGATGGGTTCTACACCACCAACATTCCAAGTGTTTGATAATCCTCATTCCTTCCAGAATGGAACTTTAATTAGAGTAAGTATTAGCCTCTCAAAAAATAATTTACAGTTATTGGCTTCCATATACTGGATTTGAAGAAGCTATAGAAGCACATTTTAGCCAAAACATAAGAAAAGCACAAAAAACAACAGATGCAAAATGTCAACAATGTTCCACTGGAGTGTACAATAGAATAGATTAGATTAGATTAGATTAGATTAAATTAGATTAAATTAGATTAGATCACATTGAGAATCGTCCATCCTTCCAACTGTCATCAGCATCAGTCCACAGTTTCAACAGTTTCAAATGAAAATATCTCCAACGCCAGTCTTGATTATATTTTGTATGTAGAAATTTTGGGTTGAGGGATTGAGAGAATTTTCAAACACCATTCTCATACTTATATGCAAATATGCAGTTTTACATTAAACTTTATCAGATTGGCAAAATTTCATAGCAAAACAATATTTGCGTACATGTATTTAGAAGCTGCAAATGCCCAGTTTTATTATGAAGTTTTGTGAAGTTCATGCTGTCCCTTAGAGTTTGTGAGAGAGTTTTAATAAAGTCCAGAAATAAGACAAAACACAGGTTTTAACGTTTCGACTTTTGTCTTCAGAAACTAGACCGTATTTGAAAAATAAGTAACGTCACGTCCGTTAGTGAAAACGTAATGGGACATAGAGCAGCAAATAACATGCGCAACGTCACTAATGACTATAACTTGAAATGTAACCCAAGTGTCTTTACAACAAAATGGATCAATACTTACAAGAACCAATGCATATGAAAATCCGCGCCCAGCGGAGACGAAGATCAGCCTGGACATCTGCACTGTCTGATCAGTGTCTTTGCTGTATGCTGGAAGAAATCTAATTGCTACATATAAAGCGCACTACAAAGACCCTGATGTCCAGGCCAATCTGTGTCTTTGCAGTGTGCAAAATCCTCCCATTGGTATTGTAATGCGCAGGCTCAAATGATGCAAAATTTCTTTTAATAATTGAAAAATATCCTAAGTGAAGAAATAAAGATTTTGCATTATATACATTTCAACAGGGGTTTAACATTTCCCACTGAGTACATAATGTATTATCAACAACAATTCAACGTTGATCCTATGTAATGATGTTGAATCAACATTGATTCAATGTGAATCAATGTTGATTCAACATCAATGCAACATTGTGTGCCTATTGGGTTAACACAAAACAGCAAGGACAAGTTTTAAAAATAGCTAACTTAGAAATCCTGGTATTGTTTATACAGGGCCTCAACTATAACTACCTATATTCCCTGAATGCCTGGCTACTGGTGAATCCCTGGTGGCTGTGTTTTGACTGGTCTATGGGCTGTGTTCCTGTCATAGAATCCTACTCTGATCCCAGGGTAATTGCTGGTGTAGCAGTCTGGATCACAGTTGGAGCACTTCTGTTTACATGCACAAAGGCAACAATAACAAGAGACCAAAGGTAAGCTATGTTGATAGGTTTCACTGTCTCTATCCCCATGACATGTTCTAATTGAATATGAATTAATGAAACTCACCATGGCTCATTTCATAAATTTTGTATCAGATAACTCTGGTTGAATTTTCTCTTTTGAAATCATTATGTAAACTACTCAATAAATGCATGTTAAAGAATGAAAGGTAATAATATGCAAATGATGAACTGATTTCTTTAGTGATGCATTTGAGAGTGAAATCCAAAATTATCATATAATCTAAAATAAACTGATTTTCATTGGTGCAGTGTTAGATTTATACCTCTTGACATACTTGATGTCTGCTGACCTAGGGTTTTTCCCATGCGACATTACTTTCTAAAATGTCAGAGATTTCCTGGAATTTTTTCAGACTTAAGTCCACAATATTTGACCCTGGTATTCAATTGTTTTGTGGATCAAGAACTAGTGATGTTTTTATGCCAAACTTTCATTACCTCAAACTGTATGCAGATGTTACTGATGTCATATAAATAAGCAGCAGATGCGGCAATTTCCACGCGCATAATGATTTATTGAGAAATTCTATTGTTCAATAATTTGTTAATTTATATATAAAATAAAACAATTGTTGACTATTGAATCATTAGACATGATGTGATGTCAACCAGAGAATATTGATATTGACCTCTGCTGTCACATCGGCCAATATTGGTATTCTCTGGTTCACATCACATCATGTCCAATGCTTCAATAGTCAATAATTGTATAATGTCAAACAGATAAATTCTTACTGAGTGAAATCAAATAAATTCTTAGTATACCTTGGAACATTTTATCTACTTAAACAGTACATGTATTTTAATTTTATCATGCACCTGCTGCAATATTCCACTGATAACAGGGGTGTGATAACACAATGTGATTTCATGTCATTATAGAACTGCGCTTGCGCGAATGTTATCAGGTCATGTCTTTAGAAGCAATCTCTGAAGACGATTGGTTGTGTACTGACGTTGGCCGTGATATCAGCATTCGATTGGTTAATCGACGTCACCGACTTACGTTATAAGGCATTAGGGACGTCAGCGAGTTCAAACAAAACTGCGTTTGCTTATCATTTGTTTGCCGCTTTTTATGCCGTAAAATCTTCTAATGATGCATGATAAATAGAAAACCATGTAAATGTCTTTTGATATCAAGTTTATCAGGCTCGACCAGAAACACGTCGGACTGGCTCGGCAAGCCTCGCCATTCCTACGCTGTTTCTGGTCTCGCCTGATAAACTTGATATGAAAAGACACTAACATGGTATTCTCTATATAGAAAATAAAAATATATAGATGATGATAACTCATATAAGGTCTGATGGTATTAGAACTTACATGTAAGTCAGCTAAAGTTAAAGAGTTTTTCTGTAAAACTGAAAACTTTATGATGCTTTTGTCTCATTCCTTTTCAGAATTTTAACAATGGCTCTAGCATTAATCATAGTCCCTTTCCTGCCTGCCAGCAATGTATTTTTCCGTGTGGGGTTTGTGATAGCGGAGAGAATCCTATATTTATCTAGTATTGGTTTCTGTATGCTGACTGTCCTGGGTATACGACAAGTGTGTGTGGCTTATCCTAAACATGCTCAGGTAATTCTTGAGGTGAACGGGTGAACTCTTCCATGTTTTTCTGCCTTTTTTACAAAGGGGAACAACTTTTTCTGACTACCTGTTTTCCCAAGATTGCTTACTTTGGGCAACCAAAACATTCCAAAAATTGGTCATCTCTTTAAGGAAAGAATTTGGTCCTAAAGGAGCAAATTCTTTCCTTTAAGGGTGTATGCCATTGAGAAAGTTGGCAAAAATGAAAATGGTAGCTTCCCTTCCAAGTGCACCCAATCACATTAAAGTATCTGATACATATTGATACCCAGCTGATAATTTAGATTTAAAAAAAATGCATTCCAACTTGTGTTTATTAGATTCTGATACAGTACAGCTGTAGAAAATTAAAAATTCAATAGCTTATCCTGCAGAAAAGTCTTGGTTCTGTCACATGTTAGGGTAAGTGGTGATGTTCCATAAATTCAGCAAAAAAGTGTCTTGTGCACCTAGCCATGCTATCCATTTGAGCTGTGACAAGAAAACCAACAAAGTGGCATGTGCACCCAGTGCAGACTCAGATCAGCCTAGGTGTCTGCCCAGTCTGATCAGAGTCTTTGCTGTGTGCTTAAAGGGTAGCTGAGGGTCTAAGCTAGCTCCATGCGGACAGCAACGACTCTGATCAGAGTGGGCAGCTGCCCAGGCTGATCTGAGTCTTTGCTGGGCCCACATGCCACTTTGTTGGTTTTGTCATGTCGCGGTTCATTTCATAGAGGGCACAGTGATTGCTCTGATCAAAATGAGGGAATGCCTTTGCTGGGAACACATGTTCAAAGTCTCACTTTTGCTTGACATTACACCTCTAGGCAAAAATTCTTTTGTTTTAAGAGTAGACCCCATTTTGGAAGGGTATTGTTATGCAGAAAAGCAAACTTGAAGTTAAAAAGTCGTAAAACTAGAAAAAAAAAAATCAAGGAGATGTATCTATTTACCTTAAATAAAGTTTTGAACTTTCAGTTATTTTTTCACATAATTGTCCTTGGCCCAGTTGTTCAAAGCATCATTAGCCAAACAAACTCATTGAGAGGTCAACTCATTAAGTGTTATGTGACTTCGTAGCCTAATACACTGATTTTTTTTGTTGACAGTATTTGAGAACCTTTTGCACTGCAAAAGCTTCTCAAATTTTTTCAACAAAAAATATTGGCCTATTTGAGATATTAACATTTGAAATTTTAACGTTTCATTACCTAACTACATCATTAGTTTTAAACATCTTCGTCTTCATTTTATACTTTCAGGTTATACAGTTTGCGTTAACATTCCTAATTTGTGTCTTTGTTCTTCGATGTATCCAGGTAAGTATAATACATTTTAAAACAACAGGGCCCAGTTGTTCAAAGCATTGTTAGGCTAACAAGCTCATTAAGAGGTCAGCTGGTTAAGTGTTTTATGACTTCATAACTAAAAGGACTGATTTTTTTTGTTTAAAAAATTTGAGAAGCTTAGCAAAAGCTTCTCACATTGTTTCAACAACAAAATTGCAAAAGCTTCTCACATTTTTTTCAACAAAAATGTTGGCATATTTGAGATATAAACGTTCGAAATTTTAAAGAAACGTTAACTAATGAGGTCGTTAGTTTGAACATCTGGGCCCTGATTTTATTCGTTTCCATTCCTTACTTTTCTTGATAAACTAAAAGTCCTGCTCACATCTCAGCCCTAGCTAAATTTAACCCTCTTACAAAGTGCAAAATTGCAGATGACAAAATTTACTTATGCAAATGAAAAAAAGCGTTACATCTAAGCTATGTCATATTGAGAATTCAAAGACTAGAGGGCAAACAGTGTAGATCCAGATGAGGTGGCTCATTATGAGCCACTTCTTCTGGACCTATGCTGTTTGCAAATTCAGCTATTTTGATTTTGGGAGCTTTAAGTGAAAGGTGTAGTTTATCATTTTTTTTATAGGCAAAGCTGATTTACAGTGTAAGAAACTACAAATCAGTAGATCAAATCATAATTGAAGTGTGCTTATGTACATTGTTACATAGTGGGTCATAGCTATAATAAGCAAATGTTAATAGGGCTTCTGTTAATGAATGACATTGGGGGAGGAGGAAGGAGACACCATCAAATTTTAATATGCAATCAGAGCTCCAGATAAGAGGGGGTATTGAGGATAATTCAAAGATAATTTTTCTTATTTCTCAACGAAAACATATATTGTGACCCCTCATTAAAACCGTCTCGATGAGTCACAAAATATATTTTTATGGAGAAATATGGATAATTATCCCTGAATTATCTCTGTTACCCCTTCTTATCTGGAGCACTGCCAATAGAGACTACATTTTGTCACCTTTTCAAATGCAAATCTAATTGAAAAAAACATTGTTTGACAAATCATTAACTTTTCTAAAGCTTTCATCCAAGCTAAAATGTCTGTTGGCAGTGAAAACTGAGTTTGAGATTAAAATGCAAGTTCACGAGACCATAAACAGATAAAAATTTGATTTTATGGCTTACAGTCATATAATCATTTTTAGACAACTTTTAATTCTTACATATGATGTTGACTTCAATAGGTGCAGTTATGACTACTTAGGTGATTTCTTTTAACCTACTATTCTACAAATCTCCTCTATGTTTTTGTTAAATATGTGCCTTAAATTAATAGATAGTGTTTAATCGATGTTGTGTGGGTACCACTTGATGTTTTTCTTTCTTTTTACAAATGGAAACAGCTTTTGGGACATTCTTTTTGCTTCCCTGTATGACAAAGCCATTTCAAAATGGGTCCTGAAAGGAGAGCAAAGGCTCCTTTTATAGGAGCAAATTCTTTCCTTTTCATAGTTCACCCCAATTGAGAAGAGCGGCAAAAATGAAAATGGCAGAGTTGCGTCTCATGAAAGGTACCAGTCACCTAAATTTTAAGTGTAAGAGAGCTATTTTGTAAAATATTCTAAATTTAAAGCACAAGTGACCAAAATAGCAGAATTTGCAAACAGTGTAGATCCTGATGAGGTGGCTCATGATGAGCCATCTCATCTAGATCTACACTGTTTGCCCTCCAGTGTTTGAATTTTCAATATTATTTAGCTTGGACCAAACATTTTTTTTTTAAATTTTGGAGACGTAAATTTTGTCATTTGCTTTTTGGCGCTTTAAGGGTTAAAGCTGGATGTAAATCTTTGGTGTGCTTGGGAAGCAGTGAAATATTTCAGTTAAAATTTAGGAATACTTAGAACCAAGAAAAATTTGCCTTTCATGCCGACCATAAATTTATTATTTGAATTGACCTAATCTTTAATACTGCTCTATAACATTTCAGAGAAGTTCTCAGTGGCGTAATGAGATGGAACTTTTCAGAGCTGGTGAAAAAGTTTGTCCTTTAAATGCCAAGGTAAGGTTATTTGCCATTTTCCTGTAAGGCACTTTGAGATACTTACATGGAGATATTTAAGTAGTTAATGCATATAAGAACATTTTCAGCCTCAGACATCTAATTGCATTGTTGAGATAAGACACATCTTGTGGCGTAAATATTTTTAAATTTCTCCAAAACTGGAGGAATAAAGTCCTCTTTTTAGCTTACCTGTCAAGGTGAGCTTATAGTATAGCCTTGGTCCGTCGTCCGTCGTCGTCGTCGTCCACACTTTTAAACACCAATATCTCCTAAACCAGCAGGCCAATCTTGATCAAATTTTATGTGTAGCATTGTTGGGGTGGGGGATTAACTGGATTAGGTTTAAAGGCAGATTGGTTTGGAACTCTGGTTGCCATGGTAACATATAGCCCCATAGACTTATAATGGGAAAAACTTCAAAAATCTTCTTCTCTGAAACCATGAGGCCCAGAGCTAACATATTTAGTATGTACCAATGTCTAGTGGTCCCCTACATAAATCCTGCCAACCATGCCCCTGGGGCCCAAATTAGCCACACCCCGGGGGTCATAAGCTCCCATAGACTTACAATGGGAAAATCTTCAAGAGTCTTCTTCTCTGAAACCATGAGGCCCATAGCTTATATATTTGGTATGTATCAATGTCTAGTGCTCCCCTACTAAACTCCTGCCACCCATGCCCCTGGGGCTCAGATTGGTCACGCCCAAAGGGGGTCATTTGTTTATATATAGCTATATAGCCTAAAAACCTTCAAAAATCTTCTTCTCTGGAACCATGAGGTCCAGAGCTTATACGTATAGTATGTAGCAATGTTGTAATGGTCCCCTACATAAATCCTGCCAACCAAGCCCTGGGGGTCCAAATTGGCCACGCCCCAGGGGCCATAAGCTCCCATAGACTCATAATGGGAAAAACTTCAAAAACAATCTTCTCTGAAACCATGAGGCCGAGAGCTTATATATTTGGTATGTAGCAATGTCTAGTGGTTCCCTACATGAATCCTGCCAACCATGTCCCTGAGACCCACATTGGCCATGCCCTGAGGGTCATTAGCTCCCATAGACTTACAATGGGAAAATCTTCAAAAACCTTCTTCTCTGAAACCATGAGGCCCAGAACTTATATATATATAGCATGTAGCAATGTCTAGTGGTTCCCTATATAAATCCTGCCAACCATGCCCATGGGGTCCAAATTGGCCACGCCCCAGGGGCCATAAGCTCCCATAGACTGACAATGGGAAAATCTTCTAAAATCTTCTTCTCTGAAACCATGAGGCCCAGAACTTATATATATAGCATGTAGCAATGTCTAGTGGTTCCCTACATGAATCCTGCCAACCATGCCCCTGGGGTCCAAATTGGCCTTGCCCCAGCAGTCATTAGCTCCAATAGACTTACAATGGGAAAACCTTAAAAATTTTCTTCTCTGAAACAATGAAGCCCAGAGCTTATATATGTAGCATGTAGCAATGTCTAGTGGTTCCCTACATGAATCCTGCCAACCATGCCCCTGGGGTTCAAATTGGCCTTGCCCCAGCAGTCATTAGCTCCAATAGACTTACAATGGGAAAACCTTAAAAATTTTCTTCTCTGAAACCATGAAGCCCAGAGCTTATATATGTAGCATGAATCAGTGTCTAGTGGTCCCCTACATAAATCCTGCCAACCATGCCCCTGGGGTCCATCTTGGCCACAACCCAGGAGTCATAAGCTCCCATAGACTTACAATGAGAAAATCTTCAAAAATCTTCTTCTCTGAAATCATGAGGCCCAGAGCTTATATATGTAGCATGTGGCAATGTCTAGTGATCCCCTACATAAATCCTGCCAACCATGCCCCTGGGGTGCAAATTGGCCAAGCCACAGGGTCATAAGCTACCATAGACTTACAATGGGAAAATTTTGAAAAATCTTAGTCTCTGTAAGCATGAGGCCCAGAGCTTATACATGCAGCAAGTAGCAATGTCTAGTGGTCCCCTACATAAATCCTGCCAACCATGCCCCTGAGGTCCAAATTGGCCATGCGCCAGGGGTCATTAGCTCCCATAGACTTACATTGGGAAAATCTTCTAAAAACCTCTTCTTTGAAACAGTGAGGCCCAGAGCTTATATAATGTACTATGTAGCAATGTCTTGTGGTTCCCTACACAAATCCTGCCAACCATGCTCCTGGGGTCCAAATTAGCCATACCCTTGGGGTCATTAGCTCACATTGACTTACAGTGGGAAAATCTTCTTCTCTTAAACCCAGAGGCCCAGGGCTAACTTCTTTAGTATGTTGCAACATTTAGTGGTCTCCAACTTAAATCCTGCCAACCATGCCCCCTGGGATCCAAATTGGCCATGCTGCTCCCATAGACTTATAATGGGAAAGACTTCAAAAATCTTCTTTTCTGAAACCATGAGGCTCAGAGCTTACATATTTAGTATGCAGCAATGTCTAATGATCCCCTGCATAAATTCTGCCAATCAAGCACCTGAGGTCCAAACTGGCCACACCCCAGGGGGTCCTTTTTAGCTCACCTGGCCCGAAGGGCTATAGTGAGCTATTGTCATACCAATGCGTCCGGTGTGCGTCGTGCGTCGTCCCGAAATTTGTCCGTCAACACCTAAAAACAAATATTCAAACATCTTCTTCTGTTAAACTACTGGTCCCATGGTTCTCAAATTTCACATGGAGCATGACCTGACTCCAGGGTCTCAGAATTGTAAAACTGGGTCAGGTTGAAAATCCAAGATGGCAGCCGTTACTAAAATAGCAAAAACAACAAAATAAACTTCTTCTCCAGAACCACTGAGTATATTTGTCTGAATTTTGGCATGGAACATCAGTGAAACCTTGGTATTCAAAATTGTAAAAATGAAAAAAAATCTGTAGCGGAGTTTTGTCACAGTGACCTACTTTCTGTTTACGAGTGTAATTTTGCTGAAATGCCAATATCAAAAAACGACTTATTCAAACAACTTCAAACAACTTCTTCTCTAAAACCACTGCACCCATGGGTCTCAAATTTCTTATGGAGCATGACCGGACTGCAGGGTTTCAAAATTGTAAAATTGGATCAGTTCAAGAATCCAAGATGGCCGCCGTTACTAAAAATAGCAAAAACAACAAAATCAACTTCTTCTTCAGAACCATTTGGTATATTTGGTTGAAAGCTTGTGTGGAACATGAATGTGACTTTGGGATTAAAAATTGTAAAAGTGAGAAAAATCTATAGCCGAATTAGGTCACAGTGACCTACTTAGCGCTTACAAGACGGATTTTGCTCAAATGTCATAATCTCAGGAAAACGCAATCGATTCTGGTCAGATTTGGTCAGAAATGGTCCTTGAATGGAATTATTTCAGTTTTGTGCCGGTTAACTATCCAAGATGGCCACCATGGGGGCCGTTACTAAAAGTAGTACAAACATAAAAATGACAATTGCTCAAGAACCCTTGAATGGAATTGGACCAGTTTTGTGTCAGAATGTTCCTTACATAAAGTCGTTTTGATTAATTGCAATTTGGCATTCCAAGATGGCCGCCATCTGCTGTTACTAAAAATAGCACAAACATAAAATGACAATTACTCAGTAGCCCTTGAATGGAATTGGACCAATTTTGTGTCAGAATGTTCCTTGCATGAAGCCATTTCGATTAATTGCAATTTGGCATTCCAAGATGGCCGCCATCTGCCGTTACTAAAAATAGCACAAAACATGAAAATGACAATATCTCAGTAACCGCTGAATGGATTTTGACAAAATTTGTTTCAAAATGATTCTTGCATTGAGATGTTTCAAAAATAACTAACTGTAGACCAGTCATATTGGCCACTGTTACTAAAAGTAGAAAAATGTGAAAATTAGAAAATCTCTATGGAATTGGACTAATTTTCAATCGGAATGGTCCTTTCATTAAGCTTTTTTGATTTTTGCATTTTGGCATTTTAAGATGGCCACCATCTGCCCTTACTAAAAATAGCACAAAACATGAAAATGACAATATATCATTAACCGCTGAATGGATTTAGACGAAATTTGTGGCAAAATGATTCTTGCTTTGAGTCGTTTAAAAAATTATGAAATATAGACCCGTCAAGTTGGCCTCTGTTACTTAAAATAGCAAAATATGAAAATTAGAAAATTACAATGGAACTGGACCAGATGTGTGTCAAAATGGTCCTTGCATGAAAGCTTTTCGATTTTTTGCATTTTTGCATTCCAAGATGGCCGCCATCTGCCGTTACTAAAATTAGCACAAAACATGAAAATGACAATATCTCAGTAAACCCTGAATGGAGTTTGATGAAATTTGTGGCTAAATGATTCTTGTATTGAGGTGTTTCAAAAGTAAATATATAAAGACCAGACAAGTTGGCCTCTGTTACTAAAAGTAGGAAAATGTGAAAATGAGAAAATCTCAACGGAATTGGACCAGTTTTGTATTAGAATGGTCCCATTGCACAAAAGCCAGGTAAGCGATATCAGGCCCATTTGGGCCTCTTGTGTTTATATAGAGCTTTATAGCTAAAGAACCTTCAAAAATCTTCTTCTATGAAACCATAAGGCCAAGAGCTTTTGTATGTAGCAATGTATAGCGGTCCTCTATATAAATCCTGCCAATCAAGTCCCTGGGGGTCCAAACTTGCCACACCCCATGGGGTCATAGCATCCTATAGAATTGCAGCCTGTTTATTAGCTTACCTGAGCTGGAAGCTTACATTTTAGAACTCAGGTGAGTGGTTGTTGCCCTTGGGCTACTTGTTTATAGAACTTTTAGGGAATTGACTGACTAGTCAGCAACGCAAAATATTGATTGACGTCAAATCAGCCAATGAATTTTGTTTTTTATATTGATCATGTAATAATTTATATTGTTGAAATATTTCAGGTTCATTACAACATAGGAAAGACAAGTGGCGATTCTGGAAATATGGACTATGCAATAGAAAAATACAGATTAGCCATTGAGTGAGTATCCATCAGAGCTCTAGATAAGAGGGAGTATTTGGTGATAATTTAGGATAATTTTTCTTTATTCTGAATAAAAACATATGTTGTGACCCCTCCTCTGAAGCGTCTCGATGAGATGATTCAGATGAGGGGTCACAACATATGGTTTCAATGAGAAATAAGAAAAATTACCCTAAATTATCATCAAATACTCCCTCTTATCTAGAGCTCTGATCCATTGACAACTTAACCTTGGCCTGGCCCCAAGGTTATAAAAAGTTTTTTCATGCTCAGCTCAACTGAGCATGAAATTTTACCTGCTAATGAATAGCGAATTGCTGATAAGTACAGTTGTTTTCTTGCTTGTTCAGTTTAGCTGAGTATGAAATTTTCTCTGCTCATGAATATGAAAATGCTAACATTAGTTGGCATTTTCATATTTATCAGCAGAGAAAATTTCATGCTCAGCTGAGTTGAGCACGAAAAAAGTTTTATAACCTTGGGGCCTGGTTGTTCAGAAATAAAAATGTCATTAGTTAATGTGACATTGCATTTTCAGATGTATGCAAAAACACTGTCATTTTTTGCTGAAAAAAATGTGAGAAGCTTTTACTACACAAACGCTTGTAAAGCTTCTGACATCTTTTTCAGCAAAAAAATTAGCACACAGGATTTTATTTGTACCCAAAGACTTAATGAATCCAAGACTAACAACTTTGTTAAGCTGAGGATGCTATGAACAACTGAGTTTGAGTTTGGAGCTTTGGATTAGAGAGTATTTGAGCTGCGACACGAGAAAACCAACAAAGTGGTTCAATGTGGGTCAAGGAAAAATTAAATTTGATCAGGGAAAAGTCAGGGTATTTTCGCTTGCCTCATTTGCTGGCAGCCCTGGTCATGGAAATGGAAGATGAGGAGTACCGTAAAAATTCTGAATATTGGGACACCAAAAATAATTACCATAATTGATCTAAAACTGGAACAGCTTGTTTTTACAGTGCAGTAATGTGTCCAAAAAAGGGAAACGGGATAGCAAATAGTGTAAACCCTGATCAGTCTGATCTGGGTTTGCACTATTTGCTCAGATCTAACTGTCCCATTAGACAGAGTTTTTTGTCCCAATTTGCGCTATTTGCTCAGATCTAACTGCCCAAATATATAGAGTTTTTTGTCCCAATTTGCTCAGATCTAACTGTCCCAATATATAGAGTTTTTTTGTCCTAATTTGTGCTATTTGCTCAGATCTAACTGTCCCAATATATAGAGTTTTTTTGTCCCAATTTGCGCTATTTGCTCAGATCTAACTGGCCCAATATATAGAGTTTTTTTTGTCCCAATTTGAGCTATTTGCTCAGATCTAACTGGCCCAATATATAGAGTTTTTTTTGTCCCAATTTGCGCTATTTGCTCAGATCTAACTGGCCCAATATGTAGAGTTTTTTTTTTGTCCCAATTTGCGCTATTTGCTCAGATCTAACTGGCCCAATATTAGAGTTTTTTTGTCCCAATTTGCGCTATTTGCTCAGATCTAACTGGCCCAATATATAGAGTTTTTTGTCCCAATTTGCGCTATTTAATCAGATCTAACTGTCACAATTTATAGAGTTTTTTGTCCCAATTTGCGCTATTTGCTCAGATCTAACTGTCCCAATATATAGAGTTTTTTTGTCCCAATTTGCGCTATTTGCTCAGATCTAACTGTCACAATATATAGAGGTTTTTTTGTCCCAATTTGCGCTATTTGCTCAGATCTAACTGTCCCAATATATAGAGTTTTTACGGTAATCATGTCTATCACTTTGTGTTATATTCACAGATTAAACCCAGAATATGATCAGGCAATGAACAATTTGGGAAATATATTAAAGGACAGAGGAGAACTGGATGAAGCAGAGAGGTTATTGGAAAGAGCCATAGAAATTAGGTAAGTAGTCATTATTTTAAAATATGAATGGAGACACCTTCAGGGAAAGCAACTCTTTTATTTTCAATTTTGTCTCCCTTCATATTGGGGCCAAACTATGAAGGATAGAGTTTTCTCCTAGGGGAGCAAATTCTTTACTTAAAAGGTAGTTCACATTTTAGTAGGGCTTGTTTTACTGAGAATCTCATACTTATCCCCACCACCTGAAGTTTTCTGCCTTTGAAATAGACCTCACAAGACATTAAACTAAACAAACGTTTTTTAGGACTTGGTGAAAGCTGAAAATATTCTTAATTGTTCCACAGTGCCTGGATGACTTTACTTTGATACTTTTGGGCTGATGAAACATGATACTTTTGGGCTGATAAAACATGATACTTTTGGACTGATAAAACATGATACTTTTGGGCTGATAAAACATGTTTTTTTCGTATAGTCTAATGTAATTCAAGCCACAGCCTTCTCATTGACCTTCATGTCAGTTTCACTGGCTTACAACTGGGCAAGCATCAGCTCAATCAGCAGCAGCTCCTGTTTCCCATTTCTCCATTATAACCATTAAAGTGCCAAAAAGCAGACGACAAAATTTACGTCTGCAAAAATTAAAAAAATAGTTTGTCCAAGCTATATCATATTGAGAATTAGAAGACTAGAGGGCAAACAGTGTAGATCTAGATGAGGTGGCTCATTATGAGCCACCTCATCAAGATCTACACTGTATGTGCATTTGGCTGTTTTCGTCTCTGACGCTTAAAGTGATAACATTTTGTAAGCCCTCATTGAACTGTTTCTAATATTCATTGAAACCCTTACCCTGTCAGTAGTTTGATATCAACGTTCTTATTCTGCAGAAGTGAATTTGCTGCAGCGTGGATGAATCTTGGTATTGTAAAGGCAAGTTTAAAGAAGGCAGCCGAAGCAGAAAGATGTTATTTTACAGCCATGAAACATCGGCGGAAATATCCTGACTGCCTCTATAATCTTGGTAATCTTGTAAGTATTTGATGTAGGCTAAAGAAAATAGAAAACACTTATGACTGTAGTTATCTAAAGGTCTAAGGAACTGGAAATTGTGTTTTGAGCTTATAGCAGTTTGAGGTAAAAGGAGCTGAAATAAAAGTTATTTGAAAATTTAAGAGATACAATCACAAATTCACTTTCATTTAAGTTGAATTCTTATGCACTTACAAATGTAATACCTCTGATTGGATAACATCAATAGTTTGGGACAGAATATCCTGTGATATACTGTCGCTGGGCCTCGTAGCGCAGTCAGTAGAACATCTGACTAAAGAGCCAGAGGTTTGATATCCGGTCTGGCCACATACTTTCGTTTCTCTTTTTTCCACTGATTCAAGAAGGGCAGTTGTTGGTTACTAGCAAAAGTATGTGCTCTTAGGAGGTCTAAGCCTGCCCCGGAATAGTGTGGTTAGGTTAACTGAATGTCCCGACATGAGCATAGCTGTTTACCATGGACGTAAAGTAATAAAACAAACTGTTGCAAAGCCAACGTCATTGAGAAATGTCGCTTCGCATAAGCTGATGTCTGGTTTTATGCTGCTGAAAGCTCTGGCTGTGTGTGTTAAATAGAAGTAGACTTTGAAAGGTGAAAATATGATGAAGTGCATTAGAGTGGGGATAACTGTACTCAAAATTGTCATTTGGGGAGGTAATCGATGGTTTTATGATCTCAGATTGCCTTTTAGGGCTCCGCTAGAGTGTCGCTGTAAAATGAAATTTCCAATCATAAAACCAACGATTTATCTCCCCAAAATGACAATGTTCAATACAGTTTTCCCCTAATTAGAACACTTCCTAGTAAGGTAATTTTGTACCATAAACTCTTTGCCTCTCATTTCTTTGGAGGCTGTTCTTAAAGCACAAAATTAAAGCTGCGGCACGAGAAAACCAACAAAGTGTCATATGTGGCCAGCAAAGACTCAGATCAGCCTGGGCATCCGCCCAGCCTGATCAGTCTATGCTGTCCGCATAGAGCTAGCTTAGATCTTTAGCTAACCTTTTAGCACACAGCGAAGACTCTGTTCAGACTGGGCAAATGCCATGGTTTTGTCATGTTGTGGCTCATTTGTCTTTTAATTAATTCTTTTTTGTAAGGGTACGTCTTCCAGAAAAAGAAGGAAGTCCTAAAATCTGTTTCCTGTTTCCCTTCTTAAAAAAATGGTGGAAACTGGGACATATATCCATTTACATTAAGGTGTATGGGTACACTTCTGTGTTCATCCACCATGTTTATAAAGGAAGACAACTCTTGCAGCTTCCTGATCGCTTCCCTGGGGGACACAGCTCTTCCAAAAAGGGTTCTTCTCTTCAAGCAAAGAATTAGCAAAAGCAAATTCTTTCCCTAAGAGTTTCCCATAATGAAACAGGCGCAAAAAAAAAAAAAAAAAAAAAAAAAAAATAGTTGCCTCAATATCTGGAGAACATAATTTGAGCCACAACATGAGAAAACCAACAAAGTGGTTGTGTGCCCAGTGCAGACTCAGATCAGCCTGGGCAGCCACCCAGTCTGTTCAGAGTCTCCGCTGTGCACTTAAAGAGTAGCTAAGGGTCTAGGCTAGCTCCATGCCGACAGCAAAGACTGATCAGACTGGGCAGATGCCCAGTCTGATCTGAGTCTTTGCTGGGCACACATGCCACTTTGTTGGGTTTTTTCATGCCGTGGCACATATTTCTCTGACAGGGTTTTAAGTGCACAGACAGCAATAAACCTTAGGATTAACATTGATATGATATTTTGAAAATAATGGAAAATAAAAATCCAGGATGGATGGATGATTTGAGATTTTACTTCCTTTTTAACAGTGTTTTAGTTATATCAGGATGATGGGAGGATGATGATGAAAAAGTATATGAGCCACAACATGACAAAACCAACAAAGTGGGATGTGTGCACAGTGAAGGCTCAGATCAGCCTTGGCGTCTGCCCAGTCGGACAAGTCTTTGCTGTGCACTTTAAGGGTACCTACCTGTCTAAGCTAGCTCCATGCTGACAGCAAAGACACTGATCAGACTGGGCAGTGGCCCCGCCTGATCTTAGTATCTACTGGGCACGCATGCCACTTCGTCGGTTTTGGTGTGTTGTGGCTCATATGCAGTTGAACCCATTAGAATCTAATGGATTTCCGCCACTAGCGGAAATCAAATCCCAGACCGCTAGATCAGCAGCCCAGCACTTCACCCACTGAGCTACCAGAACTTCCTTTAGGAAAATATTTCTTTTTGTATATATACCATCTGTACCAGTTTTGTGTTTCTAATTTTCAGTATTTAGATGAAAACCTGCATGATAAAGCTATAGAAGCATGGAAAAATGCTACAATTCTTAAACCAACACATTCTAATGCTTGGGTGAATCTAGCTGTGGTTTATGACAATTTAGGTGAGTGATATTTCTTGCATTGGTCCCCTTGTCTACATGAGGGTTTGAATAGGGTACCTCTGAAACGAGTAACCTGTAAAAGTACAGTCACATAGTCATTTATCAATCAAAATTTAAGGGCCAGAATAAGTAATTAAATGGTTCTACAAGTGACAATGTGGTTATCTGGTATAATTTTTCATCAGATATTGATTGACCCACCACATAGGTAGAAAAAAAAGCACTTCAACAAACATGTTTTGAATTTTTTAAATATGGAGTTAAATACTTAACAATAGCTCTATCTCAAACTGTGCATGTGAGTTCTGTTAGCTAATACCTGTCCAAATCCGAAATTGGTTATAGAAAAGATAAAATATTCATGACATGACTTCACCATGACTAACTGGTCGAGATTGTGATTCCCTGTCATTTATACACTTTATATCTTTAAGAAAAGATCCATTTGAAATTGCTTTGTTGTCCAGGAAAGCAATAGGTGGTCACAAAAGTTATTCCCAGGCCTCTAGATAAGAAGAGGTAACAGGGATAATTTTGGGATAATTTTCCTTATCTGTCAATAAAAACACGTTCTAACCCTCATTAGAACTGTCTCACTGAGACAGTTCTAATGAGGGGTCACAATGTACGTTTTGATTGAGAAATTAGAAAAATTATCTTCGAATTATCCCCAAAACTCCACTCCACCAAACCAACAAAGTGGCATGTGTGCCCAGCAAAGACTCTGATCAGCCTGGGCATCCGCCCAGTCTGATTAGAGTCTTCGCTGGCCTCATGGAGGTAGCTTAGACCCTTAGCTACCCTTTTAGCATGAGCAAGACTGTGATCAGACTAGGCCTCTGCCCAAGCTGATCTGAGTCTTTGCAGGGCACACATGCCACTATGTTGGTTTTGTCGTGTCACAGCTCAATTTATCTGGAGCTTTGTGCTCCATTTGTGAAAATAGCAGAAAAATATGAGCCGCGACACGAGAAAACCAACAATGTGGTTGTGTGCCAATCGCAGACTCAGGTCAGCCTGGGCATCCGCCCATTCCGATAAGACTCTTTGCTAAGCGCTTAAAGGGTAGCTAAGGGTCTAAGCTACCTCCATGCGGGCAGCGAAGACTCTGATCAGACTGGGCGGATGCCCAGGCTGATCTGAGTCTGCGCTGGCCGCACAACCACATTGTTGGTTTTGTCGTGTCGCGGCTCATATGGAGATGGACCCATTCACATTAAAGTATACTTATTTTCTTTAATATTTTTTTTTCCAGAACGATATGATGAGAGTATAGAGATAACTAAGAAAGCATTAAAATTTCTACCTGAGGAGCCTCAGTTACATTTCAACCTCGGAAATGTCCACGGAAAAAAAGGCAACTGGGCAGAGAGCGAAAAATATTTTTTGAAAGCCATCAAGTTAAAACCAGGTGTTGCCAAGTTTTATGCAAATATAGGTATGTCTCTTTACTTTCAATTTTTTAGTTTTATCATTAAATATGCCGAGAATGGATGGATCACTTGAGGTTTAAAGTTCTTCTCAGCAGTTCTGAGTCATATCAGCATGATGGAAAGGAGATAAAAAGCTGAGATTCTGTTTTGCACCACATTTCCCAGAAGTGCAAATTTTTTGCATGAAATAAAATACAAGGTCTAGGCTCATGATGGTAAAGGTTTGGCATAGCTTTGTGGCCGTAGGGGCAGCAGTGGCTGCTAGAGGCCTAGTGTATCTTGGGCACAGCATATGCAAGAGGCCTAGTGTATCTTGGGCACAGCATATGCAAGAGGCCTAGTGTATCTTGGGCACAGCATATGCAAGAGGCCTAGTGTATCTTGGGCACAGCATATGCAAGAGGCCTAGTATATCTTGGGCACAGCATATGCAAGAGGCCTAGTGTATCTTGGGCACAGCATATGCAAGACGGAGCCCATCTCTCACGTTTTGCTGCCTTATTCTTCCCTGTTTGAAAAAGGTAGCCATTTACTACTGGATTGACAGAGACAGATCTGCAGTCGCCGACTGGTCCAACCCAGATTCAAACCTGCGACTTTCTGCACTATGACAAGTCACTCAAACCACTTGACTGTGGCGCTTCTCTACACTAATAAGAATGGTATAAAATAGATATTACATGGTTTATCTACCTGTAGGGTTGATAATCCATCCACTGAAACTCATGGATTATCTCCCCATACAGTGGACAAACCCTAGTTTAACTTTCATAAAATTTTATTTCAGACAGATGGTTGGTACCACAGAAATTAAAAGTATTGATCTAAGCAAACAGTGCAGACCTAGATCAAACTGCTACTGAAGTAGCAGTCTGATAAGGTCTTCACTGTATGCCATTAATACACATCTCCATCTTTTAGAAATATTATTGCCTGTTTGATTTTTAGGACAGTGCTGGTAATTATTTAGGTGTCCTTTTCAGATTTTTGGTATCCTACAGTACCAGATTTAATTGGCTATAGGACATGGTCTTCTCTCCATAAAGTACTCCAAAAATATAAATTGGTTGTGTTATTGAGTTATTAGATTGGGTTTTCTCTTCAAAAACAATCCCAAAAATCTAGATCCATCTTACTAAGATAGATCTAGACTTTTGGGACTGTTTTGATAAGGAAACCCCCAATTTTATAACAAAACAAAAAAAAATACAATATTCACAAATAGAAATGGTTTCTAATTTCAGGTGTCTTATATCATAGATGGGGGAAGTTGGACTTAGCGGAGCAGTATTACAGAAAGGCATATTCATTAAATCCTAATGAGCTAAACCTCAAAGAAAATCTTGCCATGTTATTGCAGAAAACAGGCAAAAACAAGGCTACGTGACAAAAACACAGCTATGTGATGACTTTGAAGAACTTTGTCAAGCGAAACAGATCTCAGAATGAATGTCGTTTATATTAAGCTCATACTGGTTGCCATGGAAACAAATACTGGTTGCCTTGGAAACTTACTCGTTAACAAACAAATGCTTCCAGACACTTGCGAGAAGCACAGAATTGAAAGAGTAAATTTGTTTTTGCGATGAATTCTGCCTACCTTACCCAGCCTTTAAATGGGAAAACAAAGGTCCATTTGATGATGGATCTAGATTTGGGTTGTTTTGGAGGGGGGGGGGGGATATATACAGGATTTCTTTAGAGGAATTGGAAAAGGTTGTTTGTGGATATTCCACTGTAATTGCTTTACATAATACATATCAACAATTATCCAGTGCTCCAGAAAGATGAGTATGGTAAGATATCATATTGATCTGGCTAGAAGATGGGATCGGGGAGATTGGTTTGGGACGGGGGAGGGGGAGTTGTGGTTCCCCTACAAAACAACCCCACAAAAATCTTCGAAGACAAATCAAGATTTTGGGATTGATGTGAAAGGGGAAAAACATTTTATTACAGAGTTCCATATTTAGAGGGAGGAGAAATGGTCCCATCTTACCGTCAAATAAATATGGTAATTCAGAAAGAAATTATGTTACATCTCCATAATAGCAAGCTAGCCATTTCTTATAAAAGGCTGTAATATATGTTTTTATTAGCTCACCTGAGCACGAAGTGCTCAGGGTGAGCTTTTGGGATACCGTGATGTCCGTCGTCCGTCGTACGTCCGTCCGGACGTCCGGACGTCCGTCCGTCCGGACGTCCGTCAACTTTTGCTTGTGTACACTCTAGCGGGCACAGTTTCGATCCAATCTTTATGAAACTTTGTCAGAATGTTTATCTCTATAAAATCTAGGCCAAGTTCGAAACTGGGTCATGGCGGGTCAAAAACTAGGTCACTAGGTCAAATCTTAGAAAAACCTTGTGTACGCTCTAGAGGACACAGTTTTGATCCAATCTTTATGAAACTTTGTCAGAATGTTTATCTTCATAAAATCTAGGCCAAGTTTGAAACTGGGTCATGTCGGGTCAAAAATTAGGTCACTAGGTCAAATCTTAAAAAAACCTTGTGTACGCTCTAGAGGGCACAGTTTTGATTCAAAGTTCATGAAACTTTGTCAGAATGTTTATCCTCATAGTATCTAGGACAAGTTCGATACTGGGTCACGTCGGGTCTAAAATCAGGTCACTAGGTCAAATCATAGAAAAACCTTGTGTACGCTCTAGAGGACACAGTTTTGATCCAATCTTTATGAAACTTTGTCAGAATGTTTATCCTCATAGTATCTAGGACAAGTTTGAAACTGGGTCACGTCGGGTCTAAAACTAGGTCACTAGGTCAAATCATAGAAAAACCTTGTGTACGCTCTAGAGGACACAGTTTTGATCCAATCTTTATGAAACTTTGTCAGAATGTTTATCTTCATAAAATCTAGGCCAAGTTTGAAACTGGGTCATGTCGGGTCAAAAATTAGGTCACTAGGTCAAATCTTAAAAAAACCTTGTGTACGCTCTAGAGGGCACAGTTTTGATTCAAAGTTCATGAAACTTTGTCAGAATGTTTATCCTCATAGTATCTAGGACAAGTTCGATACTGGGTCACGTCGGGTCTAAAATCAGGTCACTAGGTCAAATCATAGAAAAACCTTGTGTACGCTCTAGAGGACACAGTTTTGATCCAATCTTTATGAAACTTTGTCAGAATGTTTATCTTCATAAAATCTAGGCCAAGTTTGAAACTGGGTCATGTCGGGTCTAAAACTAGGTCACTAGATCAAATCATAGAAAAACCTTGTGTACGCTCTAGAGGACACAGTTTTGATCCAATCTTTATGAAACTTTGTCAGAATGTTTATCTCCATAAACTCTAGGACAAGTTTGAAACTGGGTCATGTCGGGTCAAAAACTAGGTCACTAGGTCAAATCTTAGAAAAACCTTGTGTACGCTCTAGAAGGCACAATTTTGATCCAAAGTTCATGAAACTTAATCAGAAAGTTTATCCTTATAATATCTAGGATAAGTTTGAAACTGGGTCACATCGGGTCAAAAACTAGGTCACTAGGTCAAATCATAGAAAAAAACCTTGTGTATGCTCTAGAGGACACAGTTTTGATCCAATCTTTATGAAACATTGTCAGAATGTTTATCTCTATAAACTCTAGGCCAAGTTCGAAACTGGGTCTTGTGGGGTCAAAAACTAGGTCACTAGGTCAAATCTTAGAAAAGCCTTGTGTACGCTCTAGAAGTCACAGTTTTGATCCAAAGTTCATAAAACTTTGTCAGAATGTTTATCCTCATAATATGTAGGACAAGTTTGAAACTGGGTCACTAGGTCAAATAATAGAAAAACTAGGTCACTAGGTCAAATCATAGAAAAACCTTGTGTACGCTCTAGAGGACACAGTTTTGATCTAATCTTTATGAAACTTTGTCAGAATGTTTACTTCCATAAACTCTTTGTCAGAATGTTTATCGTCACAATATCTAGGACAAATTTGAAAGTAGGTCATGTCGGGTTAAAAAATAGGTCACTAGGTTTAATATAAGAACGACCTTGTGTACGCTCTAGAGGGCACAGTTTTGATCCAATCTTCATGATATTTTGTCAGAATGTTTATCCTCACAATATCCAGGACAAGTTTGAAACTGGGTCATTTCGGGTCTAAAGCTAGGTCATAAGGTCAAATCGTAGAAAAACTTTGTGTACACTCTAGAGGGCGCATTGTTGATTCAATCTTTTTGGTACTATGTCAGAATGTTTATCTCAATAAAATCTAATTAGATTTTGAAACTGGGTCATGTCGGGTCAAGAATAAGTTCACAGGGTCAAATATAAGAAAGACCTTGTGAACGCTTTAGAGGGCACAGTTTTGATCCAATCTTTATGCAACTTTGTCAGAATGTTTGATCTCACAATATGTAGGCCAAGTTTGAAACTGGATAATGTCGGGTCAGAAACTAGGTCACTAGGTCAAATATCAGGAAAACCTTGTGTACGCTCTAGTAGGCACAGTTTTGATTCAAAAATAATGAAACTGTCAGAATATTCATCCTCACAATATCTAGGCCAAGTTTGAAGTTTGGTGATGTCAGATCAAAAACCAGGTCACTAGGTCAAATCTTAGAAAAACCTTGTGAACACATTTGAGGGTACATTTTTTATCCAATCTTTTTGAAACTTTCTCAGAAAGTATATCATCACAATGTCTAGGCCAAGTATGAAAGTAGGTCATGTCGGATCAAAAACTAGGTCACTAGGTCAAATATAAAAACCACCTTGTGTATGCTCTAGAGGGCACAGTTTTGATCCAATCTTCATGAAATTTTGTCAGAATGATTATCCTCACAATATCTAGGCCAAGTTTGAAGCTTGGTCATGTTGGTTCCAAAACCAGGTCACTAGGTCAAATCTTAGAAAAACCTTGTGTACACTCTAGAGGGCACATTTTTGATCCAATCTTGTTAGAACTGGAATTCCAACGAAGGAAAATAAACCAAAAGGGAAAACAACTATTTTCTTCAACATCTGACGATTTTCTCAGTAGCAACAGATTCAGAAAAATAAGAGCATTCAATACTACCCAGAAAAAGGCGAAATTATTTTGTGAACATAATTGTTATCGCTAGTCCAGGAACCTACCTTTAAATCTGCATATTAAAATGCTGTATGAAATTGTGGATTGAAGATTAGAGTTGCGTTTTTATACGCCCGTTTTGAAAAACAGGACGTATTATATCGTGGCGCTGTCCGTCCATCCGTCTGTAAACATTCTTGTGTGCGCCTTAACTCAGTAACCTTTTTGGATATTTTCATGAAATTTTGTAGACATATGTATTAGGTAGGAGGAACGTGTCGCGTACAAGAATGGTTGCTCCCTCTTCCTTGGTTTCAAAGTTACGCCCCTTTGATTGTTTTTAGCTCACCTGAGCACGAAGTGCTCAGGGTGAGCTTTTGGGATACCGTGATGTCCGTCGTACGTGTGGACGTCCGTCCGGACGGACGTCCGTCAACTTTTGCTTGTGTACACTCTAGCGGGCACAGTTTCAATCCAATCTTTATGAAACTTTGTCAGAATGTTAATCTTTATAAAATCTAGACCAAGTTCGAAACTGGGTCATGTCGAGTCAAAACTAGGTCACTAGGTCAAATCTTAGAAAAACCTTGTGTACGCTCTAGAGGGCACAGTTTTCATCCAAAGTGCATGAAACTTTGTCAGAATGTTTATCCTCATAGTATTTAGGACAAGTTTGAAACTGGGTCACGTCGGGTCTAAAACTAGGTCACTAGGTCAAATCATAGAAAAACCTTGTGTATGCTCTAGAGGACACAGTTTTGATCCAATCTTTATGAAACTTTGTCAGAATGTTTATCTCCATAAAATCTAGGCCAAGTTTGAAACTGGGTCATGTCGGGTCAAAAACTAGGTCACTAGGTCAAATCTTAGAAAAACCTTGTGTACGCTCTAGAGGGCACAGTTTTCATCCAAAGTGCATGAAACTTTGTCAGAATGTTTATCCTCATAGTATTTAGGACAAGTTTGAAACTGGGTCACGTCGGGTCTAAAACTAGGTCACTAGGACAAATCATAGAAAAACCTTGTGTATGCTCTAGAGGACACAGTTTTGATCCAATTTTTATGAAACATTGTCAGAATGTTTATCTCCATAAAATCTAGGCCAAGTTCGAAACTGGGTCATGTCGGGTCAAAAACTAGGTCACTAGGTCAAATCTTAGAAAAACCTTGTGTACGCTCTAGAGGGCACAGTTTTCATCCAAAGTTCATGAAACTTTGTCAGAATGTTTATCCTCATAGTATCTAGGACAAGTTTGAAACTGGGTCACGTGGGGTCTAAAACTAGGTCACTAGGTCAAATCATAGAAAAACCTTTTGTACGCTCTAGAGGACACAGTTTTGATTCAATCTTTATGAAACTTTGTCAGAATGTTTATCTCTATAAACTCTAGGCCGAGTTTGAAACTGGATTATGTTGGGTCAACAACTAGGTCACTAGGTCAAATCTTAGAAAAACCTTGTGTAAGCTCTAGAAGGCACAGTTTTGATCCAAAGTTCATGAAACTTAATCAGAAAGTTTATCCTTATAATATCTAGGAAAAGCTTGAAACTGGGTCACGTCGGGTCAAAAACTAGGTCACTAGGCCAAATCATAGAAAAAACCTTGTGTATGCTCTAGAGGACACAGTTTTGATCCAATCTATATGAAACATTGTCAGAATGTTTATCTGTATAAACTCTAGGCCAAGTTTGAAACTGGGTTTTGTTGGGTCAAAAACTAGGTCACTATGTCAAATCTTAGAAAAGCCTTGTGTACGCTCTAGAAGGCACAGTTTTGATCCAAAGTTCATGAAACTTTGTCAGAATGTTAATCCTCATAATATGTAGGACAAGTTTGAAACTGGGTCATGTCGGTCAAAAACTAGGTCACTAGGTCAAATCATTAAAAAAACCTTGTGTACGCTCTAGAGGACACAGTTTTGATCTAATCTTTATGAAACTTTGTCAGAATCTTTACTTCCATAAACTCTCAGCCAAGTTTGAAAGTAGGTCATGTCGGGTCAAAAACAAGGTCACTAGGTCAAATCATAGAAAAACCTTGTGTACACTCTAGAGGACACAGTTTTGATCCAAAGTTCACGAAACTTTGTCAGAATGTTTATCCTCATAATATGTAGGATAAGTTTGAAACTGGGTCATGTCGGGTCAAGAACTTGGTCACTAGGTCAAATCTTAGAAAAACCTTGTGTACGCTCTAGAAAGCACAGTTTTCATCCAAAGTTCATGAAACTTTGTCAGAATGTTTATCTTCATAATATCTAGAACAAGTTCGACCTTGGGTCACGTTGGGTCAAAAACTAGGTCACTAGGGCAAATCATAGAAAAACCTTGTGTACGCTCTAGAGGACACAGTTTTGATCCAATCTTTATGAAACATTGTCAGAATGTTTATCTCCATAAACTCTAGGCCAAGTTTGAAACTGGGTCATGTCAGGTCAAAAACTAGGTCACTAGGTCAAATCTTAGAAAAACCTTGTGTAAGCTCTAGAAGGCACAGTTTTGATCCAAAGTTCATGAAACTTTGTCAGAATGTTTATCCTTATAACATGTAGAACATGTTTGAAACTGGGTCATGTCGGGTCAAAAACTAGGTCACTAGGTCAAATCATAGAAAAACCTTGTGTACGCTCTAGAGGACACAGTTTTGATCTAATCTTTATGAAACTTTGTCAGAATGTTTATCTTCATAAACTCTCGGCCAAGTTTTAAAGTAGGTCATGTCGGGTAAAAACTAGGTCACTAGGTCAAATCTTAGAAAAAGTTGTGTAAGCACTAGAAGGCATAGTTTTGATCCAATCTTCATGAAACTATGTCAAAATGTTTATTGTCTGTATATCTAAGCCCCCTATGAAACTGAGTCACGTCGGCTCAAGGTCAAATCTTAGAAAAACTTTGTGTACACCCTAGAGGGCACAGTTTTGATCCAATCTTCATGAAACTGTCAGAATGTTTATCTTAACGAAATCTAGGTAAAGTTTGAAACTGGGTCGTGTCGGGTCAAAAACTTGGTCACTAGATCAAATATAAGAACGACCTTGTATACGCTCCAGAGGGCACAGTTTTGATCCAATCTCAATGAAACTGTGTCAGAATGTTTATTCTTACAATATCCAGGCCAAGTTTGAAACTGGGTCATGTCGGGTCAAAAACTATGTCAAATGTCAGTATGGTAAAAACTCTTATAAATCTTCACCAGAGCCAGTGAACTGATTAATGCTCAGGTGAGCGATTCAGGGCCACCATGGCCCTCTTGTTGAGAATAAAGATGCTCATCTTATCTGGGGACTCTAGGGATTCATAGAATGGCTGCAGAGTGACCTACTTGTCTTTCAGGTTATTGCATAATATAATATTACATGATTGGAGTGAATTGTACATTAAATGTAGAACTTAGGCTTGCTGAAGTGTGCAAAATTGTTAAACAGGGTGCCACGGGCAGGGAAAAAAACACCCGGTCCAGGTTGTTCAAAAATTACGACATCTTAAGTTAACGTTTTGTTAACATTTCAAACTTTGATATCTCAAATACCCCAATATTTTTTTTTTAAAAATGTGAGAAGCTTTTGTGAAAGCTTCTCACATTTTTTCAACAAAAAAATATCAGTGTATTTGGTTATAAAGTCATGAAACACAAGTCGACAGTTTAATGAGCTTGTTAGGCTAACAGTGCTTTGAACATTTTTGCCCTGAAAAAAGATAGGTTTTCTAGGTCAGGCAGTTTTGTGACTGGTCTGAGAAATTTGGAAGGACTTGAAAAGTTGGGAAAAAGCCAAGGAATTGGAAAGTTAATGAGTGAGACAGTCTTCAGAAAGTATACTTATTCTGCTCAAGAGGAAATGATATACTTTCATGGAAGATAATCCATGCATAGAAGTAGTTACCTCCCTCCTGTTTCAGAGGGAGCAAATTTTCTCCTTCAAGAGCAACACCCAGTTGTCAAGTGATTTCTTTAGTAGTACTAAAGTAAAGGGTATAATCAACTTTTGGATCCATAAAAAAGTATCAAATATTTGAAAACATCCGGGAAAACATCTGGGTGGAGTTGTTCAGAGCATCGTTAGCTTAACAAAGTCATTAGTTGAGGATTCGTTAAGTCTTACAGTACTCATAAAATCTATTGAGGTAATATTTTTGCTAAAAAAATGTGAGGATCTTTTGCTCTGCAAAAGCTCCTCACATTTTTTTGGCAAAAAAATTGCAATGGATTTACATATATTAGGCTTGAAAATTTAACGTCTCATTAACTAACAACGTCATTTGTTTTGAACAACTGGGAATTGAAAAGTGGAGGATGAGTGGTAAGCCTAAGTGAATAAAAAAAATGGATGTTTACACTGCAGAAAGCCATGAAAACACAGCTGATGCATGAATGAATGAAATGTAAATCAAAGACATAATGCTTATTGGCAGGAAATTTCCAGTAAATTGGCTGTTTTAAACCTGGTAAATATTCGCTTGTTGTATTATGTTGGTTGTTTACTCCATCAGAGCCTGTCATTGCAAAGCTCAAAATAAAAAGTATATATATTTCAATGATCTTAATAACATTTTGGTTGAACTGTCCAGTTTGAGATAATTGCAAACGCTGTTCCAGCTAAAACTCCCTGACAGTGAACAGATTATCATTTTACCAAATACTTGCCATTTACTTAAAATTGTCTCACTCAATTTGTTTCTTTGACATTACCCTGGATGTTTGTATTTGTTAAATATACTACGCAATCCTTTAATACACTTAGTTATAAAGCTTACATGCTTAGATTTTTTACTAGAATTGAAATAAAATGATTGGCAATAAGTAAAAAGGGACCTCACTCCTTGTTGGTGTTAACAGGGAAGACTCAAATAAGCCTGCACACCTATGCAGTCTAATCAGAGTCTTCCTATTTGCATATGCAACATAGGAATCTTGGTGAATTTGAACAGTGAAAAAAAAAAAAAAAAAAGAGAGTTGAGACTGAACAGAGTCTTCGCTTTGGCTTTGGGCTTAAAGGGTAGCTAAGGGTCTAAGCTACCTCCATGCCCATAGCAAAGACTCTGATCAGACTGGGCAGATGCCCAGGCTGATCTCAGTCTTCATTGGGCACACATGCCACTTCGTTGGTTTTGTCATGTCACAGCTCAGTTTGTGTGGGAGTGCAGTCTGCTTTGAGTAGTTGTGGTATTCACTGAGCTGAAGGTCCCTGTTCAACTTCTGTAACAGAACTCTGCAATAAGAAATCACGAGCAGTGTTGCACAAAAAAGGGTATACAAACAGGAATGACTTCCATGATTCCAAATGTTTATTTGTTTATATAGACATTGCATATTTCTTTTGGATTAACACAGTTTTTCAGGTTCAGCTGAAAATGATATGGGTTCCAGTTCTGTTTTTTTGTAAAAGAGGTTTCATTGTACAGTTTGTTGACATACTTTCAGCATAATTTTGGGAGCTATCTTTGTTTTCTTTGGGCTAAAGAGATGGTCAGAGATAGATTTTATACTGTGAAGAATATTTATCCTTTGTTTTTGTCTGTTTTCAATAATGTCCTTAAACTTGTTAAATGGCTGCAGTATTTATTTGATGTTTTATATACATATTTTATGTGTAAGCTATAATTAATGTTGTTTTTAGCTCACCTGGCCCGAAGGGCCATAGTGAGCTATTGTCATACCAAAGCGTCCGGCGTGCGTCGTGCGTCCGTGAGTCGTCCGTCAACACTTGAAAACAAATATTCAAACATCTTCTTCTGTAAAACTACTGTACCCATGGTTCTCAAATTTCACATGGAGCATGACCTGACTCCACGGTCTCAGAATTGTAAAATTGGGTCAGGTTGAATATCCAAGATGGCCGCCGTTACTAAAAATAGCAAAAATAACAAAATCATCTTCTTCTCCAGAACCACTGGGTATATTTGTCTGAATTTTTGCATGAAACATCAGTGGAACATTGGTATTCAGAATTGTAAAAATGAAAAAATCTGTAGCGTAGTTTTGTCGCAGTGACCTACTTTCTGTTTACGAGGGTAATTTTGTTCAAATGCCAATGTCGAAAAACAACTTATTTAAACATCTTCAAACAACTTCTCTAAAACCACTGAACCCATGGGTCTCAAATTTCACATGGAGCATGACCAGACTGCAGGGTTTCAAATTTGTAAAAGTGGGTCAGGTTGAGAATCCAAGATGGCCGCCATTTCTAAAAATAGCAAAAACAACAAAATCAACATCTCCACTAGAACCATTGGGTATATTTGGTTGAAAGTTTGCATGGAACATAAGTGGGACCTTGCAATTAAATTTTATAAAAATCAAAAAAATCTGTAGCGGAATTAGGTCACAGTGACCTACTTAGCGTTTACAAGACCAAATTCGCTCAAATGTCAATATCTCAAGAAAACACAAATGGATTCTGATAAGGTTTGGTCAGAAATGGTCCTTGAATGGAATTATTTCAAATTTGTGCCAACTGACTATCCAAGATGGCCACCAGGGGGGCCGTTACTAAAAATAGCACAAACATAAAAAATGACAATTTCTCTAGAACCCTTGAATGGAATTTGACTTATTTTGTTTCAGAATGTTCCTTGCATGAAGATGTTTTAATTAATTGCGATTTGGCAATCCAAGATGGCCGCCATCTGCCGTTACTAAAAATAGCACAAAACATGAAAATGACAATATCTCAGTAACCACTGAATGGATTTTGACGAAATTTGCGGCAAAATGATTCTTGCATTGAGGTGTTTCAAACATAACTAAATATAGACCTGTCATGTTGGCCTATGTTTCTAAAAATAGCAAAATGTGAAAATTCGAAAATGTCAATAGAATTGGACTAATTTTGTGTCAAAATGGTCCTTTCACGAAGCCTTTGCGATTTCTTGCATTTTGGCATTCCAAGATGGCTGCCATCTGCCGTTACTAAAAATAGCACAAAACATGAAACTGACAATATCTCCGTAACCCCTGAATGGATTTTGACGAAATTTGTGGCAAAATGATTCTTGCATTGAGATGTTTCAAGCAGGGCTACAGAAATCCGATTTTTTGTCGGTCCAGACCGATTTTGAGTTCGAAAAACCAATTCAGTTGGCATAAGGCACATTTTTTTCGGTCCGAAAAAACACGATTTGCGATGTATGATGACATAATTACCTGGATTTTAGCCATGTGTCATATTATTAATCCAATAATCACGCACTGCTGTCAAAAGTTATCACAGATAAACAAAGTGTCGATTGTCTTGCCAAGGTGTGAACACTTCGATAATTAGCACTTGTGTCACAATTTTGGCCAGCGGCGAAGGTTTTCTACAACCCGTAATACACATATACACATGCCGATGCACGGAAAAAGGCTGTGCAACGTAAGGTTACTGACTATTGTATACTTTCAAAGATAGCATAAGGAAAGAATTTGACTAGCAAAAAGAAAATTTAAACTTCATTATGTGCAGTCTGGTCAGTTTTTTTTAGCAGACGTCATTTCTCGCGCAGAAAAAATATATTTTTTTTCTTCGTCCGAAGGTACCTTTTTGCAAGTATATTTCATATTTCAAGGGAATTAACTCCAATACAGTAAAATACGTCAATCGTAATACTTCGGCCAATTCCGTAAATGAAGATCGGCGAGGATGTCTGAATGGTACAGGATGTGTACTTTCACTTTCATTCTGACTGTCCTTTTCCTTTCCTTTTTCCATTTACGCCTTAACCCCAGAAGGGGACACAGACGATGTACTTTTGTACACTCTGGTGTTGCAGGATGAAAGCCTACATATAGCCATGTAGCTATACTAGGGATCTTTAACCTGCACAGGGGATGACTCTCCCTGCACAGGGGGCCTCTGCGCTTTAAAGCGCATTTTTCACGACAAGTAAGATTATTTGGACTAAATGGCTACTTAGGCGATGACATCCGTGTTATAACGGCGCTCCAGTATAGTCATTAGTTTTCGTGACTTTTTTTGGATTGTGGAATACACAGTGTAGTCATTAGTTTTCGTGTCTATTTAAGATTCGTATGACGTCATCGGCCTTCCGGACCAATTTGGATTTCAAAATTTCTGTAGCCCTGGTTTCAAGCATAACTTAATATAGACCAGTCATGTTGGCCTCTGTTACTTAGAATAGCAAAATGTGAAAATCAGAAAATATCAATGGAATTGGACTAATTTTGTGTCAGAATGGTCCGTTCATGAAGCCTTTGCGATTTCTTGCATTTTGGCAATCTTAGATGGCTGCCATCTGCCGTTACTAAAAATAGCATAAAACATGAAAATGACAATATTTCAGTAACCCCTGAATGGATTTTGACAAAATTTGTGGCAAAATGATTCTGGCATTGAGATGTTTCAGAAATTAATAAATATAGACCCGCCAAATTGGTCTCTTTTACTTAAAATAGAAAAATGTGAAAATTGAAAAATTACAATGGAACTGGACCAGTTTATGTCAGAATGGTCCTTGCATGAAGGCTTTTGATCTTTTGCATTTTAGCATTTCAAGATGGCCTCCATCTGCCATTTCTAAAAATAGTGCAAAACATGAAATGACAATATCTCAGTGACCACTGAATAGATTTTGATGAAATTTATGGCAAAATGATTCTTGCAAATCTCAAAGTAATTGGACCAATTTTGTGTCAGAATGGTCCGTGGCAAAATAGCCAGGTGAGCGATATCAGGTCCATTTGGGCCTCTTGTGTTACATATCCTACATTCGTAAATTTTCCATTTAAAGCCCCCCAAAAATGAAAAAAGTTGAATTTGCAAATGGTATAGATTGAAATGAGGCAGCTAATAATGAGCCACCTCATCTCTTTCATACTGTTTGCCTTCTTGTCTGAGAATTTGCAACATAATATAGCTTAGATGAAACGGTTTTTATACGCCCATTTTGAAAAAATGGACATATCATGTCATGGGGCTGTCCGTCCATCCGTAATAATTCTTGTGCGCGCCATAACTCAGTAACCATTTTGGGTATCTTCATGAAATTTTGTAGACATATTAGGTAGGGGCAAAGTGTCGCGTACAAGAATGGTTCCTTAGTTTCCAAGTTATGCCCCTTTGATTATTTTTTCTCTGCAAGTCTCTGCAAGTCTTGTGCGCGTTATATCTTGGTAACCATTTGGGATATCTTCATGAAACTTGATAGCAGTGTGTATGAAGTCCCAGCTATGTGTCAGGTAAAATAATGGTTGCTCTCCCTTTCTTCGTTTTAGAGTTACATCCCTTTCATTAGTTCTTTTAGGCTATTTTTGTGTATTCTAATCTTGTGCCTACCTTAACTTTTGGAATATCATGATGAAATTTTATAGCAATGTGCATGATCACAAGACAATGTGTCACATATAAGAATGGTTGCTCCACCTTAATTTTTGAGTAGCTTCACTTTGATTAGTATTTTTAGGCATTTCTCATTCCCTCCATATCTCCCTAACCTTATGAAATATTAGAATGAAACTTTGTAGGAATGTGTATAATAATGGGGCAATGTATCCTGAGCAAGAACCACAACTCTGGCTTACTTACTGACTTATCTGCCTTTGCAAAAATTCCTGTTTACTCTGTAACTCCTTAACTGTTTAGAATATTTTAACACAACTTAATGGTGATGTGTATATTGTCAAGGAAATGTATTAGAATCAAAGAATGGTATTTCTCACCCATTGGACAAGGATATCCCTTTCTAGAGGTGTCTGGGATTTTTCTATCTCGGCCTGCTATCTCAGCCTAGGCTCTGAAAGCTGTCTCAAAATGCCAATCATTGCTATATAGTACAGCCCAGTTAATAACACACTTTAATTCAACAAATCAACTTACTGCCTGTCATGTAAATTGCATGCAGAATATGAAATTAACACCCAGTGATGTACAGGAAGTGTCACTGCAGATTTCTGATGAGCTGCCAATCATGAAAAATGCATGCACAAAGTGAAATTAACACACATGTCAAACTATTAATAGAAAATTAGCTTCAAGTCTATAGGAATGGCCTCAACAAGAAGTTAAGAATTAAATGAATATTCTGTTTGATAAAATATGGGTGAGAAAAATAATCAATGATGGGGTTGAGGCCTTGACAAGGAAATCTCAGGCTCGTTTTCAGATTATTTAAGTTTTATGCTCGGCAAGCCTCACATAAGACTAAATAATCTGAAAACTAGCCTGAGATTTCCTTGTCTCGGCCCGAACCCCATCATAGATTCTATTAGTCTCAAAAGATTATAGTTTGTACAAAACAAAAGGAAGTGGGATGAGGTTTCTGGCAGACCACATGTACATTTTCCTTTTACTTACACTATGAATGTTCTTTTTACTTACACTATGAAAAATCATGTCTATAGATGCATGTACTGTGTACATGTATCAAAAGAGCCCAAAATTTTCTATTTTCTGTTGTTTTTTCTGTTTTCTGTTATAGCTTCAGTTACAAATGGCAAATGTATAGCTCTTATACAAATTTTAAGAACAGGTCTGATGCGGAACCGCCAAGTCCACTTTTTGCTAAGGTTGACTGCCCATTTTAGCACAATTTAAACCTATTCTGCTACAGCTGACTGCTTAAGCCTGATATAATACCTTATCATAGCAGCTTTAATATTGACAGAAGCCATCTCTGCAGCAGATGCCATTGTAAACCTAAATTAAGTTGATTTTACCAGAAGCTTCACTGATTTGACTATCATCAATTTGGCACAAAGGTGCTGGCAGAATGGCAAATACTATTGCTGTCCCTGAACAGTCTGGTCTTTGTCTACAGTGTTTGCCCAGACATTCCTGTCCCAATATTTAGTGTGGTGGTGCAAGTTTTATAGATCATTTTGGAACTTTATTTGCTTGTAAGACCACATTCACACCTGTGTTTTTATATCACTTTGAGTAAAAATCCAAGTATATGCATGTACATGGTAAACAGTAAAATGAATAAGATGAAGAGGGAAAGATATCAGAATCCAATGAAATCTGTGCAAAGAGATATATTGATAAGCATCAGTTTTGCAAAGCCTATACTGCCATGGCGAAAGCCAGTCAACAAGTTCTTATAAATAGTTTGAAAACTGTTTCTCAAGACCTTCAGTATTGCATATGTCCTTTATTCAAGGTCTTCTGAATAGCTGTCTTTAGGTCCAGTTTCCACAAATATCTAGTTTTAGTTAAGAAACAAGTTCAAATATTTCAACAGGAGAGTATAAGCATTGGAATCATGAAGTTCAGAATTTGGCCTTTTTAAGGAGTCATAGGATGCATGGCTTCTAAGCATGTATTTACGCACAATTAGCCAGGTAAGAGATTTTGAACAGTGCATTGATTGCACATGCCTAGTATGCTAAATCAGACAGGTGTGACATCCCTTATTCAGTGAATAAACCTTACCACCACTGAACTAGAAAGTGTAAACAGTTTTTAAAATTCGTAGAAGACCTATAGAACATATACCATATCAATTTTACAAGGCTTCTGGTAAGGTGGGGGTTTTATGATAATTTGTCTTTCCTTCATGCTTTGTGTGACCAGCAAACACCCAGATCAGCAGCAGCATCCATTTTCACCTGATGTGAAGGGCTTAATCAATTTGCCTCCTTTTCAATGGGATCAGCTCTTAAAGAAAGAATTTGCTCCTTTAGGAGTAAATTCTTTCATTTAGAGTTGACCCCATTCTGAAGTGAAGTGTAAATGAGATGTTTCTGTCCCTAAAACTGTACCTTTTCACATTAATATAGTTTTCATCTTGTATGAAATTTTATTTAGCAATAAAATGTGTTAAGTTAGAACTTGAGTTCTGGTGTTTTATTTCCCATAACTACAGATAGAGAAGTTAGGAGACCAGAACAGGAGTCCCAGTAACTCAGTAGGTTAGGAGCTGGCCTGCTGATTTAGCAGTCTTGGGTTGGAGACCCGCTGGAAGCGAAAATCTTTAAACCTGTAAATGGGGGTACCTTTGCTCACAGCCTTCCATTATCACCTCCCCATTGTCTTGATATGATTAAGAACATAAAATCACATCACCCATCCAAAAGAGGCCAGGGGCAGTATTTATTAAATGATTTAAGTGGTTGCTATGCTGTTGCTAGGGCTGAATTTCTAGGAAGGAGATTCCCTACAACTACGAAATTTGCTCTGGAGGAACAGTCTAAAAAGACAACTACGAAATTTGCTCTGGAGGAACAGTCTAAAAAGACTTTTCCTCCAGAGCAAATTTTGTAGTTATAGGGAATCTCCTTCATAGAAATGACGCCTTAGCAACAGCATAGCAACGACTTCAGTGGTTTTATGAATACAGCCCCAGAATTCCTGAAAACTTCAATTGCCACTAATACTGGGAAACATTAAGGTGAATTTATACACTTTCAGGGGAAACAACTCTGCCATTTTATTGTTTGGATCCCTTCACAAAAGGGGTCATTTCTTTAAGAAAAGAATTTGCTCCCCCATCAGCTCTTGAAGGAACTGTATTAAAATTTTAATTTGACTACACTGCAGCTGGTGTGGCAGCCATAAAACATCTTGTACACCATCCATAATGCAGATTATATTTTAATTTTGTCCTTTAAGATCAGATGATATATTCTGAGGAATCAAAATTTTTGATTGGTTTAGACTCTTATTCTTGATCATCACTTTTAATTATTTAGACCCTTTCTGACAGAAATCAGTCTTTGAATCAACTGCCTTATTAAAATTCAGAAATTACAGTATGCTTTTCTCTGGCTTTTGTCAACACATCGCGTGCGGGTCACTGATGAGGCTTGAGTAGACAGAACTTCGAAGTATGGTCTATGTTCCTTTGTGTTAATCTGTTCTCTGCTCTTGAAGGCACTCTATTAAGATTTTGATTTAATAATGCAATTCAGAAAAAAAATGCATTGACTTTATCTTTGATAAATTCAGAAAAAGTTGCATTAACTTTTGTAATGCAAATTCAGAAAATTTTATTATGCTCCCCGAAGGGTGAGCATATAGTTGCCACTTTGTCTGTCCATCTGTCTGTCCGTCCGTCCATCAGTCACACTTTTGTCCGGAGCATATCTCTGAAAGTATAAGGCAGAACTAAATGAAACTTCACACATTGATAGAGGACAATGAGGGGAAGTGCAGTGCACAAGAACCGTAACACTGTCACAAGTATTTACGAAGTTAGCTCCCTTTCCAGTTTTTAGCTCGCCTGAGCACGAAGGTGAGCTTTTGGGATACCCTGATGTCCGTCATCCGTCGTACGTGTGTCAGGACGTCCGGACGGACGGACGTCCATCAACTTTTGCTTGTGTACACTCTAGCGGGCACAGTTTTGATCCAATCTTTATGAAACTTTGTGAGAATGTTTATCTCCGTAAAAACTAGGCCAAGTTCGAAACTGGGTCATGTCGGGTCAAAAACTAGGTCACTAGGTCAAATCTTAGAAAAACCTTGTGTACGCTCTAGAGGGCACAGTTTTCATCCAAAGTTCATGAAACTTTGTCAGAATGTTTATCCTCATAGTATGTAGGACAAGTTCGAAACCGGGTCACGTCGGGTCTAAAACTAGATCACTAGGTCAAATCATAGAAAAACCTTGTGTACGCTCTAGAGGACACAGTTTTGATCCAATCTTTATGAAACTTTGTCAGAATGTTTATCTACATAAACTCTAGGCCAAGTTCGAAACTGGGTCATGTCGGGTCTAAAACTAGGTCACTAGGTCAAATCATAGAAAAACCTTGTGTACGCTCTAGAGGACACAGTTTTGATCCAATCTTTATGAAACTTTGTCAGAATGTTTATCTACATAAACTCTAGGCCAAGTTTGAAACTGGGTCATGTCGGATCAAAAACTAGGTCACTAGGTCAAATCTTAGAAAAACCTAGTGTACGCTCTAGAGGGCACAGTTTTCATCCAAACTTCATGAAACTTCGTCAGAATGTTTATCCTCATAGTATCTAGGATAAGTATGAAGCTGGGTCAAGTCGGGTCTAAAACTAGGTCACTAGGTCAAATCATAGAAAAACCTTGTGTACGCTCTAGAGGACACAGTTTTTATCCAATCTTTATGAAACTTTGTCAGAATGGTTATCTCCATAAAATCTAGGCCTAGTTCGAAACTGGGTCACGTCGGATCTAAAACTAGGTCACTAGGTCAAATCATAGAAAAACCTTGTGTACGCTCTAGAGGACACAGTTTTGATCCAATCTTTATGAAACTTTGTCAGAATGTTTATCTCCATTAACTCTAGGCCAAGTTCGAAACTGGGTCATGTCGGGTCAAAAACTAGGTCACTAGGTCAAATCTTAGAAAAACCTTGTGTGCGCTCTAGAAGGCACAGTTTTGATCCAAAGTTCATGAAACTTAATCAGAAAGTTTATGCTTATTATATCTAGGATAAATATGAAACTGGGTCATGTCGGGTCAAAAACTAGGTCACTAGGTCAAATGATATAAAAAACCTTTTGTATGCTCTAGAGGACACAGCTTTGATCCAATCTTTATGAAACATTGTCAGAATGTTTATCTCTATAAACTCTAGGCCAAGTTCGAAACTGGGTCTTGTTGGGTCAAAAACTAGGTCACTAGGTCAAATCTTAGAAAAGCCTTGTGTACGCTCTAGAAGGCACAGTTTTGATCCAAAGTTCATGAAACTTTGTCAGAATGTATATCCTCATAATATGTAGGACAAGTTTGAAACTGGGTCATGTCGGGTCAAAAACTAGGTCACAAGGTGAAATCATAGAAAAACCTTGTTTACGCTCTAGAGGACACAGTTTTGATCTAATCTTTATGAAACTTTGTTAGAATGTTTACTTCTATAAACTCTTGGCCAAGTTTGAAAGTAGGTCATGTCGGGACAAAAACAAGGTCACTAGATTAAATCTTAGAAAAGCCTTGTGTACGCTCTAGAAGGCACAGTTTTGATCCAAAGTTCATGAAACTTTGTCAGAATGTTTATCCTCATAATATGTAGGATAAGTTTAAAACTGGGTCATGTCGGGTCAAAAACTTGGTCACTAGGTCAAATCTTAGAAAAACATTGTTTACGCTCTAGAATGCACAGTTTTCATCCAAAGTTCATGAAACTTTGTCAGAATGTTTATCCTCATAATATCTAGAATAAGTTCGAAACTGGGTCATGTCGGGTCTAAAACTAGGTCACTAGGTCAAATCATAGAACAAGAGGGCCATGGTGGCCCTGAATCGCTCACCTGAGCATTAATCAGTTCACTGGCTCTGGTGAAGATTTATAAGAGTTTTTACCATACATGGGAATGGCGGCCACCTTGGTCATGTGACCAAGATCATTTGAAGAACTTTCAATCCTTCAATCCTTTGACCCATGTGCAGGCTCCATATGAAATTTGATCTGCCCAGTGGTTTCAGAGATGTTTGAAAATGTTTATGGATGGATGAAAGAGGCAGCTAACACCAATACTGTAAGGCTCTATCAGGTGAGCTAAAAATGGCAGAGTCGCTTCTCCGAAAAGTTCCCGTTCATGTTGAGTTCCTTTGATGGATTTCAACTAGACTTAACTAGGCAAACACAGATGATAGAATGGTAGCATCATTATCTCACTGTGGTGAAACTAATGTATTCCAAGGAGTTTGTGGCTGGCATCATTGCAATGTTAGTTCTGATTCTTGCAACATAACTTAATTTAAATTTGACCTAGTGACCTAGCTTTTGACCCGACATGACCCAGTTTCAAACAGGATATTGTAAGAATAAGCATTCTGACAAAGTTTCATTGAGATTGGATCAAAACTGTGCCCTCTGGAGCGTATACAAGGTCGTTCTTATATTTGACCTAGTGACCTAGTTTTTGATCCGACACAAACCAGATTCAAACTTACCTAGATTTCATAAAGGTAAATATTCTGACAGAGTTTCATGAAGATTGGATCAAAACTGTGCCCTCTAGGGTGTACACAAAGTTGTTTTTAGATTTGACCTAGTGACCTAGTTTCTGATCTGACGTGACTCAGTTTCATAAGGGGCATATATATTTGGACAATAAACATTTTGACATAGTTTCATGAAGATTGGATCAAAACTGTTCCTTCTAGTGCGTACACGATGTTTTTCTAAGATTTGACATAGTGACCTAGTTTTTGACCTGACATGACCTACTTTCAAACTTGGCCTAGAGTTTATGGAGATAAACATTCTGACAAAGTTTCATAAAGATTGGATCAAAACTGTGTCCTCTAGAGCATACAAACGGTTTTTCTATGATTTGACCAAGTGACCTAGTTTTTGACCCTACATGACCCAGTTTCAAATTTGTCCTTCATATTATGAGGATAAACATTCTGATAAAGTTTCATGAACTTTGGATGAAAACTGTGCCTTCTAGAGTGTACACAAGGTTTTTCTAAGATTTGACCTAGTGACCTAGTTTTTGACCCGACATGACCCAATTTCGAACTTGGCCTACAGTTTATGGAGATAAACATTCTGACAATGTTTTATAAAGATTGGATCAAAACAGTGTCCTCTAGAGCGTACACACTGTTTTTCTATGATTTGACCTAGTGACCTAGTTTTTGACCCAACATGACCCAGTTTCGTACTTGTCCTAGATATTATAAAGATAAACATTCTGACAAAGTTTCATGAACTTTGGATGTAAACTGTGCCTTCTAGAGTGTACACAAGGTTTTTCTAAGATTTGACCTAGTGACCTAGTTTTTGACCCTACATGACCCAGTTTCAAACTTGGCCTAGAGTTTATGGAGATATATATTCTGACAATGTTTCATATAGATTGGATCAAAACTGTGTCCTATAGAGCGTACACAAGGTTTTTCTATGATTTGACCTAGTGACCTAGTTTTTGACCCGACGTGACCCAGTTTCAAACTTGTCCTAGATATTATGAGAATAAACATTCTGACTAAGTTTCATGAACTTTGGATGAAAACTGTGCCTTCTAGAGCGTACATAAGGTTTTTCTAAGATTTGACCTAGTGACCTAGTTTTTGACCCGACATGATCCAGTTTGAAACTTGGCCTAGAGTTTATGGAGATAAACATTCTGACAATGTTTTATAAAGATTGGATCAAAACTGTGTCCTCTAGAGCGTACACAATGTTTTTGTAAGATTTGACCTAGTGACCTAGTTTTTGACCCAACATGATCCAGTTTCGTACTTGTCCTAGATATTATAAAGATAAACATTCTGACAAAGTTTCATGAACTTTGGATGAAAACTGTGCCTTCTAGAGTGTACACAAGGTTTTTCTAAGATTTGACCTAGTGACCTAGTTTTTGACCCTACATGACCCAGTTTCAAACTTGGCCTAGAGTTTATGGAGATATATATTCTGACAATGTTTCATATAGATTGGATCAAAACTGTGTCCTGTAGAGCATACACAAGGTTTTTCTATGATTTGACCTAGTGACCTAGTTTTTGACCCGACGTGACCCAGTTTCAAACTTGTCCTAGATATTATGAGGATAAACATTCTGACTATGTTTCATGAACTTTGGATGAAAACTGTGCCTTCTAGAGCGTACACAAGGTTTTTGTAAGATTTGACCTAGTGACCTAGTTTTTGACCCAACGTGACCCAGTTTCGAACTTGTCCTAGATATTATAAAGATAAACATTCTGACAAAGTTTCATGAACTTTGGATGAAAACTGTGCCTTCTAGAGTGTACACAAGGTTTTTCTAAGATTTGACCTAGTGACCTAGTTTTTGACCCGACATGACCCAGTGTCGAACTTGGCCTAGAGTTTATGGAGATATATATTCTGACAACGTTTCATATAGATTGGATTAAAACTGTGTCCTCTAGAGCGTACACAAGGTTTTTCTATGATTTGACCTAGTGACCTAGTTTTTGACCCGACGTGACCCAATTTCGAACTTGTCCTAGATATTATGAGGATAAACATTCTGACAAAGTTTCATGAACTTTGGATGAAAACTGTGCCCTCTAGAGCGTACACAAGGTTTTTCTAAGATTTGACCTGGTGACCTAGTTTTTGACCCGACGTGACCCAGTTTCGAACTTGTCCTAGATATTATTAAGATAAACATTCTGACAAAGTTTCATGAACTTTGGATGAAAACTGTGCTTTCTAGAGTGTACACAAGGTTTTTCTAAGATTTGACCTAGTGACTTAGTTTTTGACCCTACATGACCCAGTTTCGAACTTGGCCTAGATTTTATGGAGATAAACATTCTGACAAAGTTTCAGAAAGATTGGATCAAAACTGTGCCCGCTAGAGTGTACACAAGCAAAAGTTGACGGACGTCCGGACGGACGGACGTCCGGACGTCCGGACGGACGTACGACGGACGACGGACATCAGGGTATCCCAAAAGCTCACCCTGAGCACTTCGTGCTCAGGCGAGCTAAAAACCTTGTGTACGCTCTAGAGGACACAGTTTTGATCCAATTTTTATGAAACATTGTCAGAATGTTTATCTCCATTAACTCTAGGCCAAGTTCGAAACTGGGTCATGTCGAGTCATAAACTAGGTCACTAGGTCAAATCTTAGAAAAACCTTGTGTGCGCTCTAGAAGGCACAGTTTTGATTCAAAGTTCATGAAACTTTGTCAGAATGTTTATCCTCATAAAATGTAGGACAAGTTTGAAACTGGGTCATGTTGGGTTGAAAACTAGGTCACTAGGTCAAATCTTAGAAAAACCTTGTTTACGCTCTAGAGGACACAGTTTTGATCCAATCTTTATGAAACTTTGTCAGAATGTTTATCTTCATAAACTCTCGGCCAAGTTTGAAAGTAGGTCATGTTGTGTAAAAACTAGGTCACTAGGTCAAATCTTAGAAAAACGTTGTGTAAGCACTAGAAGGCAAAGGTTTGATCCAATCTTCATGAAACTATGTCAAAATGTTTATTGTCCATATATCTAAGCCCCCTATGAAACTGAGTCACGTTGGCTCAAGGTCAAATCTTAGAAAAACTTTGTGTACACCCTAGAGAGCACAGTTTTGATCCAATCTTCATGAAACTCTGTCAGAATGTTTATCTTAATGAAATCTAGGTAAAGTTTGAAACTGGGTCTTGTCACGTCAAAAACTTGGTCACTAGGTCAAATATAAGAACGACCTTGTATACGCTCCAGAGGGCACAGTTTTGATCCAATCTCAATGAAACTGTGTCAGAATGTTTATTCTTACAATATCCAGGCCAAGTTTGAAACTGGGTCATGTCGGGTCAAAAACTAGGTCAAATGTTAGTATGGTAAAAACTCTTATAAATCTTCACCAGAGCCAGTGAACTGATTAATGCTCAGGTGAGCGATTCAGGGCCACCATGGCCCTCTTGTTTCAATATTTTGCTTGTCCTGAGCATATCTCTGAAAGTATAAGGCAGAGCTAAATGAAACTTCACACATTGATAGAGGACAATGAGGGGAAGTGCAGTGCACAAGAACCTTAACCCTGTCACAAGTATTTATGAAGTTCGCTCCCTTTCCAGTTTTTACAATATTTTGTTTGTCCGGAGCATATCTCTGAAAGTATAAAAGCAGAACTAAATGAAACTTCACACATTGATAGAGGACAATGAGGAGAAGTGCAGTGCACAAGAACCCTAACCCTGTCACAAGTATTCACAAAGTTAGCTCCCTTTCCAGTTTTTTAGCTCACCTGAGCACGAAGTGCTCAGGGTGAGCTTTTGGGATACCCTGATGTCCGTCGTCCGTCGTACGTCCGGACGTCCGTCCGTCCGTCAACCTTTGCTTGTGTACACTCTAGCAGGCACAGGTTTGATCCAATCTTTATGAAACTTTGTCAGAATGTTAGTCTTTACAAAATCTAGGCCAAGTTCGAAACTGGGTCATGTCGGGTCAAAAACTAGGTCACTAGGTCAAATCTTAGGAAAACCTTGTGTACGTTCTAGAAGGCACAGTTTTGCTCCAAACTTCATGAAACTTTGTCAGAATGTTTATCCTCATAATATCTTGGACAAGTTCAAAACTGGGTCATGTTGGGTCAAAAACTAGGTCACTAGGCCAAATCATAGAAAAACCTTGTGTACGCTTTAGAGGACACAGTTTGATCCAATCTTTATGAAACTTTGTCAGAATGTTTATCTGCATAAACTCTAAGCCAAGTTTGAAAGTAGGTCATGTCGGGTCAAAAACTAGGTCACTAGGTCAAAACTTAGGAAAACCTTGTGTACGCTCTAGAAGGCACAGTTTTGATTCAAAGTTCATGAAACTTTGTCAGAATGATTATCCTCATAATATCTTGGACAAGTTTGAAACTGGGTCATGTCGGGTCATAAACTAGGTCACTAGGTCAAATATTAGAAAAACCTTGTGTACGCTCTAGAGGACACAGTTTTGTTCCAACTTTATGAAACTTTGTCAGAATGTTTATCTCCATAAACTCTAGGCCAAGTTTGAAAGTAGGTCATGTTGGTCAGGGTGAGCTTTTGGTATACCCTGATGTCCATCGTACGTCCGTATGTCTGGACGTAAGTCAACTTTTGCTTGTGTACACTCTAGCGGCCACAGTTTTGATCCAATCTTTATAAAACTTTGTCTGAATGTTAGTCTTTATAAAATCTAGGCGCAGTTCGACACTCGGTCATGTCGGGTCAAAAAGTAGGTCACAAGGTCAAATATTAGAAAAACATTGTGTACGCTCTAGAGGTCATTGTTTTGATTCAAACTTCATGAAACTTTGTCAGAATGTTTATCCTTACAATTTCTAGGACATGTTTTAAACTGGGTCATGTCGGGTCAAAAACCAGGTCACTAGGTCAAATCTTAGAAAAACCTTGCGTAAGCTCTAGAGGACACAGTTTTGATCCAATCTTATTGAAACTTTGTCAGAATGTTTATCGTCACAATGTCTAGGCCAAGTTTGAAAGTAGGTCATTTCGGGTTAAAAAATAGGTCACTAGGTCTAATATAAGAACGACCTTGTGTACGCTCTAGAGGGCACAGTTTTGATCCAATCTTCATGATATTTTGTCAAATGTTTATCCTCACAATATCCAGGCCAAGTTTGAAACTGGGTCATTTTGGGTCAAAAACTAGGTCATAAGGTCAAATCATAGAAAAACTTTGTGTACACTCTAGAGGGCGCATTGTTGATCCAATCTTTTTGGTACTATGTCAGAATGTTTATCTCCATAAAATCTAATGAGATTTTAGAAACTGGGTCATGTGGGGTCAAGAATAAGTTCACAGGGTCAAATATAAGAAAGACCTTGTGAACGCTATAGAGGGCACCGTTTTGATCCAATCTTTATGAAACTTTGTCAGAATGTTTGTTCTTACAATATGTAGGCCAAGTTTGAAACTGGATAATATCGGGTCAGAAACTAGGTCACTAGGTCAAATATCAGAAAAACCTTGGGTACGCTCTAGAGGTCGCAGTTTTCATCCAAACATAATGAAACTGTCAGAATATTCATCCTTACAATATCAAGGCCAAGTTTGAAGCTTGGTGATGTCAGATCAAAAACCAGGTCACTAGGTCAAATCTTAGAAAAACCTTGTGTACACTCTTGAGGGTACATTTTTTATCCAATCTTTTTTAAACTTGCTCAGAATGTATATCGTCACAATGTCTAGGCCAAGTGTGAAAGTAGGTCATGTCAGCTCAAAAACTAGGTCACTAGGTCAAATATAAGATCCACCTTGTGTATGCTCTAGAGGGCACAGTTTTGATCCAATCTTCATGAAATTTTGTCAGAATGATTATCCTCACAATATCTAGGCCAAGTTTGAAGCTGGGTCATGTCGGTTCCAAAACCAGGTCACAAGGTCAAATCTTAGAAAAACCTTGTGTGCACTCTAGAGGGCACATTTTTGATCCAATCTTTTTGAAACTTTGTCAGAATGAATATTGTCACAAAATCTAGGCCAAATATGAAAGTAGGTCATGTCAGATTAAGAACTAGGTCACTAGGTCAAATATACGAATGACCTTGTGTACACTCTAGAGGGCAGGTTATGAAAAATCTTCATGAAACTTTGTCAAAATGTTCATCGTCATAATATCTAAGTCAAGCTTGAAACTGGGTATGTCGGATCAAAAACTAGGTCACTAGGTCAACATCTGGATGTCTGTCAATTTTTGCTTGTGTACACACTAGAGGGTACACTTTTGATGCAATCTTTATGAAACTTTGTCAGAATGTTTATCTCGAAAAAATTAATGCCAAGTTCGAAACTGGGTCATGTCAGATCAAAAACTAGGTCACTAGGTCAAATCTTAGAAAAACACTGTCTACGCACAAGAAGGCATAGTTTTGATGAAACTTATCAGAGTGTATATCTCTACAGAAATGAGGACTATTTCAAAAATGGGTCATGTTGGGCAAAAAAAAAATAGGTCACTAGGTCGAATCTTAGATAAACCTTGTGTACACACTGGTGGGCACATTTTTCTTTCAATCTTCATGAAACTTTGTCCAAATGTTTATCTCCGTACAATCTAGGTAAAGTTGAAACTAGGTCATGTTGAGTTTTAAAACTAGGTCACTAGGTCAAATCTTATAGGTTGTGTTCATTCTAGAGGGCACAGTGTTGATCCAATCTTTATGAAATTGTGTCAGAATATTTATATCCATGAAATCTAGCATAAGTTTGTAAATGGGTTATGTCGGGTCAAAAGCTAGGTCACTAGGTCACGTCATAGAAAAACCTTGTGAACTCTCTAGAGGGTACATTTTTCTATCCAATCTGCATGACGTTTTGTCAGAATGTTTATCTCCATGAAATCTATGTAAAGCGTGGATCTTGGTCATGTTAGGTCAAAAACTAGGTCACTAGCACAAGTCTTAGCAAAACTTTGTGTACACTCCAGAGGCCACAGTTTTTATTCAGTCTTTATGAAACTTTGTCTGAATGTTTATCTTTAAAAAGTCCAGGCTTACTATGAAACTGGGTCATGTCCTATCAAAAACTGGTTACTAGGTCAAATGCACAGACTATAATCTGTGTGATACAAAGACATAAAGGTTAACTACTTGGAATCATTTGAATGGCAGACTGTCTGACAAGACCAATATTAATACACAAGGATTGTCTTAAATATCCATTCTGTCGGTCCAACTGTCCATCATTTCACACTAGGTAAATAATTACGTTCACGATAATCTTACATAACCCTTGTGTTTTTGGCAAAATACAAATTGTTACATGCACTTTTGGAGCACCTGTTTTCTTAGTTTCTAGAACGGTCTACTTCCACCCCTTGTTGTTTTGAAAGTTCTCGCCATGACCATCTGAGACAAAGAATTTTTGTTTGAAACTCAGCTAGCTTTGCAAAACTTTTGAACTTTCTGAAAGACTCAAATGAGTTAAATTTTATACTTCACTACACTAAGTCTTCAGCAGTTGGTCATGTACAGTAGAAAACCCAGGTCACACAGGTACATCTTCTGTACTCTTTAGATCTGTTAATGGTTTTGAGCAATGTATTTGACAAATTCAAAAATAATATGCATGTTATATAGAAGTGTTTTTTTCTTGTGTTTACCTTTTCTGAACAACTCAAAAATTATTCACTTTATCTTGTTTCAGGTGGAGCCAGCCTGTTCAAGCTGTTGATCTATAAAGAGAAAAAATCCACCCCCATCAAATAAGGGTGGAAGATAAATGCGTACCCAATATTTTAACCACATTTATTACAACACAGATCATTTGTTGTCGCACTGTAGCATTTGGTGCACAGTTTATCATTGTATTTCACAAGTACAATAATTTATACAAATTCTTTAAATTTGTTGAAAATTACAGCAATTATCTGTGTTTTAGTGAATCGCAGATTTCAGCCCTGTACCGGGTAAGTGCCACTGATGATAGATGATATTAACTAGTGTGTTCCGTTCTGGACAAAGTGAACACATATCAAATGTGTGTCATAATAGATAATTTAGGGGATAACTGTATTGAGAATTGTCATTTGGGGAGGTAAATCGTTGGTTTTATGGTTTGAAATTTCGTTTTACGGCTCAGCTGACGTGCCGCCCTACGCAATTTGCGACCATAAAACCAACAATTTACCTCCCCAAATGACAATTTTCAATACAGTTATCCCCATTCAAATGCACCTTTTCACATTTTCATCTTACAAAGTGTACTTTTTTGTACCCATTACAAGCGCTTTTAGCAGTGTAAAACCAAACGTCAGCCAAGGAGAAGCGACGTTGTATAATGCTGTCGGGTTTGCGACAGTATATCGCAGAATATACTGTGTAATTATGGGATATTTTCTGTTCATGTCCCGTAAGAACACAGTTCAATGAGGCAGATGTAATGAGGGGTCACAACATCTTTGTTTATGGAGAAATGATGAAAATAGTCCAGAATTATCAACAAATACTCCCTTTAGCTCTGATTTTTTTGATGAGCTGAATTCATTCAGCATTGTCAGCATAACCAATTCTTAAATGAGCGGCAACATGACTAACCAACAAATTGGCATGCGCACCTGGGCATCTGCCCATTCTGATCAGAGTCTTCACTGTGTGCTTAAAGGGTTACTAAGGGTCTAAGCAACTTCCATACTGACAGCTAAGACTGATTGGACTGGGGGATGTCCAGGCCAAACTGAGTCTTTGCTTGGCACACGTCACTGTTGGTTTTGTTGTGTTGCAGCTCAAAGGAATAAAAGCCTCTCAGCGTTAAAACAAAGCCTGCTATCTTAACCATCAAAGACATCAAATAATGGAAATTCTGCGTCGCAAAGTTTTGACGTTATCCAATCAGACATCATGTTATATCTGTAAGTGCATTTGAATACTGGTTTTGTTTTGCTTCAAAATATATTTGTAGCATATTCTGAAAGACAAGTGTGAATTACTTCATCAGTGTTAAAACAGGGTCTCTTCCTGGGTTTAAAACTAACCACCTTGCTGACCACTGATTGTGAAAATATTCTCTTTGCAGCTCCTATGAATTTTAAGTCTTTAGTTTAAATTATATTTCTTAGAAAAATGAATATTACCTTTAGTAATTAATTTCTTATTTTAATTCTGTTTCCATTTTCACAGTTAATTCTACTTGATCTTATTCTATAGTTTTCTATTACATTTGTTTACATGTATATTTTGTTTAATCCTTCAAATTTTCTTTTCTAGGTATCGCTGATCACTTGTATTATTCAGAGTGGTTGACTATATACTTTTATATTATAACATTTTAATTTTCATTGCCTTAATTGTGATCATTAAACTTTTGTGAAACTGATTTGGATAAATATTGGAACTTTTGTGGAGTGTGACGTTTAAAGACAGTGTGTTGGTGTGGGATTGTATTGTGGACGTGAGGGAATTGGAACACATATTCAAGATAGTACTTGGCTGAAGGTATAGTTTTCTTTCATTAACTCGCTTGATTGTCTGCAAAAATTGCCCGCTCTTAGTTCAAACAACTCCCAGCCAAACTTGGTCAAATATTTTATGGGCATAATACCTTGACCCAAATTTGATAACCAATCAGATGACATTAATCCAGAGTTTTGGGCCTTAAATTACCCTAAATTGAACAGAGGTCAAAGGTCAAGATCATTCAGTTCTGTAATAATATGATTATTGGTACGGATCAATAACTCATCAATTGTTCAAACTACAATCCTTGTCTTTGGAGCCCAGTAGCTCAGTGGGTTAAGTGCTGGCCTCCTGATCTAGCGGACCGGGCTGCAGCCTAGCTTGAGGCGAGATTCTTTCCTACCGTAAACTGGGTTCCATTGCACACAGCCTTTCATTATCATCGTCCCATCCTCCTGATATAACTGAGATACTGTTGAAAAGGATGTAACATCATCGCAAGTCATCATTATTGTATTTAAAAAGCTTCATCATGATGAATAGATGATCCCTATTTTTTTGAGGACATAGGTCAAAGATCAAGAACATTCCATTTAGTTCTGTAATAACATGGTTATGGTTTCTGCTAAATACTTTATCTATTGTTCAACCTTCAGTTCTCTTACTCAGTAGGGAGGTTTGTCATATTAAAAAGATGACCCCAAATTTTAGGTCAGTTCATCAAAGGTTAAGGTAATTCGATACTGTAATACCATGAAATGGTTTCTGAGTAATAATTCATTCATTGTTCAACCTACAGTTCGTGTTTAGTAGATGATCCTTTTTCTTTTGAGATCTGTAGGACAATGTCATTCAGTGATTTCAATTCCATCATTTAACTCACAGTTCTCATATTTGGTAGGAAGGTTTGTAGGTCAAGGTCATTCAGTTTTGTAGTATCATGATTATGGTTTCCAGTCAATTAGTCATCCATTGTTCAACCTACAGTTTTCATATTTGGCTGGGAGGTTTGCATGATGAGTAGGTGACCCCTCTTTCTTTTGAGGTCAGCAGATCAAAGGTCAAGGTCATTTAGTACCATAATATCATGATTATAGTTTCTAATCAATAACTCACCCATAGTTCAGCCTACAGTTCTCATATTAAGTAGGGAGATTTATCATAATGAGTAAATGACCACTATTTTCAGGCCACTAGGTCAGAGGTCACGGTATTTCATAAACTGTAATATCATAAAGTTCTATAATATCATGAAATGGTTTTCGATCAATAACTCATTCATTGTTCAACCTACAGTTCTCATATTTGGTCAGAAATTTTGTCTAATGAGTAGACGACCCCTATATGATTTGAGGTCAGTAGGTCAAAGGCCAAGGTCATTCTGTTCTGTAATAACATTGTTCTGGTTTTCTATCAATAACTCATCCTTTGTTCAACATATAATCCTCATATTTGGTAGGGAGCTTTGTCTTGATGAGTAGATGACTCCCATTTCTTTTGAGGTCAGTAGGTCAAGCGTCACGGTCATTCAATATTTGTCATATCATGGTTATGGGTTCTGATCAATAACTGACCCATTATTCAACTACAGTCCTCATATTTGGTAGGGAAGTTCGTCATGATGAGTAGATGACCCCTATTTCTTTTGAAGTCAGTAGATCAGAGCTTAAAGTCATTATATCCCGCCACACGTTAGTGGCGGGTTATTGTGTTTTCACGTTGACTGTCCGTGTGTTTGTCCATCCGTAGTACGTACATCCGTCCTTCTGTCCGCACTTCATTTCCGTTCGGTAACTTAAGTATTTATCAACAGATTTCCTTCAAATTTTGCATATGCATTTGTAATGACAATGTGTCGCTTGATATTGTTAATGGGTAAATTTCGTTAATTTCTGACAGAGTTATGACACTTGTCAATGTACAAAAATTGGTTTCTGGCCTCTAGTTCCTTTATTACTTGGAGTATCATGATGAAACTTCACAAATATGATCCAAGTCACAAAAGCTTTTTATGAGCATAGAAATTTTATCATTGGGGGTTATCTGCCCCTGCCCTGGGACTATATACATGTTTATCATATGACGTCGCGTCTGAGAGTGTAATAAAGCCATGCATTAAAAACTATAATCCACTAGTGGATTAAATATGCAAATTATGTTGTAACGTTATGCATTGACGTCCATAAAACGTCACGTTTTCTAATGGCGAAATCATGACGTTTTTATGCAAAATTTGCTAATAAAATGCGATTTTAGTGTCACATGATAAATAGAATCTTGCATTTGTGCTCCTGTATTATTGAATTCATAAACGATAAGGTGCTCGGCAAAGCCTCGCATCTTATCATTTTCCCCAACTCGTTTAATAAATTCAATAATACATGAGCACTCATGTAAGATCCTCTATATAAAATCATTAAAAATTCAATATGAAATCAGAGTAAGAAGCAACTTTTCAGAACTTTCAGCAAGTGATAAGAGTGATGAAAGCCTCCAGTGATGCTCAAATTTACCCCATTTACCCCATGAAAGTCACCCCGCCCCCATCCCCTGGCTATATACATGCTTAAATCTTGAAAAATGGGTGTGTGAAAAAGGTTTGCAGCGGCGGGATATCACGCAGTCGTTTGCAATGCTTTTCTTCAGTTCTGTAATATGGTTATGGTTTCCAAGCATTAACTCATGCATCATTCTATCTACAGTCCTCATATTTGGGAGGGAAGTTTGCCTTCTTTGAGGCAACACATGTTTTACAAACATCTCTTGTTTTTTTGTTTTTTTTTTAAATCAATTCAGTACAGACTGATGCCAGACTGATGTACTAAAATTACCTGTGATACAGTTATGGAAACACGCATTTTAAACTGTAAATGTTGTGCAATATTGTTTTAATTACTAAAATGAACAACTGAATCAATTGTATATAGTAAAATTATGGTTTTCATGTTGGGTGTATTTCCAGAAGAATGCCTTAGACAAAGCACAAGTCACCGTCTCAGAGGAATGCAGCTAATCGGTTACAGATGAGGGAGAGGAGAGCAGCAAGACATGAGATTGTTGGTGGTGGTATTCCAGACTGCAATGTTGCAGATCCTGTCAGATCTGTGCCAGATGGGGGACCTGGTGACTTGGGTGCAGTTGGGCCATCTGGGCCATCTGCACTGGGTGCTGATAAACAGATGGAGGCCAAAGCCCACCTCTCTAAGCCCTCTGGGCCATCTGTGCTGGGCGCTGATAAACAGATGGAGGTCAAAGCCCACCTCTTTAAGCCCTCTGGGCCATCTGTGCTTGATAGTTTTGCAAAGAGTTCACTTGATAGTTTGCCAAACAGTTCACTTGATAGTTTGCTATATAGTTCAGTTGATGGTTCACTTGATAGTTTGCCTGATGGTTTAATTGAGAACACACCTGATATAGTGCCTGAATGTATGCTTGGTACGGCACATAGACCTTCGGTTGTTACTGAACACACACTTCTTACTTTGCTGGAATCTACCACTGACTCAGGGTCTGCTGATCAGATGCAAACAACTGAACAGTCAAAACATTCCATGTACATAGCTACACCCATTGCAGATCAAAATGAAATGTCTGTTTTGTCAGATATACCAGGAAGCTCATTCAGTGGTATTCGGATGAATTACTCTGGTGTTACAGGAGTAAATCTGTCAACTTCAAGGAATTCCATCCATGGATCATTTCATCAAGGAAATGAGATATTTAGTCCACAGTCACGTGGAAGTCAGTGTGTCACAAATTCTTTATGTGCTCTGATATATGAACAATATTCAGACATAAACTCACAACAAATGCTCGACAGCGTGCTTATTGAGGGTGATTCTTTGTACAAAGAAATCATTTCTGGATTGGATGGGAAAGTAATGCTGCAAAGCAACCTATTAAGTTTTGAAGAAATTCCATGTGAGGTCACTGTCTCAAATAGGAACCTAAATGTATTGAAATCTGATGTTATATCAGGTGTAGCTATTCAGCAGTTTGGGACTTCCAATTTACCTACTCTTCACCAATCACTGTCTTCAGCATTACAGATATCAAAGCAAGTGCTAGTTATAATAAGAGACATATGCTCAGCAGTGTATGTAACTACAGAGCAGTATCACTTTTTCGATTCGCATTCACATGGGCAAGATGGCTTATCTGCACCTGATGGCACATCCATATTAATGTCCTTTTATAATCTGGAAGATTTAGTTGCATATATGTATGCATTTTACGGAAGCATGAACATAGATATGAGTACACAATTTGACATGTTGCCATTGCACTTCACAACAAGGACAGATATGTCCGAATGGAAAACAATATCACGTAAAAAGCATAGGAAGAATTTTAGTCAAAGTCAAGGCAGTTCTATGATACGCACACTGATTAACACAAGTAACAGTGAAAATCATTCAGAAGAAGAGAATCACAGCACTTTAATTGGCAAGTACTTTAAGGATCAAAGGGAAAGGAGAAGACAATAAAAGAGTGAAGCAATTAAAACAGATAAAAGAACTTATCAGTGGCTATATAAGCGAACACAAAGACAACGTGAATTATATCGTGAAATTGACCGCCAATATAGCAGAGAATCAAAAAAAAGGCAAGGCAATCCGAGGAGTACAAAGCAAAAGATAAGAAATCAAACAGAGAATCAAAACAAAGGGCAAGGCAATCTGATGAGTACAAAGCAAAAGATCAGAAATCGAATAGAGAATCAAAACAAAAGGCAAGGCAATCTGATGAGTACAAAGCAAAAGATCAGAAATGTCACAGAGAGTCATTGAAAAAAGCAAGGCAATCTGAGGACTACAAAGCAAAAGATAAGAAATCGAACAGAGAATCAAAACAAAAGGCAAGGCAATCTGATGAGTACAAAGCAAAAGATCAGAAATGTCACAGAGAGTCATTGAAAAAAGGAAGGCAATCTGAGGACTACAAAGCAAAAGATAAGAAATCGAACAGAGAATCAAAACAAAAGGCAAGGCAATCTGATGAGTACAAAGCAAAAGATCAGAAATGTCACAGAGAGTCATTGAAAAAAGCAAGGCAATCTGAGGACTACAAAGCAAAAGATAAGAAATCGAACAGAGAATCAAAACAAAAGGCAAGGCAATCTGAGGAGTTTAAAGCTAAGGAAAATTTTAATCAAAAGGCTTGTAAAAGAAGAACTAGATTGATTGAGCAATATAATCAGTGGGAGGCAGAACAAAAAAAAATCAGTCGACAGTCATATGATTTCAAAAGAAGGGAAATTAAGATACAAAACAAATCTAAGAAGAAGGCTAGAATGAATCCATACAATGTGGAAAAAGAAAGAGTTGCAAAACAACAATGGCGAGCAGACTCCAGAAATAATCAGACAGAAAAGATACTAGATTGTAACAGGAAATCTTCTAAACGTAAAAACCCAATATTTCATGAAAATGAATGTATAGCTTCAAAACGAAGAAAATCTGGTTTTGATATAAACACATGTATAGAGCTCTTTCATAAAAGCATATCAATTGGTCCAGTATACATATGCAGCTGTTGCCACCAGACATGGTTTAAACAGAGTGTGTCTCAAGTTACATCTTTGTCTTATGATCAACAACAAAAATATTTGACAAAATTTATATCCATTGATAATAAGGAATGGGTATGTGTAACTTGCAAAAGCAGTATTTGTGCAGGAAAAGTTCCTAAATTATCTGTTTTAAATGGAATGGAGTGGCCTACAAAACCTAAAGAATTGGATCTGTTTCCACTAGAGGAGCGTTTAATTGCTTTGCGAATACCATTTATGCAGATTAGAGAATTGCCAAGAGGCCGTCAGTTGTCAGTTAGAGGAAATGTTGTAAACGTTCCAGTAGACATACAACCTGTCATTGATGCATTGCCCAGACCGTTTAACGAAAATGTAACAGTAGCAGTGAAACTGAAAAAAAGAATGTCATTTAAGTCTTGTGCATTCTCTGAAAATGTAAGACCACTCAGAGTGCTTGTTGCATTACACTGGTTGATGAAATCGAGCGATTTGTATAAGAATGCAAATGTAGATATAGATGAGGAGTGGATCAAAAGTGTTACAGAAGATTGCAATGAATTAATAGAAGAGTTTGTGTCATCTGAAACAAGTAATTCGACTGTAGGTGCAATATCACAAGATGAATGTCATAACAAAAAAACTTTTCATGAAAATTCATGTGAACTTCTCAAAAATGAATCTGATTCAGTAAGTTCTAGTGCAAAAAGATCATCCAGTGATGAACTGTATGATTCTGATGCAGAAGAAGTTAGCCAAGAAAATGTCGGAAACATTGATACTCTCTTAGATGATGCAAATATTGAAAACAGAAGTTCTACATTTACCTTTGCACCTGGAGAAGGTCAGCAACCATTAAGTATCTACCAAGACAAAGATTCAGAATTCCTTTGTTTCCCAAGCATATACTGCGGACAAAAAAGAATGGAAAATGACAAAAGAATGGTACCAGTATATTACAGTGATATAGCAAAATGGGAGTTAAGGAGTGTAGACAGACGAGCTGCTAACAGTGTGCCAAACATATTTTTCAAGCTGAAAAAAATACAGATGAAACAGTTAAATGATAAAGCCAATCTTGCTGTGAGAAGGTGTCAAACTGGAACAAACACTATGACTGCTGCACAAGCAAGAGATCCAAATTATATTGACAACATTGTTAAAAGGGATGAAGGTTATTATTTGTTTAAGCAAATTAGAAATTCGCCAGCATATTTAGAGACTAAGAAAAAGGATGTGTTTGCAATGATACGCCAGTTAGGCCTACCCACCTGGTTTATGTCTCTATCGTCTGCTGATACAAGATGGACTGATCTTTTGAAAATGTTAGCTAACTTAAATAATAATGTTGAATACACTGATGAACAGGTAAATAATCTTACATGGGAACAAAAGATTAAACTTGTTCAGGCAGACCCTGTCACTTGCTCCAGATACTTTGATCATAGAGTGCATGAATTTATTAATTCGGTTTTGAAAAGTGACCATAAACCTATTGGAAACCTTACTGATTACTTTTATCGAGTTGAATTTCAGCAAAGAGGTTCACCACACATTCACATGATTGTTTGGATTGAAAATGCCCCAAAATTTAATGTGAACACAAATGCCGAAATAACTGCTTTTGTGGATGAGTTTTTACAGTGTTGTGTGGATGACCAAGAAATGAAACATTTGACAGATATTCAAATTCACAAACATTCTAGAACATGTAGAAAAAAAGTTGACAAAATATGCCGCTTTGGATATCCATTACCCCCACTTCCATGTACAATGGTGTTAGATCCGCTTGAAGTAGACCAGGATAAGTACATCAAGTTACACCAAAACTTACAGAAAAAAATGAATAATGAAAAAAATGGATATGATATGACATACAAACAATTTCTGACAACAGTTGTTCAGATGAGTGAAGAGGATTACATCCGATGCATTCGAAGCTCATTAAAATCATCAAAGGTGTTTTTGAAAAGAAAACCAAGTGAGATCCGTGTAAATTTATACAATAAGACTGTATTGAAGGCATGGAAGGCAAATATTGATATGCAGTTTGTGCTTGATCCATATGCATGTGCTATGTACATTGTTTCATATATCAGTAAGTCGCAAAGGGGAATGAGTAATTTATCATATTCAGCAGCCAAAGAGGCGAGAAATGACAACATGGATATCAAAAGACAAGTGAGGCATATTTGAAATGTTTTTTCAAATAGTGTAGAAGTTAGTGCTCAAGAGGCTGTATACCTAGTTCTGCAAATGCCGTTAACAAACTGCACCAGAGATGTTGTATTTATAAATACATCAACTTCGGACAAGCGCATACAGTTATTAAAGTCAAAGTCAGTTCTTGGCGAATTACCCCCTGATTCAACAAAAATAATGTCTGATAATGTGATCAAACGATATTCAAAGCGACCAAAAGTTTTGGAAAATTGGTGTTTGGCTGATTATGTGTCTCAACTAAACATAGTCTACCCAGAAGGTATGAAAACAGATATGGATGATGAAGTTAATGATGACATTTCTATGGAAAATGAAAATGATGATAGACCAGATATGGACAACGAAGAAAATGACACTGTTGTTGATAACAATGTTGATAAATGTTTTCATGATGATATGGCTTTAATAACTTTGAAAAATGGCATAAAGATAAAACGGCGTGCAACTTACAAAATAATACGCTATGTTCGGTTCAATCGTAATTCAGATGAAGAAAACCATTTCAGAGAAAAACTGCTTTTGTTTTATCCATGGAGGAATGAGCAAAAAGATTTGAAAGGAAATTTTGGTACTTACAAAGAACACTTTGAATCTATGAAACATATGATAGAGTTGAAATGCCGAGAATATGAACACCATGTCGAGGAGTTAGAGCAAGCAAGAGATATGGCAGAGACGGAATGTGATGCATTTGATGAAATTGCCCCAGGAACAGAGCAAATAGAAGCCGATACTGCCGAGGAAAATGCAGTAGAATCAGAAGCCTTTGTATATTTTAATCCTGATAGAGCTTATGAACATAGGAATTATGACATTGCAATTGAAATAGGATGTTCAGTTTCTGCACCACAAATAAATCCTAATGAAAATATACTGCCAGAACAACAGTATAGAGAACTGTTGAGATGTTTAAACACTAAACAAATGCATTTTTACAATCATGTAATACACTGGATTAAGACTAAGGATGAACCATTATATACTTTTCTTTCTGGGGGAGCTGGTGTTGGTAAAAGTGTTGTTATTAGAGCGCTGTATCAGACTTTGTTTAGGATGTTAAATCTAAGAGAAGGAGAAAATGTGGATGACATAAGTGTGTTATTATGTGCATATACAGGTAAAGCTGCATTTAATATCAGTGGTTCAACAATTTCATCAGCTTTCAAACAAAAATACAAACAATCAGATCAGACATTGAGCTGTGACAACTTGAATACATTTAGATCCAAATATCGGAATTTATCAGTGGTCATTATAGATGAAATTTCAATGGTTAGTAATTCTATGTTAAATTTCATAGATCAAAGACTTCAAGAGCTGAAAGGAACACGGAAACCATTTGGTGGCGTCAGTATTATTGCTGTTGGTGACCTTTATCAGTTGAAACCTGTGAGTGGAAATTGGATCTTTAACACCTCAGCAAAAGGTGCTGAATCATTGTCTGTGAACCTATGGAAAGAATATTTTACTATGTTTGAGTTGACAGAAATCATGAGACAGAAAAACGATCTCGAATTTGCACAGCTTCTAAATAGACTTAGACACAATGAATTAACAGAAGCAGACAAACTTAAACTAAAAACATGTGAAACAATCTCAACTGCCGATGACCATTGGTTGAATGCTCCACACTTGTTTGCAGAAAACCACTTTATGCATTTGTTCAATCATTCAATCATATCCAGTATGCATGCAGAAAAAGTTATTGTACCTTGTCACGATTCTGTTGTTTCCCCAAAGCTGTCAAAAGACAAGCAGGATGCAAAAATTAAACAAATATCAACAGACCCAAGCAAAACCGCAAACCTTCATTGCTCATTGACAGTGGTTGTAGATATGATATATGATATAAATGTTAACATCAACACTGAAGATGGACTTGCAAACGGGGCGTCATGTGTTGTAAAATTTATTGAATACAAGCAGGCAATACAAAACCGTCCAAGCATTATTTGGGTTCAGTTTGACAATGAAAAAGCAGGAATTGAAACCAGAAAAAAATTCAAAAAAAGAGGATTTTATCACGATAAAATAAATGATAATTGGACTCCAATATTTGATATACAACGGACATTTACAAATGACAGAAGAAATATTACGTTTGAGAGAATTCAGTTTCCTTTGCAACCATCTGCAGGTCGATCTGTTCACCGAGCACAAGGCACTACATTAAACAGAGTTGTTATTGATTTATCACAACAAAGGGCAAGAAAAGTCCCCCATATCCACTATGTTGCTCTGAGTCGAGTTAGATCTTTACAAAATCTTCAAATCTTGAATTTCAATGAAAAGGCTTTAGCTCTTGATGAACAAGTCCATACAGAAATGAAACGATTTTATGATGAAGCCATGCTAAAACTCTGCTATATTCCTTTGGATTCTGTAGATTCATCGTCTCATTTTAAAGTTGCATTCAATAATTGTCGTTCTTTACACAAACACATTGAGGATGTCAGGAATGATTATAATTTATTGTCTGCCCACGTTATTGGATTCGCAGAAACTAGATTACATCAGAATGATGATACGATTGATTACAACATACATGGATATCGTCTGATTAGAAATGATCAAGAGACAAATATACAGGCAAATAGGCCTTCACATGGTCTGGCAATATATGTTAATGACGATATTGGTGTGACTCCTGTACTGTCATACAGCTCACAAAAGTTGGAATTTACAAGTATAAATGTTGAGCATGTGTTGTGTAAAATGCAAATTGTAGTGTTATACAAATCACCTGGTTTGTCATATCATAATCTCAAGTCTCTTCTAGAAAGAAAGCTTGTACCTCATTTAGATGTAGCCAAACCATTACTTGTTATTGGAGATTTTAACATTAATATTTTCCAGGGATGTAGTGACATTGTTAAGTTCATGGATCAAACATTTGCCTGCAAATCATATATAGATCAGCCAACAACAGATAGTCTTTCAGCAATTGATCTTGTGTTTTCAAATCAAAATGGAAGTGTAGGTACAGTTGAAACATACTGGTCTGATCACAAAATAGTATATTATCATACATAGATTGTACATTATATAACCATACAATATAATTATTCACCCGTTTTGTTTTAACAATACCAACCTCATAATTTTGAGGTTGGTATCGTTGGTGGCTATGCATTGATGAGGGTGGCCACCTTCCGTAATGGCACAACTTACATTTGTATATAATAGATTAATGTTTATATCCATTACAGCTAGGATTATGAAATTTGGTACAAACACTATGTATGTCTAGTTGTATCCTGTAAGTGGGAATCAGATTTCTCATAATTGCCTTTGTTTTCCTTTTTTTTCTGTTTCTCCAATCAAATTTTTGACATATTTTTCAGGAACTACTACAGAAAGGATTTTTTGATTTGTTGCAAATGTTGAGTATGACTAGATAAATCATGTAACATAGAATCAGTCTTCTTCTGCTTATCATTGCCTGTGCTTGTCCATTTTTTCTTTCTCTCCATTTAATTTTTGTCACAGATTTCTCTGTTCCTATGGGAGCCACAGACTTCAAATTGCATATACCGGTACATCTTCAGAATGGCCAAGTAGAATCCTTGCTTTACAGTCAGATTGATATATAATATTTATATGTAACAACATAGTTTCAATGGTATTTTAGATTACATTTTTTAAACTGTAAAAAATGTCTATAAAATCTTACCAATTTGCACTAATGAGTGCAATGTTGATTTTTTTAAATAGAGTGAACATCAATATCTTCAAAAACATTAGTGTATCACTTTGATCAAAACAAACAAACACAAGGCTCATGCAAGTTGACATTGATGCTGCACATGTGTTCCTGAATATTTAATATAGGAAATATGAGACATATTTGTTAATATAATTATATCTAACTCGGTACATGGATATAGCATGTGGTATCGGTACATGGATATAGCAAGTGGTATATGCATGTATATTACTTTGTTTGTATGGCTTCCAAATATTTGTATGTCTGAACATAGCTAATTTTGTTATATAAGAATAAACCTTGTTTTGACAGATAAGGCACCTAAATTAAGCTTGGATCTGAATGTAGAGACAGTAATGTCTAAGTCTGTGAATCACGTTTGTTCGGTATTAGATAAATATGTATTTAGTATGCTTCTGTTTGAATAATATCATTGTTTGTATTTGTCATTCATTCGGTATTAGATAAATATGTATTTAGTATGGGTCTGTTTGAATAATAACATTGTATATGTCATTTATTTAAATGTATGCCATTTAGGAATGAAACATTTAGATGTTTCAGAACATTCATTTCGTTTCAGATACGATTCTGTTCATTCTCATGTCTATATTTCAATGGATATATATAACATACGTAAGTTTGTTCTTTAAGAATAAACCTTGTTTATCTGGGGCAAGTCATCTAAATTAAGTTTCCATCTGAATTTAGAGATAGTTCTATATAAGTGCGATGGATGATAAAAAATATGTGGACTTTTGCTGTAGAAATTTTATTATTGAGAGTAAACTCATAAAATTTGCAATAAATGTAGATTCATCTTTCCTTTATCCAGTGATGTATTTAATTTACCAGTCTCACTTCGGGATGTTGTCTATATCAGTTGTCATAGTAACCTTATGACGGTTCTGCGGAGCACGTTAAATATTTGCCTTATTATTTCGAATTGTTTGGTTTATCTTTGGCTATGTCTAATATTGGTTTATCTTTGGCTATGTCTAATATTTGCAGTTGAGTAAAATGCTTGACATTTAATATGCTATTTTGTTATGGTTTCTGCTTTTTACTGTGAGGAAAGTATTGCCGTCAACAATTGTTATGCTTGCATAAGCAGCATAAGCTTTGGTCTGTGGGTCATACAAGGGCAATAAAATGACGTCAACCATTATATCGTATATTTAATGCAGGTCCTAGGGTTTGTTTAAAATTGTAAGAAAAAAGAGGGCAGAACCAAAGACATGTTTTAAATGATCAAAGTAAATATTATTTGATCCGTGTATGTTAGTTTTGTCCGATGCTGGTACTGATTTGAGGGTTGTAGACCTGCATATAGACATACACCGCAAAAGTCTTGTACATGGAAACGAAACTGAAAGCAAAAGTTTTGCTTGGATTTATGACCCGATAAAGATGAGAAGGGTATGCTACAAAATTCTTGAAAATAGTCGTATTGTATGCAGATGTGTCTAAAATTGGTCAAAATCATGATAAAATCTGCAAAAAGGGTGTTAGTTTTTTTAAAACAAAGAAACAAAAGAACCCCAACAACGTTAAAAAGGGACAAAACGTCAAACATCATTAATGTGGTGCTCCACTGTAGCTGTACCTACCTAATATAAAATAGAAGAAAATACTTATTTTTCATCGAAATTACTTCAAAACTTCACATTACGTAGCTAAAAGATCAGTCTTTTCTATGGCATGAGAAATGTTACTATAACTGCATTACCCTAACCGCCACAGCGATAGTCCACGTTCTTTTTGATCACCCCCTCGTATATGAATCACGTTTGTTCAGTATTAGATACATATGTATTTAGTATGCTTTTGATTGAATGATAACATTATTGTTTTTATGTATTGTTCATTTAAATTTATTTCATTTAAGTATTTTCAAAATGTTCACTTTCGTTCTGATATGATTTTATTCGTTCTCATGTCTGTATAACTTTTTATCCCCCGACCGAAAGGATCGGGGATATAGCAATTAGCCTGGCGTAGAACAGGTCATGATGATGTCACATACAAGAATAGTAACTCTTGTTATTTTACTTTTTTGAGTTATCTTTCCTTTGGTGATTTTTTGGCAGACTCGAGTCCACTAACGAATGATGTGATGAAAAGAAATCAAACATACTTTGTCCAAAGCAAATACTTTGTCAAATAGGTAGTTTGTCTAGTTACAAATTACTTTTTCTCATTTTCTTTATTAAAATGTACACGTAGATAATGAATAGCTTTGAAAAACTTTTATTATATACATTATATCCTTTGTACAATGCAGAGCTCCAGTAGCATACTTAGAGACCTAGATAATATTAAAAAACAGCTTTTTGGTGATAATTATGGATAATTTTGTTAATTCTGTTACTAGTCATCTGAAGCGCCTTAATGAGGCAGCTCACATGATGAGTCACAACATAAGTTTTCAGTGAGGAAAAAAACAACAACAAAACATTAACCCTAATTAACACCAAATACTGTTATTTAGAGACTGCCAGTTCCTGTAACTATTTGGACATCTCAAAATTTTCTATAATAGACTCTTCCAGCGTTTAATTTGGAACAAGTCTTATTTTCTTCTTGTTCAAGGCTGTTTTATTATGAAAATATTAGAAATTGGTGTAGACTAGCAGACACTGTTTCTGAGAAATTTTATTCGGTCATATTGGGTAAATATTGCCTATTCTGGAGTTGTGCATTTAATAGCTGCAATTACCTAAAAGAGCTTAACAAATTTTCTGAAAATAGCAGTGTACTTTGAACAGTGAAATTTTCAAATAAACTTTCAACAAACAGAATTGTGTGTTTTGTGTTAAAATTATGATGAAAAATATTGAATTATTTCCTCCTGTGCATGCATTAATGCCAGATGCATATACAGTAGAACTTCAAGGCTCGAACCCTGATGGCTCGTTCACCCTGCCTGGCTAGAACTCTTTTCTTGGTTCCTAGAGGTCACTTTATATGGAAACTAGCCCTGGGTGGCTAGAACTACACTAGGCTGGAACTAATTTTCATGGTCCAATGTTCCTGTTTGACCAATGAAGTTCTACTGTTCCATCTTGGAAAGGCACTCCTTTTGCCTCAGGCAAATGCAATCTCCAGAGAACAATAATATTCCAGGTGTCTTTGTCTTCAGGGAATAATTTGCACGATTATTTGCTGAACCATGAAATGAAAATATTTAAGGAATAATATTTCTGTGCCTGTGAATTATCACTTGATTAATACATGAAGTTGGAGGACAGATTGGGAAAATTTATAATGGCAAACCCTGACTGAGTGAATTAATATTCACATCTGCCTGTGCAAGATCCAATTCAAAATTGTTGCAAAATTAAAATTACTGTGAAAAAAAATACAAAGCTGCTACATTCTTCAAAAAAAAGAAAAATGACATTGATGTCAATTTCAATTATGTCATATTAATGCAGATTGCTTTGCAAGGAATGCATCTATAATGTTTATTACCCTTCCAACTTTTAAATGGATATTAAATGCAAGGATTGACAAACAGCTGACACAACTTATTTTGTATTTACAATGATTTTTTTATTTGAATGACACACTAAAAATAAATCCACACATGAATTTAGCCCATTGGTATGACTATGGCCTAACTAAATGCATTGAAACTCAGTAAGAAAATGTAGGTTAGTATAATGTTTGATATCACTGTAAAGGCAAAATGTAGGGCTTCCGATACATGCATAGCTTTGTTGTAAAGGCAAAATGTAGGGCTTCCAATACATGCATAGCATTTGTTACCAGCATGCCGCTAAATAAAGCTATGCTGCAAGCATCAGAACTAACATTACAATGATGCCAGCCACAAACTCCTTGGAAAACATTAATTTCACCACAGTGAGATAATGATGCTACCATTCTATCATCTGTGTTTGCCTAGTTCAGTCTAGTTCAAATCCATCAAAGGAACCAACATGAAGGGGTACTTTTTGGGGAAGCGACTCTGCCATTTTTAGCTCACCTCAGCCTTACAGTAGACAGGCCCGACCAGTACGCGCACACTTTTAAGGGTGTTTTACCTAATGTTTAAGACTCCAACGTGTTCCAGACTACCAGATGGGCATGCAATTTAGGAAAATCCTTGTGCTAAATATAGACAAAAGGAACACGTGAAAAAATTATCTCCGCATGCGCAAAGTGACGCTATTGAGGTCATGCTATTTGCTGTATCAAACTGGCCTATCATACTAGTACGCGGACACCTTAGAATCTGAGTAAACTGAGATGACATTTATACGCTGCAATACTAAATTAAATTATTGATACATGTAGTTACCAAAAACTTATTAACATCGTATAAGGTTGTTCTTATTTCATATTGACACATGGCTGTTTACTTTGCCTGTTTGTGCGTTTGGCGCAGTCGAACTGAAGCATCGATCGTGATACCGGTCTGCATCAGCCCAGCAAATTCGTAAATGTGTTGTGTAAGTGTAAATGTGAATGACAAAACGATAAGGAAATGGTGCCTTGAAAAAACGTCACAAACTCAGTTGAATCTAAAAAGTATCTTAGAATTTATAAGACGCCAAACACAAAAGTGTCTGCATACTGGTAGTGTCCGCGTACTGGTCGGGTCTGTCTATTGGTGTTAGTTGCCTCTGTCATCCATCCATAAACATTTTCAAACATCTCTGAAACTACTGGGCAGACTGAACTCAAATTCATATGGAGCGTGCATTGGTCAAAGGATTGAAAGTTCTTCAAATGATCTTGATCACATGACCAAGGTAGCTGTTATTCCCATGTATTATGGTAAATACCTTATAAATCTTCTCCAGAGCCAGTGAACTGATTAATGCTCAGGTGAGCGATTCAGGGCCACCATGGCCCTCTTGTTTCAATATTTTGCTTGTCCGGAGCATATCGCTGAAAGTATGAGGGGGAACTAAATGAAACTTCACACATTGATAGAGGACAATGAGAGGAAGTGCAGTGCAGAAGAACTGTAACCCTGTCGATTGTATTTACGAAGTTAGCTCCCTTTTGTTTTTAGCTCACCAGAGCCGAAGGCTCAGGGGGGGGGGCTTATAGGATAGGCAGCTGTCCGTCGTCGTCGTCTGTCGTATGTCGTATGACGTTGTCCGTCAACACTTTCAAACAACATCTCCTCTAAAGCCACAGGGCCGATTTGGCCCAAATTTGATCTGTAGCATCCTTGGGCTGGGGGATTGAAAGCTTATGTTTTTAGCTCACCTGAGCCGAAGGCTCAGAGGTCAGCTTATAGGATGGGAGTCGAGCCGTCGTCCGTCCGTGGGTCCGTGGGTCCGTCAACATTTTCAAACATAAATATCTCAGAAACCAGTGGGCCGATTGCAATCAAATTTTATCTGAAGCATCATTGGGGTGGGGGAAAGGCTGCATAAGGTTTTGGTGCAGATCAGCTCAGAACTCTGGTTTCCATGGCAACAGATAGCCCCCATAGGGTTATAATGGGGAAAACGGCGTCATCACGTTTTCTCGACTGTTTTTGATTAGATCCTTATCATACTTGCAGGTAATGGTGACATACATAAGAGCTTGGATGAGTTCGAAATTTGGTCGGATTTGAGCACAGACTACGGAGTTAGCTGTCCTTGAGCGTTTGAAAAAAATCCCATAGGGTTATAATGGGGAAAATGGCGTCATCACCTTTTCTCAACTGTTTTTGCTTAGATCCTTATCATACTTGCAGGTAATGATGACATACATAAGAGCTTGGATGAGTTCGAAATTTGGCCGGATTCGAGCATAGACTACGGAGTTAGCTGCCCTTGAGCGTTTGAAAAAAATCCCATAGTGTTATAATGTAGAAAACAACGTCATCACATATTTTTAGAAAAACTTTGTCATCGCTCTATTGCCTACATTTCTCAACGGATTTTAAAATAACTTCACACAAATGTAGGGCGTGACAATATCTCGAGCAAGTTCGACTTTCAGGATGCTGCGCCCAAGGTCAAGGTCACTGTGGCTAATTTTAGAAAAACTTTGTCAGCGCTCTAGCACCTACATTTCTCAATGGATTTTAAAATAACTTCACACAAATGTAGGGCATGACAATATCTCGAGCAAGTTTGACTTTCAGGGTGCTGTGCCCAAGGTCAAGGTCACTTTGGCTATTTTTAGAAAATCTTTGTCATCGCTCTAGCGCCTACATTTCTCAATGGATTTTGAAATAACTTCACACAAATGTAGGGCATGACAATATCTCGAGCAAGTTTGACTTTCAGGGTGCTGCGCCCAAGGTCAAGGTCACTGTGGCTATTTTTAGAAAAACTTTGTCATCGCTCTAAGGCCTACATTTCTCAACGGATTTTGAAATAACTTCACACAAATGTAGGGCATGACAATATCTCAAGCAAGTTTGACTTTCAGGATGCTGCGTCCAAGGTCAAGGTCACTGTGGCTATTTTTTGAAAAACTTTGTCATCGCTCTAGCGCCTACATTTTTCAACGGATTTTGAAATAGCTTCACACAAATGTAGGGTATGACAATATCTCGAGCAAGTTCGACTTTCAGGGTGCTGCGCCCAAGGTCAAGGTCACTGTGGCTTTTTTTAGAAAAACTTTGTCATCGCCCTAGCACCTTCATTTCTCCATGGATTTTGAAATAACTTCACACAAATGTAGGGTATGACAATATCTCGAGCAAGTTCGACTTTCAGGATGCTGTGCCCAAGGTCAAGGTCACTGTGGCTATTTTTAGAAAAACTTTGTCATTGCTCTAGCACCTACATTTCTCAACGGATTTTGAAATAAATTCACGCAAATGTAGGGCATGACAATATCTCGAGCAAGTTTGACTTTCAGGGTGCTGCAATCAAGGTTTTTGATTAGATCCTTATCATACTTGCAGGTAATGATGACATACATAAGAGCTTGGATGAGTTCGAAATTTGGCCGGATTCGAGCACAGACTACGGAGTTAGCTGCCCTTGAGCATTTGAAAAAAATCCCATAGTCTTATAATGGAGAAAACAACGTCATCACATTTTCATTTTTCATCGGATCCTCTACATACTTGCAGGTAATGAGGATATGCATAAGAGCTTGGATTAATTAGCACTTCGGCTAGATCCCACCACTGACTATGGAGTACCTGCCCTGAGCATCCAAAAAATCAATGTCGCCACTTTTTCTTGGTTTCTACTTATCCGATCCTTTTCAAACTTGCAGGTAATGAGGAAATGCATAATATCTTAAACAAGTTCAAATTTTCGCCTGATCAGGCCAACCGCTAGGAAGTTAGCTGCCTTTGACAGCTCTGTCTATTGTGCTCTTGATTGGATACTTTTTAAACTTGCATATATTAAATGAGGGCATACATAATGTTTTGGATGAGTTTAATTTTCAGCCTGATTGGACCACTGACTGTGGAGTTAGCTGCCCTTGAGCATCTTAAATATCCCTATAGGTTTACAATGTCTCTCAGGTGAGCAATTGTTGCCCTTTGGGCTACTTGTTTATGAAAATCTGCTCTTTAGTTTGGTTGCTATGGCAACTTAGATTTCCCATAGACTTATAATGGGGAAAATTGAAAAATGGCATTTACTGCCAAGCCATTGCAGATATTGTGACAAAACTTGTACAGAAACATTCTTTGAGAAGTCTTCTATCAGTCATATGTTTTTTGACCCATTGCTCTTTTTATTGGTTGCCATGGAAACCAAAACGCAAAAATTTAACGAAAAAATTACTTAAAAATTATTTCCTCTGAAACCATTGGACCGATTTGGCCCAAGTTTTATCTGTAGCAGCCTTGTGCTGGGGGATTGAACGTTTTTGTTTTTTATGAACATTGGCTCTTTAGTTTGGTTGCTATGGCAACTTAGAGTTCCCATAGACTTATAATAGGGAAAAATGAAAAACAGCATTTACTGCCAAGCCTTTGCAGATATTTTGACAAAACTTTTACAGAAATGTTACTTGATAAGGCTTCTATCAGCTATCTGCTTTTTTGGCCCATTGCTCTTTTTATTGGTTGCCATGGAAACAAAAAAAAACAACTTAAATCATCTCCTCAGAAACCATATGCTCTATGAGGCAGACACTTCATAGACATGCTAATCATCTTAGCCTTTACAGATTTTACCTTCTCAATTGTCATTGTTCAAAGGACATGTTTGGTATGGCAATTTATAATGGAAAAACAAAAACAAAAAATGGGCTTCATTGCTAAGCAATCGCAAATAGTCTGAGCTCTCTTTTTCAGAAATATTCCTTGAGTGGTCTTCTATCAGCCCTATGTTTTTTTTCTGCACACCGCTCATTTCGATCAGTTGCCATGGCAACCAAAAGGAAAAAATAGTAAAAATCCTTTGAAAATGATCCTTTTTTGTTGTCATGGCAATCAAATGTGGACAATAGCTATGTATTTTGTAATCAATTCAACAGACTCAGACTGAGACTTTGTAGTTGTATATTTTGTATACGCCTGTACAATTTTAAGCCTATACAAATGTGATAGCAATTTTGAGCTAGAGATCTGCTGAGCTTTGTGGTCCGTGGGCCTCTTGTTTCAATATTTTGCTTGTCTGGAGCATATCTCTGAAAGTATAAGGGGGAACTAAATGAAACTTCACACATTGATAGAGGACAATGAGAGGAAGTGCAGTTCACAAGAACCATAACCCTATCACAAGTATTTACGAAGTTAGCTCCCTTTCCATTTTTTTTCAATATTAAGCTTGTCCAGTGCATATCTCCAAAAGTATTGAAGGGAACTTAATGAAACTTCATACATGGAAAGAGGACAATAAGAGGAAGTGCAGAGCACAAGAACCATAACCCTGTCTTAAGTATTTACAAAGTTAGATCCCTTCCTCTTTTTTTTTCAGTTATTTTGCATGTCCAGAGCATATCTCTGAAAATATATAAGGGAACGTAATGAAACTTCACACACTGATAGAGGGCAATGAGTGAAAGTGCAGAACACAAGAACTATAACCCTGTCAAAAGTAATAACAGAGTTAGCTCCCTTCTTAATTTGTGCTATAGTTTGCTTGTATGGAGCATATCTTAGGAAGTATTGAAGGAAACTAAATGAAACTTCACACAATGATAGAGGGAAATAAAAGGAAGTGCAGAGCTTAAGAACTATAACCCTACCTTTAGTAATTACAGAGTTAGCTCCCTTCCTAATTTTTTCAGTTATTTAGCTTGTCCGGAGTATATCTCTGTACATATATTTAAGAGAACATGAGTGAAACTTCACATATTGACAGTAGAGGGTAATGACAAGAAGCGCAGAGCAGAAGAACCATAACTGTATCCCAAGTTACTTTGGAGTTACTTCCCTTCTTATTTTTTCTCAGTTGTATGCATGTCCAGAGCATTGCTCTGAAAAGTATTGAAGAGAATTATTTTTTTTCCAGTTTAAATTGCATCTAATTTACACAGAAAATCACTCCTTCACTAGGATACCCATTCTCCTATTCCAAGCCTTCGGGGAGCATCCATCGGTTCCACCGATTTTCTTGTTCAGTTTAATACCGGTAATGCAAATTCAGAATCTTGGTGATTTCAGTGATGCAAATTCAGAAAAATTGCATTGACTATTATTGTTTAAGGAAAATCTTACTGGCATTAACAGTGCATTGCATTGACTGTCATAATGCATATTCAGAAAAATGATGCTGACTTTAATAAATGCAAATTCCCAAAATTTTCAATGACATTGCTTAAGGAAATTCTTATTGATTTTAACACTGCATTGCACTGATTATCATAATGCATATTCTGAAAAATGCTGCTGATTTTAATAATGTAAGTATTAGATCAATCAAAAACACTTTAATAGTGAAAATTCCATTTGTATTTATCAAGTTTCTGTCTTTATTTGAAAGAAATTGATAAAATCTCTTCAGTTCTTGAAGTGAACAGATGTATTGACAGGTAGCCACAAACCCATTTTTCTGTTAGTACAGAAGGTATCAGTGGGGTTAGGTTTAGACATTGGCAAACAAAACAAAAAAATCTTATCCAAAATCTTTGGAAATTGGACATCCATCCTTATGTGCTAAAGCCACATAAATATAATTATCTGTAATGATATAAATTTAAGATTTGAAATTTCCTCAGAGTGCCACATAAATATTTCAGCCACTTTAATTTTTAGACAATTGTAGCCACACCAACCCATTTGTGAGTCTGTCCATCAACATTTTCTTGTCTGCTCTATAACTTGAATACCCCTTGGAATATTTTCATGAGACTTCTGATGATGTGTTGTGTACATGTATAAAAATGATTACTCTTGCTTTTATTAGCTCACCTGTCAAGGTGAGCTTATAGTATAGCCTTGGTCTGTCGTCGTCGGAATTGGCGTCATTCCACTTTTAAACATCTTCTCAGAAACCACTGGGCCAATTGAAGCCAAATTTCATATGGAGCCTTAACAGGATGGGGGAACGAAAAGTTTATATATTCGACCCAGGTCACATGACCAAGATGGCCGCCATGCCCTTATATAGTAAAAACCTTAAAAAATCTTCTCCAGAACCACTGGGCCAATTGCCTTGAAACTTGGTGTGTAGCATCTCGGACTCCAGTACTACAAAGCTTATATAAATGATTACCTTGGGTTGACCTTGACTTATTTTATGGCAAGGTCAAATTTGGTCCCTTAGGCTTTTGAACGGGAAAATCTGAAAAAGTGCATTAATCTGTTGCTGTTGTGCTCTGTGATATGGAAATGCAGTCAGTTTCAACACCTATGGATATTAGGTCAAGGTCATTTAGTGACCTTGACCAAAGGTCATTAGTCCATTGGGTGTCAACATTTTCAAACATCTTCTCCTCAGAAACCATTTGGCCGATTGAAGCCAAATTTCATATAGAGACTTAACAGGATGGGGGAACGAAAAATTATATATTTGGTCCAGGTCACATGACCAAGATGGCAGCCATGCGCATGGTAAAAACCTTAAAAAAAATCTTCTTCTCCAGAACCACAGGGCCGATTGCCTTGAAACTTGGTATGTAGCTTCTTGGACTCAAGAACTACAAAGTTTATATAAATGATGACCTAAGGTTGACCTTGACCTATTTTACCGCAAGGTCAAATTTGTTCCCTTAGGCTTTTGAATCGGAAAAGCTGAAATAGTGCAATCTTCTGTTGCTGTTGTGCTCTGTGATATGGAAATGCAGTCAACTTCAACCTCTATGAATACTAGAGGTCAAGGTCATTTAGTTATTTTATAGAAGTGGCTGTGGTGGAACAGTTAACACACTCACCATCCAATCCTATAGAATTGCAGCCTGTTTATTAACCTACCTGTGCTCTGTGATATGGAAATTCAGTCATCGTCAACCATCCTCAAACCCTATGAATACTGTAGGTGAAGGTCATTGTTGTCGTCGTCATCCTTCATCAATATTTTCAAAGGACTTCTCCTCAGAAACTATTGGGCTGATTGAAGCCAAATTTCATATTGAGCCTTAACAGAATAAACAAACATAAACTGATAAATTTTTAATCCAGGTCACATGACAAAGATGGCCACCATGCCCATATATGGTAAAAAACCTTATAAATACTTCTTCTTCAGAACCACAGAGCAGATTGCCTTGAAACTTGGTATGTAGCATTATGGACTCTAGTACTACAAAGTTGATATGAATGATGACCTTGGGTTGACCTTGACCTATTTTATGGCAAGGTCAAATTTGGTCTCTTAGGCTTTTGAATGGGAAAAGATGAAAAAGCGCATTCTTCTGTTGCTGTTGTGCTCTGTGATATGGAAATGCAGTCAACTTCAACCTCTATGAATACTAGAGGTCAAGGTCATTTAGTTATTTTATAGAAGTGGCTGTGTTGGAACAGTTAACACACTCACCATCCCATCCTATAGAATTGCAGCCTGTTTATTAACCTACCTGAGCCGAAAGTTTACATATTGGCCACTTGACCTGAGCATATACTGGCAGGTGAGCAATTGTTGCCATTGGGCGACTTGTACTGTTTATCCCCCTACTTCAAAGTTTGGAAGATATAGAAATGAGCCTTGCATCCTTCTATCCATCCATCCATCCATCCATCCATCCATCCATCCATCCATCCATCAATATTTTCTTTTGTCAGCTTTGCAACTTGAATACCCTTTGAATATCTTCACTGTTATGTGGAACAGGTCATGACGATGTGTCCCATACAAAGATGGCAACTCTTACTTTCATACTTTTTGAGTTATCACCCCTTCAATTCTTTTTTTTTCAGATTCGTTTCTGTTCTGTAACTTGAAAACCTACTGAAATATTTTCATGATACTTCACAGATATATAGAACAGGCCACGAAATGTGTCATGTACAAGAATGACAGCCCTTGCTTTCTTACTTTTGAATTATATTCCCTTGATGGTTTTAGCTGTGATTTCCCCTTCATAACTTTAATAACCCGTTTGAATAATTTCTAATAGATCTACTTCATAGTAATGCAAAACAGGTTATGACAATGTGTTGCATACACAAATGATAACTCTGGCTTTCATACTTTTTAGTTATTTGAGCTACAGTTTCCTGTCTGCTCCTTATTTTTATGTCCCTTTGGGATATTTTTCATTTTATTATGATATGAGCCGCGACACGAGAAAACAAACAAAGTGGTTGTGCGCCCAGCGCAGACTTAGAACAGCCTGAGCGTCCGCTTAGTTTGGTCAGACTCTTCGTTCAGTGCTGAAAGGATGGATAAGGGTCTAAGCTACCTCCATTCGGACAGCGAAGACTCTGATCAGACTGGGCGGATGCCCAGGCTGATCTGAGTCTGCGTTGGGCACACAACCACTTTGTTGGTTTTCTTTATTATTAGTCCCCTTCATGGTTTTATACACTAAGGTATGTCTGCACTTTGGAGCTTCCTGTTCGCTCCATGACTAATACTCTTTTGAATATTTGCATGAAACATCACAGTTATGTAGATCTGGGTTTGAGGTTATAAAACTCCTTTTCATTCTCAAACTCAAAATAAAGCACACTGATTGGCTGCTTTAGAGAACATGCTCGCAAGCAGCCATCAGTGTGCTTTATTTTGAGTTTGAGAATGTACTCAAGTTTTATAACCTCCGGGCCAGGTCTAGGTAACATGTCACAAACAAGAATGACAACTCTCACTTTTGTTGAATGAGTTATTGCCCTTTGATTTTTTTTGGCCGTGTTTCATGTGGGGTTTTGCAATTTTTCTGGCCTGCTCCATAATATAAATATCCATATTTATGTATCTTTTAGAAAGTTGATGACCATGCTTCGATATTTTCGTCCATAACTGTGCCCCCGCCGCTGTCATGCTCTAAAACGTTAGGACTATATAATGCACCGCTGTGTGTTCAAACCTCGGCGGCGCCCATGTGAGAAAGCCCGTTCCTGCTAACAATGCTTACGGGAGCTCTGTTTTTTTTTTTTTTTTTTTTTTTTTTTGGGGGGGGGGGGGGGGGGGCGTTGTTGTAGTGTTGTCCATCTTTGCTTAAATGGGCTCGACATAATTGAAATATTTTGAAAAGTGCCATAAAGCGCATATAAAACATGCCTTATCAAAACTATGTTTAGCCAAAACAAAGTCATCCTTGTTTGCTTCCAAATTATTTAGAGCCTAAATGTGTACTGCGAACGTCAAAGCCCCGATCAAACTGCACAAATGAAACACGAAGGCTGATCTGAGTCTTCCTGAGATCGCGAGCAATCCGACACTTGGACGCCAAAATTGAAAATAGTTGCATTTGCAAACAGTGCAGAACCAGATTAGGCGGTGGCGCATCTATATCTGCACGGTTTGTCCTCTGTTCTTTTATTTCTCAGTGTACTTTCGTTTCTCCTTCCGTTGATTCAAGAAGGGCAGTTGTCAGTTACTGGCGAAAGTATGTGCACTTGGTACTGGTTAACCGCTTAGGAGGTCTAAGCCTGCCCAGGAACAGTGTGGTTAGGTTAACTGACCGTCCCGACATGACCATAGCTGTTTAACGTGGACGTAAGTCAATCAATCAATGATAATGAACCGCGACATGACAAAACATACAAAGTGGCATGTGCGCCCAGCGAAACCTCAGATCAGCATGGGCATTGGCCCGCATGGAGTTAACTTAGACATTTAGCTACCATTTGAATGCACAACAAAGACTGATCAGGCTCGGCTGATGCCCAGGCTGATCTGAGTCTTCGCTGGGCGCACATTACACTTTTTGGGCTTTGTCGTGTCGTGGCTCAATTATAGCTTGGACGATTTTTTTTTCATTTTGTAGACGTAAATTTTGTAGTATGCTTTTGGGCGCTTTATGGATGAAATACCGGTATTCCTACGCCGACAGTTCCGGCAGGATACCGTAGCACACTGGCCTCAGACATGGTACTTTCTTTATGCAGAAGTTCCACAAACTTGTACAGGTACTGTGATCAGTACAAAACTCAAACCACTTAAAGATGCTGAAAAAAGAGGCATTTGTTGCTGTGAGGTGTAATGTGCTTCTCGCATTTATGCGAACAGAATTGTTCATTTAATTAAAATCTAAAGAATTCCTTTAAGAGCAGAGAACACATTCGAAAGAAGGAACATTACATGGGTCATACTTATGTCTAAATCTATGTTTGCCCCGTAATCATATTGGCCATGAAAGTTGTTGCTGAATAAACTGGTTTTCCATCAAGCTTCGACGCCGAAACCCCTTGTCTGGCGTTAATTTTGTCAACGCCAAATGAATCCTGAAATATTTTGAACCGCGAAATGGGTTCCACTGCACACAACCTTTCATTATTACCGTACCATCGTCCTGATATGACTGAAAAACTGTTGAAAAGGGCGTGAAATCGCAAGCCATCTATTCATTTTCATGTACGACAGTTAAGCGCCCGGGTACCGGGATAATACCAGCCGTTCAATGATACGTGGCATTGGTTTATGATAATTTCTATAATTGAGCCGCGACACGAGAAAACCAACAATGTGGTTGTGTGCCCAGCGCAGACTCAGATCAGCCTGGGCATCCCCCTAGTCCGATCAGAATCTTTGCTTTGCGCTTGAAGGGTAGCTAAGGGTCTAAGCAATTCCCATGCGGACAGCAAAGACTCTGATCAGACTGGGCGAATGCCCAGGCTGATCTGAGTCTGCGCTGGGCGCACAACCACATTGTTGGTTTAGTCGTGTCGCGGCTCATATTATATGCGTAAAGACAGTGTCAGTCGTCGGAGATATTTTCCGTGCGGTATCGCTGAATGAGCTGAGTTGACAGAGTTATCTGGTCATGTTTGAAAAAACTGTGGTTTTTTCTCACATCCTTATTTGTTAATACACGATCTATCATTTGTTGGACGTCGTGAGAAAACATGCTCTTTGGCAGATGGAAATTTGGCCTGCATGAGCATTATCTGGCCCGGTCTTATGACTCTTATCCAGAGACAAGACTGGGCCAGCTATGCATGCTATGTCCAATGCGTGCATGTGCGAAGGCTGGATTTAATGTATGCAGTTTTCGTATGCCTGAGCCATGTTTTCTTTTGAAGGAGGCATATTTAATGTGTTACGTACGATACCATATTTTATTTAGCAAGCCCAATTTAGCACAATCCATTATCTAATGGACGTCATACATGTCATAGGTATTTAAATTGGCATCAGAAAGTGCACGATCTTTAAAATTTAATATAATCAGCCAGTGGAACGAAGAAAAGTGACCCCCACTAGAATGGTTTCAGAACAGACCCGGATCCAGACCACCACGTACTGGTGGGGCTCTGATTTACTGGTGGGGCTTGTATGTATGTGTGTGTGGTGGAGGGGGTGCTTGAAAATAAATGACATAATTAGGGAGCAATTTGATGAGAATTTTTGATTATGTCTTTTTTGCCTTGAAATACATGTTGTGATATCTCATTAGAATCGCCTCACCGAGGTGATTCTAATGATATGTCACAACATATATTTTAATCTAGCCTCACGGATAAATTATCTCAAATTGTCATCAGATCCTTATCTGAAGCCTACATATTGTACATAACACAGGGATCCAGATGGCGGGGCTGAAGCCCCAAAGCCCACCCCCTGGATCCGGGACTGCAGAACATACAATAAAAGCTTCAACTAAGAATTGCTGCATTTTCATATCAATATATCAGCATAATTTATAAGCAAATGCACGCTAGCTATCCCCAACTCGACAAAGTGACCAGTCTACATTCAATACTTCACGCGGCGTATAGTTAACAATATCCTTGCCGGGCCGCGTAGCACAATCGGTAGGGCACCAGACTCATAAGTCAGAGGTCCTGGGTTCGAAACCCGGTCTGGCCACATACTTTCGTTTCTCCTTCCGCTGATTCAAGAAGGGCAGTTGTCAGTTGCTGGCGAAAGTATGTGCACTTAGTACTGGTTAACCGCTTAGGAGGTCTAAGCCTGCCCAGGAATAGTGTGGTTAGGTTAACTGACCGTCCCGACATGACCATAGCTGTTTACCGTAGACGTTAAGCATTAAATCAATCAATTAACAATATGCATTAATTGTAACAGATCATCTTCGCAAGCCAATGGTACTAAGTCCACTTTGTTCCTTACATAAGATGCAGATACTGTGACGCAAAGTATCCACTAACAGTCAGTCATGGAGACTTCTCTGTCCTAAATTTAAAAGTGACCCGGGTCACTTAACTGAGAACAATGACTGGGGTCGTTATATATATTCAATGGAGGTCACAATTCTTCGCGAGCGGTCATTTTACTTCACGCGGAGGGTCGTGCCATCATGACCTGGGAGTCTGCCACATTATGACCAGGGGTCACTATTCGTTATAGAATAATGACCGGGGAGTCGTTATTCTATGGGGGTCGCTTTAGTTCATTACACTGTTTGATCTGTATATCTTTTGCGGGGAGGAGACCAGGAATGTTTATAGTATATACAGAAACATCCACAATATGATTTCATAGAGAAGGAGCCAAGAAATTGGCGATTGTAGACGAGTTTTGTGTTTCTCATGCGATGTTTCTCGGGTAAGTGTATTTTTTTCTGGAATTGAATTCCAATAGAATGAGGATGGTGAAAATAGCAGTGGAGTATGCTTTGCTTCTTGCAAAGCTTACAACTCACTGTTCTTTTTCTAAATAGAAAAAAATAGCCATCAGAGGAGATGGCAAATCCCCCGACCGAAGACCCCCTTGGGCCTTGGTAAAAAGGGTGCACTTCAAAACACATATACATGTAAGTAATATATTGTCATTCTTTTATGCTTCTGATTGACATTTTCTGTTTAACAGATGCATGATTATCTAACACTCAGACTAAAATAGTATGCTTGACTGCTAAAAAGAAGTAATATCTGAAACAGCCGCCTTATACATAAATATATAGCATATGATACATTAAACTTTAAAAATGTGTGAATAACTTCTGCACTACAAGCCCTACAAACCTAATTTTAGCTCTCTAGTAAGTGAATTTGGACAAAGAATCTAAATCTGGAGAATTTTTTTTTCGGGGGTGTGGAGGGGTCAGAGAGAGTTAGGAACACTGACAAAATGTCACAGCATGTTCATCAATATTTCATAAGGTATAAGGTTATTAAAATTGTGGAGCAGGCCAGGGTTATACAGATATGGAGCAGAGACTGAAGCAGCAGCTCAAAATACCAAAGGGAAATAACTCACAAAGTATGAATGCAAGAGTTGTCATTCATGTATGAGACAAATCGTCATGACCTGTTCTTCATATCTGTGAAGTATCATGAAAATATTTCAAAAGGTATTCATGCTATCGAGCGGACACCTAAAATCATCAAAGGGAAATAACTCAAAAAGTAAGAAAGCAAGAGTTGTTATTCTTGTTTGCGACTCATTGTCATGACCTGTTCTACATATTTGTGAAGTAGCATGAAAAAATTTCAAAAGGTATTCAAGTTATAGAGCGGACACGAAATCATACCTAAAACCATCAAGGGAAAATAACTCAAAACGTAAGGAAGCAAGAGTAGTCATTCTTGTTCCCGACACATCATCATGACCTGTGCTACATATTTGTGAAGTATCATGAAAATATTTCAAACAGTTTAGGAGTTATAGAGCGGACACGAAATCACACCTAAAACGATCAAGGGGAAATAACTAAAAAAGTAAGAAAGCAAGAGTTGTCACTCTTGTTCGCGACACATCGTCATAGCCTGTTCTACATATCTGTGAAGTATCATGAAAATATTCTAAAAGGTATTCAAGTTATAGAGCGGATGCGAATCTGCCAAAAAATCACACCTAAAACCATCAAGGGGAAATAACTCAAAAAGTAAGAAAGCAAGAGTTGTCTTTCTTGTTCGCGACACATTGTCATGGCCTGTTCTACATATCTGTGAAGTATCATGAAAATATTCCAAAGGGTATTCAAGTTACAGCGCGGACACGAATCTGCCAAAAAAAAACTCACCAAAGGGGAAATAACTCAAAAAGTACATTAGCAAGCGTTACCATTCTTGTACGCGACACATCGTCATGACCTGTTCTACAAAACTGTGAAGTATCATGAAAATATTCCAAAGGGTATTCAAGATATACAGCGGACAAGAAAATGTTTACGGACGGACGGACGCCAGGCTCATCGCTATATCCCCCGAACCTTTCGATCGGGGGATAACAAAATGAAAAAAAAAAAAAATCGTCCTCTTTCCTGTCGACACCAATTTCACGCGACGTGTATTGTTGCCTCTGATCTCCGAGGTCGGAAATTCCGTAGTATGGAGGATTCAGGGGGAGGTATTATATGTATATGTTATTTCTGAGAGTATTAGTGTTATATATAAATCATTCATTCATTACTCCACTTAATTATTTTATTCATACAGCTACCCGAAGTTTTTAACAGTGTCTTCCGGCACTCCGAAAGTCAAAATATCTTCATGTGAGCTGACAGCAATATTGCAGTTTTCGAATCTAAAATATACGTGGGACTACATATGTAGTGACTGGGCAGCATTCATCAGAATGTTAAAAAGCAAACATAAAACAAGAAACTATGTTTAGAAGTATTAAAAATAGCCATCAGAGGAGATGGCAAATCCCCCGACCAAAGACCCCCATGGGCCTTGGTAAAAAGGGTGCACTTCAAAACACATATTAGTAATATATTGTCATTCTTTTATGCTTCTGATTGACATTAACTGTTACCAGATGCATGATTATCTAACACTCAGACTAAAACAGTATGCTTGACTGCTAAAAAGAGGTAATATCTCAAACAGCCACCATATACACAAATGTATAGCATACGATACATTCAACTTTCAAAATGTGTGAATAACATCTAAAGTACAAGCCCTACAAACCTAATTTTGAGCTCTCTAGAAGCTAGAAGTGAATTTGGACAAAGAATCCAAATCTGGAAAAAAAAAAAAAAAATTTGAGGGGGGGGGGGGGGGGGGGAATGTGGAGGGGTCAGAGAGAGTTAGGAACACTGATAAGATATCACAGCATGATCATCAATATTCTAAAAGGTACACGGTTATTCAAATTCTGGAGCTGGCCAGGGTTATACAGATATGGAGCAGAGACTCAAACAGTAGCTCAAACTACCAAAGGGAAATAACTCACAGAGTATAAAAGCAAGAGTTATCATTCATGTATGAGACAAATTGTCATGACCTGTTCTGCATATCTTTGAAGTATCATGTAAATATTTCAAAAGGTATTCAAGCTATGGAGCGGACACCTAAAATCATCAAAGGGAAATAACTCCAAAAGTAAGAAAGCAAGAGTTGTCATTCTTGTTCACGACACATCATCATGACCTGTTCTACATATCTGTGAAGTATCATGAAAATATTCCAAAAAGTATTCAAGTTATAGAGCGGACACGAAATCACACCTAAAACCAACAAGGGGAAGCTCAAACTACCAAAGGGAAATAACTCACAGAGTATAAAAGCAAGAGTTATCATTCATGTATGAGACAAATTGTCATGACCTGTTCTGCATATCTGTGAAGTATCATGAAAATATTTCAAAAGGTATTCAAGCTATGGAGCGGACACCTAAAATCATCAAAGGGAAATAACTCCAAAAGTAAGAAAGCAAGAGTTGTCATTCTTGTTCGCGACACATCATCATGACCTGTTCTACATATCTGTGAAGTATCATGAAAATATTCCAAAAAGTATTCAAGTTATAGAGCGGACACGAAATCACACCTAAAACCAACAAGGGGAAATAACTCAAAAAGTAAGAAAGCAGGAGTTGTCATTCTTGTTCGCGACACATCGTCATGACCTGTTCTACATATCTGTGAAGTATCATGAAAATATTTCAAAAGGTATTCAAGTTATAGAGCGGACACAAAATCATACCTTAAATAATCAAGGGGAAATAACTCAAAAAGTAAGAAAGCAAGAGTTGTCATTCTTGTTCGCGACACATCGTAATGACCTGTTCTACATATCCGTGAAGTATCATGAGAATATTCCAAAGGGTATTCTAGTTATAGAGCGGACACGAATCTGTCAAAAAATCACACCTAAAACTATCAAGGGGAAATAACTCAAAAAGTAAGAAAGCAAGAGTTGTCATTCTTGTTCGCGACACATCGTCATGACCTGTTCTACATTTCTGTGAAGTATCATGAAAATATTCCAAAGGGTATTCAAGTTACAGAGCGGACACGAATCTGCCAAAAAATCACCAAAGGGGAGATAATTCAAAAAGTACAATAGCAAGAGTTACCATTCTTGTACGCGACACATCATCATGACCTGTTCTACATAACTGTCAAGTATCATGAAAATATTCCAAAGGGTATTCAAGATATAGAGCGGACAAGAAAACTGTTTACGGACGGACGGACGGACGGACGGACGGACGCCAGGCTCATCGCTATATCCCCCGAACCTTTCGGTCGGGGGATAAAAAGCAGACATAGAACAAGAAATAATGTATTAGAATATTAAAAAGCAAACATAGTGACAAGAAATAATGTATTAGAATATTAAAAAGCAAACATAGTGACAAGAAATAATGTATAAGAATATTAAAAAGCAAACTTAGTGACAAGAAATAATGTATAAGAGTATTAAAAAGCAAACATAAAAGGTGTCATGTTTTTATCTAGCTTGCAAGAATAAATTATTCACATTTGAAAACAATTTCACAAAGGGAAACACATGTCACTCAGGAATACAAATGGAATAAAATATGATCCTATAGATCCTATACCAACGAAAACCTGTCACACTCCCACAACATATAAAGAGATACAGTTATACATATATATTACTTTAAAAGCTTAAAGAGTTCCTTCGAGAGCAGAGAACACATTCAAAAGAAGGAACATGGGCCATACTTCGAAGTTTCGGCTATTCAAACCTCAACAGTGACCCTGACAATATCTTGAGCCAAAGAAAAGCATTTCTGTAATTTCTTTATTTAAGCCGCGACACGAGAAAACCAACAAAGTGGTTGTACGCACAGCGCAGACTCAGATCAGCCTGGGCATCCGCCAAGTCTGATCAGGGTCATGGTAGTGCGCTGACTGGGTAGCTAAAGGTCTAAGCTACCGCCATGCGGACAGCGAAGACTCTGATCAGACTGGGCGGATGCCCAGGCTGATCTAAGTCTGCGCTGTTCGCACAACCACTTTGTTGGTTTTCTCGTGTTGCGGCTCATTTTAATAAGACAGTCGGTTGAAAGACTGATAGGCGTCGAAAGAATACCCAAATGATTACAAAGCGATGATACGAATACCTAAATGATTAAAAAGCGATGATATAGAAAAGTGTCCAAATTAATAAAAACAAATCTGATTACTGAATATATCCTCTGATCTCAAAGGACAAAAATATGATATCTCAAAGGACAAAAATATAATATTATCTGCGCTATGGATGATGTACGGGGACACGTTTGAAACGCATTATCTAATGGTATGATATGATTTTAGTGGATACAGTCCATTCCATTTCACTCCATCCGATTCCATTTTTTAAGCTTTGTCCTTTACTGAAGTGCTTGGATATCGTCCCATTTGCATTTTAAAATGACATAGTGTGATAATCAGCAGTGCAGACTTGGACGTTGCATTTGCAAATGCAAAATGACACTCTGATAAACAGCAGTGCAGACTTGGACGTTGCATTTGCATTGCAAAATGACACTCTGATAAACAGCAGTGCAGACTTGGACGTTGCATTTGCATTGCAAAATGACACTCTGATAAACAGCAGTGCACACTTGGACGTTGCATTTCATTGCAAAATGACACTCTGATAAACAGCAGTGCAGACTTGAACGTTGCATTTCATTGCAAAATGACACTCTGATAAACAGCAGTGCACACTTGGACGTTGCATTTCATTGCAAAATAACACTCTGATAAACAGCAGTGCACACTTGGACGTTGCATTTGCAAATGCATAAGGACACTCTGATAAACAGCAGTGCAGACTTGAACGTTGCATTTCATTGCAAAATGACACTCTGATAAACAGCAGTGCACACTTGGACGTTGCATTTCATTGCAAAATAACACTCTGATAAACAGCAGTGCAGACTTGAACGTTGCATTTCATTGCAAAATGACACTCTGATAAACAGCAGTGCAGACTTGAACGTTGCATTTCATTGCAAAATGACACTCTGATAAACAGCAGTGCACACTTGGACGTTGCATTTCATTGCAAAATAACACTCTGATAAACAGCAGTGCAGACTTGGACGTTGCATTTGCAAATGCATAAGGACACTCTGATAAACAGCAGTGCAGACTTGAACGTTGCATTTCATTGCAAAATAACACTCTGATAAACAGCAGCGCAGACTTGGACGTTGCATTTCATTGCAAAATGACACTTTGATAAACAGCAGTGCAGACTTGGACGTTGCATTTCATTGCAAAATAACACTCTGATAAACAGCAGTGCACACTTGGACGTTGCATTTCATTGCAAAATAACACTCTGATAAACAGCAGTGCACACTTGGACGTTGCATTTCATTGCAAAATAACACTCTGATAAACAGCAGTGCACACTTGGACGTTGCATTTCATTGCAAAATAACACTCTGATAAACAGCAGTGCAGACTTGGACGTTGCATTTCATTGCAAAATGACACTGATAAACAGCAGTGCAGACTTGGTCGTTGCATTTTATTGCAAAATGACACTTTGATAAACAGCAGTGCAGACTTGGACGTTGCATTTGCATTGCAAAATGACACTCTGATAAACAGCAGTGCAGACTCAGACGTTGATTAGCACTGCAAATCACATACTGTGCAGTGCAGACTTGGACGTCGTTCCATTTGCACTGCAAAAGACATACTGTGATAAAAAGCAATGCAGAGTTGGACAGCCCCGGATCCGGGGGGGGGGGGGGGGCTCTGGGGCCCTAGCCCCACCACCAGGACCCGGTAAGATTAAAATATATGTTGTGAGATCTCATTAGAATCGCCTCGATGAGGCGATTCTAATGGGATCTCACAACATATATTTCCAGGCAAAAAGGCACCAAAAGTTCTCATCGAATGGATACCTTATAATTGCATATATTTTCAAGCCTTATCCCCTCCCCTCCGCCCAACCACCCCTTCCCCTCCCACTTCCCAAATATATCTCGGCTCTCGGCACCTCTCAGCCCCGCCAGTTATCAGTTATCCAGAGCCCCGCCAGTATGGTATGGTCTGGATCCGGGTCTGTTGGACATCGTCCCATTTGCATTGCAAAGTGACATACTGTGATAAACAGCGGGGCCGACAATCTGCAGAGTTCTACTAACCTTATGATACACCGTAGACAGATTTGTCAGTTCTGGAAATGCAAATTTAAGATTAAGGCATATGAACTATTTAGATCAGAAAAGGTCAAGCGACATAATCTAATTTTTGTGCTGGCTTCTGATAGCCAGGAGCTATCGATCTAGCTAAATAATCAGTTCTGGGGCCGTATTCATAAAACGCCTTAAGTCGTTGCTATGCTGTTGCTAAGGCTGAATTTCTATAAAGGAGATTCCCTACAACTATGAAATTTGCTCTGGAGGAACAGTTTTTGTAAGACTGTTCCTCCAGAGCAAATTTCATAGTTGTAGGGAATCTCCAACATAGAAATTTACCCTTAGCAACAGCATAGCAACGACTTGAGTTGTTGGCTTGCCCGCTTCGGCGGGCGAGCCTATGTATTCAGACCGAATACCACTACCTGTCATGCGCACTCAAGCGGAAGACGCTGGTTTGTTCCCAGCTTCGAGAATGGTCCATAATTGCAAGTGGAGAACCAATATATGGAGAGCGTCTACGGGGCGCAACTTCGTTTGACTGTTTCGGTAGCACGTACCTAAGCACCGTAAAATAACGACACGCCACAATCTGGCACACCAAAATAATCGAACATGTCTAGCTTTCTTTGCCATGCTAAAAACTCAAGTTTTTTTTATTATCATTATTTATCGGGTGTATTTGACTGTATCTTAATTGTCTACTGTCAAACTGCCAAATAACGACATGCGCAATTCGCGGGCATTATGTAAAACGTGGACTGGACTTGGACTCTGGACTTTGGACTCTGGACTTTGGACTGTGTAAAATCTGGACTCTGGATTTTGGACTATGTAAGACCTGGACCTTGGACTCTGGTCTTTGTAAGACCTGGACTTAAATATTCCAACAATAGTTGCTATGCCTGCACAAATAGTTGTTGTGTTATTGTCTAATGTCCACGGTAAACAGCTATGGTCATGTCGGGACGGCCAGTTAACAAAACCACACTATTTCTGGGCAGGCTTAAGAACTCCTAAGCAGTTAACTAGTACTAAGTGCACTTACTTTTACCAGCAACTGACAACTGCCCTTCTTGAATCAGCGGAAGAGGAAATGAAATTAAGTGGCCGGACCGGGTATAGAACCCAGGACCTCTGGCTTACAAGTCAGATGCCCTCCCGACTGCACTATGCGGCCCGGCTGTACAATCAGTGTAGAGTGTAGATCCAAATTAGACTGCTGGTTGGAACAGTCTGATCAGGGTCTGTGCCAACAGTTTTATTTAAAAGCATTTACTTGTTTGATGGTATTTACTAGATACCATTTCTTTTTTTTTTCATAAACGTGCATTGAAATTCAGTTTCATGAAAGTGTCTTATTGAAAAAATTAAATTCAGGAAAACACAACATGTGGTATATGGAAAAAATATCAGTATCTTACAATTGCCATCAAACCATCATTTTCTAGGGCTGTGCAATGACAACATTTACCTTCCGTTTTGAATAAAACTTACTAAATCATAGAAGACTTCTTTTTTCTTTTGCATTAAATCTATATATATAATGACCAAATATATGATGACCAAGCACAATACACAAGTGATTCTGAAAACAAACATCCTTTGGGAGCAACAAAAATACACTGATTCCTTCATTGACTTGTAATCATTACCAATTAATTGTTATACTCTATACCACAGTCTTGCCGGGCCGGGCCGCATAGTGCAGTCGGTGGCGCGTATGACTTAAAAACCTGAGGTCCCGGGTTCGATACATGGTCCGGCCGGTTACTTTCGTTTTCTCTTCTGCTGATTCAAGAAGGGCAGTTGTCAGTTACTGGCGAAAGTAAATGCAATTAGTACTGGGTAACCGCTTAGGATGGCTAAACCTGCCCAGGAATAGTGTGGTAAGGTTAACTGACTGGCCTGACATTACCATACACATATCATCTTACATGTTAGGAACTTGTAAAAGTTCACAAAAGTTTTTTTCCCCTTGTAATAATAGCCATTGTTGCGAACAGTAAGATTTTTTCCATACCAATCTGTCACACATGAGGCTAGTAGGACGAACTACTGCCACTGTTTCCTTCAGGAGTCAAGAATCACATATTATCTTACAGGTAAGGAACTTGTAAAATTACTGTTCAAATGTAAGATATATTTTTTTCAACATCAAGACATGACGATCTGATGGTAAACATAACTGTCCCTGACCGAACAGTCCAGGGAATATAGCAATCATAAAGTGTCTCCAAGTAAGATACCATCTCCCAAGACCACAAACTATAAACCACAGAAGACCATAAACATTGAACTACATGTATTTCGGAAACAAAATGCTAACTTGGCAAGCCTTTCCTTTTAAAAGGAAACTTTATTTTATGAATACGGCCCCTGATGTATTAATATACACAGTTTCTCGCTTAAAAGACGGGCATTATACACAGAAAAGCATTCTTATACAATCAAAGCATTTATTCATTCGCGTGCAGCCACTGCTGGAAATTGTACATTCCATGGCACATTCGTGCAAGGCAACACATGGTATTTTATATCTTTTATATTGACAGTAACTTTATAATCATAAATACTATGTACATGTAAAATTCGAGACAAAACAATACTATAAATAAAAACATTAACTTAAGCAACTTGCCAGTTGACAAAATTTACAAATAATACAAATTTACAATAATAATTTATATTAATAAATAACCAACGTTAACAAAGTTCTGTATCTTTTTAACTGGAAGGGCCTTGAAAAATATATTTTGACCAAGTCTGAACGTCAAAGAATTCTGAACGTCGAAGAATCTGATGAAAATCAAAATTCTTGGGACAAACAACCTGTCGAACCTAAGGATTCTATTTGGTGAACTGCAAGTACAGCAATTAGACCCTTTTCTATAGCACAGTTGACTTCCACATACGTTATATCTCTCATTTAACCAAACACACAAACATGACAACTACATTTATTTACACCATGGCACTTTAACTCTTATTACGAGCAATGGAACTCGAAGAAACCTGGTTACCAAGTTTGAACAACAAACATTAAATTGATAAAATAATATTTTAAGCTGACTCACATACAAACATAATTTTCTCTCTCTCTCTCTCTCTCTCTAATCACGTAAATACACACACACACACACACACACACACACACACACACACACACACACGCGTACGCGCGGGAACTACTACCCTTACTGCATGTCACATGTTCAGAAAATAAAAAAAAATTATAAAACTTTCCTCATTGTTGTTAGATATATGGTATGTACAGTATTTACATAAGCAACGAATAATGAAGAAAAATAAATGAGTGATGTCTAACACATGCTTGACTTTATTTCGTGGAGGTTCTCCAGGTTGTCCTGAAACCAGTCCGTTTTTTTCAAACGCTTATGAAGAACAATGGATTTGCAGATAACAGTACTGGTGACAGAAGTCTTTACAGACGTTGACAAATATTTCGACGACATGGAACATGTTTATAGTAACAAAATTCATCAGACTGGCATTGAACATGTGATTCACAAGGTCTACAATTGCTATCCTGACCTGCAAAAGACGTAGATATTATAGTGAAAAATTGGAAACGTATATTTATGAGAAACAGGAACCGGTCGTTCATTTATTCAATAAACTTAAATTGTTTTTCAATTTCTCACACCAAAGAAATGTTAAATACACATGTATCTATTTTGGGTCGCCAGTCTTTCGCTTTGAATTCTGACTTTTTTAGACGGACTAGGCTAATCACTTTCATTTGACTATGAAATTAATGTTTTCCCCCATTCAACTTCATTTAGGGTTCATGTACAATAGACTCCTTAAGAAAACAAACTATCGACCAACAACTGTATTTTCGGTCAAATGTTTGATCGTGCATATTTTGGGGGAGAATTTTTTGCCACAATGTCTCGTTCAGTCGGCAGTCAGATAACTCTGACCGAGTCACATGAACTCGTAACGTTTCAGGCCACGAGAACAGATAACGTGCCAACAGCACTATAGGTAAATGGGCGCTCTTGTAGGGGAAGCAACTCTGCCATTTTCATACTTACCTCCCTTCTCAACATTTAAAGCAAAAAGTTTTTACCCTAGGCGCAAGGAAATTCTTTCCTTTAAGAGTAGACTCCAGTTTTTAACATGTTGAAGGGTTTCGTCCTCAAGAGTAGCAAACAGGAAGTCACAAAAAGTTTTTCCCTTGCTTGACTACCTTTTGGGGTTCGTTCGGCACCTTGCTTGACTACCTTTTGGGGTACGTTCGGCATGATTACTTAAGTAAAACCGAGCAATACCCAGGTATTCCGCGGGTTATTCGAAGATAGTCAACTCTCGATATCTCGAAGTCAAATTTCAGTCAAACTACTGATATCTCAAAGTAAATTCTCTGGTATCAGAAAATTTACTTTGAAATATCAGGAGTTTGAGATAACAGGAGTTGAAATGTAAATAAAAATAGGAAACGTATTCTTTGATACAAGAAGATATTTTCAGATATCAATGTTCGAGATATCGGCAGTTGACTGTATGTATATACATATATTCAAATAGCCCAATGAATACTTGGGCGTTGCCCGAGGAATACCTAGTTATCGCTCATGTATACCAAAGTGATTATGCCGAACGTGCTCTATATTTCGCGCGACCGTGTTTTTCCCACAATGCACACATTTAAACCTCGATCTGACCAAGTCTGCTTTCTAAATTACGGTAGTGACGCCGTACCTGGTCTCCTTTCAACGCACTCTAAAGAACAACCAACAGGACAACACTTGTAGTTTGTTGGACAAACATCGTCGGTATTACAACCCTCCATACACCTGCTGTCGGTGGGTGTTTTCTGTGTGCAAAATGAATTTAGCCGTGTAACATTCACTCTGAGCGGGTCACTGCCAGGATACGCGTAGAAATTATAATATATTCCCGTCCCATCAACAATGATGAGCGTAGCTTCAGCTCCCTGACCAGTACTTGTTCTTTGAGTTGAAATGCTCGGATTTGGAACTGCGGGTGGGATAAATGTTTCTGCTGGATTTCTTCTAGTGCCTGGTGCCATATTTCCCATTCCCGGTAAAGGCTCAGCTGGCATTGTTAGTGATCCGCCAGTGGGTCTAGGTCCAGAACGAATCCTGTCCAGGATACCCACACCTGCCCCAGATGTAGGCAATGATCCTGGTCCTGCTCTCGCTCGGTCAAATCCGTCACCAACAGGTACACCACCAGGTTGCGTAGGCCCAGTGCGAAGCCAGTCTTGAGTTCTAACACCCGCACCCGGGGCTGGCAATCTCGGTTGTCTAGACCCAGCGCCGCTAAGCCAGTCTGGAATTCCAGCTCCGGAACTCCTAGTCCCAGATGAGGCTGGAAAAGTCCCTCGACTCGCACTTTCAAGCACTGACGGGTCAATTCTCGAAGAGGAAGTTGGAAAACCTCCAGGAGATCCACCGCGAGGGAACGCACCACTAGCCGAATTCAGACCTGGGAACATGTCTCTTATAATAGGTCCAGCGTTACTTCTTGTTGAATCAAATCCTCCCGGAGTCATTCCTGAAGATGTTCTAGGGAAGGAACTGCCTGCAGATGGCTGAGAGATGCTACTACCCGGGAACGTTCCGCGACTGCCTCTTTCCCGAACAGCTTGCCGAAGCAGCGCCGCCTCCTCGGCACCTGTAGAAAAAAAAACCCGTAAAAATTCAAAATATTGCGAAAGATAGGCCTCTGCAAACAGTGTAGACCCAGATCAGACTGCGCCTTCCATCAGACTGCTCCGGAAGGGGCAGCCTGATCAGTGTCTATACTTTTGCCATTCAATCTGCATACTTAGACGCGTTACTGCATTAAAAACAAGAAAAAATCTTTAAAAAAGATAATCGGTGCATATTAAATGGTAGTTTGTTTTGTAATATATCTCTATGTGAAGAGTTGACAATAACTTTAATGAATATGACTAAAGTGATTTATGTCGGTAGGCACTCGCAACCGTTATTTTGACACTGGATAGCGACAATGACCTATCTCAAGATTGAGCTGTCCAGTTTGGAATTCCAAAATGGACCCCGGTCAATCTTGAGATTGACCTGATTTCAAAACATTAACATCTGACAGAGTGCTAGTATTCACGCAGTGCAGTACAACAGGAAAAAACGAAGATTAAATATTCATTGATCTTTGATATCGTATTCGCTAAATTTTGACAACGCCTTATCTGACCAATGAAATCTTTTGAAATGTGGAACAAAAGTGAAATTATACTCGGCTGCGCCGAGAAAAAAAACACATTTGAGGACGGTTATTGGATGTACTTGAGGTGTCTCAGTATTTAGAATTCTAACGTCATCACTACGAGGGTCATCCAATAAATCATGGAAACGCTGTCTGAACTGTTATATCAATTGAGCTCGGGTAACCAAATTTTACAGCACTTGGAAGCAAACGGACTTTTTATATGATAAAAACAGATTGGCATTTTATCGGTGAATTTACGTGTAAAACCAATACATGAATACAGAAATGAATGCCATTCGGAATGTTACGCTAACACACGCTTAGGGTGCTGGCGTTATATCAAAGCGGACACTTTTGTTTGCATAGGTAAAACATGTTACAATCTTCTCCCATAGATGCAAGAGTAATCATGAAATGATTTTCCTGTTCAGCCTGAGAATATTATGGTACTAAACTTACTTATACATTGTCGGGTTATACTTGGGCTGTTCCCATGTCTCACCATAGCTGTAAACTGAAATTAGAAGAAGATAAAAATATGAGGCCAACGTAGAGGTTACTGCAAATTAGTAGTAATGGACTTAAAAAGCAGGAAAGAACTGTACTGTACAGTTAGTCGTGAGAGAAAGCAAAACAAGTTGCACGGCAATGAGTTGTTATAAACTGTACCGTTAGTCGTGATCGACAGTAAACTGAATTGCTGCACCCACTGCAGTCGATCTGGTGCTCTTTTAACCACTCTATGACGCCTTTAGTTTGGATTTATTATTTTGATTGTTCTTTTGTTTTTAAACTTCCATTTTGGTGCATTTACATGAGACTACTTTCTCATTGCCACAAATTTTGTATATGGTCTATACTTCGTCCATGGCAGCCTGGTGCAATTACCAAAGAGAAAAGCAAAAAAAAAAAAAACATGGAAAATCGTTTTTTCCCCACATGGGCAGTCTCCTTTCAGAAAGGTTTCCAGGTGTTTATTCAATGACTAGCAAACTAAAATATGGTTTTGTTTATCATTTATGTGCCACATTTAATGTATAATTTCAATCAGCCGCACTGCTAGAAAAAAATTCAGAGTCAGTTTGCATGTGCGTCAGAAAATTACCTGTCCATGTTGTTGGCAACCGATATAAATTTAAAAAAAAATCCTTATTCTTTGACCATAACATGTTTGTAAACAGGGCAAAATGCAAACAATACAAATAAATAATTAAAGCAGCTATCTGAGTGCCATTCGTTGTCATTAGTCCTACAAATGAATTTCCTTACGTTTGAAGTTTTCACATTGCTCAAAATGCCATACGAGGCCACTGACATATTGCATTTAGTGGCATAAAACTTTAATTAAAATTTTTATTTCCCATAAAATGTGAAGAACATAACTTAAATGTCAGTCACAGAATTAGGTAAACAACACTAAATCATCGCAAATATTCACGTTTTAATTGCCAGATGAAATGAGCATAGTTTAGGTATATTTATGTGAAGGTCGTAAAAAAAAGAAGACAGTTTACCAAAATCAGTTTGGACCGGACCGTGCAACTTTTAAGGAGAAAAAAAATCTGTCAGTATATTTTGCTGCCCTTTCAACTGGGTCAACTCTTAAAGGCTTTCTTTAATTCTTTTCTTTAAGGGTAAACGCCATTTTGAAAGGGCGTCGTTCTGGGAAGCTAAAAATTATAAAGTTGTGCACAATCGGAACACCGCTCGGCCAATTCCGTAAATCTGCTTCACGGAAATTGCCGAACGGTGCCCCGATTGAATAAAGCTGCAGCGCCCTACATATATTAGAAAATGAATAATGAAGTCGAACCTGAGCGAGAGAGAGAGAGAGAGAGAGAGAGAGATTTCTGCTTCATTTTAAGCCACGCTTAGTGACCTTCACCTTAATCTGTAAATTATAAATGGCATCTTGTTTTCCAAATGTCCAGGTATAGGCTATTTGCTGTCTATAAAACAGGTCATTTTGCAGATTTTCTCTTTTATTTCTGGTGATAAAATTGATACTTTATCTCCATTGGAACTGTCAAACTAATACATAACTGGAAACTGACTTTCAGAATTTTATCTTGTCATTTTTTTGCTTTTGCCTATTAAATCCTTTACAAAAATTTACAAAATTTTCAGCTTAAGTAAGGGGGAGTACAATAATTTAATGTAATAGCTATAAGCAATGCCCATATATGCATAACAAACCAGAAATGTTTCTATAGATAAATTAGTCCTATTCATCACCAATCAACTTCCTTCCCAACCAATAAATAAGTGAACTTCATTTTTACTCAGATGAAAAGATTAACAGGTATACAGGTGCCATTGTGTAACTCTGTACAATTAACTAACAATGGACATAGGTTAATATTGACCATTCAAAGGCTGTTACATAAATAAACTTACTCCCCTGTAAAATACAGTTAAAATATCGTCTAAAAATGGGCAGTTTTCAAAAGAAACTTTTTAGTTTCAAAACATAATTTTGAAGAAAATTATAGATTAGTTATGTATAAGTTAGACATTAAAGATGCGCTTTACTTCACAGTGATAGCTGTGGCAGTTTTAGAGATATTTAGCAAAATGACCTGTTTTATAGACAGCAAACGGCCTATACATCCTATTGCATTCACCAAGTGACCCCAAATTAATCATTTCATTCTAAGTATGCAAAACTGCTACATTAACCCTTGATATTATGTTGGATAACCTCCATTTTCATACCGTATTTTCTATATAAACGATACTCCTATTGAGAGCGCCATCCAAACAGTTCAGTGAATCAGAAATGAGCCGCGACACGAGAAAACCAACAATGTTGTTGTGCGCCCAGCGCAGACTCCGACCAGCGTGGGCATCCGACAAGTCTGATCAGACTCTTCGTTAAGCGCTGAAATGTAGCTAAGTGTCTAAGCTATCTCCATGCAGACAACGAAGACTCTGATCAGACTGGGCGGATGCCCAGGCTGATCTGAGTTTATGCTGGGTGCACAACCACTTTGTTGGTTTCCTCGTGTCGCGGCTCAAATATACTATTTGTGGCTAGAACATAACCTATGTGTGCTTTAAAAATGGTGGACCCAGTGTTACGCCCAGGAGCTTCGTTAATGTCAGTACGACTTGTTCAAATTTTGGTATGGCGATGAATACAAAATAGCCAAGCTAGCAACAAAACTTTTAATTACCTGACAGTTGCTGTCTTGTGAAGAGACAAATATTAACAGCTGAGCAAATACCTGCAAAAGAAAACAGCACAGCTTCAGAAACAAACCTCAGAAGGACAAAACGTCGTTTTTGATATCAAACTTTTAAAGGGATATAAGTGATATAAAGGGTTATTCAGACAACAACAACAACAACAACAACATATGGTGATTTTCATTATCTCTCCTACTCGAATCGGAGAGGACCCAGACGAACTTGTTCCCTTGAGCCTAATGGGGGACACATGAGTGGACGAAAAAAGAGAAAAAGGGATGATGTCGACATACTGGAATTATTTGAAATTAGTATTTTCAGTATAATTAAGGAATGAATGTTATTTTTTCATCGTTTACTGAAGTATAAACTACATCGGGTCACGAGCAAAGTAAGTGAACCCCGAAGGGGTTTACGTCAACTTTGCTCGTGGCCCGATGTAGTTTATACTTCAGTAAACGTTTAAAAAATAACATTCATTCCTTATATTTATATTATTAAACGATGCTTTTGATCAATAAAAAGGTAAACAAAAATAAGAAATACATATATAAGAATCGTTTTAAAAACATTGCCGGTCGAATTTTGCAAAAGTTTGGAACAGCCGCATTGTCACTGCCTACCAGTAAATTCCACCTCCTGCTGTAGATTTCACGTGCAAGTAGGCGTAGCGAGCTGTCACTCAATGTTTACCAGCCATTCAAGTACATGGCATGTTGTAGATTTCACGTGCTAGTTAGTGAGATGAGCTGTCACTTTAAAGCGCGTGACACAATGTAATTATTGACTTGTAAACAAAATTGACTCCCGCATCATTTAATTGGGTTAACAGAGAGCTCTGCACTGAAAATGTAAATATAGTACAATGTATATCATTACAGTTAGTCTCCATATACAATGACCCTACGCATACCGCATAAACTGTATTATCATCTGTGCTTTACGTGTATTCTCCAAATATAGTACCGTCGTAAAAATCAATATGTGCACATCATTACTTGTGTTCTCAACATATGTAATCATTCTATGCATATCCTTACGTATATTCTCCACATATAGTACGGTCGTTAATAATCATCTTATGCATATCATAACTTGTGTTCTCCACAAATGTTATGATCGTAAATAATCATCCAATGCATATCCTTATGTGTTTTCTTCCCATATAGAACGGTCGTTAGTAGTCATCTTGTGCATATCATAACTTGTGTTCTCCACATATCTTATGATCGTAAATAATCATCCAATGCACATCCTTACGTGTATCCTCCACATATAGTACGGTCGTTAATAATAATCTTGTGCATATCATAACTTTTGTTCTCCATATATGTTAGGATCGTAAATAGTCATCCAATGCATATCCTTACGTGTTTTCTACACATATCGTACGGTCGTTAATAGTCATCTTGTGCATATCATAACTTGTGTTCTCCACATATGTTATGATCGTAAATAATCATCCAATGCACATCCCTACGTGTTTTCTTAACATATAGTACGGTCGTTAATAATCATCTTGTGCATATCATACTTGTGTTCTCCACATATAGTATGATCGTAAATAATCATCCAATGCATATCCTTATGTGTTTTCTTCACATATAGTACGGTCATTAATATTCATCTTGTTCATATCATAACTTGTGTTCTCCACATATGTTATGATCGTAAATAATCATCCAATGCATACCCTTATGTGTTTTCTTCACATAAAGTACGGTCGTTAATAGCCATCATGTGCAGATCATAACTTGTGTTCTCTACATATGTTATGATGGTAAATAATCATCCGATGCATATCCTAACGTGTATTCTTCAAATATATAGTACGGTCGTTAATAATTATCTTGTGCATATCATAACTTGTGTTCTCCACATATGTTATGATCGTAAATAATCATCCGATGCATATCCTAACGTGTATTCTTCTCATATAGTACGGTCGTTAATAATCATCTTGTACATATCATAACTTGTGTTCTCCACATATAGTATGATCGTAAATAATTATCCATTGCATACCCTTATGGGTTTTCTTCACATATTGTACGGTTGTTAATAAACATTCTGTGCATATCATACTTGTGTTCTCCACATATAGTATGATCGTAAATAATCATTCAATGTATATCCTTAGATGTTTTCTTCACATATAGAACGGTCGTTAATAATCATTCTGTACATATCGTTACGCGTATTCTCCACGTATAGTATGATCGTAAATACTCATCCAATGCATATCATTGCGTGAATTCTTCACATATAGTACGATCGTAAATAATCGTTATGTGCATATCATTACGTGTATTCTCCACATATGATACAATCATTACGTGAATTCTCCACATATACTGCAGTCGTAAATAATCATCCTATGCATATCATTACGTGTATTATCTATATTAGTACAATCATCACGTGTATACCCCATATAAAGTATCGTGCAGTCGTAATAATCATCCTATGCATATCATTATGTGCATTTCCATATTATTACAATTATTACGTGTATTCCCCACATTAAGTAAGGTCGTAATCATCCGATGCATATCATTTCGTTTATTCTCCACATATAGCAAAATCATTACGTGTATCGATCACATATAGTACGGTCGTAATTATGTACACCTTGCATGTATTACCAGATACATATACATGTATTCTGTACAATCACCTTTTTATACCATTACCTGTATTACTAGTGTAGAATACACGCCGTAAATATCGTTACGTATATAATCATGCTGTACGTGTCCTTACGTGTATAATATACCCTGTTCATACCGTTGCGTGTATTCTGCATAATCATCTGGCCATATTGTTATGCGTTTTCTATATGATCATCCTGTACATATCGATACAAGAATATATCCTGTACATACCGTTACGTGTATGATGTACAATCACTGAACATATCGGTACATGTATTTTCCATATATTACACACTTTGCATGTATAAAAATATGCATATGTTCTAAAGATTTACTCTGTACATACTTCTACGCGTAGCCATTATTTAGAATACACCCCATACATGCAGATACTTGTATAACCATCTTGTACGTGTCGCTACGTGTATTTTCTATAATACACCCTTTATATACCGTTACGTGTATTCTTTACAATCAAGTTGTACTTATCATTACGCGTACTCTATATAACCATCCTGGACCTATTGTTACGGATTGTGTATCTATACAGTCACTGTACATACCCTAACGTGTATTTCTCATGAACAATGCACCCTGAGCATACCAGCACGTGTATAATCACTTGTTCCATGTATAATATATCTGTTCATACAGGTGCGTGTATTCTATACAATCGCATTGCACAAGTCGTTACATGCATTCCTTTTTGCACCCTTTAATACCGTTACGTGTCTTCTATACAATCATCCTGCACATATCGTTACATGTATATGCATCCTGTACCTAGTGCAACGTGTATTCTCCATGTATAAAATACATCCTGTATGTAATGTTATGTATATTCTAGAAAACAACCATGTACATATACCGTTACGTATTCTGTATAATAATCCTGTACATATCGTTATCTCAACGGGGTCGAAGACGACCCTGTTGGCCTGCACATGTACAAGGCCCCTTTCTTCAAGAAAATTAGAATCTGAAAGGGTTCCTTCGAGAGCAGAGAACACATTCTGTCTGTATTTTTTCTATATGCATTGATATGTTTCTTCTCTCTGAACACGGCATATGGAGGGTAATCGTTTAATCTATACGATTTCTCGCCACAGGCCGTGTTCAGAGAGAGAGAGAGAGAGAGAGAGAGAGAGAGGGAGAGAAAATATGCACGATTCCCTCCGTGTACCGTGTTGAGCCTGAGAGAAGAATCATATCAACTCATAAAGAAAAAAGAACGAAGGGAAAAATAAAAATAACAGGTAAGAGAATAATTACTAGAACTATGTAGTTAAAAATCCCATTTAAATCCGCCATAATTCTGACGTTTCCTTAACTTTATCACACAGAAGAGAAGGCCTGTTTTGTATCCGCTTTTAAATTTTAGAATAAACTATCAAATGAACAAATGACTTAATATAACTGCCATAAGCCTGTTTTGCAATTGTCACATAATAATACATGTTAAGTATATTTATGCAATTACTGAATATGTAAATGATTTAGCGTACGTCAGCGCTATACGCTGTCAATTAGTTTGACGTTTATTTCATCTACGTGATGTGATCATGAATGGATCTGCGGTTTATCTTAAAGTTATATTTTGCGGCAAAGGACAGTTACGTCTCTGTGTAAAAAACTTCCGCATTTTTCTTTAAACGTCGTCGATCTGAGAGGCATTTAACTTTTTTTATGTTGTTTTTATTCATTTATTCAAATTTAATATCGGTAGGTGTATCACTATAGGTCGAAAACAGTCTCCTCATGTCATTTTTAGAAAAGATTTTCAAGGATAACATGCTGAGAATATTTTTTCGATGTATAGTAATAACATTAACGCCCATCTCCACTAACGTTGTGGATTTTTTTCAACATCAGATTTTATGCAGTCACTAAAGTTTGGAACATTTGGCTCTAACAAAGTTTGCCTGTTGGTTTGCATGAATTGTCCGTCCATCGCACCTTTAGCCAGCAAGATTGCATAATAAGACTGTACATAGACGAAACAGACATTTTAGCAAATGTGCATAATGCGTGTTGAATGACAAAAGCTCATTGACGAAACAGACATTTTAGCAAATGTGCATAATGCGTGTTGAATGCGGCAAAAAGCAGTTTTGACAAAGCTTCGAAATTTTAAAACTAGAAAATTTCAATGTTTATAAAATTGTACGGGGTCGAAGTTTTGTGCATTCAACTTGTCCTACTAATCAATAGTTGTACGAGTACATCTATTAGCATGATTAAATTTCCTTTAAGTCCAAAAACTAAAATGATTTATAATAAAAATCAGAGTTATGAACGTTTAACATTTTTAATGTTTTGAAAATATAGTAGATCTTTCTCAAAGTCCAAAAAGTAATTTGATTACATCACTAGATGGCAACGGCCAGCATGTCGAGCCCTTTGGTGATTTGACAGTAGTGAAAATGCTAACATAAGATGGCAACAGCTTTAGTGATTGAAGCTTGTCATCTTTCATCCTGATGTCTCTGACTGGATGATATGGTTACACCCTGTCTTCATATTTACTCATCACACATTCAAGATAAGAACCTGTCATATGGTTACTAGATATGCACTCAAAATGATAAAACAGTGACCTAATTTTATGGGGGATGACACAGAGTGGTAAGTTGCATGCACCGATTGAGTTTCAAAGGTCTGGGCTTATGAAAAGCGAGATATGGAGCTGACCTTGAAAACTAAATATCGATATGTGGTACTTTTTGCAAAAGTAAGTCACAGTGACCTAGTTTTCCCGATTGGGGTGGGGGGTAGGAGCTGGAGTGGTAAAGCGCATGCACTGATGGAGTTTAAAGGATCTGGGGCCTATGAAAAGACAGAC